>CAMTDV010000024.1:24143726-25579560 GCA_947069175.1 Scalesia atractyloides
ATAAGTGAGGAGTCGTCCATGAAGTTGTGTCAAGGTCATTTCCTTGTAACCAACAGCTGTCTAGTGACATAAGCTACAGTCTCCCATTTCTTAGGTAAAGATCTCAAGAAACGACTATTGACAGTCGAATTTGGTTCCACATTTACCAATTTTAGCTCACTGATGAGACAGCTATATTGTTCAAACTGTTGGGTTAATGACTCACCCTTAACGTGGCAAAATGTTTCATACTGTTGATTAAAACCTCTCTATTATTCTCGATCACCTCTTCAGTACCACCGAATTTCTCTTTAAGAGCATCCCATAACTCTTTAGCACTATTACAATGAAGTAATCCCGCATAAATCTCATTGGGTAAAGCCGAAGCAAAAATGCTAAAGGCCTTAGCATCCAATTCGATTTTAAGGAAATCCTGTTCAGAGTAATTTTCGAGTTTCTTAGGGACCTGGGTGTGGGGATCCTCTATACTTGGAACCATGGGGACATGCGGTCCAAATACAACGGATCTCCAACATCCGGTGTTCTGTTGAGCGAGAATATGACGCATCCTACGTTGCCAAATAAAATATTCATTTCGTTTCAACATAGGTGGTTTGAACATGGATCCAATATTGGATTCCGGTGTGTTTTGTGCCCTTTCTCTTGTTTACAACAGATTTGTGTTTTAAAAACTTTTGTAGCTATAAAAATCTGTATTCAAGTAAAACCATCAAAAGAATTAGCACAAGGAGCTGATTTTTAAATCAATTTGACAGTTAAATCAAAATCGATTGACCAAGCTCTGATACCAATTTCCAGGATCTAAGTTTAAATTACTTGTAGTTTTTTGTTTTTAAGAATGGAAAATGGATTGGATTAGAAAGATATGCAGCGGAATTAATGGAAAACTTTTACTACAAGCAATTGGTCATTTGTTTTCATCACCATCATGCTTTCAAGTTGATAAACTTTACATGTGATTCACAAACTCCCCCTTAGCCAACTACAATCGTTTGATAGTAAGAAATGAAGAAGATAAAGTGCGAAATGATCTTTTTCAGGAAGACGAAGTTAACAGTTTACAACGATTACCTATTTGTACTATCTATCAAACCACTGAGCATCTTTTGTGACCCAATGGTTGATAGTGACTGCTAACAAAATGTAACTAACTAAAACACTGCTCTAACTATACTATCAGTGCATAGCACTGTTACATTGATTAAAGAAAAACCATGCTAAGCTCTGATCTCTATCCTCTGATCTTGATTCTTCTGTCAGACCTTTGCTTCTTGAACTATCAGATGATAGGAACAGATGTTTAGGGAAATCAGTGTAAAGGTAGGTCAGAGGTTGTAACCTCTGATGGTTTGAACCAAAGCTCGGATAGTGTATTTGGCTTTGTTATCATATGTTCCTTTGTTAGGGTTCGATCCCAACAGTTTGAATTATTGAAAGTTCAGGAATCGATGCACTAGACGTGATTAAACGTTGAGAACAGTGCAAATGGAATCTACGACAACAATACATGTGTGAAATCCTTATATTGTTGATGTGTTATGCTCAAAATACTAAATATAACGTTTGTGTATTTACATGTTCACAATCTTTCTTAAGCTCCCAAATGGGACAACTAACTTTCCAAGCACATGAGCTACCTCTATATAGGTGCATGACCACCAAGCGCATGATTCGTGCACACGTACTACACAAACGCTGCACAGGACACCTGCGTGCGTATGAGTAGTTTACATTTTAAATTCAAACATTAACTAAATCAAACAAATGTACTACCCTTGAAAACAAAATGACTATTACAAAAGACACAGAAATCAGGCATTACTGCACTAACAAACTCCCCCTCCCATAGTTCTGTAGTCTTGCCTTTTGTAAGTCTTCTAAATCTTCATTCATCCATTCCAAACGTCCTCTCCCGATACTCTTTTCTATGCTCTTCAAAACTTTTACTCTCTTTCTTCTTTCCAGTCTCTTCCAATGCTCTCCTTTTACTCTCCCACATCCTTCCCGAATGAATTCATACGCAAAGCACATTCTATCTACACGTTGAAATTTTAGTGCTTGCACTATTTGTCTTGCATCAAAATATATATGGTTAAAGAATAAAACTTCAATTTCTAGATATGTTGACAATCCATATTGGATCATACACTTGAAATATCCTTCAGTTACCATTCTCATTTAACACAATCACTCCCTCCCTAGTTTTCTCATCGTAATACCACCATTTGAAAAACTCATGTATATCTTATTCCATCTCGTGAAATTGTATGACTTTCAAAACAATTAGCTTCTTGTATTTTAAATTAACCACAAATTTCCCGGTTTCTAGATCGACTTTAATTCTAGACACCATTGTAGGACCAGTTTTGTGATGTGTAGAACTTCATAAGACTTAAAAATCTAACACATAGGGTAATCTACGAGTTCAACATAATTGCAGAATCCAAATGTTGAACTAGGAACATGCTTGTTTCATAATATATCTCTTTTATAGAAATTTCGGCAACATAACGTTTCAATTACAATCCTTTGATAAGCTCCAAAAATGTTGAGTTTTAAAAGTTATGAGCTCATGCGCACGGAGGTCTATATTTATAGACATGGTCCTCCGCGCGTAGTGTAACACCCCAAATCGCGTGACAACAACACGCTGCGGAAACACTTGGGGAGTCACGTTACAAATTGTTTAACAACATATGGTACTTAAAGTAATGTTTTATTGAATTATCGGATTACAATGTCTGGAAATAATGGAGATGAAATACAATCATATTGTCTTTCAAATTTTAAAGTCACTAAAGCCCGAGTCCATCCTATGTGTAGCACGACAAACATCACATAGATAAACCTGAAACATATGTGACAATAGGTACGTTAGCATAAAAATGCCTGCGAGTAACATAGGTTTTGTGTGTCAAATCATGGCTTTGTATTTATATTGCAAAACCTCGTCTAACTTAAAGAGTCGGCGAGTTTGAACCTTGAAAACAAAAGTACTTAATTTTGCAATATATAATCAACTTAACAAATTGATATAAGTGAATTAAAAACCTTGTAACCATGAATCTTGACCGAAAAACTTTTCTTTTGTAAACCGATTAATAAGTCGATTTAAAAGAAAGCATTTGTATGGTTTATATCTTTAAATGAAAATCATTGTGTCTCATTGTCCAAAACCATTTGTCCTTGTCATAAATCATTGTTCGTGTCATAAACCATTGTCCGTGTCATAAACCATTGTCTGTGTCATAAACCAATCGTCTGTGTCATCAGTTAATCGTTCGTGTTTTAGTTGTGAAAACTTTTGGTCTATCTTTAATGAACACATTCAAGCCTGTGTTGACTATACCCCAAGGGTATCTTTGATAGACCCTAAACAATCTCTTTAACAAGACTAACAAATCAATGAATGAATTGTTAATCATAAACAGTTTCTGTCGCTTCCCAAACTACCCACCAAATTCCAGTGAATAGCCTAGTAACGGGATTGTCAGTCCTATGGTACCATAACTTACTACTGATTGGCTTCGGCCAAAGTTAATGAATGTCATTCGTGTCATGGATAACGCACCAACAAGTTCGTTCGCATTTTTGAAATCGTATTGTTTATATAAACCATTGACTTTGTTATGAAAACTTGAAAACAGTTTAGCACATATGAATCACCCCAAAACATTTAGAAAACGTAAAAGAGGGGAGCTATGTACTCACTTGGGATTCTGAATAAGCCTTGTATGAATGTGTGAACAAAGCCCAAAGATCAAGGAATCAAGTGAGTCCTAATGAGTCGGATAACATGAAAATAAGTCGGGACTTTAAACGGGAGATCGGGTAGAATGAAGTCTTAAAACCAATCGAGTCTTGGAACTCATAGGATATGATTTAATAAACTTACCATTCTGATTTGGAATGAATCCTAAGTGCTTTTGACCTATTATGACCCATTAAGGTAGTTTATGCTACTTTAACGTGTCATTTGCGTAAATATGCGTTCGGATGGGTAGATATGTGTTATGATAAGTCTAATATGCCAAAATGTGTTTAGAAATGTTGTAATATCAGTTTATATGTCAAAACATTGATTACATATGCTTAAAACAGATTTATGCGCAAAAAGGGCATTTTGGTCATTTATAAAGGCATAACTAGCGACTTAACATAACACTAACCAAACGACGTGACCATAAGGTATAACCTCAGAGGGTTATTCCCTATACAACTATGGTCACAAATATGTGTTTGGTCGGATCCTAAAAACAACCAAACGGGTCGGATTCGAAAGTCAAAGCGGTGGTCAAGACCGCGCGACTTACGACCCTAAATAAGCACTAAACTAAAAGTGACGAGTTAGACATGTCAAAACATGTCTAACTAAGTTATAAAAAGGTTTCTATCAAAACAAAGTGTTTTGATACCCAAAAATAGTTTCGCTGCAAAATGCACATAATGCGCATTTTGACCGAAACCTTGACTCGTCACTTCGACTAATAAACGTGGTAATCAGTAGGCGTGATCGCTATGGATCATAACCTCGTGATTACGATCACGTTGCAAAGTTCTATTGAACTTTTCTTTGACCAATTCATGGTCAAAGCTTAAAGTAAAACATTGTTTGAATTTTAGTTTGAAATAGCTAAAACAAATAAACAAGACTAGGATGAAACACTTACTTGTGATCCAAGGATGAAGGAAGGACCAGAAAACTCAGATGGGAGACCTCCAACAATGTGGTAGTCTCCACTTAGAGTTATAGAGAGAAAAGAAGGAATGAGCAAAGAATGTGGTTGCATACCACACCTATTTATACTTGTGGAGCTTGCACAAGATCATTCCATGTGTTATGGGAGGTTGTAGGATCATTACAAGTGTATATTGATGTGTTGCAACAGAGGAAGTGTGGCAATTTCGAAAGATTAGTGTCCAAGGCCTTAAGCAAGAAGCTGCCAAGTTTCTGCTGTGCTGTAGATGCCTTACAGACCGTAAGGTATATAGGCTTACGGTCCGTAAGCCTATGACCTGGGCAAAACTTTCACAAAATGGCAGAACATGCCCCTAAACTCGTTTTGTCGCGTCTTGGCATTTCTAATACCCGTTAACCTGATTTTTAAGCTTTATAAGGACGATAAAGCTTAGGGAACTTGAAATATGTCTGGAAATGTCACGGATGTCGGTTAGTTCGGTTGTACAGTTGCATTTTTCGCTTAATTACGACGAACACTTTAATTAACGTGTAAAGGACCAATGAATGATATTTTTGCATTCCAACCATTAAAATACAAGATTTTAATGATTAAATTTTTTTTTGGATGTACGTACGTGTTCCGTATTAAGAAATATGCGAATCGGCGTACTTTCGTAGAATTTGCAAAATAGTCCCTGGAGTTACATAAGCGTGTTTTTGCCATACCGAACCCTTCAAAACTTATTTCTAAGCTACGTAAAGGATATTTAGGGTATGTTTAGCTTATGTCATTGTTCCGGAGTGTACGTCATGTTAAACTGATTATGTTTGTGTAACAATTTACATATATCTTCCGGGAAAGCTATGAAGAGTCGAAATTGTACATGGACTTAATGTATGAATGTCACATGTAATTATACAACTTCCGGGAATGAAATGAAAGATTTCATCGGATCCAAAATTGTTCGGAATTTATGATTGTTATAAAGACACAAAGGTCACAATCTCCCTACTTTAGTAAATTTCGTCCCGAAATTTAAATTTAGAGGAAACTTGTGAAAACAGATGTGAGTCTATCGCTTTCAAATGATCTTCCGTTCCCTGAGTAAAACTCTGAGCCACATTTGGATTTCCAGCGAATTTTGTTAATTGTACTTGTCCATCATCTATAGGAATGAGTTCAGATTCGAAATTCTAAACTTCAGTCTAATAGGTAGGTGTATGACATCTTTGATTTTTACCGAGCCTCCGAAGAGAGCCATGTAATTGTTAAAGTGGCATTCTTGTAGTAGAAGAATTTGAAGAGGGTGTGAGCTTTGGGGTTTCAAACATCGTATGAAATAATTTTTCCTATGAAGACTATTATAGGAAACTTGTGTGTGCTTGAAGTTGGAGTTGGAGAGTGAAAGATTAAACAACATTGGTCAAGGTCCAGAACTTCTAGTAACTTAAATAACGCCATTCTTGCAATGTAATAAGGAACACTTATATATAGGAAGTACCAGCGGCGTATCCACCTGTCACACCCCAACCGATGGCGGAATCATCGGGATGAGACGAACAAATTGCTCAAAACGTCATAATACTACTTTGCGACAATATTTAATAATTCAAAATTTCATTGATACTAAATTGAGGTTACAAGGGTTCAAGGTAAGTACAACAAGTTCCAAATGACAATACAACATAGAACGAAATACATTAACTTAAAAACAAGGTGTGTATCTAATCCACCCTAACATGTTTCTTCAACGGCAACCACGGGGTGTCAGCCCAGTGGCCAGCCTCATCCATTCCAAACGGGAGGACGCGGGTTCGAGTCCAGCTCGGCCCGAATAATCCTGCTGGGTAGTAACCGCCAGGCAGCATGGGGCTAAGCTAGCTTGGGGAGGGAGAACCTCCCGCGGTCAGGGGTACCGTGCATTTACCCCCATGTTTCTTCAACGACATCAACTTAGTTTCCTGAAACATGTATTAAAAAAATATATATTAACAAAAAGTTGGCGACCATACAAGTTTTGTATATAGCATAATATTGAATACAATGTTTAATGGCTCATATTCAACATGAATAGCAATATGCAAGTTACTAATACGCTGAAACAGTGTACTATATGTTCAAACCAAAGTCTAACGCACTCGTGATTACCCAAAGTCGTTGAAACGAAGAGGGTGTAAAATAGTTTACTTAACAATACCACAAGTATACGGGCGGTGCGGTACTCCTATAGCGCTATAATTGTTAAGGTAGGCTTGTACGAAGTTAATTAGCATATTGACACAAAAAGTTTACATAGCATACGAGATTAACAAGCATCATATAGTTTCTTGTTTAAGCGTGGATATACTGTGATTAAAATAGTTTCAAGTGTTGTGTTTAGTATATGATACATGTTGCACCCAAAGTGTTTAAAAGTAAAACGGGATCGAGTATACTCACAATATTGCATATGCTTTCCGATTATCCAATGTGACGAAGTTACCGAGACTAGGAGGATGAATGCATTTGGTTTGGGGTTTACGGAAGGTTTATGTTCGGGTTTAGGGATTTTGAGCATAAGGTATGACAAAGTAATTATGCAAGGAAAATAGTCACTTAGGTCTAGCACTCGTTTTGACACTATGAGAACCCATAAGGGTTAATATGTTTTCATAGGTTAACACCTATTAGAATCGTAACGAGGAACTACACACTTAGGTGATTAAACTTAGTAACTTGACATATGATTAGGTAGTCATTATCAAGGTTTCCGTTTTAGGTATATATACATTATATAGTTTATAATAGTTATATCATAGTCCACAAGGATGTCATAGAAGTCATGTAGGAGGTAGGAAGACTAATCTTCCATTTAGGAACCTCTTAAGAGTTCACCACTACACAAGTCGTCATAGACAACAAGGAGGGTCAAGAACAAGTACAAGAATAATAAAGAAATGAATACATGTTACTATGCACTAAATAGCCAAGTAATCTACAACCCGGTGAGCCGGCGTCGACACACGTCGAAGGCTAGACGGGGTTGTGTTACTTTCAACTAGCAAGCTACTTAGGATAATGATGAGAAATCATCAAGTGATGTGTGGACTTAGAGGTAGGATAGCGCAAGCTAACCTTGTAGTCACACCTTCAACAAGTTCTTGACTTGGCATCACTTGTGAGCTTAAAGCTCATTGAAAACAGAAAGTTTAGGGTGTTGAAACAACCCTTAGTTCATGTAAACAAGCTTGGTTAGGCTTCACTAATCATAAACTTGATTAGGAGCTCAAGAACACAAGTTTGGTTGATGTATTACATAAGTTTTAAAGTGATTTGTATAAAACATAAAGTTTGGAACCCTTTAGGTGTATTTCCAGGTCTGGATTCTCCATGGAGAATCCGTGGATTCAAACCTAAGGATCATCCAAGCAAGTAGGAAGAAGAATCAAGTGAAACAAGTAAGAAATGAGCAAGGTATGCTCACTTTGGTGAAGAAGAGTGAATCTGCCCGAATTTGGATTATCAACTGATTTGAGAGTGATTTGAGAGAGATTTGAGAGTTGTTAAAGTGTAAAAATATGTGGAGAAGGTGTGGTATTTATAGGGAAGAGTTTAGGGTTAATTGGGGGGGGGGGTATTAAATGGTGGTTTAAGGTGATTGGGGAAGGAAGAAAAATGGAATTTCGTGCCAAACCCGCGGCTGTTTGAACATTCTGCCTGCCCGACTAGCTTACGGACCGTAAGCCTAAAGACTTGCGGTCCGTAAGGCTTAGGCAGAAATTGTTTATTTTATTTTTTTGATTTTAAGCTTATCTAAATGTTACATATTGATGGTTTATGATTATTTAAGGGTTTTTAAGCACATGAAGCACATATCAAGGACTAGTATAGGTATGAATGGGTGTGATTGCGTATAAATATCACGTATAATTTTCGTATGAAGCATGCATGTTGCGTATTATGGATTTATCAAACGTTTACAAGTATTAAGGATCAAGTCTCATCTGTATGAATGTATGAACACGTATTTCATGAATTGAAAATAAAATACAAGTTTCATTGATATTCAAGTCTTGGATTTTGAAATAATTACAACGAAATGGCGAATACAAAGTTATAATGTTTCCAAAAATAACAATATAGGATGGGCTTTCTATTTGAGGAAAGTACGAAAAAACAGGGCGTTACAGTCTCCCCTCCTTTAGGAAATTTCGTCCCGAAATTTATTTAAGTGGAAGACTTAAGATGATTTGGATAAATGAGGGTTTAAAATCAAGGCTTGGAAGTTTGAAATGTGTTGAAAAAGTATGAAGTTTGGAGAAACGACAAGATAGGTTTATAAAAAGGGTCCGTTTGTCTAAAATGATTCGAGGCATTGAGCATAAGTAAAACGTGCATGTGTGTGTATAGTCAAGTGAGTTTAAACAAGTTTGATTAACTCAATGACGGGGTATTTTAAAATGTGTTACTTAAGAAAGAAGCTTTTGTATAAAACGGTATGCATTTTGATGAAAAATGAGGCCGGCTGTTGGTTGAAAGAAAAAGTTTCGTCGAATTTAAAGAGCATTTGTAAATCTCAGTTTTTGTAGAGAATCCTTTATCGGTGAAAAACGAGGAAGTTAGGTATTTTATAAAAATGGTTTTGGAGGTAATGGTGAACTAAGTACGTTTGCACATAATAAAGAATGGAAAATAGTTTTAAGAGTAGGAAAACATTTTAGGGTTCGAATGTTTGAACTGATTAATTGCAACGGGTTTGTAGATGAGAATAACAGGGAATAATGGAGGTATAAGAGTGAATGATTAACCTAGTAAACGAATGCGAGTATAATAGTGGTATGCGTATTGAAAGCGATGAGTTAAGAATGGGTCTCTTGTGGATAATCGGACGTCGCACGTTTAGCAATACGTTTGTGAGTCGTTAAATTTTGCGCATTAGGTCTTACTATGGTCTGTAAGACACCGAATTTCTCATGGCACGTTTTTACGAAAGTTTGGCAACATGGCGAAAACATTTATATATAGGAAGTACCATCGGCGTATCCACTTTGCGACTATTTCGTTACTCGATGCAATGTTACGTTCCGTGTCTTACCCTACGCGGTAGTACATTCTATGGTTCTCATGCGCTTATCACTATAATCCCGTGTGCACCCGTGATTATACTTATCATCGCATGATCCGCATAGCTTGCATTAGCGGCGTAAGAATCAAGGTATACATAAATTGCAAACATAAGTTTGTGTGCAAGTAAGAATGCAGTATATAAGCATGTTTGCGTTCAAATAAGCATGAGACCCACGTAAGCGAATCCCTCGGGTTTTGCTCGTGTACAGGTGCGAATATGTAGATTTTTAGCATGAATAAGAGCACGAACATAGTGTAAGTTTAAGTATGAATACGCCTGTGAGTATAAACATTAAACATATGAATAAGAGTACGAGTATAAGTATAAATATGAGCATAAACTACATGAGTATAAGCATAAATCTGAGTATGGTCATAAAATGTATGAATGGGAGTATGGATATGAGTACAAGTGTAAGCATAAAGCGTATTGGGTGAGTATAAGTATGAGTATAAATATAAGTATAAACTTAAATGTGTAAATATGCATATAAGGATAAACTTAAATTGCATGAGCATGAGTGTGAATATGAATACGAGTATTAACGAAATTGTATGAGCGTAAATATGAGTGTAAACGTAAATTGCATGAGTATAAATGTCAATATGAATATAAGAGTAAACATAGGTGTATAAGTATGAATAAAATGTAGGGGTATGAATATAAGTGAAAGCATAATCTTTATAAATATGAATATAAGTAAAATGCATGAGTATCAATATGAATATGAGTATAAGTGTAAACATAAATGTATAAGGCTATAGGTAAGTATAAACGTGTAATGTATGAGTATGATTATGCATATGAATATAAGTATAAACGTGAATGTTTAAATGTGAATATAAGTATAGACATATAACTGTAGGAATATGAATATAAATTTGAATATAAGTATAACGTAAATGCATAATTGTGAATATGAGTATAATGCAAAATGTATAAATATGAATCTGAAAATGAACATAAATGTGTAAGCATGAATATGAATATGAGAAAGAAAAAAAGAATGATTTTGCATATGGTATTAATCGAATGTACGAATTTAGGCACGTAAAAGATCGAGGAGTTTGAGTATGAAAGAAATGAAAACGAGTGTTATGCATGTGATTGTCGCGTTATATTGGCTAGAATATGTAAGATGACATGCATGTGTAGTTGTTTGAGCAAAACAGGGAGTTTATTGAATCAAAATAGGTTGAGTTGTCATGGAACGTAGAATCTAGTTTGTGAATGTAAAAATGATATAAGATACCTATTGGTTATGCGTGACATATTTCGTAAAGAATGGAAATGCTACTCTTGTTTTGGAAGAATTTATGTAAGTCGAAAATGGTCGGTCCCCATGGAGTTTCCTTGCCCGTGTGTCTTGAAATTTAGATGACGTGTTGTGAGGTGTATGAAAAGGCTTCTAAAAATGGTAAGTTTGCATCGTTTTAAAAAGATCTTGCATTAAAGTATGAAAATTTTGAAATTTGGAGGTTCTCGTGAAAACGTTGATCCTTAAGGAAACTTAGTGTTATGAACCTAGTGATCATTGAAAATAAGTGCTTTAGCAAAATGATTCGTTGATTTGAAAGAAATTTTAGTAAAACGATCTTGTAATATCTATAGGATTTTATAGGCATGTGAGAAAAGTTGGTTTGATTTCGATTGAGAGTGAAAGTCTTTAGTATGATGTTATAATGAGCGTGTTTCAGTGGTTAGATTGAGTATGAAATTCATGGGCAAGAGATTCATTGGACCGATTAAGTTGATAGGTAGCATTTCGTAAGGTTTTGAATCTGGTAATAACACGTTTTAAGGTATAATTAAGAATTTCGTGTATGCGAGTTATCTGAAAATAGATTGTAGGGTAAGAACTACGTTTGATAAAAAATGCATTTTGAAATTTGATATAAGTAGAGTTTTTGACGAATGATAAATGACTTAGGTGTGTAAAACAAGATCGGGTTTGCATAATAAAGTACTTTGAAGGAAAATTTTGGTAACGATCACCTTGGTAAGGGAATCACCCCTATCCCGTTGGTGAGCTCGTTCTAAGAGGAGAAGGGAGCGGATTTAATCGTCGAGGTAAGGAAATCACTCCTATCTCGATGAAATGTCTCCATTTTGGGGTTACAAGGAATGTAAATCTAGTTGGCGACGTTTTTCTTTTTGAAATCATGCATGTGAATGACGTATAGAAGTATGAAAAGATTTAGTATGATGTGTGTATAAACAAAATAATCTCGAATACAATTTGAATTTGAAAAGAGAAGATTAAATCGTATAGGAATGATAATAGTAAAACGTAGGTTTGATTAAAACTTTGATTGTTCCCAAAACGGAACTTTGACTAACCGAAGTGGTCGAAAATTCTTTTGAAATTGGAGAAACATGCTTTGTACTCTCGCCGAAATTTCGGTTAACGGTATTCACCCTTCCAGTTACTACATGTTCCAAATCAATTGAAAGTTCGAGACTTGGCGGGATTTTTGAAAATCAAGGAGTGGGACTAGTCGACAAGGTGCGGGTTTCACCCCTAACTTGACGATCGTACCCCTAAGCCTGGTCGGTACCTACCAACGAGGAGCAAATTCCGACTCGTTGATAAGGGTGCACTAGAGTATGAATTGGAAATTTACCATTAAGGTGTGGATGTCACTCCTAACTTAATGGCATTATTTCGTGCAAAATAAAGAATAAGCAGGATGAGAGTCATTCACCAAATTGTGGGTTTCACTCCTATTTGGGTAAACTCGTCTCGTTTGTGTAATGTGAGTGTTTTCGAGTTTAGTATAATTGAGCAAAATGCATTATGAAAAGCGTATGTTTGGTGTAGTAAGACGAGTATGAGCACATAAAGCATTTCAAGAATCTAGCACATAAAAGATGGTTTGAGAATTTAGCATGCGAATCAAATATGATCAAGTATGGTGCTTAACTATAGACTAGGTCAAGATCATAGCAATTTTTCCTAATTCCCTATAGTCATGGCTCTGATACCAATCTGTCACACCCCAACCGATGGCGGAATCATCGGGATGAGACGAACAAATTGATCAAAACATCATAATACTACTTTACGAAAATATTTAATAATTCAAAATTTCATTGATACTAAATTGAGGTTACAAGGGTTCAAAAGGGAAAGTACAACAAGTTCCAAATGACAATACAACATAGAGCAAAATACAATAAGTTAAAAACTAAGTGTGTATCTAATCCACCCTAACATGTTTCTTCAACGGTATCAACTTAGTTTCCTGCAAATAATATATATAAACAAAAAGTTGGTGAGCATACAAGTTGTCACACCCCAACCGATGGCGGAAACATCGGAATGAGACGAAAACGAGATTGCAAGAGACTTCATAACGTTAATAGTGGCAATTTTTTACGATGCTTGAACTAGGGATACCACAAGTTTATAACGAACATTGTACAAAAACATATTCAAATAAGGGAATTTCATTTCCTTAAAGCGATTTTTGTACAAACATTGAATTCGAGATACAACATGATAGAAAATAATTACAATACAACGAATATTAAAATTTAAGTGCGTTTCTAGGCAATCATACTAGATTCGTCGGTCGCAATCCTGCAACATGTAATAAAAGCATGGATCAGTACAAAAGCACTGGCGAGCATACAAGTTTGAATGTAAGTATTAAAATAATAGTTTGTCGCAAATCCACATGTCATTGTACATTCAAGTCAATGAGCATAAACAACAAATTAAGCATGGAAAATAATATGAATTTACGATCCTTGAACTAGCATGCATAACAATACAATATCATGGTAACACAAGCCGAAGCTAACAAGTATAAACAACCTAGGCGTACAATGAACATATTCGATGGATTAAGCGTTTGATTATAATTGATTTAGTAAAGTGGGTTTTGTATACATGTTGCACCCCAAAAATGCGTTATAGCGTAAAAAGAGAGTCGAGTATGCTCACATTTTGCGAAGCGTCCTTTAGTATTATGTGAAGTGTTGAAGAGTTTGACATCGCAACGCTGAAGTCATCATACATGAGTAAACAAAGGTATATATATTAGAGGTTTTCGAAGCGTTATTAAAATAAGTATACATTTATATATATATATATATATATATATATATATATATATATATATATATATATATATATATATATATATATGGGATGGATCATGAGAAAACCAAAAAACTAACTAAAAAGGCCAAAAAAACATATCAATTTTTTTTGATTTTGTTTAATTAAAATTCTCTATATATATATTATATAAAAAACTTTTTAAAAAAAAATAAATAAAAAAAGCATATAATGCACATGTGCAACATAAACATATAATGCACATGTATAGTACACATATAGTGCCCATGTGCAGTCCGAATTTTTTTTGGAAAAAAATTTTTTTTATACATAAAATGCAGCGATTTTTTATAAAAAAATTTAAAAAGAATTGTATGTTTTTTATGCTTTTTTTGGCGTTTTTAGTTAGTTTTCTAGTTTTCTCATTTATATCTAATTTTCTCATGATCCTATATATGTATATATATTAAAATTTAGTCGGATCCAATAGGCTCGTTTTATTATTTAACGTGTTTTGTTTTAAGGATTTTTACGAACAACGGACAGAGATTCCTCTGTTTTTTGGACGATCCAGACAACATAAGTTGTCGATTTATTTTCCAAACGCAACAATAATTCACGGATATTATATACTTTCGCCAAGTGTGTAAACTTGTAACTTTGTCGAATATTAAACGGATATATAAATTAGTATACAAATTTAGTCACGGTACGTTGATTCGGTTTTTAACTTAGTGTAAATAAGTTTTTAGTAATATAAATGTACGAATCACTAAATTTATAGTCGTGACGATTTGAGCTCGGTTCGTGTTAGAATAAAAAAATATATACATAACATAATAAAATTTGCGTTGTGTAAATTTTACCGAGACGTGGTTGACCAGCAGTTGACTGGTTGACTTTCGTTGACTGAATTGACTGAGTCAACCGGGTTTGGCCCGAGTCGTTGCTTGCTTTGACCCAACACGAACCGATCTGTGGTTGACCACAGTTGACCGAACTGAGACTCGGACGAAAAGGAGCCGAGTCGCCCAAACCGAAGCTGATTCGAGACGCGAACCCGCTGACCCGAGACTGAAGCATTGACTGTCTTGATCGGACTACCACCGCTTCTGTGAACCTGAACTGAACTGGAGTATGGCCCAAGCCAAACCCACCACCATCATCTTCTGCCGTCATCGGCCATTACAACCTCCTCAGTCGGCATCATAACATCATCAATCATCAACACCAACATCGATTAAAACTTTTTTTTTAAAAGAAGACGAGAGAATGAAAGAGGTTTACCGGGAGAACCATGGCTGCCAGAGCGGTCACCGGGCTGTTGAGACACTGCCGCCGCTCGTACGACGGCGCCACTGCTGCCATCGCCGCTGACGGCGGCGCCATTCTGCCGCCACTCGCTCGTCTCCGATATCTCTATCTCTCCGCGTCTTCTCTCTCTCTCTGCGCCGCTGCGTGTTACCACCAGAATGGTGGTGAACGGCCGTTCAATCGAACAAGAACGTGAGTTGGGTGGTTAGTTGTGTTGTCAGAAAACCGGTCGGAGAATACAAGAGGGGTGGTGGGTGTCGCGTCGGAGTTGAAGGGGGGGGGTGCTATGTTCCGCCACCAACTGCTGGTGGTTTGCCACTGTTTAACAGAGGGAGGGAGAGGTGAGCAAGAGTGAGGAGGTCGGTTTGTTGTGGAGGAGAGAGCAGGTGTGCGGGTGTGTGCCCGGAGAGCATGTCGTTGGCGGCCGATCGAAGTGTCGGCGCGGGACCAGAAAGGAGAGAGGGCATGGAGTTTAGAGTGGGGGCTAGGGTTTTGTTGTGTGGACAAAGGGGGTTTAAGGTGTTTATATAGATCTAGGGTTATGAGTGGGTTGGGCCTAAAGCCCGTTAGCGCGTGTGAACTCTTCTCACGGCCCAACACCGTTTTCGTTCCCGAACTTCATGAATCGTAGTAAAATATATATCTAAAGTCGAAAATACGTAAAATGAATGCCGTAAGTCGTTAAGGCGTGTACGTACATTAATCGCGTTAAAATGCTTCTTTGTCGTTCTAGTTAGTTTTTCGATTCGATTTCGACCGTGTTTCCAAAAATAGAGAAACGACACGTATTTTTCTAAAATATTAAAATACAAAAAATACGGGGCGTTACAATCTTCCCTACTTTAGGAAATTTCGTCCCGACATTTATTCAAGATGAAGTCTCTAGAAAAAGTTAGCATTTCGAAGTACGTGCATGTATGGATGAGAATAGATTGCGAGTGATTAGAGTTTTGTATTCAAAAGAATCTAAGAAAACACCAATTTTCTCATGGAACACTTTTACGAAAGTTTGGTAATATGGTAGTAACACTTATGTATAGGAAGTACCAATGGCGTATCCACCATGTTCATAACATATTACGTCCGTTTCGCTAATCAATGTCATGTTACGTTTCGTGTCACGATCAGGGTTTATTAATCGTATTACAAGGGAGAATGATAGCGTATAGTATTTTAAGTATGTAAGCATAATTGATATTTAAGTATGAGAGAGGTTGTAAGTATGAGTATGATTAAAATCAGGTATTTAGGTAACTAGATTAACGCTTTACTGGCATGTGATATCCTTGGTCAAACCATCATGTCCGCAAGTATGTATGTATGGCATAACATCACAAATCCATGTGGCGGTGCGCTACTCATATAGTGCTACGCAAGCACTATACATGTTAAGTTGTGGCTTCTTACGAAGTTAATGACGAGTTGTCAACCCGTCACTTCTGCTATACGAGATCGTGTTTATATGTATGTATTCATGACTTAACATGACCACAAATCCATGTGGCGGTGCACTACTCCTATAGTGCTACACAAGCACTATACATGTTAAGGTGTGCTTCTTACGAAGTTAATGACAAGTTGTCAACCCATCGCTTCCGCTAGTGTGTATGTATGAGTGCCATGACATTACCACAAATCCATGTGGCGGTGCGCTACTCCTATAGTGCTTCACAAGCACTACATATGTCAAGGTGTGGCTTCATCCGAAGTTAATGACCAGTTTTTCGCATAAGGTTCTCCAGTAATCCCAAATCAAGTATACCGTATCAGTATGTGTGTATTAATTTATTGTGTGGAACGATGATTTTAAAATAACGAGGTAACAAGTATTAAATCGCATAAAAGATGAATAAATATATAGAAGAGAGGCTTGATAAGTATTGGAGTGCTTCGGGTTTAGAAACTTCGACTATTTCAAAGTGAATCGTAAGTCCTTTCGAATTAGGGAGACATGATTTGGCCTAATAGGTATAATACTTTCTTCGCCGGGCGATTAACGGTATTTTACCCTTCTAGTTAGTACATGTCCCTAATTTGATCGAAAATACGAAACTTTGGCGAGATTTGAAAACCAAGGAGTGAGACCAGTCATCAAGGTGTGGATGTCAATCCTAGCTTTAACAATTTCGTCCCCAAAACGTGGTTTATTAAACGTCCTAAGATAAAATCTCGAGTCGTCAGTAAGGATCCACTAGAATACCAAAACAAAAATATCCATCAAGATATGGATATCACTCCTTACTTGATGGTGAAATTTCGTGCAATGTGTCATGAAATGATGGATCGAAACTCGTCACCGAAGGCAGGAATCACCCCTATTTTGGTTGGGCGTTTCGATTGTTGAATAAGAGTATCTTCAAATGTGTATTGTGTATAAGGCCTTAGAAAAACATTTAATAATTAAGACAAAAGAGGAGGTAGAAGAAAGATAGGAAGAATTATCAGTTTATCGAGAATTAAGAATGGTCAAAATTTGATACTTAAACTATAGACTAGGTCGAACATGGCAATTCTACCTAATTCCCTATAGTTATGGCTCTGATACCAATCTGTCACACCCCAACCGATGACGGAAACATCGGGATGAGACGAAAATGAGATTGCAATAGACTTCATAATGTTAATAGTGGCAAGTATTTAATAATTTATTTTTTTTACGATGCTTGAACTAGGGATACCACAAGTTTATAACGAACATTGTACAAAAACATCTTCAAATAAGTGAATTTCATTTCGTTATAGCGATTTTTGTACAAACATTGAATTTGAGATACAACATCATAGAAAATAATTACAATACAACGAATATTAAAATTTAAGTGTGTTTCTAGGCAATCCTACTAGATTCGTCGGTCGCAATCCTGCAACATATAATAAAAGCATGGATCAGTACAAGAGCACTGGCGAGCAAACAAGTTTGAATGTAAGTATAAAATAATAGTTTTTCGCAAATCCATATGTCATTGTACATTCAAGTCAACGAGCTTAAACAACAAATTAAGTATGGCAAATAATATGAATTTACGATCCTTGAACTAGCATGCATAACAATACAATATCATGGTAACACAAGCCGAAGCTAACAAGTATAAACAACCTAGGCATACAATGAACATATTCGATGGATTAAGCGTTTGATTATAATTGATTCAGTAAAGTGGGTTTTGTATACATGTTGCGCCCAAAAATGCGTTAAAGCGTAAAAAGAGAGTCGAGTATGCTCACATTTTGCGAAGCGTCCTTTAGTATTCCGTGAAGTGTTGAAGAGTTTGACATCGCAACGGCGAGGTCATCATACATGAGTAAACGAAGGTATATATATTAGAGGTTATCAAAGCATTATTAAAATAAGTATACATTTATATATATATATATATATATAATATATATATAAAAAGGGTAGGATTCAAGAGTGAATCATAATGTTTTTGTGAACAAAATAAACAAATCTTGTCCATTGATTTACAAGATCTTGAGATTTATAATAATGGTTGTTTTCTAATTATTTTGTGTAGAAAATAAATGAAAAGGGTATAAGTGTAAATAGTTAACTAATTCTCTTTTCAATTAAATATTTAATTACATTTTTTCTCTTCATTTCTCTCACTAATTAACAAAATTGTTAACTTAAAAATATACACCGGTACTATTCAGCCAAACTATTTTATACACATACGTGTATCCATTTTTATACACACGAGTACATATGTAATTTGAAAAACACATATGTATTTGAATATACATATGTGTACTTTGAGTATTCAACCCAAGTACATATGTGTATAAAAGTTTATTAGTTATGTTTGTCTATTTTTTATTTACAATTACGATTTAGCCAAACTATTTTATACACATACGTATATCTGTTTTATACACATATGCATACCTATAAATTAAAAAAAAATAATACATGTGTATAACAACGCTATGAACGGAATGTTTTGAACAAAAAATGAAAAAAATAGGTAAAAGACACATCGTTACATATAATCCAAGACTTTTTATATACTCCATCGTTAAATTAAATATGAGAGAAACAAATGTTTAAGTGAAAGAGATTCAACATGAGAAAAACCACCTAACTTTCAAAACCCAAAATACCAAACATGAGTTTCAGAAGAATCTTTAAACTGCATACAAATCCTTTCAACTTGGATTATATAAAGACAAATCAAAAGGTAACCGATGATCTAAACCTCACGAATACGTATACGTATACGTATACACGTATACGTATACGTATACGTGTACGTGTACGTATACCTCCGTATACGTACGTGTACGTACACGTGTACACGTACACGTACACGTTACGTACACGTACACGTACACGTACACATACACGTGTACACATACGTACACGTACACGTACACATACACGTGTACATACGTACACGTACACGTATACGTATACGTGTATACGTACACGTACACGTATACGTACACGTGTACATTATACGTACACGTGTACGTACACGTATACGTACACGTATATATATAGATATATATACATACGTATATATATATATATACGTATATATATATACGTATATATATATACGTATATATATATATATATTGTTGGGATTGAACCCTATGAAAGAAACATATGATACAAAGCCAAATAACAGTATTCGAGCTTTGGTTAAACTATCAGAGGTTGCAACCTCTGTTGTATATACACTGCTTTCCCTAAAGACTGCTCTCCTATCATCTGACTTCACAAAGTTGCAAAGGTCTGCCAGAGTTACAAGGATCAGAGGATAACGATCAGAGCTTAGTCATTAGATAGATAATCAATGTAACAGTGCTAAGCACTGATAGTTAGTATTAGCAGTGTTTGTAGTTAGTTATATATAGTTTCCTGTCACTATCAACCCTGACGTCATCAAAGATGCTCAGTGGTTAGATAGTTTAGTATAAATAGGTAACTTGTGTAATAGTTTAACTTGTCTATTAAAAGATCAACTTTCGCATATCATCTTCTCTGCATTTTCTTACTACCAAACTTCAATTGCAAAGGCTAAGGGGAGTTTGTGAATCACATGCGAGTTTACCAACTTGAAAGCATGATGATGATGAAAACAAACGACCATTGCTTGTAGTAAAAGTTTTCCATTTATTTCCGCTGCAAATCTCTTTTAAAACTCAATCATTTTGTATTTTTGAAACAAAAACTACAAGTAATTCAAACTCAGATTCTAACAATTGGAATCAGAGCTTGATTCATCAAATTCGATCTAACAATCGATTTGATTCGAACAGATCAGCTCTCTGCAAATCAGTTTGGTTGTTTTTGCTTGATAAACAGAGTTTTATTACGTTCAAAGTTTTTAAAACAGAAATCTGTGTAAAATCAACTGAAAATGCTTAAAACACACAGGATGCCAACTCTGGATCCTTATTCAAACCGCCGATGCTCAAAAGAAATGAATATTTCATTTGGCAACGACGAATGGGTCATATCCTTGCTCAGCAAAACACCAGTTGCTGGAGATCTGTTGCTTATGGACCTCACGTTCTGATGGTTCCAAGCACAGAGGATCCAACTAAACAAGTGCCAAAAAATCCTAAAAACTTTTCGGAGCAGGATTTCCAGAAAATTGAATTGGATGTTAAGGCATTTAGCATAGTTGCTATGGCCTTACCCAATGAGATTTATGCTGGTCTACTCCATTGCAATAGTGCAAAGGAGTTATGGGATGCACTAAAAGAGTAATTCGGTGGGACCTAGGAAGTGACTGAAAGTAACAGAGAAGTTCTAAATTAGCAGTATGAAACATTTTGTCACTTGAAATGAGAGTCTCTAAAACAACAGTTCGAACGTTACAGCTGTCTCATCAGTGAACTTAGACTGGTTAACATGGTTTTTCCTAATTCGACTGTCAATAGTCGTTTCCTTAGATCATTACCAGATAAGTGGGAGACTGTAGCTTATGTAACATGAAAGTCTGTTGGGTTTAAAGAAATTTCGTTGACACAACTTCATGGGATACTCCTCACTTATGAGAGAGTGTTAAACCAGAAACAGAAGTTGCAAGATTCTGGCAAAATGATTGATGATTACTCATTGGGTAATACAGCTCTTTTTGGCCAAGAAGAGGGATCTGGTAGCAGTAAGGACCAAAGTTATGATCACTATATAGATATTACTTCTGGTGGGAACTTTGGATCTGAAACATATGCACCCAACTATGCTTTCACTGCTAGTGGGGAAAGCCAAACCTTTGATAATCTATCCTTTGAGCTAAATGACTTGCAACATTTTGAACCTTCTGATCTTGAAGAAATGGATATTTTGCACCAACTGGCCCTATTGAGTGTTAGGGCTAGTAAATTCTATAAGATAACTGGTAGGAAATTCCCAGGATTGCATGGGGGATTGAAGGTTCGGTTGGATAAATCAAAAGTCAAGTGTTATAAGTGTAATAGGTTAGGACACTTTTCCAGAGAATGCAGGTCTCAGTTCTGGCCCAATAGTGACTCATCCTGGACCTAGACCTCAGCACACACAAAACACTACTTATTATTCCCAATATACCCCTGCTCAGCAAGTTCTAAACATGCCCACTTTGCACATCCTTCTGCTACTGTTCTAGTGCATTATGTTAAATCCACTGCTCCACAAATTCAATATGTTCAGGCACCATCACATCCTCAAGTGCATGTACAACAAGTACCCATTGTCACAAAACCTGCTCAAACCACTGCTAGTCCAGCAGAGGTTGGTCAACAGAGCTTTTTCACACAAAGTTATGTTGACTGGAGTAGCTTGCCTGAGGATTTGACTGATGAGAACTTTGCTTTAATGGCCAAAAATGATGTTGAACAAGAATTTTGTTTAAATGGCCTTAGAGACAATTGCTAAAGGTGTTGAATCTGTGGAGTTAGTGTCAAAAACTGATGAAGTTCAAGTTTGTGATGAAACAGTGGTTTCAAGTGAAGAAAAGAAAAATGCTGCTAATAAGGAAAAGAACTCTCCTACTGACCCATGGAATGTTGATGTGTGTGAAGATGAGTGAGATTGTGCTCTCATGGCTGCTACAAAGGTATCACATCAGATCCTTAAAGATCTATGTTCTGACAAATGCATCATTGCTTTTGCAAACATTAAGCAGGTTAATGAAAACCTGAGAAACAAAATTTTAGAAGATGAACTTAATTTTGAAAAACTGATTAAAGAGTTAAAATCAAAGTTAAGTGAAAAAGATTCTGAAATGAGTAGCCTGAGACATGAATCAAGCATAACAAGGACCAACTCCAAACTATGGTAGAAAAATACCAAGTGTGTAAAAAGGAGTTAGAAGAAACCCAAATCACTTGTGAAAAATGGGTTGAGTCCTGTAAAGGTTATGAGATTATGCTTGACGCTTAGATCAAGAGCAACATTAAGTTTGGTGTAGGTTTTAGAACCTATGACCAAAACGAGAAAAATATTGCTGAAATTGATTCTGAGTTGGTTGAAATAGTCCCAACAAATTTGGCTGGTGAAGAAAAAAAATCACAGATAAAGCTGGAAACAAAATTGTTTTGAAAAAATCAGAGGTTTCAACAAAAGATAAAGAAATTGAAAAATATCAGTTTAAACCAACCTGGTCAGATGAATGTGATATTTTAGAAAACTTTAAGCCAGTGGACTTTACAACCTCTGATGGTATTAAAGCCCCAAAAGCACTGGTGATCCCTATCAAAGATGTACCAGCAGAGGTTACAACCACTGCTGATAAAAAGTCTGATAGGAAAATAAGAGTAAAGATTAAAAACTTGTTTTATGAATTTTGTGAAAAACAAAATCATGTGGCTGCAGATTGTTTTCTTTTAAAAGCCTATGACATTAACAAAACTTGTGTTATCAAAAATTCTTCAAGAGGCACCATCTGCAACAAAACAAATCACTTAACTCAAGAGTGTGCCTATCTCAAAAACTATGAGCAAAAGGTAAAAGAGATCAAGGCAAAAGCACTAGAAGAGAAGGTTCAAGTTCTGCTGGAAATAAATCTAAGCAGAGTTTTGAACCAACTGAAACATTTGTTACAAAAGCTTTAAACAAAACCTCTGTTCCTAGAGAGGTGCAAGTGATAGATGCCCCACCATCAAACTTATTTCCAAGAGGGTATGGCAAACCAGCCTAGGGTTCCTCTTACTTATGAAGGATACAAAAAGCCTTCAAAGCAAAGAGTGAATAAGCATCCCTATGGATACAACCATCTGATAGGAAATGGTCAAGAGCAGATGTTACAAGAAAATATTCAAACAACTGACCATTGTCCTAGACTTGAGGCTGGACCATCTATGACCCCATCCAAAGCCATTTTGGCTTTGGAGACCTATCTTAACTGATCTATTTACTTGATGTGCAGGGACCCTCTACTTGCCTTGATAGCTTATGGTATGTAGATAGTGGATGTTCCAGGCACATGACAGGATGTAGAGCCTTTCTCAAGGACTTCATGGCTCATGGGGGGGGGTGATATATCTTTTGGTAATAACTCAAAGGGAAAGGTTTTAGGGTCTGGGTCGGTTCTGGCTGGTAAACTCAAGTTTGAAAATGTGAATTTAATAGACAATCTGAAATTTATACTGCTGAGTGTCTCACAAATGAGTGACAGAGGGTATGGATCCTTCTTCACTAAGAAAACTTGTCAAATTGTGGGACTAGAGGTTGTTAAAAAGATTGATCAAATCATTGCTGAGAGCAAACACAACTCACTGCACACAGAAGTGGGAATGTGTATGTGGTAGATATGCTAAAAGATAATCCTATGTCCGGAACATGCTTATTCTCAGTTGCTTCTAGCAAAGAGACTGAGTTATGGCATCGAAGACTTGGACACACAAATCTTAAAACTATCACCACACTCTCAAAACAAAGTCTTGTAAGAGGTTTGCCTCACAAGCAATTTTCCTGTGAAGAACATTGTGTTTCCTGCTTAAAAGGAAAACAACATAAAAGTTCTTTCAAATCAATTGAAGAGTCCAAAACAAGCCAGTGTTTACAACTGCTTCACATAGACTTGTTTGGCCCAGTGCAAATCATGAGCTTAAAACACAAAAGGTATTGCCTAGTGATAGTTGATGATTTCTCTAGGTTTACGTGGACTTTCTTTCTCCACTCTAAGGATGAAACTGCAGTCATTTTGCAAAACTTTGTTAAACAAGTAGAAAAGCAATTTGATCTCCCAGTAAAAATATTTAGGAGTGACAATGGAACAGAGTTTAAAAATAGGGAGTTGGATGCTTTTGTGAATCAAAAGGAATTGTTAGACAATATAGCATTCCAAGAACTCTAGAGCAAAATACGGTAGTTGAAAGGAAAAATAGAACTTTAATTGAATCAGTAAGAACTATGCTTGCAGACTCTGGTTTACATTTGTCTTTCTGGGCAGAGGCTGTAAACACTGCTTGCTATGTCCAAAACAGAGTTTTGATTAACCCCAGGCATCAAAAGACTGCCTATGAGATTTTGTATAAAATCAAACCTCTGATTTCCTATTTTAAAGTTTTTGGCTGTCCATGCTTCATTTTGAACTTAAAAGATTCTATATCTAAGTTTGCAGCCAAAATTGACTGTGGTTATTTTCTGGGATACTCAACCACTGCTAAAGCCTACAGAGTTTTTAACTTTAGGACCAAGTGTGTTGAAGAAACTTTGAATGTGAAGTTCAATGAACTTTCATTATTGAAAATCCCAGCAAATCCTGCAGAGCTTTTTGATTTAGATAAATTCACATTTGCTAATGTTTCTATCAAGATAGACAATGCAGGTACACCACAATCATCTAGAGAAGATCAAGATCAAGAATATGACTGTGTGCTTCTACAAACAAAAGTCAATTCTTCCAATAGAGGATCAGGTGCCACAAGCTCTTGTGTAAACTCTGCCACTTTTGGGTCAACAGTGTTTGATCCTCAAACCTCTGCCAGTTCACAAAATCAAACATCTGTTGATAAAAGTCCTACATTTGGGCACAAAAATCATCAGAATGTTACATCTATACCACCACCTCCATTTACATCAGCGGCTGATACTTCAAATTCACCAGCAGAGGTTAGCTCAGATGATACACATTTGCAGCCATCACTTCAAAATGCTATTGTTCCATACCAAGGTGATTTGATTTATCTCAAAAGCCATCCAGCAGATCAAGTTATTAGCAATATCAAATATGGGGTGCTCACACGGAGCCAATGCCAAAATATTTGTCTTTTTGCTGGTTTTCTATCACTCACATAGCCAGTCAAGTACCAAGAGGAACTGAAAGACAATAGCTGGGTAGAAGCCATGCAAGAAGAACTCCTTCAGTTCAAGAGACAACAAGTTTGGGAGCTTGTGCCACTGCCAAAAGATGTAAGTCCAATTGGCACAAAGTGGGTCTTCAAGAACAAAACTGATGAAAGGGGTATTGTTGTAAAAAACAAAGCAAGGCTCGTGGTTCAAGGCTACAGACAGGAAGAAGGTATAGACTATGATGAGACTTTTGCTCCTGTAGCAAGGTTGGAAGCTATTCTCCTGTTCTTAGCTTTTGCTGCTAACCACAACATAAAGGTGTATCAAATGGATATAAAGAGTGCATTTTTGTATGGAAAAATAAAAGAAGAGGTGTATGTCTGTCAACCTCCAGGTTTTGAAGATGCATTCCATCCTGATCATGTCTACAAGCTCAACAAAGCATTGTATGGCTTGAAGCAAGCACCAAGAGCCTGGTATGAAACTCTATCCACTTTTCTCTTATCCATAGGGTTTACTAGAGGTAAAATAGATAAAACCCTATTCTTAAAATGGAAAGGAAAAGGTTTGATGCTTGTTCAAATTTATGTGGATGACATCATTTTTGGATCCACAAACACTGCTATGTGTGAAGAGTTTCGAAAACTCATGGCAGCAGAATTTGAGATGAGTGCAATGGGTGAGCTCCAATGTTTTCTTAGTCTCCAAGTTAAACAATTGCAAAATGGTACATTTATCCATCAAAACAAGTATGTGAAAGAACTGCTTAAAAAGTTTGATATGGATGATTGTGAACCATGTAGCACACCCATGGCAACCACCAAGCTAGTCACCATTGATGGTAAAGATGACCTTGTTGATCAAACTCTTTATAGAAGCATGATTGGGTCTTTATTGTACCTAACTGCATCAAGGCCAGACATCATGTTTGCAACATGGGTTTGTGCCAGATCACAAGCATTACCTAGAAAGTCTAATCTTATTGCTGTAAAAAGGATATTCAGATACATAAAAGGTGCTCCCACACTTGGTATCTGGTATCCAGCTAATGGGAATATTGAGCTTTCAGGTTTTTCAGATAATGACTTTGCTGGGTGCAAAACTATAAGGAAGTCCACATCAGGAGGATGTCAATTCCTAGGTGATTGTCTAGTGTCTTGGCAAAGCAAAAAGCAGGTTGCAGTTTCAACATCCACTGCTGAGGCAGAGTATATTGCTGCTGCTAGCTGCACTGCTCAACTCTTGTGGCTTCAAAACCAGTTGCTGGATTTTGGTGTAACTGCACTAAAGACTCCACTCAGATTGGACAGTCAAACTGCTGAAAACATCATTAAAAATCCAGTTTCTCATTCAACTACAAAGCACATTGACATCAGACATCACTTTGTGAGAGATTGCAATGAAAAAGGTTTGATTTTTTTGAATCATGTCCATACTTCAGATCAGTTGGCAGATGTTTTAACCAAGGTATTGGATACATCTACCTTTGAAAACTTGATCTCAAGAATTGGAATGCTAAACATGGATTAAAAACAAGTTTTCTTGTAAATTCATAGCATCAAAATGTTTTCAGAAAATCAATAGCTCATCCTTAAAATAGTTAAAATTGAAATTTTTCAATAAATCTTTAAAAGTCTGCTCATAACATTTGTTTGCTCAAAACCTCTAATAGGCTTCAAAATCTTATCCACTGTTAAAGTGTATACCTGACTTCCATTTTTACCACTTTTTCAAAACACTGATAGCTATCCACTGATAGTATTAAAAATCAGTACTTTTCTCATCAAAGGTTACACGTGGCCAGATGTTAGCCATCAGATCTTGCAACAGATGCCGTGTAATCATCACTTTTTCAAAACCCTATAAAAACCCTATTTTATCCCTCACCAGTGTTTACCCTAAACTGTGTCGATTTCAAAAATCTCAAAACAGTTTTTCTCTCTAACACAATGGCTCCCAAATCAAAATCTTCGAAGAAATCCACATAAGCACTTCCGCCCTACACTCTCATAATCAAAACCGCACATAATTACACCGCCGTACTTGAAGCAAACAACGCAAATACTCGCTATCATCCAATGATTCAAATTTTGCAAAAGTCGAAATTCAAGCACATGTTAGAAGTCAAAGCCCAATTTACATTGATTCTCTTCGTGGCTTCTGGAATAATGCTAAGGTTCACTCAACTGCTGCTGGTGTTCCTTATACAATAATCTCAAGAGTAGGGGGAGTGTTGATGCAAATTATCCCCCAATCGATCTCTCAAGTTTTCAGGTTAAATGACATAGAACATCCTGTGTCATTTCCCCAAAATGAGATCCAAGCAGAGTTTCTGGAAAGAGGTTATGTAGGCCAGATGAAAGGTATGACCATCTTTAAACCTAACTTTCCTGCTGAGATGAGATTTTTCTTTCACACAATTCTAACTTGTCTCTCAGCAAAAACCACTGCTTTCAATGAAATTCCATTGAAAATGCAATATCTGGGGGTATGCAATTTTAACTGACACAAATTTTAACTACTCCCAGATATTGTTCAATGATCTTGTGAACAATTTTCAAAATATTGCAAAAAGAAAAGCTTTTTTTGATTCATCCACGTTTTCTGAGTGTTTACTTACAAGATCAAATCAAAGGTCCTGAAAGAATAGGCACTGTGACTAAACTAGGCTGCCTCACTCATGAAACCTTCACCAGAATAATAAACAAATATAAAGTTGCGAAAACACAAGTAGAGGAGGCTGAGCAAGTTTTACCTGAACAAAATGTTCAAACTCAACCTCTTGCTAATGAGCCCACTGCTCTTGGTGATCAGGGCACCACAACCGCTGCTCTGAAGCCCACACCAAAAATCCTCAAAAAGAAAACCAAAACACTTACTAAAAAGCCTGCCAAACCCAATAAGGGTCCTCTGGAAGATGAGATCCCAGAGCTTAACCCAGTGACAACACCAAAGTCACAAACCACTGCTTCTACTTCTTCACAGCAGATGGTTCAAAGATCTCCAACCGGCTTTGAAACTCCTCCTTCTTCCTCACAAAAGGAAAAGGTTGTAGACACAGGGACACCAAATTATGAAGCTCTATATCTACTTGGTTCTATCTTCCACATCCCCTCTCCCAGGGCACTGCCGCTTTCTACACAGCCACCTTCACCAATGACCACACTTCCACATACTATTTTACCATTGCTGAATGCAATTGAATTAGACCCGGCACAAACCAGCACTTCTCAACAACCCATTACTGAGAATATACTTCATAAAGAGGCTAGGTCTGACTCTTTATTCGTTGCTAGCCCATCAGCACATGAAGAGGCTACATCCCTTGGGTTAGATGTAACCCTTGGTGATAGTTCAACTCAAGCAGCCACTACAATTGCTAAACTCCCAAGTTCTCGGTTGGCCAGTGGTTTCATTACTAAGATTTGGTTGAAGGCAACCACTGTTGAGGCAACAACTGTTACCTCTGTTGTGGGAAGTCCCCAGTTCTAAGACAAAGGGGCATCTATGGTTGAAGCTGGTACTAAAACCACTGCTAATGATACCATAGATACAACTACCACTTCAGGTAGGAGTTCAGATGATCCTATTATATTAGGTGATGAGCTAAAATACCAGGATTTGACGGAGAGAGTGAAAAAGGATAGAAAATTATGTTGATGAAATCAAAAGTTTACTGAAGCAGATGATAGCTACAAAAAGTCAACCCTCTATTCAATCCACTGCTGATCTCAAAGAAGCTCTTAACCCTCTGTTTCAACTTCAACAACATTATTTGGATCTACAACAAAAGCACCAGATGAATGATGTTAGAAACATGGTTGAATCAAGGTATCAAGACACTGCAGCAGACATTAAAGCCGTCAAAGCTCATCTACTCACAACCACTCGCCATGCACCACCAACGGTTATCTTTGTTACAACAGATGAAGCCAAAAAGGGGGGAGAAACCTTTGGGAAACAAAAAGCTGAAAATAGATGATGATAAGGCCAGACCTACTTTAAATATTCCAAGGCCTGATGGTTCAAAGAAGATAGCTTTAACTGATGAAACTGTGGCCAAGGCAAGGGCTAGTCACAAGAAGACAGTGATCGAGGAGAGCAGAGTGTTGGTTGAGAAAGATTGAACAACAAAAAGAAAAAGGAGAGGTTGGTACTTCATCAAAGAGGATACCTGCTAGAAAAGCCAGGCAACCAACATCCACACCTCCTAAAACTAAGCCTGCAACCAATCAAACCATTAAAACCTCTGCCTCTCAAAAGCCTATCACACCTTCAAAACCACAACCCACATCCACAAAAGCAGATGTTACAACACCTGTTGTGTCAACATCTGTTGATACAGCAGAGGTTGCAACAGATGCAACTCCATCCACTGCCATGATCACATTTCCCACATCAACTCATCCATTATCCACACCACCTAAGATCCCACTACCACCATCACCCACTTTAAGCTTTAAAAGGAGAAAGATCACAAAAGTGATAAATGATGATAAGATTCCTGCACCTCTTCCACTATCATCACAACCAATGACCTCCACATCAGTGCTTACAACATCTTCAACTCTTGAAATTACTCCTGCTGCAAAGCTGTATCCTCTTGATTTACCAGTAGTCAGGGAAGAGATCCTAAGTTTCTTTTCAGAGGATGATCCTGACAAAAGAACAATCATATCCCTTGATAGCTATCCAAGACCTGCAAATGTTGATGATTACCTGGAATTGAAACGGAAGTAAGCAGAGGATATTGCCAAAAGAGAATCAGCTGGTAAAGATGACAGAGAAATACAGATTGCCATGTCCTTTCAACTAAGTAAAGCCAGCATTTTACAAAACTTTGTCAAGAACCTGAGTAACCAGATTTCAGTAAGGGAAGATAAGTTGGTCAAAAGTAAACTCAATGAGTATATCATGGAGAACAAGAAGTATAAGGCAAGAAGGGAACATTTCAGGGATTGGAGCTTAGATGAGCTGAGAGAAGAAATCAACAGAATGCAAGAAATGTTGAAAGATCTTCTTAAAAAGCCAACTCCTCCCAACTGGGATTTACACAAGAAAGATATGCCTGAAAGAGACTTAAAGTTGAAGAGAATAAAGAATAAACTAATTCAGAATCATTATGGTTCAAAGAACCAAGTGATGAGATGGGTTGAGGTCAGGGTGATAGACACTTACAAAAATTTGGAAGAAAGGAGGAAAAAGGATCCATCCATGCCTCCTAAACCTGATTATTCAAAAGAAGATGCTATTCTCAAAGCCCAACTCTCCAAAAAGTCCAGCACAACATCTGCCCATTCCACACTTGCCCTGTTACACAGAAAAAGGCAAGGGGAGATGTATGAAAAGACTGACAAAGAGTTTGAGGATACATTTATCAAAGAAGGTATACAGAACATGATTGATTATCCAACTGATGATTTAAGTGCCAAGCTGGCTAAAGATTTATCACAAATAACTCATTCTCATTCCTCAGCAATAAAAGCTCCTTCAAGAAAAACCTTCAGACCCAAAATTCTAAAATGGAAGGTCGACAAAGACACCCATGAATTGACACTGCTCAACTCTGATGGTAATGCCACTAAACTATCTATGGAAGCTGCTTATGGGCTTATAGTAGAAGACTTCCAAGAATTATTATGTTTAGAGCTGGAGAAGGATGCTGATGACATAGAATCTCTTAACTTTGAACTTCAATTCAAAGGTCAAATAAGAGAATTCTTCCTGAGGAATAAAGACCAAGAATAAAGTGTTTTTGGCATCATCTGTTCCAGGGGGAGATTGTTGGGATTGAACCCTATGAAAGGAACAGATGATACAAAGCCAAATAACACTATCCGAGCTTTGGTTAAACTATCAGAGGTTACAACCTCTGTTGTATATACACTCCTTTCCCTAAAGACTGCTCTCCTATCATATGACTTCACAAAGTTGCAAAGGTCTGCCAGAGTTACAAGGATCAGAGGATAGAGATCAGAGCTTAGTCATTAGATAGATAATCAATGTAACAGTGCTAAGCACCGCTAGTTAGTATTAGGAGTGTTTGTAGTTAGTTACATATAGTTTCCTGTCACTATCAACCCTGACGTCATCAAAGATGCTCAGTGGTTAGATAGTTTAGTATAAATAGGTAACTTGTGTAATAGTTTAACTTGTCTATTAAAAGATCAACTTTCGCATATCATCTTCTCTACATTTTCTTACTACCAAACTTCAATTGCAAAGGCTGAGGGGGTTTGTGAATCACATGCGAGTTTACCAACTTGAAAGCATGATGATGATGAAAACAAATGATCATTGCTTGTAGTAAAAGTTTTCCATTTATTTCCGCTGCAAATCTCTTTTAAAACTCAATCATTTTCCATTTTTGAAACAAAAACTACAAGTAATTCAAACTCAGATCCTAACATATATACATATATATATATTCTATATAAACTTTACGATGTGGTTGTTGTATATATATATATATATATATATATATATATATGAAAAACCCAAAATGAAGTACTGATGCAATTGAAGTTGGTTGATGTTTGATTGAAGGAAATAAGAAACTGTCCATCTATTTTTCAATATTTGATTCGAATTTTGTTTAATAGGATCAATAAATTGACATCACTACAAAATAGGAAAGCAGTTACCATGAAATGGTTAATGACAATCTTGCCCTAAAATCATAAAACTAATTAAGGGCTAGGATTTTTTCATTTTGTTCACAAATAAGGGGTAGGTTCATAAATGAACCTAATCATATATATATATATATATATATATATATATGGGAGGGTTATCTTGAGAACGCTAAATATTGCAAGAACCGTGAGAACGAATGAAAAAACAATCAAAACCAATTTTTTTAATACAAACCTCATTGTAATTAAAATACAACATCAAAATAAGAATTTACAACATCAAATAATTCATTTTACCCCTAAAATCACTCTTATTAAATGTTTTACACATGTGTAAATATAACAAATTTACACATGTGTAAATGACAAACTTACACATGTATAAAAAAAATTATTTACGAATTCAAGTAAATTTAAATGTGTAAATTAAATTTCTAACATTGTATTCGAATAATGATGATAAATGTAAAAGAAATTTTGAATTTGAATTGTTTTTGACCAAGTTTTTGTGGTTTTTCATTCGTTCTCATGGTTTTCGCGATATTTAGCGTTATCATTTAAACCCTCCCCATATATATATATATATAATATATATATAGGGGATGGATTATGAGAAAACTAGTTTAAATGAGAAAACCAAAAAACTAACTAAAAAAGCCAAAAAAACATATCAATTTTTTTTTTGATTTTTTATTAAAATTCGCTATATATATTATATAAAAAACCTTTTTTAAAAAAAATTAAAAAATATATAATGCACATGTGTAGTACACATATAGTGCACATGTGCAGTACAAGTTTTTTTTTTTTGAAAAAAAAGTTTTTTTGTACATAAAATCGATCGATCTTTTATAAAAAATTGTAAAAAAAATTTATATGTTTTTTATGCTTTTTTTGGCTTTTTGAGTTAGTTTTCTAGTTTTCTCATTTATATCTAGTTTTCTCATGATCCTCCCCCTATATATATATATATATATGTTACAATTTAATCGGATCCGATAGGCTCGTTTTATTATTTAACGCATTTTGTTTTAAGGATTTTTACAAAAAACGGGCAGAGTTTCCTCTGTTGTTTGGACGATCCCGACAACACAAGTTTCGATTTATTTTCCAAACGCAACAATAATTCAACGATATTATTTAACTTTCGCCAAGTGTGTAAAGTTGTAACTTTGACGAATATTAAACGGATATATAAACTAGTATACAAATTTAGTCACGGTACGTTGACTCGGTTTTTAACTTAGTGTAAATAGTTTTTAATAATATAAATGTACATATCACTAAATTTATAGTCGTGACGATTTGAGCTCGGTTCGTGTTAGAATAAAAAAAATATATACATTACATAATAAAATTCGCGTTGTGTAAATTTTACTGAGACGGGGTTGACCAGCAGTTGACTGGTTGACTGAATTGACTGAGTCGACCGGGTTTGGCCCGAGTCGTTGCTTGCTTTGATCCAACACGAACCGATCTATGGTTGACCACAGTAGACCGAACCGAGACCCGGACAAAACAAAGCCGAGTCGCCCAAACCAAAGGTGAGTCGAGCCGCGAACCGGCTGACCTGAGACTGAAGCGTTGACTGTCTTGACCGAACTACCACCGCTGCTGTGAACCTGAACTGAACCGGAGTATGGCCCGAGCCAAACCCACCACCATCGTCTACTGCCGCCATCGGCCATTACAACCGCCTCAGTCGGCATCATAACATCATCAATCATCAACAACAACATCGATTAATTTTTTTTTTAAATAAGACGAGAGAATGAAAGAGGTTTACCGGGACATGTACAACGGTGCCACTGCTACCATCGCCGCTGACGGGGGTGCCCTTCTGCCACCGCTCGCTCGTCTCCGATATCTCTATCTCTCCGCGTCTTTTCTCTCTCTCTCTCCGCGCCACTGCGTGTCACCACCAGAATGGTGGTGAACGGCCGTTCAATCGAACAAGAACGTGGGTTGGGTGGTTGGTTGTGTTGCTAGAAAACCGGTCGGAGAAGACAAGAGGGGCGGTGGGTGTCGCGTCGGAGTAGAAGGGGGTGCTGCGTTCCGCCACCAACTGGTGGTGGTTTGCCACTGTTTAACGGAGGGAGGGAGAGGTGAGCGAGAGTGAGGAGGTCGGTTTGTTGTGGGGGAGAGAGCAGGTGTGCGAGTGTGTGCTCGAAGAGCATGTCGCCGGCGGCCGGTCAGAGTGGCTGCGCCGGTGACCGGAAAGGTGAGAGGGGCATGGAGTTTAGAGTGGGGGCTAGAGTTTTGTTGTGTGGACAAAGGGGGTTTAAGGTGTTTATATAGTTCTAGTGTTATGAGTGGGTTGGGCCTAAAGCCCGTTAGCGCCTGTGACTCTTCTCACGGCCCAACACCGTTTTCGTTCCCAAACTTCGTGAATCGTAGTAAAATAATATCTACAGTCGAAAATACGTAAAATGAATGTCGGAAGTCGTTAAGGCGTGAACGTTCGTTAATCAGGTTAAAATGCTTCGATTGTCGTTCTAGTTAGTTTTTCTATCCGATGTCGACCATGTTTCCAAAAATAGAGAAATGACACGTATTTTTCTAGAATATGAAAATACGAAAACATACGAGGCATGACACAAGTTTTGTATATAGCATAATATTGAATAAAATGTTTAACGGCTCATATCCAACATGAATAGCAATATGCAAGTTACTAATACGCTGAAACAGTGTACTAATGTTCAAACCAAAGTCTAACACAATCGTGATTACCCAACGTCTTTGAAACGAAGAGGGTGTAAAATAGTTTACTTAACAATACCACAAGTATACGGGCGGTGCGTTACTCCTATAGCGCTCTAATCTTAAGGTAGGCTTGTACGAAGTTAATGAGCATATTGACACGAAAAGTTTACATAGCATGCGAGATTAACAAGCATCATATAGTTTCTTGTTTAAGCGTGGATATAGTGTGATTAAAATAGTTTCAAGTGTTGTGTTTTGTATATGATACATGTTGCACCCAAAGTGTTTAAAAGTAAAACGGGATCGAGTTTACTCACAATATTGCATATGCTTTCCGATTATCCAATGTGACGAAGTTACCGAGACTAGGAGGATGAATGTATTTGGTTTGGGGTTTACGAAAGGTTTATGTTCGGGTTTAAGGATTTGGAGCCTAGGGTATGACAAAGTAATTATGCAAGGAACTACACACTTAGGTGATTTAACTTATTAACTTGACATATGATTAGGTAGTCATTATCAAGGTTTCTGTTTTAGGTATATATATATTATATAGTTTATAATCGTTATATCATAGTCCACAAGGATGTCATAGAAGTCATGTAGGAGGTAGGAAGATGAATCTTCCATTTAGGAACATCTTAAGAGTTCACCACTACACAAGTCGTCATAGACAATAAGGAGGGTCAAGAACAAGTACAAGAATAATAAAGAAATGAAATACATGTTACTATGCACTAAATAGCCAAGTAATCTACAACCCGGTGAGCCGGCGTCGACAAACGTCAAAGGCTAGACGGGGTTGTGTTACTTTCAACTAGCAAGCTACTTAGGATAATGATGAGAAATCATCAAGTGATGTGTGGACTTAGAGGTAGGATAGCCCAAGCTAACCTTGTAGTCACACCTTCAACAAGTTCTTGACTTGGCATCACTTGTGAGGTTAAAGCTCATTGAAAACAGAAAGTTTAGGGTGTTGAAACAGCCCTTAGTTCATGTAAACAAGCTTGGTTAGGATTCACTAATCATAAACTTGATTAGGAGTTCAAGAACACAAGTTTGGTTGGTGTATTACATAAGTTTTAAAGTGATTTGTATAAAACAGAAAGTTTGGACCCTTTAGGTGCATTTCCAGGTCTAGATTCTCCATGGAGAATTCGTGGATTCAAACCTAAGGATCATCCAAGCAAGTAGGAAGAAGAATCAAGTGAAACAAGTAAAAAATGAGCAAGTTATGCTCACTTTGGTGATGAAGAGTGAATCTACCCGAATTCGGATTATCAACTGATTTGAGAGTGATTTGAGAGATTTGAGAGTTTTTAAAGTGTAAAAATGTTTGGAGAAGGTGTGGTATTTATAGGGAAGAGTTTAGGGTTAATTGGGGGTGTTAAATGGTGGTTTAAGGTGATTGGGGAAGGAAGAAAAATGGGATTTCGTGCCAAACCTGCGGCTGTTTGAACATTCTGCCCGCCAGACTAGCTTACGGACCGTAAGCCTAAAGCCTTGCGTTCCGTAAGGCTTACGCAGAAATTGCTTATTTTATTTTTTTGATTTTATTGATTAAAATCTATCTTAATGTTACATATTGATGGTTTATGATCATTTAAGGGTTTTTAAGCACATGAAGCACATAGCAAGGACTAGTATACGTATGAATGGGTCTGATTACGTATAAATATCACGTATAAGTTTCGTTTGAAGCATGCATGTTACGTATTATGGATTTATCAAACGTTTGCAAATATTAAGGATCAAGTCTCATCTGTATGAATGTATGACCACGAATAACATGAATTGAAAATAAAATACAAGTTTCATTATGATTCAAGTCTTGGATTTTGAAATGATTACAACGAAATGGCAAATACAAAGATATAATGTTTCCAAAAATAACAATATAGGACGGGCTTTCTATTTGAGGAAAGTACGAAAAAGTAGGGCGTTACACCACCATGCCCTTATTACATTGCTCCCGTTTCGTTATTCTTATCACTATGGTTCTTACACATGACAAAACTTGCTATGGTTTTCTATGCAAGGAATTTTGTAATTATGTATGCATCCATAATTACACAATTCGTTGCATAGTCTGCATAGTTCATTTTGTGATGTGTAGGGGAAAAAATCAAACATGCGATGACTTGTCTAGACCACAAAAGGGTCTCTTTAACTAGATCAACAAATGATCTCTTTAAATAGACCACCAAAGAGTCTCTTTAACTAGATCATCACATGATCTCTTTAACTAGTGTCCACACCCTCAAAATCCACTTGCGGGGTTTTACCACGAGGCGCGTGACAAACCAGGATCACATTCATTAGTCATACTGAAGGACCACTATATGAGTTAAAAAAAAATATTCCAAAATTCCAATTAATTTACAGAATGTGTCAACCGGTCTATAAAGCTTTGCATAAAATTTTTAGGTCCTAACTCATTTCCAATTATTTATAAAAATTTATTTACTAGGCTGCAGTCAGATTCGTCACCTTCTGACTGCAGTCCACGGGAGAATTCATTTAAAAATCGTCGTTTATCCGATTAACGAAATTCTAGTGGGAGATTTTCGGAAACTCCCGCCTCTAGCTACTGTACGAATTTCATGACTTATTCTAGCCAGATTATGAGATATGTGCCAGCAAACAACACGTAATTTCTGCTAGAAAAAACGCAGCTTCAGTGGCTGCACGAAATAATTAATTTAAAATAGTAAACGACCTCGGAAAAATGCGGTGATTGTCAGCTCCCGAGGTTTTATGCAGGAGATCTAGATTGATCAAGGGCTTTCCTCGTACATCTCGTGTCAACCTTTACATTTTTGTTCATTGTTTGATTATTGATATAGCTCAATATCCTGAGCTGTATCCTGAAAAGTGTTTTTACAAACTAGCAAACCAATACAAGCTTCATAAACACTACTAGCACACTACCTCACAAAACTAATTTGATCACTAAATTGCTTCGGTAATTTTTGACCAAAACACTAATCTTGAAGCGAAGAGAACTAGAGAAAGAGAGAAAGCTAGTGATCGATGAGAGGGTGGCTGCCTTGCGATCGAGAGGGGGGGGGCTGCTGCCGTCGCACACCACAAGGGGAAGGGTATTAGGGTTTTAACTTTTTCTCCATGCATACATACATACGTATGATATAAACTAAAGGGGGTGGGGGCGGTTTGGTTAACTTGGGCCGCAAGGGAGAGGGTGGCGGGTTGGGTTGATTTGTTTTCGGGCCGAGAGAGGGTAAGGGGCATCGGGTTGGGTTCACAAAAGGTTGAAATGGTTTGAGCTCGGGTTCGGCTTTTTAAATGTAGCATATAATATAAGTCGTTAAGTAATTAAACACATATTATAATTTGTCAAATATTCACGACATGAGTTTATTCTATGTATGTATATCTGAAAGATTAAATCGTATAAATACCAAGGACGATGCCTGATTTTTTTCCGGGATGTCACATTATCCCCAAGTTGAAAGAATTTTCGTCCCGAAAATTAAATAAGCATGAGTTTGAAAACGTTGGAGTAAGAGAGATATTTCTGAGTTGTCACATTCTCCCCATGTTACAGAAATTTCGTCCTCGAAATTTAGGCTAAGGTATACTCTATACTTCAGTTATGGGTTTGTCAACAACACGTTGTTAAGCGTAAATATACGCGGTTTCACATAAGTTTGCAAAGTGAACAAAGCTTAGTCACTAAGTGAAGAAATACTCAAGTATGTCATACATTGATGCGATATCCTGCACGGACAGGGACATCCATGCTGGGGACATTGCAAAGGATTCCAAGGTTCGAGTTGAAAGTTATTGCATAAGTGTTTCTTGTATGGTTTTTATTTTTCAAATCTTGAAAGCCTTGTCTAAATAATCCAGATTTTATTCAACCAAGTTTCTGTCTAAAATTTTGATTAAAGGTAACAAAAATGATGAACATCTCATCAGTATCCTGACCAGGATATTCGATCAGGATACCCAAAGTAGGTTTTTCAGAATAATAACATAATAACATCGGATAAGGCTAAAAGGTTAGTTTATTACGAACATTCCAAAATGTCGCATTATTGGCTTCGTCTTAAACCAAGACCCATCCACCAAGAATGTGATAAGGTCTAAAAGCATAAAAACGATGATGACCAAAGGCTTCGTCCTGGAACCCAGGATCCCTCCACCTTAGGTCATCACAAAATAGTAATATTTAAAGTGCAGGAAATATAAAATGTTCAAGTGCAGGAAAAGTAAATTGTTTGGGATTACAGACCATTCAAATTCAAAAAAGTGGGCTCCGGCCTAAGCAATAATATCCATTGTTGCCCACTTCGATGCTCTCACACAGCAGCATCTTCACCAACTTTCACCGCCTCTTTACCCTCAGTATCCCGACCAGCATCCGCTCCAACATCAGCCCTAGAATCCTCGATAGCTTCAACCGCCTTTGGAGGCTCCTCAACCGCCGGTTTGGCAATGCGCTCTACGGGTTTGCCACCAAGGTCCCTCAATTTTGCCTCCCAGGCTTTAATATCCCAGGTGGGGCATTCAACGCCCACGGCTCTGGCTTCATAAGCCATCTTTAGCCTAGCTTGAAGGAGGGAAATAACAACGGAACCCTTGAGGCCTTCCCGGTAGGCGATCATGTCTTGTTCGTGCTGAAGCTGAGCGGCGTCCAGTTTAGCCTGAGCCTCTTTAGCTACCTTCGCATCAGCAAGTTTGGCATCCCGGGTCATAGCCTTGAGTTTGTCTTCGTAATGCTGTGTCATGGCCTCGGTGATCTTCCTCTGATCCTCATTGGCGATCTCTGCCTTCTTTAGTTTGACCTCCAATGCCTTGACAGAATCATAAGCCATAACCTAGAGATGTGTCAGGGGTTCAAGACCCTACAATGTGAGTTATGAATGTTAGTATAATTAACCAGGATATCAATTCAACATATATTCACAGGATATAGGATGAGGATGTTTACCTGGTTAAGAAGGGAAGCCATGAGGCTGCTGGATTCTGCAAACCCAAGATTCTCATAGGAAGGAGTGGCTTTAGCTGAAGCGGCGGGGGACTCGGTATCCTTTTTCTTTCAAGAACTGGAGGCCCGAGGTCTGGAACTTGAGGAAGGCTTAGGCACAGCAGAGGGTTTGGAGCTGGAGGAGGGCTACGATGCGGCTGAAGGCTTGGAACTTATCTCTTTCTTCACTAGTGCAGGTCCGGAGTAGCTATCCAACTCATCAAGATCAAAAACCTTAGGGGTCTTGGCTGATGCTGCATACAGGGAAGTAATTTTAGACTTAATAGTTCAATATCTTGTCTAACAAAATACGAAGGATATCAAACAGGATCCTTACCAGACATGTTCGAACTTGAGTGTTGGGTTGAGGATGTTGAAGGCGGAATGAAACTTCTTTCGGAGTCTGGGAGCTGGTAGATGTCTTTAATCCTCTTCTCTGAATCAGCAAGGGGAGGTGCTAATTTTCTGAAGTCAGCTGCACAAAACATAAAGAAGATATAAGATAGGATAGTGAACAGGATATATCTGAGGATAACCCTAAAACCCTAGTTCCTACCCTTTGTTAACCACTTTACCAGATAATCCGCTCCACTAGGGATCGAACCTCTTTTCACGAAAAAGAACTTGGATTTCCATTCCTCTTCGTTCCTGGTGGCTCGGAGAATCAGAGGGACGTTAGAAGTGGAGTAAAACAGGAACCTGCTGGACCCATGGGATCTGCAAGGTATGCTAGTGGAAGATCATTGACACATAGTTCAGGAATCTGGGTATTCTTGATTTGATCAAGAACGATCAACACACGCCAAAGCATGGGTATGATCTGACTGAAACTGAGACCGGTGATATTGAAGAAATCGGTGATAAATTCAGAAAATGGAAAAATGGAAACCTAAGACCTAATGTAAAGGAGAAGGTGTTGAAACAGAGCCATTCGGTGGACACCATGTCCGATCGGAGTTCCCGATCGTATGGTCTGAACACCACCGTTTCCGAGAAGATGCCGGAAGATTGAAGGGCCGATAAATGAGCATTGTCAAATGAACAGACTTCCTTCTCCGGGTATTGGAGAAGGTTTTGTGGTATGAAGACAGGGGCTGAATCACCGGAGCTAGATCGAATTTGTCTTGCCATGTTTCGCCGGAAAACATGAAAAGAAAGAAAAGGATGGGAGAGAGCTTTACCTTTTTTCTTCCTTGGTCAAGATTAAATGGGGGTAAGGACGAGAAGATATAGGGAGACAATGAGTAGAAATAGCCTGGGAAGTTACATCATATCATGTCAGGGGTCTTATCTCTTAAATTGCCTCGATAAACATAAAAATATATCCATTGAGATCAGGATCCCAACAGCTATATTTTTGGGGACAATTGTTATGGGTGAAATTCTGAGCCCATATCCTGAATTATATCTTGACTTAATTATAGTTGTTAACGATCAGGATACCAGACCAGGATATTGGTAACATCCTGAGGTAGTATCCTGGTGATTACTAATTATTCGCATGTAGGACATAGCTGTAGGATCACAACGTTCACGGAGACTCGTTCACCTGAAGACTCGGTCTAAATAGTTGGAAAAAAGACGCTGAAGCCACAATACCTGGTCAACAACGTTCACTAGTGAATATTCCAAGGGATCCCACCATTTTAGGAAAGTTTGTTTTTCTTTGTAACTATAAATATCGGATAAACAGATCGATAGGTCACAACACATTCACTCACTACTCTCAAATTCTGTCATTTACTTTCACAATTACACACAAACACTCAACACTAGCAATTCTTGTAACACTTAGCAACAATCTGGGAATTATCCTGCACTGTATCCTGATTTTTAAGCAATAAGAAGAACAAGGCAGCGGCGATTGTCAGCTCCCTAGGTTTTATGCCGGAGATCTAGATTGATTAAGGGCTTTCCTCGTACATCTCGTGTCAACCTTTACATTTTTGCTCATTGTTTGATTATTGATATAGCTCAATATCCTGAGCTGTATCCTGAAAAGTGTTTTTACAAACTAGCAAACCAATACAAGCTTCATAAAAACTGGTAGCACACTACCTCACAAAACTAATTTGATCACTAAATTGCTTCGGTAATTTTTGACCAAAACAATTTGGCGCCCACCGTGGGGCAAGTAGTGCTATTTCTACTAAAAGCTTTGTTAAAATCATTACTTGGCTTTTTGTTTACAAAACTTTTTTCACAACTGTTTTCAATGGCTTCGAAATCAAACATGAGTTCTTCCACCATGCCTGCTACAACCTCTGCTACAATTGATTCAGTGCTTCCACCATCCCTATCCCAGGGCACTCTGCCTACTCAGAATATCTACAGATCTGGTGTTCCAGGGAGAACTCCTATTATGCCTTATAATGATGAAATTTTAGCTTTGTTTGGTAATATACAGGATCAGATGAAGCAACAGCAGGAAACTAACCAAACGATAATGAGAGAAATACAACTCTTGAAGTCCAACTCCAAGAGACCTACTGAGGTTGTTGTCACTCCCTTGCAGCCCAGGAATCTAAACTTTAGTTCAGCGGTGTATACTGAGGATAATCAGGGCAATGTTGTACCATGCCGTTCCCGGTGCAATGTTCCTGAGATACCCTCATCAGCCAGGATATCGACTGTAAGGGGCCCAGGATACGCTCCAGGATATGGCCAGAATCAACAGGTTGGTAACCTATCTAATAATGTTAATACTCTTGCTACTAACAATTTTGGATCTTCGCAGGATACAAGTGTAACCTCAGCACTCTCCAGAGAGCTTCAGAAACTGAAGGATATGATATCGAGTGTACCTAGGGTAGTGCAGCCCATACCGGAAGGATCCCAGGATAGTCACAACATATCCCGTTTTGCCCGCCACATTTGTGATGCTGAAATCCCAAAGAGATTCCAAGCCCCCAACATGAAGCTTTATGATGGAACGACGGATCCTAAAGAGCATATTGCCCAGTATAGGGAGAGGATGGAAGTGAATCCTATTCCACCGGATCTTAAAGAAGCATGTCTTTGCAAGGGCTTCGGCTCTACTCTGACATGATCAGCCTTGAAATGGCTCTTAAGCGTTCCACCTCATTCAATTACATCATTTGCTCATTTGATTAATTTGTTTAACAATCAATTTTCTTGAAGTAGAAGCTTTGAAAAACTAACGAGTGACCTTTGCAGGATAACACAGGGGCCTCAAGAATCCTTTGGGATTATGTGAACAAAATTTAATAGGGAATCCTTAGATATCCCACATATTGATGTTGCTACAGCTGTACAGGCATTCAAGATGGGATTACAAAAGGATTCTCCCTTTTATCAGGATCTTGTAATGAACCCTTGCAGGAATCTGGACGAAGCTCGAAACAGGGCTCTAAGATATATCAGGCTTGAGGACGACAAGAAAATGCAAGAGAGGATGAATTCATCCCCAACATATGAATCAACTAACAGGAAGTCAGAATCCTCATACAAGCCATATCGCTCTAAGCCATATGGCAGGAATGACAACAAAAAAGTGAATGCTGTTGAGGACGAAGATCCTGAGGAGTATCCCGAGTTATATGAATACTGTTTTTCTGTTAATACTCCTGAACTAATATATGCTATGCAAGGTTTAGGAGATAAAGCAATGTGGCCTAGGAAAAGCCAACAAAAGGCTGATTGGAAGGATAAATCCAAGTGGTGTGCCTTCCATGAAGATTTCGGACATGTAATGGAAGATGACATAGCCCTGAGAAAGGAGATAAGCTATCTGCTAAGCAAATGCTACTTGAAAGATCTTATGGCAGGAAGAAGAATAAGGGTCAGGATACTAACAAGATCCTGAACGAGCAGCATCGCCTCCCCCAGATGCCAAGATAATCAATTTCATATCCGGAGGATCTGATATATGTGGGACCTCTTATTATGCCGCCAAAAGGCATGCCAAAGAGGCAAAGGCAGAAAGAGGGGATAAGCCAACGAGGATGACGATGCTTACGAATTTCATAACATTCGATAGTGACGATCGGGATAACATTCAGGATCCTCATCAAGATAGTATGGTAATCACTTTGTATATTGCTAACCATTTTGTGTGAAGGATATTGGTGGATAAATGGAGCTCGGTCAACATTATCCAGTTAGAGACCCTGAAAAGGATGAACATCCCAGAAATGGAGATTACCTCGAAATCCACCGTGCTTGTAGGGTCTAACGGAGAAGCGAATAACACGGTTGGAGAGATAAAGCTGCCTGTATACGTTGAAGGAGTGAATTCAATGCAACGATTTTGTGCCATGGACTCGTTATCCTGCTATAATATTATATTAGGCAGGCCATGGATTCATGATATGAAAGCTGTGCCTTCCACCTATCATCAATGTGTCAAGATCCCTACTCCTTGGGGGGTAGTCAAAGTGGAAAGCGACCAATAGGAGGCAATGTAATGCTATACCTCTTCGATGACGGCATCAACAAAATCCAGGGCAGGATAGCAATTAAAGACGCAAGACTAGGATGTCGTGGAAGCCTCTGAGCAGGATGTTAAGAAAGTTACCCTAGATCAGGATAATCCAGATATCTCGGTGCTTGTAGGGACCAATATCCCTCAGGATATTGAGAGTCAACTTACTAACTTTTTGAAATGCAGGATGTCTACGTTTGCATGGAAACACGAAGATATGACAGGTATATCAAAAGATATTATAACTCACAAACATGGAATTGATAAATCTTTCAAGCCTGTTCAACAAAAAAGAAGGAAATTTACTCCTGAAAGAAATACAATTATACAAGAGGAAGTTGAAAGATTGCTGAAGTCCAAGATGATTAGGGAAGTCAAGTTTCCTAGGTGGCTAGCAAACGTGGTGGTGGTCCAAAAGAAGAACGGGAAGTGGAGAGTTTGTGTAGATTACCACAGACCTCAACAAAGCTTGTCCAAAAGATCCATTTCCACTGCCCCATATAGATTCCATGGTGGATGCAACTGCTGGACATGAAATGCTGACTTTCATGGATGCATCCTCAGGATTTCAACAAATCCAAATGGAACCTTCCGACCAGGAGGATACAACATTCATGACACCCACAGGTATATATTGTTATACCGCCATGCCCTTTGGTTTAAAAAATACAGGTGCAACGTACCAGAGGCTGGTTAATATGATGTTTAAAGACAAACTGGGGGACACCATGGAGGTATATATTGATGATATGGTGGTGAATTCCAAGAAAGCGGAGGATCATCTCCAAGATTTAGAGTGTGCCTTCAATATCCTGGACCAGTATAATATGAAACTGAATCCTGCTAAGTGCCATTTTGGAGTGGGGGCAGGAAAGTTTTTAGGATACCTGGTGACCTAGAGGGGGATAGAAGCAAGTTCGGAACAAATTAAAGCTATCCTGAATCTTAAATCACCATCCAATATGAAGGATGTCCATAGGTTAACGGGAAGAGTAACGACATTAAAAAGGTTCATATCAAGATCCTCAGAAAAATGCAAGGAATTCTATGATATCCTAAAGAAAAACAAAACATTTGAATGGGGTGAAAGACATGAAGCTGCCCTACAAGAGTTGAAGCAATGTCTTTCAAGTGCACCCATGCTGATGAAGCCTGAGGATGGTGAACCCTTGTCCCTATATCTTGCAGTATCAGGGAATGTAGTAAGTGCTGTTTTGGTAAAGGATCATGAAGGTCTGTAGTATCCTGTTTATTATGTTAGTAAAAGTTTGTTAGATGCTGAAACTAGATACTCACACTTAGAAAAATTGACATTAGCTCTAGTTATGGCGTCAACTAAGCTTAGACATTACTTTGAAACACAAAAAATGCATGTTAAAACTAATTATCCTGTTAAAAATGTGCTTAGGAAATCCGAAATGTCTGGGAGAATGGCTAAGTGGTCCGTAAAACTAAGTGCATGTGATTTAGTATATGAACCTAGAAATGCCATAAAGTCTCAGGCCTTAGCAGACTTTGTGGCTGATTTTAGTAGTGATATTCAAAATGAGGCTGACCTAGAAGTACAACAATTAGGTGAGAATTCAGGATCTTGGATATTGTATACTGATGGTGCATCTAACATAAGAGGTGTAGGGTTAGGTATACTACTAAAATCGCCAAAGGGTGACATATTACCCCAAGCTATTAGATGTGAATTTTCTGCTACTAATAATGAAGCTGAGTATGAAGCTCTGATAGCAGGATTAGAATTAGCTAAGAAATTGAATGTTAAAATTTTACAAGTGTATGTTGATTCCCTGTTGATTACTAGCCATTTCAATGGATCTTATGCAGTCAAGGGTGAAAAGTTAGTTGAATACCTTTTATTGTTAAAAAATTAGCAGGATATTTCGAAAATTTTACACTTGAGCAGGTACCAAGATAAGAGAATGCTGAAGCAGATGCTCTAGCAAATCTAGGATCTACTGTCAGGATACCGAAAGGAACTCAGATACCAATATTACATATCATGTACCCTGCGACGGAACTTTTGAAGTCTCAGGATAAGAAGGTAACAAGTGTTAGGAATCCTGGTAAAGCATATCCTGATAAGGATCCTGAATCCTGGATGACGCCAATCGTCAAGTATCTTGAAAAAGGAGATGTGCCGAAGGATGGAAAACCCCAAAGGCTTTCAGAATGAAGGTATCTCTTTTTACAATTATAAATGATGTTTTGTATAAGAAATCCCTTGCAGGTCCATACCTAAGGTGCTTGGAAGATCCTGAAACTAAGGAAGTACTTCAGGATATACACGAAGGAGATTGTGGCAACCATAGTGTGGGCAGATCTTTATTCTCAAAAGTATTGAGACCAAGATATTACTGGCCGACCATGAGGAAGGATGCTGCAGAGTATGCCCGAAAATGTGATGCATGCCAAAGACACAACAATATACTACATCAGCCTGCAGAACCATTATATCCTATCATATTTCCTTGGCCATTTATGAAGTGGGGGATGGATATAGTAGGAAAACTCCCAAAAGCTCCGAGAGGAAAAGTCTTCATGCTAGAAATGACGGATTATTTCTCCAAGTGGGTTGAAACAAAAGCGTTTGCCCAAGTTAAGGATCAAGAAGTGGTATCTTTCATCAAGAGGAATATCCTGACAAGATTCGGGATACCGGCGGAGATAATTTGTGACAATGGTTCCCAATTCATCAGCAAGAGGACAACTGATTTTTGTAAAAGTTGGGGAATCAAGATGATCACGTCAACACCGGTGTATCCTCAGGCTAATGGACAAGCAGAATCCTCCAACAAGATAATTGCAATAACTTGAAGAAAAGGTTAGGTGCAAGAAAGGACAATGGGCTGAAGAACTACCATTTGTATTGTGGGCAGATAGAACAACTGTGAAGCATGCTACTGGGCAAACTCCGTTTTCTTTGGTATTTGGGGCAGAAGCAGTGATTCCAATAGAGATGGTGATACCCACAGCTAGGTGAAGCCTACGGGGTCCTGAAGCGAATCCTGAAGTCTTATATCAGGAATTAGACACCATAGATGACACAGGGATGCAACAAAGCTAAGGATGGCAGCATATCAACAAAGGATAGCTAAGTCATACAACAAAAATTTAAGAACCAGAAGATTCCAAGTTGGAGACTGGGTATTGAGAAAAGCTTTTCAAAACAGAACCAATCCTGCCCCAAAATGGGAAGGACCATATGAAATTGAATCAGAGTCAGGAAAAGGAGCATACTGACTCAAGACTATGGAAGGGGATATGATACCAAGATCCTGGAATGCTATACATCTTAAAGCTTATTTCAAGTGAGTTTAGGATTTACTTTCTGACTCAGGATGGTGTGAATTCTATCTCTTTTAAATATGTTTAATTTAATATTCTTTGAACCAAATACTGACATTAGCATCGGAGGGGTGTTATTTAAAGGTGTTTTGTAGGATACTTTTAAGGATATTACTCCAAGATATGTACTCAAGATGGATCAAAAGAATAGAGGATTGGCCCTCTCTCTCACGTTTAAGGGATTCAGATCCCTTCACAGGTTTAAAGGTATTCACCTTTCTTCCGAGTTGGGTTTAAACACCCCGCCTGGAGCGCAAGTATCCAGGAATAGTTCAAGATAGCGGGACCAGTTCATGTAATAGTGGCTGACAATTTCATTATTGTTGGCTATATCCTGGATCCTTAAGGTATATGAGGATTGATCACCCTCTCTCGCGAAAGGGTATTTTCATACTCTCTAAGGTTTAAAGGTTTTCACCTTTCTAAGTCTTGGAGTTTATACACTCTCGCAAGTAGCGCATGAAGACAAGGGTTTATCCCCAGGATGCTAAGGGTTTATCCCCAGGGTACTAAGGGTTTAACCCTAGGATATCAAGGGTTTATCCCTAGTGAAACTAAAGTTGTTAACAAACTCTAAAGATATAGCAGATTATGATTGTGTTCATACACATTCTTTTGTGGAGAAAAAGCTACAAAGCTTAGTCACTAAGTGAAGAAATACTCAAGTATGTCATACATTGATGCGATATCCTGCACGGACAGGGGACATCCATGCTAGGGGACATTGCAAAGGATTCCAAGGTTCGAGTTGAAAGTTATTGCATAAGTGTTTCTTGTATGGTTTTTATTTTTCAAATCTTGAAAGCCTTGTCTAAATAATCCAGATTTTATTCAACCAAGTTTCTGTCTAAAATTTTGATTAAAGGTAACAAAAATGATGAACATCTCATCAGTATCCTGACCAGGATATTCGATCAGGATACCCAAAGTAGGTTTTTCAGAATAATAACATAATAACATCGGATAAGGCTAAAAGGTTAGTTTATTACGAACATTCCAAAATGTCGCATTATTGGCTTCGTCTTAAACCAAGACCCATCCACCAAGAATGTGATAAGGTCTAAAAGCATAAAAACGATGATGACCAAAGGCTTCGTCCTGGAACCCAGGATCCCTCCACCTTAGGTCATCACAAAATAGTAATATTTAAAGTGCAGGAAATATAAAATGTTCAAGTGCAGGAAAAGTAAATTGTTTGGGATTACAGACCATTCAAATTCAAAAAAGTGGGCTCCGGCCTAAGCAATAATATCCATTGTTGCCCACTTCGATGCTCTCACACAGCAGCATCTTCACCAACTTTCACCGCCTCTTTACCCTCAGTATCCCGACCAGCATCCGCTCCAACATCAGCCCTAGAATCCTCGATAGCTTCAACCGCCTTTGGAGGCTCCTCAACCGCCGGTTTGGCAATGCGCTCTACGGGTTTGCCACCAAGGTCCCTCAATTTTGCCTCCCAGGCTTTAATATCCCAGGTGGGGCATTCAACACCCACGGCTCTGGCTTCATAAGCCATCTTTAGCCTAGCTTGAAGGAGGGAAATAACAACGGAACCCTTGAGGCCTTCCCGGTAGGCGATCATGTCTTGTTCGTGCTGAAGCTGAGCGGCGTCCAGTTTAGCCTGAGCCTCTTTAGCTACCTTCGCATCAGCAAGTTTGGCATCCCGGGTCATAGCCTTGAGTTTGTCTTCGTAATGCTATGTCATGGCCTCGGTGATCTTCCTCTGATCCTCATTGGCGATCTCTTCCTTCTTTAGTTTGACCTCCAATGCCTTGACAGAATCATAAGCCATAACCTAGAGATGTGTCAGGGGTTCAAGACCCTACAATGTGAGGTATGAATGTTAGTATAATTAACCAGGATATCAATTCAACATATATTCACAGGATATAGGATGAGGATGTTTACCTGGTTAAGAAGGGAAGCCATGAGGCTGCTGGATTCTGCAAACCCAAGATTCTCATAGGAAGGAGTGGCTTTAGCTGAAGCAGCGGGGGACTCAGTATCCTTTTTCTTTCAAGAACTGGAGGCCCGAGGTCTGGAACTTGAGGAAGGCTTAGGCACAGCAGAGGGTTTGGAGCTGGAGGAGGGCTACGATGCGGCTGAAGGCTTGGAACTTATCTCTTTCTTCACTAGTGCAGGTCCGGAGTAGCTATCCAACTCATCAAGATCGAAAACCTTATGGGTCTTGGCTGATGCTGCATACAGGGAAGTAATTTTAGACTTAATAGTTCAATATCTTGTCTAACAAAATACGAAGGATATCAAACAGGATCCTTACCAGACATGTTCGAACTTGAGTGTTGGGTTGAGGATGTTGAAGGCGGAATGAAACTTCTTTCGGAGTCTGGGAGCTGGTAGATGTCTTTAATCCTCTTCTCTGAATCAGCAAGGGGAGGTGCTAATTTTCTGAAGTCAGCTGCACAAAACATAAAGAAGATATAAGATAGGATAGTGAACAGGATATATCTGAGGATAACCCTAAAACCCTAGTTCCTACCCTTTGTTAACCACTTTACCAGATAATCCGCTCCACTAGGGATCGAACTTCTTTTCACGAAAAAGAACTTGGATTTCCATTCCTCTTCGTTCCTGGTGGCTCGGAGAATCAGAGGGACGTTAGAAGTGGAGTAAAACAGGAACCTGCTGGACCCATGGGATCTCGCAAGGTATGCTAGTGGAAGATCATTGACACATAGTTCAGGAATCTGGGTATTCTTGATTTGATCAAGAACGATCAACACACGCCAAAGCATGGGTATGATCTGACTGAAACTGAGACCGGTGATATTGAAGAAATCGGTGATAAATTCAGAAAATGGAAAAATGGAAACCTAAGACCTAATGTAAAGGAGAAGGTGTTGAAACAGAGCCATTCGGTGGACACCATGTCCGATCGGAGTTCCCGATCGTATGGTCTGAACACCACCGTTTCCGAGAAGATGCCGAAGATTGAAGGGCCGATAAATGAGCATTGTCAAATGAACAGACTTCCTTCTCCGGGTATTGGAGAAGGTTTTGTGGTATGAAGACTGGGGCTGAATCACCGGAGCTGGATCGAATTTGTCTTGCCATGTTTCACCGGAAAACATGAAAAGAAAGAAAAGGATGGGAGAGAGCTTTACCTTTTTTCTTCCTTGGTCAAGATTAAATGGGGGTAAGGACGAGAAGATATAGGGAGACAATGAGTAGAAATAGCCTGGGAAGTTACATCATATCATGTCAGGGGTCTTATCTCTTAAATTGCCTCGATAAACATAAAAATATATCCGTTGAGATCAGGATCCCAACAGCTATATTTTTGGGGACAATTGTTATGGGTGAAATTCTGAGCCCATATCCTGAATTATATCTTGACTTAATTATAGCTGTTAACGATCAGGATACCAGACCAGGATATTGGTAACATCCTGAGGCAGTATCCTGGTGATTACTAATTATTCGCATGTAGGACATAGCTGTAGGATCACAACGTTCACGGAGACTCGTTCACCTGAAGACTCGGTCTAAATAGTTGGAAAAAAGACGCTGAAGCCACAATACCTGGTCAACAACGTTCACTAGTGAATATTCCAAGGGATCCCACCATTTTAGGAGAGTTTGTTTTTCTTTGTAACTATAAATATCGGATAAACAGATCGATAGGTCACAACACATTCACTAACTACTCTCAAATTCTGTCATGTACTTTCACAATTACACACAAACACTCAACACTAGCAATTCTTGTAACACTTAGCAACGATCTGGGAATTATCCTGCACTATATCCTGATTTTTAAGCAATAAGAAGAACAAGGCAACGGTGATTGTCAGCTCCCGAGGTTTTATGCAGGAGATCTAGATTGATCAAGGGCTTTCCTCGTACATCTCGTGTCAACCTTTACATTTTTGCTCATTGTTTGATTATTGATATAGCTCAATATCTTGAGCTGTATCCTGAAAAGTGTTTTTACAAACTAGCAAACCAATACAAGCTTCATAAACACTACTAGCACACAACCTCACAAAACTAATTTGATCACTAAATTGCTTCGGTATTTTTGACCAAAACACTAACCTTGAAGCGAAGAGAACTAGAGAAAGAGAGAAAGCTAGTGATCGATGAGAAAGGGGGGGGCTGCCTTGTGATCAAGAGGGGGGGCTGCTGCCGTCGCACACCACAAGGGGAAGGGTATTAGGGTTTTAACTTTTTCTCCATGCATACATACATACGTATGATATAAACTAAATGGGGTGGGGGCGGTTTGGTTAACTTGGGCCGCAAGGGAGAGGGTGGTGGGTTGGGTTGATTTGTTTTCAGGCCGAGAGAGGGTAAGGGGCATCGGGTTGGGTTCACAAAAGGTTGAAACGGTTTGAGCTCGGGTTCGGCTTTTTAAATGTAGCATATAATATAAGTCGTTAAGTAATTAAACACATATTATAATTTGTCAAATATTCACGACATGAGTTTATTTTGTGTATGTATATCTGAAAGATTAAATCGTATAAATACAAAGGACGATGCCTGATTTTTTTTTCAGGATGACACATTATCCCCAAGTTGAAAGAATTTTCATCCCGAAAATTGAATAAGCATGAGTTTGAAAACGTTGGAGTAAGAGAGATATTTATGAGTTGTCACATTCTCCCCATGTTACAGAAATTTCGTCCTCGAAATTTAGGCTAAGGTATACTCTATACTTCAGTTATGGGTTTGTCAATAACACGTTGTTAAGCGTAAATATACGCGGTTTCACATAAGTTTGCAAAGTGAACAAATAAGTCACATAACATCTGTAACAGCCTAGCGTAACCGCACCATGATATTGTCCACTTTGGAAGCCAACACGTTCTCAGCGCCTGCCCCTCACGGCTTTAAAACACGTCATAGGTATCCAGCCCCATATAAGGTAGCCTTTTTTCCCCTTCTTAACCGATGTGGGATATCACAATCCACCCCCCCCCCCTTAAGGGTTCCAGTGTCCCCTCGCGGGGACTTAACCGATGTGGGATATATCAACAATTCCAATTAATTTACAGAATGTGTCAAACAGTCTGTAAAGCTTTGTGTAAAATTTTTAGGCCCTAACTCATTACCAATTATTTACAAAAATTTATTTACTAGGCTGTAGTCAGATTCGTCACCTTCTGACTGCAGTCCACGAGAAAATTCATTTAAAAATGGTCGTTTATCCGATTGACCAAATTCCAGTGGGAGATTTTCGGAAACTCCCACCTCTAGCTACTGTACGAATTTCATGACTTAATTCTAGCCAGATTATGAGATATGTCCCATCAAACAACAGTAATTTCTGCAGAAAAACGCAACTTCAGTTACTGCATGAAATAATTAATTTAAAATAGTAAACTACCTCGGAAAAATGCGATTCCGGTGCCATTAGAAGCGTTTTTCAAAAACGTACGTTTTAGACTTCAGAAAGTCAATTTTTCAATTTATAACTATCCATTTACAGCTAACTGAATTTGGCTGTTGTCGCTAATCAGCAGTCTGTTTTCATTCTAAACGATACCCGAATCATATTTAGCAATCACAACACCTTCTATTAACAACTACCCATAGATTAATCATCAATTATCACCTAGCCATATCAATGATTTCGTAACCCTAGCTCTAACATCATGATATTCGCAAAGAAAACACATCCAATGATTATTTACGCATACATATCGTCAGTAAACCCAAACCATCGTATAATCACCCGAAACTATTCATGCAACAACAAACCCCTAACATAAAAACTCACGATCACAACCATCTTTACACAAAATCACACCATGAATCACAATCATAATCAAGATACTAACCTTGAAGTGAAGATAACTAGAGAAAGAGAGAGAGAGAGCTAGTGATCGATGAGAGAGGGGGGGCTGCTTCCGTCGCACACCACAAGGGGGAAGGGAATTAGGGTTTTAACTTTTTCTCATGCATACATACATACGTATGATATAAACTAAAGGGGGTGGGGCGGTTTGGTTAACTTGGGCCGCAAGGGAGAGAATGGCGGATTGGGTTGATTTGTTTTCGGGCCGAGAGAGGGTAAGGGGTATCGGGTTGGGTTCGCAAAAGGTTGAACGGTTTGAGCTCGGGTTTGGCTTTTTAAATGTAGCATATAATATAAGTCGTTAAGTAACTAAACACATATTATAATTTGTCAAATATTCGCGACATGAGTTTATTCTGTGTATGTATATCTGAAAGATTAAATCGTATAAATACAAAGGACGATGCCTGATTTTTTTTTCCGGGATGTCACAACTAGATTGATGAACAATATTTTTAACTAGATCAACACATGATCTCTTTAACTAGATCGACGAACAATCTCTTTAACTAGGTCAACACATGACCTCTTTAACTAGACCCTGAAAGGCCTCTTTAACTAGATCAACGAATGATCTCTTTAACTAGGTCAACACATGACCTCTTTAACTAGACCCTTAAAGGCCTCTTTAACTAGATCAACTAATGATCTCTTTAACTAGGTCAACACATGACCTCTTTAACTAGACCCTGAAAGGCCTCTTTAACTAGAATAGTACTTTGGAATCCAGGGGTCTAACTATTTTCATAGAAAAGCGCATTAAGGATTTAAGATAGTACTTTGGATATCCTTCTAAGGATCTAACATATTAAAATATGGAAGATTCTACAAGGATTTGGATAGCAAGCATTTGAATCGACTTGAACACCAAAGATCCTATAGTGATTCGCATAACGCTACAAGGGTAATACAATAAGAACACTTATATATAGGAAGTACCATCAACGTATCACCATGTTCTTATGGTATTACACTCGTTTCCTTACCTAAATCACTACTAATCACATAATCGTCAACTTGGTCATTAATTTGTACATACGCATGGAAGTACACAAGGAACCCAATCAAGGACTTCAACTTAGTACTTTAAACATCCACAAGAATCTAACTATGAAGATAGAAAGATCTTATAAGGTATTGGTATTTGAGTGGCGAAAATGTTTCGAAAACCACACACTAGGTATGTTAGGTCAACATACGAAGCAAAGTGTCTTTGAAAACTGTGTACTTGGTATGCTCGGTCAACATACGAAGCAAAATGTCTTTGAAAACTATGTATTTGATATGTTAGGTAAATATGAAATGTTAAAACATTTTGAAATCATGTGAAATTGTCTTTGAAAGTTTTTGAAAATATGTATTTTGAAATCAAGTACTTTGTACATTAAGTAAATGTGTTATGCTAAAATGTGTTTAGAATCTTATGAAATGTATTTGAAATCATGAAATTTTGAAATCGGGTATAATTTGAAATCATGTACTATGTAAAGTGTTATGAAAAACTAGAGAGTTGTGATATGCACATTGGCATATTGCATAAGACCGTTTTAAGGACTCATGGAAGTACCCTTAGTTATCCAAGCAAGGATTTAAAGTGGTACTTTGAGTATCTGTCAAGAGTTATAACTTGTACCTTGTACTTTGTTTCTTGGAAGAAATGAGTACCTAGGATTTTTATGGAGATCGCGAGCGATCACAAAATGAAAGAAACTTTTTTTTTTACGAGAGTAGTTTAATTTGCAAGGAACCATGTCCTTGGTAGTGGTATTGTAAGGATGTACCACACATATATGTAATCACATTTATAAATAAAATGGAAACATCCAAATTTATTTATGGAACCATCAAAGTGTTTCAAAGATCCTTGGATAAACAAAGCGAAAATGTAAAAGTTTAAATATTCACAACTATAGGAGACTCGTTAGCATTTATGTTAAATGCTCATCCACGGGCCGGATTTGCATTGACAAGCTTCGGGCTGTTGTTTCTAAAAGGACCCATCTCGCCACAGTTGTAGCAAGAACCTGGTGGGAAGTGAGCTCGAGCAGATTGACAAGCGTTAGCTAAATGACCAAGTTGCCCACATGAAGTGCATTGACGACACTGTATGTGAGCTTGGTGATGAGCGTTGCACCTGTTGCACAATGGTGCTATACCAGCATAAGGTTTCCTCGCAGGAGGTTGAGCTGGTTAGTTTGGAGCAGCTTGGTTGTTCTGCGCAACTACTGCAAAGTTTTGTGAAGCTTTACGCTTCTTTGACTTCTTGGGGGTTTCAGCTTTAGTGTCCTTGTCAGATGGTTTCTTGTCGCCTTTGCGGAAAAGTTTAGCCTTCTTGATTTGATATTCAGCCAGGGTAGCGGATAGCTCAATGGCTTGGCTAACTGTAGTGGGATTACTACCAGTGACTATATCCTGAACTAGGTCAGGGAGACCATCAATGTACTTTTCGATTGCCTTGTCCAAAGGCGTAACCATGGTAGGACACAACAAACTTAGTTCCTCACAGCGGTCAGTGTAGGTGTGATGTTCCCCACTATCTTGTTTTAGATCGTGGAATTCATTCTCTAGTGCCCTTTGCTCATGACGTGGGCAAAATTCTTTCATCATAAGAGCTCTAAGCTCTACCCATGTCTGAGCCAGTGCTACATCTGCACCTCTATCCCTCATAATTCCATTCCACCACGTGAGTGCTCTCTTTTGGAACACCCTCGAAGCAAACTCTACCTTATGCTCATTCGAACACTGAACATGACGGAAAGTGCTCTCGATACTCTCAAACCATTGTACGAGCCCAGTAGCTCCCTCAGACCCACTAAAACTGAGTGGTTTGGCTGAGTTGAATTGTTTAAAGTTGCACGGAACAGGTGCATTGGTGTTATTGTTATTGTAGGCCTGATTAAGTTGAGTCACAAGGTTTGGGAGCATAACAGCCATCTACTGAGCATCTAGAGTTTCCATTTCGGCGTTTTGAGTAGTGTTGCGATGAGGAGGCATTCTGAAAAAGAGAGAGGAAAATATGAGAGGGAACAAGTTAGATTGATAGGATAGTTAAAAATGAATGTTAAAAAAAATATCAACGAAGCACAAGGATTGTGATCATTTGTTCGTTACCTAAAACAAACAAATGACACTGCGACTAATCAAAGTAAATGAGTCTTTATAATGTATCGCAAAGACATGCTTTAGCCTATAAGTGGATACTCACCCCAAGAGTTCCCAAGTAAGAGTGACTGGTCCGATAATGTGGATTTGTACGAACACTCTAATCCTTAGACAGAAAACTCAGGGTGTAGGCATCCACCCTTCCAGATTGCACGTGTTCACATTAATAAAACCCAAACTTTGACGAGATTTTTGAAAATTTAGAAGGCATTAAGCCCAAAAACAAATCATCTAAGGATAGATGATTTCTTGTGAGGTTTTGGAAAAATTTTGACTTTCAAAAGTTGTATTATGCATTTGTTTTTGGCAATCACCTAAGGATCGGTGATGGTATTGTATTAAGAATATAAACGCAAGTAAACTCGCGTTATGGTCCTAGGAAGGTTATAGACTAGGTCAAAGCATTACTAATAACCTAATTCCCTATAACCATGAGCTCTGATACCAATCTGTAACACCCCAAATGGCATAACAACAACACGCGACGGAAACACTTGGGGAGTCACGTTACAAATTGTTTCACAACACATGGCACTTAAAGTATTGTTTTATTGAATTATCGGATTACAATGTCTGGAAATAATGGAAATGAAATACAATCATATTGTCTTTCAAATTTTAAAGTCACTAAAGCCGGAGTCCATCCTATGTGTAGCATGTGGCGACAAACATCACATAGATAAACCTGAAACATATGTGAAAATAGGTACGTCAGCATAAAAATGCATGTGAGTAACATAGGTTTTGTGTGTGTCAAATTCATGGCTTTGTATTTATATTGCAAAACCTCGTCCAACTTCAAGAGTCGGCGAGTATGAACCTTGAAAACAAAAGTATTTAATTTTGCAATATATAATCAACTTAACAAATTGATATAACTGAAAGAAAACCTTGTAACCATGAATCTTGACCGAAAAACTTTTCTTTTACAAAACCGATTAATAAGTCGATTTAAAAGAAAGCATTTGTATGGTTTATATCTTTAAATGAAAATCATTGTGTGTCATTGTCTAAAACCATTTGTCCTTGTCATAAATCATTGTTCATGTCATAAACCATTATCCGTGTCATAAACCATTGTTCGAGTCATAAACCAATCACCCGTGTCATTAGTTAATCGTCGGTGTTTTAGTTGTGAAAACTTTTGGTCATTCTTTAATGAACACATTCAAGCTTGTGTCGACTATACCCCAAGGGTATCTTTAATAGATCCTAAACGATCTCTTTAACAAGACTAACAAATCAACGAATGAATTGTTAATCATAAACAGTTTCTATCGCTTCCCAAACTACCCACCAAATTCCAGTGAATAGCCTAGTAACGGGATTGTCAGTCCTATGGTACCATAACTTACTACTGGTCGGTTTCGGCCGAAGTTAATGAATGTCATTTGTGGCATGGATAACGCACCAACAAGTTCATTCGCATTATTAAAATCGTATTGTTTATATAAACCATTGACTTTGTTATGAAAACTTGAAAATAGTTTAGCACATATGAATCACCCCAAAACATTTAGAAAACGCAAAAGAGGGGAGCTATCTACTCACTTGGGATTCCGAATAAGCCTTCTATGAATGTGTGAACAAAGCCCAAAGATCAAGGAATCAAGTGAGTCCTAATGAGTCGGATAACATGAAAATAAGTCGGGACTTTAAACGGGAGATCGGGTAGAATGAATTCTTACAAACCAATCGAGTGTTGGAACTCATAGGATATGGTTTAATAAACTTAACATTCTGATTTGGAATGAATCCTAAGTGCTATTGACCCATTATGACCCGTTAAGGTAGTTTATGCTACTTTAACGTGTCATTTGTGTAAATATGCGTTCAGATGGGTATATATGTTTTATGATAAGTCTAATATGCCAAAATATGTTTAAAAATGTTGTAATATCAGTTTATATGTTAAACATTGATTACATATACTTAAAACATATTTATGTGCAAAACGGGCATTTATGTTCCTTTATAAAGGCATAACTAGCGACTTAACATAACACTAACCAAATGACGTGACCATAAGGTATAACCTCATATGGTTATTCCCTATACAACTTGGTCACAAATATGTGTTTGGTCAGATCCTAAGATCGACCAAACGGGTCGGATTCGAAAGTCAAAGTGGTGGTCAAGACCGCTCAACTTACGACCCTAAATAAGCACTAAACTAAAAGTGACAAGTTAGACATGTCTAACTAAGTTATAAAAAGGTTTTGGTATCAAAACAAAGTGTTTTGATACTCGAAAATAGCTCCACCGCAAGATGCACATAATGCGCATTTTGACCGGAACTTTGACTCGTCATATCGACTAATAAACGTGGTAATTAGTAGGCGTGATCACTATGGATCATAACCCTCGTGATTACGATCACGTTGCAAACTTCTATTGAACTTTTCTTTGACCAATTCATGGTCAAAGCTTAAAGTCAAACATAGTTTGACTTTTAGCTTGAAATAGCTAACAAATAAACACGACTAGGATGAAACACTTACTTGTGATCCAAGGATGAAGGAAGGACCAGAAAACTCAGATGGGAGACCTCCAACAATGTGGTAGTCTCCACTTAGAGTTATAGAGAGAAAAGAAGGAATGGGCAAAGAATGTGGTCGCTTGCCACACCTATTTACACTTGTGGAGCTTGCACAAGATCGCTCCATGTGTTAAGGGAGGTTGTAGGATCATTACAAGTGTATATTGATGTGTTGCAACGAGAGGAAGTGTGGCAATTTTGAAAGATTAGTGTCCAAGGCCTTAAACAAGAAGCTGCCAAGTTTCTGCTGTGCTGGAGATGCCTTACGGACCGTAAGGTATATAGGCTTACGGTCCGTAAGCCTATGACCTGGGCAAAACTTTCACAAAATGGCAGAACAGGCCCCTAAACTCGTTTTGTCGCGTTTTGGCATTTCTAACACCCGTTAACCTGATTTTTAAGCTTTATAAGGACGATAAAGCTTAGGGAACTTGAAATATGTTCGGAAATGCACGGATGTCGGTTCATTCGGTTGTACGGTTGCGTTTTTGGCGTAATTACGACGAACACTTTAATTAGCGCGTAAACGACCAACGAATGATATTTTTTCATTCCAATCATTAAAATACAAGATTTTAATGATTACAAAATTTTTTGGATGTACGTACGTGTTCAGTATTAAGAAATATGTGAATCGGCGTACTTTCGTAGAATTTGCAAAATAGTCCCTGGAGTTACATAAGCGTGTTTTTGCCATACCGAACTCTTCAAAACATATTTCTAAGTTATGCAAAAGGGTATGTTTAGCTTATGCCATTGTTCCGGATTGTACGTTACGTTAAACTTGTTACGTTTGCGTAACAGTTTACATATATCTTCTGGAAAAGCTTTGAAGAGTCGAAATTGTACATGGACTTAAATGTGTGAATGTCACATGTAATTATACAACTTCCAGGAATGAAATGCAAGATTTCATTGGATTCGAAATTGTCCGGAATTGTATGATGGTTATAAAGGCACAAATGTCACACGTAGGACTCTTACGCACGAGTGTTTATACGCGCATATGAGTGATCTGCGCGCATGAGTCACTTTACAAAAATAATCCATAATTCAAACGTATTGTTTTGCTACCTATATATACCAACAGACTCAAACAAAAACACAGACATTAGACATAAATGCACAAATAGACTCCCCCTTGTAGGTCTTCAAAACATCATTCATCCATTCCAAAAACCCGCTTCCGATATTCTTTACGATGCTTTTCAAAGCTCTTCTTTGGCCTTTGAGCAATTATCGGCGGTTTCATATACTGATATCTCGGGATAGATGCTTTCTTCGTCTTTTCCATGATTTTCTCTAATATTTTCCTCTCTTTCTCTTCCTATTTCTTATCTAACTCTCTTTCCAATTGCTCTCCCATATCCAACAAGAGTGTATTTCATAAGCAAAGCAAATTCTGACAACTCTCTAAAATTGCATCGCTTGCTCTATGTCTTCTCATGCATAGAATAGTTTGTGAAGAATAAGATCTCAATATCTTTATCTGACATGTTCACCAGCCATATGGATTGTACAGACATATCGTCCTCCAATTCTTTTCTCCTTCATATAGCGCTATCATTGCCTCCCCCGTCTTCTCATCGTAATACCACCATTTGAAGTATTTGTGTACATCTTGTTCCATTTCATGGAATGGTATCACTCTCAAAACCTTTGGTCTCTTGTACTTCAGTGTTACAACATACTTCCCTGTTTCAGGATCTATCTCTGTCTTGGATACAGTGCGTTTTGTCTCTTAAGGCTTCCGGTAACTGAACCTTGTACGTGCTTCTCTTTTGATAAACCTCAATACGTGCCGATGTATGCATTCAGATCATAGTTAATCATCCTTCATTTGCATAAATCTTTAACCTTCCACCATGGATTGATAACCCTGAAATATTGTACTCCATACTCTCCTCTTATATCTATTTTTCTTAATTTCAGAATCCAACTCCAACTATGATGTCTCCTATAGATATGTCTTTGTGCTGCTTGAAGAACTTTAGCGGTCTTAACAATATTCTTTCGTCTTTCAACTTTTTGAACCACTTTACTTGTTCAACAATTGTATTCACATCATTCTCCACTGGAATATCACCTTGTCTTTCTTCAACGTTTCTTTTCAAAACATCTTCGACTTCTTTAGCAAATATTTCATTGAAAGTCGGGAATTGTTCATTGATGTTGTTAGCATAACGAACTTCTGCATCTTCTAGATCATATTCTAGATCATCTTCAATCTCCACCCTATTATAATCATCAGCATCAACTATAAGTTCAAATACATATTCCTCTTGTTTATCACCATTCTTAGCATCAACCATATCTTTCTCAAAATCAAATTCTATATGGTCTTCAGAGATACACACAACTTAGCTAACTCTTCTTTCGTGTAGTTGTGTACATATTCTCCCGCTTCAACATTATAGTCTTTGTCAAGAAATTGTTCAGCTATTGGACTTGCAGGAACAGGCGTTAATGGTACAGCGTCCATGATGATTCATGTAGTATCCTCATTGTATATCACCACGTTTCACATGTATTCTATATTTTTATATTTTTTCCGAAGAACTTTGTCTTGTTATTAATTTAAATTAATGGGATTTTAATTATATGGGTTGAATAATATTGAATAGGAGATCATATAGTTGACCATGCAATCATAACCCCAAACAATAACGTAATCATCTTCTTTGCATTCACCGCCCTTTCATATCCATGTTTCATTTTTTCCATAACTGCATATCTCTTCACTTTGAAATGACAACCAGAAGCATTATTACGACTTTTAATGGCATAGTCATATGAGGCCATTTGATTTATCTAAAGAAATCAGTTTTAGTGTTGAGAAATCATTTGTTAAAAAATTTGAAACTTCTAAAAAAAATAATAATAATAATAGTAACAATTTCCATCATCTTCCTTACATTTTCAATAAACGGCCATCAACTTTGTATGACTGTGAACACCGAACAACAATCCCTTTGTCTTGTTTAAGCTCATTGTCACGACGTTGTCGTTATCTCTGCGAACTAAATTGTTGTCAATCTAGTTACAATGTACCGCCGTAGTCACTCGAATCGAAACCACTGCCAATGCCTTTGCTTTGATCGAGTTCACAACCACACGCATCCCCTGGCTCTTGTTCTTTTCATTTTGATGGAAGACGTGATGAGAAAGTGCCTTTTGTTCTGCGAGATTTTCGCATTTAGCCAAATTCTACGTTGGTGGTTAGATAGATGGGGGCGTTTGCAGTGAGGATGGAGTAAAAATCCGTGTTCTTGCTGTGTTTTACAAGATACAATAAGTATTTGTGAGGAGTTTTTTTAATTCGAGAGTCATGATGAACTTTAGTTCAAATCTTCTGAAAATGTTTTATGCGTATAATCTTTTGATTGAAAGCAGAGTTTTATGGAAGCAAATTCGAAGTTTTTTATCTTTTTAAAATGCTTTTGAATTTATCAATAATGGAGGATAGATGTAAACTCTATTTCTCATGGGTTTTTTATAGGGTTAATGGACAGGGATGCCAACATGGACAACGTTACCTTTTTGGTCCACATGGTCAGTTGTTATTTGTTGCAGCAAATCCCTGTTCAGAAAGTGGGTCCCAATAAGGAAACCCTTTGAAGAAGATATGAAAGATTTGTTTTCAAAATATATGTTTGAAACCTCTATTATGCTAAACAAACCTTTGTGTAACAAGATCAGTGTTTTTTTGACTTTTGGTCAACAGAGTTTTGAAGACCTTAGTTTGAAACCTTTGTTGGCTTAAACAGAGTTTTGAGTGAAAACAGTGGTGGGTTTTGATGAGAACAGTGGCTCTGTTTGACTTTTGTAGTCAGACAGTGGTTTTAGGGATCAGTGGTTCTTTTGCCTTAAACAGTGTTTAATTACGTTTGAATAGATTTTTGAACCAAAGAAACAGATGTTTTACTCCTTTGAAAAGAGTTTTGATTTTGTTAATTTTTAGCACTCTTTTCCTTGATTTTAAAGCAATAACTTTTGATTTCCTGATTAACCAAAAAAGACATTTTAATGTTGTAAAGAGCCTTTTTGGGAGTTTTTCAAAACAATTTTCTTTCTTTTATTTGGATAAAGATAAATGTAAAGGTAAACTCTGTCTGCACTTTTGAATTGCCAACAGTGGTTCCCTACAGAAAGTGGTAAATGGGTTAATTTTGCAGAAGATCTAGAGCATTGTCTGCTTTGGATTTTGAAGTCTCAACCACTTTGATTGCTCCTTTGGATTGGTCATTTGTCACGAGAAGTTTTTGCACTATCTCAAATAGTTGTTTCTGACCTTCTACAAGTGCATGCATTTTTGGGTCAATTTGTGGTTGACAATTCCCAATGATATGGTTGTACCCATGAGGGTGTCTATTTGCCCTAGGCTTTTGAGGCTGGTGCACAGGTTCTACATACCTATAAGGTACCATGCTGCATGTTGGTTGCCAATAGCCTCTAGGAAATGGGTTTTATGGTGCATCACATGTTTAACCAATCCTTTATTCATGAAGTTGGTTCAAATTTTGTGTGACAGAAGTTTGAAAAGACTCAATTCTTTTGGAATAGATGGTTGATCCCTGTTAACATGGCCATCATCCCTTTTGAAACTCATTTTCTTTCTTGACATGTTTTGATTTACATCATATGGTTTAAGAAAAGAACATTGTTAGGTCAAATGGTTGAGTTTTCCAAAAATGGTGCATCCAAGAGTGGATTCACAGATGTTGTTGCCTCTATTGATATCATAGGCTTTTAACTGAAAACAGTCTTTTGCCCAATGATTTTATTTTCCACTAAACTCACACAGCATGGCTGGAATCTTATCTTTCCTTTTACCCTTATCTATCTTTTCTAAGATATATGTTTTAGTATCTGAAATATATATTTTAACATATGTTTGGGAGTTGGTAATATTAATGACTTTTATGTTGGGTGGGTCGAGGCCATTTGGGTTGGTGAATTTAATTGGTTTATAGTTCTCAAGAACATCGCATTTATCTGACCAGGTTGGTTTAAACTCATACTTTTGCTTTTCAGATTAAATGGAACTTCGTGGCTTTTCAAGAGTTAATTTTTTGCCACTACGTTCAGTGATCTTGATTCCTTCACCTTTTGATGTGGTTAGTATGACCTCAACCAATTCAGAGTCAATGAAAGTGTTGGCTTTATGTTGTTGGTCATATTTCCTAAAACCAACGCTAAACTTCACATTGCTCTTCATTTCTTTATCAAGAAGCATCTCATAACCTTGAAAACATTTAACCCATCTTTCACAGGTGATCTGTGTGGATTACAACTTCTTTTTACAGTTTTGATATATTTCTATCATTGACTGGAGTTGGTCCTTGTTTATAGATGCTTCATGATTCAGACTGCTTATTTCAAGGTATTTTTCAGCAATTCTTGTTTTAAAATCCCTTTTCAGATTTTCAAGAACTATTTCACTTATTTGTACCTTTTCTCTAAGGTTTTCATTCACCTCTTTTATGTTAGCAAAAGTTATGATGCATTTATCTAAACACAACGCTTTAAGAGTTTGAGGTGATACCTTAGAGGCAACCATTTCAGTTTGATCTACACTGATGCTATTAGTGGGATTTTTAGGATATTTCTCATCCATCCTTTCTGCGTCCTCTTGGTCACCAACATATGCTTGACCAGAGCTTTCAGAAGCTTCACCAACAATTCCTTCACCAACAGTGGTTTGAACTAGATCCTCTTCACCTGATACATGCTCAATAGCCATAAAACAAAAGTTTTCTTGTTCATCACAGTCATTTCTGTTAAAGCAAATATTTCATTTATTAAATTTTCTGGCAAGCTATTAAATTTTCTTGCAAGCTACTCCAGTCAACATAGACTTGTGTAAAGAAGCTCTGTTGACCAGGCTCTACAGATGCAGGAGCAAGAGTAGCATATGGTGCTTGAACATGTGGTGTAGGGACATAGTGCACAGGTACATGATTTAGATTTTGTGCAAAATGGGTTGTGTTTTGCACATTTGGTCCAGGGGTATTTTGGGGATAAAACTGTTGTTATGTATTAGGTTGAGATCTTTGACTAGGATATGTAATCCTTGGTGCAAAGTTGTTTGTTTGACTCTTACATTCTCTAGGAAAATGTCACAGCCTATTACATTTCAACATTTAATCTTAGATTTATCCAACCCCACTTTCGACCTCCCATTTAATCCTGGGTAAGTCCTACCGGTCCTTTTGTAAAAATTCTTAGCTCTTAGACCGAGTAGGGCTACGTGGTGCAATGTGTCCATCTCCTCTATGTCAAGTGGGTCTATGTGCTTAAGATCATAGAGTACAAATGAGAGACTATCAATGACATGAGTATCATCAATTGCTGCAAAAGCATAACTCGTGGAATGTTGATCAGAATTGATTCTAGTTGATATGTCAATAAAATGATCAAAGCTCTGATCATTTCCCATTCTAGAGGATGATCTCTCCTGACTCAAAAGTGTTGTGTTACAAAAAAAAAATGAAACTATCAGACACCTTTCTAGTTTCCTAGAGCTTTTTCTTTTGGACAAACTCCTTCTCAAAGATTAGGAGTTTTCCATGTAGCTGGATCAAGCTCATTTCCTTGAAAGGGCATAAAGTTGATTCAGTGAATTATTTGTTAACCAACTTAAGCTCACTGATTAAGCATGAAAATTGTTAAACTGCTGAGTCCGGGTCTCTCCTTTGACATTATTGAAAGTTTTATATTGTTGGTTAAGGCTTTCACGAGTGTTCTCGATAACATCCTCTGTCCCACCAAAGTATTCCTTCAGTGCATCCCACAACTCCTTGGCACTGTTACAATGCAACATACCAACATAGATATCATTCAGCAGAGCCATAGCTACGATACTAAAGGCTTTCACATCTAGCTCGAATTTTTGAAAATCTTACTTAGAATAGTTTTCTGACTTCTTTGGCTCAAATACATTTGGGTTTTCGGCATTTGGTACCACTGGAACATGAGGTCCGAAGACGACAGACTTCCAACACCCCGAATTTTGTTGGTAGTATATGCCCCATCCTACGTTGCCAGATGTTAAATTCTGATCTGACAAGTATATGTGGTTTATTACTGTAGCCGGTGTTGTGGGGATCATTTTGTGCCATTTTCTCAAGTTCTTTTTCAGAAAAGCAGAGTATGTGAAAGACACTTAGTTATTCTTCACTTTACAAATTCGAGCTACGAATTGTATTGGATCTTTGTAGAGCCGATCTTTGTATGTTAAATTAACTGTGAAATAGAGTTTAACGTGACCAAGCTTTAACACCCATTGTTAGATCTGAGTTTGATACTTGTAAACAAATGTTGAGATCACAATAGACTTCACAAGTAGGAATTCATCATCAACGATTGTTTTTCATTAATAATAAAGATTCCAATGTTTTACAACTCATTTGACTCTACAAACTCCCCCTTAGCCGGTCACATAACAAAATAGTTCGTACAAAAGAAAAGGTGATTTGTGTGATAATAGATCACTAACATGTGTGATCTATTTATACTAAGTATAATTGGTTACAAGTAAATACGTGAGTCTTATCTCACTTGTCATATTCATTTTCTCTAAAACAACTTATGGCTAGTCAAATAATCCACTCCATGTTTACAGAAAAAAGGACAAAATAAAACAAACTAAAAATCGACAAGTCAACAAATCTGATGACCAACTTGGTCCTTCTTAAACTAAATTCGATAATAATGAAAATATAGGTTCGTGTACTCATTAATAACTATTTGCTTTGATTTCCTTTCTAAATTAAGGATAAATTCTTTGGAATCTTCCTCATATAAGTATTTTATTCACTGGCTAAGGTGAATAGATCTAAGTCTTCCCCCTTTATATATTTACACTTTTAGGGTGTATCATGTGTCACACATTCACGTACTTTTTTCACTTTAATGGTAACATGCAAAGTGAATGTGTAATTATGTGTGTAGTTATGGTTTGTTTATTTGTTTATGTGAAATCGTAGTCAATTGTATTCTAGCACGTCATTGTGCATCCATTTTTGTTCATCTATAGCATACAAGTTAAACTCATATTCAAACATTTTTTTTTAAATGTGTACATCGCAAAGGTTACTAAATGATTCTACACTTGTCGAATGCCAAGTGAATTAACATGTTAAAGATATAAATAGTAAATAATATTAATCTCTTTGAGCCTCTAATAAATGTTATAGTTATAGTTATATATTATAATTTTGTAACATGTTTGTGCATGGTGGATTTGTACTTTATGCTTTAGGTGTCTTTTTGGTTTTCTTTGTTGTATTGTTTGTTTTGTTGGTTGTACATGTTAAGATATATATTGATGCAATGGTTGTTATAATGTATGCATTTTGGTTTGTATAGTGGTATAACTTGTAACATATTGATGCATTGGTTGTTGTAATGTATGTATTATGATTTGTATAGTGGTGATGATATATATTATATATAGATTGCGATGAACTTGTCAAACATGAAGAAAGTGACGAGGGTTCATCGTAACGCATGGGCTCTAGATTAACTTAGTTATTCTATTCTGTGTTTTACGTTTCGGTTTAATTTCTTCGCATTAACACGCCGCAATTGCAGTGTTGGTGGTCGCTGGCAGAGTGTGGCATCTATATTGATACGATGGTTGTTGTAATGTATGCATTGTGGTTTCTATAGTGGTACTGATATATAGATATTGTATAGTGGTAATGATATATATTATATATAGATTACGATGAACCTGTCAAACAAGAAAAAATAGACATAGAATATAATAACTAAGTTGATCTAGGACCTGTGTGTTACGATCAACCGTAACACACAGGTCCTAGATCAACTAAGTTATTATATTCTATGTTTTACGTTTCGGTTTAAAGTCTTCGCATTTACACGTCGCAACTTCAATGTTGGTAATCGCTGGCAGAGTGTGGCATTAGTGTTCACCCAGTCGCAACACGGGTGTGCTTAATATTAGTTAAAGAGAATTACAACAAAAAAAAAATCAATCCTTGCAGTTATTTAAATAATACTATTAAAAATTAATTCATAAAGTTCTAAACGTCAATGGATAAATTGCATACTTTTACAAGTTTATGTCAAGGTGTGATTTTTATATTAGTGAATTAGTAATACCGATGCTCCTATATTATACATGATAACTACTTGAAATATAAAATAATATACGTAATAATCCTAAAAGTCGTTTCACATGTATTTCTTTTTCTTTTTCTCCGAAAAACGTGGTCATGTTAAATTTAAATCTGGGATTTTCATTATATGGTTTGAATAATATGGAATATTGGATCGTATAGTTGACCAAGCAATCATAGCCCCAAACAATAACATCATCATCTTCTTCGCATTACCTTTTCGTATGTCCGTTTCAATTTTTCCATAAGTGGCCTATCTCTTCGCTTTGAAATGACAATCTGAATCTTTTTTTAACGGCGTACGGTTAGCATATCGTTAACCGTATTAGTTGTTACTATGTTAGTATCACCAAGTTATATTAAAACCCACTTGCCTGGACTTAAACCCAGGACCTCCAAAAGAAGCAAAGCTTTCCACCTCCCCCTTAACCAATAGACTAAGAGATCATTGACACCTGAAGCATTTAGACGAATTTTAATGGCATAATCATAAGAGACCACTTGACTTATCTAAAGAAATCATTTTTGCTTTTTAGAACTCATTTGTCAAAATCTTTGAAACTTCTAAAAAAATTAAAAATAATAGCAACAATTCCCATCATCGTCCTTATACTCGTTTCTGTTTAGTTTCACGCGAAGATATCCACTTTGTATCTCCTCCGACTACAGTTTCTTTATGTTTTTAGATTGATTCACCGTCATGAAATCAAAGTAAGGATCTTATTAATTCAAGTTTCATATTTCACTTGAAACTAAACGTTGAGGTCCAGAAAGTTGGCTTTTGCGATTTGGTTTAATAGGATAGAAATGAAACGGGAACTTATGTATCTGCTATCCGGAAATATGTGTTTAAAGATTCAGTTATTTTACCATAGAACTTTCCTATTAAACCAAGTGTTATTTACAAAAATCTTACATCAGCATGAATTATAAACTAATGAGATTCTAAACATGCTTCTTTAGCAAATTTTGAACTTGATATTAAAAATCCTACAAATATGGCATTTATGAATTTATTTAAATAAATAGTTAGTTTTCAAGTAAATGTGTGACTCATCTCTCACTTGTCATATTTTTTTCCTGTAAAACAACTTATGACTAGTCCAATAATCCACTCTATGTTTATAGAAAAAAAAGAATAAAATGAAAAAAAGAATAAAATAAAACAAACAAAAAATTGACAAGTCAACACAAAATCCATGACCAACTTGGTGCTTCGTAAACTAAACTCGACAATAATGAAAATATAGGTTAGTGTACTAATTAAAGACTATTTTGGTTTGCTTTGCTTACTAAATTAAGGATAAATTCTTTGAAATCATCCTTGTATTAGTGTTTTATTCGCTAGCTAAGGTGAGTAGATCTAAGCCTTCCCCCTTTTTATATTTAAACTTTTGTGGTGTATCATGTGCCATATATTTACATACTTTTTCACTTTAATCCTAACATGCAAAGTCAATGTGTAATTATATGTATGTGTAGTTGTGGTTTGTTTATTGTTTAGAGTAAACTGCCATTTTGGTCCCTGATGTTTGGGCAGTTTTGCCACTTTAGTCCAAATCTCAAAGTTTTTACATCTGGGTTCCTGTGGTTTCAGTTTTATTGTCATTTTGGTCCAAAAGTGAAATCATGTCATATTTTTCAAATTAAATCATGTTATCTTGTCCTTTTCCTCAGGGACAAAATGGACAAAATAAGGTTTGGCCCAGAATGACGGGGCGAAAACCAGTGCGTTTGACCATTTTGCCCTAAAGAAAAGGATAAAATAGCAGGATTAAATTTGAATAATATGACCTGATTTCACTTTTGGACCAAAATGGCAATAAAACTGAAACCACATGGACCAAGATGCAAAAACTTTGAGATTTGGACTAAAGTGGCAAAACTACCCAAACCACAGGGACCAAAATGACAGTTTACTCATTTGTTTATGTGAAGTCACAGTCAATCATATTCTAACACGTCATTGTGCACCCCTTTTTGTTTATATAAAACATACAAGTTAAACTCAAATCCTAACAATTTTTTCTTTTAAATGTGTACATCATATAGGTTACTAAATGGTTCTACACTTCTGGAATGCCTAAATGAATTAACATGTTAAATATATAAATAGTAAATAATATTAATCTCTTTGAGCCTTTAATAAATGCTATAGTTATAAATAGAGAACTAAAAAAAATCAATCCATGTAGTTAATTAAATAATACTATTACAAATTAATTCATAAAGTTCTAAACGTCAATGGATAAATTGCATACTTTACAAGTAATGTGTGATTTTTATATTAGTGAATAGTGATAGGATGCTGAAATATTATACTTAGATAACTACTTCAAATATAAAATAATATATGTAATAACCATGAAAGTCGTTTCACATGTATTTTTTGTTTCGAAAAACTTGGTCTTATACCCTGTCCGCGTTGTGGGGTGATGGTCAAATATTGAGCGGGAGTGTTCGGCAGCTTTTTGACACGAAAAACAATTAAATCGAGCCACCCAAGTAAAACAAAACACTTTTATAGTTTTGCTAAAAAAACTAAAACAATGGCAATACTGTTATTTTTAACTAAGGGAAAGTTTTATGTTTTGACTGTTGTAAAATCGTAATTTGCCAAAAGTTAAAGTGATGGCAGTACTGCAAATTGGAACCGGGGGCAAAATTGTAAATTTGCGCTGGGGAAAATTCGTAATTTTCAACCTGTGGTAACACAGTAATATAAATTTGAACTAAAGGCACAATCGTAATTTTAGGTTAAAGGCAAAAGTATAATTTTATTTTGAATCAAGGGCAAAATTGTAATTTTGAGTTGGAGCCAAAAGCGTAGTTCTATTTTGAACTGGGGCAAAAACACAATTTTGAACTGAGAGCGAAATCATAATTTTTTAAACCGGGAAAATCTATTTTTGAAGAGATGGGAAAATTGTAATTTTAAGCTAGGGGTAAAAACATATTTTTCTTTTGAACTGGGCTGAAAACGGAATTTTGAGCTGAGGGCCAAATCGTAATTTTGAGTCGAGGACGAAATCGTGATTTTTAGCTAAGAGCGTAATTAATTTGAATTGGGGGGTAAAAACGTAATTTTAAACTAATGGCAAAAACGTAATTTTAAAGTGTATAAAAATAGTAAACTGTTTGGTCCAATGGGGGGAGTGCCAGACAGCTGCCTAGCACTATTCCCCCATCTTGAAATTGTATATGTAGCTGTCTAGCACTCCCCCATCTTGAAATTGAATATGTAGTATAATTTAAATTAATGGGATTTTAATTAAATGGTTTGAATAATACGGAATAGGAGATCATATAGTTGACCAAGCTATCGTAACCCCAAACAAGAACGCCATCATCTTCTTCGCATTCACGAGTGGTAAGTGTTTTCGTCAAAAATTATCGAAGCAATTTAGTGATTAAATTAGTTTTGTGAGGTAGTGTGCTAGCAGTGTTTATGAAGCTTGTATTGGTTTGTTAATTTGTAAAAAAACTTTTCAGGATACAGCTCAGGATATTATCAACAATCAAACAATGAGCAAAAATGTAAATGTTGACACGAGTTGTACGAGGAAAGCCCTTGATCAATCTAGATCTCCGGCATAAAACCTCGGGAGCTGACAATCGCCGCTGCCTTGTTCTTCTTATTGCTTAAAAATCATGATACACTGCAGGATAATTCCCAGATCGTTGCTAAGTGTTACAAGAATTGCTAGTGTTGAGTGTTTGTGTGTAATTGTGAAAGTAAATGACAGAATTCGAGAGGAGTGAGTGAATGTGTTGTTGCATATCGATTTGGTTATCCAGTATATATAGTTACAAAGAAAAACAAACTTTCCTAAAATGGTGGGATCCCTTGAAATATTCGGTATCGAACGTTATTGACCAAGTATTGTGGCTTCAACGTCTTTCTTCTAACCATTAAGGCCGAGTCTTCAGGTGAACAAGTCTCCATGAACGTTGTGATGCTACCAATAATTAGTAACTACCAGGATGTTACCAATATCCTGATCCGGTATCCTGATCGTAATCATAAATAACAAAGTCAAGATATAATCCAGGATATGGGCTTAGAATTTCACACATAACAATTGTCCCTAAAAATGTTACTGTTTGAGGATCCTGAGCCCTAACGGTTACATTTTTCACGAGTTTCAAGGCAATTAAGAGATAGGACTTCGATGCGACAACTTGCAACTGCTCAGGCTATAAACACTCATCACCCCTCTATATTGATTCATTTTCATCTTCGTTTACCTTCACCAAGAAATCCAGGGTTAACGTATTTCTCTCTTTCTTCATCCTCTTTCTTCTTCCTATTTTCTGGTTCGGTGGAGATATGACAAGGCAGACAAGATCAAGCACCGGCGATTCCGCACCTTTGTTTACACCACAAAACCTTCTTCAAAATCCTGAAAAAGAAATCTGTTTGTTCGACGATGCTCACCTATCGCCCCTCGGGACTTCGGGTATCTTCCCGGAAGGCACGGTATTCCGGCCATATGACCGGGAAATCCAGTCAGATATGGCGTCTGAAGAGTGGCTCTGTTTTAACGCTTTTCCTTTCACATTGGGTCTGAAGTTCCCATTCTCTGATTTTATCATGGAAATTTTTTCGTGTCACCCGCTTAAGCTTTTGTCAAACCATGCCAATGCTCTTGAGGGTCCTGATGGTTCTTGATCGCATCAAGAACGAACATGTTCCTGAACTTTGTGTCAACGATCTTCCCCTCGCCTACCGGCTGAGATCTCATGGCTCCAGCAGGTTCCTGTTCTACTCCACCACCAAAAATCCGTTTGTTCTTCGAGTTACCAAAAACGAGGAGGAATGGAAATCTAAAATATTTTTGTTAAAAGAAGTTCCATCCCTAGAGGGAAGGAATTCCTAATGATGTGGTTGACAAAGGGTAGGAACTAGGGTATCGGGGTTTTTACCCAAATATATCTTGTCTAAAATCCTATTATATATCCTGTCTTGACATTCTTATTTTCTTGTGTGCAGTGGACTTTATGAAATCAGCACCTCTGCTTACTGAGTCAGCAGAGAGAATCGAAGCCGTTTACAAGTTACCTGAGACTGAAAGAAGTTTTATTCCGCTTCCATCATCCTCGACTCAACACTCAAGCTCTAACATGTCTGGTAAGGATCCTGTTTAATATCCTGCGTATATTCTGTTAGCCAGGGTATATTTATTTAAAATTACTTCCCTGCTGGTGCATGATCAGCCAAAATCCATGAGGTTTTCGATCTCGAAGAGTTGGACAACTATTCTAAGCCTGCACCAGTGAAGAAGGAACCAAGCCTCAAGCCCGCCTCTGCACCAAAGCCCTCCTCAAGCTCCAAGCCTGCTGCCATCCCTAAGCCTTCCCCCTCCTCAAGGCCCCGGGCTTCAAGTTCCCGAAAGAGGAAGGAGAAAGATTCTCCGGCCGCATCTGTTGAAGTCTCTGTTTATGAGAACCTTGGTTTCACAGAGTCCAGCGGTCTGATTAATCAGGTAAATATTCTGACTTTGTATCGTGCAATCATATACTGAAGCAATATCCCGACATATATATTGATACCTGTGTCCAACTTTGTAGGGCCTGAACCATCTGCTGGCTGTATATGAGGAAGCCTATGGGACAGCTGTTTTTCATGAGGCTAGGGCCGAAAAAGCAGAGAAAACCGTCGAGGAGCTGAAGACAACAGTTGCCACCAGGACCCGCTTGTACGAGGACAAACTCAAAAAGGTCTCCCAGGATGCTAAGGCTGCTCTCGAGAAAGCTAGTTTGGAGGCTCAGGCCACACTAGGTGTTGCACAAGCCCCACATGAGCAAGACATGGCCGCCTATTGTGATAGCCTTAAAGGGTCCATGGTAATTTCCCTCCTCCAAGCCAGATTGAAGATGGCTTATGAAGCCAAGGACGCGGGCTTCGAATCTCCTTCTTGGAACATTACCGCTTGGGAGGCAAAATTAAAGGACCTTGGCGGCAATCCTGTGGAATATCCTGCTAAGACAACGGTTGCTGAGTCTTCTAAGGCGGCTGAGGTGGTGGTTGAGACCGAAAAGAATCCTGGGGCTGATGTTGGAGCTGATGGTGAGGCTGGTGGTGATGGTGAAGGCGTGGTAGGTGATGCTGCCAAGGATGTTGTTGAAGGTGCTGCAGCATGAGGGCAGCAAAGTGGGCGATGATGGATATTATTGCTTAGGCCGGAGCCCAGTTTTTTAGATTTGAATGGTTTGCACCCCTTTAAACACTTTGCTTTTCCTACACTCAAACAATTGAGATTTTCTGCACAATATGATGGCCAAAGGTGGAGGGATCCTGGGTTCTAGGACGAAGCCCTTGGTCATCAATGTTCATATGCTTTAGAACTTATCATACTCTTGGTGGATGGGTCTTGGGTTAAGATGAAACCAAGAGTGTGACATTTTGGGTTGCTAATAATAGACTAATCTTTTAGCCTTATCTGTTGTTGTTATGTTTTTTTTTTTGAGAGATATGTTTGAAATATTCTGATCAAATATCATGGTCAGGATACTAATAAAATGTTTAATGCCTTTATTATCTTTAAAAATATTAGATAAAAGCCTGGTTATACGTTACTTTTTGGAAAACTCAGGTTATTCAGATGGGCTTTCAAGATATGAAAAATAAAAAGCATTACCAAAAACACTTATGCAATAATTTTCCAACTTTAACCTTTGAATCCTTCGCAATGTCCCCAGCATAGATGTCCTCAGTCTCTGCAGGATCAGCTTATTGCATCAGGATATCATCCACTAAGTAATTTTCCAATTGATCTTTAAACTTAGTAATCTTCCATCAAACTCGTTTAAGAGTATTCGTGGGAAAAATCTTGTATTTTACAGGGATTAAACCCATTTTCCACGTATAAGAACCTCAAGACTTGAAAAGGTGAAAACCTGTAAGCCTTTGAGTTTTACTAGGAATATTACCCACGTTTCGTACGCTACAGGCGGGAGTGTATAAACTCCTAGACTTAGAAAGGTGAAAACCTTTAAACCTTAGAGAGTATGAAAATACCCTATCGCGAGAGAGGGTGACCAATCCTCATATACCGTAAGGATCTGGGATATAGCCAACAATAACGAAATTGTCAGCCACTTTTACATGAACTGGTCCCGCCATCTTGAACTATACCCAGATACTTGCGCTCCAGGCGGAGTGTTTATACCCAATTCGGAAGAAAGGTGAATACCTTTAAACCTGTGAAGGGATCAGAATCCCTTAGACGTGAGAGAAGGGGCCAATCCTCTAGTCTTTCGATCCGTCTTGAGCAAATATATTGGAGTGACATCCTGAAGCGTATCCTACAAAACATCCTTAGACTAAGGTGGGTGTTAGCTTGGCTAACACCCCTCCGATGCTTAAGTCAGTATTGGGTTTCAACATAATAACTCAAATTAAATATATATTTAAAAGAGGTAGAATTCATACCATTCTGAGTTAGAAATTAAATTCTACACTCATATGAAATAGGCTTTAAGATGTATAGCATTCCACGATCTTGGTATCATATCCCCCTCCACGGTCTTGAGTCGGTATTCTCCCTTTCCGGATTCTGATTCAATTTGATAAGGTCCTTCCCACTTTGGAGCTAACTTCCCATCAGCAGGAATAGTCGTATTCTGAAATGCCTTTCTCAATACCCAATCTCCAACTTGGAATCTCCTAGTCCTTATATTCTTGTTGTATGACTTGGCTATCCTCTGCTGGTATGCTGTCATACTTAATTTTGCTGCGTCCCTCGCTTCGCCGATAGTATCTAAGTCTTGACATAAGGCTTCAGGATTTGCTTCAGGATCCCGAAGGCTCGATCTTGCTGTAGGTATCACCATTTCTGTTGGAATCACTGCTTCTGCCCCAAATACCAAAGAAAATGGAGTTTGCCCAGTAGCATTCTTCACAGTTGTTCTATCAGCCCATAGGACAAATGGTAGTTCCTCAGCCCCATCTTCCTTTCCTGGCACCTAATCTCTTCTTTAAGTTATTGACAATTATCTTATTGGAGGATTCTGCTTGTCCATTAGCCTGAGGATGCACTAGTGTTGATGTAATCATCTTGATCCCCCAACTTTTACAAAAATCAGTAGTCCTCTTGCTGATGAATTGGGAACCATTGTCACAAATTATCTCCACCGGTATCCTGAATCTTGTCAGGATATTCCTCTTGATGAAAGATACCACTTCTTGATCCCTAACTTGGACAAATGCATCTGCTTCAACCCACTTGGAGAAATAATCCGTCATTGCTAGCATGAAGACTTTTCCTCCCGGAGCTTTTGGGAGTTTTCCTACTATATCCATCCCCCATTTCATAAATGGCCAAGGAGATATGATAGCATATAATGGTTCTGCAGGCTGATGTAGTATATTGCTATGTCTCTGACATGCATCACATTTTCGAACATACTCCGCAGCATCCTTCCTCATGGTTGGCTAGTAGTGTCCTGTTCTCAATACCTTAGAGAATAAAGATCTGCCCCAGTATGTTTGCCACAATCTCCTTCGTGTATATCTTGAAGTACCTCCTTAGTTTCAGATCTTCCAAGCACCTTAGGTATGGACCTGCAAGGGATTTCTTATACAAAACATCATTTATAATTGTAAAATGAGATACCTTCATTCTGAAAGCCTTGGGGTTTTCATCCTTCGGGACATCTCCTTTTTCAAGATACTTGACGATTGGCGTCATCCTTGATTCAGGATCCTTATCAGGATATGCTTTACCAGGATCCTGAGCACTTGTTACCTCTTTATCCTGAGACTTCAAAAGTTCCATCGCAGGGTACAGGATATGTAATATTGGTATCTGAGTTCCTTCCGGTATCCTGACAGTAGATCCTAGATTTGCTAGAGCATCTGCTTCAGCATTTTCTTCTCTTGGTACCTGCTCAAGTGTAAAATTTTTTAAATATCCTGCTAATATTTTAACAATTTCAAGGTATTCAACTAACTTTTCACCCTTAACTGCATAAGATCCATTGAAATAGTTAGTAATTAACAGGGAATCAACATACACTTGTAAAATTTTAACATTCAATTTCTTAGCTAATTCTAATCCTGCTATCAGAGCTTCATACTCAACTTCATTATTAGTAGCAGGAAATTCACATCTAATAGCCTGGGATAATATGTCCCCCTGTGGCGATTTTAGTAGTATATCTAACCCTACACCTCTTATGTTAGATGCACCATCAGTATACAATATCCAAGATCCTGAATTCTCACATAATTGTTGTACTTCTAGGTCAGCCTCATTTTGAATATCACTACTAAAATCAGCCACAAAGTCTGCTAAGGCCTGAGACTTTATAGAATTTCTAGGTTCATATACTAAATCATATGCACTTAGTTTTACGGACCACATATCCATTCTCCCAGACATTTCGAGTTTCCTAAGCACATTTTTAACATGATAATTGGTTTTAACACGTATCCTATGTGTTTCAAAGTAATGTCTAAGCTTAGTTGACGCCATAACTAGAGCTAATATCAATTTTTCTAAGTGTGAGTATCTAGTTTCAGCATCTAACAAACTTTTACTAACATAATAAACAGGATACTGTTGACCTTCATGATCATTTACCAAAACAACACTTACTGCATTCCCTGATACTGCAAGATATAGGGATAAGGATTCACCATCCTCAGGCTTCATTAGCAGGGGTGCACTTGAAAGATATTGCTTCAACTCTTGTAGGCCAGCTTCATGTCTTTCACCCCATTCAAACTTTTTGTTTTTCTTTAGGATATCATAGAATCCTTGCATTTTTCTGAGGATCTTGATATGAACCTGTTTAATGCCGAACATCCTTCATATTGGATGGTGATTTAAGATCCAGGATAGCTTTAATTTGTTCCGGACTTGCTTCTACCCCCCTATTAGTCACCAGGTATCCTAAAAACTTTCCTGCCCCCACTCCAAAATGGCACTTAGCAGGATTCAGTTTCATATTATACTGGTCCAGGATATTGAAGGCACACTTTAAATCCTGGAGATGATCCTCGGCTTTCTTGGATTTCACCACCATATCATCAATATATACCTCCATGGTGTCCCCCAGTTTGTCTTTAAACATCATATTAACCAGCCTCTGGTACGTTGCACCTGCATTTTTTAAACCAAAGGGCATGGCAGTATAACAGTATATACCTGTGGGTGTCATGAATGATGTATCCTCCTGGTCGGAAGGTTCCATTTGGATTTGTTGAAATCCCGAGGATGCATCCATGAAAGTCAGCATTTCATGTCCAGCAGTTGCATCCACCATGGAATCTATATGGGGCAGTGGAAATGGATCTTTTGGACAAGCTTTGTTGAGGTCTGTGTAATCTACACAAACTCTTCACTTCCCATTCTTCTTTTGGACCACCACCACGTTTGCTAGCCACCTTGGAAACTTGACTTCCCTAATCATCTTGGACTTCAGCAATCTTTCAACTTCCTCTTGTATAATGGTATTTCTTTCAGGAGCAAATTTCCTTCTTTTTTGTTGAACGAGCCTGAAAGATTTATCAATTCCAAGTTTGTGAGTTATAATATCTTTTGATATATCTGTCATGTCTTTGTGTTTCTATGCAAACGTAGACATCCTGCATTTCAAAAAGTTAGTAAGTTGACTCTCCATATCCTGAGGGATATTGGTCCCTACAAGCACCGAGATATCTGGATTATCCTGATCCAGGATAACTTTGTTAACATCCTGCTCAGAGGCTTCCACGACATCCTTGGCTTGCATCCTTAATTGCTATCCTGCTTTAGATCTTGTTGAGGCCTTCATCGAAGAGGAATAACATTCCTTCACATCCTGTTAATCGCTTTCCACCTTGACTACACCCTAGGGAGTAGGGATCTTGATACATTGATGATAGGTGGAAGGTACAGCCTTCATATCATGAATCCATGGCCTGCCTAATATAATATTATAGCAGGATAATGAATCTATGACACAAAAACGTTGCATTGAATTTACTCCTTCAATATATATACAGGAAACTTTATTTCTCCAACAGTGTTCTTTGCTTCTCCATTGAATCATACGAGCACAGTGGATTTCGAGGTAATCTCCATTTCTGGAATGTTCATTCTCTTTAGTTTCTAACTCGATGATGTTGACCGAGCTCCCGTTATCTACGAGAATCCTGCATACAAAAAGATTAGTAATATATAAAGTAATTACCAGACCATCATGATGAGGATCCTGAATGCTATCCCGGTCATCATTATTGAACGTTATCACTTTGTCAGTCGTAAGCGTTGTCATCCTTGTTAGCTTGTCTCCCCTTTCTGCCTTAGCTTCCTTGGCATGTCTTTTAGTGGCAGAATATGAAGTTCCACATATATCGGATCCTCCGAATATGAAATTGATTATCTTGGCGTCTGGAGAAGGTGATGCTGCTCGTTCAGGATCCTTGTCAGTATCCTGACCCTTATTCTTCTTTCTGCCAAGAAGATCTTTTAAGTAGCCTCTACTCAGCAAGTAGCTTATCTCCTTCCTCAGGGCTATGCAATCTTCGGTTACATGTCCAAAATCTTCATGGAAGGCACACCACTTGGACTTATCCTTCCAATCAGCCTTTTGCTGGTTCTTTTTGGCCACCTTGCCTTGTCTACTAGTCCCTGCATGGCATATATTAGTTCTGGGATATTTACTGAAAAACAATATTGTGACAATTCAGGATATTCTTCAGCATCTTCGTCCTCAACAACATTCACTTTTTTGTTGTCATTTTTAGCATATGGCTTTGAGCGATATGGTTTATATGAGGATTCTGACTTCCTATTCGTTGATTCATATGTTGAGGATGCATTCATCCTCTCTTGCATTTTCTTGTCATCTTCAAGCCTGATATATCTTAGAGCTCTATTCCGAGCTTCGTCCAAATTCCTACAAGGGTTCATCACATGATCCTGATAAAATTGGGAATCCTTCTGTAATCCCATCTTGAATGCCTGCACTGCCGTAGCAACATCAAGATTTGGGATATCTAGGGATTCCCTACTGAATCTGTTAACATAATCCCTTAAGGATTCTTGAGAGCCCTATATTATCCTGTAAAGGTCACTTGCTAGTTTTTCAAAGCTTCTACTGCAAGAAAACTGATTGTTAAACAGATTAACCAAATGAGCAAGTGATGTAATCGAATAAGGTGGAATGTTTAAAAGCCATTTCAAGGCTGATCCTGTTAAGGTGGAACCAAAGCCTTTGCATAAGCACGCTTCTTTGAGATCTGGTGGAATTGGGTTTACTTCCATCCTTTCCCTATACTGAGCAATATGCTCCTCAGGATCCATCATCCCATCATAAAGCTTCATGTTAGGTGTTTGGAATCTCTTGGGAATTTCAGCATCACAAATATGGCGAACAAAGCGGATATGTTGTGACTATCCTGGGATACTTCTGGTATTGGTTGCACTACCCCAGGCACACTTGATATCATATCCTTCAATTTCTAGAGTTCTCTGGACAACGCCGATGTTGCACTTGTATCCTGCGATGATCCAATATTGTTAGTAGCAAGAGTATTAGCATTATTAAATAGGTCACCAGACTGCTGATTCTGGCCATATCCTGGAGCGTATCCTGGGCCCCTCACAGTCGATATCCTGGCTGATGAGAGCATTGCTCTGGAAACGGGTTGGTACGACATTGCCCTGATTATCCTCGGTATACACCGCTGAACTAAAGTTCAGATTCCTGGGTTGCAAGGGAGTGACGACATCCTCATCAGGTCTCTTGGAGTTGGATTTCAGGAGTTGTATTTCTCTCATTAACATCTGGTTAGTTTCCTGTTGTTGTTTCATCCGGTCCTGTATATTACCAAACAAAGACAAAATTTCGTCATTAGAAGCAAAAACAGGAGTTCTCCCTGAAACTCCGGATCCAGAGACATCTTGAACAATGGTTGTGTCTCTTAGTGTCTGTCTTTCGTTCCTCCTTTGGAAAGTCTGAGCTTGAGAAAGCGGGGGAGGTAATGAACCAGTTGTAGCAGAGGTCATAACAGGCATGGAGGAAGAGCTCATGTTTGATTTCGAAGCCATTGAAAACAGTTGTGAAAAAAAATTTGTCGATAGAAAGCCAAGTGGTGATTTTAACAAAGTTGTTAATAGAAATAGCACCAGTTTCCCCACGGTGGGTGCCAAATTGTTTTGGTCAAAAAATTACGGAAACAATTTAGTGATCAAATTAGTTTGTGAGGTAGTGGCTAGCAGTGTTTATGAAGCTTGTATTGGTTTGCTAGTTTGTAAAAACACTTTTCAGGATACAGCTCAGGATATTGAGCTATATCAACAATCAAACAATGAGCAAAAATGTAAAGGTTCACATGAGATGTACGAGGAAAGCCCTTGATCAATCTAGATCTCCGGCATAAAACCTCGGGTGCTGACAATCGCCGCTGCCTTGTTCTTCTTATTGCTTAAAAATCAGGATACAGTGCAGGATAATTCCCAGATCGTTGCTAAGTGTTACAAGAATTGCTAGTGTTGAGTGTTTGTGTGTAATTGTGAAAGTAAATGACAGAATTCAAGAGTAGTGAGTGAATGTGTTGTTGCCTATCGATCTGGTTGTCCAGTATATATAGTTACAAAAAAACAAACTTTCCTAAAATGGTGGGATCCCTTGGAATATTAGCTATCGAACGTTATTGACCAAGAATTGCGGCTTCAACGTCTTTCTTCTAACCATTAAGACCGAGTCTTCAGGTGAACAAGTCTCCATGAACGTTGTGAACCTGCAGCTATGACCTGCACGTGTATAATTAGTAACTACCAGGATACTGCACCAGGATGTTACCAATATCCTGATCCGGTATCCTGATCGTAATCAGAAATAACAAAGTCAAGATATAATCCAGGATATGGGCTTAGAATTTCACCCATAACATAAGGACAACACCAAAGTGCCTGACGTGCCTAAGGTGCTTGTGATTTATATGGAAACGCAAGAGATTGTCAGAAAAGAAGAATCCTAAACTATACGGTGGGCGAAACCAACCTTTATTTACCTTATCCGGGTTCTTGTTAAAAAGGTATGAGTCGAATCGCTCTGGTCTATGTATACACCAGATGTAGCCGGTGATGAGTCTGTCATGGGACAATCAAAACAGGGACGACTATCGCATCCGTCCTCACAGGCTGTTGAGGTACACGTAATGGCCTTGGTGTTGTTTATTTCTGAATGGGCCCCATTAAGTCTTCTCCATTGTTAGTGTTTTATGATGAACACCTCATATTCATCATAAACTCTATTTCTTTTAATTTATGGAGAATTCTCTTTTCTATTTGGCATATTTCGTTTGAGGTTATGTCTTTTTGAAAAGATGTTTGATGGCATTCAGATGGATGATAGTTATCGTTTTTACTTTTGTCCCTCTTAAGGTGACTTTCACAGGAAAACGATGGGTCTATTAGGCAATGGGGGTCAAAATTTAGAAAGTAGCATTCTAAATCTCGATGAAACCCACCACATAATTGGCACCATTCACCGTAAGAGTTGCGGAAGTAAAAATAATCAATACCGTCCATGTTTTTGTTAGATGTTATTAACCGTTGGGATTGGACGGTCCTGTTTTGCAGCTACTGATAGGGAGACACGGCCCCATGTTGAGTTAACTAGGCCACATGCCACAGCTAAACAGTTTTGCCAGCTTCTGTTAAGGGCACGACCCCGTGTTTAGCTAGTATAGCCCCGTGCTGCTGCTGCTGCAGTTAGTAAAAAATAAAGAAAACAAAGAAAATTCCTAAAACTTTAAAAGGAAAAAGATAAATATTGATTAGGCCGTTAATCTTAAGCTTCCTTAAAATCCTTTTGTCCCCGGGAACGGCGCCAAAAACTTGACGTGGTGCGAGTGTGTTATAATTTTGTTATATTTTAAGCACTTTTTACTCGTGGATCAAGCTTTAAATTTATAAAAAAACACGATACAATTCTACCACTCTACACACGTTAGGGCAAGTGCACCCATCGTAGAAGTTGTATAGTGATGGTAACATACCGAGATCGTCCAAGGACACAAGAGCTTTTAATACCGGCTTATCGTTAACGTCTAATCTAACAAAAATTTCATAGAAGTTTTGAAAGTTTTTAAAGATAAAAATAAAAATGTAAATAAAAGGAAAAACAAATAGACAAGAAGAAATCACTTGGTTCCAACTCCTCTTTTATGTATCCTTTGATGATTTCCGCACTTTGGGCTTTTTAAGAGATTATCTTAGTTATAGTGGCATGTCCTTCTTGTGAAGGCGACACTACCCTCAACCGTATTGGTCTGAGTCAGCAGGGATACAGTCTCGCATGGTCGTATTATTGAAAGATAATTAAATAAGTTATTAATGCGAAAAGTGGTAGGCCCCTCTCGTGAAGGCGATGTTACCCTCGGCCACATTGGTATGAGTCAGCAGGGATACAGTCCCGCAAGCCCAGATAAATTTTTAATAGTAGTTTATTTATAAGGGGTTCAAGTCGTTCTTACTCCCCCCGATTTGATGCTATCTGCCTCAAGGAAGTCCTAATAAGCTTGAACCAAGTCCTCGCAGGATCTATAGACTAAACGAGGCAAGAACTTTACCCAAACACCCTTCTAACCCTCTTCCAGGTAGTTAACGTGCTTTATATAGACCATAAAGACACGAATGAGTGAATCAACGAAACATGAAGACATGTTTAACCAAAGTTCACTTTCAATATAAAAAAGTAGTTATAAAAGTCATTAATACATACCAATTAAAAAGTTGCCAAAGATTAGAAATCAAAAGTAATACATAAAAGATTTGTCTTCACCAAGTGATGCAAGAGATTAGCCAAGCATGACCTTTGTTTGACAAGAACTCTTACATTCGATCTTGGATCCCGAGACTACTACACACTCTAAAATATGAAATAAGGATGATTGTGGTGGGTGTTGGTGTTGTAGTCGTGGTTGACTAATGGCAAGTGTGAGAGAAGTGGTTTGCCAAGGGATGCCTTTCTGTTGAACCAAACACCTCCATTTATAGCTGAAAACAGAGGGCGGGCATGACCCGTGCCCACCTGGCACAGCCCCGTGGTCTTCTCTTTCTCTCCCTTCATTAACTGCAGATGTCAGGTCTTGTACCAACACGCCGCGTGGTGTCATAGAACGGCCCCGTGGTTAGCGTACTTGTTGTACTATCACAGATTCTGTGAATCCTAGAGTTGACCAGGACCCATGTTGGCTGAGCACGGCCCGTGTTGGTTTGTCTTTTTTTGTTGTCTTTTTCTGCACGGAATCTTGCCTGGGCACGGCCCCATGCCTGGTGGGCACGGCCCGTGCCTAAGCTTCTGTTCTTGTTATTTTGTTGTTTTGGATGTGGATGGCGTTCGGCAGGTTGTGCCAATCCTTCTTTTTTGTATTTGTGTTGGTTTCTACAGTTAATTTGTTCCTTTTATTCGTTTAAGCTGTTTTGATCCTGTAAATTATAAGTAAACAAAGAAACATGTATTTCCAACATTAGTACCGAAAAAGGGTCGATTTTATGCCTTGTTTGATGTAATTTATATGTTGCATTTTGCATACATTGGAAGCTACTTAGGTACTCTTGGCACTAAAACAAGTGAGGTAGGTGGAATCATGGTTGGAAAGCCAAGGCTTCCATTGTTCACACCTTCACCAAAACACAAGTCTTTCAACATTGAAGGTTGAAAGAGCTTGAATGGTTCAACACTTTGAAGTCACTTGGGACTTTTTAGGGCAGAGTTTATAAAGTTTTTGAGCTCTAATCTTCTAGAAATCAACCATACACAAGCCCCACAACCATGAGTTAGATTGAGGACAAGATTGGTACAAGATTCTATAAGAAATGAGACAAGTTTGTAAAAGTTATTATAAATTAGAATTTGAATCTGACTTGGATCCTTATGCAAGTGATGTACCACCTTGTTAAACCTTGGTTGTTGGTGCATATATTATGTATGTCTGTCACTGTGCGAATAGACTAGATAGAGCGTGTGTTGAATATTGTAAAGTTGAGATACGAACACATGACTTTGGAGAGGATGAAAGTGTTTCGCATGGATGTAGCACATTCGTACGGATCTAATATATTTGTACGGATGTAACTCATTTGTGCGGATGTACTCATCTGTCCCAAACCAATGTCTATATATAGTGTCGTGTGTTCATAGTTTGATAAGTTTTAGAGATCCCAAAGGGGAAATGCTGGAGATTTTTTTTCTCCAACTTGTAAAATGATGTATGCTCTTTCGGTATGAATGGAATCATTCGACTTATAACTAATCTAACAAGAATTCTACCGAATTAGTACTATCCCATCCAAACATCTGTCTAAACCCGCCTGATCCGGAACTTTCATTGGTGAACCTTGGGCAACAACTTTGAAGGTCATCAAAGTAGATTGATGCAAGAAAATAAGAAGAAAACGTGAATTAAAACTCACTTTGAACACAAGATAGTATTTTGCCTAAAACATAATTTTCTTGCACTTTATGAGAGTCTTAAGAGAGTTTAGAGAGTTTGTAAAGTGTGGAGGAGTTGTGGAAGTGATGTATGTATAGTTGGGGATTAGGGTTTGGGTTAAAAGAAGGTTGGAAGGTGATTGGAGGGGAAGGGAGGTGGAAAAGAAGTGATGATTCCAAATATAATTAAACATCAAGTATAATTGGTTTCGTATCTAAAGCACGTATTCGAGATTGATTAAGTATCACGTATATATGCATAAAAAGTGTTAATAAAAATGTATATCCATTATGATCAAAGTTTCGGATTACAAGATTGTAAAAAATGAAATACGAATTAAGACACGATTAAAAGTTTCTAAAAAAATAGAAATACGATTCAAACTTCCTAAATAAGGAAAGTACAAAAATTCGAAGCGTTACACTTGGTTAGAGGTTTAGAGACTTTTGAGAAGTCCTTCTTGAAACGTCTATAGAATCTTACAAGACCTAAGAAACTTCTGATGGCTCTAACCAACGATGTAGAGGTAATCTGGAAATGGTGTTGATTTTTGTGCATTCGACCTCCATTCCTTCTTGGGAGATTTGGTAACCAATCATGGTTCTTTCTTGTACCATGAAATGACATTTTCCCAATTCAATGCAAGGTTAGCCTCTTCATAGCGAGCTAACATCCTCTCTAAGTTTGCTAGAAAGTGGTTCAAAGTGTTTCCAAAGACAGAGAAATCATCCATGAAAACCTCCATAGATTTTTCAATCATCTCATGGAAAATAGCGACCATGTGTCGTTGAAAAGTGGCATAGGCATTACATAGACCAAAAGGCATACATCTATATGCGAACATTCTATAGGGATAAGTGAAGGTGGTCTTCTCCTGATCCTCTAGGGCAATAAGGATTTGGAAGTATCCGAAGAATCCTTCCAAAAAGCAGTAGTACATATACCCAAAGATATGTTCAAGCATTTGGTCAATGAAAGGGAGCGGAAAATGATCTTTCCTAGTGGCATCGTTGAGTTTGTGATAATCGATGCAAAATCTCCATCGTGTGGAAGTCCTGGTTAGTATTAGCTTGTTGTTTTCATTGGCGACGACAGTCATTCCTCCCTTTTTGTGGACTGCCTAAACCGGACTAACCCATGGGCTATCAAATATAGGATACATTAGCCCTGCATCAAGTAGTCGGATGACTTCATTCTTCACCTCCTCTTGGACATTTGGGTTCACTCGTCTTTGTAATTTTGGTGTGTCACTTCGTACGAAGTGAACTCACTTCGTACAAAGTAAAAAGTCTTAGTTTGCCCGAGGCAGTCAGGTCTATATATCGTGTGTCGTGTGTTTGTCATCTGTTAAGTTTTGGAGTTCCCAGAGGGGAAACACTAGCAAAATTTCTCCAAAATTTTGCCAGCTTGTGAAGATATATGCTATTTCGGTATGAATGAATGGAAGCTTATGACTATTATTCTCCTTCTACTCCTTTCTTAATAACATTCTACCGAACTAGTATCAGAGCTACGGTACCAATTCAAATGATCTAACAGTTGATTGAATCACCTACGCTCATGAATTATGAACTTTATGTTAGACGTAAATCATCAAATAAACGGACAATCCACGGACAAAAATCAAAATTGAAACTACAGGATTGTTAGAAAATGATTTTTGGCCAGATCTGTGGAAGAATCATCTTGAAATTCAAGAAATAAAGATTTTGGATCAAAAAATCTGATCAAATTCGTTCGTACGAAGAGAGTTACTTTGTACAAAGTGAGAATTCACTTTCCATGAAGTGAGATTACCCTCGTATGAAGTTAACCCAAAATGCCTAAGAAAATTGTTGATCGTATTGATGTGACGAGTGTCTAGAAAAAATTTGGTGATAGAATGTTTTTGAAATTTTAACAGCAAATATGGGCTGTTCGGGGACACCGTTAGGAGCTTCAGAGAATAGATTTGATTATACGATCACGAAGTTTTGAAGTTAGTGGGGTAGTCATTGATACCTGTGCAGAAGATTTATCATTTGGTATAGTGACTATTAATGGGCCAACAAGTTAAATCTGCATTTGCTGAAAACTGACTTTTGTGGATCAAAATGACATATGTTACGCAATAGTAGAGTTTTTCAGTGAACAGTGAGGACTGAACTTGCCAAGATTTTAGGGGGAAATCACTGGTATGTTTTATAGAGGTCAGAATTTGCAAAAATGAGTGGGAATAAAAATTTCAGAGAATATATTGAAATTCTGGCATTTTTGAAATTCGTGACTTGAACAGTATTCGGGTGGTTCCGACTTCAGATTGTCCGGGAATGCATAGGATATAACGAGAATTGTTAGTTTGTGATCATAGGAAGTTTAGATTCTTTGGATTCTGATACAGATTGATGTCTTGTGGTTTGAGTCACGGGTCTTCGTCAAGTGGGTTAGCAGGATTGGCATCAGGAGATGCAACTGTATTGTCGATATGTATAAGATATCAGAGGGTGTTCAAGATATTAGATTCACGAATGCTCGATGATAGTCTGGGGTGTCAGAATGTTCAGTTTTCAAGCATAGGAATTGTTTTTCGGACTAACCGCCGGGAAATGACGACGTTTGTTGATTAAGTTGTTGCCGGTCTTGCGAAGAAGACTATATATCTGTTATTATGACTGATCGTGGAGAATGTTTCTCATATCTGAATATGTTACCAGATGATTTGATATCCGATGAAGATTTGCTGATTAAAAAGATTACCATTTTGTTGATCAATCATTAAGGAGTGTTCTTAAACGTGATTACGGAAAATGGGATTTCAGATTTCCGCGGGTGTTTATTGACTTGAAGTTTACCGGTGTGGTGATTCGAAGTTTCTGTCAATTGCCGGTTGGGTTTTTTAAAAATTAAGAGATTCAACTGAAGTGCTAAAGTGTTAAATCAAAAACCGAACTCAGATGTAGTTAAAGTTGAAACAGGGATACTACATTGATTAGTTTCGAGTTGGTGATTATGCGTGAAGATTACAGTTAAGCAAATCAGAGGAGGTCGGGAACCATGTAAACAAAGAACTGAAGTGTAATTCCAGGGGGAATCATTTCGGGTGGAACATGTTTGTGAAATTACAAACTCGAATCATCAATCAAGGAGGAATTTGTTGACTCGTTCTACGACATCGACAGATACCTGATTGAAGTTGCATAATATTCAAACACGACTCTCATATTTCAAGATCAAGATCAAGCTTCGACAGTGACGTCCAAGGGGAAATTGTTGGTGTATATTATGTCCGTCACTATGCGAATAGGCAGCATGTGTTGAATATTGTATATATTAGATGCGAACACATTACTTAAGTGTGAACGAGAACGGTTAGGTTATTGTATGAAGTAGTGCTCACTTCGTATGAAGTCAGTGCGTCACTTCGTATGAAGTCAGTGTGTCACTTCGTACGAAGTAAAAAGTCTCAGTTTGCACGAGGTGGTCAGGTCTATATATAGTGTCTCGTGTGTTTGTCATTTGTTAAGTTTTGGAGTTCCTAGAGGGAAAACGCTGGCGAAATTTTTAAAGATGTATGCTCTTTCGGTATGAATGAATGGAAGCTTATGACTTATGAGTATTATTTTGCTTCTACTCCAAACTTCTGTCTAATCCCGCCGTTTCCTATAATCTCAACTGTTTCCTTTTATATCTGTGAGCTTCCACACGATGGCTTTCTTTTGCTCCCTGATTGTCTTGAGTAGTCTCTACCTTTCCTCCATGGATAGTTGAGATGAGATTATGACTGGGAGTTTTGAATTTGTTTCGAGGATAGCATATTCTAGTCCTTTAAGGTCTTTGTGGTTCTTCAATAGTAGGACGAGTTTGTGGTTCATCCCGTACTTTGTTTATATCCACTGGTCTTAGCGGTTCTTTTTTAACTAAAGATACTTCCTTCTCAAAGACTTCATCGTCTTCTTCTCGAGTGTAAAAGACTTCTTTGTAAGGATTGGAAATGTCATTATGAAATTGTTGATATTTCATGCTTGTTTTACGTTTAGTATTACTTTGTCCTCCCCAAGTTGTAATGAAATTTTTTTATTATTTTGTTGTAATAGAGCTCAAACAATATGTATGAAGGGTCGTCCGAGAATGAGGGGTGTATCATCAAGAATGACAAAGTTATTGGAGATAGCTACACTATTTACTTGTACTAAAATGTCTTCTACAATCCCTTTTGAATAATTGATTGCGCGATCAAAGAGACAGATTGGAAGTTGAAGAAGAATATAGTCGCATGCCCCCGTTCTTTTAAAGATTTTATATGGAATTAGGCTAATACATAAACTATAAAAATCGACATAACATGGAGAAATCTTCATCGTATTATTATCTAGACAATTGTATAAAATAAAAGATTGTTCTTTATCTAAAATTAAATATGGAATTTCTTTAATTTTTCTAACCGTAAAAATTTCTTTTAAAAATCTAGCATTAAGCAGAATATTTTCTAGATTTTCAGGAAAGTGAAAGTAATACGTACCCCTTTGATTAGCGAGAAATACTTACCTTTGCCTTCCTGTTTACCTTGATAAGGGATAACTTGCTTCTCTTCTTGAGCCGCTCATTCTTCCATTCACTGGTCGTTGACACGACCCATGTATGGTAAAACACGGCTCATGGTAATTTCCAGGCATTAGGTCTCTTTGTACGTGCTTTCCAGTTCGCTGATTATCGATGCACGACCCGTCGTAAGTTCTGTGCAGCATGGATTTTCCTCAGAATCCGCAAGAAATTCATCAGTTTCACTTACCTTTTCGCACAAATAGGCATAAATTGAGTCCTCCATTCTTGTACTTATAAAAAGATGGTTAGATGTTGTTGGTTTTAGTTAGTTTTATGCACTAGTTCAAGTTTAATATTTATAAAATCATGATATCATGCTATCACACTACAACTTTGGGCAAATGCACCATAGTTTGCGTAATATAGTGATGGTAAAATATCGAGGTCGTCCAAGGATACAATAGTTTTAGTACCAAGTCTAGTCAAATCCAAAAGTGAAGATTTTTATAGATAAAAAGAATAGAAATGGCTCAAGAGGAAAATAAAAAGATAGAAATCAATTATAGAAAAAGGGGTGTTTAAGATCAACATACCTCTTGATGCTTCGTTAACTAGCTTTAACTATGGGGTTGCAAGGGCTCGATTGTCAGACGAGGAACTGCGTGTGTAAATTCGTATTATTGTGTAGATCTTTTTAGGGACCCTTGCACACTCAACCATAACGCTTTGAATCAGCAGGGAAATGCACTCAAGGTCAGGTATTGTATTAATATATAGTTTAAGGAGTTTAATTACTTGTCGCTATTAGTCGTCGATGAGTCGTCGATTCCCCTAAGATAGTAATGTTTATATAAACGAAGTCATTTACCCTTTGGTGTTATCTCCGCACAAAGTGCCATCTAAAACCTTTATCCTCCACTAAGAGAATCAACATGTTTTGACTCTACATAGACATAGAAAACATGAAAGATCCAATTAAATGGCGTTGCAAGATTGTTGGTAGATTTTAATGATTAGGCGCAAACTCTAATGAAAAAGTTAATGGCGACACTATTTTTTGGGGGTTTCTAGTGGTTCCCATATCCGAGGCATGGGCCGTGTCTGGTGAGGCATCGGGGCTGCCTGCACATTTTCTTCCATTATGTTCCGTTTTTTGCCCGATTTTGCTTCCTTTGTTTTTTTTTTTTTTTTGGGGGGGGTGGGGGTTAGTTTTGTCCCGAAAATCTAATATAAGGCAATTTAAGCCTAATTTGATATTTCTTTAACAAAATATAATAAAAGGTTGTTATAAATTGATATAAAAACATCTGCATTTAAGCGCATCACCTATATAAGTTTACGTATGTCGCATCATATGAACTCCACAATCTATGTTTTTTAATGTTTTCAGTTTACACGTTTTTAGCATTCCATCCATGTTCCAGCAAAGACTGCCTTTCTTGATTGATCCACTATTGTGTCTTCGTACCGATCATTAGGTTGCAATTGAACAGTAACAAAATTAGAGTGATTATAGTTTGTAAGTAGACTAATTATTTTGTTATTAAAGAACTTATGCGAGAATAAGTATACTAGAATAATTATTCTATAAGTACAATAATCATACATAGTTTCACAAATTACTCTACCAAAACCAACAATACTTGGAGATAATGAATAATTATGAATGTTGTTTATCCTTCTTTAGCAACATCTGATTTATAGAAACCAAATATCATTGTAATAAACCCTAGTGAAACTAACAAATGACTATAACTCGTTTTAACAAAAAAAACCTAAAATTCAACATTATAACAAGTCGAAATTACCTGTATTCTGTAACTATTGTAAGATAGGCTCTGATTGTTCCATGAGCATAGATGATTTTGGAAAATTTGATCGCGGATTTGAATGAGAAAAACAATTTTAGTTATTTACCAAATTGCCACCATGAGTGAAGAAATTTTTACCATACCATTATTATCCAAAAGCAAGCCTTGCGCAGACTAGATCACAAGAGACAAACATCATTTACCCATGCGTCGGGTAATTGAAAAGAATATCAAATCATTCAACTACCTTGCGCGGGCCCGCGCAAGAAAACAATTAAGCTTGAAAGTTATTCTTCTTATCAAATGACCTCCGCGTGCAGGGACCTTGAATAAATGACAAAAGGAATCTTTTCTATTACAACAGAAAAGACACGTGGCAGCAGATCAAGAGATCACAACAGTAAGATGTTCTAGAAGCACTAAAGGCTTAACCATGCAAGGGCACATTCAGTTATAACAGAATGACACGTGGCACAATCTGACGATCTTTCATAAATCACGATGATGGCATGTCTCACGAGTAGATCCGGATGATGGCACTGGCCACGTGGCAGCTCCCCAGCCGTCGATCAAACCATGATCCGTGTGCTTGGATGAGAAATTAACTAATTAACGGAATGATAAAGATTCCGTTAACTTTTCTCTCTCTCGTCTTGGCGCCCAAAAACCGGTTATAAATTGGAGACTTCAGGTACAAAGTAAACAAATTCACTTTCACTTACTCTCTCTCATTACTTAACTATTTCCGATAACCTGTACTTATTCTCATGCTGAAGGATGGTCACGGAGAGAATGCCCATTCTCCCAGTGGCGAGGCTGACGGTGTTTTGTTTTGCAGTGTTCATCAGAGATCCAGTTCCAAATGTCAAAGAAGCGAAGGATTTACCCCTTATGCAGAAACCATGCTCACAGATCTAATCTGATTCCAGTCAGATCTAGACTGGTGTTTCTTCATTGGCGCCCACCGATCTTCTTTTTTCTTCACATCTATCGTTTCGTTTAATCTCAACCTTCATCATCATGGATGATGGTCCTTCGGTTCCAACAAGTCCTCGATCTGAGATTCACCACATTGCTCGTGGTGCTCAGATCGACGGACATATTGAGGAAGAGTTTTCCAGCAAAGCTGATGCTCAGCATGACCTTGGTCATACTAGCATTCCAGTAACTCCAGGAGCTCCACGTTTGACGTTGCGTCGATTCTGCCACCTGGTAAAACTCCGTTGTCATGGCTTATCAAATCTCAAAGCGCTCTGAATGCTATGTATGCTCAACTCTATGCTCAGACCGGAACTCCAGCTTTTCAAGCTCTGGCGAATGCTCCTCAGGTCCGTGCTTCACCGGCACCTCGAGTGTTGAGTTATGACTCGCAGATCCGTGCTCGTGCACCATCACATGCACCTGCAGAAGAAACTGGGATTTATTCTCAGACCAGGAATGATTCTACTCATTCTGGTAATCGAAGGCAGGAGGATAATACTCAACGTCGCACATCTGTTCACTCACGTTTGGGCCCGCGACTGTCACATAAGCGGAACACCCAATATGATGAGTACGATAAGACTTATGGCGAAGGAGACAGCATAAGTGTGTTTAATCGTTTATCTACGGATCATGCTAACTATAAGCCTACGGTTCGTGCAACATATAACCCTGCGGCGGAGCATGATTATAATATGGTGTATAGACATGCTGAAGCAGCTGGCAATCAAAATTTGTGAAGGAAATAGCATTGGCTCCGCTGAAACGAGCAAAATTACCATCCAATGTGGGGAAGTTTAACGGTTTAACTGATTCTGATGATCACATGCGCCCACCGGCGCAAGGCTTATTGGAAGCTGGACATTACCAATGTGGTATCATCTATTTGTGTAAACTCTTACCGGCGCTACGCGCCTATGGTTCGATAATTTACCCACAGGTAAACTTTCCTCCTGGAATGACCATAAGGAGAAATTCCACACTCATTTTAGCCAACAACGGCGCAACGTCAGAGATTCCTCAGATGTGATGAACATTTGGCAGAAAGATAACGAGAGCCTAGAGGATTTTATCACTCGTTATGACAAGGAAGTGTTAGAAATTGGAGATGTACATGAAGATCTTATCCGCGCACAGTTCAAATATGCGATAAGATGTGATGAAATGATAAAAGTACTCTCTGGAACTACTGGTCTCCCAAAGAGCTGGGATAAACTTATGGCGGCAGCCAAAGTTTATGCACAAATAGAGCGAAATCTTAATTCCAACAAACCACCACTCAGAATCGTCCTCAGGATCTGAGTAGGGGTAGTCGGAAGTTTAAGAAAGTCGGAAGGATTCGAATCAAAGCTCATATTCTCCTTATTCACAGTAGATGCTCGCGCGACAATTAACAAAATTACCGCTCAGAAAGCGATCCAGCAAGAGAATCGTGATCGGCAATGGACTCCTCTAACAAAGTCCCCAGCAGAGGTTCTTAGCACAGAGAACTATCAGTTCAAGCAACCACAACCAATGAAAAATAAGAAGGGACAAGACCCAAATCATTTTTGTGACTATCACAAAGACACGGGGCATACAACTGATAACTGTATCAGCTTGCGCACAGAGATAGAAAAAGCTTTGAAGAGTGGCAAACTTACACACTTACTCCAGTCAGTGTGCAAGGAAGTTAGACAACTTACGCATGGGGATGAGTGTCCAAGCAACAAGAAGATGAAGCAAGTTTCTATGATTCAGGGGGTATGACGTGCAAGCGCAACTATCAACGTTTTCAAAATGACAAGTGGCACAAACAACAAGTGATTTTTCCAATTGTTCCTGGCGGACCACAGGAAGAGCGACCAGTAGTGATTACAGGTATTTTCGGTCATTAACAGACCGATTATGTGTTTATAGATCCTGGGAGCTCCATGGATATTATATATGAAGAATGTTTTAAACAATTGGATCCAGAAGATAAGGCACGCCTAGAACCAGTTGATTTTCCTCTGACGTGGTTCTGCAATGAGGCTGTCTTCCCTCTAGGACATATAGTTTTTCATGCCACCCTCTCAGATGGAAAACATTCACGAACCATTAAGGTGAATTTTATGGTAATGCCGGCGAATTCTCGCCATGATGTTTTATTGGGACGTCGCGCGCAACATGATTTTTGCATGGTTACGTCTGCTCCACATGCTGCTTGTGGTTTTCCAACACCAACAGGCATAGCTATTATCTACGCGTGCAAAGAAATAATGTCTATTGAGAACCAGTTGCCAAAGCTTCAAAGCCTGTATCTTCAAATGAGCCTGAAAAATGGGTACTTAACACTAAGTATCCTCAGCAAACAATTCTTTTGGGTCCCACGATAACTACAGCAATCTGCGCAAAGCTTAAACTGTTATTGTTTCGTAATATGGATATTTTTGCCTGGACAGCTGCTGATATGGTCGGTGTCCCGCGCAATGTTGCAGAGCATTGTTTAAATGTTTTTCCGTCAGCAGAACCCGTGGTTCAGAAAAAGCGCAGCTTGGGACCAAAAAAAACCCGAGCCATGAACGAACAAGTTTCAAATTTACTGGATGCAAGGATATTGCACGAAGTTAAATACCAGACCTGGGTTGCAAATCCAGTCATGGTGAAAAAACATAATGGTGGTTGGCGCATGTGCGTCGACTTTAAAGATCTAAACAAGGCGTGCCCCAAAGATTGTTTTTCTCTTCATGAAATCGATAAGAAAGTTGACTCACTAGCACTGTTCCGATGGAAATGTTTCATTGATTGTTACAAGGGATACCATCAAGCCTTGATGAAAAAGGAAGATGAAGACAAAATGGCTTTTCACACAGAGAAAGGCATCTTGTGTTACACAAAAATGCCCTTTGGTCTTCGCAATGCTGGAGCCACATATCAGAGACTTATGGATACAGTTTTTGGTGATGATATTGGGGTTACTATTGAAGTATACATTGATGATCTCCTCATCATGAGTCACACTGAGGAAACAATGTTAGCAAATATTCAGAGAACTTTTGACTCATTGCGCAAGGTCAACTTGAACTTAAACCCAAGTAAGTGCTTGTTTGGTATGGAAGAAGGCAAATTCCCCAGTTTTATTGTTACAAAGGATGGTTTTAAAGTGACACCTAACAATGTAGAGGCAATTCAGCGTATGCCTTCTCCTGCTAGCATTAAAGAGATGCAACGATTAACAGGACGGTTAGCTGCTCTTAACCGGTTCTTAGCTACTCATGTTGCGAAATCTTATCCGTTTATTTGTACGTTGCGAAACTGTGTCAAGAGCAAGGAGTTCTTATGGACTCCTAAAGCAGAAAGTGCTTTCCAAGATATTAAGAATTGCTTAATACAACTCCCAACACTTACTGCCCCGCTTGAAAAAGAACCAATGATACTTTACCTTGCTGCATCCGATATGGCAGTAGGGGCAGTTCTACTAGTTGAGTGAGATGGGGTCCAAACCTCAATCTATTACGTCAGCAAGATGTTCAATGACCCAAAGACTCGGTATTCTATCATGGAAAAGCTGGTTCTTGCCCTTGTTCATGCTTCGCACAGACTGCGCATGTATTTTTCCGGTCATGTTATTACTGTTCTAACAAACTATCACTTGGGGCAAGTTTTGTCAAAACCTGATGTATCGGGTCGCCTCGCGAAATGGGCAATCGAATTGGGAGGTTACAACATTTTATACAAGCCGCGCCCAGCTATCAAGGGGCAGATCTTGGCAGATTTTATTACAGAAGTACCAAAAGACAAAATCGAAGAGTGTGAAGCAATACAAAACCCATCTCCTATATTGGATGATCGAATGTTGGTACTATTTACTGACGGCGCATCAAATAGCGATGTGGCTAGTGCAGGTCTTCGGTTGGTAAATCCTGACAATCAGGAATTTACATATGCCATTCGCCTGGATTTCAAGAGTACAAATAATGAAGCAGAATACGAAACATTCTTAGCAGGCTTGCGCCTCGATATCCAAATGGGAGCAACAAACCTAACAGCACATGTAGATTCTCTGCTTGTGGCTGAACAGGTTACTGGTGCATATGATGCAGAAGGAGATGTTATGGCTTTATACCTGGAGCAAACAAAGGTTTTGATTAGTGAGTTCAAACACTTTAAAGTGGTTCATGTTAATCGAAGTGAAAACAAGCACGATGATGCATTGAGCAAGCTTGCAGCCAATAGCTTCAAACATTTGCCGAAAGAAGTTAGAATCGAGGTTCTATAAAATCCATCCGTTCCGCTTAAACATGTAAGCATGGTTGAGGTTGGGGGTCCATCTTGGATGTCTCCAAGCATCATGTTCCTACAACATGGATATCTTCAAGAAAACAAGGCAGAAGCACGAAAGATTCAATGTAAAGCTTTAAATTACGAGATGGCAAATGGAATTTTATATCGGAAGTCATACATGGGACCTCTCTTACGATGTGTCGATAAGCATGATGCTCAATACTTAGTCAGAGAAATTCATGAAGGCTTATGTGGTATTCACGCCGGGCCACGCATGGTCGTAGCTAAGATTATGAGCGCAGGGTACTATTGGCAAGGGATGCACTTGGATGTTGTAGAAATTTTGCGAAAATGCACGTCTTGTCAACGACATGCTCCGAAAACCCTACGCCCTAATAACCCGTTAGTACCAGTAACTAGAGATGGGCATAAAAACCGGTTCCGAACCCGAACCGGTAGAACCAACCGGTAAACCGAACTGGAACCGGTTCCAGTTCCTACCCGACATTAAGTAGAACCGGTTCCGGGTTCAAAATACCCGTTGGTTCCAACCCGGTTCCACAATTTTACCATTTGAATCGGGTAGTAACTGGTTCCTAACCGTACCCGGTTCCTACCCGTACCCGGTTCCTACATGGAACCGGTTCCTGACCGTTATAATATTACCGTTGGAACCGGTTATAGCCGTTAAAAATGTTACCGTTGGAATCGGTTATAGCCGTTAAAAATGTTATCGTTGGAACCGGTTCCTGACCGTTGGAACCGATTCTATATATATTGTTTAGAAATCTATTGTTTAGCACACAATTTCTCATATCTATTCTTCTTGTTACATTTCTTTCTTGTTCTTTTTCACATTCTAATCAACAAATGGCCTCAAAGAGTTCCAAAAACGCAAATTCCCAATCCGTTAACAATGTTCCTCAAGATCAATCGGTTCCATATGTGGTTGGAACATTGTCTCATAATCGCAGTAAGGAAGTTTGGAGCAATTGGGAGTTGGTCGAGATGAGTGACGGCTCGCAAAAAGCTCAATGTAAACATTGTGGATCGTTATTAGCCAAGGAATCAAACTCAACGTTAACGAAGCATATTAATAAGTATTGCAAAGTTTTAAAGGAAATGACACCCGGTCAAGCTCCACTATCCAAAGATGGTACCATTTTTCGTTATGAGCAAAAATTAGCTCGCAATCGGATGGCAAAGTTGGTGATACAAAAAGCGTTGCCGTTTGGACACTTCGACGATCCCGATCTTACAAATCTTATTCGGGAGACGCTACAACCTCGCTATAAACATGTAAGTCGTCGCACTTTAAAACGTCTTTGTTTAAGTTTATGGGAAAATGCAAAAAAAGATTTAATTGTTTTTTTAAGAATTTAAAAACTAGTGTAAACCTAACTAGTGATGTGTGGTCGGCTCCACATGGTTTACCGGAATCGTACATATGTGTCACCGCTCATTGGGTTGATCCCGATACATGGCAAATGATGAAGCGTACGATTGCGTTTGACGAGTTTCCTTCTCCTCATACGGGAGAAAATATTTATAAAATTATAAATGGCACAATAATTAAATATGGTTTAGAAGATAAAATTTTTTCAATATCCTTTGATAACGCTTCAAACAACACAACGGCGATTGAAAAATTAAAGTTGAAGTACAAACCAATACTTGATGGTGTTTTTTTTCACACACGATGTGTTGCACATATTATTAACTTAGTAGTGCAAACGGTTTAAAAGATCGATTTGTATCGGATTTTATTATCCTACTAGTTCTAAAGTTGTGGACCAATTATATTTGATAACAACTAATTTTAAAAAGTTGGAAAATTCTAGTGACATGTTAAGGAATATGACGAGACCAATGATTCAAAAATTTTAAAAATATTTTTTAGAAGTACCACCCGTTTTTCTATGTGCCGCTGCTTTAAATCCAGCTTTAAACGTACCGGGTGTTGAAGCTTTAATTGATGAAATTTATGACAAGTTGGATATGCATGAGGAGGATCCAACTTTAAAAGCAAAAAAAAAATATTCAATGAGTGTGGCCAAACTTTATGATCATTATTTAAAAAAATATGGTGAAAAAATCATACAAATTTGTTTGAGTCTCGGTCCACGACCTCTAACGATGAAACAAGCGGGGATCCACTTATAACCATGTTGAATGTCGTTAGAGACGAGACCGCTAGACAACAAAGGGGTAGTGAACCAACAAGTGAACTTGGGAGATATAAAAAAATCAGTATTCACTTACTATGACCACCGAGGAGTATAGGAAATTTGATGTTTTGGCATGGTGGAAATCGAAAGAATCCGAATACCCGATTCTAGCCACCATGGCTCGTGATATACTAACGGTCCAAGCTTCCACGGTAGCTTCTGAAAGTGTGTTTTCTCTTAGTGGCAGGGTTTTGTCAATTAGAAGAACAAGACTAACTCCGGAATCGCTAGAGATGGCAATATGCTTAAAGGACCATTTGGATGCCGTTGATCGTGTTCAACATAAAACTAGTCTAGAAGATGAAGTTGAGTTAGAGCATAAAATTGTTGGCGAAGAGGAGAACGAAGAAGAGGAGACTAACGATTCGGACGACGATTGTACCGAGGTACCCGCACCTAAGAGAAACTCATCGGAAAGTGTTGCACCTGCCGCTAGTAAACGATCAAAGAAATAAAATCTTACTAGAACCGGTTCTGAGTAATTTTTTTTTTTGTAACCGGTTAATTTTTTTTATATATTGTAACCGATTAATTTGTTTTTTAATTTTAACCGATTATTGTTACTATTTTTATTTATCAATGTAACTAATAATAAAAATCAAACATAACAAACACAATAGAAAGAAACATTACACAAACTTTATTAAAACACCAACCATAACATTTATCAGGAACCGGTAAGTAGGAAGGGGTTTATATACAAAAAAAACGATTTTTTAATCAGGAACCGGTTCCACCGGTAACAATTTATCAGGAACCGGTTCTGAACAGTAAAAGTCAGGTTTTTACTGTTCAGAACCGGTTATGAACAGTAAAAGTCAGGTTTTTACTGTCAGGAACCGGTTCTGAACACTATCAGGAACCTGTTCCGCACCATACCGGTTCCACACCATACCCGGTTCCATAATGCCCGTACCCGGTTCTACACAGTTCCATATTCTTGGGTGTGAAACTGGGTAGGAACCGGACCCGGTTCCACACCATACCCGGTTCCAATGACATCCAAGCAGAACCGGTTCCGGGTTGGAACCGGTTCCGGGTAATAATAAAACCCGATTATGCCCATCTCTACCAGTAACCACGACATAGCCTTTCCAACAATGGGGCATCGACCTAGTGGGTCCTTTCGTAGATGAACCAGGCGCAATGAAGTTTATCGTTGTTGCGGTAGATTACTTCACTAAATGGGTTGAAGCTAAACCCTTGGCTTCAACTACAGCCATGGTAATTCGGAAATTTATATGGGAGCATATTATTTGCCGGTTTGGGTTGCCGATGCGCATTGTCACCGATAATGGAACAAATTTAACTTTTGAAGACTTACAGAAGTGGATGAAGGAAATATAAATCGAACATGTTTTCTCTATGCGCTTCCTCAGGGAAAGGTCAAGTAGAAAGCATTAACAAACAGTTGGTAGACGGAATCAAGGCCCACCTTGGCATGGTGGGGCGTGGATAGGTTGATGAGCTTCCAAGCATATTATGGGCTCATCGTACTATGCCCGAGACAAGTACCGGTGAAACTCCATTTAGCTTGGTCTATGGAACAGAGGCGGTGATTCCCGCCAAAATTGGACTCACATCTCCAAGGATGTTGGCACTAGAGAAACAAAACAATGAGAAACAAAGGCGTTTGGACCTTGATCTAGTAGAAGAAAGGCGTGAGAATGCAACAATTCGAGAAGAGAAATACAAGTCCAAATTGGAGAAGTATTATAACAAGCGAGTGCGCATCTGCACTTTCTTACCAGGAGATTTCGTTTTCTGCGATAATGAAGCGTCTAATGCCGAGAAGCCTGGAAAATTGGCTCCGAGATGGGAAGGCCCCTATGTTATAAATGAAGTCCTTGGCAAAGGCGCATACACTCTCAAGCGCATGGACGGTACCAGCATTCCTCGAACCTAGAACGCCCAACAACTGTGACGCTGTTATTTGTAATCTTAGCTCTCTCAATGCATAAGCCTCACGCCATGCAGGAGACTACTTACAATATTTCTACTTTGTAATCTTAGCGACAATATTGGCTTTAAGCCCTATCAATGAAATACTATTGTCGTTACTTACATTACGCTTTTATATAGTTCGTACAAATGCATGCAATTACTTGGGAAAAACAAAAACACAGGTTATTCTAAGAACTCATGAACTAAAAGGTAACACATTACCGCGAAAGGATTAAGTCCTAAGTTCATATATGAGTTTAAAACCTACATTCATTTGTCTTATCCTTAGCAAGTAATTGTACCCATGCACATATTGTAATCCAAATATATCAATAACAAGTTACATGCGCGACAGTGCACCTGTACATAGCAGGCCAAGCATTGTTTTTGCATCTTTGAATATAAGATTTAAAGTACAAAAATTAACAAGTTGAAAAACAAAGAAGGATCACTCCTGTCCAGGAATCTTCGCCTGATATTTTTCCCTTCCGAAAAAATCTCTTTTAGACGGTTGATAAAGTCATCATGAGGAAGCGTGTCATCAATGAGAGCCATCACCGGTTTTTGCAAATGATCATAAGCTTCTTTTGCAGCGATAAAGGCGGCATGGGTATCCACGTCATGTGTAGCTGATCGACTAGTGTCCCATCTAATTTTCACAAGATCACGCACTTGTTGAGAATACTCATTATAGCCATGTGTATATCCATCGCCACGTGATGCCATCATCAGCTTAGCAACCGTCTCATCCAGTTCAGTCGAATTTAAAATCGAGTTAGCAATCTGTGCAAATGAATCATAGCATAAGGTCATGCAAGAAGGATAATGTTACGAGAAAGAAGGTACTTAAGTTAACAATTCCATATTGTTGCAACCATGAAATGTCGTTTGTCGAGGCTTCAGTCACGCTCACCGCAGTGACACGTGCAACTGCAGCATCTTCAACCTTTTTCTCTTGCTATGACAAATGGCGGGCCAACTCTGCTTTCTAAACTTTGGCAAGCTGAAGGTCTTTCTTTGCCACATCTAAGTTGGCCTTCATTTGTTCCTGGTCAAAGAGCATAGAGGTGAGATCAACAATTTCTTTATCTCTAAGAAGAAGGGTCATTCGTGTCTCTACCTCTTTTTGCATGCTTCGCTCTTGATATGAGCGGCCTCTTCCATAGCGGCAAGTGCATCGGCTTTTTCTTTTTTAATTTGCTCAATCTCATTACACAACTTAATTTTCTCGTTCTTGTCTCGATCACAAGCATCTTTCCATCTTGGCGCTCTTCAACTAGCAGCGCAGCCTCCGCCTCCGCTTTCTTCTTCCACCCAAGCGCAACCCACTCTTCAGTCTTCTTCTCTTCATTAAATTTGGTTTTTTTAGCATCTAACTCAACAAGCAACTTCTTCACCTTCTCTTGCTCCACCGAAACCTTAAATTTGGATGTTTCGATTTCATCCCATTCCTTGTGCATGCTGGCCACTCGCGCACGATCCGGTGGGTGGTGGAAGAGGCCATTGCAGTCTCGTGGAGGTAGTCTTGATATGTTTGATCATGTGTCTTCTCTTCCTGGGCCTTCACCTCTGCTAAAGGCTATATTCCCGTATACCACTCCCTGCACGCGTGAACATCAGCAAAAGTATCTCCTTGTTTTAATTTCCAAATCGACTAATTAAAGCGGAGGCTCGATTCTCTGTATAAGATCGATAATAGTAATCACCTGGAGTCTCTTTAGGGCGAATTGGGGACTCATCCTCCAGATCATCAAAAAATGATTCAAAACCCTACGCAGCAGATGAAGAACTAATATCTTTGGCCTTGCCGCCAGTAGCAGCTTTCTCAATGTTGGAAGGCGCGGAAAAGGTTTGGTCTCCTGGCTCTTCAGCAGTTATAAACGTTTCAAAAGATGGAGGGGCAGTATTTTTTACCTGCTCGCCAGCAGGACCTTCAACAACTTTTGTTTTTTTCTTTCTCTGGGGTAAGCCCCGCCGGCGCATCAGGGATAGTAGAATCTATTGCGTGCTCCCTAGTTTCAACGCTCGACATATAATCACCCTTGGCAAATTCTCCGGTTTCCGGTTGGTGCGCCGCAGGGATCGATGATGATGATTGAGGTGGTTGGGTTGTCTTAACCAATTTCTCTAGAAAAAAAAAAAGCAAAGTTAGACGCATGTGCAAAACGCAATGCAAGGTTTTAACATACTTACCAGGTGAAAATTTTGCAGCAAGAGCAACCAGGTTGCTTTTCTTTCCTATCCTTGCCCTTGTAGTTTTCTTGGGTGGTGGCACTGTGACTCAGGTTCCACATTTTTTCTCTTCTTCAAACAATGGCGCACCAGATGCTCTAGGCTTGATTCTATATCAATGGGGTCATCAGGATTGGAAGTAGGAATCTCTGCCAAATCAACCGGCTCCGCTTTAGGTATCTTTAAACCTACAGGCGCAAGACCTTCTAGTGAATCAGACACCACCACGTAATCACACTATGAATCAAATGTGAGGCACGTACCTTTCTTTGTCTCCACCTTTGAGACATCAACCTTTTTAGGCGGAAGCGCGGAAGGAGCAGGCCTTTTCTTCTTTTTAGAATCCGGGCCTACGCCCGAATTTATCAGATCACCTATATCAAAACACCCACGATAGGCCACAAGTTATATTGCAATATTACCTAGGCGCAACAATAGCAAATTCGTAATATTGCAATATTAACTTAGGCATTGGTTAAAGAATACTTACCAACAGTTGAAGAAGGGTGAGCGTTCAATTCTTCAACTTTGGGAAGCGCAAACTCTTTCAAGATCTGTTCATACCACGAAGGCTCTTCCGCGTCTAGCTGCATAATTTCCATCTTCCCTTTCTCTCGCTTGAATGATTCAACATATAAGACACAACTACACGAAGCGCAGAACAACAAGACTACCATGTCAAACTAAAGTACATGCGCAAGTTAAAGACTTACTTCTATTGTCTTCCATATAGACTTGTTTATCCCTACGATCAACTTTCCACAATCAGCTCATCATTGCTGCAACCAATGCTCTCTCAGGTAGCATAATGCTAGGCACGTCCTTCAAATTCCGATACCAGACTTCGTCGAATGGTATGGCTTTTGTTTGTAGTTCGATATCTTCAACGCCTCGAAAAGCCATCTTCATCGGAATCACAACAGCCTTAATATAGAAGAGCTTTTGTTTCCAATCATGATATGATTTCGGAGGAGCAAGCAACAATTTCTTCGCCGACAACTATTGTTGGAAAGAATAAAAGCCCAAAGAACAATGCAATTGATAGAAACCCTAAATCGTTCAACGGTGGGAGTAATGTTCATGGATTTACAAACAAACTCGAAATGTCGAATACGAACCATCCCCATTTGATTTAACTGAGTAATGTGGAACTTGTAATGTTCCAATATCTCAAGAATAAAGCGAGTAACCGGTAATCAGAAATTACCATCTGCAAAAAAATCCCAGAACAATATGATATACCCAGCCGGAGCATTCGCCGCTGTATCAGTTTCAGATGGATATCTTGCATCCCAGATTGCCGGAAACTTAAAACTTTTAACGGTCTCCCATCAAAGGCACTCCAAGACCACTTCAGGGTCGGCAACGACGACGTTGAAGGCATCTCTTCTGTATCCTCAGGCTTAGAACTAGTTGCCATTGTTAGAGAGGCAAATCAACAAGAACGACGATCTTCTTTTCTGGAAACAGAAGAGGGGATTTGGAAAAACTAGAGAAAGAAATTCAAGGGTTTGAAGGAAGTACGAGATCACAAAATGAAGTATATATATAGGCATCGCAATTAATGTCTGGAACGACGTGCAACAACTTTTTGCTTTCCCAAAACCCTTGGCAGGTAGAAAGGCGAGTGGGGAACAGTAACCGCCATCACGCGCGCGTGTAACCGACGTCAGCCGAAAATCAATTAATGCTTTGTACGTCTGACACTGTTGACAGATATCATACAGTAATCAGGACGTTACAAGTTGCACGTTGTTTTTCACTAACTCTCTGACACATTGTCATTCCACAAGATAATATATTTTCAAAATTCAAAATTCTTCAACATTATCCATTGAAGATATCAGTTGGTTCTCAACCCCGCGCAGTAGATCAACACCAGCATTTTAATAAGTCCAGTGCTCCTCTTATTTTCCATAGCGCGATGGAGCAACACTGGACTGGGGGACTTTATGGTCCCAAAACCTTGCGCCAAGTAAGTGACCATACCGTTATTATCCAAAAGCAAGGCTTGCGCATGCTAGATCACAAGAGACAAACATCATTTACCCATGCACTAGATAATTGAAAAGAAAATCAAATAATTTAACTACCTTGCGCGGGCTCCGGAACGCGCAAGGAAACAGTTAAGCTTGAAAGTCATTCTTCTTATCAAATGACATCCGTGCGAAGGAACCTTGAATAAATGACAAAAAAAAATATTTTCTGTAATAACAGAAAAGACACATGGCAGCAAATCAAGAGATCACAACTGTAAGATGTTCTAGAAGCAATAAAGGCTCAATCGTGCAAGGGCACATTCAGTTATAATAGAATCACACGTGGCACAATCTGACGATCTCTCATAAATCACGATGATGGCATGTCTTACGAGTAGATCTGGATGATGGCACTAGGCCACGTGGCAGCTCCCCAGCCGTCGATCAAACCATGATCCGTGTGCTTGGATGACAAATTAACTAATTAATGGAATGATAAAGATTCCGTTAACTTTCTCTCTCTCTCGTCTTGGCGCCCAAAAACCGGTTATAAATAGGAGACTTCAGGTACAAAGTAAACACATTCACTTTCTCTTACTCTCTCTCATTACTAGAACTATTTCCGTAACCTGTACTTATTCTCACGCCGAGGGTGGTCACGGAGAGAACCCCCATTCTCCCCGTGGCGAGGCTGATGGGGTTCTGTTTTGCAGTGTTCATCGGAGATCCAGTTTCAAATATCAAAGAAACGAAGGATTTACCCCTTATGCAGAAACCATGCTCACAAATCTAATTTGATTCGGATCAGATCTAGACTGGTGTTTCTTCAATGAGGTTTTTACTTTTTCTTTAATTTGTACGTTTTGTACGTTAATATTATTACAAACGCACTTACGATTTTGGTCCACTTATTTGGAAAGTACCTAACGTGTAATGAGTTTTTTCTATCGTAATAAATGTTAAATTTGGATGAATTTTTTCTAGATAAATGTGTGTTTATCATCAATCTAATCACAACTTTAGAAAGGAAAATGACTTGTACTTCTTTAGTTTGTTTTTTTCTGAATTTATTATTTATAGGCACATGGAATTTAATACACCCAAAAAAAACACATTAAACTTTTAAAAAGTAATCATCAATTTTTTTTGGAATTAAACCTTAGAAAAACAAAACCAAAAACCTTGATTTAGTAAAGGAAATCCACAATTTAATATGTTCTTTGTTTTGCCAGTCGTTGTGATGAAAATTGTGAACTCCTTAAGAAAAACAGAAAAGAAGGAAACACAACCCGTTAATTCAATGTAACATTTACTTAACCACTTGCATCTTTAATAAACAAGCTGTTAATTCAATCTAACATTTACTTAACCACTAGCATCTTTAAGGCTATATGGTGTGAGCATGACTCTCTCTACGTTAGCGTCATGTCACCACCCACCTCTAATCCATCATCCAAAACCACTATTATAAGGGTGTGGTCATGACCCAAACCACTATCCGCTTATTTATTTTAATATATTTTTGTTTAAAGAAAATGGAAATGAAATATTGGAAAATGGAAAAAAGTACCCCATGGTTTAATCCATGCGAACCATACGGATCAGCAAGAGAGTAGTGTAGCCTTTCATTTATGTTCCTATGTGAGGAATCAATGTCCCAATCATAACCCACATACCGTTCAACCTAATAAAGAGATACCTACACAACATATTTAACTATGTTTAAATAAAAGTCATCAAAATTACCATCTGTATAATCCTTAAAAAACACTTCTAAAGAAAAGCATTTATAACAGACCATACATAAGGGTGAGAGGGGCACTTCTTTCACTACTATACACTACCTTAAAATTTAGCCAATGAGATTTAGCCACTTTAAACTTATCCTAATTCCTAAAGTCCTAAACTACCCAAATTAGTGGTGTTAAACCATTTATCTTTATTTAGGGTGGATGGGGCACCCATCACAACTATCACACTCAATCATTGACACCTTACTTTTTCACATTCCATCACATTTCACTCATCGCACTTGCAACACTCATTACATTTTATAATAAATATCACACTCAATCACAATTTAACACCTCATTCCTTTTAGCAATATCAAATGCAAATCCACACACAACACACTCTTTTACGACCCTGAAAGCCATCAAACCCATCACAACCGTGAAAGAGGCAGTTGCGGTGGTGTCTCACATTCATCACACTTGTGATGGGGAGTTTATAGGGGCGTCGGGACCACCCTTATTTAAGGTAAATTTCTATTTTACCCACCCGCATTTTAGTCAATTTAACCATTTTAGTATAAAAAGGAATCTTTTACCCACCCGCGTTTTTGTCAATTTAACCGTTTTTCAGAAAAGATCTTCTTGTTATCTTTTGTCTGCATCTACACGCAGACATTTAGGTCTGCAAAGTGTTTGCTTTTTGGAAGACCTTTCATTAAAAAAAGGTATGTGCGGCCTTTTCTTGCTGCAAATATAGGTCAGCTTCTTCTAACCTGTTCTTGTGTCATCATATCATAACATCAGATAGAAAAACATGAAACCTTAAAACCAGCCACTCCACTCCATCTCTCTCCTCCACCCCTCTCCTCCTGTGTCCTCCACCGTCGTCGACCTCCTGCCTCCGCCACTCCTCCACCGCCATTGACTCATGCTTCCGCCACTCCTACACCATCATCAACCACCTACCTCTGCCACTCCTCCACCAATGCCTTCGCCATTACTCCACCATTGTTGCACCTCCTGCCGTCGCCACTCCACCCCTTCACAAGTATGAAATTCTCAAAGCCAAATTTAATTGTTCAAATTATTTCTAGATGCTCAATTGAAAAACAAACAATCTTCTACTTGCTGACTGCAGATGTTTGGTCCACGTTTTTTATACAGATGTCTGCAGATGTGGTCCGTACACTGCAGACATTTTACCTCTGAAAAACAACCTGTACTTAAATCTATTACTTTTTGTATAAGTCTAAAGGTATTTTAATCTTTTTACCCCTATAGGGTTATTTATGTAAATTATAAAGATTTTTTTTAATATTTAAGGGTCTATTTATATAATTACTCAAATTAATAAAAAGTGTAAATTACTTTTTGAGTCCTTGTGTTTTAGAGGTTTTAACCACTTGAGTCCAAAATCAAAATGTTTAACGCTCTAAGTCCCTATTGCCACTTTTCTTAACCATTTGAGTCCAATTTTCTAACACCATCCATAAAGTCTGTTAACTACAAGGACATTTTAGTCATTTACACATAAGATACAACTCTTTAGTGCACAAAATACAAAAGAAAAAGTCTTTAATGCATGGTTTTAATATTATATATAAAATTAAATTATATATAATACAACACCTACAAAATAACCTGCACACACTCTCTGTCTCTCTCTCTCTTCTCTATCTCACTCCTAGACCATCCTACCACCATTACCACCACTGCACAATCACCACCCTCCCCACCGTTGCAACAAGATCAACCGGAGGTCCACTGATGCACCACCACCATCTGCCCCATCATCACCAACCACCACACCACTATAAACCACTGCCACACCACTACCACTACCACTACCACCACCGCACCATTGGAACCATCTCAATTTCACCATTTTATTGACCTTTATTCCATTCTTCAAACCCTACTTTCCGATTTGGACCCCAAAATTGCACCCTACAGGTTCGCTTTTTCTTCAATTTCAGCTCAATTTCACTGTACAGTTGTAATTCATGCGCCTTGTGGTGGATTTTGATGCTTGTGATTAGGTTTTGTGAGCGATATGTGTGTATCTGAAGAATGTTGGATGTTTTCATAGGGTTTTTTTTTGTTTATATGTTGAATTTTGGGAATTATTTGTAAGATTTAGCCTATGTTTGTTTGATTTTGATTTATTGTTGAATATGTTGATCGGATTCTATTTGTGGAAGGATAGATAGTTTATATGTGACGTAGATTGATTAGATATGGTTCTATTTGTGTTTACCCTATATTGATTTGTAGTTTATGATTGGGATAGTGGTGCTCATGGTGGGGTTGATGGTGGGAATGGTGGTGGTGATGATGGTGCGGATGGTGGTGGTGTGGTGGTGGTGGTGGTGGTGGTGTGGTTGTGGTGTTGGGTGCTGGTTGTGGTGCGGTGGTGGAGGGAGTTGCAGTAGTGGTGTAATTTGCAGCAGTTGGATAGTGTGATATGATAGAGAGAAAAATAAGGAAGAGAAATAGATATTAGGTAATTTGGTCATTTAACAAATTTAAAAAAAATAATTCTAATAGTGTTAGAAAATTGGATTCAAATAGTTAAGAAAAGTGGCTATAGTGACTCATGACGTTAACCATTTTGATTTTGGACTCAAATAGTTAAAACCCTCAAAACACACGGACTCAAAAAATAATTTACCCTAATAAAAATCAAACCACAATCTCATTCATCCTACTATGTAAAATGAGCTTTTTATTTGTATATATTAAATAAAAATGTTTTTGATTTCATGTTTTAAGTTTTTTATTGTTATTTTATGGTTGTATTGTTTTGTTAATTTTCCGATCATTATTTCATAACACTCGTTTTACATAAATAAATAAATAAATAAATATGTCTTTTATAAAGGCGTCTATCTTTTGTAAAACGTATGTTTAAGATTCCAAACTTTTTTTTAAACAATTCACTTTTTTAATATATAGTTTATTTAAATTTTTCGTTAGTTTAAACCATTCGTTTGTTCAAAATTCGTTCATTTTTTAATTTTTTTTGTTTATTAAATCGTCCGTTGTTTTAAACTGATCATTTTTTCAATTCTTTTTTAAACTTTCGGTTTCTGTAAACAACTATTTTTAAATGTTCATTTTTAGACCATTCATTTGGATAAAATCTTTCATTTTTTTAGTTCCTTCAACTTTTAAAATCATTCTTTTTTTATTATAGCTTTTTTTATTAACTGTTCTTAGTAACTGTTTTCAACTATTTTATGCGTGTATTAGTTCTCAAGTTATATTACTTGCTATATATATATACATATATATATATATATATGTATGTATTAATTCATAAGATGTTGATGAATAGTGCATATTTTTGTCTTTTGTGGCTTTGTTTTTTTTTAACTCTATGGTTTTTCTATTAACTTTGTTTTAAAAGTTTGATTTTTATTTCTATAATTTTGCCAAAGAAAGTTAAAAAAGCTTAGTTTTTTATTAGTTTTTGTTGAACGCTTTTTCTAGGATTTGGTCATCGTTCGGTTGCTACTTAGCACAGTGATTGGTGGTCATATTTGGTTCCTTAGGTTTTTTCGTTCGGTTGCTAATTAACACGATGTTTGGTAATTGTTACGTGCGTAGGTTACTTGGTGTTAAAAGTTCGTGTTTTTGTATTATGTTTTTTCCCTGTTTTGATCGTAGTTCAGTTGTTACTTAGCACGGTTTACGCCCCCAATCCGACAAAGCTGGTAACACAGTTTTACGCCCCCCGCCCCGCAACGCGGGGGGCTTAAGACTAGTTTGCATTACGTCTAAAAATGACATTATTATACTAATATTGAGGACAACTTACAAGATAGTACCATATAATATCAATGGCTAAACTACCATGTCAAAAGTTACATGTCGTATATTCATCGTTTTATGCTTTACGTGTTTAATAACAACCAAATCGCGAAACCAATCTGTTAGTGACATTCGGTTATTAATTTCAACGATTCTGTTTCGATTTTCTGTAATAAAACCCTTACTAATGGTTTTGACAGAAAACCGTCAAAACCGAACGGTGAGCACCCTTAACATTTCTAATGGCTATTTGAAGATGAGTACATATATGGCGAGGAGTATGAGTGCGAGTTTCATGACCCATTCGCAGACGAGCACGATACAGATTGGTAATATCATTGGAAGTAACTTTAGAAAATTGAACCATTTGAAAAAAGTTAAAAAATAATGTTTTTAATAAGAAGGGTTTAAAAAACCAACTATTATAAAAAAAACCAACGGTCAAATGTGTCTTCCTTTATCAGGTGAGTAACCACGTGACAAATTGGTTGGCGGCGGTGTTACCGAGCATCGACTAGTACCCGAATGGTGTACCCGAGTGGTGCCCCGCCCACCCAAACATCATTTAATTAGGTAACACTCATGCCGTGACAACTACCCGATTGGGTGGTGTTGGGATTGACCCCTACAAAAGAACAGATGATAAAATGCCAAAATAGGTCTGGTCTAAATGATCCAAAATAACCAGTGATTTGGTTCACAACTTCCCTCAATGACAAGGCACCTAACATCTGATAGCCCTAACATCTGCTCAGTGCTAAGCTCTGCTGGTTATAAAGACTGTTGAAGACCAAACCTCTGCTTGAAGTCAAAAGTCTGCTGGAAGTCAAAGGTCTTATTACCCTTTGAAGAACATATGATAAAGCTTCAACCGTGGTTAAAGCTCATCAGTGGTTAGCATTCTATTTGGATAACCATTAGTGTTTTGTAAATTTATCAGAAGATAGCATTAGCAATGGTTAGAGGTTGTTAGGTTAGTTAGATGTCATTATCTTGGTGATGTCAGCAAAGATGCTTCAGAGGTTAGGATTTGTACTATAAATAGACAGTGCATGTACTGTTCTATTTAGCTCACACACATACACTTATCTTGTACGATCTAATCTGTGTGAAGCTAGAGCTGAGGGGGAGTTAGTGATTCATGCATGTAATTACTTGTAATCCTCTTCAATCTTTTGAGTAATGAAAACATTGTGTGATGAAAGCTAATCTCTCATTTGATTGTGTTACAAAATTTTAAATCGTATTCCGTTGCAAGCTTTATATGTTTTCTCTTATTTTATGTTCAATTTGGTTAAAACAACACAATCATGTCAAACTCAGATCCTAACGATTGGTATCAGAGCATGGTTAGTCAAATTTGATCTAACAATCGATTTGACGTAAAAAGATCAGCTCAATTTTTGTGATACTGTGTTGATCGTAATTGTTGGAAAACAGAGTAAGAGCCAAATCACGTTATATACGTTTTCGAGTATTTGTGTTAAAATCTGTGATGATTTTGGATTGATTATTCTTTCCTTAAAAATCTTCCGGTTAAAAAGGGTAGAAGAAAAATCACAAAACTCTGAAAGTGTGATTATCTCAAAATTTTTAATGTTAAAAAGAAAAGAGTATAAACTTAAAACACCTAAGAGTTCACCGGCTAGTACTACAAAAGGAAAACCTAAGATTAAATTTTCGTCTCTGCTCAAATTTTGTTACCAAACACGCTGAGTACAACCACTGTTTACATGTAAAATCAGGTAACTGATGTATGTCAAAGCTGAACATTGTTTTAAAGAAGGACTTAGGACATCAATCAGATTTAATTGATTCATTTACTAAGAAATTTTTACTTATTTTTAGTAGTAAATATTTCATGTATATATCAGGACATGTATTATTCCTTTTCAGTATTTTTGTTCTCTGGAAAGTAATACATGTTGAGCTTACACTTGTTTTTGAGAGTTAAAGCTCAAAACCTGCCAGGAAGTAAAACCTTTCTATTTTTAGAGAGAAGGGAGTTACTCTTCCTTGAATAATGAATCAAAAGAAATCTGTTAATGGTCAAGGTTATCTTATATTATGCTTGTCTAGGCTAACTTTGCAGATACTCACATGTCTTATCACTAGAATAGCAGATGTTCAAAACAATTGCCTAAGCTCATCCTCTGCTGTTTCAACAGTAGTTGATCAAAACAGCATCAAAATTACTGCCATCACATGATATCCAAACACTGATGACATCAGACACATTTGTGAGGGATTGCTATGAAAAAGGTTTGATTTCTTTACAACATGTCCATACTAAGGATCAACTGGCAGATGTGTTGACAAAAGCACTTGATGCTCACACTTTTGACAGATTGATTTCTAGGCTTGGAATGCTAAACATGGATTAAAAACAAAATTTCTTTGTGATCCATGTGTAAATAGCAATAAAATGTTTTTAGAAAATCAAAATCCATCCTTAAAAATAGTTTAAAATTGAATTTTTCAATAAATCCTCAGAGTCTGGTCAAAGCACTGATAGCACAAAAAAACTGTTCGTCTAGAAAAATCTATCCATTGTCAAAAAGTGTATCCTCTGATAGTTGCACCACTGTTCTTATACACTGATCATATTTTTCAACAGTGGTTAGCCAAACAACTGTCTTCCATTTTCAAAACAGAGGTTACACGTGGGCAGATGTTATTTGACAGTTGTTGCATCAGATGCCATGTCATCATCACTTTCTCAGAAACCCTATAAAAACCTTGTTCCATGAGGTTCATCAAAATTGTGTCGATTTCACAAATCTCAAAACAGTTTGCACTCAAATCATGGCTCCCAAAACAAAATCAAAGGCTAAATCAAAGGCTAAATCTAAACCCGTATCATCGACATTCACGTTAATCATCAAAACTCCTCATAACTACACTGCTATTATGGAGGAAACCGAGTCAAATACCAGATATCATTCAATGATTCGGTTACTAAAATAGTCCAACTTCAAGGAGATGCTGACAGCAAAAGCCCCAATTTATGAAGGTTCACTCCGACAATTTTGGGCAAATGTTGAGGTTCACTCAACAGAAGGAGTACCTTATGCAATAATCTCAAGAGTGGCCAAAACCTTGATGCAAATTACTCCACAATCGATCTCTTAAGTCCTTAAATTGAATGACATGTCATATCCTGTGACATTTCCTCTGGGTGAGATCCAAGCAGAGTTTATTGGAAGAGGGTATATTGGAAGAGGGTATGCTGGTAAACTCAAAGGTATGACTATATTCAAACCAAATTTCCCTGCTGAGATGAGATTTTTCTTCCCTACTATTTTGACATGTCTCTCAGCAAAAACTACTGGTTTTAATGAAATTCCATTAAACGTGCAATATTTGGGATATGCTATTTTGACTTATTCAGATTTCAATTTTTCCCAAGTCTTGTTCAATGATATTGTTAATAATTATTATAATATTGCAAAAGAAAAGGCTTTTCAGATACATCCCAGGTTTTTAAGCATTTATCTTCAAAATCAATTACCTGGAGATGATTCTAAAATTGGCCCAGTTAGCAAGGCAGGAGCTATGGGTCATGAAACTTTTACACGCATTTCCAATCAGGATAAAGTTTCAAAAACCTAAGTAGAGGTGGTTGAGGAAGATTTATCAGAACAACCTGCCCAAACTCAACCACCTGCTACTGAGCCCACTTCTTATGGTGACCACAGTAGTACAACCACTGTTGGGCAACCCCCACCAAAAATCTCCAAAAAGACCAAAAAGAAATTCGCCAAACCCACCAAAAAGGGCCTTATGGAAGATGAGATCCCAGAAGTTAACCCAGTGACAACACAAAGTAACAAGAAACCATTGTTGCTACTTCCTCACAACAGCTGGAAAGATCTCCACCCAAAACCAAAACTCCTCATGATTCCTCACAAAAGGAACATGTTGTAAGCACAGGGACACCACAACTTGAAACATTACCCTCACTTGAGAGTATGTTAAACTGTCCTTCTCCCAGGGCAAATTCTCTTTCCACATCACTTCCCATATCCCAAATTAAATCAACCCTGAAGTATTTGTTTGAGGTCATTGGAAGTCGGACACAAAACAGCCTTTCTCACAAACACATTACTGCGAATACATCCTCTACAATGGCTGTGTCTGATAAAATTTCATTAACTAACCCACAAACAATTGAGGAGGTTACACCACTTGAATTTCATGAAATTCTTGTTGGTAGTTCAAGTGGAGCAGCTACTACAGATGTTGATTACACTTATTTACATCTGGACAGTAGTTTCATAAGTAAGTCTCCCTTGAAGGCAATTTCTACTAAGGCTACCATAGCAACCACTGCTGGTATTAAAACCATTGTTGAGTCTATTAAGGAAACCTCTGCTGTAGAAAGAAGTCCCCAGTACCAAGAAAAAGGGGCATCTATGTTTGAAACAAGGGTTGGAACCTTTGTTCATGATAACATAGATAGAACGACCACTTCTGGTAGGAGTTCAGATGATCCTATTAAGTTAGGTGCTGATCTAAAATATAAGGATTTGACGGAGAGAGTTACTAAAATAGAGACACCAGTGGCAGATATCAAAAATATGTTGCAACAGATGTTAGAAGCTTCAAAGTTTCAAAACACTGCTCAATCCTCCGCTCTTCAAACAGCTGATATAATCAAACAAGTATATCCTTTGTTTCAACAACAACGTCAACTTGCTGACCATCAACATGAAATACGTGTAAAAATGCTCAAAGATTTGGTTGATGAAAGATATAGAGAAACTCAGGCAGACCTCAAGGGTATCAAAGAATTCCTTACAAAGAAGTCTGAAACTTCCTCTACACCTATCTTCGAAAAAGATGATGCCAAAAAGGGGGAGAAAACCGAGTCTGTGGATAAAATTACAAAGCAAAAGCCAGAACCTGAAAAAGAATCCTTGGTAACTTCTACTGAAACATCTGTCAAAGAAAAGAAAAAGGGAGTTGATGAAACCCTAGACATTCAAGCAGGTGATGAAGATACAGGAAAAAGGACTTCTAAAAAGGTTTTTGACACTTCAAACAGAAAGAAATCACCACCACAAGAACCTAAAGAGAAAACTACTGTTGGTCTCAAAACCACTGCTGAACTGCTGCACCTAACCAACAACCCCACCTCACAAATCACCTACTAAAAAGCTGAAAACAATACCACCACCTTCATTACCAACCTTCATTGCAACAGATGTTGTGACTACAAAAGGTACAACAGATGTTAAAACATCAGTGGTTGAGACAACAGTTCCTTCATCAGCTGTTAGCCAAGCCATTGCTATCATATCTTCTCAAATTCAAACCCCTGTAACACACATCTCCACAACAACTCATTCACTAACCTCAGTCTATACAAGAAAAAGAAAATTTAAAGTGACCGATGATATACCCACATCTACACCACTCATTCTAACCAATCAAGAACCTTTCATCCCCCCATCATCACCAACATCAAACCCACTTACTCAATCACCTACTGGCCAAATCCAACAAGACAAATACCCCCGGCAGTAAATTATCCTTTGGAAGTGCTTGCAATTAAAGATGAAATGTTACAAATTTTCACAGATGATAATTCATCCAAAAGAACATTTCCATCTCTTTTTGGCTACAAATCTCCAAGGAACATTGAGGAGTATCTGAAATTAAAAGTCAAACAAGCCAATAACATTGCAAAAGAAGAGAGTAAGGGGAAAGGTGAAACTTACTTGTCAAGTCGAATGCAGCATGCACTTAGTAGAGTTAAGAAACTAGAAGATTTTGCAAAAGACTTGAACAAGAAGAGGTCAAGTAAATCACCTGATGCTGATATTCAAAAGAAACTAAGAAGAGATTTCATAGAAATTATCATGAGAGACAAACCATATCAAGCTGAAGAGCATCAATTTGAAGGATGGCCTCTCAAAGCTCTTCAACAAGAAGCAAACAGGTGTGAAAAAATGAAGAATGATCCTCAGATAAGGAAGATTGCACAAGACTGGAACAAGTTCAAGGAAACTAAGTCACATGCAGATCTTGCCTTAGATGAATACATCCAAGCCTTCAATCAAAGAAAAGAGCATCAAATTGATAAAATACATGAAAAGAAGGAAGATGAAAACATGAAAGAATAAAAAATGGATGCTACTTCATCAGATTATCAGGATCCACCTACTATCACTGCCACATCCTTATCAAGCAGACCAACTTCACCAAACTCATCACAAATAAAACTTCTCCCAAGAAACCCATTGAACTCAAAAATACTAAAGTGGATGTCTGATAAACAGACCCATGTATTGACTCTGCTCAAGTCCAATGGGAAAGTTGATTATATTACAAGGAAGGATGCACTAGGCTTGGGTGTAGCTGACCTTCAGGATCTTTTGGAACTTCAACTGTGCAGGGATGAAGATGATGAAAATTCCCTGAATTTTGAACTACAGTTCAAGAGACAAATCAAGGAAAAACTAATGAGAGAATAAAGATCATGAATAAAGAAGAGTTTTGGAATCATCTGTTCTAGGGGAAGATTGTTGGGATTGACCCCTACAAAAGAACAGATGATAAAATGCTAAAACAAGTCTGGTCTAAATGATCCAAAATAAACAGTGTTTTGGTTCACAACTTCCCTCAATGACAAGGCACCTAACATCTGATAGTCCTAACATCTGCTCAGTGCTAAGCTCTGCTGGTTATAAAGACTGTTGAAGACCAAACCTCTGCTTGAAGTCAAAAGTCTGCTAGAAGTCAAAGGTCTGATCACCCTTTGAAGAACATATGATAAAGCTTCAACAGTGGTTAAAGCTCATCAGTGGTTAGTATCCTATTTAGATAATCATCGGTGTTTTGTAAATATATCAGAGGATAGCATAGCAGTGGTTAGAGGTTGTTAGGTTAGTTGGATGTCATTGTCTTGGTGATGTCAGCAAAGATGCTTCAGAGGTTAGGATTTGTACTATAAATAGACAGTGCATGTACTGTTCTATTTAGCTCACACACATACACTTATCTTGTACGATCTAATCTGTGTGAAGCTCAGGCTGAGGAGGAGTTAGTGATTCATGCATGTAATTACTTGTAATCCTCTTCAATCTTTTGGGTAGTGAAATTATTGTGTGATGAAAGCTAATCTCTCATTTGATTGTGTTACAAAGTTTTAAATCGTATTCCGCTGCAAGCTTTATATGTTTTATCTTATTTTATGTTCAATTTGGTTAAAACAACACAATCAGGTCAAACTCAGATCCTAACAGGTGGCGGCGTTGTTACCGACCATCGACTAGTACCCAGATAGGGTACCCAAGTGATGCCCCGCCCACCCGAACATCATTGAAAAGTGAACATTTTGGAAAAAGTAAAAAAAATGAATGTTTTTAATAAGAACGGTTTAAAAAAACGAATTACTATAAAAAAAACCAACCGTCAAGTGTGTCTTCTTTTATTAAGCGAGTAACCACGTGACAAATTGGGTGACGGCGGTATGCCTGAGCATCGACTAGTACCCGAATGGGGTACCCAAGTGATTTCCCGCCCACCTGAACTTCATTTAATTAGGTAACACATATGCCGTGACAACTACTCGATTGGATGGCGGCGGTATTACCGAGCATCGACTAGTACCCAAATGTGATGCCCAACTGGTGCCCCGCCCACCCGAACATCATTGAAAATTGATCAAGACTTCTTGCACTTGCATAGTTTATTTCCATCTGTTGACTAGTCATGAAGGGCATCAAAAAAATCTGCCACGTAGACAATCTTTTTTAGTCAATGAAGTATACGTTTGTGAATGAAGTATACGTTTCATATAAAGAAAACTTTTTTTCTTTATTTGCGTGTTTTTCACCCCATTCAGCTTCCGATAACTCAAATATTGTGTGCTTCTGGATTCTAAATCAACTTAAATGCAATTAGAGTCATCTAGAAATTAATTAAAAGACTATATTACTAAATAAATTTTTGAGTACAATAATCAAAATAAACTTGTTAATGTTTGTACGAGATAATAGGGTGTTCAGAATTCTATTTGTATTTAAAAAATTCGAAATTCGACTTGATTTGAATTCGATCATCAAGGTTCGAATTCGGGTCTATTCGTGTTCGAGTCTAGTAATAAAAATCGAATAAGAATTTATGATTTTTAATTCGATTCGAAATTCAAATTCAATTTATATATAATTTTTAATATATATACACACACACATTTGGGATAAAGTATGAATTACATCCATAAATAATAAATTTATTATTCGTAACATTACCAAACCTAATGACAAATAGCTCACACTGCTTGTTTCTGAATTTTTACCTAACTTAAATCGCTACCAGTAACCAACATATTTTCTAAATTTGGTGTTTTGACATATTGATAAGTAATTAAATTTGCATATTATTATATTTTATGTTAAATATAATTAGCTTGTAGTAGTTTTGAAAATGAAAGTAAAATAGTTTATTGTTTAGAGTGAATTCGAATTAAATCGAATTTATTCGAATTCGAGTTTCAAATACGAATCCAATCGAATACCAATTCAGGTAAAAAAGTCGATTTGATTAGTTCGAAATTTCGTTATTCAATTCAATGAACACCCCTAATATGCAACTAAAATAAACAGTAAGACAAAAGTGGCTACATGTGGGGTTATAAACGAACGTTCAGTGAACCATTCATGAATCGTTCGACAAGAAGTTTTTTTACGTTTGTACGTTTAATAAATCAAAGAATATGAACAAAAACGTTCGTTCAGTTAACTATATGAACAAAACAAGACTAATGTGCCCAATAAGATATACGATTTTAGACATGGATAAAAATAAATTATTTGGGCCCAATAAGTTTTAAGCTTAAACTTTTGTTAAGATTACACAATAAATTACATTGGATAGATGTTTGGATAATGGATACGGATTAAAATAAGACTAATAGGCCCGTTATATTATAAGATTTTAGACATTGATAAAAACAAATTTATTTTGATCCAATAAGTTGTAAGATTAGAAATGGTCCAATAAATTTTTTAGTTACATAAATATATATAGGCATTGATAAAAACAAATTTATTTTGTGAACAACACCTTGATTGTGAACACTAGTGAACTAATCGTAACCTTTGATTTCAATACACAAGTGTCAATCAATGGCTAGGATTTGTTGATCAAAATACACTAGTGTATTTTACGATTTGATGATGTAAATCAATGGTCAGGATTTTGTTCACTAAGTTCACATATTCACTCTAGAACCTCACCCTATATGTGTGAGAGTGTGTGTGTGGGGGGTGGGTGTATAGGCCGGTTAAAGTACAAGATCTCCTTAACGTGCAACTGTACGCTAATAAATTACGCACGTTATAAATGTTAAAACCTAATTATGCATGAAGAAGAAATCTTGCATGGTCAAAACACAAATCATGCATAGGTTGGTTATTACCCTAATTAGACATGTTATATCATAATTACGCACGTTATTTTGTCGGTCACATACAGTGGCACGTTAAGAGCCTTTTGTATCTTAAACAGTATATATATATATATATATATATATTATATATATATATATATTTAGGGTGAAGATCATTTAGGAACCACCATTTATGATGAGAACCACGAGAAACAGTTTGAACACAACCAAAACTACTTTAAAAAGTTTAAAAAACACACAATTTTAAGCTTTTTAAGTAGTTTTGGTTGTGTTTACACTGGTTCTTGTGGTTTTCGCCATAAATGGTGGTTCCTAAATGATCTTCACCCTATGTATACGTGTGTGTGGAGAAATCCCTTGTAACTCTAACCTTACAATTTTATTTTTATTATTTTCATAAAAAATAACACATGTAATATATATATGTATTTTAAGGGTTTGAAAAAAAAGTGACCACCATTTTTTTAAATAAAAAAATTTATGTGTAACGTATGTAACAGTTGCATTATGCACTGTTATGCAGTAACTTTTTTTGTTTTTTTTAAATCTGCGGATTTTTTTTGCTCAAAACTCTTAAAAAGATGAATATTACATGTATTAACTTTTTCAAAAAATAATTGTTTAATAGGAGTTTCCCAGATTTTCTTCCTAACTTCGGTTTTCTCGCTATAATATGATGATCTGTATCCATTATCCAAACATATATATGGTAAGTATAGGTAGAAACCCTAAGTTAGGAAGAAAACCCGGGAAACTGTTATCAACAATTATTTTTTGTAAAAGTTAACACATGTAACATACATCTTTTTAAGCGTTTTGAGCCAAAAAACAAAAAAGCGCTGAGAGAATTAAAAAACATAGGGTTATGGTAAAATAAAAAATTCTACTAGTTGTAAGACCGTAGAGAACTCGGCCTTGCAAAAGACTTTTTCAGAAGAAAAAAATTTACCAAAATTCTAAAAAACAACTTTTGCCAAAAAAACAACTTTTTTACAACTGTGTTTGTAACATATTAGTCTATGTGTGTGCAAAAAAAATGGTGGCAGAACTCACACGAGAAGTCAGAGTTCTCTAAGTTCTCACAACTCAAAGGGATTTCTTTCTATCTCGATTATATATATACATACGTACATATATACATACGTATATAATATATATATATATATATATATATAATAGGGTAAAATGCAAACTCACATGAGTTGTGAGAACTTAGAGAACTCGGCCTTACGAAAGGTTTTTTTCAAAAAAAATTTTACCAAAAATCCTAAAAAAATCAACTTTTCCAAAAAATAAAAAAAATAAAAAAAATTGTTTTTTTCCATTTACGGCAGCTGTAAAAGGTGATGTCATTCTTATGTCATCACCGTTTTACAGCCTCTGTAAGGGGCAAAAAACCTCACTTCGAAATTTTTTTAAATTTTTTTTTTACGACAGTGTTTTCTAACGTTTTAATCTAGGGGTGTGATAAAATGGAGTCGAAAATCCACGGGAAGACCGAGTTCTCTAAGTTCTCACAACTCAAAGGGCTTTCTCTTGATCCTGATCCTATATATATATATATATATGTGTGTGTGTGTGTGTGCATATATATATATGTATGTGTATATAGGGTGGGGTTCTAGAATGAACACTGGTGTATTTGTGAACTGAATGAACAAATGATGACCATTGATTTACACTTGTGTTTTCATTAGTGTATTGATAATCAAGGGCAAGCATTAGTTTACTATTGTTCACAATCAAGGGGGTTGTTCACAAATGAACCTAACACTATATATATATATATATATATATATAAGGTTAAGTTAAATGAAAACTTAGAGAACTCAACTTGACAAAAGTTTTTTTCAAAAAGAAATTATCAAAATTCTAAAAAATATCAACTTTTCAAAAAAATATAAAAAATTGTTTTTGTTGATTTACACCATCGGTAAAAGAACGATTACAAGGGGTGTAAATGTTGATTCATATTGATGTCCGCAGTTTTTTACTACAGTAGAAAGAGTCCAAAAAACCCACTTAGAATTTTTTTACATCTTTGTTTGTAACATTTTAATTAAGGTGTGTGAAAAAATGGTGGCAAACTCGCTCAAGAAAGTCGGAGTTTTCTAAGTTCTCATAGCTCAAAAGAGTTTTCTCTTGATCTTTATCTTGATCTTTTATATATATATATATATATATATTGTATATATACTAACGACTGAAAGTGTGAATAACGGTGAGAACAATTTTTAGCCACAATATCTTTGTGATTTACGGGTGAGGTTAATGAGGTGACGTTTTTTGTAAATATTGGGAACCTTAAAACTAACAGGAGGGGTAAATTGGGAAGATCCAAACAATGAATGCACATTCTAATCACTTGCCATTTCCTCCATCATATTTAAACGCCCATAACTACTTTATATATTATTATTATTTTAAAAAATTACACCATAAAATCCAACTTTTTTATATCTTTCCAACGAGTACACTATTGATATGCTTTTCGGAAAAAAAATGAACTAGGTTTTTTTTTAACTTTGTGTTTTTATTGAATTTTCAACTAGTTTTTATGCTGTTTTTTTTTGGAATTGAGTGTTTTATAGCGTTTTCAACTATGTTTTTAATTGTGTTTTTATGACGTTTTCAACTGAGTTTTTCAGAGTGTTTTTCGGAAGTGTGTGTTTTATGGTGTTTTCAACTGGGTATTTAATGTCGTTTTTCTAAACTGGGTGTTTTTATGGAGTATTAATTTGAACACCCAATTCATGTAATTTCTTTATTTCAAAAGTATAGCAATAGTATACTTGTTGGAAAGATAATAAAACACTGGATTTTATGGTGTAATTTTTTAACAAAAGTAATCACGTATAGAAAAGGTACGGGAGTTTAAAAAGATGGTGGAATATGCATGTGACTTGCATGTGCATGGTCGTTGTCATGTGAGTGACATATGCATAAGCTATAGGACAACATTACCCTTAGTGTAAGTTAGCATGAACACCAAAATTGTTCTCACCATTTTCACACTTTCATGTGTTTTCTCTTGATCTTCCTGCCCCCCCCCCCCCACACACACACACACATAGGGGAGGGTTTAAATGAAAATGCTAAATATTGCGATAATCGTGAGAACGAATGAAAATACCAAAAGAACTTCGTCAAAAACAATTCAAATTTAAAATTTCTTTTTACACTTATTATTATTATTATTATTATTATTATTATTATTATTATTATTATATTATTATTCGAATACAATATTATAAATTAAATTTACACATTTAAATTTACATGTATTGGTATATAAAGCAAATTTACACGTGTAAGTTTGCTATTTATACATGTGTAAATTTGTTGTATTTACACATGTATAAAAAACTAAATAGCGATTTTGAAAGGAGAGATAAATTATTTAAAGAGTAAATTCTTTTTTTGATGTTGTATTTTAGTTATAACGAGATTTGTAGTAAAGAAGATTGATTTTGATTGGTTTTCTCATTCGTTATCACGGTTCTCGCAATATTTAGTGTTTTCAAGATAACCCTCCTCTACATGCATACATACATATATAGATGTGTGTATATCTTTTTACCGAACATGAACTGTTATGGAATCGGGATCTTAAAGTACTAAACCTACCGAGAAACTGAACAGAACCCTTGACCCTTCTCGAGAAGACACCTTTGGAACTCTAATAGGTTGTTAAATTACCGGTTTAAATAGACTCCCTCTCGGTTATCTAACTCACTAATAAAGTACCCTTAATCGACAATCTACCTCACGCATGAAAGTCAAGGGTAAATTGGAAACCTAATTCGACTCGATAAGCAACAATTAGGAAGGCAACTAAATCGAACTTCTTACAAAGTACCTATAAACCTAGAAATTTACCAACCTAGACATACCGATAATCTCTCACCTCACGATTATCAGGATTAGTAGAACACCTAGACCTTCTTGATTCACGGATATTACTACTATGGTGTATTAGCCAATCAACCATAAAAATCACAAACACACGATCAATGATCTAACACGAACCTATTATATGAAAGACATTCAAATAGGGACATATGAAGCAATAAACATTAATCAAACAAGTAAAGGAATGCATATACATCAAATAAATAAAACCAAGTCTTTACTTTTGTTGAAAAATCCACAACTGGTTCATAATCAGGATAAAAATCAAAACTTTAACACGTGTTCATCTTAACCTAGTTAGTTAATGCAAAATTAGCCTAACGTCATTGTTATAACCATCAAAACACAAGGTTCAAAAGTCGAATTCATGGTAGAAAAGATGAAAAGAAGAAAACTATGAAACCAGGAAGATGGAACCCGATATTGTTCGTTCTCGAGCTTTGGATCTTCAACCGTATTGATTCCCATCTTCAAAACCTTCGATTTCTGCGTTTCTTGAGCTCCAAATTCATCAAAAGAAGTCCAACTTTCATAGGGTTATCAGATCTCCTCTATTGTTATCAATAAGATGGATCATAAAACTCACACCTCTTTAGAGAAGGAAACTTTCCACGGAAATCAGCTCCTTGCGTCACGCGGAGAGCAATAGATCTTGTGGCCGCGCAACGCTAGGACTATAAACTCAAATTAGGTCAACATACCTTCCTCGCGTCACGCGGGGAGCATTCACTTCCCGGTCGTGCGACGCGACCTGGTGTTTTTCCTAGAATTCTGAGCCTTTTCAGCTCTCGGTCCCTCGAACGCGATCTGGTGCTCGGTTTTCTCCATATATGATCTGTTTTCGCCCTTTTCAGCAATCTTTAACACCCGAGACCTGGAAAAGAAAAAGTAATCAGTAATATACAAAAAGTAATCAGTAATATAAAATCGACGCAAATGGACTCGAAAGTTCACCCATCATGAGTGTAGTATAGTGTTGGTAAGATACCGAGGTCGTCCAAGGACACAAGAGCTTTTAATACCGGTTTAGCATCAACGTCTAATCGATACAAATTTTTTGTAAAAGTTTTGAAACATATAAATAAAAATAAAAATGAAATACAAATAGAAAAGATAGAATAACTTGGTTCCAACTCCTCTTTTATGTATCCTTTGATGATTTTCGCACTTTCAGACTTTTTAAGAGATTATCTTAGCTATAGTTGTAGGCCCCTCTTTTGAAGGTGACGTTACCCTTGGCCAAGTGGTTTGAGTCAACAGGGATACAATCCCAAGAGGCCAGAATATTGAAAGACAACTAAGTAAGTTATTAATGCGAAAAGTAGTAGGCCCCTCTTTTGAAGGTGACGTTACCCTCGGCCAAGTGGTTTGAGTCAGCAGGGATACAATCCCAAGAGGCCGGTTTTATGTTTTAATAGTAGTTTACATATGAGGGGTTCAAGCTATTCGCACCCCCACAATCGAATACCATAGGGTATTGAAGGAGGTTCTAGTAAGCTTGAACCAAGTCCTCGCAGGATCTACACACTGAACGAGACAAGAACTTTACCAAACCACCCTTCTAACCCCCTTCCAAGTAGTTAACGCACTTTATATAGACCGTAAAGACACGAATGAGCAAATCAATGACATCATGAAGAAATGGTTAGGAAAATTCACTTTCAACATAAGATACTAGTTATTAAAGTCACTAATACATACCCAATTAAAAAGTAGCCGAAAGATTAAAAATCAAAAGTAATACATAAAAGAGTTGTCCTCACCAAGTGATGTAAGAGATTAGCCAAGCATGGCCTTTTATTGACAAGAACTCTTACGATCAATCTTGGATCTCGAGACTACTACACACTCTAAAGATGGAAGATGGATGGTGGTGGTGGGTGTTGGTGTTGTATTGGTGGTGGAGTGGTGGCAAAGTGAGAGAGAAGTGATTTGCCAAGGGATGCCTTTGAAGGAACCCCGCACCCCTATTTATAGTCAGAACAGAGCTCCAGCCACGTGCCAGCTGGGCATGGCTCGTGGCCACTTCCTTTCTCTTCATTCATTAAATGCAGTTGTCAGCAGAGAGCCCCACATGACCCCGTGTCTCCTGGACATGGCCCCATGGTCCGAGTACTGTTGTACTATAAAGATTTTGAAAATCTAAGCGTTGATCACGCCCGTGCCTGCTGGACACGGCCACGTGTTGGCTTGAATTCTGCTTGTTTGTCTTTTCAGCAGGATCTTAAGTTGACCAGGCCCATGTCTGGGTGGACACGGCCCGTGGTGAGCTTCTGTTTTTCTTGTTTTTGTTCTGGGGATGCTGCCGAGGGGCCGGCCATGTCACGTTATTCCTTCTTCTTGTATTTTGTGTTGGTTTTAGCTGCTAATTTGCTTCTTTTGTTTTTTTAAGCTCTTTTAGTCCTGTAAATGGAACAGGAACAAAGAAATGTGCTTTTGCAACATTAGTACTGAAAAAGGGTTGGTTTTATGTCTTGGTTGATGTAATTTATATGTTACATTTTGTGCACATCACACGCTTATGACATGCATTGTAGTCTCATGAACAAAAGTTTTAGACATTTTCATTTACATGCATTTTCTAATTCCACATGAGTTTTTTGGTGCGTGATTTGTGCAAACATTTTACTTTTACTTAACTTTCGCGTCCGCAATTACTTTGATAACCTATGGTTAAACTTTATTTTTATTATTTAAAAACGGACTAAATATTTTCTAGCATTTAAGTTGTTCCGTGTGAACTAATGGCTAGTGGATCCTGGTTTGTCACACGCCTCGCGGTAAAACCCCGTAGTGGTATTTGAGCGTGTGACATAAGAGTTTACCCAAAATTCATGAAGATTTGCAAGATGAATGGGTGCATTAGCATTGAGGATGGTGAGAAATTTCAATTATGTGAGAAGATCGATGATAGTATGAAACTCTTTGTTGGAATTCATTTTCAAAAGGTATGGAAGATAGTTATGGGGGTTTAAGGTTACAGCCATTGTGACAATGAAATCCTTTAGAAGAATTCTTTGAACAGGAAATCTTTTGGAGTATGGAAAAGAGATAATACTTTAGAAAATGTGTGAATAGATGATTTTTTTATTGTTTGAAGAGAGAAAAGTTTGAGATTGCTGAGTTTATCGCATTGGTAAGTATAAACTCTGTTTGGTTAGGGTTTTTATAGGGTTTTGCAACAGTGGTGATGATGTGGCCACCTTTTGAGTAATGTGTCAAATGATTATTTGTTAAAACAAAGCTCTATTTGTCAAATCTCTATTTAAGATGTATTGGGTCCCACTAAGAAAACCCTTTGGTGAAGGAAGATAAGGTATGTTTTCCAAGGTTTGTTTTGAAACCACTGTTAGTCTTTACAGACGTCTGGATGATAAACTCAGTGGTTAGTACATATGTTTGACTTTTGGTCAACAGATGGATGGAAACCCATGTTTGAAACCTTTGTTGGGTTAAAACATAGTTTTGAAATGGAAATAGTGGTTGATTTTGTAAAACAATGGTTCTATTTGACTTTTGTAGTCAAGCTTTGTTTTAAACAGTGGTTAACAGAGGTTAAACAGAGTTTGGAACCATTAAAACAGATGTTTCACTCCTTTGAACAGAGTTTTGATTTTGGTGATTATTAACAATCTTTTCAAGATTTTTAAAACACAGATTTTGATTTTCTTGATTTTTAAAGCAACATTTTAATGTTTTTATTCAAGATAACATAACCATGTTGGTCAGTCTCTATTTCACATCCCAATTCTGGAGATCAAATTTTCCAAAGTAGATGAGTCAGTGGGAACATGATGAAGTGAAATCCATCCTTTTCATAACGATCTCTTACAAAGTGATGACGAATGTCAATGTGCTTTTTTTAATATGACACTGGGTTCTTGATAATGTTTTCCGCTGCTTGACTGTCCAGTTTTAGTGGTGTCTTTAAAGCAGTTATACCAAAATCAAGCAATTGACTTTGAAGCCACAAGAGTTGTGTAGTGCAACTTGCAGCAGGTATGTACTCTACCTCTGCTGTAGAATTAGGGACTGCAGTTTGCTTTTTGCTTTACCATGAGGCTAAGGCATTTCTTAGGAATTGGCAACCTCCTGCTGTTGACTTCCTGGTTTTGTGGCCACCAACAAAATCACTATCTGAATATCCTGAAAGCTCAATATATCCATTAGCTAGATACCAGATACCAAGTGTGGGAGCAACTTTGAGGTATCTGGATATCCTTTTTACAGCTACTAAATTTGACTTCTAGGGGATGCTTGATATTTTGCACAGACACAAGTTGTAAATATGATCAGGTCTTGATGCAGTTAAGTATATTAAAGACCCTATCATGCATCTGTAAAGTGTCTGATCTATCAAGTCATCTTTTTCATCGGATATATATGGTTTTCTTGTGCTCATGGGAGTGCTACATTTTTTTTAATAGCAAAAGGAACCACTTTATTAAAACCAAAGACCACAAACCAAACCCCCAGCCAGAGGCTGGAAGTCGAGAAATAGAGAGATAGAAGAGAGAAAAACAGAAACATAACTAAATTTTACAATACATAGCTGAAAACTCTCCAATCTTCCCATGAAACCTTTATTCTTGATCTTTGGTTTAAGCACTGACATGCAATTTCCTTTATTACCTCCACTGTTCTTTGTGTTGACCCTGACTTGCCGTTAAAGATTTTATCATTGCGATCCTTCCATAGGAACCATATTGTTAGTAGACGTATAGCGTTTATCAATTTTGTTCTATTTTGGCTCCAAGGTTCTTCGTTCAAAATCTGCAATAGTTGTTTATTGTGTCTGGTGTGATCCCCGCTGATACTCCTATCCACCCAAAGATGTGTTTCCATACTTCATTTGCGTAGTTGCACCGTAATAAAACATGGTCTGCACTTTCCTCCTCTATAATGCATACTTTGCAATTCATCTCGGTAAGAGTCATACCTCTATCCTTAGTGATGTAGTTGTTGTATATGTTTGTTTTCCAAACAAACATATTGCTCTTCGTTGTGGCCCAATTGTTCCAAACAAACTCATTTGCTATTGTGTTTAGGCCTACCCATTTAGCTAAAGTTTTCCTCACACCCCTAACTGAAAAACCTTCACTTGTATCATCTTCCTAGGTCCATTCATCACTCTTAACGGATACCGGATGCTGCAACATTTTTTCTTTTAATGAGTCCATCTCATGTTTCTCCTCTTTCGTGGCTGGTGTTCTTAACCAAGCCCAGTCCCAAATCCATCCACCCCCACTCATTTGATAACAGTCTTTGACAAAGCCCGCTTATCCTTTGCAATTTGATATAAAAGAGGAAACTGATCCCGTAGGGATTCGTTTCCCATCCATAATAAAGTCTTGTTTTCCAACCCAACTTTGCTTTTTAATTTTCTTCTTACAACGATATTATACTTTACAAACTCTTTTCCGATCTCCCCTATGTTTTTCCATATGCGTTAAATGCAACCTATAAATTGTATCAAATACGGTATAAAATCAACCCTTTTTAGTACTAATGTTGGAAAAAACCTGTTCCTTTGTATACTTTTTATTTCAAGATTAAAAGAGCTTAATTGTACAAAAGGAACAAATTAATGACAAAATCCAGCATAAGTATAGAAGATGGTAAGATAACACACTATACCAGCCCTCCGAGCTTCACCCCAAGATCAAAAACAACAAATAAGAAGTCTGACACGGGGTTGTGCCTAGTCGGCATGGGGCCATGCTCATTCAAGATTCTAGATTAGAAGAAGACAAACAGAAGCAGACAAGAGACACTGGTCATGGTCAACTTCCAGATTCGCATATATGGGATAGTACAACAAGTACAATGGCCACGGGGCCGTGCTGTTGACCCATAGGGCCGTGTAGCAGGCTGATCTGACACTCAAATAAATGAAGACAGAGAAGAAGGAAAACATGGTTCCCAACTATAAATAGGGGTGCTTGGTTTCATTCCAACTCATCTCTTGGCAAACTACTTCTCTCACACCTGCCACCACTCTACCACCACAATACCACCATCATCCACCATATTTATCCATCATCCATTCTAAAGTGTGTGTAGTAGTCTCGGGATCCAAGATTGATCGTAAGAGTTTTTGTTAAACAAAGGTCATGCTTAGCTAATCTCTTACATCACTTGGTGAAGACATGTTATTTTTGTATTACTTTTGATTTACTATCTTTGGTTAACGTTTTAATTGGGTATGTATTAATGACTTTAATAACTAGTTTCTTTTATGGAAAGTGAGTTTTATTCTATCATCCTTCATGTTTCGTTGATTCACTCATTCGTGTCTTTAGTGTCTATATAAAACACGTTAATTGCCTGGAGGGGGGTTAGAAGGATGGTTTAGGTAAATTTCTTGCCTCGTTCATTGTATAGATCCCGCAAGGACTTGGTTCAAGCTTATTAGGACTTCCTTTGAGACAGATAACATCAAATCGAGGGAAGTAAGAACTTCTTGAATCTCTTATAAATAAATTTCTATTAAAACTTTAGACCTGCCTTGCGGGACAATATCCCTGCTGACTTAGACCAATATGGCCAAGGGTAGCGTTGCATCAAAAAGAGGGACATGCCACATTTTTCATTAATAACTTACTTAATTATCTTTAAATATTCCGGCCTTGCTGGACTGTATCACTGCTGACTCAGACCAATATGGCTGAGGGTATTGTTGCCTCCAAAAGAGGGGCATGCCTCTATAACTAAGATAATCTCTTAAAAAACCCAAAGCGTGGAAATCACCAAAGGATACGTAAATAATGAGTAAGAACCAAGTGATTATATCTTGTCTATTTGTTTCTTTTATTACTTTAGTTAGTTATTTATTTATTTTTAATTATTAAAAACCTTTTCCAGAATGTTGGTTAGATTAGACGTCGACGATATTCCGGTATTAAAAGCTCTCGTGTCCTTGGACGACCTCGGTATCTTACCGTCACTATACTACGTCAACTATGAGTGCACTTGTCCTAGCATGTTGTGGAGAATGATAGTTATATCTCGTGTTTTTATAAATTTAAAGCTTGAATAAACGAGTGAAAAGTACTTAAAATATATCTAAAATTTACCCACACTCGCATCACGTCAAGTTTTGGCGCTATTGTCAGGGACACAAGGATTTGAAGAAAGTTTAAATCGACGGCCTAATCATTCTTTATATTCTTTATTTTTCTTTTTAGTTTTTTTCTTCTTTTTCTGCATTTTCTCTACTTTCTGAAGGTTCAACACGGGGTCGTGCTTGATCAACGCGGGGTTGTGCCTAACTTACAGTAGCTAAAAATCAACAAAAACTTCTTCACAAAAGCCTCACACGGGGCAGTGCCACATCTGACAAGGGGTCGTGTTAAAAACGCACAGTATCAGATAAATCATAGTCTTGAACATGGGGTCGTGCCTAATCAACATGGGACCGTGTCTCAAAAAAAATTCCCAAGAGCCGTAATCTTCTGGGTATTATCCAAACAATGGATTATTAAATGGGAGCTTATGACTACTACTATGATGATGATTATGAGGAACCATATTGTAGCATATGCGGAGAATCCCATTCGGTACAAAATTGTTACCTTTTTCAACCATCAACCTCATACACAACATATGAGGAACCAAGGTTTGAGCTCCCAAAATCAAGCTTTGATTGGGACACTCCACCGCCTGAAACGTACGAGACACCACCCACCATCGTCCCCGAAGCCGAAAGCCTCATACAAAGTCTCAAGACCTTAGAACTATTGATCAAACAATCTCTTGCAAGAGAAGAGACCATTTGTACCAACAAGGTAATCGACAAAGAGGTAAAACCTCAAAAGCCGAAAAAAGAGGAGCACTCAAAGAAAAGCCTACGCATAAGATGAAAAAACCAAACCAAGTCATACGGAAGGTAAGTCTACAAAGGTAAATTTCAAAGAGGAACAACAAGACCTCCAAGAAATACATATTTTACAACCTTCTTTTGAAAATCATATTTTGGTTCCATCTCATGCTAAGTTTTTAAAAGAGTTAAACACTAATCCTAACATCAAAGAAATGGCAAGGGTTCATTTAACTAAAGATCAAACTTCACTAATACAAGATGAACAAATTGAATTAGACATAAAACCGGTAACATGTTTTATTCAAAACATCTATATTAGTAACATTTCAATAGAAAAAGATCTTTGCGTTAATATAATGCCTAGCTATGTATTCGAAAGATTAGGTATTGGTGATTTCCTTTCGATCAAAATTCCTATCCTCTTGGCTAATCGAAAAACAAAAAATGCTACGGGAGTGGTTGAAGACGTTCTCACTCAAACTCAAAAAACAGTTGTACCAACCGACTTCATCATCTTAGATGATGCTCCCCTCGTATTGGGACAACCATTAATAATACCCATCAAGATTTGCTCAAACAAAAACACAAAAATCATTCCACTAAACTTCTGGCCAACAAACGAAGCTTTAATTTCGATATGAAATATCCAATAAGCAATGACGACCCCTTGGTGGAAGATAAGCCAGAACCACCCGATATGGTAGGTCTAGCCAAGGACCCTTATAAACGTAGCGCACCATGGAGGCATTCCATGGACTATAATTTAATAAAAATAGTTCACTTAAACATAAGTTTTTCGATTTCAAAAGTATGGCTTTCTTTTGAAAAAGAATAATCATGTTTAAGATTTAGTTTAGTTCTTAGTTATGGCTTTTATTTTTAAGTTTTCTAATTAGTAGGGATAATAAACACTTAAAGAAGGATGGGGCAGTGTAAGGTAAGCACGCCCTCATGCCTCTGTTCTGCAGAAAATATTTTTGTTCCTAGAACTATCACACGGGTCGTGCCTCTTGGGCACTCCCTCCTGCCCATCCTCTGTAAGTTTTTCAAAGAATCATGATACTGGCACTTTTGACACGGGCCATGCCTCCTTAACACGCCCCCGTGTCCAGTGCACAGTTTCTGAAAAAAATTGTCGTTTTTAACCCATATTTACACATTTAATCAATTTTAACCAATTTTGAACACATTGGGGACAATGTGTAATTTAAGAGTGGGGGTAAGCTTAACTTGAAATTGTTTGTCCTAAAAACAAGCCTTGCACAAAACTCTACTTGGAAACGCTAAAAACACCCCAAATCTTTTCCAAAGCATTTTTTTCAGTTTGTTTTCGTCTTGTTTATAGTTTAAGTTAGAAACCAAGACTTACAAATTTTCAAGTTTTTATAGAGTTTACAACCGATAGCGCCGTGATAAAAAGAACCATATAAGAAAAGTTTATAAAAAGGTATGACGGTTCTTTGTAAAATTTAACTGCATATATAATTTCACACGTTTACCATTTTTCCCACAAAAATGTGAGTTTTAAGCCTTTACCGAGCATTCAAATTCACATATTTACTAAATGCTCATTTTCATTTCTTGTGTGAATAGGCGCATGGTTCTTATGAAACTAGAAGTTGACAAGACCATACATTCCCGGTCCTTAGTAACTAATCCAAGTAAGTAAATGATAGAGACATTATGATTCTTAAACCCTCTTTTTCATCTTCAACTTTATTTTCTCTTTATCTCCCCACCAAAAACAAAAACAAAAATATTCCCCTAGTAAACCCCTTTGAGCTTAAACCTTTTATTTCAAAACCTGCAGATCACCATTTTGCAAAAAACACCCATCCCCTAAAACCAGTTTTTCTTTTCACACCCCTTTATCTTAGTAAAACGCGATTCTTTTGAAAAAAAATTAAAAAAAAAAAAGAAGAAGTGACTTAGTATTATCAAAAAGAAAAAAAAAAGCTCTCTAATTACTTGGAATAAATAAGCAAAATTATTGCTTATGAATATGTAATTTTTGTAACTAAGTCATAAATAAAATAAATTTTTAAAAAGAAAACCGACGTTTTACATTTTTAGCCACTATTCAAAACTATCCTACCCCTAGCCAAAACCTACCCTTTTAAAAGTCCTCTTAATTTTACAAAGATTTGGTTAAAAAGGAGAACATTTGATCACTTGTCAAGCATATGGTAGGAGTAAGTCCCATACCGGTATCGAGCGCTTCACTTATATATTTTCGACCGAGAGTTAAGTGATCACTTGTGAGGTGTGTGAATTTGTATATAGGTAAATGAAATTTTATAAAGGCATGTTATGTCCAAAAATATTTATTTTTCTTAATGAAGGTTCTAAATAAATCTTGTCGAATAAGATTGTAAATAATATAAAACAAGACTAAAAGAACTTGGATTCCCGATACTCTACAAACAAGACTCAAAAAAACCTCATCTCTACAAAGTCCATTTGGGTGTGTAAGCAATCATTAAAAGAGTTTTGCTTGAGGAAAAGCAAATATTCAAGTAGGGAGGTATTTGATATGCGTCAAATGCAACATATAAATTGTATCAAATACGGTATAAATCAACCCTTTTTAGTACTAATGTTGGAAAAAGTGTGTTTCTTTGTATACTTTTGATTTTCAGGATTAAAAGAGCTTAACTGTACATAAAAGAACAAATTAACCGACAAAATCCAGCATAAGTATAGACGAAGGAAAGATAACATTCACCCCAAGATCAAAAACAACAAATCAGAAGTCTGACACGGGCCATGCCTAGTCGACATGGGGTCGTGCTCATTCAAGATTCCAGATCAGAAGAAGACAAATAGAAGCAGACAAGAGACACGGGGCCGTGTCCCTATGGACATGGGCCGTGGTCAACTTCTAGATTCGTGTATTTGGGATAGTACAACAAGTACAATGGCCACGGGGCCGTCTAGCAGGCTGATCTGACACTCAAATTAATTGAAGACAGAGAAGAAGGAAGACATGGGGTCGTGCCCTGCGGGCACGGGGCCATGTGAGGAGTTTGTTCCCAGCTATAAATAGGGGTGCTTGGTTTCATTCCAACTTATCCCTTGGTAAACCACTTCTCTCACACCTACAACCACTCCACCACCAAAATACCAACCATATTCATCCATCATCAACTCTAGAGTGTGTGTAGTAGTCTTGGGATCCAAGATTGATCGTAAGAGTTTTTGTCAAACAAGGTCATGCTTGGCTAATCTCTTACATAACTTGGTGAAGACAAGTTATTTATTTATTACTTTTGATTTCCTAGCTTTGATTAACTTTTTAATTGGGAATGTATTACTGATTTTCGTAACTAGTTTTTTATATTCAAAGTGAGTTTTATTCTATCATCCTTCATGTTTCGTTGATTCACTCATTCGTGTCTTTACGGTCTATATAAAGCACATTAACTGCCTGGAAGGGGGTTAGAAGGATGGTTTGTGTAAAGTTCTTGCCTTGTTCAGTGTATAGATCCTGCAAGGACTTGGTTCAAGCTTGTTAGGACTTCCTTTGAGGTAGATAGCATCAAATCGGGGGAAGTAAGAACGGCGTGAATCCCCTATAAATAAATTACCATTAAAACTTTAGACCGGACTTGCGGGACTGTATCTCTGCTGTCACACCCTGATTTCCATGTGTATCCCGGTGGGGAGTATTGTGACATAAGTTGATAACATCATAAACCAAATAAAACAGAGCAACACAACGGAAGTCTTGGATTTAAAATAATATGACAACTCGATAATGTCCAAAGTTCAAAATAATAATTACAGACGGATTGTAAATAAGATCCACAGGCGGATCGGAAATATGTACAAAATGATAAACAGACTCTAAGGCACAACTAAGCGGTGCAAATCCTTTACATCGTCGCCTACGCAGCTTCCGGCCAATTTCGTGCTGTATTTGTAACTTAATCTTTTGAAAATACGTCAGTTTTCACTGGTAAATACAATCGACCGACACATTTTGAAAATGTTTTCAAAAATGGTTTTAAGTGCACTTGGCACATTTTTATAAATAACTTGGGACAGTACAAATGACATTGTATACAAATTTACAAGCCTGTCAATACATACAGGGCCCAGTACAGAAACTGAGATATGATCGACTAACACACCACTTCTGAACTTTCACACAGAAAGCAAATAATAATAGTAATTTGCAATTAACCGGTGTATGCCTACACCCCATGCTTTAGTTTGTGGTCACTAGCACTTTAGTGAGCCTAAGGATATCCCCGACACGGTCAAGCCAACCCCCGATGTTTAAGTTATCAGACAAAACAGCTTAAAACGGGTTATGTGATTTAGTTAATATCACAATTGGACAGAACATGATCCCATAACCGACCAAGCGGTAATAGTTTACCGTATCCCAAGCCCGTATAAGAAAAATTGGTTAAAAGTATTTACCTGGGCTAAATCTTCGAGAAAATAACAACTCAGCCGCAAATCAAATGGTAAGTACAAGCACAATCTACTGGAAGGCGTCTGGTCTAGAATGATGGTGTTATTAACCAATTAGAATGCTAACGACTCCTTAGTTAAGTCGTAGACTTGAACTGGTTAGTCTTACTGTTTTGGTCAAAAATCTGATTAAGGATAATGTAACCAAACTTTGAATGTGAGGTTGAGTGCTTGGTTACACGAACAAATGTATGAACAAATATCAAGAGTAAATGACAATGAACACAATGATTACACGAGGAAAAAGCCCTTGATCAAGAGTTGATCTACGGCATAAAAAACCTCGGGTGATGGAAACTACCGATCACCAACTATATTGAACTAAAAAGATTACAACTTTGGAAATATTGAGCTTGTTACAATGAGAGTTCTAGTGTGTGTTCGAGATAGGGTAGCAATAGTGTGTATGCGAGTGTGTGTTTTATCAGATTGTGTATCTATCAAGCTCAATATCCCACTAAATATCTTAATGAACTAACTATCCGAAATTCATGCAAGCTCCCAACGTTCACATGTAACGGTCATGGCTTCACTCGCATGTGCTGGAATAAGAGCATATTCCCCTTTATTCTCGGTGATTTAGTCTACGATTACCTGCAAGCGTAAACTGAATACACATAGAAAAATTGTTAAAAACATAAACATTAGTAAGGACCCTTGATCCTCAGACTCTCTGCATTATCCGTTAAGGATCTGTGATCCAGGTTCAGTCTCATGATGGATGATCCTTGGCATAAAATTCATGCCCTAACAATCGCCCCCAAAATATGACGAATTAAACGCAAATAGATAGAGATGAGACTTCCCATTTAAAACCTGATCTTGGCAATTCAAATCACCATCTGGAAGCTTCATGGTATTCTCTCTCTCTCTATTCTCTTAAATTATCTTTTATTTTCCTTCTTCTCTCAAAATCCATGACGAAAATGGTCACCCGGTCCTCACGAATCAAGGATCCTGAGAACGACAGCCCACCCCAGAGTCAGGATCTCCTTGCAAATCCTTCATCGGAGTTGTGCCGATTCACCTACCCGGAGATCGATCAGATGCATCCCTATTTCCTGGAGGGTACAATATTCAGACCTTTTGACTCTTCAATGAAGGGTGATTGTATATCCACCAAGTGGGTGTGTTTTCCTGCTACCCCTTTCCAAATAGGGTTTTCTTATCCTTTTCCAACCTTTACCCAAAGCTTTTTTACCTTCACTGGTTTAAGCTACAGCCAGGGTATGCCCATGTTATGGAGGGTACTCTACACCTTGGAGCAAATCATTGCTAATGAGGGCATAATCCTTAGCCTTACTGAACTCAGTCACCTGTACAACCTCGTTAGCCATGGATCCCAACGTTTCCTTTTTAAAGCCAAGCCTCAACAACCCCATCCTATCCTCAAAACCACCAAGAATGACTCCGATTGGAGGAATCGGTTCTTTTTCATCAGGGGAGACTCTATTCCCAACGGGAATCATCTTCCCAAAAAGTGGAGCGTAGAGGGTAGGATATGGGATCCATAATATCGCTCTGTAGAAAGTTTCTTGCTTTCGCTTTAGGATAACTGATTCTTAGCTTTTCTTTTTTCAGTGACCAACATCAATACTTTGAAGGAGACTCCTGCCACAGCTGAAAGAATCGCTGCATCTGGGCGTTGGATCAACTGTCAAGACATTTTCTCCCAAGGTTAAAGATATAGAAGAAGCTACATCATCTTCCTACACCATGTCGAGTAAGTATCCATGCATGTGTTTATATATATATTTAAAAATTAACTTATCAAGAACTTGCACTTATCTGTATTTTAATATTGCAGGTGCTGCCAAGTCCTCATCAAAGTCTGCTTCCAAGTTTGGCGTTGGGGAACTCGAGGGGATCATCTCACCTCGATCCTTAAGAAGGAGCTGGCCGGAGGCCAAAGCCAGCCGGAGGCTAAGGGCATGACCCTCCGTGCCAAAGCTGGGTCTAAGAGGAAGAAGCCACCTGAGCCTGCACACCAAGTGATGCCTTTCAACTTGAGCAAGACATCCATAGTTGCGTCTCCGAGGTAAGGATCACTGATTCTCTGATGTATGTAAATTCTTTAGATCAAGGATCCTTATATTTCATATTATCCTATGCAGAAAGTTGCACAAATCCAAGCCCTGCAAGAAAAAAAGTTAACTGAGGCAGAAGAACCATTGCTGATCTCCGAGCCTTCTGCACTGCTAAAGATAAAAAGATTGCGCAGCTGGAGAGGGAGATCAATCGCTTGGAGAAGCAGGCCATCGTGGATGCGATTCAGGCGAACAAGGATCGATTGGAGGCTGCTGATGAAGCAAAAATCTCTGCTGTCAAGGCTATCCTCAAGGCCAGGATCCAAATAGCTCAGGAGGCAGTGGATCCTTCCTTCGACAAGGCTGGATGGGAGGTAGAGGCATGGAAGCAGAGGCTGCAGGAACTGGGCGATGATGAGGAGCCAGAAGGGACACCCATGCTCAAGGCTACTCCAAGTGGCGAGAAGGATCCTGAACAGGCAGCAGCTGGCGATGGTGACGAAGGTGGTGAAGCAGCGGTTGGCGAAGTAGCGAAGGAGTAGGTTGTATCAATGGGCGATGATGGAAATTTCTAGACTTGGCCGGAGCCCATTTTTTATGGTTTAATGGTTGTTGGTATTTTGGAACAATTTGTGGTTCGTACTCAAACAATAATAATTAGGGTTAAGGATCACTGATCCTATGAACAATAGGGGGTATCAAGGGTGGATGGGTCCTTCTGTTTGTGGAGGATGAAGCCCTTGATGCTCCTGCCTTTAATTTCCTGCACTTTATGAACCGTTAGTATGGACACCCTTTGCCAACCCAAGTGGACGGGCCACGTTTTGCTGGTAGAAGCTTGGGTTAGCAATTTTGATAACCTTTAAAAAAGGGTTTTTATACATAATTAAAACTTTAAGCTTTTGACTATCTTTGTTGTTACTTTTCTTCAGTTATAATATATTTATAGTTGTATATGTTAATAAATTTCATAACATTTAGCTAAGAATAGGAGTTTGTCAAAATATATTCTTTAAAGATAGACATCATATGATCAAGGATCACATATCCTGTTGTCAAAGGATTAGGATGATATAAATAATCCAAAAATAAAACAAAGGCAAATGAAGGATCCTACCAGTGAATCCAAGCTAGGATTCTATATCCTTAACACTTACAGTTGTGTCAATCAAAGCATAACAATTCGATAGAACTTTAGGATTCAGGATCCTTAGCTGTTTAACTTCGTAAACCTGTAACAGTATATAACTTGGAACTAAGCCAAACATCAAATGAAAGAATCATTAGTAACTGGGGGCAGGCCCACATAACTGGGGACAAGCCCAAATAACTGGGGACAAGCCCAAATAAATGGGGGCAAGCCCATTAAACTGGTGTAAACTGGAGTATGGCCCAAACTGGCATCTATCCAATCGTAAGCGACATGAAAATGCCGAAACCTTAGCTAACGTGAAAAGGTTAGAAACCTTAGGAACGGATGTATAGTACGTCTACCATTATACTTAGGATCATAAGCCAACAACAATAAAATTGTCAGCCCTAAAGCGGGTACTGGTCCCATTGCCTCGACCTATACTTGGATAACGTGCGCTAATGGCGGGGTGTCAAAACCCAATTCGTGTGAAAGGTGAAAACCTTTAAACCTTAGAAGGTATTAGATACCTTAAACTGGGGACATGCCCAAAGTCTTGGAGAGGTGGCCAACCTCTAAATCCTTTATGTAAATTCTACAAAAGCTTAAAACTAGATAAAATTGGATGTTAAGAATTTAACATCCTTTCCTTATAATAAACAATGAATATGATATGAAAAGAATTATTAAAATGTTACCAAAGAAAGGATCATATACCCTGTGAGGATCCTTCAATCTGAACTGAACATTAGAGTGCTTAAGGATCCTTGATCCTTACATAAAATACTTCTTTAGGTTGATAGCATTCCAAGCTCTTGGTAGAAGATCACCATCCATAGTTAGCAAACGATATGCCCCCTTTCCAGCTTCAGCTTTGATTAGATAGGATCCTTCCTATTTTAGTGCTAACTTATAGCAGGATCCGTGGTATTCTGGAATGCTTTCCTCAATAGCATGTCACCAACTTGAAACCTTCTTACTCTGACATTTTTGTTGTAAGAACCAGCCATTCTCTGTTGATAACTAGCCAATCTTATCCTAGCCATGTCCCTAAGTTCTTCCACAATATCCAAGTCTTGAGTAAGAGTTTCAGCATTTGCTTCAGGATCACGGATGCTTGTTCTGGCTGTTGGGACTACCATCTCTGTAGGGATCACTGCCTCAGCTCCAGAAACTAAGGAAAAAGGAGTTTGACCAGTAGCATTCTTGGGAGTTGTTCTATCTGCCCATAAGACATAAGGTAACTCCTCAGCCCATTTGCCCTTTTTGGATCCAAGCTTCTTCGTTAAGTTGTTGATGATGATCTTGTTGGATGATTCTGCCTGGCCATTAGCTTGTGGGTGGACTGGTGTTGATGTTATCATCCTAATCCCCTAGCTGTCACAAAAGTTAGTAGTTCGATTCCCAATAAACTGGGATCCATTATCACAAACAATCTCAGAAGGAATTCCAAATCTAGTTATAGTATTTCTTTTAATAAAGGAATTCCAACATGAACACTTTTACTCCTGGTGCCTTAAGAAGCTTGCCTACTATATCCATTCCCCATCTCATAAATGGCCAAGAGGAGGATATGGGATGCAGAGGTTCCGCCGGTTGATGAAAGATATTATTGTGTCTCTGGCAAGCATCACATTTCTTCGCGTATTCTATAGCATCCTTCTTCATAGTAGGCCAATAATATCCTGTTCTAAGGATCCTTGAAAATAGTGCGTTGCCCCCAGTGTGATTCCCACAGTCTCCTTCGTGAAAATCCTTCAGGACTTCTTGTATCTCAGGATCCTCAATGCACCTTAGTTAGGGTCCTGCAAAAGATTTTTTATATAACATGTTATTTATAATGGTAAACTAGGATACCTTAACCCTGAATGCTCTTGGATTTTCCCCAGCAGAGATTTCTCCATTCTGAATGCATTTCAGAATTGGAAGGATCCATGATCCTGAATTCGACTGCATATCATCATTGGGAACAATTGCAACACCATCCATTATTTCCATTGCTTCATTCTCCTCAATCGCGGGAGTTAACGCGTGGATAATAGGTATCTTAACATCTTTAGGCATCTTCAATGAGGATACAAGGTTGGCTAGAGCATCAGCTTCTACATTCTCTTCCCTAGGTACCTGTATTGAACTGAAAAAAGCAAAAGAATCTGCCAGTTTCCTGACTATCTCCAAATATTTGATTAGTTTTTCGCCTTTAACAGCGTAGGATCCGTTATAATGATTAGTAATCAATAAAGAATCTACAAATACTTGTAGATACATAATCCTCATATTTTTAGCTAGTTACAAACCTGCTATTAAGGCTTCATATTCAGCCTCATTATTAGTGATTTGAAACTCACACGCTATAGATTGGGGTATAATGTCCCCCTGTGGCGATTTTAGTAGTAGGCCTAGTCCAGTTCCCTTGACATTCGAGGCTCCATCTGTGAAGAGTGTCCAAGGATCCTTGGTCTCCTAAGTTGTTGCACTTCTAGTTCAGCTTCATTTGTAGATCACTACTGAAATCAGCCACAAAGTCAGCCAAAGCTTGGGATTTAATAGCAGTTCTGGGCTCATTTTTAATGTCATATGCACTAAGTTTAACAACCCATTTTGCCATTCTTCCCGACATCTCCATGTTTCCTGAGAACATTCTTAATAGGAAAGTTAGTTTTAACAACAATAGTAGAGTTTCAAAATAATGTCTTAGTTTAGTAGAAGCCATGATTAGAGCAAGAATTAGTTTCTCTAAATGAGAATACCTGGCCTCAGCATCAAGTAGACTTTTACTTACATAGTATACCTTCGTGATCCTTAACTAGGACCACACTTACCGCTTTACATGAAACGGCCAAGTATAAGGATAAGGGCTCTCCTTTTTTAGGTTTCATCAAAGCTAGTGCTGAGGATAGGTAATCCTTGAGAGCTTGTAAAGCAGCTTCATGCTTTTTACTCCACTCGAATTTCTTATATTTCCTTAGAATATCATAGAAATCCTTGCATCTTTCTAGGATTTTGAGATGAATCTATTCAAGACGGCAATCCTTCCTGTCAATCTTTGCACATCCTTGGCATTGGCAGGAGACTTGATGTTCACTACAGCTTTGATTTGTTCTGGACTTGCTTCAATTCCACTCTTGGTCACCATATATCCTAAAAATTTTCCAGCTTTGACCCTGAAATGGCATTTAGACGGGTTCAATTCATGTTGTATTGGTCAAGGATATTGAATGCTACTTCAAGATCCTTCAGGTGATCCTCGGCTCTTCTAGATTTGACCACTATATCAGCTATGTATACTTCCATTGTGTGTCCAAGTTGCTCCTTGAACATCATATTCACCAGCCTTTGGTATGTAGCACCTGCATTTCTTAAACCAAAGGGCATAGCAATATAGCAATATATGCCGGTGGGTGTCATGAATGCAGTATCCTCTTGATCAGATGGTTCCATCTGAATTTGCTAAAATCCAGATGAAGCATTCATAAAATTTAACAATTCATGACCCACCGTAGCATCCACCATGGAGTCAACGTGGGGTAAACGGAAAGGATCCTTGGAACATGCCTTATTCAAATCAGTAAAATCGACACACACCCTCCACTTTCCATTTTTCTTTTGATCAACAACCACATTGGCTAACCATCTTGGATACTTGACTTTTCTTATCATACCTGCCTTTAGTAACTTGTCTACCTCTTCTTGGATAATTGCATTTCTTTCAGGTGCAAACTTCCTCCTTTTTTGGTGAATTGGCCTGAAAGACCTGTCAATACCAAGCTTATGAGTAAATGATATCCTTCGAAATACTTGTCATATCTTCGTGCTTCCAGGCGAACGTAGATTTTCTTCGTTTAAGGTAGGATACTAGATCTGCTCTATGCTCTCCTGGATCTCGGATCCTATATATACCTTAGATTCAGGATCCTCAAGATCTAAGAGTATATCCTTGACGTCCTATTCTCTTGCCTCCATGACGTCTTTTGGAGGATGCTTTAATTGCTATGCTTCCCTAGACTTGGAAGCAGGTTTCATCGAGGAAGTGTAGCAATTCTTTGCCTCCTGCTGATCACTTTCTATCTTGACTATTCCCCATGGACTTGGAAGCTTGACACATTGGTGGTATGTTGATGGGACCGCCTTCATGTCATGTATCCGTGGCCTGCCAAGGATAACAATACAGCAAGATAAGCTATCTATTACACAAAATTTTTGGATAGAATTCACTCCCTCTATGTAAATTGGAAGTTTGATGCCCCCCAATGTATTCTTGGTTTCCCCACTGAATCCCACGAGCACCGATGATCTTGGTATGATCTCGGATTCAGGGATGTTCATCTTTTTTAGAACATCCAACTGAATTATGTTCACTGAACACCCTCCATCGATAAGGATCCTGCAAACAAAATGATTAGAAATAAATAAAGTAATGACAAGACCATCATGATGAGGATCCTGAATGTCTACACGATCCTCCTCATCAAAGGATATCACTTTTTGTTGTGTTAGGGTAGATGTTCGAACTGGTCTCTCCCCGTTCTCCATCTTCGTCTCCTTAGCATGCCTTTTAGCCGCTGAGAATGAAGTTCCATAGATATCAGAACCACCGGAAAAAAGTTAATGATCTGAGCATCTGCTGGCGGTGGAGGAGCTCTTTCAGGAACTTTCTCAGTATCCTGAGTCCTTGAGCGTTTCCTTCCTAGCAATTCCTTCAAATACCCTTTGCTAAGAAGATAGCCAATTTCCTTCCTCAACGCTATACACTCATCAGTAAGGTGGCCAAAATCCTCATGATAAGCGCACCACATAGATTTATCCTTAGTCGCTCCAGGTTTATCAGTTTTCCTTGGCCATCTAGCCTTGTCACCTAAATTCTGCATAGCAAGTATTAGTTCATGATTATCCACAGAAAAACAATACTCAGATATTGGAGGATAATCCTCATCGCCTTCGTCTTGTTCAACTACATTCACATTGTGATTGTCATGCTTAGAGTATGACTTGGATCGGTTATTCTTAAAGAATGATCCTTACTTTTCTTGTTTCGATGATCCTGAGAGCCTCTCCTGGATCCTTTTGTCATCCTCTAAACGAATGAACCTCAATGCCCTGTTCCTTACTTCATCTAAATTCCTGTAAGGTGTCATAACAAGGTCATCATAGAATGAGGAATCCTTAAGCAAGCCCATTTTGAATGCTTCTACAGCAGTGGCAATATCCAAATTAGGAATGTCTAAGGATTCTCGACTAAAATTAGTGATGTAATCTCTTAATGATTCATCACATCCCTGGATTATTCTATATAGATCACTAGTTAACCGTTCAAAGGTTCTACTACATGAAAACTGGTTATTGAACAAATTAACTAGATTAGAAAATGAAGTAATTGAGTAAGGAGGAAGACTTAGCAGCCATTTGAGTGCTGATCCAGTGAGTGTGGATCCGAAGCCCTTGCAAAGGCAGGCTTCCTTCAATCTTTCTGGAATGGGATTGATTTCCATCCTTTCCCGGTATTGTGCCACATGCTCCTCTGGATCAGTTGTACCATCGTATAGCTTCATGTTGGGGGTTTGAAAGTGTTTTGGTATCTCAGCGTTGCATATAGTAGGTGCAAAACGAGACACCCTGTGACTTCCATCCGGGATCTCAGAAATGGGCTTAAACCACTCCTGGGACGCTGGATATCATATCCTTAAGCTTCCGGAGCTCCCATGCCATAGCCTGATTGATACATGTGTCCTGCATGAAACCACAGTTAGTGCCAAAAGATGTATTGACATTGTTACCTCCTGACTGGTTTGGAACCGGTATCGCAGAAGTGTATCCAAAAGTGGACACTTCAGGTGTAACAGTTGGACCAGATGAAGCAATAGTCTGCATAAGGATGAAGTCAACTTCAGAATTCTTGAATATCTGACTTCCTGAGGATCCTTGATCCTGAAAGACATTGGGTCCAGGATACACGGGTGCTGAAGGCCTTGAAGGATACTGCATGGATCCTTGAACCTGAGAGGAGGATCCTTGAACCTTATCCCAAGCATAGGATCCTTGATCCTTAGAAAAGGATCCTTGATGCTGGAAATAGGATTCCTTTGGTGCAACCGTCTCCAAATATCCTCCTGAGCTGAGATAGCCTCTTTGATGTTGATTTGAGGATCCATAAGGTTGGTAATGAGATACTTGTGGCTGCGTAATTGCCAATGATCCATGCTGTAATCCTGAGGATCCTTGATACTGACACCAGACGCCTTGGAATGCTGAGTGGTTGCTGCTGGAGTGGCGAAATCCAATGACTTGGGCATCAATGGAGAATGATCCTCCGTTGATCTCTTCTGTTTCTTGATTTCATCAATTTCACGAAGGATCCTCTGGTTAGTTTTGTCCTGCTGTTCCATGTATCCTTTCATCTGCAAAACAAAGTAGACAGATCATTGTTAGTAGGTCTAGAGGATGAAACAGTAGAATCCTTCGAGAAAACTGGTGTTGGCTTCTTCTGAGCATTATCAGCACTCCTCGCCGGTGCAGTGGGAATGGGAGGCAATGATGCACAAGTCTGAGATGAGGTGACCGCCGGCATGGCACTTGAAGCGGATTTTCCATGAGAAGCCATGTAGTTGAAAAGAATGGATGAAAATGAATGAAATGAACGGAATTTTTAGAATTGAAGCACTGATTGCCCCACGGTGGGCGCCTAACTATTTTGGTCAAAAATCAGATTAAGGATAATGTAATCAAACTTTGAATGTGAGGTTGAGTGCTTGGTTAAACGAACAAATGTATGAACAAATCTCAAGAGTAAATGACAATGAACACAATGATTACCCAAGGAAAAAGCCCTTGATCAAGAGTTGATCTCCGGCATAAAAAACTCGGGTGATGGAAACTACCGATCACCAACTATATTGAACTAAAAAGATTACAACTTTGGAAATATTGAGCTTGTTACAATGAGAGTTCTAGTGTGTGTTCGAGAGAGAGTAGCAATAGTGTGTATGCGAGTGTGTGTTTTATCAGATTGTGTATCTATCAAGCTCAATATCCCACTAAATATCTTAATGAACTAACTATCTGAAATTCATGCAAGCTCCCCACGTTCACATGTAACGGTCATGGCTTCACTCCCACGTGCTGGAATAAGAGCATATTCCCCTTAATTCTCGGTGACTTAGTCTACGATTACATGCAAGCGTAAACTGAATACACATAGAACAATTGTTAAAAACATAAACATTAGTAAGGATCCTTGATCCTCAAACTCCCTGCATTATCCGTTAAGGATCCGTGATCCAGTTTCAATCTCAGGATGGATGATCCTTGGCATAAAATCCATGCCCTAACACTTACCTTTTAAAAATACGGTACGATACGCTAGATTAAGCGGAGACCACAATAGAATGTTATTTAGACCCGACAAGTATCAAGACTTGTATAATATGGGTAAACACATAACATTCTGGATTTTGATACAAAAATGATAAGGTTAAACCCGTTTCGGTTAAAATACGTAGACTAGTCACGTAGGCTTAACCGTGCGCTTATAATCGAAACCAGGTAACCAGACAAGTCATATACAAGTTCTATATACCCATATGTTTTAAATATCTTATAATATCAGTAAGATATCAACATGAATGCCCGTTATGGTTTTAAAATCAAGTTACGCCTAAAAATGGCGTTTTGGTCATTTTACGCCTTATAAAAGAGGTTTGTAAGTAAACTGGTGTCAAGGTCATAAACATTCTGTAAAAATATATATTTTATGATGTTATATCAGTAGGATATCAATTCTATGTGTGTTTGATAATTTAAAACCAAATTATATCCCGTAAGGGCATTTTAGTCTTTTCACACATAGCTTTGATGTCATATTTGGGATTCTAAGTTTGGAACTTGTACCTACTGTTAAAATATATAAAATAAGTTTAGAAATCAGTAGGTAATAAGCTTTGGTCCTTAAATATGGTTTTATACCATACTATGCGTCGAAACGGCGTTAAATGCGCTAAATGACGATTTAAATGAAGTTTAAAGAAATCTAAGATTATAATTAAGTTCTTATACTTAAAATATGTTATTTAATATACTATAACAGTAGGTAAAAGATTTTGATGTCAAAAGTGTTGTTAAAACCATTTTATGCGCCGTAAGGGCGTTATCGTCATTTATCGACATTATACAAAGACTTGTATGCAAACTCAGTTCATAATCTGAATTAGCATCCCCATAGGTCCTACTTGTGATACTACATCAGTAGGTAAATGGCTTTAGTGAATAAATTATGTTTAAACTTTCTAAAATACCGAAAAGGGCATTTTAGTCCTTTTGAAGCTATTAGCGATGTTTATTCGAAAACTTAGCTTATGACCAAAATATTAACATCAAATAAATCTAATTAGATTTACAAATCAGTTTATAACTCATTTGTATGTTTGTTGATGTTTAAAACCTTGTTTTATGCGAAAATGGCATTTTAGTCAAAGATTGGATATTATAAGAAACTTACATAAAACGCAGAATACTAATCAACCATGTAGTATAACTCCAGAGGGTTATACTATACTATAACACGGTCCTAAAACAACTTAAGGTCAGTAGCCTAAGTTGCTAACTCGGGTCAGAATTGAAAGTCAAAGCAGAAATCAAACTTCGTGACTTTCGGTTACTATACTATAACACGGTCCTAAAACAACTTAAGGTCAGTAGCCTAAGTTGCTAACTCGGGTCAGAATTGAAAGTCAAAGCAGAAGTCAAACTTCGTGACTTTCGGTTGTGAACCAACCCTAGACCTGGACTTGACGGGCCGAACATGTTTATACATGTTCTAACTATTATTACCAAGTTATTAAAGTGTTAAAACGCATTTTATAACACCTACATTACTAGTTATGAATTTATTTCAAAACTGACCCTTGACTTTTTAATTTCATAACATTGACCCGTCAATTGGTCAAGCAAACGTGGTAATCAGAAGGTGCCCTTTTAAGGGATTAACACCTACCTAATTACGATCACGTAGCCATGTTCGTATCGAACAATGGCTGGACCGTAATGGTCTTAGCCGAAGGTCAAAGCGTTTTTACGTAAACGCTTTGACTTTGGCTTAAAAGCCTATCAAAACAACTGAGAACGAAATGGAAGACTTACAAGTAATCCAGAAGAAGCTTAGAACTCAGGGGAATGCTCCAAGATAGTCAGAACTCTCCAAGTGAACTAGAGAGGAGAAAGTAGAAGATGAGCAAGGAATTATGGCAACCAAGTGCCCTTTTATAGTTGAGGAAAGAGTGTGAGAGCTTGCCAGGTGTTAGGAGCTGTTCTAGGGCGAGTACAAGTGTTATTAGACGTGTCATGACCAGCCAAAGGGTCGCAATACGTGACAATGTGGTAGAACATGAATCTGCCACATTTTTCTGTCGCTGGCAGTCCCTTACGGACCGTATGGCTTTAGCCTTGCGGTCCGTAAGGCTACCTGGCGCCCACAACTTTTTAAATGGTTACAGACCGTAACCATTTATGTTGCGGTCTGTAACCGCCTTCCAGAAACAAACTTCTTGGCATTTTCCCACATTAGCCCCTCAACTTTAATCACTAGTACATAATGATTATAATTTAGCGTTTTGACAACCTTAGTCCCTCTTATTTAAGCACATGGCACACGAGGATCAACATAACATGTGTCGGAAAATTATTGGACCTAAAATACGAGGTGTTACACCTGCTGACTCAGACCAATATGGTCGAGGGTAGCGTTGTCTCCAAAAGAGGGACATGCCACATTTTACATTAATAACTTACTTAATTATCCTTCAATATTCCGGCCTTGCGGGACTGTATCCCTGCTGACTCAGACCAATATCGTTGAGGGTATTGTCGCCTCCAAAAGAGGGGCATGCCACTATAACTAAGATAATCTCGTAAAAAACCCAAAGCGTGGAAATCATAAAAGGATTCGTAAATAATGAGTCTGAAACAAGTGATTCTATCTTGTCTATTTGTTTCTTTTGTTACTTTAGTTAGTTATTTATTTTTACTTATTAAAAACCTTTTCCAAAAATTTGATTAGATTAGACGTCGACGATATTCTGGTATTAAAAGCTCTTGTGTCCTTGGACGACCTCAGTATCTTACTGTCACTATGCTACGTCAACGATGGGTACACTTGCCCTAGCAGGTTGTAAAGAGTGAAAGTTATATATCGTGTTTTTATAAATTTAAAACTTGAATAAACGAGTGAAAAGTACTTAATTTATATCTAAAATTTACCCACGCTCACATCATGTCATCCTCCAAAGTCTTTAGTAGCCACCACACGTTCCCATTTCACCCACCTGATTTTGTTATTTGAACAACATCCACCTCATAAGAACTTTCTTCTTATCCCTTCCAAGATTTTATTACGGCTAAAGGATATTTATACAATGATAGGTAGTAATTTGGTAAGCTACCTAACACTGCCTTTACAACTATGACCCTTCCCGCGAAAGAAAAATGATTGGCTTTCCAGTTGGATAGTCTTTTATTAAATGTGTTAATAACCTCCTTCCAGTTCGCCACTCGGTTCATGTTTGCGCCCACTTTTAAACCTAAATCTATATAAGGAAAATTTCCCGCTTTGCATTTGAAAATCGATGTCATTTCATTCACCTCATCATCATTCTTTCCAACCCCAAATAATTGACTCTTTCTAGGATTTACCCTTCGTCCCGATACTAAATAAAAAATTCTTAGTATTCTTTTGATATTTCGCATATTTTCTTTGTTCCACTCCCCAACAAAGATTGAGTCATCGGCGAAGTCCATCATCTAGTAATTTTACACCATAATATAGACCTTTATTTTTTGCCTTTTCCATCATTGTGTGTAAAGCCTCCGTAGCCACTTTGAACAAAAACGGTGACATGGGATCCCCCTTTCTTAATCCTCGTCGATATTGAAACTCTCCCATAGGCGATTCATTCACAGGTATCGATACCCTCCCTTCAAATAATATTCCCATAACCCAGTTCCTCCACTTTGGTGGAAAGCCCATATGAGTTAAGAAGGAAATTAAGAATTTCCAGTTTAAAGTATCATATGCCTTTTCTATTTATGCCTTAAACACGAACATAATTTTCTTTGCTCTTTTTGCCCAACCCACCACTTCGTTTATAACTAACGGTCCATCCACAATGTTCCTTTCCGAAACAATGTTCCTTTTATTCGATTAGCTAGGACTTTTGATATGCTTTTATTAACCAAACCTATCAACGAGATTGATCGAAAATCAGAGGACATAGGATCATCTACCTTTGGAATAAGTGCAATAAAAGATGCACTACATGTGTGATGAATTTACCCGTGAATGTAGAATTGGTTCATGACTTCCATAATCGTCTCCTTCAGTTCCTCCCATTACTTTTTTATCAGATTAAATGTTATGCCATTCTGACCAGGGGCTTTGCTTATACCACATTCCCAAATTGCATCTCGCACCTCCTCGCTAGTAAATTGTTTTGTTAAACCCATTGGCTGTTTTGATTCAATCGTTGAAACCCACCCGGTCCCAGTCGTGGTCGAGATAACACAGGTTCCTCGAACTTTGTTGCAAACGACTTAAAAATGTGCTTTAATTTCTTTTGCATCTGCGATCCACTGGCCTTCAATCCACAATCCGCTTATTTTATTTCTGGCGATATGAATTTTTACTATCGTGTGAAAATAGTTGGTGTTTTTATCTCCCAAACCTATCCAACAATTTATCGCCTTCTGTTGTAAGTCTAGTGATCTCGAGTGATGCCATTTCCTGATAACTTCTTTGCAGTCTTGCCACGTTTTTATTTCCCCTGTTGATAGACTTCTGCTTGTCCAGTTCCCTTAGACTATTTTGTGCCTCAGAGTATACTTTTTCGCTTTCCTCCTTACTATTATTTCTCCAACTTTTTAATTCATCCTTTATTGTTTTCAATTTTTTAATTAATATTTCATCCTTAAATGATGAAAACACTTCCTTCTCCAAACCTTTCCTAACCGTCTCATTAAAACCGGGTTGCTCAAACCAGCTATTAAAAAGGCAGAAATGAGAGGGGCCAAAACTATTATTTACTGTCGTGAGTATAAGTGGGATATGATCTGCGATTTCCCTGTTCAGGGCCAGTAACGAAGAGTTTTGTCATTTTGACATAAAATTTGTACACACCAAAATTCTATCCATCTTGCTTAGATTTTTTTCATCTCTCGACATGAATGTGAATTTCTTATCCCCCATATTATATTCTTGAAAGTCGCCGCAACTTATAAAATTATTGAAGCATAGAGCTCCGTTTATATTGAATTCAGAATTGAATCTATCTTCAGGAAATCTTACCTCGTTAAAGTCTCCTAGCATTATCCACTGACCTTGTATATTGTTCTTCGCTTCTAACAACTCCTCCCATAATATTCTTATGTTAGCTTGAATTGGTGACTCGTATACATTGACAATTATAAGTTCCTCATCCTCTCCTCGAACTTGCCCTTTCAACCATAGAAAATTCTGATTTTTCAATTCGTAGTTTTTTTTTTTTTTCTGAATACGCCTGGGTTCCACATTGACAATGATCCTCCAGATCTACCCATTGCATCTACTTTTGAGAATTCGAATTTTGTGTCATCCCAAACTCTTCTAATCTTTTTTTATTGGTAGCTCTCTGAACTGTGTTTCCTAAACGTCAAATTGAACTTTGTTATTAAACTTCTCACCCATGATGCTTTGTTGGATCCACCAGTCCCTTTAATGTTTAACGACACATAATTCATTAGGGTTGAGCATCCACCTGTTCGTCGATGATAACTTTTCTAACCTGGTCTTCTTTTCTATGGCTTCCTTATTTATCTTCTTCTCCATCAATTCAATATTTTTGTTCTTCTCCTGTGTTTCAGGTATCACCGTATCATCGGGATTTGACTCCTCTTCCTATTCAGAATTTAATTCATCATAGATACATGTGCCCCCTCCTTCGAATGTATTCAGATCCTCTTCAGAGATTATAATCTTCAGTTTGTTCTTCCTCTTTTGAATTTTAGATTTCTTGTTCGTTGCTTTTTTCCTAGGTCTCAGACGTGATTCCTCTGACAGTTCAAAATTTAGGTAAGGTAATTTACCTTTCCCAATTTGAGAACTGGGCCTTAAATTAGTATTACGGGTCTCCTTTCATGTTACTCTTTTCCTTTTCTTGCGAGCAGTTTTAGATGGCCAACTTAGATTGTCTTCATTAAGACCATTAGACAGAGGCCCGGGTGTAAAATTCTTGGAGGCCCCACCCGATAAAGATAATTGTAACGTAGATGAATCTTCACCTCCCACCTTCTTGGATGGCTGAAAAGACTGTCCTCATTACATGTCCCTTCATTAACTTCTATCCCATGTGACACCTCGTTTCCCATGTTACATTTTCCACGTCCCCCCCCCCCCAATCTGCCATGTGATCTTTCAGTTTCCGCTAACGGTGTTTTACGGGGATCCACCAGAGAATCCTTATTTTCTTCATTCGTTTCCATCTTCTCCATTTGATCACTAGTTCAGAAACCGATGGTTCATCAGTATTTCCTTGGTCGCTGTTCTCCGGTTCTAGTGTTCCAGATTCAGATATAAATTCCGGTAACCACATTCTGCTTACTTCGGTCACCCATACTGCATAGGATTCATCCCTCCACCTGATTATGATTTTGTCCTTTATTGCTTCCCCGGTCTCTACTAAAACGCCAACCACATAATGATTCAGGTTAAGGTCAAGAGGATCTGCATCTGAAGGTTTAATCATTTTGTCGTATTTTCTCTAATGCAACTGAAAACTCCGTCTTCCCACAATTGAATGGGCACACCTCTTATCAATAACCAGGCCACCCTTTGGTGGGGTATATGCTCACCCGACCAGAGTTTCAGGTTAGCGAACCATTGTTTCCAATTCTCTTCCTCATATTTTAACAATACTTGCAACCTTTCCTCATTCTCGAAGGTGATTAGTATTCTGAGACCACCCAAGTATCTGACGTGTGCATCTTCTATTTTTAGATCTGTTTTCATCAAGTTTGCTTTTCTCAACATGCTTAAGTTTTTGAACTCTCCCACCATTGTTTTCCCAACCCACTTCTCATAAGCTTTTGATTCATGGGTAAAGGTTAGTACCCTTTCCTCTCCCTCCTTCCCTTTGTTTCCAGTTAGCACATCAGCCCAAGTTTCCCCGTTATTGTATTTTGGTCTGTGTTGTTCCTTCGGTCTTTGTTGGTTGTGATGATTGCTCTCCTCTATCTTTCTTCTCTAGACCATCCTTTGTGCTTCTGTAGATTTTTTTATTATCTTTACAAACCTCGCTACATTTACCCAGACTCTCTAGCCAAAGAATGTGAGTTGATTTAGCGCTTTTAACATTTTTTTCTTCATCTTTTACATTCACACAACAGAAAACCCCAAACCGCGGACCCTTTTGTCTAGCTTCTTCGCTATATATGCATCGACCAAGTGACCATAATTTCTACATTTTGTCCATAGTTCACCATCGTCTTCGTTGTTTGCATCTCCACCCTAGTGTTTATTTCTTTCGCCGTCTCCACTCCCAGAACTCTCCCCTATTTCGCCCTCCTCTCTCTCCAAAGCCAGCAAATAGGCAAACATTTGAAGTTTGGCTTCTTGTGAGCACTCTTCATTGATGCCTCCTATAATTTGTTCTGGTGGATGAGATCAGTGGAAAATGGTATTCCTATTGTAGGGAATGATAGAATTTTGTAGTGAGGGACATAATTGGGAATTTTCTAGTGAAACCTCTGTTGCCATTGTGTTATGGTCAACAGTGGTTTAAAATGGTGGTGGTGGAACTGGTCCAAGTGGGGAATTTGTTGTGGAGGATAGATCAGTGATTTGACCATATGCATAATAAGTGGTTTGAGGTTGACTTTGGCTAATGGTGGTTCCAGTTGTTGTGGCCTGATTGTTGTTCTATGCAACTGGACTTTGTGGATCAGAAGAGACTTTGTATTGAGATGGCATCTCAATGTCAAATCTGTAATCCTGTTGTGTTGACATTGGTTTACCTGCATCAACCTCAACCTTTGCAGTTATTTCTTCAAACTCGAATTTATCAAGATCAAAAAGTTCTGCTAGATTTTTAAAGAGGAAGGTTTCTTCTATTGTCATGGTCCTTGTGTTAAACACTTTTTTTGGACTTGGTTGTAGAAGAATGTCCCAAGAAATATCCGCAATCCACTTTGGCTGCATATTTTAAAAAATAAGATTAATGGTTTCATTTTGAAGAGAATCTCATAGGCAGTTTTGTGATGCCTAGGGTATATTAAGACTCTGTTTTGAACATAACATGCAATCTTCACAGCCTCTGTCCAAAAGGACAATGGAAGGCTAGAATCTGCAAGCATAGTTCTTGCAGCCTCAATTAGGGTACTGCTTTTTCTTTCAACAACCCCAATTTGTTTTGGTGATCTAGAAATACTGAATTGTCTCATTATTCCTTTTGACACACATAAATCATCAAGCTCTTGATCTCTTAATTTTGTCCATTATCACTTCTGAGAGATTCACGGGTAGATCTGTTTTTCAACTTTTATGATAAATTCTTGAAGGATACATGTAGTCTCATCTTTTGAGTGTAAAAAATAAGTCCATGTGAACCTAGAAAAATCATCAACTATTATTAAGCAATATCTCTTATTCTTTAAGCTCATTAGTTTTGCTAGGCCAAACAAATCCATATGTAACATTCGAAAACATTGGGTTGTTTTGGACTCTTCAATAGGTTTGTATGATGTTTTATGTTGTTTACCTTTTAAAAAGGAAACACAATGGTCATCGCACTTGAATTGTTTGGTTGGCAGACTCTGACAAGGTTTTGCTTTGTCAGAGTGTTAATTGTTTTTAAATTAACATATCCCAACCTTCTATGTCATCACTTTCTTTCTTTTGTTGAGGCAACAGATAATAGGCATACATTTGTTTTTGGGTTATTATTTAACATGTCCGCTACATAAGCATTGCCACTTCTGTGAGCAACAAGTTGTGTTGTGCTTTCAGCTATAATTTGTCAATCTTTTTAACTACATCAGGTCCAACTATTATACAAGTTTCTTTGTAAAAAATGAGCCATAGCCTTTGTCACTCATTTGTGAGACACGGAGTAGATTGAATTTTAAATTATCAGTAAGATTAACATCTTCAAATTTTAGCTTACCAACTTGGACAGTTCCTAACCCCAACACTTTTCCTTTTGAATAATTTCCAAATGATATATCACCACCTCCATGTTTAGGGAAGTTTGATAGTAGAGCTTTGCATCCAGTCATATGTCTTAGTCCTCCACTATCTACATACCATAGGTTGTCTAGGCATGTAGAAACTCCCATTTTGGTAGCCATTAATGCACATTCGCAATTATTCTCATCTTCAGTTGTATTCCAAGGATCATTTTTTTACAACATTTGCATCAACCTTTTCACAAACCAATGTTTGGACTATGTTAGATGCACTCTTAACATTTTGTAAGTCTAGAGTTTTCAGGTTGTTTTTAACACTTTTACTGAATTTCTCCTTTAACTCATCCCATAGCTCTTTTGCACTATTACAATGTAATAGTTCAGCACAAATCTCGTTTGGTAGAGCCCTTGCAATCATATTAAGTGCTTTGGCATCTATCTCAAACTTTTTGAAATCTAACTTAAAGGAATCTTCCAGTTTCTTTAGCTCATTTACATTTGGATTTTCGACACTATGTGTCATTAGAATATAAGGTCCGAATATTACAGACTTCCAATATCCTATGTTTTGTTGAGCAAGATAGTGCACCATATGATATTACCAGATATTGTAATCTGATCTGACTAGCATTGGTGGATTGCTATTATAATCAAAGATAAGGGAATCATGGCTGTTGAGTGACATTCTCTTTTGATATTTTGTAGAAGAACAGAGTATGTGATAGACACTTTTGAGTTCTACACTTTTCTACTCTGAGCTACGAATATATTGTATCTCTGTGAACTGATCTTTGAATGTTAAACTAATTGTGAAGTCAAAGTTAACGTGACCAAGTTCTGATACCAATTGTTAGGATCTGATTTTGATACTTGTGAAATAGTTCAGGTTAAAAGAAGCAATTATGATGCAATACAAATAATAAATTCACAAGTAGGAAAATATCATCGACAACTGTTTTTCAAATATAGTCAAAAGATTACAAAAATATTTTACAGACTGATTATACAATCTCCCCTTCAGCTTGATCGCTTACAAACCTATTCGTACAAAAGAGAATGTGTGTAAAGTGATAAAATAGATCTTTAACATGTGAGATCTATTTATACTAAGTACTAAAGCTCTGATTGTGATAAGCTGACATCACTGTCACACCCCAACCGACGGCGGAAACATCGGAATGAGACGAACAAATCGCTCAAAAGCATCATAACACTATTGCGACAATATAATTAATTCAAATTTCATAAATGACTAAGAATTCAAATACAATGTCTCAAATGACATAAAACAAAACATAACAAATGCTTATTTAAAATGTGTTTCTTTAGTCCACCCTAACTTATTTCTTCACTTCATCTTGACTATCAACCTGCAACATGTATTATAATACATCAATAAAAATGTTGGTGAGCATACAAGTTTGATACATAATATAATATGTTTAAAATTGTTTAAATCATACCCAAACAATGTAAACAATAAGCAAGTCAACTAATATGCTGAAACGGTGTAAACTATGTGGTTAAACCCAAGTTTCCAACGCAAAGTGCCTTTCCAAAAGTCTAACGGGAGGTTAGAGTGTTTAGCTTAACAATACCCCAAGTCTCAAGGGTGGTGCGTTACTCCTATAGCGCTATAATTGTTAAGGTAGTCTTGTACAAAGTTAATGAACACATAGACATGAAAAGTTTACATAGCATAAAAGATTAACAAGCATCATATCGTTCCATGTTTAAAAGTGGGTAGATTGTGAATAACAAGTTTAAAGTGTCCCAAACAACAGTGGACCTGAACAACAACAACACAGCGAACCGCCATGGATGGGACTCGAACTCGAGTCTACGGGTTAAACAAACGCAACGATCACCACTGGGCCATGCCCAGTTTGGTGGTTGATTATTTTTTTTAAAGTTTTAAGTTACCCTAGCAATGAATCATCTTCTTTATAACAACAAAACGCAGACATGTGATTTAAATCCGATTCAATATTGTTGTGTTAAACACTGACAGGGAAGGGATTTGAGACTACCAGAGAGATTTCTGAACAAAGAGCACCTGATGGTTCCGACGGCTTCAAGCGTCGACTTCCGACGAGCTCCGGCGAGTTGCAAGAACTCGGACGACGTCACATGTTTTCCGGCGAACAGAATAAGGAGCGAGAGTGAGAAAGTTATGTGGGAGTGAGGGGGTGAATGATTGAACTGTCGGGTATTTATAATGTTCCGAATGAACGAATCGAGTCCAAAACGTGGTCGGGTTCTTGATTGGTAATCGAGATGGAAAGGATCTTGATTGATCATTGCGATTAATCAGGGACGATGAAGAGAAAGGGAAGTCACAGCTGGTACAAGCTGTGTTCGTCAACGATGATCTTTGGCGGCAAAACAAGAAATCCGTTTAAACATAACTGACTATATATATTAACTGTTTTAAGAACATAACTGAATGAGGACTATGGTCCTCCGGTTGATGCGTGTGTGTGTTTGGGGTGGTGTGCGCGGGTTCGAGTCTTGGCACGCCCCTTTTTGTTCCTTTTTCATATTTTGAACTTTCAGAATTAGCAATTAGTCCCTGAATTTAAGTTTAGTTAAATACAAAATTAGCCCCTTAACTTAATGTTTAGAAGATAACTAGGTTAGTTTGTAGACTTAATTAATATAATAGGAACTTAACTAAGTTAACCAAAGTTAAACTTTCTAACTTTAAATTATAATTATTAACTTAATTAATTATTAATAAATGGATAAAATAAATAAATGAATAATTAAATAATTATTTAAGTAAATAAAATAAGGAATAAATAAATGATTAATTATTTAATATATGTATTAAATAAGTAAATGAGTAAATAATTAAATAATTAAATTGTTTAACAAATAAATAATTAAATGGATAAATAATTTAAATAATTTAATGACTTAATAAATAAATAAATGAATGAATAGTTAAAATGAATAATTAAATAAATAATTAATAGTAATTAAATGATTATGTATTTAAATAAACGCGAAAATACGGAGCGTTACAATCACCCTGATAGTGACATCTAACAATCCTAACAGAAAAGATTTCATGGATCTTGCAATCATCCGTGGAATCAAACAACTGATCTATCTATGACAAACACTGTTAAAAGTTAATACTGTAACATTGGGAAACAACTGTTAAACTATCCTCTGTTACTTTGTTCCAAACATCTGTTTGGCTAGACAGATGTTTGGTCTTCATCATCATACATTTGCTTCAACGGACTTTAGGACTTGAACATACCTTGTTTCTTCATGAATAGCGGTTCCAAGGCTTCTAGCAGATGTTAGCTGGTAGCTGGTCTTTAATAGATGCTCTGATTTAAGTGTGTAAGATTCATTATCTTTGGGAGGAAATTGCTTCATCAACTGTTTATTTCTTGATTCTCTTGTTCATGTTTTGAATTTTGAATATCATATGTTCTTTTGTAGGTCCAACATCAGGGAACATAACCATATAATTCAATACAATACAATTACGATACAACATTAGTTCAAAAAACAACAAAAATAACCAAAAAAACAAACAGCATGGGCTATTTTGATTTGTTTTTTTTTCTCAAAACGCTTAAAGACATGTAGATTACATGTGTTAATTTAAAAAAATGTTTGATACGGGTTTTCTCCTAACTTGGCTTTTCTCTCTATACTTACACTATAAATATTTATATAGGGAGGGTTTAAATGAGAATGCTAAATATCGTCAGAACCGTGAGAACGAATGAAAAAACCACAAAAACTTGGTAAAAAACAATTCGAATTTAAAAGTTCTTTTTACACTTATCATTATTATTTGAATACCATGTTAGAAATTTAATTTACATGTTTAAATTTACTTGAATTCGTAAATATTTTTTTACACATGTGTAAGTTTGTCATTTACACATGTGTAAATTTGTTATATTTACACATGTGTAAAAAATCTAATAAGAGTGATTTTGAGGGAAGAAATAAATTATTTGATGTTGTTAATTCTTATTTTGATGTTGTATTTTAATTACAATGAGATTTGTATTAAAAATGGTTTTGATTGGTTTTCTCATTCATTCTCACGGTTCTCGCAATATTTAGCGTTCTCTAGATAACCCTCCTATATATATATATATATATATATATATAACCCATAACAAAATATTGCGAGAACACGCAGAACAAAAAAATCACACATTTTTCAATCCTAAAAACCTAAAAACTAAATGAAAATGTTACAAATGTAAAATTTATTGTTTCTCACACTAGAATTTAAAATAAAAAAATGAAAATTTTCAATTTTAATATAAACTACACATACGTAGGTTATGTGTAGGTTAAATTACGTACATGTATGTAGCCTATGTTTAAGTAAAAATATATGGTTTTTTTATGTATGTATAATACACATATAAATGTAAGAAAAATAAAATTTAAAAAATATGAACCTTAATCTCAAAATTTAGTGTTTAGAGTTGTTTTTTTATTCTCGCAATAATTAGTGTTCTGTAATGATCCTCATCCTATATATAGGGTAAAATGAAAACTCCTATGAGTTGTGAGATCATAGAGAACTCGGCTTTACGAAAGGTTTTTTAAAAAAAAATTACCAAAAATTCTAAAAAAATAAACTTTTCCAAAAGAAAAATGTTTTTGTTGATTTACACCACCCATAAAAACGCTTACATGTGGTGTAGATGTTGATTAATGTTGATGTTAATTGTTTTTTACAGCAGGTGTAAATGGCCGAAAATGCCACTTAGATTTTTTTACAGCCGTGTTTGTCACATTTTAATCTCGGTGTTCTCTAAGTTATCATAACTCGTAGGAGTTTTCTCTTGATCTGGATTCTATATATATGGAGAGGAACATAAGAAAATTAAAAACTACCAACAAAGCTAAAAAAACACCAATCTTTTTTAGCATTTTTAGCTGTAAGTCTAACATTTAAAAAAATAATAATAATTTAGTATTACACATGTGCAACATGTGTTATGTTGCACATGCATCATAGCTTTATGGTTTAGGTTTTTGATTTTTTTTAGTTTTTATGGTTAAGTTTAGAGTTTAACTTTTAGGTGGGGGTAGGGGGTTTGCTTCTGGGGTGTGGGTGGGGCGTGGGCGTGGGGGTTTATGTTTTTTCGTAATGTTACATGTGTAATACTAATTTATTTTTTGTATTTTAAAAATGTATATTTACAACAAAAAAAATGTTTAAAAAAACTGGTGTGTTTTTAAGGGTTTTTTGAGAGTTTTGTAGTTTTCTCATTGGGTAAGGTTCATGCGAGAACCACCTTTATTGTGAGAACTGCGAGAACCACCTTTATTGCAAAATAAAATAAAAAAAATCAAAAAACACTCAAAAAATTTTTTTTAATATTTTTTAATAAAAATCGTTATATTTCGTTAAAAAAAAAAAACTTTTTTTTTCGAGTAACAGTTATCCATGCACATGTGCATATGTATCATAACTTCGACAAATTAAGTAATACTTTATCACTAGTAGACAATTGCACTTTAATTTAAAATTACCATCCATAATACACTCAATTTTACATTAAATGCACATGTGCATCATTATGTATAACAATTATATACCGTGTTTTGATACAAAAAGTTTGTGATTTTGAATGATGAAGTAGGCTCATATATATGTTTTTTGGTTAGTTATATCCAGTGGTTGATGGGTTCATTATAGTTGTCACTTTATGATGTAATATGTTGATTGGATGGTATAAACGGTGTTGAAATACATGTAATAAAGTGAAAATATTGGTATTGGTATTGTATTATAAATGTAGGAGGTAATGGTATTGTATTATGGATGGTAGGAGGTAATGGAAGTGTATTATGGATGGTATGATAGATGAAAGAGAAAGTGTATTCAAAGTAGTGTACCAAAACACCTTATTTCATGTTGATACATATAGACGCACATGTGCATTCTTATATTGGTAACGTAAAAAGTAGTGTATTACATATGGTAGTGTAAATGAAAGTACAATTGTCTAATGTTTGTAATGTATTACGGAATTCGTCAAAGAAATGATGAAAATGCACATGTGCATGGTAGTGTATTATGGATGGTATGATAGATGAAAGAGAAAATGTATTCAAATTAGTGTATCAAAACACCTTATTTTATGTTGATATATATAGATACACATGTGTATTGCTAATATTGGTAACGTAAAAAGTAATGTGTTACACATGGTAGTGTAAATAAAAGTACAATTGTCTAATGTTTGTAATGTATTATGGAATTTGTCAAAGAAATGACGAAAATGCACATGTGCATGGATAGTTGGTACTAAAAAAAATTATTGTTGAGTAAATATAGAGACTTTTACATAAAAAATATTAAAAAATCAAAAAAAAAATTTGGTATTTTTTTTGGATTTTTTTAGGTATTACTGTTTGTGTTTACACTGGTTCTCGTGGTTCTCGCAATAAAGGGTGGTTCCTAACGGATCCTTGTCCTATATATATATATATATATATATATTATATATATATATATATATATATATATATAGGGTCAGGATCATGTGAGAAGCAATAGGCTAATTGAGAAACTTGAGAAGCATTCTGGACCACACATTTTCTCTAAACTTTTCGTAATATACACATACGTATAGTTTAAAATTGACTATATACACATGTGTATAATCCAATATACATGTATGTATATAGTGAATTTTAAACTATACGTATGTGTATATTACGAAAAGCTTAAAAAATGTGTGATCCAAAATACTTCTCAAGTTTCTCAAATAGGGTGGACTTCTCTAGGATCCCTACCCTATATATATATATATTATATATATATATGTTATATATTTTATATATATATATATAATATATATGTGTGTGTGTGTGTGTGTGTGTGTGTGTGTGTGTGTGTGTGTGTGTGTGTGTGTGGTTGGGTTTAATTTCCATCCCTAAACTGACTCAAATAAACTCCGTTTGGAATCATTCAAACGGCATTGGAACCAGCCCGTCGAAACCTAACCATAAATCTTAAACCCTAAAAGCTAAATCTAAACCTTAAACCTTAACCATAAGATTAAACCCTAAAGCTAAAACCTAAAGCTAAACCCTAAAGCAAATCTAATGTAAAACCCTATATCCTAAAAGTGAAACCCTAACCTTATAAGCTAAACTTTAAATATATATTTTATAGGGTTTGACGAGCCGGTTCCAATACAACTGGAATGAGTTTAATCAAAGTTTATTTGAGTTGGTTCCCACATTTTTGGTGTATGACGTATTTCAAAAGTCTAAATAATTATAGAAGTTTGAGAACTCCTAATAAATAATCTTTTTATTTATATATTCTTACATTTATGGTACTTTTATCATTTATACATATGTAAGCTATGGTTAGGCTTAAGAGTAGTTTTATACATATTATAATTACGCTAGTTTTTTTTACATATATGTAATTAACTATTATACATATATATAATTTGGTTATTGCACATATGTAAAGTACTCTTAATCTGTATGTAATCATAAAATTACATAAAATAAAGAGTAAATTACAAGTTTTGGTGTAAAGTTGACGAGTTCTGTATTTCATGTTTCAAAATTTTGCATCATATGTCCTTTAAGCCTAACCCGATTAATGTTTTTTGTTAAACCTAATCACCTAAGGGTACTTTAGTCTTTTTACCTAATTATTTAATAGTATTTAAAAATATTTTTAAAAATTATTATTATTATTATTATTATTATTATTATTATTATTATTATTATTATTATTATTATTATTATTATTATTATTATTATAAACACTAGTTATTATTCTATATATTAACAAAACAATTTGTGAACAGTATAAATATATATTTGATCCATTTGACTTTAATTTATTTAGAATCTATAATTATAGAGCTAATTATTTTCTATTTAATTTATACTTGTAACTCTAAACATTAATAAACCTATTAAACAACCTCTAAGCTCTATTATTATTTTATAAATGATTTATATATACCCGTGTCTTTTAATGTATTTATTATATAGAAGTTTAATAATATTTTTTTCCCTAAACAATTTACGTTTTAACACTAAACTTTAATAGAGTTATCAAATGTCTCTTAAAGTTTAATAAAGTTAATTTCCTTTTTAACAAAAATATGTTCTTTGTCTTTTTTATAAGTTTAATTCTTTTCTGTTTTATTTATTATTTATTTAACTTAATCTTGTTGCTTACTTATTTTTACCGTTATTTAGGTTAAAGTTAACTTTTAACTTTAGACATGTTTAGTTAACCGTGTTGATTGCTTATTTTTACCATCGTTTAGATTAAAACTTGCATTGTCTATAATAACTTGTCGATATATCATGTAACATATATATCTTCGCCAATACCCTCTCACGAACCCGCCGCAAAGCACAGGTTCGATACTAGTTATATATATTATATTTATGATTGTCTCTCTATAACTCTCTTTCTCTCTCTCATTAAAGACTTCACCCACCACCATCACCACTACCGTCATCCCTCTCTCTTTACCACTCTATTTCTCTTTCAACCACCATCACCGCCCCTAACTCACCACCACTGCTAAACCCAAATCACCACTACTAAACCCACATAACAACGTACCCAACCTGCCAACCACCACGCTAAGCCACCATCAAAGAAAATTTAACAACAATTTGTATATCATCTTTATAAGAATAAAAAAAAAGTTAATCAATATCTTCATGTCCCTGTGGCAATTTAACAACTGGGTTACAACTAACAGTCAATATTCAAAGGAGATGGTCTCTTTTTCCCGAAGATTAAAATTATACAGGGTGATTTTGGGTTTATAATCTCAAAATGCTTTTCCCTTCAGTCAATTTCAAAAGTAAAAAAGAGATAACATTGTCAATCATTTAAAAAGAAACTATATAAATCAGAAATTAACAAATAATAATTAGGCCCACCCTTAGTGTTGGCTCGTTTAGCCGCAGAGAAAGTTATGTTACCTCTAATTGAAGCAATAATTTGTATAAAAAAACAACGAATCATCGATACAACTATGATCTGAACATAAAAGCAACTAACATATTGAAGGAACTTATGTTATATACAACTTTTAGTTTATTACGTAATAGTCCCTTGATATAAGTTGTTTTATATAATGGTCCTCGAGAAGGTGAAATGACAAGAATGTTCTCATGTGCAAGGCACATGACTATATTTAACCAAAAATTTTAAGCGCATTACGCTCAAAGGACATACCGTGCAAGATTTTGAAACAAAAAGTACAAAACTTTTCAACTTTTACGTTAAAGGACACCACCTGAAAAACGGTATATAGATAAAGGACAAAACTAGTAATTTACTCTAAAATAAATGATAAAAGTACCTTAAATAACAAAAATATAGATATAATATAAAGTGATTGTTTAATAGAAGTTCTCTGCAATTATTTTGAGTTCTGAAATGAATTCAACTTTATATAATTAGGCATCCAAAAAAATTGGGTCTCAGCTGGAGATGCAGCTCGTCCACCCCTTCGGTTGGCCTTGTTTGTAATAATTATGTTTATAATTATTATATCAATTGTTTAACAAGGTGATTATGCCACGTTTCGAATTAAGATTGTTGTTGTTATTTAAATGGTATATGTTTGTTTGTGTTCTTGAACAAGTTCAACTCCTTGAACGAACACATTTATTCATGAATAAGTTCAATGTTAAACGAATAAACATGAACAAGCAAAGCTGACCTTGGTGGTGGGCCGGAAGGACCACCATCTAGGGCATATTTTATTGGGGGCACATTTAAAAAAAATTCTATTCCTATTTGTTGTGTGTGTATATATATATATTAAATAGAAAACTAATATAAAACATAAATTTATATCTTAGGCTCAGTTTAAAACTATCAATCTCAAAATTTATAACTTAAGCCCATTAGGTATTAGCCTAATAAAACATAAACTATAACTTTAATCGTTGTTTAATAAATAGTTCACATTATCTATTTCGTTAAGACCTAAGGGGCACGTTTTTCCGGGCTCAGATAGAACATAAATTTATGTCTTAGGCTCATTTAAAACTACCAATATCAAAATTTATTACTTAAGCCCATTAGGTATTAGCCAAATATAACATAAACTATAACTTTAATCGTTGTTTAAAAAATAGTTTACATTAACTATTTCGTTAAGACCTAAGGGGCACATTTTTCCGGGCTTAGATATAACACCTAAATTCTCAGATTCGGCCATGTGAACAAGGCTTTGTTTGGTTTCGTATGATATGTAGTTAAAAAGTTGATGCCACGTTTCCAAGTTTATAAAAAATCGGAGTACCAAATGGAAGGAAGCTAATGTGTTGTTTTGGAATAAAGTATTTATGGAATAAACATGTTGAAGATGTTCTAAACAATCAATATTCGTTATTAAATCTTAGAAGAAGCATATGCAAACAAGGTGTCTGTATACAACAATTTAAAATAGTCGCATTTTTAGCCGGCCCGTTTTTCTATTTTTATAAAATAGTCGTCGCTAGAAAAAAAACAATTTAAAATAACGGTTTAGTTTGCATGGTATATGTATACTAAAATTTTGTTATGCAGTTCAAACTTATTTTGATGTCTGACCAAGTGTAACATACAAGCATGGTGTATGTATACGAAAAAAATAAAAGTATGGTTTAGTTTGCATGGAGATAGAGGCAGTTGGGGACTCGGGGTTGCCGGGAGTCTAGTGGGATGTCACTTAGTGTTGGATTTAGTGGATCCCACAAAAGAGCAGATGATTGGAAAACCAAAATAGTCTATAACCACTGATCACGAATAACAGTGTTTTGAAGACCTGCTGCTCCCAAAGGCAAAGACTCAAAATCTGCTACTCTAAAGTCTGCACAAGCTAAAGTTTGTTTACAAGATCTGTTGAAGATAAGCTATTCTTAAATTCAAAGGTCTACCAAAGAGAATCTCTGCTAAGAAGACTAGTCTGATCAAGCTAAGGTCTGTCATGACTCAACAGACGTTAAAGACCAACAGAGGATAAAGCTCAACAGAGGATTATTAACACAGTTTGTTATCAATGTAACAGTGTTTTAGCTAGCAGATGTTAGCAGTTTGTTAGATCGTTAAATGTCGCTATCTAGGTGACCTCAGCTTAGATTCTTTAGATGTTTCGTTTGTACTATAAATAGAACAGTGCTTGTACTGGTCTATTTATCAATTTCACCTTGACATTTTTGTACGAACAAATAGGAGTGATCAAGCTGATGGGGAGTTGTAATTCTTCATGCATACGTAAACTTTTGATTTATAAAAGCATGTTGATGAAAGCAATATCTTCATTGTTCTGATTGAAAAGTTTATCCCGCTGCATATTTTCATCTTTATTCTATCTTCTTTCATCGATTTCACCTTAACTGTCACAACACCTAAACTCAGATCCTAACAATTGGTATCAGAGCTTTGTCAATCAAATTCGATCAAAACAATCAATCTGATATAAACAGGTCAGCTCTTTCTACTGATATCATTTGTTCGTTGGATTAAAAATAGAGTAAAAGTTTATTTACTTTAAAAGTATTTTAAACAAAAACCTGTTTATAAATAATAAAAAATGTCTCAAAATTCACAAAATCCACACAACATTGGTACTCTGCACAAACCTCTGATGCTTGTCAGATCGGAATATAATATCTGACAACGTCGGATGGGTCACATACTTGCGCAACAGAACACGGGTTGTTGGAAATTGGTTATCTTTGGACTCATGTTCTGATGGTACCAAATGTTGAAGACCCCAAAGTTCAAGTACCGAAGAAGCTTGAAAACTACTCCGAGCAAGATTTTCAGAAAATCGAGCTAGATGTCAAAGCATTAAGCATTGTTGCTACGGCTCTGCCAAATGATATCTATGCTGGTCTGTTGCATTGCAATAGTGCTAAGGAGTTGTGGGATGCTTTGAAAGAGCAGTTTAGTGGTACAGAGGAAGTTATCAAAAATAATCGAGAAGTTTTAAACCAATAGTATTAAACATTCTGTCACGTCAAAAGAGAATCATTAACTCAACAATTCGAGAGCTTTAGTTGTCTAATAAGTGAATTAAAACTTGTAGATGTTAATTTTCCTAATTCAACTTTGAATAGCCGATTTCTAAGATCATTACCAGATTAATGGAACACTATTGCTTTCGTAACAAGAAACTCTGTTGGTTTCAAAGAGATATGTTTGACTCAGCTTCATGGTAGGCTCCTAACTTATGAGAGAGAGCTTAACTAGAAAAAGAAGCTCCATGAGTCTAATAAGTTGCTGATGCAGGACCAATCCTGATAGCATAGGAACCTAGATTTGATATCTAATGTCCATAATAGCGGAAATATTACGACAAGATTTACCAAATATTAAGAATTAATCAGTTAAATGTCAATTTTATTGATAAACTTCAAATCTCCAGTTTGACAAAGCTTCGCTACACAGAGCACCAAAGTTACAAATGACAAGACACAAGCTAGCTATATATAGTAGTGTAAGTTCGCTGGTGAGGAAGTGAGTTCGGGCGAACTTGACATAGTCAAGTTCGGCCGAACTTGACATCTACAAACCATCTCAAGTGAACTTGTCTACCAAACACATAAATACTTGATTTTGCTAGCCTATTCACATCTAATCTATACAAACTCGATATAAGACTAAGACATAGACATTCTGCACTAACAGACTGCCTCTTGGATATCGTCTTCGTCTTTTATCAGTCTTCAAACCTCTGTCTTCAATAAAACTTTAACGCGTACCACCAAAGAAGTTCTTGTACGGCTTCTTTCATCTTTCCTGCTTTGGATATGGCGTCTGATCAGTAGGTGGCACTTTAGTCATAAATTGGTACCTTCTGAGCCTTGCCGCCCTACCTCTTTCATTCATCTCTTCGAGGCGCTTTTCTTCTTTCAGAAACTCTACTCGTTCAAGATCCCTCCAACTCGATTCCCACATCCTACCAGAGTTTACTTCACTTGCATAATAGACATTAACAACCCTCTGATACTGCATAGCTTGTTCTTTTTCACGTTCTTCAAACACAATCTTGCTGTAGAACAAACACTTGATGTTTTCCTTCGAGCAATTTACTAGCCACATCGGGTCTAGTATCCTTATCGTTCTCCACAACCCTCTCAGACCTTGAGCTCCAAACATTTCAACTCTTTCCTTAGTAATATCCAGATGATCTTCAAACCGTAGAACGATCACAGCTTCACAAGTATTAAGATCAATCTGCCACCATTTGAATAAAGGATAAAAGTCTTGTTCAATCGGCATCAAAGGCATGTTTCTCATCACTCTCGGACGTTTTATGATCAAGGTAATGTCTTTCTCCCCAGTTTTCTTATTTGTTTTGATACGACGCTTCAGTATAAAGGCTTCCAGTATTTGAAACCTTGTGATGCTTCAAACTTGATCATTTTCCAAAGTAATTGATCGATAAACTTCATATGGTACGTTACATTCCTCGTCTGAAGAAGCTCTTCAACATCCCAATAAGGTAGTGTCTTGAAATCTGCCAGATATTTGAAGTATTGAACTCCAAATTCTCGTTTGTTGGCATACACATTCAGCTCCTTAAACCATCCCCAGCTTAGTATATCACCTAATGACACATTATCTCTGGTAAAGAATGCTAGTGGACGTCAAAACTTTCTTTCACGTGGCATTTATTTAAACCAGGATATCTTACCTTGAGCAATTTCTTCCTTTGTCATAGGCTTCAGAATTTTTCCATCACGAATAGATTCCTCGATCTTTTCTTTCAGCATATCTTCATTAAGATGTTTGTACATCTCCTCAAAAGTTAGGAAACTGTCTGTGTTTTCACCGACATACTTTTCAGCTTCGTCTTTCTCGTCGTCATAGGACCAATCTTCCACTATTACCCTGTTATACTCATCTGCCTCATATCTTCGCTGATAATGATACTCATTAGGCTTAAATGTATTCACGTTCAACACTTGCTCTTCGAAATCAAAATCAAGTGACCCTGCATCAACATTTATCAACTTTTCTAGATCTTCTTTTGAATAATTGTGCACGAACTCACCCTTTTCAACATTGTGTTCGAGCATAAGTATCAAAGGCTTTGTCAGAACCGTAGTAACAGGCTGTGCAGTAGTAATAGCGTTAGACATATCAACTTCATCTGACAACCCTGCTTGCCCTGACTCCCCTTGATTTTGATCATCCATAACATTCGCTTCATCGTTTAGAAGATTAGAGAAGTCTTTCATTAATTGTTGCATCAACCACCTTTATCCCTGTACCACTAGGATCATCATCATTTCCTCCATCATGGTCAGAATCATCTTTAGGATCATCAGTTGGTGGTTCATCATCTTTTTCTTTATCTTCAGCTTCATCATTGTCCTTTTCTTCAGTAGCAGTTTTAAAAGGCTTGACAGATTCGTCAACCTTAGAAATCTCGGACTCTGAAGGTTAGCAATATTTTCATCAACAGGCTTATCAGCAGCTTCAGAAGATTTTGGTGCAACACCCTCAACACCTTTACCTTTGCCACTTTCTGCAAGCTCTTTCTCAGCTCTTTCTCTCGCTTCTTGCCTATCCAACCGATGCATTCAGCAATAAAGTTAATTCCAAGACTGTTAGACAACACTTTCTGCATTCTTGTAAATCTTCTATCATTTAGGGCTTGTATCGTTTTCAACTCAACAATTTCTGTCTGTAGCTTTTCATTTGCATCTTGTCAGCTTTCGATTAGTGCCTTGAAGAATTCACGATCGCTTTCCAACACCTTGATCTTATCTTCCATCATTTCTTTTTCAACATAGCTTTGATTAACTTTCTTGATTAGCTCAGCCTTTTCAGATTCATTCTTTGCCACTTTATCTTCTAAGATCTTCACACGCTTTTCAAGAACGTCAACATCTGTTTCAGGAAAGAAACATCAAAATATTGAAGACCCATTGACAGATTTGGAATATCACCAAATATCTTTGTCTTTGGAGTTTTTGGTGTCGATTTAGGAGTATCAGCCTTTGGTGTAGAAGCCTTTGGAGTTGAGCTTTCAGGATGAACAACTTTAGGAACAGGAGATTGAATCACCGGAACTTCAAGTAATACAGTCTCAGGAGGTTCTTGTGTAACTCCTGGACGTTCTGCTTCAGCTTGTATAGCAACAGGAGGTTCTTGTGTAGGAGGTTCTTATGTGACTCCTTTCTCCTGTGCACTAGAACGTTCTTGCGTGAAATTTGTGCTTTCAGGCTTTCCGACGTATCTCCTACTTGCAAGTTTCTGAGCTTTCTTTGTCTTTTTGCCTTTAGTCTTTGGGGACCCTGTAGTATTTGTCGTTGAAGCCTGCAGACTTCACACGCTTTGCCCTTTTCTTTGGTCTCTCTTCGTCAGACTCTTTTTCTAATTCAGGATCAAAGTCAGCATCAGTTTCTTTGACTTTTTCTGCTTCTGTTTCTGCTATTGACTTCTTAGTAGCTTTCTCGAGCGAATCATCACTATCATCGTCGTTGTGATATCCCGGGTTTTTCGGATAACTTAAACGCGACACTTGTCGAATAATGTATATGCTAAGTATTAAACGTGTACGAGTTAAATGAATACGTGATGTGTGTTGTGTGATTGTTTTAGTTATAGATTAAGTATGGTAGATATGTACACGAACTGAACCGAACCACGACACGAACCAACTTTGATTCATTGTAACTCTAGGAATTAATCAAGTTAGGACTCAAACATGTCTTGGCAGCGAGATCAAAACCTAAAACTAATTCGGCCAAGATCAAACCCAAACCCGTAGCAAACCTAAAACTATTCGGCCGATCAAACCCAAACCAAACCAACCCACCCTAGTCCTTGGCCGCGAGATCAAGCCCAAACCCAAACCGAATCAATCCAAGTTACTCGGCTATGAATGTTTATCCAAACCGTAACCACTTATCTTGTTGCGCCTATAAATACAAACCCATGCATGCCCTCATTCACAACACAAAACCCTAAAGGTTCAACAGCCGTCGGCAGCTTTGCGATCGCAGACAGCTTCCCTGTTCGCTTCTTCCTCTCGGTCGCAGCAGCAGCAATCATCGCCATCAACATCTCCTCGATCGCTAGCAACCTCATTCTTCATCACCTTGATCTGGTCAGCCCTTGTTATTCCATTCGGTCGCGAGATCAGCAGTTGATCAGTTCCTCGATCACAAACAGTCTACTTCATCATCATCTCTCGGCCGCAAGCACCCTTGAACACCGATCTCTTATAGTACTCACGGTTTGTGTACCTTATCATTAAAAGTCTAGAATTTATCATATGTTGCTAGATCATATTCGAGTATATGTGTCTTGATTTTTGCTGTTCTCGGATTTGCATGATTGAATGAGATGGATGATTGTTTCGGATTGTTAATACTAGATTGAAAGTTGGAATGTTGTTTGAAAGCTGAATATATAGGCTGTGTTTTGTTTGAAAAAACTAGAAGTAAGAACTAGGGATTGCATGGATAGGTTATTAGTATTAATCTATGATTAGAAATCAGTTCTTGATCGCCTAGGTTAATCGCATGAACGGGTTATACGAGTTTATGATAAAGATATGCTGAAAACAGTCTGCTGAATAATAGTTACAGCCGACTTCATCTGGCTGTAACTCGGTCATTAGTAGTCGAAAAACGGATTTTCTGATGTCTAGAACGTAGAGATTTGAATAACAAATCTAATGGCGCTGGATTCATAATTTTCTGAAGTCGTTTGATATTTTTAAAAGGCCAAATAAGTTCAGTAACTAAAACTGTGAAAATCCTGAAATTTTGTTAGTTGTTTATCGAGTTGGATTTTAAAATCGGTAGGGAGTTGAGTCATGATTTTTGTACAGCAACTAGGTATGGAAATTTCCGGGCAACTCCAACTGGAATTTTGTTAATTGGACGATCAGTGATTTTTAAATAAATTCTTCCGTGGACTGCAGTCAGAAAACGGTAAATCTGACTGCAGCCTAGTATATTAATATTTATGGTTAATTGGTAAAGATTTAGGACTTGGAAAATTTATGTAAATTTCTATGGTATAAATGTCACCTACTGTAAAAATATTGGAATTTTTGGAATGTTGGAACTATTTTATAAAAATCCTAGAAAACAGCTGAATTATGAGTGCTAAGCTGAAATTGGAAAACTTGTGATTTTGTGCACCAAATTGTGGCATGAATTGGTTTATGTTTATGATAAGTTGTTTGATCACTAGGTTCACATGAGAATACTTGCATGCATGTTTGAGTGTTAGATATGTTGTTTGTGTGTATCACTTTGTGCGTAAATTTCGTGTAAAATTTGTATTGGTGTGTTCACACACTGACTTGAAATTAATTGGTTTGTTAGGACGCAACTAGCGGTCCCATCTCTTATAACTTCTTTGCTACACTAACCGAGCAAATAAAGGTGAGTTCACGGCCCCTAACTTTATCCGGTTTTTTAAACAACAGGGGGAGAAACATGTATACACTCTCAAACTCAATCTCTTTACGTTATACGAATTTAACGTCACATAACTATTCGGTAACTAAGTTAATGTTAATGTAATGTTATGGTCACTAAGCAGTTTTATCACTTAAGTCCTCGTCAATCTCTCGGATCGTTAGTATTGGGTTTAATAGCGGGGGAATTATAAGTAGTACTACTGGGCCCGACAAGCCCCATCCGAGCTAGTCGCGCTAGCCGACCGGGTATGGTCAACGGGTGAATAATTTGGCCTAACTTCGCCATGGTCATGTGATAGGCCTGGCAAAACAGAGGCACAACAGTCAGCTTCGATCGCGAACTCTTACGTGACATGACTTTAGGCTAGCTACCTATATATATTAACATTGAACTTAATTACGAATCAGCTGTATTATCCCGGGTTGGGGATAATGGAAACAACAACTTAATATTCCGGGTTTGAAATATTGGAAACAACAACATAATATTCCGGGTTTGGAATATTGGAAACAACAACATAATATTCCGGGTTTGGAATATTGGAAGCAACAACTTATTATTCCGGGTTGGAATAATGGAACCAATACGTTATCCCGAGTTAGGGATAACGGAGAAAACAAACTATAACCGAACAAACGAATTTATGAAAACCTGTGAACTCACTCATCTTTAATGTTGACACTTGTTTCTTTACATGTTTCTCAGGACGCTAGGAGCTCTAGGTGCACGCACATGCATTGAACAAGACATCTTTTATCGAGTCTTATTTATTAATATTGTTTTGGGATTTTTCATTTGTTTTGGCGTTTGTGTTGGCGCCCGCTTCACTACTTATTTATGCTTCCGCTCAAACTTTAAAACTGATGCTTCTGCTAAATATTGGTAATATAAAATCTACAACAAGTGATTTTGGAAAACGTATTATCAAATCATATAGAGTCGTTCGACGTACTAGTGTTTCAGATTCTGGTTTGTTCACACGCCTCGCGGTAAAACTCCGCAAGTGGAAATTGAGGGTGTGACAGTCGTTATAAGAAGTTGCAGAAATCACATCATCCTCTTGAATAGTCTTTTCAATTTCCTGACTCTCTGTCACTATTGCTGCACTAGAACCAGCCTCTGTTTGCACATTTTCAACTCGTCTTCATCTATAAGCATAGTGTCAGCTTTCTTGGATGTTCGTTTCTTTTTCTTTTCAACTTCTACCTTTAAGAACCATTCACTGCGAGCTTTCGGCTTGAATGCCGCAAATCATTCTTTTTCAGCATTTAATTCTTGTTCATCACCACTACCGTCGTTTCTCCACTTGTTTCCTGCCGGCGCAACATAATTTTCATTCTTTAACGCCCCAAATATTGGTTTTGCCACTGGTGCTGAATCCTGTTTCTGAAACTTTAACAACTTCTTCACCGTAGTTTCATCGAGATGACGGAGGTATAGAATATCATTCGGATCACGTGCAATATCTGTAAACTTCTCGCCGATATGCATTTGCACAAACCTTGGATACAAATACAATCTCGTATCTTCCATATTCTTCGACATATGAGTAAATACAAGCTTCAAATAGTTGTACGGCTTTTTCAGAATCAACACCATAGCCATGCAAGCCATATAATCTTGGACATCATCGAGGCTGCTTTACGATGGCTGAAGGTGTGTATGATTGCGTGCATAAGAAGCTTGTAGGGGTTTGGAACTTCCCCTTTCTTCAATGTAGGCTTACTCACGCTTCATTTATATCCCATTCTATAAAAACAACCTCGAACCATCTTCTCGTGTAGAAAAATAGGATCATCTTTGTCGTCGTTAAACTGTAAGATCCTGCGAATATCCTCATCAGTGACTGTGATCTCTTTGTTATCGTCTCCAACTTGTACTGACGAAATGATAGTCTTCTTATCATCACTAAGACTTGCGTTCATCCAAAAATGATAAGTGTGTGATCGATACGACACCGTTCTTTCCGTGATAGCGCGATGAATCGGACAATCTTTTAAAAACTTCAAAATACTTTCATATTCCTTCACGATGCACACAAAGCCTTGTCAAGCTTAATACAGGTGTTGTGGAACTTAGAAAAATCCATCGTGATTACCCGCGCTGGTACTGGAACCTGAAAATCGATGCAAAACATTTAGCACGCATTTCGAGAAAAAAAACAACTTTTTCATCATTCTACATCAAGTTCGGGCGAACTTGATGTTGATATAATAAATAGATTTAAGTCAAGTTCGCCCGAACATGCTTACAAAACATGTTCAACAAATCTATATAAGTTCGGGCGAACATACAATTAACACAATTCAAATTTATTACCCAAGTTCGGTCGAACTTACTTATGTATTTAACATTTTTCAATTTAACATAAGTTCGGTCAAACATGCGTTTTGATCAGTTTTTATTCAGTTTTCATTAGCAAGTTCAGGCGAACTTGTTATCTCCTACACCAAAACCTGCACCATCCAATAATGTCCATTCTCGATGAAACCATTTCAAATCCATGGTCGGTTTTAGTTGATTATGACAAATCAAAGTCCAATTTATCCAAACATTCCCTAGATCTATCAATTTTAACAGTTTCAGATCTTCTTTACATGTTTAAGGATCAATTCATGGTTCAATGAGAAAATTCTCACCTCTGCCATTGAGAATGGTGTGCAAATCACCACAATCAATCTAAAATTCAGCAGTATAACGGTAGATTTTTGACAATTTTGAATAATCACTCAATATCACTAAGTTCGCTCAGAGACTAATGAATGCAGATAATGAAGTTCGGCCGAACATGCTTGCTATATATACTATAGCAAGTTCGGGCGAACTTGAAGCCCAATCTCTTGAAAGCCCGTGATAAGCTCGGTTGAACTTACCCAAATCTTAACAAAACCAAACAAGTTCGGTCGAACTTGTTTCAATCACAAAACTTTTGAACTTTAAGCAAGTTCGGCCGAACTTGCCTAAACCAAGTTTCAAATTTTCATGATTTTGCAATTTTAGTCCCTGAACTTTTCACATTTTACCAGTTATGAAAATCCACTCAGTTGACCAAGTCCAAGCTCATGACCTTGGTTAACCGATTTGTCTGCCGAGTCCAAGTTAATGACCCCGGTTTGACCCGTTATGAACAAACAGTTGAATTTTTCAAGTTTTTCAAAAATCAACTTAATGAACTTTTTCATCGTTTTACTTTTCAGATTTTTTACAGATTAGCTCCCAGCCCGTTGTCAATTAGATTCCCACCAGTTTAGCACCTTACCAGACTTCGAAGACCCCTTCTCCAACATTGGTTTGCTGAAAACAATGTAGAAACAAAATCTTTTTGTAATTTTGTAAATTTATGCTAAAACACACTGAAAATCTTTTTGATTTTAATCTGTAAAGCAGATAAACTATGTACAGGACAAAGTAAACTATGTACAAACATATTTACAGACATATTTTTGTGAAGTCGTGTCTAAGGATCATATCAGTTGATTGAGACATATCACCAGTACCATTGACCTTTAGATGACTTTAAGTTTTAAACTCGTTTACCTAGATTGTCGATATGTTTGTCCACTTAAACTTTGACACATTTCTCAATTGTTCCAAGATATGTTAAGGTATGATTTATGAAACTTGACTTAACTGTGTTTCCCACTTCTTGAATATACTCCCGAATCCAGATTCCCTAGATTTCATCTTACATGTGAATATAGCGTAATTTATATCTGTATCTGGGTTATGCGAGGCCTTGAGAGCTCAGGTTAATACCACCGTATCGACAAAGAGATGAAGGCTCGACTTTAGGTGTGTTCCATTTAAGGAATCTTTTCAGTACTGCAAATAATTAGATCTTTCGATTTTTTTCAAGTTTGCATGCAATTTTTAGGGGTTTATAACGAAAGTATTATAGAAGTTCTAGGCTATTGCTTCTGCAAAATCAGAAGAACTTGTATAATACCCCAGATATCAACTATCTATAAAGACCTCGTATCTCAGAATCAGGCAATCTTTCAATCGAAATTTCAGAGTACTAAGTCCATATATCCAAGATGTGTTTATCCACAAGATTAAGCAGTTGTAAAATTTAGTTTATATCTCAGAAACAATTTACTGAACGTGTAAAGCCTATCGACACATCCATAGTAAGACTTGTTTATTACTTTTAAACTTTCCATTTCTTTAGCATACTGTGATAGTCCACTGATGTACTATCATTTCCTTTTGTGACACGAATTCTTTTTGTCTTTTTCAATGTTTTTGTACTTTTTTATTTTTCATATGTTTTTGTATTTTCTCAAATTTTCTCCCCCTAAAATCAAAAACATGTTTTTGTATTTTAGATTTTTAAGAAATACTCAGGTAAAAGATAGACAAACCAATGTGGATCACGTGAACTCGTCGTCCGATCCGTATTCAACCTCAGCTTCCGCACCTGTCAGCAAATTTTTAATACCGTTAAGCCTCATGAGATATTTAAATCTTGTTAAAGGAAATGCTTTGGTATAAAAGTCAGCCGGTGTGGATTATTTCTATTCGCACCAACTTCTTTTCATAGCAGTCACGAATGAAGTGATAACGAATTTCAATGTGTTTAGTGCGTGAGTGATGAACATGATTTTTGGTGATATCGATCGCTGCCTTATTATCTACAAATAAAGGCCTATCAAGAAATTGCAAACCATAATCCCTCATCTATTGTTGAATCCAGAGGATTTGTGAACAACAGCTGGAAGCAGAAATGTATTCTACCTCACAGGTAGAGAGAGAGAGACTGTGGTCTATTTCTTGCATTGCCACGTTACCAAACGAGTTCCGAAGAACTGGCAACCCGCAGTCGTAGATTTAGAGTTCAACTTGTCCACCCCGAAGTCTGAGTCAGCGTATCCCGTAAGATCAAAATTGTCATTCTTTGGATACCACAAGCCGGTGCTTGGACATCCCTTCAAGTATCGAAAAATTCGCTTGACTATCTGCATGTGTGACACTCGAGGACTAGACTGAAATCTCGCACATAAGCAGGTAGGATACATAATGTCTGGGTGAGATGCCGTCAGATACATCAGAGATCCTATCATTAATCGATAGAGTGTGTCATCAACTTAAGTTCCTGTCTCGTCAATGCAAATTCCATGGTTCAGTGCCAGCGGAGTCGAAAGCGGCTTGGAGCTATCCATTTCAAACTTCTTGAGAATGTCATGAACATACTTTGACTGATGAATGAATATGCCGTCTGGTAACTGATCGACCTGTAATCCGAGAAAGAATTTCATTTTGCCCATGGAGGATATCTCGAATTTCTTCTTCATGATCTTTTCGAACTCTTTGCAAAGACTATCATCCATTAAACCAAAGATGATATCATCCACATAGATTTGTACAATGATTAGATTACTTCCTTCTTCTCTGGTAAACAATGTACTATCCACTGTGCCTCTTGTAAAGTCGTTTCCAACAAGATGTTGCGATAACGTCTCGTACCAAGCTCTCGGGGCTTGGTGTAATCCGTATAAGGCTTTGTCTAGGAGATAAGCTTTGTTCTTGTTAATCGGATCGACGAACCCTGGTGGTTGGCCGACGTACACTTGTTCACGTAGTTTGCCGTAGAGAAATGCAGATTTTACATCCAACTGGTACACCTTAAAACCTTTCTAAGCTGCGAATGAAAGGAAAATGCGGATTGACTCTAATCGTGCAACCGGTGCGTATACTACAATGTAGTCAATACCTTCTTGCTGGTGGAAACCTTTGACAACCAACCGAGCTTTGTTTCTGACTATTACACCCCGATCGTCTCTTTTATACTTGAAGACCCACTTCATATCTATAGCTTTCTGCTTCGGTGGTAAGTCTACAAGCCTCCAAACACCCAATTTTTCGAACTGTAACAGTTCTTCTTGCATTGCTATCACCCAGTTCTCGTCACCCAGAGCTTCATTATCAGTTTTTGGCTCTATTTGAGAAATGAAACATGAATAGTAGCAGTAGTCTTGAGTAGGAGCAACTCGGGTGTAGAAACAACTAAGTGCTTCGTTGATTTGGCTTCGTGTACGCACACCAGTTTGTAATTCACCAATGATATTCGTTGAAGGATTGTAAGAATATGATCGCGGCATTTCTTCGCTAGGAATATCAACTTAGCTTTGCTGATTCGAGATATTCAGATCACTGTTCAATTCAACATTAGGAGCACTTGATGAAGGTTCGTTCTGATTGCTCGGGCTAGCAGATTGATTTAACATGTTAGATATCTGCTCAACTTCTTCATCCGATGAGGATTCACCATCAACATCAAATGTCGGCGCTTCATCAGTGTCAGAATTCTGATTCAGAGGCATACTTGGCATTGTTGTAGCATTTTCTGTTTCAGAAGAAACATTCGATGGAGTTATAGACGGTGTTGCTTCTGCTTCAGAAATATTTTCAACTTGAACACCGTTATTACTAGGACCTGCTCCAGAAGATGAAGAATCCAACATGGGTTGATTAACCACAATTGGTCTAATGATTTGTTCCTGATTCGCTGACTGTTGAAGATAATATAACGCTGCGATTTCTTCTTCAGACAGTTCCTCCGGTAAGTCGAATGACTTCCAAATATCTTGATAATTGAACAGCCATGCGTCACCCCTTCTTTGAATAGGATCCGTATAGTTAAAGCAATCCACATGTTGTGCTTCAATTACCTTTCTCAACAAGGGAACATATACACGTCTTAACGGACTCACACACCCGACAAAGAATCCTTCAAGCAATTTGGCCCCGAATTTGCCATCTTGATCGATTATAGCACATGTTGCACCAAATGGCTCTAGAAATTTCAAATTTGGCTTCCGTCGGTTAATCATTTCAAAACATGTCTTTTTTGTTGGTTTAACTGTTAACACCCTGTTTAGTGTGTAGCAAGCCACTGCAACCGCTTCACTCGAGAAGCTTACGGGAAGTTTAGAGTCTCAAGCATAGTCCTTGCAGTTTTGATTAAAGTTTGTTCTTCCTTTCGGCTACACCGTTTTGCTACGGAGTATAAGGTGCACTGAATTCGTGCAGAATTCCCTTGGTGTTGCAAAATTCTTTCATCTCACTATTCTTGAATTTTGTGCCATTGTCACTGCGGATTCGACGGACAGGGAGATGATAAAGGTTTTCTAGCTTCTTGAAAAGAATCACGAAATTTTCAAATGTTTCGTCTTTTGATACTTGGAAGAAAACCCACGAATAACGCGAATAGTCATCTGTCACAACTAAGCAGTATAAGTCTCCTGAAATACTTCGAACATTCACAGGAGCAAACAAATCCACATGGAGACGTTCAAGCGGCAGCTTAATTGAATTCAGAATCTTCTTTGGATGTGACTTTTTGATCTGCTTCCCCTTTTTACATTCCAGACAGTGATCAATCATATGGAAGCTCCGAAGATTAACACCCTCAACCAGATCATTATGTACTAGAAAATTCATTTTACGTAAATGAATGTGCCCCATTTTTTGATGCTAAAGAATAGAATCTTTTTCAGCAACATTCGTCACAAAACATTATGCTGATTTTGATGACGTAGTAGCGACACCCATATCTAAGACATATAAATCGTTCTCGCGTGGAGCTTGCATCAGAATCCACTCATCAGGTATTTTGAAACCCGGCTTTAAGATCATACACTCTTTGTTGTTGAAGTGAACCGTGAACTGTTTGTCACAAATCTGCGAAATGCTTAGAAGATTGTTCTCAAGCTCAGCAATGTAGTTCACTCGATCAAACGATACTATGCCGTTGGAGAGTTTTCCCTCGGCGACAATCCTTCCACCTTGATTACCGGCAAATCCAACATATCCGCCATTAATAGCTTTAATGTCGAACAAAAGAGCTTTCATCCCTGTCATATGTCTGGACGCTCCACTATCCTAAATCCACTTTGAAAGTACGGATCTTTGGAGCCCCTGCACATATTAAAATCTAGTTAAACAGCGCGACCCAAGCCTTCTTGGTCTTGGGTTTGGGATAAAAAGGTTGGTAATCATCCTCATAATCTCCATCCGAGCCTCCACTGTCAGTTACATTTTCAAAATTCACTTTCTTTTTACCTTTTGTTGATTTGACAGTTTCAGTTTTGGTCTCAGATTTTGATTCTTTCTGATTATCAGTCTTAACAAGCTCAGACTTGATAATATCAGATGTTGATTTTTTCTTAGCAATCCAGGCTTGTGATTTTATGTTTTCCTTTTTGATGTAAAACTTTGTTTCGTTTGCACTGGAAGTTTCACCTTTTTCAGAAGTTGAGTTTTCAAATTTCTTTTCTGTTTTAGGTTTAACCTCAGGTTTGATTCATTTCTTTTCAAAATCGTTACAGGTTTTACATACTCTGGTTGCTTCAGTTTTACAACATCTAAACTTTCATTCCTTTGAAGATAGGCCGGCTTAGATTTCGGACACTTCCGTGAAATGTGACCAACTTCATTGCACTTGAAGCAAGTCCGATCATCATGTGAATGACTACTAGTGGATTTTACACTACTTGCAGCTTTTGCTTTATCTCGAAGTTTTTTTACTTTCTTAAACTCATCATTTGATTGTTTTCCAAACAAACTTTCTTCTTGAACCGTGCTCGTTCCATAAACAAAAGTCATATTCTTGTTTTTATAATCTTGAAACGGTGACTTTTTATTAACCGGTTCTTCTTCCACATCTAAACCCAACCCAGCTCTCCGGTTTTCCGGATGATCACCACCCTTTCTCCAGTAGTTATTATAATTTCTTTTGGGTTTAGAATAGAATTTCTTTTCATTTTTCTCCAAGGTCCTCTGATGTAACTTCAACCAGTTTGAACAGTTTATCCAATTGATCTTCTTTGACATTCCGAATCGAAAAACTGTCATCAAAGTATAATCTATCAGATTCCTTAACCTTGTACATGACAACGTTAGGATCATCACATAGATCATCTTCCGATGATGTATCGTCATCTTCGGATTTTGTGTCAGAACTGTTCAAACTCGAGGTGGCGCTCTCAAAGCTGCCATCATCAGAATCATTCAGAACATTTTCAACCACATTTTTAACTACCGCATTATTGTCGTCATCTGATGTAGCATAGATTACATCAATGTTCTCCGGCAATTCATTTTTCTTTTCAGATAATAACTCAATGTTGAGTGCCTTATCCATCCAATCAACAGTTTTGCGACAATATTTCTCGCATAGGGGTGGAGGAACATTGTTGTATTCTCTACCATTTTTCTTTTTAGACTTTTTATCATTTTCTTCCGACGAGATCGTGGGAAGAATATGGTCGATGACATATGCGTTAGTTGTATAACTTCTTAAAAGTTGTTGAACACGTTCTGTTTCAATTTTCATGTCCTGGAGTTGTTTTTTTGGTTTCAGCAATGGTTTTTGATGTAAATATTTATTGCTTTTTGTTTATCCATTATTGTCCCTTTTAACATCCTCACAATATCGTGTTGTTCGATATTGTTTCTATCGAGCCTGCCATAATCATCTTTCATTTTGTCATACGCTTCCTTCATTGTACGATAATCATATTTGAAATTTTCATTATGTACATTGAGTTCAGCGATGATTTGTGATTTTTCCGGCACATTTAGCACATGGCTCGGTACATTTTGTGCAAGGTTTCTCAACCTCCACAACTTGCACTTTGACAACTTCCTTTTCGACTATCTTTACCTCTGGACCTACCTTGGTTAGATTCGCCATCATAGCTTTATTGGCAATGTCCTTGAGGTTTTTAGCATTCACTTCTTGAACAACATCAATAACTTCTTCATCAATCGATTTTTCCTCGACCACATGCTCCTGAGAACTTCCGTCAAAGTTACCTGCAAAACTAGAAGTTGAGTTAGGAGATAAAATGTCTTGTGCCTTCATGTGAAGATAAGTCTCCTCTTCTTCCTGTTGTTGCAGATATTGTTCCAGTATAATATTCTCCAGAGCTGCGTCTTCAGCAGATGTATCTTTGACAATCTCAGCCATCAATGCAACTCTTGTCTTCTTTCCAATATAAGAATTCCAATCAAAACCATCATCTTCGTTGGTAGCAACCATTGCCTTCTTTGTATTGTTGGATGATTTTTCTTGAATCTCAACTTGAGTCTTTTTTGGAAATGGTTTATACTGAAGCGACTTCATATCGTATTCGTTGCCACCTCCAAATAACCTCTGATTGCTCGTTGCTTCAAGATTTTTGCATTCTCTCTTGAAATGCCCTTTCTGTCAGCATCTGAAACAAGTGACCTTTGATTTGTCGAACCCTAGCTTGTTGCTTGAATTTCTGATATCTCGGCCTGTGAGTGCAACAAACTTTGTCACCCTTCGAATGATAGAAGCTAAAGACCATTTTATATCCATAAGCTCAAGTTCTTCTTCATCCACCTGATCGTAGTCTTCGGCAGTCATTTCAGGATTGTTGATTTTCCCTGCCACCAGACTTTCATACGATTCTAGAACTGTGGCGAGAAGTGCCATGTGTTGCTTAGCAACTTGCTCAGAAACAACATTGCTTAGATTGACAGCAATGTTACATTTTTACACATTTGAATCAGAATTCGTTTGTTGATTCTGATTTGCTTGACTCTGGTATGATGAATTTGAACCAGTGCTCGAAAACGAAGAACTCTGTGGACTTTGATCATATTGTGGATATGAGTGATTTTGATTATGTGGAGAAGAATTCATATTTGCATTGAATGTTGTTTGAATCTTTGGGCTTGAAATGCTGTCTTGCATTCCGTTCTTGTAATATAGACCAACATCTTGAACAATGTTAGAATTCTTCTACTTTGCGATCTTTAGAAGTTCCATCTCATGACCTTCAAGTTTGTCGATGAATGTAGCCAGCTTGAAGAATTCCCAGTTGTGACTTTCTTTCAATACCATGAGATAGGTAGTCCATTCTCCGTCAGGTAACGCATCATCAAGCTTGTCGATGTATTCCGGCTCAGTCTTTTCAAGACCGTGTCTCCTCATTTGGACCTTCACATGACAAAATCGTTCAATCATCTATTTCATTGTCTCGCCCTTCAACATGGTAAAAATATCAACTTCCTTCAAGATACGAGCTTTTTTACTATTGATCATCTCTGCGCTTCCTTGGTATTTCTTTTGCAGTGATAACCATAGTTCTCTCGCAGTCGTGTATTCGGGCAAACAATCCTCTTTAACGGATTGTATAATGAGGCTAATCATCTTTTTCTCAGCAATGTACTCATCTTTTTTTATTGTGGAGTACTTGTATTTCTCTAGAACTTGCTGATTTTCGTCTAACGGAACGACATATCCTCTCTCAATAGCCACCCAGCTTTGGAAATACATGGCTTGAACCCAATAACTGAACTTCTCCTTCCATCCCTCGTATTCGTCCATACTCATTAACTTCGGAGGTTTGACAGAAGTGCCCATTTCGTTGTCAAGGTTGACTTGTTGTATCACATTAGCATTGGATGTACCCACTCCTGACATAAAGCTCTCTGAAGGTCATCCATCGCGAATATTGACACACGTACGCTGAATACACGTTCAAACTTTGAAAATGATTAGGCTTACTACAAGTTCGGTCGAACATGTAGTAAGTAAATGAAAATTTCAGATTTTAACACAGGTTCGATCGAACTTGTGACTTGATTTGAAAATTTTCTGAATTTCATTTCGAGCGAACTTACAACTGATTTCAAGCAAACCTTTCAAGTTCGGGCGAACTTAGCTTAAATTTCCTGATTTTTATCAAGTTCGAACGAACTTGATAAAATATCAATGAAACTTTAGTGAGTTCGAGCAAACTTAACTAGAATTCTCTCAAAAACTAACAAGTTCGAGAGAACTTGATGGAAAATCACTAAGAAAGTGAGTTTCTAAGTAAAGTTCGGCCGAACTTGGCTAACAAGTTCGATCAAAATGACTTTTTCAAACATGGTTTTTGCAACAATTTAACACCAATTCATTTGATTTTAATCTCCAAACTCTCAGGGGTTTATCTATGATGTATTTAACATGACAGATTCATATTTGGACAGAATTTGCCCGTGAATTTGCCCGTGAATTCTTCATTTTAGTGTAAAAGTTAAGAAAATAAGAAGAATGGAGTAGAATTAGAGTTATTCTTGTCTTGATATCAATCAAAATCAGGCTATTCTAGCTCTGATACCACTTGTAGGACCGATCCTGATAGCATATGAACCTAGATTTGATATCTAATGTCCATAATAGCGGAAATATTACGACACAATTACCAAATATCAAGAATTAACCAGTTAAACGTCAATTTTATTGATAAACTTCAAATCTCCAGTATGACAGAGCTTCGCTACATAGAGCACCAAAGTTACAAATGAAAAGACACAAGCTAGCTATATATAGTAGTATAAGTTCGCTGGCGAGGAAGTGAGTTCGGGCGAACTTGACATAGTCAAGTTCGGCCGAACTTGACATCTACAAACCATCTCAAGCGAACTTGTCTACCAAACACATAAATACTTGATTCTGCTAGCCTATTCACATCTAATCTATACAGACTCGATATAAGACTAAGACATAGACATTCTCCACTAACAGCTGATGACTATGCTTTTGGTAGTACAACACTTTTTGGTCAAGAGGAAACCTCTGGTGGAAGTAAGGATTAGGGTTATGATCCTTTTATTGACATAACTTCTGGTGGAGGATTTAACTCTGACTCTTACTCACCCAATTATGCTTTTGCAGCAAATGGGGAAAACCAAGTTTCTGACTACTTATCTTTTGAGTTAAGTGATCTTCAACATTTTGACCCCACTGATTTGGAAGAAATGGACATTTTGCATTAACTTGCTTTGTTAAGTGTAAGAACTAGTAAATTTTACAAAAGAACTGGCAGAAAATTTCTAGGGTTGCATGGGGGGTTGAAAGTTGGGTTGGATAAATCTAAAATCAAATGTTACAAGTGTAATAGGTTAGGTCATTTTCCTAGAGAATGTAGGAGCCAAACAAGTGGTCCTATTATCACACATCCAAGTCCTAGACCTCAAAACACTCAAAACACTGTCCATTATTCCCAATATACCCCTGCTCCACACATATAAAGCACTGCTCACTTTGCACACCCTACAACCACTGTTCCTCAAATACAATATGTTCAAGCCTCAGTTCCTTAGGTTCAAGTGTAACCTGCACATACATGCTACACAAACCTCTGCTCCAGCAGAGAACAGTCAACAGAGCTTCTTCACACAAGGCTTTGTTGATTGGAGTAGCTTACCTGATGAACTTACAGATGAAAATTTTGCTCTAATTGCCAATTTTGAAAAAAAAAACATGATGATTTTTGTTTTATAGCACTAGACACAATACTGGAAGAGGTTGGATCTGAGGAAGTGGTGTCCAATTCTGATGTGGTTTGTGAAAAAGTTAAAACAGATGTTTCGGAAGAAAAGGTTGGTGAAGAAATGGTAAACTCTCTATCAGACCCATGGGAATCTAGTGTTTGTGAAGGAGAATGTGATTGTACCACGATGGCTGCTGCTAAGGTATCACCTCAAGTTCTTAAAGACTTATGTTCTGACAAATGTATCATTGTTTTTGCAAACATTAAAGAGGTGAATGAAAACCTTAGAAACAAGATCTTAGATGATGAAATTAAGTTTGAAAAGCTTGTTAAAGAGTTAAAATCAAAACTGTTTGAAAAAGAAAGTGAAATCAGCAGTCTCAAAAATGAATCAAGCATAACCAAGGATCAACTCCAAACAATGATAGAAAAATATCATAGTTGTAAAAAGGAGCTTGAATCGACCCAAATTACATGTGAAAATAGGTAGAATCCTGTAAAGGTTATAAGTTGATGTTAGAAAAATAGATCAAAAGCAATGTAAAATTTGGCATAAGCTTTCGCAAAAATGACCAAGTTTCTCAAAACACTACTGTAAATGATTCTGTTTTTGGTTGAAATTATTCCAACCAACATGGTTGGTCAAGAAATTAAAGTCACATAACCAAATGGAAAGAAAATTGTTTTGGAAAAACCTGAAGGATCCTCAACTTTTAAGGAAATTGAAAAATACCAATTCAAACCAACATGATCAGATGAATTTGATATTCTTGAAAATGTTAAGCCTATGGATTTCTCAACCACTGAGGGTGTGAAAGCACCTAAAGTGAAAATCATTCCGTTAAAAGATCTTCCAGCATATGTTACAACATCTGTTGACAAAAAAATTGAAAAAGAGAAGAAGAAATAGAATATATCAAACTTGTTTTGTGATTTTTGCAAGAAGAATAATCATGTTACTAAAAACTATTTTCTCTTAAAAGCATATGACATAAACAAGACAAGTGTGATCATTGATGCACCTTATTGCATTATTTGTGGCAAAAAGAATCACAAAACTCGAGAGTGTGTTTATCTCAAAAACTTTGATGTCAAGAAAAATGATTATAAATCAAAAACACTTGAGAGTCCACGGGATAGTACTCATAAGGGAAAGTCCAAACAAACCTTTTCCCAGAGAGATTCACGTAACAGATGCACCACCAACAAACAAATTTCCAAGAGGATATGGCCAACCACTTTATCAAAGAGTACCACATGGTTATGAGGCTTACAAAAGGCCTTCAAAACCAAGAGTGGACAAGCATCCTCATGATTATAACCACTTGACAGGAAATGGTCCACAACAGATGTTTCAAAAATCTATTCAAAACTCTGACCATTCTCCTGGACTTGAGGCTAGAATGTCTGTGATCCCATCCAAAGCCATTTTGGCCTTGGACACTCACCAACACTAAATTGTTACTAATGTGCAGGGAGCTTATGCATGCTTTGATAGTTTATGGTATGTAGATAGTGGAGGCTCCAGGCACATGGCATGATGTAGAGCCCTTTTCAAAAATTCTCTAGCACATAGAGGGGGTGATATATCCTTTGGTAACAATTAACAAGGAAAGGTGTTAGGGTCAAGGACAGTTCAAGCTGGGAAACTCAAGTTTGAAAATGTCAATCTTAATGACAATCTGAAATATAACATCCTTATTGTGTCTCAAATGAGTGACAAAGGCTATGGGTCATTCTTCACTAAGGAAAATGTAAGATTGTTGGGCCAGATGTGGTAAAAAAGATTGAAGAAGTCATAGCCGAGAGTAAAACACAGCTTGTTGCTCATAGGAGTGTAATGTGTATGTGGTTGATACGTTGAAAGATAATCTAATGTCTAATGCTTGTCTATTCTCAGCTGCCTCTAACAAAGAGACAGAACTATGGCATAGAAGACTTGGTCACACAAATCTCAAAATTATCACCACACTCTCAAAACAAGGCCTTGTAAGAGGCCATCCACCAAAACAATTTACATGTGATGAACATTGTGTTTCCTGTTTAAAAGGTAAACAACATAAAACTTCATTCAAATCCATTGATGAGTCCAAACTAGTCAATGTTTACAATTGTTATACATGGACTTGTTTGGCCATGTTAAAATCATGAGTCTTAAAAAGAAGAGGTATTGTCTTGTCATAATTAATGATTTTTCAAGGTTTACATGGACTTACTTTTTGCACTCCAAAGATGAGACTGCAGGTATTTTGCAGAACTTTGTAAGAAACATTGAAAAGCAATTTGATCTGCCAATAAAAATTTTTAGAAGTGACAATGGAACAAAGTTTAAAATAAGGAGTTGGATGGCTTATGTGTGTCAAAAGGGATTGTAAGGCAGTACAACATCCAAAGAACACCAGAACAAAATGGTGTGGTTGAAAGAAAGAATAGGACCTTAATGAGGCTGTCGAACAATGCTTGTAGATTCAGGTTTACCATTGTCTTTTTTGGCAGAGGTTGTAAACACTACTTGATATGTGCAAAACAAAGTTTTAATTAACCCTGGACATAAAAAGACTGCTTATGAAACTCTGTTCAATATCAAACCACTGATCTCTTATTTCAAAATCTTTGGCTGCTCGTGCTTCATTTTAAACTTAAAAGATTCAATTTCAAAATTTGCAGCCAAAGTAGATTGTGGTTATTTTCTGAGATACTAAACTACTGCCAAAGCCTATAAAGTATTTTACACAAGGACTAGGTGTGTAGAAGACACTTTGAATGTAAAGTTCAATGAACTTTCTTCTTTAAAAATCCTAGCAAATTCTGTTGAATTGTTTGATTTGGATAAATTTACATTTGAAGATGTATCTATTAAGACTAACAATGAAGGTACACCACAGTCTTCCCATCAAGATTTTGGTTTTGACATTGTGATTCCACAATATAAAGTCACTTCCATTACCAGAGGAACATATATTCAAAACATCTGTCAAATCTCTGTCACTGCTACCTCAACAGTTGTTGATCCTCAAACCTCTGCCACCTCATCAAGACAACCTAACCCACTGTTGACAAAAGTCCATCTTTTGTGGAAAAAAAATCAACCAACTTTTACACCTATGCCACCCATGCCTCCACCTCCATTCCAAACATCAATTGGCTCTTCAAAATTGCCAACAGATGTTAGCTCAGATGATTCACATATGTAGCCTTCACCTCTAAATGCCATCATTCCATACAAGGGAGATCTAATCTACCTTAAAAATTGCCCACCAGACCAAGTTATTGGCAACATCAATGAAGGGGTACTCACAAGAAGTCAATCCTAAAACATTTTTTGTTTTGCTAGATTTCTATCACTAACACAACCTATCAAGTATCAAGAGGCACTGAAAGACTACAATTGGGTAGAGGCCATGCAGGAAGAGCTCCTACAGTTCAAGAGACAACAAGTATGGGAACTTGTACCATTGCCTAAGGATGTATGTCCAATTGGCACAAAATGACTTTTCAAGAACAAAACAGATGAAAGGGGCGTTGTTGTCAAGAACAAAGCTAGGCTTGTGGTTTAAGGCTATAGACAAGAAGAAGGCATTGATTATGATGAAACATTTGTTCTGGTAGCAAGATTAGAGGCCATCATATTGTTTCTAGCTTTTGCTGTCAACCACAACATCAAGGTGTATCAAATGGATATAAAATATTCATTTCTTTATGGTAAGATCTAGGAAGAGGTATGTGTATGCCAACCCATGGAACGATAGTTGGTGGTGTTTCATGTAGGTTGGATGGATAAGTGTCCCAATCAAAACTTGATTTTGGAAGTTCAAACCTTGGTTCCTCATAGTAAGTGTATGAGGTGGATGGTTGGAAGAGGTAATAATTTTGTACTGAGTGAGATTCACCGCAAATGGTAAAACATTCTTCCTCGTAATCATCCTCTATGTAGTAGAGAATGCAATCTTCTGAGTAATAATCCATTGAATTGGAAGATACCCAGTAGATTATAGAGCCTCAGGATCAGAAAACAAAGCTTGAAATTGTAACAGAGGTTTACCACGGCCCCGTGCTGAGCAGACACGGCCCCTTGGTCAGTTCTCTATCTGGGCAAATCAGTTTTTGTTTGTTGGGTAATTGCAGCACGGGGGCATGTCTAGAGGGCACGGCCCTGTGTTCAGCTTACTGTAATTCCTAAAAAAAATTAAAAATTTAAAAACGAGCGCGCAATTTTGAAAAGTTTTGTAAAAATGATTAGGCCGTCGATTTTAAGCTTTCTTAAAATCCTTGTGTCCCCGACAACGGCGCCAAAAACTTGGTGCGTGTCGAGCGTGTTATGATTTTATTGATATTTTAAGTTCGTTTTATGCATTAGTCAAGTTTTAAATTTATAAAACACGATATTGTATTAACACTAAACACACACTAGGGCAAGTGCACCCATCGCAAGCATAGCATAGTGTTGGTAAGATACCGAGCTCCTCCAAGGACACAAGAGCTTTTAATACCGGTTTAGCATCAACATCTAATCGATACAAATTTTTTGATAAAAGTTTTAAAAGTTAAAAATAAAATATGTTGGGATTGAACCCTTTTCAAAGGAATAGATGATAGAAAGCCGAAACATGCTATAACATCTGATCTTGCATATCAGAGTTTACAAGCTCTGATGAATAACATCTGATATAGCCAAAGCCCTGTCAACAAGCATCTAATGAAGCTAAACAACAAAGATATCCAAAGCTCTACTGAAGAACAACAGTGGATTGCATCAGAGTTTAGTTTATCTTATTATATACCATGTAACAGTGTTTTAGTATTAGCAGAGGTTAGGCTATCAGAGTTTAGAAGTTAGTTATTGTATTGTTAGATGTCACCATCAGCCCTGACATCAGCAAAGATGCTCAGAGGTTAGACATGAACTATAAATAGGCAGTGCTTATGTATTGTTCTATCCATCTATCAAAAGATCATTTTACCAATCATCTTCTCTGCATTCTGTACGATCAAAATTAAGTTATAAAAGATTGAGGGAGAGTTGTAATTCACATGCAAAACTTATAAAGTTTGAAAGCATGATGGTCAAGGCAATCTTCCATTAGTTGTGATACAAAGTTTTTTATTTTCACTACATTTCACTCTGTTTTATCTTCATCCATAAAACCATCTTTTAAAACAATCACAACTAATTCAAACTCAGATCCTAACAATTGGTATCGGAGCTTGGTCAATCAACATTTGATTTAATAATCAATTTGATTTGGAAGATCAGCTCTCCCTGCTAATATGTTTGTTTGTTTTCATTGGAAAACAAAGTTTAACTACGTTCAAAGTTTTTTAAACAAAATATGTTGGTAAAAAATCAGAATGTCTCAAAACACACAGGATTCCAACAACACCGGATCCATGTTTAAACCTTCGATCCTTGTCAGGAATGAGTATTACATATGGCAACATCGGATGGGTCATATTCTTGCTTAGCAAAACACCGGTTGCTGGAGGTCAGTTGTATTTGGACCACATGTTCCTATGGTTCCAAGTACAGAGGACCCAATGAAACAAGTGCCTAAAAGTCCTGAAAATTACTCCGAACAGGATTTCCAAAACATTGAGTTAGATGCTAAGGCTTTTAGCATTGTTGCTTCAGCTTTGCCTAATGAAATCTATGCTGGCATGTTGCACTGCAACAGTCCAAAGGAGTTATGGGATGCCTTGAAAAAGCAATTAGGTGGGACTGAGGAAGTAACTAAAAACAATAGAGAAGTCTTAAATCAACAATACAAAACCTTTTTTCATTTCAAAAGAGAGTCTCTAACCCAATAGTTTGAGAGATTTAGCTATCTCATAAGTGAACTTAAGCTAGTAAACGTTGAATTTGCTAATTCGACTATAAATAGTCATTTCCTCATATCTTTACCAGAAAAGTGGGACACAATAGCTTTTGTGACTTGTACATTTGTTGTGTTTAAAGAAATGAATCTTACACAGCTTCATGGTAGACTCCTCACATATGAGAGAGATGAACCAGAAAAAGAAGCTACAAGAATCTGACAAAATGGCTGATGACTATGCTTTTGGTAGCACAACTCTTTTAGGCCAAGAAGAGGGATCTGGCAATGGTAAGGATCAGAGTTATGATCATTTCTTTGATATAACTTCTAGAGGAAACTTCAACTCTGATTCTTACTCACCTAACTATGCTTTTGCTGCTAGTGGGGGAAGCCAAACCTCTGACAAATTATTCTTTGAGTTGAATGATCTTCAACACTTTGAACCATCTGATTTAGAAGAAATGGACATTTTACACCAGCTGGCTCTATTAAGTGTTAGAGTTAGTAAGATTTATAAGAGAACTGGTAGAAAATTCCTAGGGTTGCATGGGGGGTTAAAAGTTGGGCTGGATAAATCAAATATTATTTGTTATAAGTGTAATAGGCTAGGACACTTCTGGACCTGTTGTGACACACCCTGGTCCTAGACCTCAACACACACAAAGCACTGCTCATTATTCCCCATATAAAGTTGCTCCTCAAATGCAAAGCACTACTCATTTTGCACACCATACTACCACTGTTCCCGTGCACTATGTTCAAACCACTGTTCCTTCGATTCAGTATGTTCAAGCACCATCTCCTCAAGTGCATGTGCGACCTGCACCTCATGTCACTCAAGCTACTCAAACCACTAATCCGGCAGAGGTTAACCAACAAAGCTTTTTCACACAAGGCTTTGTTGATTGGAGTAGGTTGCCTGAAGAATTAACTGATGAAAACTTTGCTCTAATAGCCAAAAATGATTTAGAAAACGATTTTTGCTTTATGGCTCTAGATACAATAGTTGAAGGTGATGAATCTGTGGAAGAGCTGTCTAAATCTTATGTATCTGAAGTTCATGATGAAACAGAGGTTATAAAAGAGAATGTTGATGAAGATGTGAAACCTCTGTCTGATCCATGGGATACCAGTGTGTGTGAAGGTGATTGTGACTGTGCCATGATGGCTCCTGCTAAGGTATCACCTTAGATCCTTAAAGATCTATGTTCAGAGAAATGCATAATTGCTTTTGCTAACATAAAAAAGGTGAATGAAAATCTTAGAAACAAAATTTTAGATGAAGAACTAAATTTTAAAAAACTCACAAAAGAGTTGAAAACAAAAATGGTTAACAAACAATTTGAAATCTGTAGTCTAATGCATGAGGCAAGCATAACCAAGGATCAACTCCAAACTATGATAGAAAAATATCAAGTTTGCAAAAAAGAGTTGGAATCTACCCAGATCACTTGTGAGAAGTGGTTGAATCCTGTAAAGGTTATGAGGTCATGCTTGAAAACCAGATCAAAAGTAACATAAAATTTGGCATAGGTTTCAGGAAAAATAATCAAGTTTTTGAAAATGTTATTGGAAATGAATCTGGTGTGGTAGAAATTGTTCCAAAAAAATTGGCTGGTGAAGAGATCAAAGTCACTGATAAAAATGGAAATAAAATTATTTTGGCAAAACATGAGGGATCCTCAACATTTGAGGAAGTTGAAAAATATCAATTTAAACCCACATGGTCTTATGAGTGTGACATTCTTGAAAACTTCAGCCAACGGACTTTTTAACCATTGATGGTGTTAAAGCATCAAAGGCAAGAGTAATCCCTATGAAGGATCTTCCAGCAGATGTTACAATGTCTGTTGAAAAGAAGTCTGAAAAATGGAAGAAGAAAGAAAGAGTCAAAAACTTGTTTTGTGATTTTTGAGAAAAAAGAAACCATGTCACTCAAAATTGTTTTCTTTTAAAAGCACATGACATCAACAAAACAAGCATAATACCAAATTCTTCAAACTGCGTCATCTGTGGTAAAACCATGGTTGCAAAAGTCTCTAGGCGCTCCCTAGTCAGTCAACCAGGGAGTTGAGAGTACTTGGTCTAGGCGGAGAGTACAACGGGCGTACTCGGACATGTTAAATTACAAAAAAAATTACTTCTTAGAGATTAAACAAATGTCAAATAACATAAAATTACTAATGTTTATAACAAAATACGTGAAAATGATTATCATTATTTAATATGATAGGTATAGAAATTATGTTTCATTATTATTTAAGTCAAACTAGGCTCGAGTTGACCTACTAGATTCGATTCTGGCCGAGGTTGACCGTGTTTGACCGACTCTGAGTAACTAGGCGGAATTGAAGAAAGTCGCATCGGCAGCCTACCTTGTAGCGACTACTCGGGGAGTAGTCGGCCTTGGAAACCTTGTTTTACAACCATGGGTAAAACCAACAACATAACTCAAGAATGTGTTTATCTTCAAACCTTTGACATCAAAATAAAGGAAATTAAATCAAAAACTCTTGAGAATCAAAGTTCAAGCTCTGCTAGAAGCAAATCTAAGCAGACCTTTGAATCTGTTCAAACATCTGTTATAAAAGCTTTGAAGAAAACCTCTGTTCCCAGAGAGGTACAAGTGACAGATGCACCAATTGCAAACATGTACCCAAGAGGATATGGCCAACTTGTATATCAAAAGGTTCCTCTTAGTTATGAGGGTTACAAAAAACCCTCAAAGCGAAGAGTTAACAGGCATCCTCATGGTTACCAACATCTGATAGGAAATGGCTCACAACAGTGGTTACAAAAACCTGATCTAACCATTGTCCATTCTCCTGAAATTAAGATTGGACAATCTGTGACCCCATCCAAAGCCATTTTAGCTTTGGAGACCCACCTAAACTAATCGTTTACTAATGTGAAGGAAGCTTCTACTTTTCTTGACAGTTATGGTATGTAGATAGTGGAGGCTCTAGGCACATGACAGGATGTAGAGCCCTACTCAAATATTTCATGGCACATGGAGGGGGTGAGATATCTTTTGGTAACAATTCAAAGGGGAAGGTGTTGGGGTCAGGGACTATTCAGGCTGGGAAACTCAAATTTGAACATGTTAATCTCATTGATAATCTAAAATTAAACTTGCTGAGTGTCTCACAAATGAATGACAAAAGATATGGATCCTTCTTCACAAAGAAAACATGTCAAATTGTACGACCAGAAGTTGTTAAAAAGATTAACCAAATCATTGCTGAGAGTAAAGCACAACTTGTTGCTCATAGGAGTGGCAATGTGTATGTGGTGGATATGTTGAAGGATAATCCAATGTCCAATGCATGCTTGTTCTCAGTTGCTTCAAGCAAAGAGAAAGAGTTATGGAATAGAAGACTTGCACACACAAATCTGAAAACAATCACCACACTCTCAAAACAAAATCTTGTCAGAGGTTTACCCTCTGTTGGTCCCAGATGGACAAAGAGAAAATAATTCCTTTATTATAATATAGCAAGCGATTTCAACAGTTGTGAAAATAGTGTGCGGAAATAGAAATCGAACTTTCAAGAAACAAGCACTTACAGAATTTTCAAGTTTTATATCACTTTGAAACAAAATGGTTTACAAGGTGATTGGTTGATTATTGCCTAGTACAAAACGAATACTTGTGTAATTCTGTGATGAAAGGCAGTGGAGTTTTTGGTAGTATGTATTAAATGCTAGTCTTAACTCATGTCCTTTCCTAAGAGACCTTCTATTTATAGAAAGTCTAGGTGCATGAATAAACATTTGTTTATTCATGCATTTGCTCTGCATAAAATAGCTCGTTGTCATATTCATTGAATCCATTTGGAACAACTTGCCTTTTCAATTGTGGCAGAGCTGCTTTTCAAACAAGTGGGTTTCATCAGATTTCTGATGATACCTCATCAGAATCTGATAAACAGATCATCATAAAGTATGATGATCAGACTTTTATAAGAATCTTCTGATATTCATCAGAAATATTATATGATCTATCAGAATGGCCTTTTCTGATCGTCTCTCCTTGTTTGGCATCGATTTCTGATTGATGTTGAGGATGTGTTCTTCTCTTCCAGTGTTCTCCCTTGTATCTTCTGGTTGTGTTCTGGCCTCCTGTAACTTTTATCCTCATCCATTGATCATGCCGATTACTTTTTCTTCAATACTTACATAGAAAGTTTCCTAACAGTTTCCCCCTAAGTATTGTAAGAAAAATGACAAATCATAACTATCAAACAATCTTTAGACAATGCTTAAACAAACCAAGTATGAAAAGTTTTAAACAAGTTCAAAAACATTTCTTTCAAAATCATATCATAAACTAAGAGTTCTATTTAATTTCACTTCAATCCACTCGTGTAAACATCACCCTTCTTCAACTGCATCTTGTGCTCAATGCTCTTGTGAGTTACTTGGTACAAGTCCTTGTACCATCCCCTAACTATCTTCCATTCTTCAATTGTGTCTTCAATTTTCTTTCTCAGCTGCTCATTGTTTCTTGCTTTCTTCTTGAGTTGGTCTTGTTTCTTGTTCATACAGTCCTTGATGTAATTTAAGGTCTGACTTGAGTACCTGCAAATTTCACTAACTCTGAACAAAGCATATTCATTATTGATGTCTTTGAATACCACTGATAGTTCGGTATCAAGTTCAGCTTGAATTTCTGTGTTAGGAGGAGGGACATGTACTTTCTTGCTATACTCAAAATTGATGCTTAGATCAAAATCTGCTATGGCTGCTCTCTGGTACACTTTTCTTCCTGTTTCGGTAATGTTGCTGATGGATCTTCTGTTGATCTTTGTTTTTCCCTTCTCTTTGTCAATAAGCTGTTTCATTTTTATAATATCCAAGGGATGAAGTTCATCAGCCAAGTCATTATCCATGATTGTTGTTACACTGTCGTCTGCCCAGAGCAAGGAGTACTTGTTCTGCATGTGTGTTCCCAAGATTCTGTCTGCATAAGATTGCTCACTTATTCTATCAATTCTGACCACTGGATTGGTGAGAGGTGTGTGTAGGATGGTCATGTATCTTTTCAATCTTACATCTACTATTTTTGTGCTCACAGGAGAGAGAGGCCTTTCAAGTTTATCTATCTCATCATTTCAGTAACATTCTCTGAGGTAATGTTCAGGGAACATCATAGTGTCTTGATCAGCAGTCAGAACCATGTATTCCTTCAGGTTTTCCCTGAGAATCTTCAGTGATTTCTTTCCTTGGCTTCTTTGATGATGTTACAGTCTCTTCCCATTTCCTTTTCTCAGCTGAAACAATTTGTTTACTGAAGATTGTTTCACCAGAATTGGTCATTTTGGGTTGACCTCTTAGGATGAAACTGCTCCCAACAGTGGTTCCAGCTGGTGGAGTATCCAGAACCCTTTGTTTTTCCTTTCTAGGAGCTTCAGGAGGAGGGCCCATTGAGGAGGGCTTGAGATGAGACGTTGAGTGTGTTTGACTGTTACCGTTTGCTGGGTGGTTTCTGGTTTCTTTTGAAGTGGTGGTTTTTGTGATATGAGAGTCTCAAGTTCTTGCACACCCGACTTTGCCAAGTTGGCACTGTTTAGTTGCAGACCCTTAATAAGTGATTACAAATCAGTTAAAGGCTGGGTGTTTCTTCTTTCATATTCTTGCAATCTTTGAAACTCACTTTTATGTTCACTGTGTGTGCAGACCATTCTTTCACCATCTTCTCAAGTGCATCTGCTATGGTGTTGTTATTTGCCCTCAGAATCTGGATTTCTACTAGAATCTTCCCAGAGTTTGAAGTGTCTCTTGTGGTTAAAGCCTCTGCGAACTTTTCTTGTATCTCCTTAAGAATTTTTGTTGTTGCTTCTCTGTTTTCTGATGACTGCTACAACTTCTTTAGGACTTCAGTGTGTGCTTTATGTCTGTTTTTTGATCACTTTAACAGTTTTTGACAGAGTCTTTATATCTGATCTTTGACTATTAATTTCATTCAGCAGCAGATCCTGCTTCTCTACTGTAGGAGATCTTCCAGTGCAGGATTTGGTTATGTTGTCTAGCTCTTTATGAAGTTGTTCAGATGTCATGGTTGGTGGTTGGGTAAAAGGTGGAACAACAGAAGCTCCCCCTCTAACACTAGCAGAAGACAAACTTATTGTTGTTGCAAAGTCATGAGGTTGAGTAGATGTTTATTGCACAACTTTACCAGAATATTGAAACTCATTCAAATTCAGGTTTTCCTCACATCCTTGAACCATTGATGATTCTCCATGAGTTGTAGAGAAATTCTTATCTTTCTCTTCTACATTTCCTTGATCAGCAGGCTGATCTCCACCTGCTGCCATCACATTCTCCTCCTCATTATCTGATTCAGAGAGTGGATCTTTGGAACTACTCAAATCTTTTCTAACAGAAACAGTTCTCTAGGTAACACAACATAAATTCCTTCAACTGATTCATCAGAATCTGTATTTGTTGAATTTGCAACAATATTTTCATCAAAGTTAATGTTTTGTTCACCTGTTTCTGCCATATGGGATGCTTCTGCATGATGCTGGTCAAACCCTTGGTTTTGTTCATCACTCCCCTCTGGTTCTGGTGTCAGTCTGACAATTTGATCCTCTTCCTCTGTATGTGGTGCCATTGACTGTTGATCATCATGTTCTGGTGGGGATATACTGTCAAACACTTTAGCAATTTCTTGTGTCTTGTTTAAGAGTTACAAGTGTTGTACATTGTAAGGTGATTCCTCTGGTATCAGATTCATCATACTCTCTGGTAGTGTTGGAACATCATTGTCTGATTTCCAGGCACCGACAGCACACCAAGGTTTCATGACTTCAGTTTTCCACATGTTTTCTGATGCAGGGAATTCAACATTCTTTTCAGCAAAGGCATCAGAAATCAGTAAAGACCAGAATCTGGGAAATGGCAGGTGTGAAGTGATTCTTCCATCTTTTGTTAAAACTGATCTTTTCATCAATCTGAATATCTCTGTTCCATAGTCAATGTTTGTTCCGGTAATCCGATAGAACATGATTGTTAAAACATTCATGTTTATCTGATCATTTCCTCCAATTTTGGACGTCATACACTTGTTTAAAATTGCCATCATTACTTGCCAAAAGGCAGGCAATTCTTGTCTCTTGAATTCACCGATTTTTGTGATTTTCTTCTCGTAGCTCATCACTGCTTCAAGTTGCTCAAACATATCTTCCTTTGCAGGTACAGGGTCATAGTGCTCAGATATGGGTATTTCCAAACATTCCCTTACTTTTCTGGTGTGATTTTTAGAAAGATATTTCTCCACAAATGAGCGCTCAATTCATCAGTCCCTTTTTCATTCAAAGTGTGGACGAGTTGTTGCAAGATGCTTTCAGGTACTTTTTCTGATTTGACCAAAGCTTGTGCAAGAGGAGATCTTGTCAAGTATTCTATCAGAATTTGGCATTTAACATCATAATCTTCGATTTTTGTGTTCAGCTTTTCGTTGTTGCTTTTCATTGGCAGGAAGTTTTCTTTGAGTTGGACAAAGTGTTCGATGGGTGGATTGTTGAGATTGACAGGGTTGATTGCGGCCATGGTAACAGTTTTTTTTTTATTTGAGAGAAAGATTTTAGGGTTCTAGAGCTGGAAGGTTTTGAAGAGGTGGGTTATTTAGATGAAGGACGTGGGTGGTAGATCGTGGCTGGATAGTGTTTAAGTGGGTTATTGACAGTTTTAATGGGAGTTAATTTCCTTTTATAAAAAAACGGTCAAAGAAAGGTTTTGATTTATCTATTAAGGTTTTGATGTATATCTTTTCAGCAAAGAAATTTGATTGGTCAATGCTACCGTCAAATTTCACTTTTTTCTTCCATTGGGGCCTCCTTTTGTGAAAGGTCCAATAGAATTCCTTTAAACTCTGTCTTTCATTTATCTTTTGACATCAAAAACTGTGTTACTTTAGAAGGATTTTTGAACAAATTTTTAATGTTTCCATTTCATCAAAAATTTAACAAAAATTTATTAGAAATGAGTGAATGTTCATCAAAGATGATAGTTTTTTTTTTCTTTTTTTGGATGAGAGGGAATGAATAGAGTTTCATAGGGATCACTTATACATGCTTTCCTGGTGCAACTTCAAGTCTTTATTCTTTTCTTCAAGGAATATTTTGTGAAAACCTCCCATTTTTTTAAAAAAATATCAATGAAAATTATTTTCACAGATTTTTAGAGTAATTGCCCTTTTTCGTCCTTGAGGTTTGGGCACATTTGCCATTTTCGTCCAAAATGACACTTTGGTACCATTTCCCCCCCCCCCCCACCCCCCCATTTGTAACGTTTTGCCATTTTCATCCAAATGCCTAACCTAGTTACTTTCTAACGTTAGATGGGTTATTTTTGAAAGAGTAAATTGCCATTTTCGTCCCTGAGGTTTGGGCACATTTGCCATTTTCATCCAAAATGAAACTTGTAACTCCGGCGCCGTCTCCGACACAACCTGCAACTCCAGCACCATCTCCGGCACAACCTGCAACTCCGGCGCCACCTAAAACTCCGGCACAACTTGCAACTTCGGCACAAACCTCAAGTCCGGCACCGTCTCCGGCCCAACCTGCAACACCGGCGCCACCTGCAACTCCGATAGTTGCAGGTTTTTGCCGGAGTTGTAGGTGGTGCCGGAGTTGCAGGTTGTGTCGGAGACGGTGCCAGACTTGCAGGTTTGTGCCGGAGTTGCAGGTTATGCCGGATACGGTGCCGGACTTGCAGGTTTGTGCCGGAGTTGCAGGTGGTGCTGGGTAGCAGGTTGTGTCGGAGATGGTGCCGGAGTTACAAGGGTTATTTTGGATGAAAATGGCAAATGTGCCCAAACCTTAGGGATGAAAATGGCAATTTACACTTTCAAAAATAACCCATCTAACGTTATAAAGTAACTAGGTTAGGCATTTGAACGTGGGGGGCAAAATGGTACCAAAGTGTCAGTTTGGACGAAAATGGCAAATGTGCCCAAACCTCAGGGACGAAAATGGCAATTTACTCTAAAAAAACTATGAAAACAATTTTCATTGATATTTTTTTTAAAAAATGGGAGGTTTTCACAAAATATTCACTGAAGAAAAGAATAAGGACTTGAAGTTGAGCCAGAAAAGCATGTATAAGATATAAATGGGAAAGGATCATCAAAAACTAAATATAAATGAGAAAACTAGAAAACTAACAAAAAAAGCATAAAAAACATACAATTTATTTTATAAAAAATCGTTGCATATTATGTATAAAAAACTTTTTTAAAAAAAAAAAAAACTTGTACTGCACATGTGCACTATATGTGTACTACACATGTGCATTATATGTATATGTTGCACATGTGCATTATATGCTTTTTTTTATTTTTTTAAAGTTTTTTTATATAATATATATGGCGAATTTTTATAAAAAATCAAAAAAATTGATATGTTTTTTTGGATTTTTTAGTTAGTTTTTTGGTTTTCTCATTTAAACTAGTTTTCTCATGATCCATCCCCTATAACACACACACACACACACACCAAAAACAAAGACAACAAAATAAAACTAGATAATACCAAACCAAAGCATAATAAAAAACCAAAAAATCAGTTGTGTGTCCGATGTACTGTGTGGTTGGGACAAGTAGGTTCATATATGTTCTCTTGTAAAACAACTTGAACTCTTGAACACCAGTCTTGCCGTATGCCTCCGAAGTCCAGCTGACTAGTGATCACCTTCGTTAAGAAACATGGGTAGATTATAAAAGGACGGGAACATCGCATGTTTCTTTCAAAGTCTCTCAGGAGATACTTTGAGAAGTTGTACGGTTTTTCATGTACAACTGCATGCACTACTTCCAACAACTTATAGGATAAGTCATTGAAACTCCCATACTTTGAAGAGAAGCATACTCCAAGCTGTGTTGTCAAAAATTGCCACTGTGGGATGAACCCAGATTTCCTAATCCATCTATACGTACTAGGAGAAGAGTATCCCATGTCTGTAACTGATATGCGGAAGATGGTGACATCAGTGTCATCGTTGAGTTGAAGAGCAGATCTAATGGTCTCGTCGCCGAGGATGATCTCCTTTCCCATCACCACACCAAGCTGGTGATCCACACCTTGGTTCCCTGTGGACTGTTTTTGCGTTCCACCAGAGCACTTGTAAGATAGTGGGGTGTAACTAGATGAATGTTGATAAGGCATAGCCAAGAGGGCTTTGCATTAGCATGTTGAGGATGGGCTTGCATCCTTGGTATTGAGGCTCATCAAGCCTCATCCTCATGTTGTGAGTAGTGTGAAGTTCGAGTGGGAAATGTCTTGTTTCAATTTCTCGAGCCATTTGGTTATGTGAGATGGAAGGTCAATAGGCTTAAGTGAAGAGAAGAAGTTTGATAGTGATAGTTGTGGTCAAAAATCTTTATGTGAAGTTGGTTTAAATAAGTGAGAGTGATAGTTTTGCTATTAATGGACTTCACCAACTAAAAGATTTTATCCTCTTATTCTTTCTCTTCATAAATACACTAAGATCCTTCGTCAGAGGAAAATGGTATCTTGTGTGAGTGAAAGTCTTTGTGTATTTATTGTTTGGGCGGCTACAACTAGTAGATTATAATCATTCTCTGCCCAGGTGTCCCCTTATATACTCTTCTAAGCATGGTGACTAAGCTGATTATGAATTGAGTTAAAAGAGTATGCACAATTAATTTTGATCAGAGGGGTCATTTGTGACGCATACTGCTCTATGTTCATGCAAGTGGCTCCTTGTCTCCCTTTACCCTTTTTTTCAAAAAAATTATTATGAATGTCTTCCTTTTTTTGTTTTATTTAAAGAAAGAAAGAGAGAAAAAAAACTACATGCATTGGGTTGTGTTTTTGTATGAAGTATGTGCAAATGAAAAATGTGTACACATTAGACATTTTGATTTTTAACCTATGTCTGACGAATTATCACTAAATAATTCATATTATGTTGCTTTCTGATGGGTTATCAAATTTTCTGATAACTTATCAGATTTTCTGATAATTTATCAGAATTTTTAATGTTTCATCAGATTTTCTGATATTTTACCAGATTGTTTATTGATACATCAGATACTAAGTTAATTTATCATAATAACTAATGTGCTCAACAAAATTTCTTATTCTTCGCATTTGGACTCGTTATTTCCTTTTTGTTGTGGTGACAAGTTGCTTTCTGAATTTTTATCACATCTTATGTTGAACATCCCATGCTGACCAGAAAATTATGTCTCTTTTCATCTAATGGTTTTGTGAAAATGTCAGCAATTTGATTTTCAATTGGTACAAAATACATTTCTATGTTACCTTTTTCAACATGATCCTAGATGAAGTGATATCTGACGTCTATGTGTTTTGTTCTTGAGTGATGAATTGGATTTTCTGTGATAGCTATTGCACTTTTTGAATCACACAAGACAGGAATCTTTGTCATATTTACTCCATAGTCTTTGAGTTATGTCTTCATCCATAGCACTTGTGAACAGCAACTTGCTGCTGCTATGTATTCAGATTCTGCTGTAGATGTACCAACACAGTTTTGCTTTTTTCTTGCCCAACATACTAGCTTCTCTCCCAGCATTTGGCATGCACCAGATGTGCTTTTTCTATCAGTCTTGCATCCTGCGTAATCTGCATTTGTGTATGCTATTAGCTCCAGGTTGGTATCTTTAGGATACCAAAGACCAAGTTCTAATGTACCTTTTAGATATTTAAAAACCCTTTTAACTGCTTTTAAGTGAGATTCTTTAGGATCACATTGATATCTTGCCAAAAAGAATGTAGTAAACATAATGTCTGGTCTACTTGCAGTTACGTATAACAATGATCCTATCATTCCTCTATAGGTTTTAATATCTACACTTTTTCCTTCTTTATCAGAACCAAGTTTACTTCCTGTTGCCATGGGAGTTTTTGAAATTGAGTTGTTTTCAAGTGAGTATTTGGTCAAAATTATTTTTACATATTTAGTTTGACATAGGAAAATTCCATCAATTCTTTGTTTGACTTGTAATCCTAAGAAAAAAGTTAACTCACCCATCATACTCATTTCAAAGTGGCTGGTCATTAATTTTTCAAACTTTTTGCAGAAGTTTTCATTTGTTGATTCAAATATGATGTCATCAACATATATTTTAATAAAGTGTGACCTTTATGTGTTTTAAGAAAGAGAGTTGTGTCAATTGTACCTTTTGTGAAGCCAGAATTGATTAGGAAGTTTGAAAAAGTTTCATACCATGCTCTAGGAGCTTGCTTCAGACCATACAAGGCTTTGTTTAATTTGTAAACATGATTTGGGAATTTTAGATCAACAAAGCCTTCAAGTTGATGCACATATACTTCTTCCTCAATCTTACCATTCAGGAATGCAGATTTCACATCCATTTGATATACCTTGAAGTCTTTGGATGCTGCATAAGCAAGAAAATTATTACTGCTTCTAGTCTTACTACTAGTGCAAAGGTTTCATCATAATCTATCCATTCATGTTGACAATAACCTTTTACCAATAGCCTTGCTTTATTCCTAGTGATCATTCCATTTTCATCAGATTTGTTTCTAACACCCATTTTGAACCAATGACAGACTTATTTTCAGGCTTTGGCACTAGATTCCATACTTGACTCTTTTCAAATTGATCTAGCTCTTCTTGTATTGCTTGTATCCCATCTGCATCGTTTAGTGCTTCTTTGACAGATTTTGGTTCAATTATGCTTAAAAAGGCAGCAAATACACATTCATGTGCTGTTACAGATCTTGTTCTTACGCCATCATCTATATTTCCAATGATATCTGACTAAGCATGCCCTTTTATCCATCTGAGACGGATATCAGAATTTGCTGATTCTGATGGATTTGATGTTTCACCCTGATTATATGCCTCAATAGGGTGAGATGTATCAGAATTCTGACTGTCTGACAAAATTTCTGATGAAATTGTGTTATTCTAATTTTGTGTCAGGTGATGCATTTCCCATTTCTCCTGCAGGGTTAGTACATGATTGTTCTTTTGATATTCCTGTTGGATAATGATCATGTTCTAAAAATTCATTCATCAAACTTTCAAAAAGTTGATTGAGGTTTTGTTGTTTGTCAGAGGGATTTAGTTCTTTCAAGTATTCATTAGAAACTTCTGTCTCTGTTGAATCATCAAAAGACACATACAGACTTCTCTGATTGTCCTTGTGTTTAGAATAAAATTCCTATATGCTTTTGAGGACAAAGAATAACCAAGAAAAATTCCTCTTTCTTTTTTCTGTCAAATTTCTCAAGACTTTCAAAATCATTGAAAACAAAACACCTACAACCAAATGTGTGTAAAAATTTTAGATTTGGTATTCTACCATTTATGATGTTGTATGGTGTTTTATATAGTCTTTTATTGATTATGGTTTGATTTTGGGTAAAACAAGCATTTGCTATAGCTTCGGCCCAAAAGTATGTGGGAAGTTTTTCATAAGCTAGCATTGTTCTGGCTGCTTTAACTAAGGTTCTGTTTCTCCTTTCTACAACTCCATTTTGTTGTGAGGTTCTTGGAGCAGAAAAGTCATGAGAGATTCCCTTGCTGGTTAGGAAATTCTCAAGTTTTGAGTTTTAAATTCTGTTCCATTGTCTGTTCTAATCCTTCTCACAGTTAATTTTAAAAGATTTTCAATCTTTTCGATAAAGTTTATGATCAGATCAGGAGTTTGACTTTTCTTTCTTAGAAATTCTACCCAAGTATATCTGGGATAATCATCTATAATTACCAGAATGTACTTCTTTCTAGAAAAACTTTCAGTGCTTATGGGTCCACAAAGATCCATGTGTAAAAGTTCTAAACTTTGTGAGATTGATGATTCAGAAATTGTTTTGTGTGAACTTCTTTTTTATTTTCCTATTTAACAAGCTTCACACAATTTATCCTTCTTCGAGGATATGAATGGTAAACCTTTTACTAGTCCTATTTTACTAATTTACTCATTTTAAAATTTAAGTGTGCTAATCTTTTATGCCACAACCAACTATTACCTTTGTTGGATTTTGAAAATAAGCATAGTTGAGGATGCTTGGTTTCTTCTTTAAAATCAAAGTAATAGATGGACTTTCTGATCCTTTTTCCACTTAAGTAGATTTTATTATCATCCAAACCAATTATCAAACATTTTTCTGGTAGGAAGGTTAGCTGAAATCCCTTATCTCAGAATTGACCACAGCTTAGCAGATTGTACTTTAAGCCTTCCACGTAGGCTACTCTTTCAATGGTCAAAGAATCATACTTTGTACATCCATATCCCAATGTCCTCCCTTTTACTCCATTTCCAAAGTTGACTAATTTACCCAGTTTTGGAACAAAATTACTGAGTAAGCTCCTATCTCCAGTTATGTGCTTGGAGCTTCCAGAATCGTAGTACCAGATCTGTTGCACATGTGGTCTTGAAATGAAGAAGTTAGAGGATTTTTGGTACCCAAACTTGTACATTTTCAGATGAATTCTTAAACAGGCTTCCTACTCTGGATGTGTTTTCATCAGAGTATTTGTTGCATTATGATCCATGATCAGACTGTTGTATTCTTGTTTGGAGATGGTGTTGAATTAGTTTTAGCATATCAACACACATAAAAGATTTTTTATCAGAAGTTTTAGATACATGATCTTGCGATGAAAGTTTTGGATATTTTGGATTAAACACCCTTTTGATGTTCTTGAAGATGTTTGTTGAAGTGTGTCTTCTGAAATTACAAAAGAGTTATCAGAACTTATTGATTTTGTGTCAGATTCTGATGTTAGTTTATCAGATTTCTGATCAGTTGCTTTTACAAAGATATTAGGATTTCTTGTATCTGTTTTAACATAACCCAATCCTTCTCCTTTGTTTTTTTGGTGTTGTTTCAATAAGGTTGATGAACTCTTTTGCCTGTTGAAAACCTTTTACATTTATTTCTTTTTCATGAATTTTTGTGTACAAATTTTTTCTTTCTGTTTCGTAAAATTCAACTTTTTCTTAGTTGTTTAAGTTTTCTTCAATCAATAATTGATTTTCATTTATAAGATTATTCAATGTTCTTTGTAACTCATCTGATTTTTTACTTTCCAGATTCTGTTTACTTGAAGGTTTGTAAAATCTGTCATAAGTTTGTTTAGTTTTTGCTCAAGATCAAAATTTTTAGTATTTACCTTCAGCTCTGAGTTTGAAGTTTCTTCATCAGAAAGTTTTGCCATATGGAAAACACTTGCCATTTCTTCTTCATCTTCATCAGAAGAGTCATCTATCAGCCATGCATCTGTTCCTTCTATCAGACCAACTTGTTGTTGCTTTTTGGCTTCTTCTAACTTTTTTTCATAGTAAGCAACGTCTTTCAGCTTCTTGTTCTTGCATTCTGATGCATAGTAACCCTTTTGCTTACACTTATAACAGACAACTTCTGCTTTTCCTTTATCCCTTGTTTTTCCTTCCATCCTCCCTTTATCACTTTTTGGTACTTATGGTTTCATCCTTTCAACCTTTTCTCGAATGTTTTAGTGAGTAGTGCAATTGCTTCAGCGAATGCAGAAAAATTTGATGAAATATCAATATTTTCTGGATTTTGATAGTTTGAAGTTTGAGATAAGAACTATAGATCCCCCTCTTTGATTTCATTCTTCATATATTTCTTTTCTCTGGGGACAAGGATGCTATACAAGTCATGTAGACTCATATTTCCTAACTCTAAAGTGTAGGCTAAAGTCATGGTTAGACTTCTCCACTCTCTTGGTAAAGCATCTAGGAATTTCACATTCCTTTCATCATTTGATTTTTCAATTCCAAATTTTTTTAGCTCATTTAAAAGTTCTGCAAATCTATTATATGTTTCATAAAGGCTTTCATTTGGTAAACTTTTCAATCTCTCATATAAGGAGACATAATTTGTTCTCTTGTTTCTTTTCATTCTTTCTCCTCCTTCACAAAGATTTTCCAATTGATCCCATATTTCTTTTGCTGATGCACATGCATCTACTTGTGAAAATATGTCATTGGAAGTGCCATAATCAAAAGTGATTTGGCCCTTTCATCTGCTTCTACCTTTTTCTTATCATCATCACCCCAAAAATATTTTTCCTTTTGGGGCAAAAGATGATGGTACTTCAGGTGAATCATCAGTTGCTGGTGTGCCTGGTATTTCAAGCATAGGTACATGTGGTTCACTAACAATGGATTGAAACAGAGCTCGATCATGTCCATTAAGAATTGATCATCCTGATTTTCCATTAGGGGTACTCCTCCCTGACCAAAGTCGGAGGCTTTGACATAGACCCCATGTTGAAAGCATTATTCCAGGTTTGAAAGTTTGCTATATTTAAATAAAGGAGTGAGCAATTGATCGTTTGAAAATATTTTATTCAATCTTCTCTGATACCAATTTTCGGTCCCATATGGACAAAGAGAAAATAATTCCTTTATTATAATATAGCAAGCGATTTCAACAGTTGTGAAAATAGTGTGCGGAAATAGAAATCGAACTTTCAGGAAACAAGCACTTACAGAATTTTCAAGTTTTATATTACTTTGAAACAAAATGGTTTACAAGGTGATTGGGTAATTATTAGCTAGTACAAAACGAATACTTGTGTAATTCTGTGATGAAAGGGCAGTGGAGTTTTTGGTAGTATGTATTAAATGCTAGGCTTAACTCATGTCCTTTCCTAAGAGACCTTCCATTTATAGAAAGTAACTCGTTTTCATATTCATTGAATCCATTTGGAACAACTTTCATGCATTTACTCTGCATAAAGTAACTCGTTTTCATATTCATTGAATCCATTTGAAACAACTTTCATTTTCAATTGTAGCATAGCTGCTTTTCAAACAAGTGGGTTTCATCAGATTTCTAATGATACCTCATCAGAAATCCGATGAACAGATCATCAGAAAGTCTGATGATCAGACTTTTATTAGAATCTTCTGACATTCATTAGAAATATTATTAGATCTATCAGAATGGCCTTTTCGGATCGCCTATCCTTGTTTGGCATCGGTTTCTGATTGATGTTGAGGATGTGTTCTTCTCTTCCAGTGTTCTGCCTTGTATCTTCTTGTTGTGTTGGCCTCCTGTAACTTTTATCCTCATCCATTAATCATGCCGATTACATTTTTCTTCAATACTTACATAGAAAGTTTCCTAACACCCTCAAAACAATTCACTTGTCAAGAACATTGTGTTTCCTATTTAAAAGGCAAACAACATAAAAGTTCTTACAAGTCAATTGAAGAGTCCAAAGTAAGCCAGTGTTTGCAACTACTGCACATGGATTTGTTTGGCCTTGTAAAAATCATGAGTCTCAAAGAGAAAAGATACTGTCTTGTCATTGTAGATGATTTTTGAAGGTTTGCATGGACATTTTTCATGCACTCTAAAGATGAAACTGCAGGGATTTTGCAAAATTTTGTTAAACAAGTTGAAAAGCAATTTGACCTTCCAGTAAAAGTCTTTAGAAGTGACAATGGGACAGAGTTTAGGAATAAGGAATTGGATGCATTATGTGAGTCAAAAGGGATAGTTAGACAATATAGCATCCCAAGGACTCCAGAACAAAATGGGTGGTTGAAAGGAAAAAAGAACTTTAATTGAATCTGCAAGAACAATGCTTGCAGACTCAAGTTTACCCTTGTCTTTTTGGGCAGAGGCTGTAAACACTGCTTGCTATGTGCAGAACAGAGTTTTGATCAATCCCAGGCATCAAAAGACTACCTATGAAATTCTTTATAAAATCAAACCTCTGATCTCATATTTCAAAGTCTTTGGCTGCCCATGCTTCATTTTAAACTTAAAAGATTCAATTTCAAACTTTGCAACCAAAGTAGATTGTGTTTATTTTCTGGGATACTTAACCACTGCTAAAGCCTACAGAGTTTTTAACTCTAGGACCAAGTGTGTTGAAGAAACCTTGAATGTAAAGTTCAATGAACTTTCTTCTTTGAAAATCCCAGCAAATCCTGCTGAACTTTTTGATCTAGACAAATTGACATTTGAAGATGTGTCTCTCAAGACTGACCTTGCAGATACATCACAATCTTCTCATCAAGACCATGGATATGACAGTGTGCTACCACAATTCAAAGTCAATCCATCCATCAGAGGATCAGATGTTAACAACTACTGTGAAAACTCTGCCACTGTTGGATCAACAATTATTGACCCCCAAACCTCTGCCAACTCACCAAACCAAACGACAGTTGATAAAAGTCCATTCTCTGTGAAAAAAATTCAACCACCATTCACACCCATTCCACCTATACCTCTACCTCCATTTCAAACAGATGTTGGCACTTAAAAATTGCCAACAGATGTTAGCTCAGATGATTCCCATTTGCAGCCTTCACCTCAAAATGCCATCAAGGGAGATCTTATCTTCCTTAGAAGTCATCCATCTGATCAAATCGTTGGCAACATCAATGAGGGAGTGATCATTAGAATCCAATCCCAAAACATTTGTATTTTTACTGGTTTTCATCACTCACACAACCTGTCAGGTACCAAGAGGCACTAAAAGACCACAGTTGGGTAGAAGCTATGCAAGAAGAGCTCCATCAATTCAAAAGACAACAAGTATGGGAACTTGTACCACTGCCTAAGGATGTATGTCTAATAGGCATAAAATGGGTCTTCAAGAACAATACTGATGACAAGGGTATTGTTGTCAAGAACAAAGAAAGGCTTGTGGTTCAAGGCTATAGACAAGAAGAAGGCATTGACTATGATGAAACCTTTGCTCCTGTAGCAAGATTAGAAGCCATCAGATTGTTCTTAGCCTTTGCTGCTAACCACAACATCAAGGTGTTTCAAATGGATATCAAAAGTGCATTCTTGTATGGTAACATCAAAGTAGAGGTATATGTCTGTCAACCTCTTGGATTTGAACATGCATTTTGTCCTGATCATGTCTACCAACTAAGGATCAACTGGTAGATGTTCTAACCAAAGAATTAGATACATCTACCTTTGAAAGCTTGATCTCTAGGATTGGTATACTAAACATGGATTAAAAACAAAATTTTTGGTGATCCATGTGTAAATAGCAATAAAAAGTTTTTAGAAAATCAAAAATCCATCCTTAAAAATAACTAAAATTGAAATTTTTTTAATAAATCTCTAAAGTCTGCTCATAACCTCTGTTTGCTTCAAAGCACTGTTGACTTGACAATTTATCCACGGACAAAAGTGTATCCTCTGATTTCCCTTTGCCAATGTTCACAAACCACTGATAGAGTTAAAACTCTAATTTCACTTCTAACCACTGATATCTATTCTCTGATATGTCAAAATTAGTATTGTTCCCACCCTCTACTTTGGTCATAGCAGTGGTTTGCCATAACAACTGTCATCCATTACTTATTAGAGGTTACATGTGGACGGATGTTAGCCATCAGATCTTAGCAATAGATGCCACGTCATCACTCATTTTTTCACTTTATAAAAAACCCTATTCCATTCCAAACAGAGTTTTGCACTCTGCCGAATCGAATTCAAAATTCTAAAAGCAGGTTTCCACCTATAGTCTTCTTCTTTGCAACTTTTCCACACCCAAATCTTTCACTATGACGCTCATCACTAAAACACCCTACAATTACACTCCGATTCTTGAAGATACTTGTGACATCTGAGCCTTTTCAAGCATCAAACAATACCGAACAATTCCGACTCTAATGAAATCTTGTGTTTCATTCCTGAGAATTGTGTAATTACATGTGACATTTATACATTTTAGTCCATGTACAATTTCAACTCCTCTAGGCTTTTCTGGAGGTTATACATAAGTTATTACGCAAAACAAAACCAATTTAATACGACGTATGTTCCTTAATAGTTACGTAAGCTAAACATACCTTAAATAACCTTTGCATAACTTAGAAATAAGTTTTGAAGAGTTTGGTATGTCAAAAACAAGTTTATTCGATCACAGGGACTATTTACGACAAACTGCAAAAGTCTGCCGATTCTCGCAGCGACGTACGCTCCGGAACAAGGTCACAAACTTAACATACCATAAATACCCTTTACATAGCTTAGAAATAAGTTCTGAGGGCTTCGGTATAGCAAAAACACACTTTTGTAACTTTAGGGGCTATTTTGCAAATTCTACGAAACTATGCCTTTTTTATTATAACACCATCCGGAACATGTACGGACATCCAAAAAATTTTTTAGTCATTAAAATATGGTATTTTAGTGATTGGAATGCAAAAATATCATTCGTTACGTGTGTATGGTCATTTACGTGTTTGTTACAATTTTCGTCGTAATTAACAGAAAACCACAACCGTACGACCAAACGAACCGACCTATGGAACATTTTTGGACATATTTCAAGTTCCCTATACTTTAACATCATTATGGAACTTAAATATTGGGTTAACGGGTGTTAGAAATGCCAAAACACGTCGAAAACACGTGCAGGGACCTGTTCTGCCATTTTTGAAACTTCTGAACTGAGTATGGGGGGCTAGGTGTAGCGCGTAGCTCCAGGGGGTTACCCGTCGCGTAGTGCGACGCTCCTGTTTTCACAGAAACATTAGCTGGCAGCTTCCCAGCTTATTCCCTTGCCACCAATACGCAAATTATGACACCTATCTTGCATTTTGCCACACTTAACCTGTATCTAACACCTCAATAACACTTGTTATCATCCTAGAGCATTGGCCTAACACTTGGCATGATCTTGAACACCTTTGAATCATTATAAATACCAATGATCATGTGAATTTTGAACTCTTTAACCACCTTCTTGCTTCAACCTGCCACAAATCCGAATTTTTACTCATTGTGGAGCTTCCTCTGGTGTCTTTGATCTTTTCCCTTGTGTTTGTAAGTGATCCTTCATACCATGTTCAAAATCTATAGCTTAATTTGACTAAAAATCAAACAGTTTGACTTCTGTTTGACTTTTAGTTTTGATCATGAATTGATCAAGTTATGGCTCAATTGAATCTTGCAAAATGATGATAATCAAGGTGGTTATGATCCCTAAAAATCATGCCTACTGATTATCACCATTTCTAGTCATTTTGGCAAGTCAAAGTTTCGGTCAAAATGCGATTTTTGCGCATTTTGCAACGGATTTAATTCCAGGAGTCAAAACAGTTTGTTTTGATGCCAAAACTCTTTTATAAACTTATTTAGACATGTCAAAACATGTCTAAATCGTCACTCTTATTTTAGTGCTTGTTTAGAATCGAAAGTTAAACGGTTTGACCACCGCTTTGACTTTCTAATCTGACCCGTTTGGTTGATCTTTGGATCCGACAAATATAAATTTGTGACCATAAATATAAAGGGAATAACCCTCTGAGGTTATACCTTATGGTCATGTTGTTTGGATAGTGTTATGATAACTAGTTGTTTATATAACAATATGATTTCAATAATGTGATACAACTTGTTGGTGTGATGTATTTATAACAAGAATGACATTCATTAACAATGGCCAAGCCGAGCACTATTAAGTTAAGGCGCCTAGGACTAACAATCCCGTTACCAAAATTCCCGGGGTTTGTGGGGAAATTTGAGAAGCGACTGAAACTGTATTTGTAACATACCCTTTGGTGGTATGTTATACGATTAAGGGACACCGTGGGTGGTCTCGAACAAGTCAACAAAGGTTTGAATGTATTCATGAAACGACCAAAAGTTTTCACAATTATAACAAGGAACAATTGGTTCACAACAAGGAACGATGAACGATGAACAATGAACGATGAACGATGAACAATTGGTTTACAACAAGGAACGATGAACAATTTGTTTATAACAAATGGTTTATTACGAGGAACGATGAACGAAGAACAAATGTTTTCAAACAATGTCACACAACGATTTTCGATTAAAGATATAAACCATACGAGGTTTCTTACAAGATGATTTACCACTCGAGTTTACAAAACAAATGATTTTAGTTAAGATTCATGGCTACAAGATTTTGTTTTACTTATATCAACTTGTAAAGTTGATATATCATATTGCAATATCAAACACTTTATGATTTCAAGATTTACACTCGTCGACTCTCGAAGTTGGACGAGGTATTGCAATATAGATATTAAGTCATGAATTTGACATTTCACGAAAACTATGTATTCGCCGGCATTTTTATGCTGACCTCGTTTGCACATATGTTTCAGGATTAGTTATATTACGATTGTTGCTGCATACTTCACGTAGGAACGGACGCGGACCTTGGTGCCTTAAAACAAGAATGGCAATTAAAATGTTTGTTTAGTTTGTTGTAATTCCGAAGATAATGTAACTCGTAATCATTCAAGAATCATAACTTTAATTAACATGTGTTAATGAAACAATCTGTTAACGTGACTCCCCAAGTGATTCCGCCGCGTGTTGCTTTACGCGATTTGGGATGTTACAGGTTGGTATCAGAGCATTGGTTATAGGGAATTAGGTTATTAGTAATGCTTTGACCTAGACTATAACCTTCCTAGGACCCCAACGCAAGTTTACTTGTGTTTAGATTCTTAAAACATTACCATCACCTATCCTTAGGTGATTATCAAAAACAAAGCATATCACATCTTTTGAAAGTCAAAATTTTTCCAAAACTTCACAAAAAATCATCTATCCTTAGATGATTTATTTTTAAGCTTTGTGCCTTCAAAGTTTTCAAAATCTCGTCAAAGTTTGGGTTTTATTAATGTGAACACGTGTAATCTGGAAGGGTGGGTGCATGTATCCCGAGTTTTCTGTCTAAGGCTAGAGTGTTCGTACAAATCCACTTAATCGGACTAGTCACTCTTACCTGGGAACTCTTGGGGTGAGTGTCCACTTATAGGCTAAAGCATGTCTTCGCGATACATTATAAAGACCCATTTACTTTGATTAGTCACTGTGTCATTTGTTTGTTCTTAGTACTAAACAATTGATCACAATCCTTATGCTTCGCCGATATTTCTTTTAACAACTCATTTTGGCTATCGAATATCAATCTCATTCGGCTTCACTCATATTTTCCTTTTCCTCTTCTAGAATGCCTTCTCATCACAATGACACTCAAAAGTCTGAACTGGCTAATACCATCGCCCAGCAGATATGCACAATACTCAGTGGAACTCTTGAGTTAGCTGTAGCCTTATCCAGTTTTGGTGATAAGACTACTCATGAGGAACCAACAAAGACGAAAGCCAAGCCTTCAAAAAAATCAAGGAAGCGTAAAGCTTCAAAGAATCCTACATTGATTAATCCAATTCCGCTTAACCAAGTGGGACCTAGCCAGGTGACTCTGCCACCCGCTAAGAAACCATACAAAGGAAAAGCACCCCTGTGCAATCAATGTAACCTTCATCACTATGCCAGTGTTCACTGTTGAAAATGTTTTAACTGTGGACAAATTGGTCATACAGCCAAGGTCTGTCGTTTGGCTACCCCACCAAACCAAGCAATGGCAGTTCCTACTCAACTTATCGCAACTCCTCATGCGATACTGGGTTGTCCTAACTACCCACATGGAATCTGCTTCAATGGTGGTTATCCTAATCATTTCAACTAATCGGGCTGGCAAATGACGACTCAACGTGTGGACACAAGATCTACACTGGCAATGTTAAGGCTTGTGCTGATGTCTAAATAAACACTTAAACTTCTATGTTTGCTGTTTATTTCCCAAGAATCTTGAAAGCACTTTGATTGTCTATAAATAAATTTGGTTGTTTCAATATTATTTACAAATGCGATTATATATGTGTGTTCCTCCCCTACAATACCAATACCAATCACATGGTTCCTTGCGAATTAAACAACTCTTGTAGTTTCTTTCATTTTGCGATCGCCCGCGATCTCTACAAAATCCTAAGTACTTGTTTCTTTTAAGAAACAATGTATAAGGTATAAGTTACAACTCTTAACAAATACTCAAAGTATCACTTTAAATCCTTGATTGGATACCTAAGGATACTTCCATGAGTCCTTAAATGGTCTTATGCAATATGTTTATGAGCATTTCAATGTTCTCTCGTTTTCATTATACCATACATAATGATTTCAAAGATATCTTACATGATTTCAAAAGACATTTCACATGGTTTTCAAATATTCTAACATAGCATATTTACCAAATATACATAGTGCATGATTTCATGCATATTTTCAAAAACCATACGTCTTAAATCACATATTTTTCATATGTTTTCAAAACATTTTAATATGGTATATTTACCTAATATAACTAGTGCATAATTTCAAAAACATTATATGTATGATTTCCAAAATCATTGAACATATTTTCAAAGACTCCATGCATGATTTTCAACGACATTTTGCTCCATATATTGACCAAACATACTTAGTGTGTTTCAAAACATTTTCGGGTACAAATATTTATAAGATCTTTCTATCCTTATAGTTAGATTCTTCTGGATGTTTAAAGTGCAAATCGAAGTCCTTAATTGGATTCTTTGTGTACTTTAATGCAAGACAATGTGACAAGACGATGTGACTAAACCAAATCCTTACAAAATCTTTCTATCTTCATAGTTAGATTCTTGCGGATGCTTGAAGTACTAAATGAACTCCTTGATAGGGTTCCTAGTGTACTTTAACTACTTATGTACAAATTGATGACAAGTTAATAACAAGTTGATGACCAAATTGACAATTATGCGATTATGTGTTTATGTGTTAAGTTGATTCAAATGTTCGTTATCCAAATCCTTGTAGAATTTTCCATATTTTCATATGATAGATTCTTAGAAGGATATCCGAAAGTATTATCTTAAATCCTTGAATGGGTTATTCAATGCAAATAGTTAAGCCCTTGGATTCCAAAGTACTATTCCTAATTCGATTCATAGTTAAAGAGACCTTTCAGGGTCTAGTTAAAGAAACCTTTCAGGGTTTAGTTAAAGAGGCCTTTCAGGGTCTAGTTAAAGAGATCATTCGTTGATCTAGGTTAAGAAACCTTTCAGGGTTTAGTTAAAGAGGCCTTTCAGGGTCTAGTTAAAGAAACCTTTCAGGGTTTAGTTAAAGAGGCCTTTCAGGGTCTAGTTAAAGAGATCATTCGTTGATCTAGTTAAATAAACCTTTCAGGGTTTAGTTAAAGAGGCCTTTCAGGGTCTAGTTAAAAAGATCATTCGTTGATCTAGTTAAAGAAACCTTTCAGAGTTTAGTTAAAGAGGCCTTGCAGGGTCTAGTTAAAGAGATCATTCGTTAATCTAGTTAAAGAGGTCTTTCAGAGCCTAGTTAAAGAAGTCTTTCAGGGCTTAGTTAAAGAGGTTTTTCAGGGCCTAGTTAAAGAAGTCTTTCAGGGCTTAGTTAAAGAGGTCTTTCTGGGCCTAGTTAAAGAAGTCTTTCAGGGCTTAGTTAAAGAGGTCTTTCAGGGCCTAGCTAAAGAAGTCTTCCAGGGCTTAGTTAAAGAGGTCTTTCAGGGCCTAGTTAAAGAAGTCTTTCAAGGCCGAGTTAAAGAGATTGCTCATCAATCTAGTTAAAGAGATCATGTGTTGATCTAGTTAAAGAGATTGTTCGTCAATCTAGTTGAAGAGACTCTTTGGTGGTCTACTTAAAGGGATCATGTGTTGATCTAATTTAAGAGATCCTGATAAGGTCTAGACAAGTTATTCCATGTTTACTCATATGATTTTCCCCCTACACGTCACAAAATAAACTATTGTGCAACAAATTGAGTAATTATGGATGCATACATAATTATAAAATCCCTTGCATAGAAAACAATAGCAAGTTTAGTCATGTGTGAGAACCTATAGTAATAAGAATAACGAAACGGGAACAATGTAATAAGGGCATGGTGGATACGCCGCTGGTACTTCCTATATATAAGTGTTCCTTACTTCATTGCAAGCGTGGCGTTATTTAAGTTACTAGAAGTTCTGGACCTTGACCAATGTTGTTCTATCATACACTCTCTGACTCCAATTTCGAGCACACACAAGTTTGCTATACTAGTCTTCATGGGAAACCCTTATAAACAATCTTTCGTTCATTATTCGAAATCCGACTCTTCTCCTTCAAGTTCACACTCTCTTAATGGTGTGCTGCGAAAAAAGATACCACTATGACATTTACAAGAATCTTTTCTGAGGCTCAGTACAATCAAAGGTGTCACGCACCTACCTATTGGAATGAGGTTAAGATTTTCGAATCTCAACTCATCACCATGGATAACAAATGAGTACAATAAACAAAGTTCGCTGGATTCCAAATGTTTTCTAGAGATTTTTCTCCAGGAACGAAGGATCACTTGAGGCGATACCCTCACATATGTTTTCACAAGTTTCCTCTAAATTAAATTTCGGGACGAAATTTCCTAAAGTAGGGGAGACTGTGACATCTGAGCCTTTTCAAGCATCAAACAATACTGAACAATTCTGACTCTAATGAAATCTTGTGTTTCATTCCTGAGAATTGTGTAATTACATGTGACATTTATACATTTTAGTCCATGTACAATTTCAACTCCTCTAGGCTTTTCTGGAGGTTATACATAAGCTATTACGCAAAACGAAACCAATTTAATACGACGTATGTTCCGGAATAGTTACGTAAGCTAAACATACCTTAAATAACCTTTGCATAACTTAGAAATAAGTTTTGAAGGGTTTAGTATGTCAAAAACAAGTTTATTCGATCACAGGGACTATTTACGACAAACTGCAAAAGTCTGCCGATTCTCGCAGCGACGTACACTCCGGAACAAGGTCACAAACTTAACATACCATAAATACCCTTTACATAGCTTAGAAATAAGTTTTGAGGGCTTCGGTATGGCAAAAACACACTTTTGTAACTTTAGGGGCTATTTTGCAAATTCTCCGAAACTATGCCTTTTTGCGTATAACACCATCCAGAACATGTACGGACATCCAAAAATTTTTGTAGTCATTAAAATATGGTATTTTAGTGATTGGAATGCAAAAATATCATCCGTTACGTGTGTATGGTCATTTACGTGTTTGTTACGCTTTTCATCGTAGTTAACCGAAACCGCAACCGTACGACCAAATGAACCGACCTATGGAACATTTTTGGACATATTTCAAGTTCCCAATACTTTAACGTCCTTATGGAACTTAAATATTGGGTTAACGGGTGAGAGAAATGCCAAAACACGTCGAAAACACGTGCAGGGACCTGTTCTGACATTTTTGAAACTTCTGAACTGAGTATGGGGGGCTAGGTGTAGCGCGTAGCTCCAGGGGGTTACCCGTTGCGTAGCACGACGCCCCTGTTTTCACGGAAACATTAGATGGCAGCTTCCCAGCTCATTCCCTTGCCACCAATACGCAAATTATGACACCTATCTTGCATTTTGCCAGACTTAACCTGCATCTAACACCTCAATAACACTTGTTATCATCCTAGAGCATTGGCCTAACACTTGGCATGATCTTGAACACCTTTGGATCAATATAAATACCAATGATCATGTGAATTTTTAACTCTTTAACCACCTTCTTGCTTCAACCTGCCACAAATCCGAATTTTTACTCATTGTGGAGCTTCCTCTGGTGTCTTTGATCTTTTCCCTTGTGTTTGTAAGTGATCCTTCATGCCATGTTCAAAATCTATAGCTTAATTTGACTAAAACTCAAACAGTTTGACTTCTATTTGACTTTTAGTTTTGATCATGAATTGATCAAGTTATGGCTCAATTGAATCTTGCAAAATGATGATAATCAAAGTGGTTATGATCCCTAAAAATCATGCCTACTGATTATAACCATTTCTAGTCATTTTGGCAAGTCAAAGTTTCGGTCAAAATGCGATTTTTGCGCATTTTGCAGCGGATCTAATTCTAGGAGTCAAAACAGTTTGTTTTGATGCCAAAACTCTTTTATAAACTTATTTAGACATGTCAAAACATGTCAAAATCGTCACTCTTATTTTAGTGCTTGTTTGGAGCGAAAGTTGAACGGTTTGACCACCGCTTTGACTTTCTAATCTGACCCGTTTGGTTGATCTTTGGATCCGACCAAATATAAATTTGTGACCATAAATATAAAGGGAATAACCCTCTGAGGTTATACCTTATGGTCATGTTGTTTGGATAGTGTTATGCTAACTAGTTGTTATAATCCTCAATAATGACCAAAATGCCCTTTTCGCGAATAAATCAACTTTGAGCTTATGTAACATAAAATTTGAGATGTATTCTGATCAAATAACATTTTCAAACATGTTTAAGCATTAAAGACTTATCATAACACATATCTAACCATCCGAATGCGTAGTTACGCAAATGACGCGTTAAAGTGGCTTAAACTACCTTAACGGGTCATAACGGGTCAAAAGCACATAAAAATCTTTCCAACATAGAATGATAACTTATTAAACCATGTCATACGAGTCCCAATACTCATTTGGTTTATAAGGTGCCATTCGATCCAAATCCTCCATTTTCAAGTTCTGATATTTACTTGTTATCCGATTCATTAGGACACACATTTGATTCCTTGATCTTCGGACTGATCATACACTTATACAAGACTTATTCGCAAATCCCAGGCGAGTATATTGCTCCCCTCTTTTATGTTTACAAATGTTTTGGGGTGATTCATATGTGCTAAATGTTTTCAAGTTTTCAAAGTACAAATACTATGGTTTATATAACAATATGGTTTCAATAATGTGATACAACTTGTTGGTGCGATGTATTTATAACAAGAATGACATTCATTAACAATGGCCAAGCCGACTAGTAGTAAGTTAAGGCGCCTAGGACTGACAATCCCATTACCAAAATTCCCGGGGTTTGTGGGGAAATTTGGGAAGCGACTGAAACTGTATTTGTAACATACCCTTTGGTGGTATGTTATACAATTAAGGGACACCATGGGTGGTCTCGAACAAGTCAACAAAGGTTTGAATGTATTCATGAAACGACCAAAATTTTTCACAATTATAACAAGGAACGATTGGTTTATAACAAGGAACGATGAACGATGAACAATTGGTTTCAACAAGGAACGATGAACAATTTGTTTTGAACGACGAACAAATGTTTTCAAACAATGTCACACAACGATTTTCGATTAAAGATATAAACCATATGAGGTTTCTTACAAGATGTACCACTCGAGTTTACAAAACAAATGATTTTAGTTAAGATTCATGGCTACAAGATTTTGTTTTACTTATATCAACTTGTAAAGTTGATATATTATATTGCAATATCAAACACTTTATGATTTCAAGATTTACAATCGTCAACTCTCGAAGTTGGACGAGGTATTGCAATATAGATATTAAGTCATGAATTTGACATTTCCCGAAAACTATGTATTCGCCGGCATTTTTATGTTGACCTCGTTTTCACATATGTTTCAGGATTAGTTACATGAATATTGTTGCTGCATACTTCACGTAGGAACGGACGCGGACCTTAGTGCCTTAAAACAAGAATGGCAATTAAAATGTTTGTTTAGTTTGTTGTAATTCCGAAGATAATGTAACTCGTAATCATTCAAGAATCATAACTTTAATTACCATGTGTTGATGAAACAATCTGTTAATGTGACCCCCCAAGTGATTCCGCCGCGTGTTGCTTTACGCGATTTGGGGTGTTACAAAACTGACTCAAATAGACAATATCATGCTATGATCAAAGTCTTAAAAGAGTCCAAATACAAGAACATCATGGAAATCAAAGCCCCAGTTTATCTTGATACATTACGACACTTCTGGGAAAATGTTGAGGTTCATTCCACAAAGAAGAAACCTTACGCCATTATTTCCATAGTGGGTCAAACACTCATCCAACTAACCCCAACTACCATTTCTAAAGTGTTTGGTCTCAATGACCTAGATCATCCCACGTCATTTCCACATAATGAACTGCATGCCGAACTCATTGAAAGAGGTTACGAATGTCAACTCATAGGTAAAATAATCTATAAACCCCAGTTTCCTATTGAAATGAAGTTCTTTTTACATACATTGTTAACCTGTTTATCCACCAAAACAACTGCTTTTAATGAAATACCATTGAACATGCAGTACTTGGGATATGCTATACTTACAAAATCCGATTTTAACTTCTCCCAAGTTCTGTTCAATGATTTGGTGGCAAACTTTAACAATATTAAAAAGAATAAAGCTTTTTTGATGCATCCAAGGTTATTAAGTGTTTATATTCAAAAACAAGTTAAAAATGAGGATGCTAAACAAGTGTTGTGGCTTCTCCCGCAGCCTTACACATGAAACCTTTACCAGAATAACTAATCAATCAAAGTTTTTGCAAACACAAGTAGAGGGGAATGATCTGGTTCAGAAGAAAAAAATGTTCAAGCTCAAACCTCTGCTGCTGAGCCCACTGCTTCCGTTGATCATGGCACTACAACAAGCGTTGTGAAACCCACTACGACCACTTCCAAAAGAAAATAAAAATCATCCAAAAAGCCCACCAAAACCAAACCAAAGAAAACGGGTCCTCTGGAAGATGAGATCCCAGAGGTTAACACTGTGACAGAAGAGAAGTCACATGAAACGACTGCTGCTACTTCCTCACAGCATGTGGAAAGATCTCAACCTGAGAACCAAACTCCTCCTGCATCCTCACAAAAGGATCAGGTTGTAAGCACAGGGACACCAAAATATGAAGCACTGGATCCACTTGGATCTATCTTCCACAGCTCCTCTCCCAGGGCAATGTCTATTTCGGCACCAAACCCTCACCAACAAATATTCCACCTATCATTATACCTCTGTTGAATGCAATAGACATGGATCAGACACGTATCAGTCCCTCTCACTTGTCAAACCCTGGTCGTAGCGGAAGCGCAAACGTGTGACTTATAGGTAATCATTGCAATCAATCGTGTAAACAAATAATAATTAACAACGATGCCATGATCATACATATAAATTTTAAATCAAAGTTTACAAGTTTCAAAAGTGAATTCCCAAGTTTCCGACAAGTTTTCATATGTTATCCAAAAACAACATTTAAGTTAAGTTACATCACAAAAGTATATTTGTTATCATCATGAAATATATCAAGGTTTTGACTCCCATATACCCATACAAAGTTGGGATATAAGAGGCAAACCCTTCAAAAGTGGCATTCATTTCTATGTCGTTTCCAATATCCCAGGCCTATGACCATTCATGCCTTGTTTCCTAAAATACATGTAATTTGAAAAATCAACAAAGTTGAGCGAGTTCATGTAGTTTGTTTTCGTATAAATTGTCATTGTTGTAATCCAATATTGAAATTCAGGTATTTTATTACCAATTATGGAATTTAAGGATCTATCAGTGGTAACGAGCCCCCTGACATCATGTGCCATAAGTAAATAACCAAACTGAGACACTTTATCCTCAATTGGGTTCACAAAAGCACTCCATGGTTAACAACTAGGAGTGGAGAGTGCCTCAAGCGCAATAGATCTACACCTTTTTCACCTTGGTCACTAAGTGATTAATGGTTACTATTGTTATCATTGTCATCATCCTATTTACGCACATCCATCGTGTTAACATCTAAACCCATAGCTAACATACCATTATTCATAACATGTATTTCCCCCGAATGTTATAAAACCGAAAACGTTTAAAAGAAAACGGGGACATGAACTCAAGGAATTGCGCTCTACAAGATGTGCGTACAATCACAAATGATCTCCTGGTCTCATACCATAACCTACAAGTGTCCTAGACTCCGTTAGACACTTAGGCCTAGCATATACTATGTACAAGTTCTCCCATCTTGTATTAATTGTATTAAGTTGTGTGTTAGGTGAATAATTCTTAAGTTAATATATATTTCACCAAATATATATTCTCGTGCCTCATGAGTTGTATGAATGGACCTAGCCCTCTTGACTTCGTGCCCCGGCTGAGTATGATGTACGTGTCCTTGACTTCTCAGAGTCGGGTCTCACACGGTTGGTTTGACGATGTCGCAAATGGATATATTTTGTATTCTTAAAATATATTTTCTCGTTTAAAAGTAATTGTTATTCACCGTCTATTCGCATGTGTATATTTATTCTCGAATAAATATATGTATTTTCCAAATATGATGGGTTTTTAAAAATAAGATATAATTTTTAACTTATACTTGTATTTGTATACTTATACTTCTCCAAGTATTCTTGTTTTAGACTACTTTGACCAAGTCAAAAAAGGTGTATAGTTGTATTTATTTTCTAAAATAAATATCTTTAATTCGTCAAAATAATATTGCTAATATTATTTCTAGTATAAGTATACTTATGTAGAGGGTAGTATGACTTGTCATTTTTATAAAATGTATACTTAGGTAAGTATACATATGTTTGTGTATAAATACTCTTGTATTTTCACATTAAGTGACAAGAATCATTCCTTGTGATTATTATATTTTCCGGAAATTACGTTTCTTAAAGATAATATATTTTTAAGACTTGTTTGTAATATATATATAGTTTTACCAACCTTGTTAAAAATATATATATATATTTTTTGCTCTCAATTCATATATTTATCCATATAATTGTTCATTTGTCCAAAGTCCATATTTTGATCAAGAAATAGGTTTAACTATATATCTTGTTGTATTTGTCCATACACCCAAGTATGGGTATTTTGTGTATGTTATTCTTGGGTATTTTTCCATGGTATTTTGAGGGTATTTGTATTTATACTCCATTGGGAGTACTTAATGTATTAAATCCCCTAATTGTCAACTACTACATAATACACATAATATACATATAAACACACATTTCTTGGTGACCACTAAATATATATATTTTCCAAAATATATATATTTACACTTATTTTTAAATCTTTAAGACAATATTATTTTCTTAACTTATATTTTTATATAAAAATAGGGGAAGGCCATGTTTAATTTATTTAAACATCTTATAATCAAAAGTCTAGTAACAAAAATTATATTTTCTAAGCGTTTGAATTTTATAAAAATTTGGCATAGTTTCCCCTAGATTAGGAGTTTTCCCATGTTTTAAAACATGTGTTAATCTTTACAAACTCATCAAATCATCCACAACAATTTTACAAGTATAAACATATGCATAAAAATGCATTTTTATGTCAAGATGAACTCAAAGATTTGTAAAATCATGTAGTCTTTTAACATGATATTTAACATGTACATTTATCTTTAAAAATATGGGTTATCTTTAGTTTACACCACTTTGTAGAAAAATCATTTCTAACAACTTTGTTCATCATCATTTTAGGGACTTATAATCATAAACATCACATGTTTAACCACTTTAACAAGTTCAACTTTCAAGTGTAACAAGTTCATCTTCATGCTTTTCATGGATCCTTCAAGATCTATGTGTATGCTTGCTAGATCTTCACATCTAGCAAGTGTACTCATGATGGATATCATCTATGGCATAAAATAAGCATCAACATCTTCATTACATCTTTAGGATATGATTATTTTCTTTAGATGATGTTACTAGTTCATGTGTTCATCTTTTTAAGGTGATGGTTTTAGATGGTTCCTTGTACATAATAGATATACTAGTAACAAGATGAAAATGAGGATTAGCAAGCTTACTACTAGCTCTAGTGGCTAGGGAAGCGGCAAAGAAGAACAAGTGATGAAGATGGTGCAAAGAAGGTAGATAAAAGCTTCTTAGAGAGGTCCTTCCACTTCCAAAGATTGCAACCTTCTTCAATAAGCTTGAGACACCTTAGAACAAACTTGGATTTTCTTTAAATGAACACAAGAATGGAGCTGTAAAGGGGGTGTTTGGGTCGTGGGTATGGAGGGAAGGGAGGAAGAAGATGAAGTTGATTTTTGGTGAAGTGATAAGGTTGGAGGATGTTAGGTGATCTTGTCTTCTTATATCTTCATGCAACTCCTCCATCCATTAAACCTTTCTATCAACCACAAGACTTCAACAAACATGGGGAGACATCATGAGGGCTAGTGGGGCCCTCATGTTGACCGTCCACTCTAATTGGGGGGGGGGGGTGGGTTAAGTCATCAAGTTTGAAAGTTTAAAGGTTTATGTGTAAGGATGAGGGTTTAATTAGATGTTATGTGAATTTAAGTGTTTTTAACCAAAATGAAGTGTTAAATGACCTTTACTAATCTTGTAACATTAAAACAATGTTAATTAGTTCATATGAAGTGTCTAGTCGCGTTCGGTGATCGTTCCGTTATCGGTTTGTTAAAATGCTAAGTTGTGAGGTTAGTAAGATATGAAGTGCTATTAATCCCATATGATACTTTAAGGGCTTTCCAAATGAATAACAATGTTTAACATGATTTCTGAAACTTGAATAAATTGCCAAATGCTGAATTATGCTGAAATGTGCTGAAATGGTTATTTATAGTCTATTTCGGACAGTTTTTAGTGTTAATTTATTTCCGGACGTGTTATCCTAAATCCTTGCTTTCCCACATAGGATTTATTGTATAGTTGCTATTGGACTTCCATCTAAGTGCTAAAACTGTCATTAAGCCGAGTACCGGAACCGTGCTGACATAGCTAGTCTAACCGGCCAGTCTACTAATTGTTCCAGTGCACTGCCTAAACTCTTTTCAGATGCGATTATTAAAATGAATGACATGCACTATTTAAATGTATTTCATGACAGTCTCAGATATATAAGATGTAAGCAAGCAGAACATGACGTTTTAAATACATAATTGCATAATTAAATTGACTAATTAGTTGTACGGAAGTTACCCGAAAGCGCCAGTTGTCACATACTCCCCCTGTTAAAAGGAATTTCGTCAAGAGATTCAAGCTGAGTTATCCGTTGCAGGAGTCTTCTCAAACAAGTGAGGGTATTTGACTTTAAGTTGATCTTCACGTTCCCAAGTATACTCGGATCCGTGTCGAGAGTTCCAACGGACTTTGACAAATTGATATGACTTCTCCGTGTTTTCTGGACCTTCCAGTCCATACATCAATAGGTTCTTCAGTGAATTGGAGCTTGGCGTCTACATGAATCTCATCCACAAGTATGATAACCGTCTCGCTAGTTGGACACTTCTTGAGGTTAGACACATGGAATGTGTCGTGTACATTATTGAGTTCCTCTGGTAATTTTAGCTTGTATGCAACAGTACCAACCTTCGCCAGAATTTCGAAGGGCCCAATGTATCGTGGGTTAAGCTTTCCACGCTTCCCGAATCTAGCTACGCCCCTCCCAAGGTGAGACTTTCAACAAGACCTTGTCTCCGACCTCGAAGGATAATAGTTTACGCCTTTTGTCCGCGTAGCTCTTTTGTCGATCACGAGCTGTCTTAATACGCTCGCGGATTCTTAATATCCTGTCTGGAGTTTCTTGGACTAGTTCGGGACCAATGAGTTGTTTGTCACCGACTTCCGCCCAGCATAGCGGAGATCGGCACTTACGTCCATAAAGTGCTTCGAATGGTGCGGCCTTAATACTAGTGTGATAACTGTTATTGTAGGAAAACTCTACCAATGGTAAATGAGTATCCCAGTTTCCGCCTAAGTCCATCACACAGGCGCGAAGCATGTCCTCTAAGGTTTGGATGGTTCACTCGCTTTGGCCATCAGTCTGTGGATGAAACGTTGTGCTTAGATCTAAACGAGATCTAAACGAAGCTTTAAATGATTGCCAAATCCGCAACACAAAGTGACCATCTATGTCTGAGATTATGGAGACTGGCACTCCGTGACGTGCCACAATTTCCTTAAGGTAAAGCTCAGCTAACTTCTCAGTACTGTCTTTCTCTCGAATCGGTAAGAAGTGAGCCGACTTGGTTAACCGATTTATGAGAACCCAAATCATGTCATTTCCTCAAGAGGTCCGTGGGAGCTTTGTTATGAAATCCATTGATATTTATTCCCACTTCCAAACAGGAATTTCGGGTTGTTGTAATAATCCAGATGGTTTCTTGTATTCAGCCTTGACCTTTGCACAAGTCAGGCATTTCCCAACATAGGTCGCAATGTCTATCTTGAGATTAGGCCACCAATAATACTCTTTCAAGTCTTGGTACATCTTATCCGCTCCTTGATGAATTGAGTACTTTAACTTGTGTGCTTCGTCCAGTACCAAGTCTCGTAGATCTCCAAAATAGAGAATCCAGATTCTTCCCATGAAATATAAGTTTCCATCTTTGTTTGGTTCCATTTGTTATTCCATTCCTCGTAATGATTCTACTGGAATGTTTTTCAGTTTTAGAGCTTCTTAATGTGCCTCACACACACGAGTCGTAAAGTTTGTCTGAATTATCATTTCTAAAGCTCGTATTCTTAACGTCTTGACTCGTTCCTTGTGACTCAAGGCGTCCGCTACAACGTTCGCCTTGCCCGGATGATACTTGCTTGTGCAATCGTAGTCATTCAACAATTCAACCCAATGCCGTTGGCGCATATTTAATTCTTTTTTATTAAATATATGTTGAAGACTTTTGTGATCCGTGAATATAATACATTGAGTACCATATAGATAATGTCGCCAAATCTTTAAAGCAAATACCACTGCACCTAACTCGAGTTCGTGTGTGGTATAATTTTTCTCAAGAACCTTTAATTGGTGTGACGCATACGCGGTGACTTTTTCCCGTTGCATGAGCACGCAACCTAAACCTTGATGCGAAGCATCACAGTACACCACGAAGTCATCGGTACCGTCGGTAAGTGATAAGATTGGTGCGTCATATAACTTATCCTTTAAAAGTTAAAATGCCTCCTCTTGTTTTTCGTCCCAAACAAACTTCTTGTCTTTCTGCGTGAGGGAGGTTAGCGGTTGAGCAACTTTGGAAAAGTTCTCAATAAATCTCCAAAAATAGCCTGCTAATCCCAGAAATAGTCGAACTTCAGTTGGAGTCTTGGGCGCCTCCCAATTCTTAATTGCTTCAATCTTCGACGGGTTTACATGAATACCAAACAAGCTTCTTGTCTTTCTGCGTGAGGGAGGTTAGCGGTTGAGCAACTTTGGAAAAGTTCTCAATAAATCTCCAATAATAGCCCGCTAATCCCAAAAATAGTCGAACTTCAGTTGGAGTCTTGGGCGCCTCCCAATTCTTAATTGCTTCAATCTTCGACGGGTCTACATGAATACCTTTCTCGTTCACCACATGCCCGAGAAATTGTACCTTGCGAATCCAGAATTCGCACTTTGAAAATTTAGCGTAAAGTTTTTCATTCCTTAGTAGCTCCAAAATGGTTCTCAAATGTTGCTCATGCTCATCCTTCAACTGTAAATATATTAAAATATCATCAATAAATACTATCACGAATTGTCGAGATACGGCTTGCACACGCGATTCATTAGATCCATAAAGACCGCCGGTGCATATGTTAGGCCGAATGGCATAACAAGGAACTCATAATGACCATAACTAGTCCTAAAAGCCGTTTTGTATGCTTTCTTCTTGTATCCGTAACTGGGGATATCCGGACCTTAAGTCTATCTTGGAATAGAAGCTCGAACCTTGTAGTTAGTCAAACAAGTCATCAATTCTTGGTAGTGGATACCGATTCTTGATAGTAAGCTTATTCAACTCTCGATAATCAATGCACATCCTGAACGTTCCGTTCTTCTTCTTCACAAATAAGACCAGAGCTCCCCAAGGCGAAAAGCTTGGTCAAATGAATCCCTTATCCAGCAAGTCTTGGAGCTGTGTTGATAACTCTTGCATCTCAGAAGGTGCTAGTCGATATGGAGACTTGGCTACGGGTGCGGCTCCCGGTACCAAGTCGATGTGAAACTTGACTTGTCGTTGAGGTGGTAATCCCGATAAGTCTTCAGGAAAGATTTCATGATCGGAATATCTTCAAGCTTACACTCCTCAGCCTTCTTGTCGACCACGCGTTCTAGGAAAGCTATGCAACCTTTCCTTAAGCACTTTTGAGCTTTCATTCAATTAATAATCTGTAGTGGCGTGTTCTGTTTTTCTCCATGGACCACCAAATGTTCTCAGCTGGTAGGGGAATACGAATGATCTTTTCGTGACATAAGACTTCAGCTCGATTATCGGATAGCCAATCCATACCGATAACGACGTCGAAACTACCTAATTAAACCGGTAAGAGATCTATGTCGAACTTATGTTCACCCAGTTCTAAGGTACCTTTCTTTATAATTTCGTCTGATTCTACTAACTTCCCGTTAGCTAGTTCAATCGAATAAGGAACATCTAATTTACTTGATTCTACCCCCGAGTATATTTCTAAATTCCTTAGAAATAAAACTAAAATCTGCCCCGGCATCAAAAAGTATAGATGCAAAGTGGTTGTTTATGAGAAACGTACCGGTGACCACATTTGGGTCCTCGCGTGCGTCCTTAGCTCCAATCACAAAAGCTCTTCCCCGAGCTTGATTTCCTTTCGAGCAATCCTTCTTGAAGTGCCCTTTGTCATCACAGTTAAAGCAGCCTTCATTTGTCCCTCAGCATGCAAAAGTAGTATGCCTAAACCTTCCAGACTTGCCACACTTGGGGCCTCGGCATTCCCCGGAATGGTGGAAAGGGCATTTGGGTCATTTTGGTGCGTCCCCAATGTAAGGCTTTCTTTCAGAATTGTTTGTGGTGTTGGCGACATAGGCTTTCGCTCCTTTGTTTTCCCTTGACGCTTGCCTTTTGTTCTTATTGTTGTTACCACGGGTGCCTTTCTTAAAGTGGGAGAATTTCCTTTTGTTGGAGTCTGTAGTCTCCAAAGTGGTTCCTTCTTATTCTCCCCAACCTTAGGTAATTTCTTCTGACGCACAGCCTCCTCAGTAAGGCTAACAGCTAACTCAATCGTTTCGCCAATTTCGGTGGGTTTCGAGGAGGTAACCAAACTTAGAATTTCAGGGGCGAGTCCCCATATGAACCTCTCAATCCTTTTAAATTCTGGTTCCACCAAATACGGAACCACTCGTGACAAGTCATGAAACCTTTGTTGTATCCCGCGATGTCTGAGCCAATCATCTTTAGATTCCAAAATTCCATCTCCAGTTTTTGAACTTTTGACCTTGAACAATACTTTTCCCTGATGATTTCTTTCAGCTCCTCCCAGGTCAGACCATATGCAACATCGTCACCTTTAGTCTGGACCTGGAGATTCCACCATGATAATGCTCCATTAATAAAGAGTCCAGTGACATATGTGACTCTTTGCTCAGCAGGGCACTTGCTCATTCATATGACTGAGTTAGTCTTTTCAGTCCAACATACGAAAGAAACAACACCTCCTGTACCATCAAAGTTCAGAGGCTTGCAGTCGAAAAACTGCTTGTAAGTGCAACCTGAAACAAATTAGATGCACCAATTCAAGAATGAGAACTCAAAAGTACGATTAGAATAAACGAGAGTGTCATGTGGTTATATGAATAACCAAAAGTTACCGATGGGAGGGTTGGTTCCAGATGAACCTTCGGTTCCACCGCTATGCTCCGTGTGGTTGGCCTCGTGCTGCGCAATGGCCTGAGATATGCGCCTATCCAGCTCCTCTTCAGTCGTTGGTAGCAGGTTGTTGTTGATACTTCTTCTACGTGGCGGCATCGTCTTTTAGTAGAAAATATCGATCGTAACTAGACGATTGTTTAATAATGGAAGAAATATTTATTACTATTATTATATAAAAAAATATTATATATATTTTTTTGTCAAGTATATATATAAGCAATACGTCGGATATGGAGTAAGTAATCATATATATGGCGTAAAACATATGATCGCACACATGCAAGAACACACCAATCATCACAACCATCATGTAATATCAAGTGTATGTACTCACCATGGAATAATAAATAAACATCACCCACAACATCATCATGTCATAACAATATCAACCAACATATCACCACATCATAATAATATCAACTACATCATAAAAGAAGGACAATGTAAAATAAAGAAAATACTTTTTCATACATAACGACAACTTGATACATTTTTTTCATGGAGAATCAAAAGGACTTAGGGGTACAAAGCCCTAGTCAATACAAGTTCATACAATACAATAGTAAAATTTTCTTCTCCATTGCATCTTCATGTCTTCAGTTGTCTACAAAAGCTGGATCTTCTGGTTTGAGTCTTCGGAAGCTAGATCCACAAAAGTGGGGCTGATCTCCAAAGGCTAATAGTAGCTACACTACTGTGGTGGTGGGGGTGGCAGGGATGGTGACCTGTGGAGAAAACTGCGAAGATAAGCCAACTCCTCCTCTAGACCGAAGACGCGTCTAACGGAGGCAGTCTGGATACACTCCCACTCACACATACGTGCCTCAAATGGGCACCCCACGTGGTGATAGGGACACTGGGGTGGTGACGTCGGTGGTGGTGGTGGTGGTGGTATGATGGTGGGGTGGTGGAGGTGATGATGGTGGCGGGGGTGGTGGTGCACTAGTAGTGGCACGAGTGTTGCGCTGGCTCTCGATCTCATAGATCCTCCTGAAGATCGAGATATCTGTAGGTCATGAGAGGTCACTCTCTCATCTAGAGGGATGGGAGGAAAGTGGGAGGGATGGTACAGATCAAATGGGCTCATGCCCGGTGGAGGTATGCGAGTGTACATGCTATGAGAAGGATATGGAGGGCGGGTGGCATACATGGGTGGTGGTGCAGTAGGGGGTGAGGATCTGGCCCAGTGAGTGGGCCCAGCAGCAAGTGGGTCATGTACTGGATGATAAGTGGAGCTGCTAGCAAAGAATAGGGGCGGCTGCACAATAGGGCGTGGAGTACCACTCAATGAATAGTGTTATGGGCGTCCGGTAAAAGGGGCGGGTCTAGGAGTAGGAATACCGGCATGAATAGGGCTGGCCTGAATAGGTAGAGCGACAGGGGATGGGGGTACTAGTGATAGTGGGGCTGGGGCAGCAGATGAGGCATCATCGGACATATGCCCGTTGTCAACGTCAGATGATGATGATGAGGACAGGTCGATAATAGGTATAATGGGTGGAGGTAGCTCGAGAATGGCCATCTCATCGATGACCTCGCCGTCACCTAACTCATCCTCCAAGTGGTCTACGTGGAAAACAGGGATAACATCATCGTCGTTATCTAAATCACTGGCTGGACGACAGCTAGAGGTAGGGCTAAGTGGACGACTACATGCTCTCCATCTGGGTGGCCGTGGATGATCACGTCCTGAATAGGTTGTGGGGCTACGTGGTCGTTGTCCTCCATGTCGTCACCCATGGGGTGATTGGGGAGTGCAAATGGCTGGAAATCATCGAGGTCCTCGTCATCCGAAACCTCGTGAACTACCTCGTCTTCCTGAGGTATCGCATCCGCATCCATGCCATATCCATCATTGGACATGTACTCCATGGGATCCTTCTCGTAGCTAGAAAAACACATAGTCCTGGCAAACAATCCGTAAAATGCATATATATATATATATACATATATATATATACACATATAGATATACATACATATATATATATACATGTATACATATATATATATATGTATATATATGTATGTATATATATATATGTATGTATATCTATATGTGTATATATATATATATATGGGTTAGTAATTAGTTATCACTTATGATATATTTTACATTAATCACCAATCCTCATGCAAATTTGTTATTTGGTTTCACGTGTAATCCTAGTGTTTTGTGTCTATCCATTATAGACTAAGCATGAATAAGTCTTTGCTCATTACCTACGATTGAGCTCGTGTGATAGATCCTCATGTTATCGTGACATTTTGTAACTTTTGTCATATTTTCAAAAACAGTTTTGTAATGTTATAGACTTTGTTTTCATGTGAGAGCCCTTGGTGATTGTAGACCAAACTTAGTAAAAGTTTGTCCCCAGTTCACTACAATCGAAGCTCTGATACCAATCTGTCACACCCTGGTCGTAGCGTAAGCGCAAACGCGTGACTTATAGGTAATCATTGTAATCAATTGTGTAAACAAATAATAATTAACAACGATGCCATGATCATGCATATAAATTTGAAATCAAAGTTAACAAGTTTCAAAAGTGAATTCCCAAGTTTCTAACAAGTTTGCTATGTTATCCAAAAACAACATTTAAGTTAAGTTACATCACAAAAGTATATTTGTTATCATCATGAAATATATCAAGGTTTTGACTCCCATATACCCATATGAAGTTGGGATATAAGAGGCAAACCCTTCAAAAGTGGCATTCGTTTCTATGTCGTTTCCAATCTCTCGAGGCCTATGACCATTCATGCCTTGTTTCCTGAAATACATGTAATATGAAAAATCAATAAAAGTTGAGCGAGTTCATGCAGTTTTGTTTTCGTATAAATTGTCATAGTTGTAATCCAATATTGAAATTCAGGTATGTTATTAGCAATTATGGAATTTAAGGATCTATCAATGGGTAGCGAGCCCCCTAACATCATGTGCCATAAGTAAATAACAAAACCGAGACACTTTGTCCTCAATTGGGTTCACAAAAGCACTCCATGGTTAACAACTAGGAGTGGAGCGTGCCTCAAGCTCAATAGATCTACACCTTTTGCACCTTGGTCACTAAGTGATTAATGGTTACTATTGTTATCATTGTCATTATCCTACTTACGCACATCGATCGTGTTATCATCTAAACCCATAGCTAACATACCATTTGTCATAACATGTATTTCCCCCCGAGTGTTATAAAACGAAAACGTTTAAAAGAAAAGAGGGACATAACTCACAGAATTGCGCTCTACGAGATGTGAGAACAATCACAAATGATCTCCTGGTCTCGTACCGTAACCTACAAGTGTCCTAGACTCCATTAGACACTTAGGCCTACGCATATACTATGTACAAGTTCTCCCATCTTTTATTAATTGTATTAAGTTGTGTGTTAGGTGAATAATTCTTAAGTTGTTAATATATATTTCACCAAATATATATTCTCGTGCCTCATGAGTTGTATGAACAGACCTAGCCCTCTTGACTTCGTGCCTCGCCCGAGTATTATGTACATGTCCTTGACTTCTCGGAGTCAGGTCTCATACGGTTGGCTTGACGATGTCGCAAACGGATATATTTTTTATTCTTAAAATATATTTTCTCGTTTAAAAGTAAATGTTATTCACGTCTATCGTATGTGTATATTTATTCTCAAATAAATATATGTATTTTCCAAATATGATGGGTTTTTAAAAATAAGATAATTTTTAACTTATACTTGTATTTATATACTTATACGTCTCCAAGTATTCTTGTATTAGACTACTTGGACCTAGTCAACATAGATGTATAGTTGTATTTATTTTCTAAAAATAAATATCTTTTATTCGTCAAAATAATATTGCTAATATTATTTCTAGTATAAGTATACTTGTATAGAGGGTTGTATGACTTGTCATTTTTATAAAATGTATACTTAGGTAAGTATACATATATTTGTGTATAAATACTCTTGTATTTTCACATTAAGTGACAAGAATCATTCCTTGTGATTATTATATTTTTCGGAAATTATTTTTCTTAAAAATAATATATATTATTAAGACTTGTTTGTAATATATACGGTTTTACCAACCTTGTTAAAAAAATATATATATTTTGCTCTCAATTCATATAATTGTCCATTTGTCCAAAGTCCATATTTTGATCAAGAAATATGTTTAAGTATATATATTGTTGTGTTTGTCCATACACCCAAGTATGGGTATTTTGTGTGTGTTATTATTGGGTATTTTTCCTTGGTGTTTTTAGGGTATTTGTATTTATACTCCATTGTGAGTACTTAGTGTATTAAATCCGCTATTTGTCTACTACTACATATTACACATAATATACACATAAACACATATTTCTTGGTGACCACTAAATATATATTTTCCTAAATATATATATTTACACTTGTTTTTAAATCTTTAAGAAAATATTAATTTTTTAACTTATATTTTTATATAAAAATAGGGGAAGGCCATGTTTAATTTATTTAAACATCTTATAATCAAAAGTCTAGTACCAAAAATTATATTTTCTAAATGTTTGAATTTTATAAAAATTTGGTCATAGTTTCCCCTGGATTAGGAGTTTTCCCATGTTTTAAAACATGTGTTAATCTTTACAAACTCATCAAATCATCCACAACAATTTTACAAGTATAAACATATGCATAAAAATTAATTTTTCATGTCAATAAGAACTCAAAGATTTGTAAATCATGTAGTCTTTTAACATGATATTTAACATGTACATTTATCTTTAAAAATATGGGTTATCTTTAGTTTACACCACTTTGTAGAAAAATCATTTCTAACAATTTTGTTAATCCATCATTTTAGGGACTTATAATCATAAACATCACATGCTTAACCACTTTAACAAGTTCATCTTTCAAGTGTAACAAGTTCATCTTCATGCTTTTCATGGATCCTTCAAGATCCATGTGTATACTTGCTAGATCTTCACATCTAGCAAGTGTACTCATGATAGATATCAACTACAGCACCAAATAAGCATCAACACCTTCATTACATCTTTAGGATATGATTTTTTTTTGGTTGATGTTACTAGTTCATGTGTTCATCTTTTTAAGGTGATGGTTTTAGATGGTTTCACTTGTACATTATACGATATACTAGTAAAAAGATGAAAATGAGGATTAGCAAGCTTACTACTACCTCTTGTGGCTAGGGAAGTGGCAAAGAAGAACAAGTGATGAATATGGTGCAAAGAAGTGGATAAAAGCTTCTTAGAGAGGCCATTCCACTTCCAAAGCTTGCAACCTTCTTCAGTAAGCTTGAGACATCTTAGAACAACCTTGGATTTCTTTAAATGAACACAAGAATGGAGGTGTAAAGGGGGTGTTTGGGCCATGAGTATGGAGGGAAGGGAGGAAGAATATGAAGTTGATTTTTGGTGAGTGATAAGGTTGGAGGATGTTAGATGATTTTGTCTCCTTATATCTTCATACAACTCCTCCATTCATTAAACCTTGCTATTAACCACAAGACAACATGAGGGCTAGTAGGGCCCTCATGTTGACCGTCCACTCTAATGGGGGGGTTAAGTGATCAAGTATGAAAGTTTAAAGGTTTATGTGTAAGGATGAGGGTTTAATTAGATGTTATGTGAATTTAAGTGTTTTTAACCAAAATGAAGTGTTAAATGACCTTTACTAATCTTGTAACATTAAAACAATGTTAATTAGTTCATATGAAGTGTCTAGTCGCGTTCGGGTGATCGTTCCGTTATCGGTTCGTTAAAATGCTAAGTTGTGAGGTTAGTAAGATATGAAGTGTTTTTAATCCCATATGATATTTTAAGGGCTTTCCAAATGAATAACAATGTTTTACATGATTTGCATCCCCAGCTGTATCCTCTGCTCCAAGCACTGAAAGCTCAACTCCTCACATCACCATATCAAAAACCCTTCCAGCAGATGTTGTAATTCATGTTGTGTCATCAGTTGTTGACACGGCAGTGGTTACCATAGATCTATCTCAAACCACTGCCATGATCACTTTTCCAACATTCACACCACCAACGGGCACTCCACCAAGATTTCCACAACCTCCATCATCACCAAAGTTAAAACTCAAGAGAAAAAGGAAGACATTTGTTGTTGGTTATGATGATGAGGAAGAAGAAGTTCCATCTCCCATTCCCATCTCATCCAAACCACTGATCACATCATCTTCCACAACTCAAGCTATTCTACAACCATCAACCACACATCCACTCTCACCAAATTCAGAGAATCCGGCTTATGGGCATCTGCCTACATCTCTCTATCCCATAGCTTCCCTTTATCCTCTTGAACTCCAAACAGCGAGAAAAGAAATAGAGTCGTTTTATGACATTGAGGATCCACTGAAAAGGGATTTTCCATCTTTATATGGTTTTCGTAAGCCAATGAATCTTGAAGACTATTTACAGCTTAAGGCCAAGCAAGTAGAGTTTATTGCCAAGAAAGAAATGAAGGTAAAGATGATCGAACCTTTCAAAATGCTATGCACTATCAACTTGAAAAGGTAAGACATCTTGAAGACTTTGCTAAGAATCTCTGTAAGTCAAGGTCAGAAAAGACTACAAAAGTTGATCCAGACCTTAGACAATATTTATTAGAGCACATCATGTCTCACAAACCATACAAAGCAACAAGAGCTCAGTTTAAGAATTGGAATGCTGATGATCTACAAGAAGAAATTAAAAGGATACAAATGATGAAGAACAATCCACAACAAAAGGTAACTCCTCCTAACTGGAAGAAGGCTAAATTTGTTAATCAGGATCATGCATTGAAGATCAAAAGGATGAAAGCTGAGCTTTTTGAAAATCTCTATGGTACTGCTAGACAAGTAGCAAGATGCGCAGAAGCAAAGGTTTTGGATACCTATAAGAGATTAGAAGAACTGAGGAAAAGAGATCCAACAGTGCCCAAGAAGCCTGATTACTCTGCTATAACCACTGCTCTCACTGCAATCACTTCAACACAGACCAAATCCTCTAAAAATCAAGCTGCAACATCTGGCTTAGCCACCATTGCCTTGGGACAAGTAAAAAGGCAAAAGCAGATGTCTGAAGATGATGAGAAGATGTTTGAAGATGATTTGATCAAAGATGGCATCATGAATCAACTAAAATTCCACACAGACCCTGCAAGTGATGAACTCAAAGCTACACTATCTAAACTTGTCAGCAGGCCATCATCACCAAACTCATCAAAAATAGAACTTCGCCCAAGAAAGTCAACAGACCTTAAAATTCGAAAATGGAGTGCCGATAAAGACACACATGAATTGACCTTGGTCAGTTATGATGGCAAAGTTCGAAGAAGTAAAATGGAGGCAGCACATGGTCTTCTTGCTGGGTACCTTCAAGATCCGCTGAATTTCGAACTTTAAAAGGGATTTCGAAGACTTAGTTGCTCTGGACTTTGAACTTCAATTCAAAGGTCAAATCAGAGAACTACTGATGAGGAATAAAGATCAGAAATAAAGGAAGTTTTGGCATCATCTGTTCTAGGGGAGATTGTTAGGATTGAACCCTTTTCAAAGGAACAGATGATAGAAAGCCAAAACATGCTATAACTTATGATCCTGCGTATCATAGTTTACAAGCTCTAATGAATAACATCTGATATAGCTAAAGCACTGCCAACAAGCATCTAATGAAGCTAAACGACAAAGATATCCAAAGCTCTGCTGAAAACCAACAATAGATTGCATCAGAGTTTAGTTTATCTTATTATATTCAATGTAACAATGTTTTAGTATTAGCAGAGGTTAGGCTATCAGAGTTTAGAAGTTAGTTATTGTATTGTTAGCTGTCACCATCAACCCTGACATCAGCAAAGATGCTCAGAGGTTAGACATGTACTATAAATAGGAAGTGCTTATGTACTGCTCTATCCATCTATCAAAAGATCATTTTACCAATCATCTTCTATGCATTCAGTACAAACTTAAGTTATAAAAGGCTAAGGTGGTGTTGTAATTCACATGCAAAACTTATAAATTTTGAAAGCATGATGATTAAGGCAATCTTCCATTAATCGTGACACAAAATTTTCTATTTCCGCCGCATTTCACTCTGATTTATCTTCATCCATAAAACCATCTTTTAAAACAATCACAACTAATTCAAACTTGGATCCTAACAACATAAAAATGAAAAGATACATAAAAATGAAATACAAATAGACAAGATAGAATCAGTTGGATCTAACCCCTCTTTTATGTATCCTTTGATGATTTTTGCACTTTCAGACTTTTTAAGAGATTATCTTAGTTATAGTAGCAGGCCCCTCTTTTTAAGGTGATGTTACCCTCGGCCAAGTGGTTTAAGTTAGCATGGATACAATCCCAAGAGGCCGGAATATTGGAAGACAATTAAGTAATTTATTAATGCAAAAAAGTAGTAGGCCCCTCTTTTGAAGGTGACGTTACCCTCGGCCAAGTGGTTTGAGTCAGCAGGGATACAATCCAAAGAGGCCGGGTTTATATTTTAATAGTAGTTTACATATGAGGGGTTCAAGCTATTTGCACTCCCGCCATCCAATACCATGGGGTATTGAAGGAGGTCCTATTAAGCTTGAACCAAGTCCTCGCAGGATCTATACACTGAACGAGACAAGAACTTTACCAAACCACCATTCTAACCCCCTTACAAGTAGTTAACACGCTTAAAATAGAGCATAAAGACACGAATGAGCAAATCAATGACATCATGAAAAAATGGTTAGGAAAATTCACTTTCAACATAACAAACTATTTATTAAATGTAACTGTCAGTAGAGGGCCCCACATGACCTGTGTCTTCTGGACACGGCCCCGTGCTCAGAGTATTGTTGTACTATCAAGATTTGGCAAATCTAAGTGTTGACCACGCCCGTGACTGCTGGACACGGCTTCGTATTGGCTTGAATTCTGAATTCTTACCTTTTCTGCAGGATCTTTAGCTAACCACGGCCTATGTCTGGGTGGACACGGCCCCGTAGTGAGCTTCTGTTTCTCTTGCTTTTGTTCTTGGGATGCTGCCGAGGGGCCGGGCATATCACGTTATTCCTTTTCTTTGTATTTTGTGTTGGTTTTAGCCGCTAATTTGTTCTTTTGTTCTTTTAAGATCTTTTGGTCCTATAATATAAAAAGGAACAAAGAAACATGTTTTTTTCCAACATTAGTACTGAAAATGGATTGGTTTTATGCCTCGTTTGATGTAATTTATATGTTGCATTTTTTACACATCAGTGAACTTCAATGCTTTCTTGATCTCCAAGTTAAGCAATTGCAAAATGGTACATTCATTCATCAGAGTAAATATGTTAAAGAACTGTTATCCAAATTTGATATGAACGATTGTAAACCATGTAGTACACCTATGGCTACTTCAAAATTGTTCACTTTGACAAAAAAGATGACTTGGTTGATCAAACACATTACAAAAGCATGATTGGGTGTTTATATACCTAACTGCATCAAGGCCAGACATCATGTTTGCCACATGTGTTTGTACCAGATCCTAGTTAGCACCTAGAAAGTCCAACCCTATAGCTATGAAAAGGATATTCAGATACCTAAAAGGTACTCCCACAGTTGGTATATGGTACCCTGCTAATGGGAATATTGAGCTTTCAGGTAACTCAGACAATGACCTTGATGGGTATCATGCTACAAGGAAATCCACATCAGGAGGATGCCAGTTTCTAGGTAATTTATTCGTCTCTTGGCAAAGCAAAAAAGCACTAAAAATCAGGCACTATTCATATCCACTATTCCCAACCTTTGTTGCTTTCAACAGAGGTTATCTAACAACTGTCATCCATTACCATAACAGAGGTTACCACGTGGACAAAGGTTGGCCATCAGATCTTTTAAACAGGCGCCACATCAGCATTCACTTTTTCACTTTATAAATATCTATGTTCCATCCAAACAAAGCTTACACTGCCGACTTAAATTCAAAATTCTTAAAAAGCGGTTTCCATTACCATTTTCTTCACTACTCCTCACCTTCATCTCCGATCATGGCTCTGCAAATCAAAACTCCTCATAACTACCTTCCTTATTTCGAGAAAACCAACAAAAACAAAGCTTTCCACTCAATAATTGATGTTTTGACATCATCAAAATACAAAAACATACTCACTTCCAATGCACCAATATATGTGGATACTCTCTAACAATTCTGGGGTAATGCTGAAGTTCAAATACATAATAAAATAACGTCAAAGATCGGAGAAACCCTTGTTCAAATATCCTCGTCTTCCATATCCATAGTATTTGCTTTGGGCGACCAGGCAGGTTATAATTCTTTGCAAAATAGCCTCTTCACACAGAGTTCATAAAAAGAGGGTATGAGGGTCAATTGACAGGAGTTACAACTTTTTAAACCTCTATTTCCTCCTAAAATGAGATTTTTCCATACCCTACTTGTATGTCTCTCAGCCAAGACTACCTCGTTTAATGAGATTCCACAAAAAGTTCAATAACTGGGATATGCCATTTTGACAAATTCTGATTATAAACTATCCCAGATATTGTTCTTGGACTTGGTTGCAAATGTGAATGCTATTAAAGGAAACAAAAATAAAGTTATTCTTATGTATTCTAGACTTTTAAGCTTTTACCTTCAAAATCAAGTGTCTGACAAAGATTTTCAGCAAGGTGAAGCTTTTTAAATGAAAAGTCTTACAAATGAAACTTTTACCAGAATGCAAGATAAAGCGTCAAAAGTTTCTAAAACAAAAGCAAAGGGGATGAGCCTATTTTAGATGAGTCCACATCTGCTGCTCAAACCTCTGTTGCTGATCACACTGCTCCTGGTGATCATGACACCACAAACGGTGTTGTGAAACCCACACCAGCAAAATCCAAAAAGAACCCCCCCCCCCCCCGCCCATCCAAAAAACCCCACCAAACAAAAGCAAAATAAAAAAGGCACCTCTGGAAGATGAGATCCTAGAGGATAACCTTGTGGAAACACCAAAGCCACTAGAAACCATTGTTGTTACCTCCTCACGATAGATGGAAAGATCTCCACCAATCCAACTCCTCTTGAATCCCCACAAAAGGATCAAGTTGTCAGCACAGGGTCACCATATAAAGAGGCAGACCTTTCACTTGAAAGTCTGTTTCAAAGCCCCTCTCCCGGGGCTATCTCTCTTTCCACTACACAACCTTCCACTCCAATTCCACCAACATTTATACCTCTGTTTGATGCAATTAATAAAACTCAGACACATATCAGTTCCTCTCAATCACCAATTAAAGAGAGCAATCTTCGACAGGTGACAGAGTCTGAGAAAAATCAAGTTGCTAACCCACAAACAGTTGAGGAGGTTACATCCCTTGAGTTACAAATAACTCTTGGTGGTAGTTCAAGTGAAGCAGCCACTACAACTGGTGAAACAACAATTTTCAGTTGGACGGTGGTTTAATCTATAAGACTTCCTTGAAGGCAACAACTGTTGAAGATAGAAATGTAACCCCTATTTCAGTTGGAAGTCCCAGTACCAAGAAAAAAGGGCATTTGGTTTTGATAATTTGGAGTCTTCTCCTATTATGGAACAAGCTACAACTACCTCCGGTAGGAATTCAGATGATCCTATTAAGTTAGATGATGAATTAAGATACAAGGATTTAACAGAGAGAATGACATCTATGGAATCTTCAATAGAAGAAATGACAAGCATGATGAAGCAGATGTTAAAAAATTCTGAAAGTCAACCTTCAACTCAGCAAATTGCCAATGAGCTGTGGAAAATCAGTGCAACCAATTATCCAAGCTTAAAGGAATTCGGCTGATATAAATCATAACTCCCACATGGAGTTAATAAGAAACATGGTTGAGGCCAGATACAAGGTTACACAAGCTGATATTAAAGCCATCAGAGACCATATTTTACAAACTACTGGCTCTGCCCTTCCAACCGTACTTTAAGAAGAAGTAGAAGATGATGTCAAAAAGGGGAAGAATGAAAAGATAAGAAAGTTGCATCCTTCATCACAAGCAAAACCATAAAAGGTGCAAGAACAAAAGCCAAGGTCTGTTAAAACCTCTACTAAGGCATCAGATGCTGCTGGAAGAGAAAAAGGGAATGATGAGACCCTGAACAAGAAAGCTGAAGAGATTACCTTGGAAAAGAAGAGAAGGCAAGATACACTCGAAAGCAAATGTAACAACCCACAATTTCAGGTTAACACTTTAACCTCACCATAGTTAATTTAAACATACATTCACAGCATTACATTTAACTAGGGTTAATTAAATGAGTCTACTTTGGGTAATTCGGGGAATTACCGGAACGAACACAAGTTAATTCTCAAACGGTGGTGACTAACTCGAATGATAATTATAAACGAACGGTTTATACGAAATTTGCGTTGCATGAAAAATACGTGAACTATATGCTTTAATTTTAATTAAAGGGTTGTGTACTTAGTGAATGTATATAATTGGGGTGTTTAGAAATATGAACTCTAACAAAACTACTGCATAACCCTAAACCTCTCATAATCCATCATACGGCAGTTGTGTTTTCTCTGATCATTCTTGGCTACACAATCTCACACACAATCATCTACTCTCTGATCTTTCATTCCATCAAGAACAAATACTAGATTGAATCTAAAGGTATGTCTTTATGTTTATATTTGACAACCTGCTCTTTTGATTCATGCAAACCCTAGGCATCCAAACAATCGTCTGTGCTTAATTGGTCATCTTTTTTAAATATGTAATTGTTGTTAGTTGGAATGATTGTATGATGCTGCTAGATGTTGGAACGATAATGCTCTCATAGAACTGTTGAATTGATCATTTGATTGTTAGCAATGCTAAAATTAGGGTTTGTATCGTATACTTTTACATTAAGAACTGTGTTTTCTGCGCTGCAATCTAGAATGGTGGCAAATTCGAAGATAATTGTCAGACCTTGTGAAGTCACAAGGATCCGAAGTTTTCATATTACCGAGTTTGTCAAACAATAGTTAAAATCCGGACTTGATTAAACCTAAGGGAGTCCGAACTTATCTTGTATCCGAGTTTGAAAGATTGAAATGATGTATCCGAATTTAATGGGGAAACATGAGGTCCGAACTTGTTAATATGTGGGATCCGAATTTGGTAAAGAGGTTTATATGGTCTGAATTAATAAACGGAGCAAGGGGGTCAGAATTTATACATGATGATAATGTCCGGCTTTAATTGACGGTAGAACTTAATTGATGGTAGAACTTAATTGAAGGTAGAACTTAATTGTTGGTAGAACTTAATTGATGGTAGAACTTAATTGATGGTAGAACTTAATTGTTGTAGAACTTAATTGATGGTAGAACTTAATTGATAGAGTTTATTTGTAAGGACTTATGTGTCCGAACTTCGTATCTCGTATTTATACTCAGTGAATGAAAGGCAAGTTTTCTCTTTGTGTGAAACAAAAACCCCAGCTACTGTGAGTTACTATATGATAAAACATGTTAACCTAGTCATAAAAACACTGGGTTGTTTGGACACTTAGGGTATTGCAAACATTCTACTTGTGTTCACACTTACATTTAATTGTACATTAGGTCGCGTGTAATGGACCTAACACTTACTTAACGCGTAAAGGCACGTTAACAACTACCGAGCAAACAAAGGTGAGTTCACTACTCTTTTACAAGCATGCGTCCTGGGGGAATAAACCAACTACTATTCCTGGGAGGAATACTTTTTCAACTGTTGTAGTTTAAATTCGATGTTGGTTAATAAACTCAAACTCTATCACGAAAGTCCCTACTTACTACCGAGCTAGTTTCGTGGGAGGCAACGGGGTATTAGTTGATAGTGTTATTACGCTTGACAAACTTCACACCGTACCTGGGAGGACGTGCGTGAACTAATGACCTTAAACACGTTGATCAATGATGATAGACATTGATGAGGGCACAACAAAAAGAACAGACATTCGGTACCGACTTTGTTATTCGTAACATTTCTTTACACTAAACAACTACTTGCATTACGTTAAACAAAACTGTGAACTTGCCGGCTTTATTGTTAATACACTTTTTTGCATGCTTGCAGGTCCTTAGATATGTGGTTGATTGGGAACTTGCAATCTGAGGAGCGGGAGCTGTCATGTGTCGTATCTTTTGACGGACACTTAATGTTACATTTACGTTGAAACAAAAATGGTCTTTATTGCTTGAACAATTATTTATGCTTCCGCTGAACATGTATTCTGTATTAAACGTTTAATTGGAATTACACTATTCATGTTGGACTCGATGAATGTGTTTTATTTTATTTACTATTAGTTCGACATGATTAGTGGTTGGATCCTGGTACGTCACACGCCTTGCGGTAAAACCCACGGGTGGTAATTTGGGGGTGTGACAGTTTGGAATCAGCGCCACTGGTTATAGTGAACTAGGTTTAAAAAGTTTTTATAAAACTAGACTATAACCGAATCAGTTCCAAAAGCGACCATGACACTACGCTCCAGATTGCAAGGTTCGTCTTTTATTATCTTATACATTGTACGTCTAACATATACATATGCATTGCATATAGTCACACACACACAACATTATAGTACGACTTCATGTGTTACCTACTTATGCAATGATGAATCATTAGCATGGCATCATCTCTAGACCTTTTGTGATCTTTATCGCTTTGACAACACCCACTTTTGACACTCGAATCTAAGGATCTTTTTGTCACACCCCAACCGATGGCGGAAACATCAGAGTGAGACAAAACGAGATTGCTCATTGCTCATAAATACTAAATGGCGACAATATTTAAATAAAACCCATATTTCATTCATAACAACATTGTTAAGTACAACATTTGAAGTCAAATACAATAATTCAAAGTACAACGAGTACAACATGATATAACAAAACTAGTCTAGTAAGATTAAAATGTGTATCTAAAGCATTTCCTACTAGCTTTCATCATGTGTGTCCTCTTCAACCTGTAACATGTTTAAAATACGAGTTCAATGCAAAGGCAAATGCGAGTATACAAGTTTGGTGATACATAGCATAAGTGTAAAAGTGTAACTCGAATCCACATGGTATTTGTAAGCGAAGTTTATACTAATCATGCAATACTAGATCAAACCCCGAGTTTCCACAAAAGTTTTACGAGATCGAGCTTCCCTTGTCACAAAAGCAACAAGACTAAAATGAGTATGATAATCTTAACATAACCCCGACGGCTGGTGTGCTACTCCTATAGCGCTATATATGATAAGTTGGGCTAGCTAAGTTAATGATCAAGCATGTATAAACGAGCATGTATCTAAGCATAACAAGTATTCATGTATAAGGATTGAGCATGTAAAGCATGAGTTTGTGATATGTGTATTTTGATAAGTAAACATGTTACAACCCAAAAGTGATTTAAAACGGTAAGTGGGTCGAGTGTACTCACGGTTTTGCTAAGCGTTCCACTTAAGAAATCCCGAGAGCTTTGTTGTGATATTTAGAATTGGGCACCTTATCCTTCTACAAAAAGCACATAGGTATTAGTTAGGAGTGTAACGGTATATTTGGATTATTCGAGCAAGATTACGGAAATAAGGGTTAAAGTATTATGTATGAAAATATTCACTAAGACATAGCACTTGCTCTTGACACTATGATAACCGGAAGGGGTTTATATGGTTTCATAGGTTCGAGACCTATTAGAATCGTGACAAGGAACTACGTACCTTAGTGGTAAACTTAATAACTTGATAGGTGATTGTTTAGTCATTATCAAGGTTTTGGTTTTAGGATTATATTATAGTCCATAATATATACATAATATTAAGTTCATGTAGGAGGTGGGAGGATGAACCATCCACTTTGGTACCTCTAAGTATTCAAGTAAGTCAAGCATGGAGGTAGGATGATGAACATCCATTTAAACTCGTTATATGATTCACCACTACACAAGTTGTCATAGACAACAAGGAGGGTCATGAATGAGACCAATACGAGAATGAAATGACAAGAATTGTAAGTATGTCACCATAATACTAGGTAGCCAAGTGAATACAACCCGGAGAGCACACGAGGACACATGCAACGGCTTGGCGGGGTTGTGACACTTTAGGACTAGCAAACTACTTGAGATGATGATGAAAATCATCAAGTGATGTGTGGTCTCAATGTTTAGGATATCCAAAGCTAACCTTGATGGACACACATGAACAAGTCTATGAACTTGCATCACTTATGAGCTAAATGCTCTATGAAAACAAAATTATTGTGAGGTTTAAACCTCTTGTTTGAATGTCTCAACCTTGTTTTTAAGCCTAACCAACCACAAGAAATGTTGTAAGCATTCGGACATAGGTTTGAGATGAGATAAACTCAAGTTGGATGAACATAAACAAGTTTTAAAAGATTTTGAAAACAAACAGAAAGTTTACGGACATTTTTGGGGCATTTCCAGGTCTGGATTCTCCATGGAGAACCCTAGGAATTCAACCCAAAGATTATCCAACTATGTCGGAAGAAGAATGAGGTCATTTCGTTGAGTATTGAGTGAGTTATGCTCACTTTTGCACAAGGTATACAATCTACCTGGATTCAGCAACTTGGAGTGTTCTTGAGAGGATATAAGAGATGTGGGAATGTGAGAATGGGTTTATGGGTTAGGTTGTAAGGTGGTTAAAATGGAGTTGGAGGTGCTTGGGAAGAGGGTGTTAGAAGGTGGGTTTGTTTGCAATAGCGGAGTTTGGATTTAAATGTTTCTGCCAAACACGCATGAAACTTGCGCACCGACATTCCACATCCCCCATGCAGTCCGCATGGGGGTCTGGTCCGGGTAAAAATGTTGATTTTTGTTGTTTAAGGCTTGCTAAAGGGTTTAATGCTTTTCTAAGGCCTTTTTAGGACATGTTTATGTCTTATAGGGTTATGCAACATAAGTGTATATGTAAGTATAATATGATTGAGATCGAGTATAAACACTTGGTATAATGTATGCACAACGTATAAATGTCGCGTATGAAGTATGCATAACGTATGAGTGTTGTGTATAATCAAGTATTTCACGTATTCGAGTATGTGTATCAAGTGTATGTATTATATGAACAAGTATAATAAGTATGAATGTGTATAACAATTATAATGATAAACCTGTTTTATTCCATTACGAATCAAGTCTCGATTACAACGTTTACATTGAAAAGATGAATGCGAATACAAAGGTTTCCCAAAATAGAATTTCAACAATAGCTTGCCATAAGTAGAAAGTATCGAAACGCGAGGCGTTACACTTTTGACACAAGTTAGGAGGAATTAGGGTTAGCATTCAAATCGATTTATCATTACGGGTGCACACGTAATAATAATTTGGGGTGCATGTGAGTTCCAGTAAGACCTGTCAAGTGTAAGAGGATTCTAAACCATGATTCGATATAATTGGGGACTCAGTAATCTAAAGGAGCCATAGAAATGATGGACTCCTACTCGATCTTGACCTTTACTCTTTTCACTTGTTTTTACTATTTGCACCGAATATAGGAGTAGTATGCGCGGTGGATGTGGCAACGCTGTCATGACTCTGGCGGAGTTAACAGACCTCAGCAATACGCGAGTGGTGGAGGCTTTAACCACTCAGCAAGCTGGTACAAAACTTAAAACAAGATGATTCTTGTTCTTTATTCGTGTATTCGAATTCACATTCATGTGTCGTACGTTCTTTTCCTTACCGCCACCTCAACCAGCCTTCTTCTACTAATAAGAATCAAGGCACTAATCAGTGCCAAGGCTTTGTACGCTGGCAGACAACCGAAGTGTAACAAGTGTAACTACCATCACCACGGGCAGTGCACTAGAACATGTTAGAGGTGCGACAAAGTAGGTCACATGGCTAAGGATTGCAGAGCTCCATTCCCGAAGCAGCATTCACAACAACAACAGAGACAACAGCTACAGCAGCAGCAGGGTAATCGAAAGGGTTGCTTCCAGTGTGGGAGTGAGGGTCACTTCAAGAAGGATTGCCAGCAGTTAAATCAGAACAATAACAATGGGAATAACAACACTGGAAACAACAACAACAACAACAATAGTAACAACGGTGGAAATGGTGCTCGCAGAAGAGCATTCACGATTGGCGCGGGAGACACTAGGAATGATAACAACATCGTGACCGGTATGTTTTCTGTGAACGATCTTTTAGCTTCTGTCTTATTCGATTATGGTGCCGATTGTCCATGAAATTTAGTAGACTGTTGGGGTTGACCCCAACACCTCTCGAAACCAAACATATTGTGGAATTGGCTGATGGTCAGCCGATTGAAGCATCTCACTTTCATGTAGGGTGCAAACTCGATCTCCTAGGTCAAGTGTTTGACATTAACCTCCTTCCTGTTACTCTTGGTAGCTTTGATGTGGTCATTAGTATGGATTGGTTGACCAAACACCGAGCCAAAATTCTCTGTAAAGAGAAAATTGTTCGTATCCCTCTCCCTGGTGGAGGGATCCTGTCTATCCAAGGTCACCGGAGTGGTGCCATGGTTGGCATCATTTCGGTTATGAAAGCCCAGACGTGCTTACGGAAGGGCTACCCGGCTATTTTAGCTCTCGTTACTGATAATCAACTCGAAGAGAAGAAGATCGAAGACATTCTAGTCGTTCGTGATTTTTCCGACGTTTTTCCCGAAGAACTTCCAGGTTTACCTCCACATCGATAGGTGGAATTTCAGATCGAACTTACACCTGGAGTAGCTCCGATTACTCGTGCTCCTTATCGCCTTGCTCCAGGAGAGTTGCAAGAACTGTCCAATCAACTCCAAGAACTATTAGATAGGGGGTTTATCTGACCTAGTTCTCCACCATGGGGAACCCCAGTCTTATTTGTAAAGAAGAAAGATGGATCTTTTCGCATGTGTATTAACTATCGCGAACTCCACAAGGTTACGGTCAAGAATCATTATCCTGTTCCTCGAATTGACGACCTGTTTGACCAACTGCAAGGGTCAAGCTTCTACTCAAAGATCGATCTAAGATTGGGCTATCATCAGGTTAAAGTCCGAGAGGAAGATGTCCCCAAAACAGCTTTCCGAACGCGATACGGCCATTACGAGTTTCTGGTCATGCCATTCGGGTTAACCAATGCACCAGCGGTATTCATAGATTTCATGAACAGGGTGTGCACACCATATCTTGAAGATTTCATCATTGTGTTTATCGATGACATCTTGATCTATTCTAAGGGCAAAGAGGATCATGAGCAACATTTGTTTCTTATCTTGGAACTCCTGAGGAAGGAGTGGCTTTACACAAAATTCTCTAACTGTGACTTCTGGATTCAAGAAGTACACTTCCTTGGTCACGTGGTTAAGGAATCGAGAATACATGTTAACCCAGCAAAAATCAATTCTATCAAGAATTGGGCGGCACCTAAGACTCTTACGGAGGTGTGACAATTTCTTGGTCTCGCGGGATACTATCATAGATTTATTGAGGGATTTTCAAAAATCGCTCAACCTCTGACCGTCTTAACTCATAAATGTGTTACTTATTCGTGGAGAGCGACCCAAGAGGATGCCTTTCAGCTTCTGAAACGGAAACTCTGCAGTGCCCCAATATTGTCCTTACCTAAGGGTACGGACAACTTTGTGGTGTATAGTGACGCCTCTATCCAAGGTCTCGGTTGTGTTAGGATGCAGAGGATGCAGCGCGAGAAAGTGATAGTCTACGCTTCTCGGAAATTGAAAAATCACGAGAAGAACTACACGACTCATGATTTAGAATTGGGAGCCGTAGTCTTCGCACTTAAAATCTGGAGGCATTACTTGTACGGTACCGTCACAAGAGCCTTCAACACATCTTTGACCAGAAAGAGTTGAACACGCGATAACGTCGTTGGGTTGAAGTCTTGAATGACTACGATTGTGCAATCAAGTACCATCCAGGCAAAGCTAATGTGGTAGCTGACGCCCTCAGTCGGAAGGAAACCAAACCTAAACGTGTTCGAGCTTTACAACTTACTATTCATTCTAACCTTCCTAACCAGATTCGTTCTGCTGAAGCATTGAAGGACGAGAACCTTCAAGCGGAATCCTTGCGGGGCATGGAGAAACAACTTGTAACCAAGTCTGATGGTATTCGCTATTTTATGGAGCGAGTATGGGTTCCTTTGCATGGAAATCTAAGAGAACTTGTGTTAGATGAAGCACACGAGTCTCGATACTCCATTCATCCAGGTTCTGATAAGACGTATCAGGATCTAAAAAAAATCTTATACTGGTGGCCAAGAATGAAAGCTGACATAGCGACGTAGGTGGGAAAATGCTTGACTTGTGCGAGAGTCAAGGTAGAATACAAAAACCCGTTCGAAGCGTTGTATGGACGAAAATGCGGATTTCCTCTTTGTTGGGCTGAGGTGGGTGACAGCCAAATCACGGGTCCAGAACTCGTACTTGAAACCTCCAAGGAGATTGTTCAAATCAGAAATCGTATGGCTGCAGCTCGTGATCTCCAGAAAAGCTATGCCGACAAGCGTAGGAAACCCTTGGCATTGATGTGGGCGATCGCGTCCTCTTGAAAGTCTCACCCTGGAAAGGCGTGGTTTGTTTTGGGAAACAAGGCAAGCTCAATCTGCGTTATGTTGGGTCGTTGAAGATTTTGGAAAGAATCGGTAAGGTGGCTAATCGATTGGAGTTTCCTGACGAACTTGGTAACGTACACAACGTTTTCCACGTCTCTAATCTAAAGAAGTGTTTGTCGGATGAAACACTTGTAGTTCCTTTCAAGTAACTAAAGATCGATGATAAGTTGCAATTCATCAAGGAACCTGTCGAAATCATGGACCGGGAAGTCAAGGTCCATAAACACAGTTGAATACCTATCATGAGAGTTCGTTGGAACTCAAAACGTGGACCGGAGTTCACGTGGGAACGCTAGGATCAGATGATGCTCAAGTGTCCTCATTTATTCAAAACCGTTGAACCTAACACTGATACGACTAGCGAATTTTGGGACGAAATTCCCTTTCAACTTGGGGATGATGTGGTACCTGAGGAATACTTTTAAACTATTATTAATGGGAGGAATACTTTTTCAACTGTTATAGTTTAAATTCGATGTTGGTTAATAAACTTAAACTCTATCACGAAAGTCCCTACTTACTACCGAGCTAGTTGCCTGGGAGGCAACGAGGTATTAGTTGATAGGGCTATTAGGCTTAACAAACCTCACACCGTACCTGGGAGGATGGGCGTGAACTAATGACCTTAAGCACATGATCAATGATGATAGACATTGATGAAGGCACACAAATAGAACAGTCATTCGGTACCGAGTTTGTGATTCGTAACATGTCTTTACACTAAACACTTACTTCCATTACGTTAAACAAAACTCTGAACTCGCCGGCTTTATCGTTGATACAGTTTTCTGCATGCTTGATTGGTGTTAGGATCTGAGTTTAAATTGGTTGTGATTGTTTTATAAAATGGTTTATGATTGAAGATAAAACACAGTGAATTTGCAGCGGAAAGAAAACTTTATATCACAACCAATGGAGGATTGTTCTGATCATCATGCTCTCAAACTTATAAGTTTTGCATGTGAATCACAAACTCCACCTCGATCCAACGGTAGTTTGTTAGTACAGAATGTAAGGAAGATGATTGGAAGGAAATGCTTAAAATGATCTTTTGATAGATGGATGGAACAGTACAATGTACTGTTCTATTTATACAGAATGTCAAACCTCTGAGCATCTTTGCTGACGTCAGGGTTTAATAGTGACAGCTAACAACTAAATAACTAACTCTAAACACTAATAAAGTTAACCACTGCTATTACAGACACTGTTACATTAATAAAGAAGAAACACTGCTGCCCTATCAACTGTTGGTCTTCATCAGCGGTTACACAGCAGAGCTTGTATCAACAGATCTTGTAAAGTAGAGTTAACTTGGATCAGTGGCTTGCATCAGAGGTTGTAAGCTCTGTTATTCTGGATCAATCCTCTGATAAATTTTTTGCTTTATATCATATGTTCCTTTGATAGAGTTTAATCCCAACAATTGGGAACTTGCAAGCTGAGGAGCGGGAGCTGTCATGTGTCGTATCGTTTGATGGACACTTAATGTTACATTTACGTTGAAACAAAATGGTTTTTATTGCTTGAACAATTATTTATGCTTCTACTGAACACGTACCTTTTATTAAACGTTTAATTGGAATTAAACTATACATGTTGGATTCGATGAATGTGCTTTATGTTATTTACTATTAGTTTGACATGATTAGTGGCTGGATCCTGGTACATCACACGCCTCACGGTAAAACCCTGCGGGTGGTAATTTGGGTATGTGACAGCAAAGTTTCCAGGCTAATTGAAGAAGAACATGCTAAGCGGATGGAAAAAGAAGATATTGGCACTTCAAAAAGGAGAAAGTCAACAACAAATGTTAGACAGTCAATCACCACCCCTTCTAAAACCACTGCTAGGTCCACAAGAAGTGTACCCTCTGTTACAACCAAAACAAAACCCTCACCTAAAAAGAAACCATCACCACCAAGTCAACCAACAGATGTTGGTACAACAGATGTACCAGCAGATGTTCCACAAACCACTGCCAGGAAAATTTTTCCCATAACTACACAACCACTGCCGATACCACCAAGAATTCCAACACGCCCACCTTCACCCAAAATCAAATTCACACGCAAAAGAAAAACTTTTGTTGTGCAAGAAGATGATGAGGAGATTTTATCACCAATTTCCTTATCATCTGCCCCCATTCAAGCCACACCAATGTCATCATTTCCACCCAAATCCAGTTCAGTTCCATCCTATCAACCATCATCAATCATTCCAATGGTTGTTTAGTATCCTCTAGAGATTTATGTTGTCAAAGGTAAAATTGAATCTTTTTATACAATGGAGGATCCATCACAACGATCTTTCCCATCTCTTTTTGGTTATCGCAAACCTAAAAACTTAGATGAATATTTGAAGTTAAAAGGAAGACAAGCTGAGAATATTGGAAAGGAGATATGTAAAGGGAAGGATGACAGAACTGCTCAGGGAATCTTGTCACTAGAACTTAGCAAGGTAAGAAAGATAGAAGATTTTGCTAAGGACCTGTGCAAGTCCATGTCTGAGAAGCCAATTAATGTTGAGCTTGATAAGGAACTGAGACAGGATTACCTTGATCATATCATGCAACATAAACCATACAAAGCAACCAAAGCATAGTTCAAAGATTGGTCAACAGATGCTCTCAAACAAGAAATAGAAAGAATTCAAAAGATGCTCAATGATCCTTCACAAAAGTCAACTCCACCAGATTGGAAGAAATATATACAAGTTGATCAAAACAAGGCATTGAAGCTAAAGAGAATGAGATAAGAGCTAGTTGCTGCAAAGTACGGTAATGCAAGGTCTGCTGCCAGATGGTCAAAATCAAGACTTGTTGAAACTTACAAAAGACTGGAACAGCTGAGAGAAAAGGATCCTTCAGTCCCATTAAAGCCAGTATATCCAACAGTGGTTGTCCCTCAACAGACCCTTACATTTAAAAAGCAGACCTCAGCATCTGACTTATCCATAGCTGCCTTAATCAAGCAAAAAGGCAACCGGATCTGACAAAGCTTCGGCGTCTCTGTGCCAAAATCTCTCCACATTTTTTACAAATGAATCACCAAGGCACCTATTTGTAGTTTCCCAAGTTCGCTGGTAAAGGAAGGAGTTCGGGCGAACTTGACATCTCACAACCATTCTCAAGCGAACTTGGCCTCCTAAACACATAAATACGCCTAGTTTCTAACATATTAAGCCCTATTCACTCAGACTCGATACATAATGACGTAGGCAACAGACATATGCACCAACAGACTCCCCCTGGGATGTTGCTACAGTCATTGACTTTTAAAAATCTTCTGAGTCTTCTGATCTTTAGTTCTTGAATAAACTTTAATATCTTGATCTTCTTATCCTCTTTCTTTTCTTGAGCTTTGACTTGATAAAACTTTTAATCATCATGCTCCCCCTTGCTTTAAGCTTTGCTCCCCCTAGCTTTAAGCTTTCCGGAAACTTCAATCTTTGCTTTATCAACTCCCCATCAATCTTTACTTCCTGTCTAAATATTTTCTGATTTTCAAACAAACATTTCAGATTAAAATTTTGAAATTCTATATCATCAATATTTCAATCTTTAATCTTCATTTCAATCTTTTCAAAAACTTTTAGTCGTTTCAAGTTCAACTTAATGACCTTGAATACATTTTACGTTTAAGTCCTTCAATTTTCACATTTTTATCATTTATGAAAATCCACTTAGTTGATCAAGTCCAAGTTAATGACCTTGATTAACCAAATATGTCAAACGAGTCCAAATTAATGACCTCGATTTGAAAAACCGTTACGAATAATCTGATTTTAAAGTTTCAAATTAATGAACTTTTACACATTTATCAGATTTTCTTACCAGACTTTGAAGATCCGTTCTCCAACATTGGCTCGTTGAAACTAATGTACAAACAAAATCTTTTTGTATTTTAGAAATTTTATGCTAAAATACACTGGAAATCTTTTTGGTTTTATCTTTGAAAAGCAAGTAAAGTATTTACAGAACTTTTAACAAGTAAAGTAAACTATGTACAAACATATTTACAGATATATTTTTGTGAATTCGTGTCTAAGGATCATATCAGTTGATTGAGACATATCACCAGTACCGTTGACCTTTAGATGACTTTAAGTTTTAAACTCGTTTACCTAGATTGTTGATATGTTTGTCCACTTAAACTTCATCACGTTTCTCAATTGTTCCAAGATATGTTAGGTATGAATTATGAAACTTGACTTAACTATGGTTCCACTTCTTGAATATACTTCCGTAAAAAGATTCCCTAGATTTCATCTTACAGGTGAGTATAGCGTAATTGATATCTGTTTCTGAGTTGTGCGAGACCTTGAGAGCTTAGGTTAGTACTACCGTACCGACAAAGAGATGAAGGCTCGTCTTTAAGGTGTGTTCCATTTAAGGAATCTTTTCAGCACTGCAAATGATTAGATCTTTCGATACTTTTCAAGTTTGCATGCAGTTTGGGGATTTATCGCGAAAGTATTATAGAAGTTCTAGGCTATTGCTTCCGCAAAATCAGAAGAACTTGTATAATACCCCATATATTAACTATCTATAAAGACCTCATATCTCAGAATCAGGCAACCCTTCAATCGAAATTTCGGAGTACTAAGTCCATATATCTAAGATATGTTAATCCACAAGATTAAGCAGTTGTAAAATTTAGTTTATATCCCGGAAATAATTTACTGAACGTGTAAAGCCTATCGACACATCCACAGTAAGACTCGTTTATCACTTTTAAACTTTACAATTCTTTAGCATACTTTGATAGTCCACTGATGTACTATTATTTCCTTTTTGACAACAAAAATTCTTTTTGTCTTTTTTCGATGTTTTTGTACATTTTGAATTTTTAATTGTTTTTTAATTTTCAACTTTTTTATATGTTTTGATTTTTTCTTAAATTTTCTTACTCCCCCTAAAATCAAAAACATATTTTTGGATTTTAGATTTAAAGAAATTCTTATAAAAATGTAACAAACCAATGTGGATCACGAGAACTCGTTGTCCGATCCTTTTGTAACTTCTGCATCATCACCTGTCAGCAGAACAACCCATTAATCTTCTAATAACATCAACTTGTAGAAACCACTTGTAAAACCTCTTGTAGGAAAGTCGATTTTTAAATGGTTTTTCAATATAACAATCAGTGTTCTGTTTAACGGTGTGAATTTTCTCAAATTTTCAAAAATTCTTTTCAACTTTTCTTTTTCAACCACTTTGTAATTTCAAAACGACAAAGACTTTCTAGATAAGTTAAATACTCATGGAGCTCCGCTTATCCTGTATCAACTTTGATAAAGGGGATCTTGGGACTCCTACACACAAGTAACTACGTGAAAAGTGAAACCCAAGCCTTCTTGGTCTTGGGTCGGAAAGCATAAAAATCTTCATAATCACTTTCCAAACCATCATCATAATCAAAATCATCATCAAGCATTTCTTCCAATGATAATTTTGAAACTTTTTCAATCTTTTCTTTCTTTGTCTGTTGTTTGATTACGTTGGGTTGATTTGACATTTTTAGTTTTATCAGCAACAGACTTTGATTTTTCAGATGATGAAAGCTTTTTCTTAGCAACCCAATATTATAGCTTGTTTCTAGCTTTCTTGTTATAGAACTTAGAATCTTTGTTTTCGTTTAACTTTGAAGTTTCACCTTTTTCAAATGTTGAGTTTTCAAACTTTGAACTCATTTTAGGTTTCACTTCTTGTTTAGATTCATAGTTTCTCATTGACTCTGTGTCAGATTTTACAATCTCTGGTTGTTTTTGTTTTTCATCTTTTGACCCAATTTTTCTTCGTGGAAACACAGGCTTTAGATTCAGACACTTGCGAACAATGTGACCAACAGTATTGCATTTAAAGCAAGTTCGATTATCAGAACCATTTCCACTAGTGGGTTCAATCCACTTGTGGCCTTGGTCTTAGCCTTGTCCTAAAGTTCTTTCTCTTTCTTAAATTCATCATTCGATTGCTTACCGATCACGTTTTCCTCTTGAACCGTGCTTGTTCCATACACAAACTTTATGTTTTCACCTTTGTATTCCTAGAACGTTGCTTTCTGTTTCTTCTTCGGTTCTTCTTCTTCAACCTCCAAACCTAAACCTGCTCTCCTGTGCTCAGGAAAATCACCACCATTCCTTCGGTATTGTTAAAATTCCTTTTTGGTTTAGAGTAAAATTTGTTTTCATTCTTGTCAAGATCATCTGATGAAACTTCTACAAGTTTAAACAGTTTATCAATTTGATCTTTTTTACGTTCCGAATTGGAAAGCTATCATCGAAATATAATCTATCTGAATCCTTAACTTTGTACATGACAACATTAGGATTATCACTTAGATCACTTTTTGAAGATGTATCATCATTTTCGGACTGTGTATCAGAACTGTTTGAACTTAAGTTGGCGCTTTGAAAATTGTCGTCATCACAATCATTTCCCAACACATTCTTTACCACATTTTTTACCACTGTTTTATTGTCATCATTTGATTCTGTAAAGTCTACATTAATGTTCTCAGGCAATTTATTTTTCTTTTATGACAAAATAAGTATATTAAATGCCTTTTCGATCTCATCATCTTTCTTATAAGAATAACTTGCAAGAAGTGGTGGAGGAACACTTCCGTATTCTTTACGCTTTGGTTTATCACCATTTTCCTCCGATTTAATCATAGGTAAAATGTGATCAATGACATACGCGTTTGTGGTGTAGCTCTTTAGAAGCTGTCTTACCCGTTCCGTTTCTATTTTTATATCATGAAGCTCGCGTTTTGTTTCAGCAATAGTGTTAATGTACATGTTACTTGCTTTTTGTTTTTCAATTCTGTAGCATTTAACATCTTTACATTAGCACCAAGTTCAAGATTAGCTTTTTCAACATTTTTATATTTGCTTGATATTTTGTCATAAGCTTCTTTTATAGTTCTGTAATCATAACGAAAGTTTTCGTTGTGTACAGTCAATTCTCTTATGACTTTGACTTTATCAAGACATGGTTCACAAGGACTTGCGCACTTTGTGCAAGGTTTTTCAACCTCCACAACTTTCACAACCTCCTTTTCAGACACACTTACCTTAGCTTTTACCTTTTCTGTCTCTGATTTCAATGCTTCTTGTTTCTGCATCTCAAGGTAAGCTAATTCTTCTTCCTCAGATCTCTGCCTATAACCTTCCAGAATAGCATTTTCTAGAGCAGCATCAATATACGATATGTCAGATTCATCCACTAATTCTGCTATCATGGCAACACCATTTTTCTTTCCGATGTATCTGTTCCAGTCAAACCATCTTCTTCATGATTAGCAATAAGAGCTTGTTCGGCTTTCTTTGCAGATTTATCTTCAACTTTGACTTGTGTTCTTTTTGGATATGGCTTGTATTGAAGAGCTTTCTTGAAGTACTCATTGTTGCTGCCGAAAGGATTTTGGTTTCCACTTGCTTCTTGATTGCTGCATTCTCGTTTGAAGTGTCCTTTTTGTCGACACCTGAAGCATGTGACTTTAGACTTGTCAAATCCAAGCTTGTTACTTGAATTACCAATATCCCTTCCAGTGAGCGCCACAAATTTAGAAACTCTTCTGATGATGGATGAAAGGAACATTTGATATCCATTAACTCCAATTCTTCTTCGTCCACCTGATCATAATCTTCAGCGGTCATCTCTGGATTACCGATCTTTCCAGCAACAAGACTTTCGTAGGATTCGAGAACAGTAGTGAGAAGTGCTATGTGCTGCTTAGCAACCTTTTCTGGAAATACATTCTTCAAATCAACTGCTATGTTGCACTGGAAAACATTTGAATCAGAACTTGCTTGACTTGTCTGATTTTGGAATGAAGAGCTTGAACTAGCACTTGTATGACCAGCATATGGAGAACTTTGATTTGGAGAAGAATTTGTATTTGCACTAAATGTTGTTTGCATTTTCGGGCTTTGAATCGGAGTATCTGGAATACCTCCTTTATAATAAACACCAACATCTTGAACAACATTAGCATTCTTTGATTTCGCAATTTTCATCAACTCCATTTCATGACCTTCCAATTTGTCGATGAAAGATGACAACTTGAAGTGTCTCCAAGATGGACTAATCTTTAGAATCATCAGATACGTTGTCCATTCTCCTTCTGGAAGTGCATCGGCTAACTTCTCGATTTGCTCTTCATTAGATTGTTTGATATCATGTCTCCGCATCTGGACCATGAGGTGACAGTATCTATCGATCATCTGCTTCATTGTTTCACCTTTAATCATCGTGAAGATCTCGAATTCTTTCTTGATTAAGGATTTTTTGCTTTTGATCATTTCATCACTTCCTTTGAATTTGTCACAAAGAGAATGCCATAATTCTTGTGACGTTTCATATTCTGGCAAGAGAATCAAGATATCTTCCTTCACTAATTGTTGTATCAAGCTGATCATTTTCTTCTCAGCAACATAGTTATCTTCGTCAACCGGTGAAAATTTGTTCAGTGGAAGATCTTGATCACGCTCATCTTTTGGCCATTTGTATCCATCCTCAACTGTAACCCAATTGTTGAATTCATTCGCTTGTATCCAATTCACAAACTTTTCCTTCCACCCTTCAAACTCGTCCATGCTCATTAGCTTTGGCGGTTTCGACGTAGTACCCATTTCGTTGTCGATATTCATCTGGTTCGCCGCAAGAGTATTAGCATTTGATGAGGAAGCCATTTGAGAGACGAATACGTTGTGGAAATCTTCCATTTTGACAATCTGAAGACTTATCTGAGAATACGATCAAAAACAATTGAAAATTTGATTAGAAACAGACAAGTGCGGTCGAACTTGTATGAAAATCAGCTTTTGATTTCACATTTTCACAAGTTCGGTCGAACTTAGATGAGATGATTTCAAAATTTATCACAAATACCTCAAGTTCGGTCGAACTTGATGTGTATTTTGAGAAAAATTTCACTTTGAGCGAACTTGTAAATGATTTCAAGCAGAACACTCAAGTTCGGTCGAACTTAGGTGTCTTGAGATAACTACGAGCGAACTTATAATTGATTTTAAAGAAAAACCTGCAAGTTCAGGCGAACTTAGCCTAAGTTTCCTGATTTTTTAACAAGTTCAAGAGAACTTGATAAAATTTCAATGAAAACTTATTAAGTTCGAGCGAACTTAACACAATCTCATTCAAAAACCTTCAAGTTCGGTCGGACTTATCACAAAAACTCTTGAAAAATCTATCAAATTAAAATCAGTGAGATTTTACTCAAGTTCGGTCGAACTTGATTTTAAGTTCGGCTGGAACTTGTTTCCAAAATATGGTTTTTTCCAACTTTTTGATATCAATTCGATTGAATTTGATGTCCAAACTCTCAGGGGTTTATCACAACTGTATTTTACATGACATATTCAATTTTCAGCTGATTTTGTCCATGAAATCATCAAATATATGAAAATGTTAAGAAAAATGATAGAATGGAGATGAAATAGAGAGATTCTTGTCTTGATTCCAGCAAATTTAGGTATCCAAGCTCTGATACCACTTGTAAGAACGTCCATGATTAGCACGGGAACCTAAATTTGTTATCTATTGTCTGATTAGACGGAAACTAATGACAAGTTAACCAAATAACAAGATTTACTCATTTAAAAGTTGTTTTCATTGATTTAAAGTTCAATACATTCGATAACCGGATCCGACAGAGCTTCGCCGTCTCTATGCTAAAATCTCTCCACGTTTTTTACAAATGAATCACCAAGGCACCTATTTATAGTTTCCCAAGTTCGCTGGTAAAGGAAGGAGTTCGGGCAAACTTGACTTAGTCAAGTTCGGCCGAACTTGACATCTCACAACCATTCTCAAGCTAACTTGGCCTCCTAAACACATCATTACGCCTAGTTTCTAACAGATTAAGCCCTGTTCGCTCAGACTCGATACATAATGACGTAGGTAACAGACATATGCACCAACAAAAATCATCTGATTCAAAAATTCTAAAGTGGAACTCATCCTCAGACACCCACGAATTGACTTTGCTCAGATCAGATAGTGATGTTCAAAAGATAAGAACGGAGAATGCATATGGTCTGGAGGCAGGTGACCTCTAAGATTTGTTAAACCTTGAACTAGAAAGGGATTTTGAAGATATGATTTCCATGAACTTTGAATTACAGTTCAAAAGCCAAATCAGGGAAATGCTAATAAGAAATAAAGAAGAGTTTTGGCATCATCTGTTCTAAGGGGAGATTGTTGGATCTAGTGGACCCCACAAAAGAACAGTTGAATAGTCCATAACCACTTATCACAAATAACAGTGCTTTGAAGATCAACTCCTCCAAAAGGCAAAGACTCAACATCTGCTACTCTAAAGTCTGCACAAGCTAAAGTATGTTTACAAGATCTATTGAAGATAAGCTCTGCTTAAAGTCAAAGGTCTGCCAAAGAGAACCTTTGCTAAGAAGACTAAAGTCTGATGAAGCTAAGGTCTGTCACGACTCAACATACATTAAAGACCAACAGGGGATAAAGCTCAACAGAGGATTATCAACAGAGTTTATTATCAATGTAACAGTGTTTTAGCTAGCAGATGTTAGGAGTTTGTTAGATCGTTAGATGTCGCTGTCTAGGTGACTTCAGCTTAGATTCTTCAGATGTTTCGTTTGTACTATAAATAGAACAATGCTTGTTCTGTTTTTATGTATCACTTTCATTTTGACATTTTTGTACGAACAAATAGGAGTGATCAGGCTAAGGGAGAGTTGTAAGTCTTCATGCATACGTAAACTTTTGATTTATAAAAGAATGTTGATGAAAGCAATATCTTCATTGTTGTGATTGAAATGTTTATTATTCCGCTACATATTTTTCATCTTTATTCTATCTTCTTTCATCGATTTCACCTTAACTGTCACAACAATTAAACTCAGATCCCAACACTTAGATGGAGATAGACTCCCGGCTAGGGTAACGGAGTCGAAGAGATAGCAAGGGCGGACCTAGCTTGTTAACAGAGGTAGCCCCCGCTACCCTTAACGCTCCGACGTTAGTGTAAATTTTAGAAAAAGTTTGACGTTTTTTCGATTTCCTTACCTCTTTTTTTAAACATTGTCTCTATAAAGTTTTTCTAGATCCGCTAGGAGACTGAAAGTAGAAAATCATATAAGAAAATATAGCATAAGAACATTAATAAACGGTTTGGGTTGGGATTTGGTCATTTGCGAATTGCTCTAAGAAATAGGAATATTAATAGTTAAAATATTTATATGGTCAATGATTCCAGATTTTAACAATTTAGAATCCATATAAATGATCCGTCAATGATCCCTCGTTCAACTGGTTGGGGACTGGATTTCTCATGAGAGATCCAGGTTTCATTCCCATTGAACACAACAGGGCGAAGCTAGGTGTTTTACACTAGCTACAAGTTGCGGGGTTTCTTCTTCTTGGAAAGCATCGCGGTGAGAATTAAATTGCCTATGATATCTATCTTGGTGGTGTACTATCCACGGGTGGATTGAGGGCCAGGATGCTCATATCCCAAATTGGAAGGACCCCTAATTTCGAACCCTAGTCCCTCGTGTACCGCTGAGTTGGTGCGAAAGCCCAACAAGTTGGTCTACCAGCTATTCAAAAAAAGATTTAGCTAAGTCGTTTTGTTAAACAGGTGCTCAAGTGTCATGTAGACATGTAAACCTAGTTAACAACATTAACTAAATGTGTTATCCACCAAATGACTTGTAGTCTGGTGACGTCAAGAAGTGTAATATGGTGTTAACCCAAGGTAATGAGGGTTCTAGTCTCGTGGCGTGCGTCGATGTAAAATATAGGAGTAGATTTAGTAGGCATTTGATCATCGTTAAAAAAAGTGTTATTAACGTTAGCTGTAAAATATAGGAGTATATTTAGTAGGCATTTAAAAAAAAGTGTTATCCATGTTATAAACAAGTTAGGCGGATTGAACCCGTTTAGACACGTCTTTTATAGTGTCATTAACTTGTAGACCCATGTATAACTTGAATCCATTAACCCCAAGTTGAATCTGTTTAACTTCGTATCGTATCAATCCATACCGTGTTAACAAGTCATTCGGGTACACAAATAATTGTTTCAGTCAAATAAAAATAAGGTAAAACAATTATTTATGTATTCGACTCCTTTTTTTTTAACTTCGTAATTAATTTAAAGAAAAATAACAAAAGTCTAACTTAGAACTAGAAAACTAATTACGCCGTTAGAACTAGGATGCTAATTACATCGGATTGACGGTTAAAAGATGTTGGGTTTGATGATAGATGAACTTGAATGCGACCAATATACTTATTGGGAGAGGATCATGAGAAAACTAGAAAACTAAATAAAAAAACAAAAAAAAAGCATAAAAAAAAAATTTTTTTATAATTTTTTATAAAAAATCGCTGCATATTATGTATAAAAAAACTTTTTTTTTAAAAAACGTGTACTGCACATATGCACTATATGTGTATTACACATGTGCATTATATGTATATGTTGCACATGTGCATTATATGCTTTTTTATTTTATTTTTTTTAAGTTATTTTTATATAATATATATAGCAAATTTTTATAAAAAAAATAAAAAAAATTGATATGTTTTTTTGGCTTTTTTAGTTAGTTTTTTTATTTTCTTATTTAAACTAGTTTTCTCATGATCCATCCCCTATGCTTATTGGTGTCAAACACATTAATCATAACCTAAATACACTTCAAAATCATATCATGTTTCAGATCTATCCTGGTTAATGCCATTTAGCTAGAACGAACATGTTATGTAATTGACGCTCCTTGATTGCTTTTGTTGCGCATCTCTGACCGACAAATCAACAAAATCAGGGTTAACAAAGAGTTCAAGAATGAAGTATAATTTCCCTTATATAAATGTTAGCATTTTTTAAATAACCCCCTCTAAAATTTAATAACTTTTTTCAAAACCTACCCACTCATTAAACGGGTCGTGTTTGGTTTGACATGCTACCAAAATAATATTAAATGACTCCTGCTTAGAACTATGATTAACACTAATTTTAATATTATTTATTATTGATGTACATATACTAATTATTATTTCTCAAATTCAAGAATTAGGGAATAAGGATGTAACATAACTATTTCAGATTTATTAAAAACATAAAAGAGAACATATGTTATTAATTATTATGCAGCAATGGGCTCGGTAGCTTGGTTCAACCAAGCCTTCTCGGACTCATTGAGGTATGGTGCCAGAATGTCTCGACATTTGGCGTGATAGGTGTTGACCCATATGATTTCTTCAGGCAGTAGAAGGCTCACATCGATCAACTTCTTCTGATACGGTGCCTGTTATTCGAAACAAAACATATCGGTCCGCAACAGCATTGCATATAAAACAGAATATTTAGATTTAACAAAAACAAATGCAAGATTAAACAAAACTTTACCCATGTTATGTGCTCAAATTCCAGGTAACCTTTGTTTGCGAAGTTAAACTGTGTTGCAGCCTCCTTGATTATAAGAACATTTTCCAATCTTATACCGAACTTACCATCTTCATAGTAACCAGGTTCTTAAAAAAAAGAGAATAAACTGAGAACAGAAGTTGTATAAAAATCGGAAAGTGAAAATGAAATATGTACCGTCCGTTACAGTCATTGAAGCTTGCAGCGGGATGCTCAAACCAGGTCTGAAACTAATCGAATGTGGTCCTGCTCATAGAGCATAGACGGGATTAATTATTGAAATAATTATAATTTTAATCATTAATTGAATAATATGTGTTATGTAGATACAGAGAGATCATCATATATACCCGTAAAAACTTGCATAAAACCATATTTACCAAACCAAAACAATTGATAAATACAGCCATTTAGAACACTTCAATTTAATAAAATAATATTTACCCGTTTCATTAAAAATAAATTATAAAATGACTAATGTTAGCGGTATCGAATGAGAGTAGGCTCGAGCGGAAGCGGAACAAACACACACACACACACACTTGCAAAAAATAAAGAACACGAGAATTTACGTGGTTCGGTCAAGGTGACCTACGTCCACGGGTTGCAACTAGGGTTTCACTTTATTAGATGCTCACAACTGTTTACATAATGACACAGACTACAATCACATGATAAGTATTTATAGAACAAGATTAGTGTTTACTACTTGGTCAATAAGTTAACTAAGCGGGCCTAATAACTAGGGCCGGCTAACCCTAAATAGGGCCGGCTACCCTAAAGCCTACGAACCCAACAATCTCCCACTCGGAGGCTTTGCATAGTCCACAAAGAGCATCCAAGAAACCCATCACCAAGTAATCTTTATGTTCAAATCTTCCAAGCCTCCAGTTCCAAAAGCAAGCTAAGACTTCAGTCCTCCAAGCCTCCAATTCCGAAGAACAAGCTAGGACTCCAGTCACATCCAAGCCCCCTAGTTGCAACCACGCCTCTCATCAAGTACCTGAGAGACCAGTTGAAGCTCCCACAAGCTCCAACCTAGCAGTGACTAAAACCGTCACTGACTCATTCTTTGTCTCAACCGGCTTGCACAATCCACCAGCTCCAGAGATACACCGAGAATTAATACCACTCTCCACATTTTGCAAACTATTTCCAGGAGAGCATTTTTCTTCAGTCAGAACCTTCGTCTTCAAAACCCAACGGTCCTTAGTGATTGTACCCGGAACACGGCCCGTGCTCCCACTATCACCAAATCCCCTGACTGGCTTAAACTTAGAACCCCGACCACATTCAACTGACATCCCCAAAGCACCAGGATTCAAGTGTGCAAATTGAACCCTCTTCCGCTTAATAGATTCAGTGAACCAGACTTTATTCTTAACAGGGACGGCTACTCCCTTAGCAGGTACCTCAACTAGATACAACGATCCCCGTCTCCTCCCACAGGCAACAACAAGATTTCCATCAATCACCTTCCACTTCCCACCACCAAACTTAATATCTAGTCCTTGTTTATCCAGTTGACTAACAGAAATAAGTTTCTTCGTTAAACCTGGAATTACCCTGACATTCTGCAAGTTCCATGTAGTGCCTAGTGGAGTCTTTAGATTGACATCTCCCATACCCGTAACATTAAGAACATGACCGTTAGCTAATCGTACCTTTCCAAAGTCTCAGATTTTCAGATTCACCATCGTCTTCCCGCTGTGCATTGCGTGAAACGAAGAACCAGAATCCATAGCCCAAGAGTCTGTAGACTCTTCACAGCAAACCAGTACGTCACCGTCATATTCATCTGACACAACACTGTTTACACGCTGTTTACTATCCTCTTTCTTAGGATCAGGACACTCGTTTTTAACATGCCCCTTTTCACCACAGTTCCAGCACCTCACATTCTTCCCAGCTTTAGACAAGCTTTTCCCACGACTCCCACTGCTTCTGTTATTACCTCCTCCCTGCTAACGCTGAACATACCAGAAGTAGATCCTCCGCTAGAGTTCCTCTGGCGAACGTCTTCACCCAAAACACTATCCCGGACTCGATCAAACTTCAAATTTCCAGTTCCAGCAGTTTCGGTGACTGTTGTCACAAATCCTGACCAACTATCCGGTAAGGAAGATAACAAAACCACAGCCTGAGTGTCATCATCCAACTTCATGCCCACAGTTGCTAACCTGGACAAAATTGAATTGACTTCGTTAATGTGATCAGCAACTGAACTGCCCTCGTTCATTCTCATATTAAACAGTTCCCTCATCAAGAACACCCTATTACCGGCAGACGGCTTCTCATACATATTTGACAGAGCTGTTAACATACCACGAGCAGTTGTTTCTTTCATGATATTAAATGCAACGCTCCTCGTCAAAGCCAATGTAATTTTACCTCTTGCCTTTTTGTCCTTTGAGTTCCAAATTGTTTCGGCTGCTTTATCCATTCCAGCAGGTTTTTCTTCGAGTACCACATCCAAGTCGCATTCACCAAGTAACGCCTCTATCTGCATTCTCCACCAAGCAAAATCAGTACCGTTGAACTTCTCGATTCGAAACTTCCCGTCTTCAGCCATAGCAAACGAGAAAACCAGAAAAAACCACAAGGAACCAAGCACCCGAAACCCGAGCAACCTTCAATAAACTAGAAACCCGAAGCACCCGAACCGACGACTTCTCCTACAAACCCAGGCGTAAAACCAGCGAATAACCAGGGTTCAAGAACCGAAACCCTAATCGCCAAAACTCCCAAAACCACCAGATCTGCAACAAACAACCCGACGGCACAAAACCCTAAACCTTACGAGCCGTAACCCAAAGAATAGGTATGGGCCGTAAACAGGCGGCGGCAGCTACAGCAGATCTAGACCTCTCGTCCAGCTCTCTCCCTTTCCTGCGATAACCGTGTGAACCGTGTGTTTAACTGAACCTTTGGATCTGATACCACTTGTTAGGGGTATCGGATCAGAGTAGGCTCGAGCGGAAGCGGAACAAACACACACACACACACACACACACACACACACACTAGCAGAAAATAAAGAACATGAGAATTTACGTGGTTCGGTCAAGGTGACCTACGTCCACAGGTTGCAACTAGGGTTTCACTTTATTAGATGCTCACAATTGTTTACATAATGACACAGACTACAATCACATGATAGGTATTTATAGAACAAGATTAGGGTTTACTACTTGGTCAATAAGTTAACTAAGTGGGCCTAATAACTAGGGCCGGCTAACCCTAATTAGGGTTGGCTACCCTAAAGCCTACGAACCCAACAACTAACACATCGTTCTTCTCCTTACACTCTAAACTCTTAATAACTTAACTTTTTAATAAATTATAAAATAACTAACATATCGTTCTTCTCCTTACACTCTAAACTCTTAATAACTTAAAAGTTTTTTATGTCATGAATATGAAAATGGGTATATTTCATGTTATGATTTTCCATTGAGTAAATATAATATTATTCAAGTTTTGAGCACGATATATATGAAATTACCAAATACAGTAAAGGCGTTAATAACTTGCCTTCATGCACGTTTAAGTAGGAGCCTATTCCATGACCAGTTCCGTGTCTGTAATCAAGACCATATGACCATAATGGAACTCGAGCAAGAACATCAAGAGAATGACCTGATTCGGGGACACTTATAATCAGTAATTGTTCGAATGCAATATGTAAAAATTGATACTAACAAAAGAACAAAAAGATATAAACCATAAGATGTTAACACTTTAGAAATCGCACTTTTTGACCATAAACGTTGATAAAGAGGTTAATATTGATAATCTTACCCGTGGTTCCGTTGGGAAAACGCGCATTACCCAAAGCAAAATGTCCCTTGAGAACCTGTATGAAACAAAATGAATAAACAAATATCAGATATAAAAAAGAAAACTAAATTTGAAATATAAATTAAATCTGCTTCAGGGGCCAAAATAGAAATTAACTATAAACCTAAAGTAGCAAAAGCGAGAATTCTAAAAGGGTAAAATGGTCATTTACACATTTATCAGAGGCCTTTTAAACCAAAGTGAGAGTAAGGGGCAATTCCGTAATAGTTTTGAAGAGGGAAGCTTAACACAAAACTACACAGATAAATAATGTAGCTTACTCTAAAGATTAAAACAAATACCAATATAAAATAATCACATCGGTAAAGATAAAAAGTAAGCCCGATATACCGCAGTATAACATCTTTTTTCATGTTCAGAAGGCTTTCCAAAATGAACGGTCCGAGTTATATCCGTTGTCCCATCGAGATACTTTAAAGAAAAACACCATAAAAAGAAGTGGTTAATTATTTGAATAAGCATATAAAATGTAAGCAAAAAAACTGCATAAAAATTGTAAGAAAACCTGAGCTCCAGAATCACAAAGATACATGCTATTTGGATCGAGTTCCGCACATGTTTTAACTTCTGGTTCATAATGAATAATTGAACCGTTTGGACCAACTGATGAGATAGTTGGAAAGCTCAACCCTCTGAAATGCTATAAAAATATACAACACAAAATCTAATCAAGTATATAATATAACAATATAACTTAAACAGCCACAAAGTAATTAAATTAAAAAAACATGAGAACTTAATAGATCGTATTTACCTCCTTCGCTGCCCGAAATTCCTCTAGCTTGTCACTTACTGACACTTCAGTCAGTTTTAAATCTCCCCTGCAGCAGTCATCATGCAATTCACAGTTTAAAAAAAGGGTTTCTTTAAAGATTTAGTAAATATATATATACTTGACAACGCATATCAATTATGGGTACGTATAGAAGAATAGAAACAGACGAGTGTTTCTTAGAATTTTGGCTTTCTGACTCCTTGAAGTAGCCTGAAGCACCATAGATCTCCTGCATCTGCACATTTGTTGAAATATAGAAATCAAACCAAAATGAAAATGAAAAATTAAAATAAAAAGAACTATGATGTGTCGATTTAACTTGAGACTTAAAAGTATACCTGCTTATCCAGCCATGCAAAGTATTGCACAATAGCTGCACCATCCCGAATATGTGCATTTTTTAGCCCGTCCATCTCTACAGGATTCTACAAAAAAAAAAACCTGTTTAGCTACCGATAATCTTGAATCCGCAAAATTGGCAACAAAATAAAAAGGATGCATACTAAGAAGGACAAAAAGGGTCCAACTTACCAAATATAGATAAGTCAAAAATAGATAAAGAGTAAAATGCCATTTTCTTCCTTGACGTTTGGCCACTTTTGTGACTTTCGTCCACAGGTTTGTTTTTCCGCATATGGGTCCTCTTGCTTTTCAAATCTTGCCATTTTCATCCAACTGACTAACCCCGTCCAAATTGTACCATTAAGTCAGGGGCAATTTCGTCCTTTTATTCATTTGTTTATACCCTTGTATTAATAATATGTACATATTATTAATTCAAGGGTATAAAGAAAATAATAAAGTGTCCAAAGGTTTGTTTTTCCGCATCTGGGTCCTCTTGCTTTTCAAATGTTGTCATTTTCATGAAACTGACTAACCCCGTCCAAATTGTACCGTTAGGTCAGGGGCAATTTCGTCCTTTTATTCATTTGTTCATTTTAAAATTTGTTTATACCCTTAAATTAATAATATGTACATATACATATTATATTATTATTAATTCAAGGGTATAAAGAAAATAATAAATAAACAAATGAATAAAAGGATGAAATTGCCCATGACCTAACGATACAATTTGACGGGGTTAGTCAGTTGGACGAAAGAGCAAGATTTGAAAAGTACGAGGACCCGGATGCCGAAAAACAAACCTTTGGACGAAAGTCGCAAAAGCGGCCAAACCTCAGGGACAAAAATGGCATTTTACTCATAGATAAATTACCTTAAGAGATTTGGGAAGGGCCAAAGGTGACTGTTGCAGAAGGACCTGGTCAACGCTTAACTTAGAATACAAAGAATAGCAGCAACGAGGATCAACCCAAATCTTATGGCTACTATCTTCCGGTTCAGTTGCACCGTTTGATTGTGTTTCCTTTGCTGATGTCAGCTGATTAGATGCAAGCAAAGCCACATCTGAGCTCACCGCACCGTAATCTTTTACAGTGATATTATTTTCCTCCATATACAATTTGACCTGCAGAAAATTTAACATCTTCATTTTCATGATCCAGAAATTATAGAAGAATAGATCATAAAAGTTTAAAAAACTTACCTCAGAAGACAACTTTCTTTCATCGACATAAAAGAAAGCTGATTTTCTTGTCACGATAGCAAAAGCATGAACAACAGGAGAATACGACACATCACCCCCGCGAATGTTAAATAACCAAACAACCTGTTTAATTTATGAGAACGAATATGTAGAAGAAGTCAAAGTTGAACAAGAATAATTTATAATTATAAAGTTATTGTCTTACCTCATCGAGTGTTGTGATTATAATTGCACGACTTTTTTCCTTTTTTAAATTTTCACGCAAATCCTTTAACTTATCGGAAACTGAACGACCGGAAAATTTCAGAGGATGTACATGAACGGGATTGATTTCAGCTTGAGGTTGATCCTTCCAAACTTCATCGACCAAGTTTTTGGTTGTGGGAACTAAATTTTGTTGCTTTTTCGCAAACAAAGACTTCCATTTCTGTGCAGTTTCTACTGATATACACCAGAAATCGATCCCGGCAGCTGAATCTCGGGTAAATTCTGGTACAAAAGATGGGTATTTCATTAGCTAAAACATGGTAACGTTTCGATTCTTGGCAAAGTTGTCAATAGCGAATAGTGAACAATAGCAACAGGCTACCTATACGCTACGTAACGATAGAAATTAAATAGCGAGCGCTAAAAAAGATTTAAGGAATTTTTAGTAAGTGTATTATATTTAATCAAAATACGTTGTTTTTACATGTATATCATCATCATCATCATCATCATCATCATCATTATCATACTCAGTAAATCCCACGAATAGCAAAGCTAAGGTAGGGTCTGAGGAGGGTAAGATGTAGACAGCCTTACCTCTACATTGTAGGAATAGAGAAGCTGCTTCCAGTGAGACCCCCGGCTCAATAGTAGTTTTGCACCAAGCCTTGGACATAAGGCACATAACACTCAACAATCGGGACAAAGGCCGATTAGCGCATGTACCCTTTTGTCTTTCGGCTATCAACGCCACTACATGATGCATGATTAACCGTCCGCCACTTTTAACGTTATTTTCACGAAATTAGTAAAATAACGTTAAGATTAGTGCAGTTTCACTTTTGCCATGTAAAATAACGTTGTTTTTACATGTATATATTCCATCTAAATACGCTATATATATTAAATAGTTATAATAAAACAGTAAAAAAAAGCCTAATGGGCATCATTATCATTATTTATATTAAAGCAAAAAAAAACTAAAATCTGGCTATTTTTATGCTATGGGGTTGCTAATCATCAGATTGCGAGATAAGGTCGCACCGCTACGAAGTGCGCAATAGCGACCGCAATCATAGCTATTGACAAAACTGATTATTGGTGGGCCGTTCAAAAGAAAAGTTGAGTTTAGCGGTTTTTGGAAGCCAAGTAGTAGCACAACAAGACTTACGGTGGATATCCATATCTCTACAGCTGGATCTTCTCCCATACGCATAAGCCTCCACTGATCACTTAGTTGTTGTTCGGCCTGCAAAAAGTACCGACCATCCGTCCAAAGTAATGCTTCATTCTTTGTTATAAGTGCCAAACCTAAATAAGTCGATAATGAGTAAGCATAACTTGCAAGCCAGCAGGGGCGTCTATAAAACTATAAGTTGAAGCTTGTGGCCCCCATGTTAAGAAGTCCTCAATTTTTTAAAGGCTTGACTATGTTCGATTCTCATTCAATTCTTTCTATCCAATCACAAATTCACTACTCCGTAAGCTCTCAATCTCTTAAAATTCTGTTAAAACTATCATTTGTCTTTGTGGTATTTTCATCGTTTCGCAAATCGGATGTGAATATTTAGGGTATAACTTCGTTTATTTTTAGGTTTTGACAAGCAGTGCAAAAAATCAGTATACTTGGAAGGACTTTCTTTTCACTAAAACTCACTCCAACGTGGGATTGTGTGCATTTTTATAAAGCGTACAAAAAAATGTGTCTTCATATTCCCACGTGGTAGGATCATAAGCAAAAAAAAAATTTCCAAAAAACGCCCCAATTTTCCAATCCGCTTTAAGCAAGTGATTGAAAAATGCAAATCCAGATTCATTTGAGTACTTCTTACAAATTTACAATCCTCAAACAATAAACAATTTCTATTGAATAACTTCAAATCATTGCGACTTCACAGCTTAACAATAACTTGATTAAAACTTTAAACACAAACTGTATCTAAAACAATAATTTTTTTAAAGTCTAACTCTGATGCAAATATATATACATAAGGGCAGGATCTAGAGAAAATGCTTAAAAGTATGAAAACGGTGAGAACGATTTTGGTGTTGACATGTGGCGTTGATGCTAACTTACACTAAGGGTAATATTGTCAAAAAGCTCATGCGCATGCCATTCAGATGTCAAAGACCATGCACATGCAAGTCACATGCATATTCCACCATCTTTTTTAAACTCCCGTAATTTTTTTAGACGTGATTATTTTTTTTTTTTTGGCAAATTAGATTTTAATAATCCGAACAGGTTCTTTTTGGCCGATAATCCCATCTCACCCACAATAATCCAAACTCTTCCATTTTGTTTGTAAAATAGTCCGCCGTTAAAAAAACATAACAGAGTTAAGTTTTTTGCAAAATTACAAACCGATGTTTTTGGGCTTTTGATCAGAACGAGGATACGAGTCGATTGATGTAAAACTTACCTAGAAACAGTGCTCTAAACGACTTGATTTTTGTTAAATAGAAGTTCAAACACCCGAATTGAAGCACCGTTTTCGTCGTTTGGAGCACTGTTTCGATGTAAGTTTTACATCAATAGACCGTATCCTCGTTCTGATCAAAAGCCGGAAAACATCGGTTTGTAATTTCGAAAAAAAACTTAACTTTGTTATGTTTTTTTAACGGCGGACTATTTTACAGACGAAATGGAAGAGTTCGGATTATTGTGGGTAATTAACTAAGTTAGGATCATTATCGGCCAAAAGAGCCAGTTCGGATTATTAAAATTCAATTTGCCTTTTTTTTTAAATCACCCCAATAAAATCTAGTGTTTTATTATCTTTCCAACGAGTATAATATTGCTATACTTTTGAAATTAAAAAAATGTCATGAACTGGGTGCTCAAATAAAAACGCCATAAAAACATCCAGTTCAGAAAAACGCCATGAAATACCCAGTTGAAAACGCCATAAAACAACCATTTCAGAAAAAACATCATGAAAAACTCATTTGAAAACGCCACAAAAACACCCAGTTCAGAAAAACGCCATAAAAAACCTAGTTGAAAACGTCATAAAAACACTCGGTTCAGAAAAACACCATAAAAACCAAGTGAAAACGCCATAAAAACACAAAGTTGAGAACGCCATAAAAACCCGGTTCATTTCTTTTCGAAAAAGTACGAGTTTTTAGGACCCGTGCGTTACGACAGGACTATCAAATTGTACCGAAGATGGACGAAAAATGTTGAACCACAACGCGCGTTGCGAAGCGTTAACTCGTCAACTTTAACCTGAAACGTAAAATTTACATTATTGTAGAAAAAAATATTTTATTCGAAACGATAACAAAACAAACCTAGGAAATTAATCAAATAGTATTAAAAATAAATAGATTTTGCTATATAGTTAAAAAGAAAACATAACATTGAATGTTAACCCATAGTTATCAACAATAAACGTTACATTTTAATTATCGTATTAAATAATTTGGTAATATCAATGGGTTGGTGGTTCATTGGCAAAGACAAACCCTTTAAACACCTCGGTTTGGGAGGGGGATGTCTTGGTTTAAGTCCCATAAACGACGGGTTTAAAAGAAATTTACCGTTAAAAATTTAATTTGGTAATATTTCAATCCCACCACACATGATTCAATATACCATACTATCCACAATAAAATGTAACAAAATTGTACTTTTTCAAGATAAAATAGAAAAATCATTGTAAATTAGTTTATAAAATAATTAATTATAAGATTAAAAAAATAAGTTAAGATATATTAAAAATAAGGTTTTGAAGTATATGATTGACAAATGTGCATGTGATGGGCCCAATTCTAATGCTCTTGCTTCTCTCTTTTTCCCTCTCAGAAACCAAGTCTTCATTCAAAGCACACCCATGACCCGTTCTAACTCACCCCACCCTACTTATTTAACCAATCATGTGGCAAAGCAAAAATGAATAGTAATAATGTGAGTAGAAGTATTTTTGTAAATTAATATAAGGGAAATATATATGGTATACTCGTTGGAAAGATAAAAAACGTTGGATTTTATGGTGTAATTTAAAAAAAAATATTATAATCATGTATAAAAAATTTATGGGCGTTTAAATATGATGGGGGAAATAGCATGTGATTAGCATGTGCACCCTTATTTGGATCTTTCCAACTTACCTCGGTAGTTGCAAGGTTCCCAATATTTACAAGAACGTCACCACATCAATCTCAGCCACAAATCACAAAGATCTGGCTAAAAGTCGTTCTCACCGTTTTCACACTTCCAGCCGTTTTCTCCTTGATCCCATTTCTATCTATATATACACACACACACTAGGGGTGTTCAGAATTCGTTTCGAATTCGAAAAATTCGAAATTCGATTCGATCATCAAGAATTCGTTTCGATTATAAGAATCCGTTTCGATTATAAGAATTCGAATTCGATTCAATTCGAGTCAAGTAATCGAATACGAATTGAATACGAATTTATAATTTCAAATTCAATTCGATTCGAACTTCGAATAAAAATTATACATTTTTATTTATTATTTTTATATATAATACATATAAAACTTTTATTGGGCTATACTATAAATTATTTTCAAAAATTATTTTTAGTGTTAAAATTACCCGTTACTAAACCCACTACATGGCCCATAACTAAAACCTAAGTAACAAATCTATGAATAGATTTCTAACCCTAAAAATATTAACTGGTAATGTTGAGTGGTTATTCCCGACTTCTAAAGACGTATGGTACTTTATTTGGAACTTCTAAATGTGATATCGTGCTATATCGCTGCTTTAAAATTTATTTTTCATTTTGATAGTTTTGTACATGTTTTAAAAGAATCTGAATCAAATCGAATTTATTCAAATTCGAATTTTTTATCGAATACGAATTGGGGTTTTTTATCGAATATAAATTCCAATTGAATTGAGTAGGTTTTAATCGAATTCGGTTCGAATTCGAATTCAAGGAAAAACATAAATTATTCGAATAATTTGAAAATTCGATATTCGATTCGATGAACACCGCTGATACGCACACATATATAACAAAAAAAAACCTAAAAGATTAACATAGAAGGAACAGGACTAACCAGCACTTCCAGTAAATCCAGAAACAAAAGCACGCCTCTTATCCCTTGCAGATACATACTCACTCTACAACATCATCCAACACCAACATACACACAGTTAGAACAAAAAAACACACACACACACAAATAGATTGAAACCTAATCATCCAATAAAAACACTCGAAATCAAATCAATTACTCGACTACATACAGAATGAAATTACAACAAATCGGCTACTGACAAGTGACAACTGAATTAACTGAGCTATAAATAGATTAAAAAATATGAGAAATCAGGTAATAGATGAGGATTAAGATGAGAACTTGAGATTGAACCTGATGATAATCTTCGGATGGAACAACCAGCGCATCGAGAGGTGGAGTGTGTGAAGCCATTAGAGATCTCAGAGCAAAGAGAGTGTCCGCCATCGTTGTTGTTGTCTGGAGATTTGTGTTTTAGGGTTTATGAATTATGATCTGATCGATCGGTTGAATGGAGAACAAGAAGAAGAAGATGTTATGACGCTACAGATTGTTTAGTTCTGGGATAGTGGAGTTTCAGTTGAAGAGTTCTCTTCGGAAGTGATAAAAGAATTTTTTTTTTTTTTAAGGAGACAAATTTCCAAATTATTTAAAAGAAAAAAGATAAAAAGTTATGTTGATATTTATATTTATGTTGATATTTTATATTTTTTTAACTACTTATTAAAAAGAAAAAAGATAAAAAGTTATGTTTATATTTTATACTTTTTTAACTAATTATATTTTAGAAAGAATTTGTGGGTTACATATGTGCTTCGTGGCGAGGCAGTGGCGACCCGATTTATAATAAATTTAAATGGAAACATAGAAGTAGTGGTAAAAATAACATTAATGACAGGATTCGGTCGATATTAATTTGGTTCATTACGATATACATACGGTACCGGCACTCGATATGACAACCGAAAGAGAATACTTAAAAAATAAAGTCGTGATAGGTCTAAAAGGATGTTGACACATGTTTTACATCAATTGAAAACCATAATAAACGAATAACAATAACACTTCTAATAGTATCGATGTTTTTCGATGGGTATTGGCTCAATCTGACCACGGTAGATGCCTGCTAGGAGGGGTAGATGGGTTGTGACAAGAGACATGAAGCTGAAATAAGGTTTGTGAGGTGTTATGGTGTCATGTTAGGATTGACCGGAGATTGATGCAAATGTAAAAGGGTGTTGGAAGTGAGAGGATGTGTGATGTGAACAAAATTAGGTGTTGGGTTGCTTATAATTAAATCATTTTTAATAGTATAACTTGTTATCCGTGAGTAAATAGTAAGGACCAAAGATATAATTTCTCAAACTTGTTATCCAACGCAAACAGCACACAGAGTTAGTTTTGACCGTGCTTATACTTGTGCACGACGGTGCGTGGGCACGTTGTAACACTTCGCATTTGTGTACTTTCCATATTTAGAAAGTTTGTATTCACTTTCTACTTTTAGAAACCTTGTAGTTCGTATTTCATTTTCACATTTGTAATCCGAGGTTTTGATCATAATGGAAATACAATTTTTATCCACATTTGTTTATGCATACATACACAATGTTAATCAATGACAATTGCGCATCTCACCGAATCATGCTTGGCATCTTATAAACGCAACCAAATCACACTTGGTGTGTGTGTGTGTGTGTATAGAGAGAGAGGGGGCCGGTTATTGTACAATATGGCTTAATGTATGAAGTGTACGAGATTCAGTATCAACACGCGAAAAATGGTTTATAATATGCGAAGTTGGTTTTTTGAACAACTTGCGATTTTTCTCCCTTGTATTAACATGTGAAATTGTTTATTTTACAAACATGCGCTTTTTTTTGAACATGCGATCTTTTGTGTACAACATGCGAACTTTTGCTATAATGTACGAATTTACAATTGCATACGCTTCGTAAGTTAAGCCATATTGTACGTTACACTTTCTCTCTCTATATATATATACATATATATATACGCTCGGAATATTATTTATACACATCATGCATACATCATGTTCGTTACTTGATCATTCATACCCTAAAAGTGCCTAAAAACACTTAACACCTTAAAGAAATTGCATAGTTGAACAAGTGACCAAAAAACAAGGACCTAAAACCAAAAATTTGGGTTTTCAAGAGGCTTACGGACCGCATCCACCCTCTTACGGTCCGTAAGAACCTCTAGGCGGGCAGAACTTTGGCCAGCTCGCGAATTTGGCCTTTAACTCACCTTCCCAACCACCTAAACGCCCAACTAACCCATTTAAAGCCTAAACCCTAGTACCACACTATAAATACATGTCCTCCACACTCTCCCAACCCTTTACACCCCCTTAATTCACTCTCAAGATCCCACAAATCCTCCAAACTCCCAAGTGTTGGCAAATTTGCACACTAGTCCAATACAGTGAGTTTTGGACCTTGTTCTTCATTTTCCTTCTTGTTTTATTTCTTCAATCTACTTGGATGACCTTCATGGATGTTACCCAAGGTCCACCAAGGTGTGACAAGGTGGAAATCACTTGTATAAGGCTCCAAAGTCATATTCAAATTCTGTTTTATACAACTTATACAAACTTGTCTTTGTTCATACTTATCTTATGGAATTCTTGCACCACACTTGGTCCCAACTAAACTCATGTTGTGGAGCTTGTGTTATGGTGTATTCCAGGAGATTAGAGGTTCAAAACCTCACTTAGTTGTTGCCCTAAGGTTCCAATCAACCTACAAAGTGATGGAACCATCCAAGCTTTCAACATTCAATGTTGAAAGACTTGTGTTTTGGTTAGGTGTGAAAAATGGAAGCCTTAGCTTTCCAACTATGATTCCACCACCTCACTTAGTTAGTTAATCTGTTTTCTTTAGTCTAAGTCATCAAGTAAACTTTCTAACAACAAAGTGTCCAAACTACACCAAGTCTCCAAACATTTGCCATGACTGGAATGCACTAGTCTAGTTTGCGTTTCACTTGGTTACTTGATGATTTAGATGATTAGTTACTTGTACATCCTATATTATATTCATGACCAACCGAAATCATCAACTAAGTTGATAATTTTGTGCTTTGGTGAATCATATAATGAGGTTTAATGGATGAACATCATCCTACCTCCTTGCTTGACATACTTGATAATACTTTACTATTGGACAAATATATGTGTGTGTATATATATAATACTTCTAGCAGCTGAACCCTAAATGCTAACCAATTCATGGATCGATGTCAAGAGTTATGGTTATAATATCTTGGATTAAACTCCTCATATTTAAACTTCCAATAGGCGAACTTGTGCCTGTGAAAAACGCCTAATCATGGTGTCCAAATTTGGATGTTTGGTCAAGATAGTATTTATGTATTTTCCTACTAAGTAATTATCTTGCATTTGCATTCTGACTCCAAAATCCATCCAACTCACACGCATCGTTTATCCTTGTAGGATAACGTGGTGGTTCCTCTACACACTCCAACGCATCAGCTCGCGTACGCGGGATTTACTACGCAAACCGTGAGTATACTCGATCCCATTTTCTCTTTACACACTTTGGGTGCAACATGTACACTATTTTATGAATCACATACTTACAATTAAAGTTGTTCACCTAAACACTCTATCCGTTAAAACATAATACTTGTTATATTCTTGTTGTTACATGCTATATTCATTCTTGTGTTCTATATGCTCATTAACTTTGCAAGTCTGCCTTAAAAATTATAGCGCTATAGGATTAACGCATCGCCTGTATTCTTGTGGTATTGTTAAGTAAAATATTTTATGGCCTTGGCGTTTCAGCGACAAGGATATGCACGATTGCGGTATACTTTGGTTTGACTTATAGGTAACACATGCTAGTATGTAATAAACAATGTACGCAAATTACCATGTTGGATATGAGACAACTTTTAGACACGATTATGCTATGTATTCGAACTTGTATACTCGCCAACTTTTGTGATTTTATTTTACACATGTTGCAAGAAACTAGTTGATGATGATCGAAGAACGATATTTAGAGTGGACTAGAAACACACCTAAACTTTATTTATGTCTTAATTCATGTTGTTATGATATTTTCATTATGTTGTACTTTCCTTACCAAAAGAATGTATTTCTCTTTAGTATGAATGAAATTTAAGTTACTAAACTATTGTCATAATTAGCAAGTTAGGATGTCTAAAGTAATCATGTTTTCGTCTCACACCAATATTTCCACCATTGGTTGGGGTGTGACACACGTGACCTAACAGAATCTTCAATCTTGTTAATTTTTTCGAATCTTGAAGCTTCGAAAGTTTGTCTAGACATGCCACAGGCGTGCTTAGGCATGTCAACAACCGTGCTTAGCTGCTGAGTTCTTGGAAGTTCGTTGGGCGAAGCACGACCGTACTTGTCCTTTTGTAGACAACATCTTTGCTTTTTTCATCTTGCATGTACTTGGTAGACAAGGATTAGTAGAATCTGATACATACATCTTTTATTTTGCAGGATGTGGATTCATACGTGACAAATTCGACGATAATAAATGTTTGCCTTTTCTTCATTTTGTCTGTCACACCCCAACCGATGGCGGAAACATCGGAGTGAGACGAAAACGAGATTGCAAGAGGCTTCATAACGCTATTTGTGACAAGTGTTTAATGATTGCATTTTACGTCGTTTTACATCAGATAATGCGGAATTGAATCACGTCACATATAAAAGAAATACAATTTCATTTCATTAATAACAGTTATTACAAGGTTTCGAAGCAAAATACAACATGTTTGAAATGAGATACGATACAACAAGTATTTAAAGTTAAATGCGTTTCTAGGCAATCCTATTAAATTCCTTGCATCATCATAGTTCCTGCAACATGTATTAAAAGCGTAGATCAATACAAAAGTATTGGCGAGCATACATGTTTAAAAATAAATATAAGTATAAAAGATTGTTTCAATTACAACATGGCAAGTTATATTCAGCTTGAATCGCATTATAATATATATATATATATTATTAACAAATTTTCGCATATCAATAGCATATAATAGAAATCTTTAACTAGCATACATAACATCCTAGGTACGATGATATCGTGGACACACAAGTTGAAGCTAGGACGTACAACTACATAAGCGTAATAGATAGCATGTATAAACAAGTTTGAACTAACACGTGTAACTCACATAAGTATAACTGGTAATACGTTTGGTAATTTGAATACATTTAATATAGATTTGGTTAATTGATACATGTTGCACCCCAAAACACGTTAAAATGTAAAAAGGGGTCGAGTATGCTCACAATTTTGCGATGCTTCCCTTGGTAAATCCGTAAAGCGGCGAAGGTTGAACGGTGGATATCGGGGTTACCTCGCATAGGAAAACGAAAGTTACGATGTTAACAAAGTGAACCCTATACTAATGTTATAGCCTTCCTTTAAGTTCTGATATGTTTAGTTTTAGTATATATATATATATATATATTATAAATTAACTTAATAATGTGTAACGTATACATATTATATATATATATATTATATATATATATATATATATGTATATATATATAATATATATATATATATATATATATTTTGGCGAAAAGAGTATAATAGATATAAGTATATTTATATAAAATTTATTGACGAAAAACGGGCAGAGTTTCCCCTGTTTTAGGGCGAACCCGACAACGCGAGTTGTCGTTATAAGTTGTCAAACTCAAGTAATCACAACAATATGCAAAATTCCAGTCGAGTGTCAAAATGTAAAGGTATCACTAATTGTCGTTATAAGTTGGGACTGGTTTATTTTAAACATAAGAGAAACAATATAAACATAATAAATAATGAGTCTTTTTAAAGTTTTACCGAGACCCTGTCGACTGAGTTGACCAGTGGTTGACTGTCGTTGACCAACTCGACTGAACCCCAAATGAAGCCCGAGCAGAGGCTGAATATAACCCGAGTAGGAGGAACTCGAACAGGTACCATAACGAACCCGGCCTTTCTGACCAAACTCGTGCCGAGGCCCAAAGCTGAACCTGAACTGGGTCTTGACGTATTACAAAACAGAACATGACCGGAACTCGAACTCGAACTAGAACTAACCCGTGTTCACCCCGTTGACTGTTGTTGAACAAATCGACCGAAAGCAAGGCTGCCCAACGACTGAACCGGAACACCCAGACCAAACAGGTGTTGATTCGAGTCTTTCTGGTACAAATCGAACCCCGTATGGCCTGAACTTGATCCGACGAGATTGAGGCTCGAACCTGAGCCATCTTCACCCCTGCCGCTGCTCTACGCGGCCACCGCCGCCGCTACAGAGAGACGTCGGTCTCTCTCTCTCTCTCTCTTTGCTCTCTCTCTCCGTTCGTTTCTACGGTCGCCGCCGAGCACCACCACCTGCGGTGGGTGTCGGCTGGCTAATAGAGGGGAAAGGGGGTAGGTTGATGTGTAAGAAAGGAGGAGTGGCGAGGTATGGGTGTGAAGGGGTGTGTGGTGATTGAGGTTTGGGGTGGTTCGCGAAGGAGAAGTGTCCGGAACCGGCCGGAATCGTCGTCGAACCGGCGACCGGAGAAGTGAGGAAGAGAGGTGTGCGGTGTGTGTGTTTTTTGGGTGTCTCAATGAGTTAAGTGTGTGTGTTGTGTGTTTTATAAATATAATTAGGGTTTTAGTTAGGGTTTAGTGGGTTTTGGCCTAAAGTTCGTTTACCGGCCCAAGTCACGTATCAATACTGTTTTCATATACGAGTTTCATAAAAATGTCGTATTATTTTGTTTATTATTATTATTATTTATTGTTATTATTATTATTTTATTGTTATAAAAAGAATAAATAAAGAAATAATAATAATAATGATAATAAAAATAGATAAATAAATAAATTTAGTGATACGTCACGTATTTCCTAAAAGCAACGGCAGTGCGGAAATACGAGGCGCTACAGTTCCCCTACTTTATGAAATTTCGTCCCGAGATTTATACAAGAGGAAGACTTTAGAAAGATGGCACTTCGAAGTATGTATGGGTATAATAGAGAAATATGTGGTGAGTGATTAAAGTCCGTCCTTAAATATAGCAGTGAAACACCAAATTTCTCATGGAACGTTTTACGAAACATTAGTAATATGGTATTAACACTTATATATAGGAAGTACCAGCGACGTATCCACCATGTTTATACCATATTACGTCTGTTTCGCTAATCGATGTCATGTTACGTTTCGTGTCCCGATTAGTGTTTACTAGCGTATTACGAGTGATAATGATAGCGTATATAAAATCTCAAGTATATAAGTATAATGGTATTTAAGTATGAAAGTGTATACCACATTCTTGTACAATACACGTGATATATTTTAGTTAACCAAGATTAACGGATTACTGGTATGTGAATAAACAGGTCAAACCATCGTGTACCGCAATGTAGACTACCCATCATCGTTAAAACGAAGAGGGTGTAAAATAGTTTACTTAACATGACCATAAGGATACGGGCGGGCGTCACCCCTATAGCGCTACACAAGCGCCATACATGTTAAGGTGTGTCTTGATCAAAGTTAATGACGAGTCTACCACATAAACATGTGAATAAACAAGTCAAACCATCGTGTACGCAATGTTGACTAGTCAATATTGTTGAAACATAGTGTAAAATAGTTTACTTAACATGACCTCAAGAATACGGGCGGACGCTACTCCTATAGCACTACACAAGCGCTATGCATGTTAAGGTGTGGTTTTATAACGAGTTTATCACATAAAATGTTTCAGTAATCCCAAATCAAATATAATGTTTAGTATGTACCTATAGAATCATTGTGTAATAGATTTAGTATAAATGAGAAGTTTGTTGTGCATAAATTTGATTATAGTATAATGTGACATTGAAATAAAATGAAGGAATAAGAATTATATTGCATAAAATTTAAGATCGAGGCTTGTTAAAATGTTGGAGTGTTTCGGGTTTAGAAACTTCGACTATTCCAAAGTGACTCGTAAGTCCTTTCGAATTAGGGAGACATGATTTGGCCTAATAGGTATAATACTCTCGTCGTCAACGATTAACGGTATTTTACCCTTCCAGTTAGTATATGTCCCTAATTTGATCAAAAAAATACGAAACTTTGGCGAGATTGAAAATTACAGAGCGGGAGCAGTCATCAAGGTGTGGATGTCAATCCTGGCTTGACAATTTCGTCCCCAAATTGCGGTTTATTGAGCGTATCAAGATATAATATCGAATCGTCAATAAAGATCCACTGGATTATGAAATAGAGTCAAGGTATGGATATCACTCCTGACTTGATGGTGAATTTCGCGCAAAATAACATGTACCGTGGATTGAAATTCGTCACCAATGGCGAGAATCACCCCTGTTTTGATGAGTTATTTTGATTGCAGAATAAGAGTATTATCAAGTGTGTGTATCGTGTAGGCGTTTTAGTAAAGACACGTATATTTAAATAAAAGAAGAGGTTGAAACAATTAGTAAGAATTAACATTTTACGCAAAAAGGATCAAGAATGGTCGAAATTTGGTACTTAAACTATAGACTAGGTCGAACATGACAATTCTACCTAATTCACTATAGTTATGGCTCTGATACCAATCTATCACACCCCAACCAATGGCGGAAACATCGGAGTGAGACGAAAACAAGATTGCAAGAGGCTTCATAATGCTATTTGTGACAAGTGTTTAATGATTACATTTTACGTCGTTTTACAATCAGATAATGCGGAATTGAATCACGTCACATATAAAAGATAATACCATTTCATTTCATTAATAACAGTTATTACAAGGTTTCGAAGCAAAATACAACATGTTTGAAATGAGATACAATATAACAAGTATTTAAAGTTAAATGCGTTTCTAGGCAATCCTAAATTCCTTGCATCATCATAGTTCCTGCAACATGTATTAAAAGCGTAGATCAATACAAAAGTATTAGCGAGCATACATGTTTAAAAATAAATATAAGTATAAAAGATTGTTGCAATTACAACATGGCAAGTTATCTTCAACTTGAATCGCATATATATATAATAACAAATTTTCGCATATCAATAGCATATAATGGAAATCTTTAACTAGCATACATAACATCCTAGGTATAACGATATCGTGGACACACAAGTTGAAGCTAGGACGTACAACTACATAAGCGTAACAGATAGCATGTATAAACAAGTTTGAACTAACACGTGTAACTCACATAAGCATAACTGGTAATACGTTTGGTAATTTGAACACATTTAATATAGATTTGGTTAATTGATACATGTTGCACCCCAAAACGCGTTAAAATGTAAAAAGGGGTCGAGTATGCTCACAGTTTTCCAACGCTTCCCTTGGTAAATCCGCAAAGCGGCGAAGGTTGAACGGTGGATATCGGGGTTACCTCGCATAGGAAAACGAAAGTTACGAAAGTGTTAACAAAGTGAACCCTATATTAATGTTATAGCCTTCTTTTAAGTTCCGATATGTTAAATTTTTAGTATATATATATATATATATATATATTAATGAAAAGTATATCATGTATATGTATATGTATAGGTATATATCATGTATATGTATATGTATAGGTATATACTTAATGAAAAGTGTAACGTATACATGTTATATATATATATATATTTGGCGAAAAGAGTATAATAGATATAAGTATATTTATATAAAATTTATTGACGAAAAACGGGCAGAGTTTCCCCTGTTTTAGGGCGAACCCGACGACGCGAGTTGTCGTTATAAGTTGTCAAACTCAAGTAATCACAACAATATGCAAAATTCCAGTAGAGTGTCAAAATGTAAAGGTATCACTAATTGTCGTTATAAGTTGGGACTCGGTTTATTTTAAACATAAGAGAAACAATATAAACATAATAAATAATGAGTCTTTTTAAAGTTTTACCGAGACCCTGTCGACTGAGTTGACCAGTGGTTGACTGCCGTTGACCAACTCGACTGAACCCCCAAATGAAGCCCGAGCAGAGGCTGAATATAACCCGAGTAAGAGGAACTCGAACAGGTACCATAACGAACCCGACCTTTCTGACCAAACTCGTGCCGAGGACCAAAGCTGAACCTGAACTGGGTCTTGACGTATTACAAAACAGAACATGACCGGAACTCGAACTAGAACTGACCCGTGTTCACCCCGTTGACTGTTGTTGAACAAATCGACCGAAAGCAAGGCTGCCCAACGACTGAACCGGAACACCCAGACCAAACAGGTGTTGATTCGAGTCTTTCTGAGAAAAATTGAACCCCGTATGGCCTGAACTTGATCCGACGGGATTGAGGCTCGAACCTGAGCCATCTTCACCCCTGCAGCCGCTCTACGCGGCCACCGCCTCCACCGCCGCCGCTAATCGCGGCCGCTGCCGTCGCTACAGAGAGACGTCAGTCTCTTTCTCTCTCTTGCTCTCTCTCTCTCTCTTCGTTCGTTTCTACGGTAGCCGCCGAGCACCACCACCTGCGGTGGGTGTCGGCTAGCTAATAGAGGGGAAACGGGGTAGGTTGATGTGTAAGAGAGGAGGAATGGCGAGGTGTGGGTGAAGGGGTGTGTGGTGATTGAGGTTTGGGGTCGCGGAGGAGAAGTGGTCGAAACCGGCCGGAATCGTCGCCGGACCGGCGACCGTAGAAGTGAGGAAGAGAGGTATGCGGCGTGTGTGTGTTTTTGGGTGTCTCAGTGAGTTAAGTGTGTGTTGTGTGTTTATAAATATAATTAGGGTTTTAGTTAGGGTTTAGTGGGTTTTAGGCCTAAAGTCCGTTTACTGGCCCAAGTCACGTATCAATACTGTTTTCAAATACGAGTTCATAAAAATGTCGTATTATTTTGTTTATTATTATTATTATTATTATTATCATTATTATTATTATTACTATTATTATTATTTTCTTATTGTTATAAAAAGAATAAATAAATAAATAATAATGATAATAAAAATAGATAAATAAATAAATCTAGTGATACATCACGTATTTCCTATAAGTAATGGAAGTGCGGAAATACGAGGCGTTATATTGTCCCATATGTGAGACTTGTAGAGCTACTATGCAATAGGCATGACCATGCTCGGGTGAGGCATAACCATGCATATTTGTTGACTTTTAGGATAGGAGCATGGCCATGCTCAGAATGTGCATGGCCAAGCTTGGCTTTGACTGCTTGTTTTCTTCAAGTTTCTCGTAGGATGGAAGCCTGCCTAAGCTCATAATGTGCATGGTCGCACTTAGTATTCAAATTTTCGGATTTTGCCTTGTGTTTTTGGTCTTTTCACTTATTTTTATCTGGAGCATTTTGTCACACCCGCAAAATCAGAGTTGGGCGTAACGACTGGTATCATCTTACAAGTGCAATGGAAGATATGTCCAAGACTTCTACTGAGTTGAACGCCTTCAAAGGTTACGAATCCCAAGGATTCTCCTGTTCCAACCGTGCCATTGCCAAATAAGACCTGAGAAAAACATGCTAAAAAGTCAACATAAAGTCGGTGAGTTTATAGAATATATCTTTCTTGAGAACTGGTTTGGATATCATTGTGCAAACGTAATAAACCAGTTTCTTTGGCATGTTAATTGTAAACATAATAAATGTAAGAACTTGTATATCCGTCGTTGCCTATGTAAGACAAAGACAACATGCCGCATGAGTCTATAACCAACGCCAGGCTAGTGTATGCCTTGCAATATCGTGTACTCAAGACGAATAACTAGCAGCTGGTTACAGTTCTGAAATGTTGTGAGAATTTCACTATATGTTGTGTCGTTTTTGGCATGAACCCTCTAGCCCTTATCGTTGAGTACAGGACAATTCAGTCCCTAAATGTTTGTATCCAGGATAATCTAATCCCTACTTGTTTGTATCCAGGACAATCCAGTCTCTAATTGTTTGTATCCAGAACAATCCAGTCCGTAATTGTTTGTAGGACAATCCAGTCCCTAATTGTTTGTATCCAGGACATCCAGTCCCTAATTGTAGCTAGGACAATCCAGTCACTAGTTTGTAACTCACGCATGTTTCGTAAACATGTATGTTCTTGTAGAACCGGTGTGTTTTGGCATAAACCTTTCATAAACCATTTGTGTTAGTCGGAACTCGTTTGTAAACATGGTTTAGAAATATGTAGTTTTTCGTTTATCAAAATATCGTATGCTTTTGCAAAACTTGCATAACCCCCCCCCCCCCCACACACACACACAAAAAAAACATTTATAAAAATATAAAACTATATAAAGTGGGGGTTATGAACTCACCTTGATATACTTTTGCAAGAAAAAATGACTTTGAATCATAAGATTGTTACGTGTATGCTAATACTAAGGCCTCCCTAGTAAATAGCAAAATGATAAGTTTCTACAGGACGAATACAGTTATAATGATTGTCACCAAACTCTACCGGACCGTTAACCAAACGACTCATGGGAATGTTATTATCTTGATTGGAACAATAATTCTATGATTGTTTATTCCCATTTATATTCCGAAACTGTATTACGCCTTATCGACAACTTAGTTCCCGAGTGATTAGAGCTATATATGTATACATAATTATATCTATAAAATCATGTTTGTCGTCTCATCTAGTAATATGTGTACCTAAGCAAGTGTTTGTATAAGAATAACACACATTATAAATTTGGATAATATGTTCATACAGTTTTCCAAGTAGTCGTCCTATATGTTAACGACTAATAACACAACCCATCGTGGTTCTCGTAGAATATATATATATATATATATATATATATATATATATATATATATATATATATTTGTTACATAAATAACTCGGATAATATTATTTGTTGTAACATTACCCTAACATGTTGTATCTCGCTTAAACATTTGAAATAAGTATAAATAATCATATGTATTTTATATAAATCACCGAGTTCGGTTAATTTATAAATCATATTTAATGAAATTTTACAAACTTGTTTTGTGAGTTGTGCAATACTTATATTTATTTTTTATAAAACCCTTTGAATCCTGCTATACTTAGCGTTCTTACTATCGCGTTTACGTTGATGTCCGCGTACTATTGCGTTGAAAGTAAGGATAAATTAGCAAATAATTTCATATATATTCAATATACGTGTACAGACTCGTATGTCTCGGCGTTGTCGGAATTTTATCCGTTGTCAGTTCGTTAAAGTTCACACGTTCAATAGGATTCCCGGAAATCACCATTCGCTAACCGTGAAGTCGAATAGACGTTCCTAGGCTTTTCAAGGGCCTAATTAAGTTAAATTGCGTCTTAAAACATCACTTATTATTGTCTTAAACATTTATTATGCTCTTGATTATCAATTGGAAATTACGTATCATCAGTATTATGGCACAAAGTAAGCACGTGGTGTAAAATACAACAAATCTTCGCATTTACAATGAAGGACTTATTGGAAGATTACAAAAAGGCGACAATGAAGGACTTATTGGTGTAAAAGAAACCTAATTCACTGAAACCTATAGCTCTGATACCAATCTGTCACACCCCGATAAATCGATTACATCAGAGCTGGCGTGACTGGACTGGTATCTTCATTGCACAGCGGAAGTAAATGTCAGCTAAGACTTATTTAAAGTTGAACGCCTGCTAAGTACTCGAGTTCCAAATGGGTTCTTCTATTCCAACAGTGCCATAGTTTGAAAATATAACGTGAGAAAGAAACATGCGAAAAATCAACATAAAGTTGAGCGAGTTCATAGTTTGTTTGTTTTGTTTTGTTTCAAATGAATCTTAAAACATTTGAAAATCATGCGATTGAAAATCATGTATTTGAAAATCACGCATTTGAAAGTCGGTTTGTGAGATCATAGTATCTCAAAGCGTTTGAAATGTCATAACTATATATCGGTACTAAAATGTTTTCCATTATGTTTGTAAACCGATGCATGTACTGTTGTGTTTGTAATCCGGTGATAAAATTATAGTATGTAGAGTGCCTATGGAATCTAAGGATCAATCAGTGGGTAGCGAACCCCCTAATATTATGTACCATAAGTAAATAACCAAACCGAGATAACTTTGTTCTCAATTGGGCTCACAAAAGCACCCCACAGTTAATAAACTAGGGGTAAAGCGTGTCTCAAGCTCAGTAGATCTATACCTTTTGCACCTTGGTCACTAAGTGATTAATGGTTACCAATGTCATAATCCTACTTACGTACACTGATCTATTGTCATCTAATTCCGTAGCTACATACCAAATGTCATAATCTGTGTCGTTGGGCCTAGCCCATGTTATTTTGTTATCCATGTTTGTTGGGCCTAGCCCATGTTATAAATTCAAGTATATTTCGAAAACGCATATAGTCTTGTAAAAACTGATATGTTTGGCATAAACTTTTCATAAACCATTTGTGTTAACTGGAATACGTTTGTAATATGGTTTAGAAATACATGATTTGCGTGTATCGAAATATTGTGTGCTTTCGCAAAACTTGCATGTCTTTCCACCCCCGAAAACATTTATAAAAATGTAAAACCGTAAAAAGTGGGGGTTATGAACTCACCTTGTCCTCTGTGTGCAAAGCTAGCTTAGCGTGATTCCATGACGTCGTTTCCAAAACGTGATTCGCTAGCGTGCATTCTATAATATCCCTAACATGGAATATCTTATGAGTTTCTAAGTAAAAACAACATAGTTAAACTACGCGTCCGAGCTCTACCGAATCGTTAACAAACGATTCCTAAAAGGATGTTATCATCTTGATTTAGAATAACCAATCTATGGTTATAACATTCCATTTGTAGTCGGGATACTATTAAGTCGTGAAACGACTTAGTTTCGAGTGGATTATGACGTAAATATATTTATGAAATCACGTTAGTCGTCTTGAACAGAAGTACATGTACATGATTAATAATAAGACTCGTCGTAGTCTTTGTAGACGTAAGTATATATATACAAGTATATGTACATATGTGTAAAAAGTTACGTGTCCGAAATAAGCGTCTACCATCTCGTTTATAATTAATAAAAATTATATAAAGTGACGCTTGTTATCCTCTTACAATAAAGTGTCATGTGTTTAGACGTTGGAAATAAATATAAATAATTTATATTTATTTTATGAAATATCCGAATTATCATTGCTCAAAATAAATACAACTCATTATGTTTATAAAAGTATCTGAATCGTCAACATTTAAACCATTATGTTCATTTAAATAAAGGTATTCGAATCGTCGACATTTGAATAAATGTAACACATGATATTCGTTTTATAAAATAGTTCAACGTTTGAAATAAACATTCGGATTTCCGACGTTTGAAATAATACAACTATTATATTTATTATTCAAAAATTCATTTGGATTCTGATACGTTTTCATTTGTGTTAACACTATAAAACATATACATATTCTATCGAAAATAGGTCAGAGTTTCCTCTGTTTTTAGGATAATCCGACAACTAAAGTTGTCGTTATTTTGTCAAAACACAACAATTCAACAAGAATATTATACCAAACAATATTGAATGTCGATACTCGAACAATGATGCCACAATTTACGTTTTAAACAAGTGTTATATATGCATAATAAACAACTTCGCGTAATCGTTAGATTGATGAATTATTCAATGTAAATATCCTTAAGTTTGACGATATATATTTAAATGTTAGTTCGTCGGGTCGAGCTCGGTCTCGCAATAGCTAATATTTATATAAAATAGAATAATATAACTTGTGTCGTTAAACTTTACCGAGTCGCGTGTCGACCCATTAACCACAGTTGACTGTATTGACTGGCGCTGACTGAGTTGACACGGTTTGACCGAGTTGACCAGATTTGACTGTAAAGATCTGACGTTGACCGAAACTTTCAAACTGAACCGTTGACTTGTTGAGCCGAACCGAAATCTGTTCGGTTGACCCGGGTTGACCAACAGTTGACTTTCGTTGACCGGGTTAGCCAAGTTGACCAGGTCAACTGAGTTGAACCCAAATCTGACCGACTTGACCTGCCTTGACCGTTGACAAGCTTGACTTGTTGACCCGAACACCAAACTGAACCGAGCCACCACCCATGTTTTCTTGTCGAACCGAACTTGAACCAAGTGAACCGAAACTGAGCTAACCCGAACCTGGACCGCAACTGAACACGTTTACTACCACCACCACTACTGCTGCCGCTGCCGGCGGTTCTCTACCGTGACCCGTCACTAAAACCACATAGCATCATCACCTGAAACAACAACTGGTCGGAGACGTGGATTGAACCGGATTCTCAAGAAAAGAAAACGAGGAGAAGGGACTAGGGGCTTACCAGGAACCGGCGGCTGCCGGTGTTGAAACGACCACCACCGCCATAACCGACTTGACGGTTTCGCCGTCGCTGCACCGCCGCCGTGAGCGGATACCACCATCTCCGATCTCTTTCTCTCGTCGATACTCTCTCTCTCTTCGATCTCTATCTCTCTCGTCGACCCCTCTCTACGGTTCACTCTCTTTCTCTCTAGGTCAGACGTGTGCGTGTATAACGGTACAAGAGAGAGGTGTTTCACGTGGTTTTAGATGTGGTTGGCCGGAGAAACGGCGCCGGAAACCGACTCCGGTGACCGGATTTCTGAGAGGAGGCAAAGGTTTGAGGGAAAGGGGATCTAGGGTTTGTGAGGTTGAAGGAGTATGAGAGGTTTATATAGTTAGGTCTCAGGTGGGCCGAGCCCAAGGCCCGTTAGTGTGTTCTTCATCGTATGCCCGGCCCATAAGCGTTTCTACAGCCCGTTATTGAAACCGAACTTCGTAAATTGTCATGTTATGTTGTTTTAGGGTCAAAACGCTTGGAATTACGTCGGGAGTCGTTATTTATCACGTACGTGCATCGATTAAGTTAAATCGCGTAATATGCAATTTTCATCGCTTTTAACCCGTTTTTTCGATCTGGTTTCAACCATGAGTATAAAAATTCGAAAACGGCGCTAAATATATTGTAATATATCAATATCTAGGCGTAGCTTGAACCCCGTGCTTCTGTTTCGTTGTTGATTGTCGGTGCGTTCTCGTTTCCGCGTTTGTGCTCTATCTTGTCCGACAGTCCGATTAATTTGCATTATTATAAATATCGGGTAATTATAAGCACAAAACTTGTATTCGTAGGCGTTTTCAGTATGTTATACGTTGTTAATCTGTTTAAAGTTCAACGCGCGCTAAAAGTCACGAAAACGTCAAATCACGTAGCGTGAATCAAGTAGACGCTCCTAGGCTTTCCAAGAGCCTAGTTAAGTTAATTTAAGTCTAATTACGCTACGTAGTAACGTCTTGATGTTTGTTATTCGCGTAATTAAGAACCGAAAAGTACCAGTTGTCACAGAAGCGAAGCCAAATGGAGTGGAACAAATGGGTGAGGTTTCACGTATTAAACTAATGTCTGCATGGTTTTTAATTGTATCCTTGTATTGGTGATGTTATATTTTTGTAAGTACTAGGTGGTTGGCTTAGTAGCTTACTAACCACGTATTCTGTTTCGAACAATTTGGTGATGAATAAAATTGCTATTTGCCGTTCAAAAAAAGTTGGAAATTACGGGTCGTCACACATTTAAAAACCTACATTTATTAATTATGAGCACTTTAGGTACTGTTTCTAATGATAAGGCCCCAAAAAATACCATAAATTGAGGGCATATATATATATATATATATATATTATATATGAAAAATATGTATAATTGATGGCATATCAAGTGCTAATACATGGCATAATAACTCTCCTAACACTTTAAATAACTTCAATCAATGTGTCTTTGCTTAAACTAGGGCTTAGTCATGATCTTCAGTTAGGGATTTGATTTCTCTGTTGATGTGCATGACCAGATACCTTTCCATGCTCCTAATATGTTAGCCCATGTCTTAATAACCTAAAACATTCCAAAGAGCCTTAATCATCTATCATGAAATAGGTATCAAATGAGGGTTTTCAAGGCATTTTCAAATCTAATCTTGTCTCCTCAAGTGTGACTAGTGACCTTATAAGCATGTTTCCTCCTTAACCATGCTAGATAGCAAGAAACATCAAAATAAATTACTCTATGATAGTGATGACGTAATAAAATATGTTTAAGATATAATAAGTTGTTCACAAATTATACCAATCAAACCCTACCAGCTTAACTCTTTCTAACCTCGAGAAAGGTTAAATAATCATAACCAAACTATTATTCAAGAAGAACGTAATTAGACGAGAAATCTATTGGTTCTGACATTTGATATACCCATCGTTAAGGTTAGCTTACATACGTCCAAGTTAAGATCTAAGATAGCCTCCAAATTATAAACGGTTTCTTGTCCATAACTTACGAGGGAGTATCAGACACATAACCCATTTAAGTTTGTTAAAATCTATACATTATATACCATGAATTAGTTTTTTTTTTTTTGAACGGATACCATGAATTAGTTAGATAACATATTTATGACTGGGTATTTTTCTGTGTCAAACTTTACTCAAATTAGGTCAAAGGTGTTCTACTACAGGTTGTTTTACTTTTGTTATAAAGTCTCAGAAAACGACGACGTATGGATTGGCAGATAGATAACTGGATTCTTCTACCAACTAACAAGCGCGACATAATTATCAAAAGCGTGCTTCAAATACAAATTTAATGATGGATCCAATGCCACCATCAACAGTCAAAATCCCCAAATCACATCATAAACCCTAAAACCGCCAAAACCTTAATCCCCATCACTCAAAGCCAAAATTCAGATCAATTTTTCCACTAATTGATCACAATCACATCAATTTCTTCGCTAATTCCACCATTTTCAACTTCCAATGGGCAAAGGCGGCGGTTGCGTACCGAGCAAGAAACGTCCACCGGCGGTAAACTCCGGCGACGCTCCGGCCACCGTCAGCTCACCTCCCAATGCAGAATCTCAAACCTCCGAAGCTCCAACTGTGACAGCAACAAAGCTTAAAATCCTAATCGTATTCTATTCAATGTACGGTCACGTTGAAACCCTAGCTCGGAGGATGAAAACCGGAGTTGACGGCGTTGACGGTGTGGAGGCGGTGTTGTACCGTGTGCCGGAGACGTTGCCGGAGGATGTGTTGGCGCAGATGCGTGCGCCACCGAAGGATGATGAGATTGTGGAGATGAAGGAAGTGAGGGATCTGGAGAGTGCGGATGGGTTTTTGTTTGGTTTTCCGACGAGGTATGGGGCTATGGCGGGGCAGATGAAGGCGTTTTTTGATTCCACAGGGCAGTTGTGGAGAGATCAGAAGCTTGCTGGTAAACCGGCTGGTTTTTTTGTGAGTACGGGGACTCAGGGTGGTGGACAAGAGACTACTGCGTAAGTTTACCGGTTGAAATGTGATTATGTATTTGCTATCTGTTGAGTCTTAGGGTATTAACTTTTAAACATTTAGGACCTTTGATGGTTGATTTGATATGTTTATGAAATGCCTATTATTATTATTATTATTATTGTTATGAGATTGCAAACTGGTTGTTGGAATATGCTCGAGTGGCGAAAAGAGAACTAGTGGTCTAGAGAGTTCAAATAATAACTTGTATAGCCCTATAGCATAGCAGGTGAACTTTATGTTACTCGATAGGGCAATAGCTAAACAAATAATGTTTATGAGACATAAAAGAATTTTAAGCATGGTATTATGGTAACAGTTTCTTGTTATATGTTTGCTATATTCCCTAGGGGGTGTTATCGGTTCGATTCAAACCGGTTTTGATGAAAATTAGGGATGAACTGCTAGCTATGGTTCAGGAAACGACAAACTGAACCGGATGGGTTGGCCGGTTGTATCAGTCTGAAAGGTTTAACAGTTTGGTTTGGCGGATTGAACCGTTTTTTTTTTGTTTTTAAAAAATTGTGTTGATAGTAATACATAACCATAACTTCATATTAAAGAAATGAAAAAAATTATATAGAAATAACAAAGGTTAAACGACCAGTTCAGTTTACATGGCTGGTCCCATGTTCTAACCTGAACGAAACCGTTAAAACCACCAACGGTTTATAAATCTCTAATATTCCATAGATAGTGTCCTAGTATTTGTGTACTTTGAAGTAAAGCCGGGTTCTTTTGTTTTGAATAGAGGTGGGAAGACGGGTTGTTTGGGTATCATTTAGTTTTGGCTAATTCAGCTAATAGTTGTGAACCACAGCAGTTAGTTATATATGTGAATGGTAGGTGTACGAGGTTTGGGAAAAGCAGTCGTAGCTAAAACTGTAAAATGACATAAAAGGACACACACATGGTAAACTATTTGATAGTTTTACCCATCTAAGAAAAGGGTGATTTTTGTTTTCTCAGTGGCTGCAATTTTGTCGACTCATTTTTTAATTCTTCAATGTGAACTTTTCTTCGAAAGCTCCTAGAAGTTGAGTTTCAACATGATTGACCCTGTTTATGTATGCAGTTGGACAGCAATCACACAATTAGCTCACCATGGGATGCTATTTGTTCCAATCGGGTACACATTTGGGGCTAATATGTTCAAACTGGACTCAATTCGAGGTGGTACACCTTATGGCGCTGGTGTGTTTGCTGGCGATGGGACCCGCGAACCATCTGAAACAGAATTAGCACTTGCTGAACACCAAGGCAAGTACATGGCTGGTGTGGTTAAGAAGTTAGCCTGGGTTTGACTTTGACCATTTTCAGTTCGGGATCTCTGTGGTTTTGAATTTGATTTCTGTTTTGTGATTATTCATGTTCATTCTTCTATTGATTGCTTAAAATGCTGTACATTTGGCATATATTTGATTTGTCGTTACGGATCGATACACAATTATAAGAGAGTTTGTTCATGCTGGATGTGTTGTTTCTGTGTATGCATTGCATCAAATTGTTCTTTTAGTTCAACATTCAGGTTTGTATGTATTAAAGCTGTTGTTTGCATATGCTATTGAGGAAATTTGTCTTGAATTCAGGTGTACAGTTATATCAGTTATGAACTTATGGTATGCAATCATATCTCAATTATTTACTTTGGGGTAAATTACACTTTTCGTCCTTTATGTTTGTACCGGATTGCAACGGATAGTCTTTAACTTCAATAATTACAGTCACAATCCTTTATTTACAAAACCCGTTATGCTCAATGTCCTTTAGCACTAACCAGATTAAAATTTTCAGTTAAGTTTATTCACTTAAGGGTATTCTGGTCAATTCATGCTTTTATTTAAATGATTAATAAATAAAACAAAAAAAATTGCATATACATATCATCTTCTCCAATTTCTAACCCTAAAACCCTAACCACCACCTCTTGCCACCACCACCTCATCCAGCCGGCACCACCGCATCCTGCCACCACCATCTCATCTTGCCAAGAGAGAGATGCAGATTTTGAGGGAGAGAGGGAGAGGGGAGTGGTCTGCAGACCATCTCCGGCCGAACCATTGGCGGCCTCTTCGATGAACTGTGGTGTCCGGTGGTTTTCGATGGATAACAGACGAGTGACGGCGGTGATGCTATTGGGCCGTCACACAATCCCCATCTCGAACCAAGGACCGTTTGTAAAAGACGAGTTCGTTCAACAGTTGGGCTGGGGTTCTGACTTTTCTCTAATCATCAATCAATCTGGTCAAGATTCACAAAACACTAGCAATTATCATATGGGTAACCATCTTATTCTCCCTTGTTCTTGCAAAGAAATATCCGAGCCCAATTTCCGTAAGTTTTCAAGATTTTCATCGAAATTTAAACAAATTGTCATCTGGGTTTGTTTAATTTATAATCTTGATTCTTTGGGGTGTGTTCAGGACACTCATCCTTCACAGATATGTGGTTCCAGGTAGCCGGAAACGATGTTGATGATAGCCGGAAATGATGTGGTGGTGACCGGTTGTTATGGAGAAGATAATATGTGTTATGAGAGAGATGAAAAACACGAATGCTTTTAAATCATATATTATTTCTTTTAAATGTTTTCTCAAATAATAAGGTAGAAAGACAATCCTACCCTCATGTGCAAGGCACATGATCTGATTTAACGCTAAAAACAAACATGGTTAGTGTTAAAGGACGTAGAGTGTAACGAGTTTTGCAAATAAAAGATTGTGACTGTAATTATTGAAGTTAAAGGCTATACGTTGCAATCCGGTACAAACGTAAAGGACGAAAAATGTAATTTACCCTTTACTTTGTTTTTGGCTCTATTATTGGATTGAATCGTGTAGTGGTCCTTCGGGATTTTTTTGTTTAATTTAAACAACTTATGTTCATAAGCGTGAAAAGAAAATGGGTTTACTGGCTTTTGGAAAGTCTTTTGGTCTCAGGGGCAGGGGATGTTAAATACAAAACAATGTTAGATCGTGGGGTATGGTGGGGGTTGAGGGCGTGGGTTGACACGTGTCAATGGAGGGGCACCGCCGGTCACACCACAATTTGGTGGGTATGGTGGGGCATGGCTAGGCCACGTGTATATTTTTCTTTTTTTTTTAATTCAACCGGTCAACCGCTTGGTCAACCCGCCTATAATGTTGGCCAATTAAAACCCGCTACCTCAGCTGGGTAGCCCCGCCCAACGCCGGGTGGCAAAGCCCCGCCCAAAGAGACACGCCATAAGCCATGCCCACCCGGGGTGGTAACACCGGCGTTGCCCTCCGACCCACGCCCCAACCCCCGCCCCATACCCCACAGCCTTAATTAGAGAAGTAGAGAGAGGTTATTCTACAAGAGGAAAGAATTGTACGAAGTGTAGGAGACAAGTTTGACCCTTGATTTGCAAGATCAATGGTTGAGATTAAGTGGTCCCCAAATATAGAATTCACATAACAAAAAACAAGGGAACAAGTGGGGAAAAGGGTAAAATAGGAAAATCAAATATTGTTAACTCATAAACCCACTTCCCCCTTGATTTTCAAATGGCTATAACTTTTTCATGCGTTAATATTTTTTTTATAAAAATTACACCGTATTAACGAGCATTTCATTCTCTTTAATTCGAGCAACCTATTGCTATATTTTAACATTATTTTTTTTGAAGGATTTTGAAACCATATTACGTGATTTTGAATACCCAGTAAGTGACTACGTGATTTTGAATACCCATTACGTGATTACTTGATTTCATTGTAGTATTTTATGTGAAACCACGCTAAGTGATTACGTAATTATGTAACAATAGTTGACTATGTAAATTACATGACTACGTGATTTTAAATACGCATTTCGTGATTACATGATTTCATTATAGTATTTATGTGAAACTATATTGGGTGATTACGTAACGTAACACATAATATTTCATATGGAATACCTAATAGTTAAGGTATTATCACGTACTAAGGATAAATTATTTACAAAACATTAGCCAAACCAACCTATAATAGCAACATAATGTCATATATTAGAGATTTAACCAAGTAATAAAGCATAAACAATCAAGTTCTTATTATTGAATGTGTAATCACGTAATAAGCATAATTGTATTAACATTAGTTATAACAAATCATATTAAATGTGTAATCACGTAATGAATTTACAATGAATACGTAATGATTTGTGTTGAATGTGTAATCACGTAACGGGTATTCAAAAATCACGTAATGGGTATTGGGTATTCAAAATCACGTAATCACGTAATGGGTATTTAAAGTCCTATAAATTATTTTTAAGAATATTATAGCAATAGGCTGCTTTAATTAAAGAGAATTAAATGCTCGTTAATACGGTGTAATTTTTTTAAAATATTAACGTATGAAAAAGTTATAGCCGTTTGAAAATCAAGGTGGAAACTAGTTAAAGGGAGAAAAGACCATCATACCCTTCTCTTTCTTAAATTGAGAAAAACAAATGTGTGGTCATGATTGTCTCCTACACTTCGTACAAAATTCTTCTCTTGTATATGATCTCTTACCTAGAAAAGTATAAGAATCTTATATACATACTTATTATCTTTATTATTATATATAGAGTTAAATGCCATTTTAGTCTTTATGGTTCAGCTCATTTTTCCAGTTTAGTCTAAAGGTTTCATTTTTCGCCTGTGGGTCCAAAAAAATTTCACCGTTGCCATTTTAGTCCACTTGGTTAACTTCATCTATTTTTTCTGTTAACGAGAAGGGCTATTCGGTTATTTTATATGTAATTATGTTAACTATAAGGGCAATTCGGCCATATAAAATGACCGAATTGCCTTTCTTTAACAGAAATCGTGAATGAAGGTAATCGAGTGGACTAAATGTAACATCCCAAATAAAGGGTTTGTTAAATAAACCAAATTAACTGGAGATGAGCCGGTAAAATACCGTTGGTAGTAAAAGTTAACCCGTAAATAAAATAACTAATATTGTTCTAATCTAGTTTAAAGACTAGTTGATTCCTAGAGGTGTTGAATGAATTTTGAACCCTATAAGACAACTAATAAAGTACAAGGGCTAAAAACAAACAAGAACCAAACTTTAATAATTAAAAAGCAAAAATCACAACAACAAAAAAAACACACACACGCTTGTGTGTGTATGCCAGGAGAAGAAAAGAGGGAGAAAACCCTAGTTCATCTTGTTCTAGCAAATTGAAAGGTGAATTGCAGCCAAAACACATAAATGAACATAAATGAGTGATCTTCTAAGCTTGGAGATCATAAGGTATGAAGTAATTTATGTTTTGGTGATTAGTAGTATATGAAAGGACTTGTATGTGGTAATCTTGATTTGGATATTTTGATAGTATGATGAAATTGATGATGAATTTATGCTTATGATAATCAAACATGCTAGTATGCGTGAAATACTTAAACAATTTAGAGGTTTAAGTATGAGTTCATATATGTCATAAAGTGGGTCTTGATAATATTATGAAATTGATATGTAAATTTGTTTTAGAAACATAATATGAATAGAAATATATATAGAATTCATGTGCATGGTTGTTCTAGATCAAAACACTCATAAGAGGTGAAATGGATTTTTGACATGATTATAGATTTTAAACCTTTTATCGTTGGATTATAAAAACTAGTCATTGAACGTGAATTATGAATATGGAATGTGAATGAATGACTAGAAAAGTGTAATCTAAGGGATACATGGTAATATGGATGACAAAATTAGCTAACATGATAGCCTAAAAATGATGCCCACCAAGTATTGATAAAATGCCTAATGAGTTTATTGAACTTGTTAGTGCATTTGCATATAATAGAATTGGATGAATAAAAAAATATGGTATAAAAGTCTATGAAAGCCCATCAGGGCGAGTATCACCCAAGTGCACACTTTAAATTATTGTATCAACAGTAATATGCAACATTCAAGTAATGAATTACGATTGCATACGAGAATATAAGGCTTAGGAAACCTGGATAGGATACTTATCCAGGATGAGGTTCCCAAAAGAAACTGGGTTGGAAATACGTGTTATTCACAATCGTGAATAACGAAAGTGCAAAGAGTTTAGATTTAAAAACTTGGGTGGGGGTGACCATCCAAGTAGACATTCTCAATAAGTAGAGAAAAAGGTAGCAATCACATTGATGAATGTGATTGCATAAAAGATTTATAAAATAAAAACATTCTACATGTTTTGGAACGAAAATGGGTAAAGCTAATAATTGTTAACTAACAATAAAAAAAGGTTTTACCAAATAAAACGGAGATACAGACATGAATCGAGAATTCACTTACATTGGAGTTAATGTGTTAGTTATAATAAGGTCACGCGTACCATGTGTTGATTGCTTACCCTAACCAAGTAACTAGTAAACACATGATACCACGAACTTCTTATAATAAACACATATACGTCTGATGTAGTAAGGACGATATCAATGGGAAGAGTTAAATGATCTTTAGGGTGAAGAAACCTTACGGGGCATACTCGTATAAATGGTTCTCGTGGGAACCATAAAAATGAAACATGGCGCGTGTAGAAATAAATGACCCGGGGGAATTCTTGGATTTAGTCATTTTGGACGAAAGAGCCATGATGGACTAGAGCGGGTTAAATTAATGAGCCCGGGTAATGGAACGTAACTGAATATAAATGTAAACGCAAAACCGGGTAGCGGGCGCGTGAAACATTAGAATAATGAGCCCGGGTAATGGGACATAACTGAATATAAATGTAAACGCAAACCAGGTAACGGGAGCGTGAAACATTAGAATAACGAGCCCGGGTAATGGGATGTAATTGGAGATAAACATAAACGCAAACCGGGTAACGGGAGGGTGAAACAAACCGACGCATAAATGACGCACTAAGTCATAGAAGCAGAGGTGTTCACCCTCAAAATCCACATGCAGAGTTTTACCGCGAGGGTTGTGACTGACCAGGATCCAACCACTAATCATGTTGAACCAATTACTTAAGTTGTAAAATCATCACAATCAATACAATTAGTGATCAATGTTTAAAAGTCCAAAAACACTGTTTAAGTTAGCCGCGGAAAAATAAAGTAAACCCATCATAAACTCAAACCACAAATTTAATAAATGTACAAAACATAAGGCTTAACGAACCACACACTCCAGCCGATTGCAACGTCCGTCCATAGCTGTACCTAATGACATGCAAAGCATGCAGTAGTGTGTCAACATAAGGTTGGCGAGTTCACGGTTTTCAATTTTGTTACAAAAATAAGTTCGTTTAAATACTTTAGTTTTATAAGACATCTCATGGGGAGCTACCCCAATGTTAAGCTACTAAACTGTGTGGTACCGAAACTTGACTGTTGTAGGTGTTTGTGCCCCAGGTCAATGTCTATCATCATTGACCAGTAGCCAAGGCATAAAAGTTCACGCCCGTCCTCCCAGGCACGGTGTGAGGTTTGTCAAACCTAATAGCGCTATCAACTAATATCTCGTTCGCCAGGCCCCGACGACTAGTCGGTATAGGTGTGTGGGGACTTTTAGATAGAGTTCGTTTAGTCCGCTAAAGACATGAAATATAAAATACAGTATTTAACAGTATCCCAAACCAGGAATACTAGGCAATCCCATACTAGGGAAAGTGTGGTCCACTTCTAGTGGATAGTTTGTTCAGTAGTTTCAATCCAGGAACGCGCGTGTAGCCCCAATCCAGGGGTACCGTATGTATTTCCCAAACCAGGGAAATAAGTGTGTTGTCCCAAACCAGGGACGCATGCTTTTTAGAAAAAGTTGTGAACTCACATTTGTTTTGCTCGGTAAGGCTTATGTGTTTTGTGAGCTGAAGTGGTCAACCACGTCCTATTATGGTTACCACAGGTTCGTTAGTGTGTGTGTATGCAAACACGTAAGTTCTACACGTATCTAACACATAGCATGCATCTCATTAACAATAAGGTGTTCATTCTAGTGAATTTATGTACGTGATCATAGCACAACATACAACATGTTAAACAACATTCATTTAGGCGCTAAACAAGTATTAACATCCCATGATAACACAAGCAATCACATAGATACACATAATTCTATTCACTGCATTACCAGTTTAAAACTCTGAAACTTAGTTGTTTTCGGGGATTTTATTAAAATACTAAACGAGCTTCAAAAATTACGTAAATTTATGTGACATGGAAAATGGTCGACTTGTACTTGTGTATAAATTTCAGAGCTTAAATGTTTACATAAAATTAATGAAAAATCAAATAGTGCACATAACTCTGATTTGTCACTTTCTGGCAACAGTTTACGGTAAAAATATATTTAAAAATCCTCGTTAACTCTTCTAACGAAATGCTCACTAAACGAGCTTCAAAAATTACGATAAATTTATTTGACATGGAAAATGGTCGACTTGTACTTGTGTAAAAATTTCAGAGCTTAAATGTTTACAGAAAATTCATGAAAAATCAAATAGTGCACATAACTCTGATTCGTCACTTTCTGGCAACAGTTTACGGTAAAAATATATTTAAAAATCCTCGTTAACTCTTCTAACGAAATGCTCGGTATAGTGATAGATTTCTTGGGCGACGTTTAACCGGCACGAATACGCTATCCTAGATGGAAACGACTTCCCTATGGAGCATTTTCTCTTTCGTCCTCGGACGTTCGGACCTTTTGTTTGATTCCGGCACTTGCGCTCTCATGCCTGGAACCCTAACGCAAATTTCATAATCATAACGAGCGTGTGGCATTTTTGGAAACTGTTCTTAGAAAGCTTGGTCAAATTCATCTAAAAAAATTCCAGTTGGAGAATTTTAAGCCCTCCTAGCAATACCAACTGTATAAATTTCACATATTAATTCCAAACACGGACTGAGTTATGATTAATCGTAACAGGCTGCAATTTCCGCCGAAAAATGCAGCCTGGACCTTCGATGCGGAAAAATTCATAAAACATTCAATTTTCGTCAAAAAAATGCAATTCCAGTTGGGTTTGAAAGGTTTTTCCTAGACGTTCATCATAGACCCTAATATTAAATCATGAGAAACGTAAAAATTGATCAAGAAAACTTACTTGTAAGCGTTAAAAGGGTATTGAAATCGATCAAGAAAGCCATCAATTGAAACATCCAAGCAACAAATCAAAGTGGAATGGTGTTTTGAAGGCAAATTTCGAAATTATGGTGGAGAGGGGGCTGCCATACGTATTTGGGGGTTTAGGGTTAGGTTTATGTATCTTTTTAACTAACTAAAACCATGGGTGGGCCTTTTGGTGGGCTTTTGTAACTTTTGGTGGCCCTTGCTAGCTAACACAAGCCCACCAAACCATTTTTTACCAATTTTTTATAGCCCAAGTCTATAAAAATAAAACCCACTAGTTTGTTTATAAAAATAAATATTTTTATAACGCTAGCTCACACAAAAACGCACATTGTGCGCAATTACAAGAAACAACTAAGAAGTAATCCATGTAATAAAATAACATATAATTCTACTCAATTATATTATTATTTCTATGTTTGCCATACTATATGTTTCACAACGTTCGGGTTCAGACTTGTGTGCAGTTTGGTAATTCGGTTGATTCATCGAATTATTGTTACGTGAGTGTTCGTGTACTAACTGACACACTTAACCCACCAATAAGAAGTGAAATGCTATAATGAATGTTTTAAATCATGTTAAAGATAATGAAGATGTGTTAACGGAGTTAATCTGAAAAATCTCAATTGTCACAGTGTTGCCCGAACGGAAAACGATCATAGTCATGAACTACGGTCGGTGTAAAAAATGGGCCATGATTAAAGGGTAAAAAAGGAGGAAATGATTTTTATAACCATAAAATGGGGGTGTTAGTGATGTGTATAAAATGCAACATATAAATTACATCAAAAGAGGCATAAAACTAACCCTTTTCTAGTACTAATGTTGGAAAAAGAACGTTTCTTTGTTCCTTTTAAAATTACAGGACCAAATGAGCTTAAAAGAACAAAAGAAGCAAATAAGCAGCCAAAACCAACATAAATACAAGAAGAAGGAATAACGCGACATGCCGACCCCTCAGCAGCACCCCAAAGACAAAAACAAGAAAACAGAAGCTGACCACGGGGCCGTGCCCAACTAAGCATGGGGCATGGTCAGACCTCACACTTAAAGACAAAGCCTGCAGAAGCTTCTACGCCGACCATGGGGCCGTGCCTGGATCACCATGGTGTGTGGCCAGACTCTAAGATTTGCAGTATCTTGATAGTACAGTAAAGAGTTGACCACGGGGCCGTGCCCAGGAGCCACGGGGTCGTGTGGGGCCCTCTGCTGACAGCTGCAATTAATGAAGGAAGAGAAGAAGCTGGCCACAGGCCGTGCCCACTGGACACGGGGCCGTGGCCGGGGCACTGTTCTGACTATAAATAAGGGTGCTTGGTTCACTTCGAAGGCATCCCTTGGCAAACCACTTCTCTCTCACTTTGCCACCATTCCACCACTACTACAACACCAACACCCACAACCATCATCCATCTATCATCTTTAGAGTGTGTAGTAGTCTCCAAGATTAATTGTAAGAGTTCTTGTCAAACAAAGGCCATGCTTGGCTAATCTCTTACATCACTTGGTGAAGATAAGTCTTTATTGTATTACTTTTGATTTTTAATCTTTCGGCACTTTTTAATTAGGTATGTATTAATGACTTTAATAACTAGTTTCTTATGTTGAAAGTGAATTTTCCTAACCATTTCTTCATGATGTCATTGATTTGCTCATTCGTGTCTTTACGGTCTATATAAAGCGCGTTAACTACTTGGAAGGGGGTTAGAAGGGTGGTTTGGTAAAGTTCTTGTCTCGTTCAGTGTATAGATCCTGCGAGGACTTGGTTCAAGCTTACTAGGACCTTCTTCAATACCCTAAAGGTATTGGATGGTGGGGGTGCGAATAGCTTGAACCCCTCATATGTAAACTACTATTAAAACATTAAACCGGCTTCTTGGGACTGTATCCTTGCTGACTCAAACTACTTACCTGAGGGTAACGTCACCTTCAAAAGAGGGGCCTACCACTTTTCACATTAATAACTTATTTAATTATCTTTCAATATTCTGACCATTTGGGATTGTATCCCTACTGCCTCAAACCACTGGGTTGAGGGTAACGTCACCTTCAAAAGAGGGGGCCTACTACTTTAACTAAGATAATCTCTTGAAAAGTCCGAAAGTGCGAAAATAATCAAAGGATACAATACAGAGGAGTTGGATCCAAGTGATTCTATCTTGTCTACATGTATTTCATTTTATTTATCTTTTCATTTCTAGATTTACTTTTATGTTTTAAAACTTTTATAAATTTTTTTAGAAAAATTAGACGTTGACGATAAACCGGTATTAAAAGCTCCTGTGTCTTGGACGACCTCGGTATCTTACCAACACTATACTACGCTCGCGATGGTGCACTTGCCCAAGTGTGTGTTTAGTGTTAGTACAATATCGTGTTTTATAAATTTAAAACTTGACTAGTGCGTAAAACGGACTTAAAATAGTAAGAAAATCATATCACGCTCGACACGCACCATTAGCACCAAACACACTTAAAGAATGAAACGGGTAAAAGGTTGGTCGACGGGATCATAATGACCTTCGGGTCATAAATAAAGGTGAAGGTCTACGGGACCAATGTGATCTTCGGGTCACGAAAAAAAGGAAACGCCTAAGAAATAGCCTATAGGGTAAAATTAAAAATGGCATACTGGTCATCTGGGTTAAGACGTGGGAATCGGTTACGATTCCCCGTATAAAATGAAATTTGAAAAGAGAAAACAATTAGTTATCAATTCTTTGATGCGAGTAATTGACACAAGTTATACTAAGAAAATGTTGAACTAAAACTTGGTTTTAGTTAATAACGACATTTTAATTAACGTAAAGAACTAGCGAAGAATTAGAAAATAATTTTATTTAAAGGAATCAAGTTTTGGAACATAGGTGGAAGACGATGTTTAAAAAAAATGAAATTTTTGAAAAGGAAAAGTTGATATAAACATAAACATAACGTGATGCAGTCACAGTAAAAAAATAACATGGGATATGATCATATCGTAGCACGAGTTACGGGACTAGGGGTCATAACCATCTGTAAAGCCGAGAAAGGTAATGGGGTATAAAATAATCGATGACTGTTAAGTCCAACCGGGAAGACCGGTCAAGGTCAAAGTTACGTTTAAAACTTGTTTAATTCGCTTGTCATTATAGGATGACCGTGGAATAAGTATGTTGACAGACTCATATGATCGAGTGGCCAGATGGTGACTCGCTTTACTAATTGATAAAGACGAGAGATACAAAATGAAAGTAACGGCCCATGATTCCTTACACGTTAAAGGGCAGGCGACGAGGCCTCTGACAATCCTTGACCAACAGGAAATAGGGGTGCTAAACGGGTTGTGTTCACAGGTTGGCGGGTTCAACCCGACCCGAACCTGGAAATTTTACACAAACCCGAACCCGACCCGAACCCGAAAATCGTATGATGCATATGAACCCGAACACAACCCGAAGTTTCATGGGTTGACCCGAACACGACCCGTTTAACCTGAATTTTTAATTTTTTTCTAAAATAATTATAATAAAATTAAAATTTACTTAAAAAACACAAATCTATATAATAATATCATATTAAATTATAAAGTTTATGTTAATTTCTCCTTTTAAGCTATAATAATGGCATAAAATACGCACCCCATTTAATTTATGACATAAAATAAATTGTAAAAATATAATATAATATATTATAAATGTGTTAAACGAGTCAACCCACCAACCTGACCAGGTTGACCCGAACTCGACCCATTAACTTAAACGGGTTTGCGGGTTCACCCTGAAACTGACCCAAACCCGTTTAGACCAATCATAAACCCGCGAATTTCGTGTTAGGTTTGTGTCAGGTTTTCGGGTCGTGTCAGAAATTCACATTAACAGGAAATACCATACCTTCAAGGTAAGATTATAAAATGTTTAAAGTTTGAGCGATGCTCTATTAAAAAACTGGAACTAAATTCTTGGGTTTGACCCAAAGAACCACATAGAAAGAGTTTCGCGGACGAAACCTCTTTAAGAGGGTATATTTGTAACATCCCAAATAAGGGTTTGGTAACCAAATCAAATTACTGGGGATGAGGGGGTAAAATACCGTTGGTAGTAAAAGTTAACCCGTAAACAAAATAACTAAGATCGTTCTAATCTAGTTTAAAGACTAGTTAATTCCTAGAGGTGTTGAATGAATCTGAACCCTATAAGGAAACTAATAAAGTGCAAGGGCTAAAAACAAACAAGAACCAAACTTTAATAATTAAAAAGCAAAAATCACAAGAAAAACACACACTTGTGTGTGTATGTCGAACCAGGAGAAGAAAAGAGGGGGAAAACCCTAGTTCATCTTGTTCTAGCAAGTTTAAAGGTGAAATGGAGCCAAAACCCATACATGAACGCAAATTAGTGATCTTCTAAGCTTGGAGATCATAAGATATGTAGTAATTTATGTTTTGGTGATAAGTAGTATATGAAGGGACTTGTATGTCGTAATCTTGATTTGGATATTTTGATAGTATGATGAAATTGATGATGAATTTATGCTTATGATCATCATACATGCTAGTATGCATGAAATACTTAAACAATTTAGAGGTTTAAGTATGAGTTGATATATGTCATAAAGTGGGTCTTGATAATATGATAAAATTGATATGTAAATTTGGTTTAGAAACATGACATGAATAGAAATATATGTAGAATTCATGTCCATAGTTGTTCTAGATCAAAACACTCATAAGAGGTGAAATGGATTTTTGACATGATTATAGATTTTAAACCTTTTAGGGTTGGGTTATAAAAACTAGTCATTGAACTTGAAATCATGAGTATGTAATGTGAATGAATGACTAGGAAAGTGTAATCTAAGGGATACATAGTAATATGGATGGTAGAATTAGCTAATATGATAGCCTAAAAATGATGTCCACCAAGTAATTGATAAAATGCCTAAATGAGTTTATTGGACTTCTTAACGTATTTCATATAAAAGAATTTGATGAATAAAAAGTATGATATAAAAGTCTATGAGGTGTGATGGTCATAATATTGGATGACTAATCTAACCATCTTGTGGATATTGTATTATAGTTTGACACTTGACAAACTAGGTGGGAGCTTGAAAAGGAATTGATCAAACAGATCAAGACGCGAGAAGGCTTAAACGGACGCAAAGTAAGTAAAACACTTATACCTCCTAGATTAGAAGTTTTGTTTTTAATTCAAGAGTAAACGATTTAAATCGATGATTTGATAAAGCCGAGACCCTATGGTGTAAACCATAACGGGTCATGTAACAACACTTAAAAACACCCTAGAACGAACCCTGATCAAAACCCTAAATGCGTACGAAGAAAACCAACATGGAAAATCAAAAAGAAAAGATTTAAGTGCTTCTCGCGGGCCGTGATAGGGTAGTCCTTAGCTGTCGCGAGGCGCTAGAGCCTTGTCTGCTGCCAGAGAGCTACCCCATGACTCATGTCACCTATGACCTAGCTAGGCCCTTTCGCACGCCGCGAGACGGTTACCTGTTCCTGTCGCGGGGCGCAAGAGACTCAAAAATCGTGAGTCATTTCTCGTGAATTCTTTTCTTTCTCGGGTATAATACTACTAGTATACCTACGACTGTAAAACTCTACTCCGTACTCGGCGTGCTAACCCAAATTACTGGTATGATACCCTGTCCGATTGATCTACAAACAATTTAACGGATGTTTAAGTACCGCCTAAATAAGGCTATACTTTGTCATCATGTTGAGGTTTTGATTTGGTGATTATCGTTAAAGTTAAAATGGGTTAATACACTAATAAGTGTGCATTGTGTGTCTAATTAAGAACTCAAGATCTAAACCAGCAGGCTATTACTGTAACCATAAATCCGCATTGTGAGTCATTCTCCTTTACTCAAATGATTTGCAAAACCCGAAATGTTTTACTAGTTGTATTTACAGTGATTAAGTTTTTGTATTCTGAAATTACTGCCGGTATGTGGGGTTTTGTATACACTACTAGTCCAACGTTACTATTGGACGAAAGTTAGCCAATAGTAATATGACCACAGCCACCTAGTGGGATAGGTGACATATACTGATTGAGTAATCGAAAGATATATAGAAATGTAAAAACTCTTAATGCTGTAATTATAACAATGTGTTTTAGTACAAAATCGAATGAACTGACCAGTATTTTTCGCTGACCAAATGTTTTTAAAACGTGTTTCAGGTAATTTACTATGAAGGGAAGGAAAATGCTAGGAAGCACTCAAGCTTAAATAAGTGGCTATGAAAACCTGAATAAAACGTGTTTTGTAATCAAAGGTTTATCCCTGTGAAAAGTCTCTATGTAAATACGAGTTTCATCCCGCATTTTATGAAATGAAAAATGCGATGTTTTGAAAACTCTGATATTTTTCCTGACACCCGAACCTGAAGAAAAAAATTCCGCTGCAATAAAATTTAATAAACATTGGTACCACCCGCGTCTACACACGGCTCCCGCCCGGGTGGGGTCGGGGGTCGTGACAGAAGGTAGTATCAGAGTCACTGGTTTAAGCTAACTAAGTATTGTGAAAATACTTAAAATTCGTAGTCAGCAAATACATGGAATAACTTTTGTGTTTATTGTGATGTTAATTAATATTCGATTTTCGGAGTTCGTTGTTTTTATTAGTTTTGACTAACAGTGTGAGTGATAAAGAGTTGGTTGAACAAGTAAAAATAAATTTTGCTGGTAAACATAAATATTGATTTAGATGCAATTAAAAAGAGGGGGGCGAACCAAGAATGATCAAAAGGACAAACGAGTCATGCGGGTCAACGGTGATCACCATTTGAATTCTGTATTTGATGCTTTGTTTTGTCAAGTTTCATGCTTATAGGTAAGCATAATGTATGGACATGCATTGTCAAATTGGAAAGAAATAACCATCGCAAGGTATGGATAATAAGTCAATGGTTTTAACTTGTGTCCGGTATGTATAAAAGGTTATGCTTTCGGTAGAGGCTTATGGCTCGACTAAAGAGGGATTAGTCAAATTTGGATAATAGATTAACCTAAGTGAAAGGAATTTAGCATTTTGGCTAAAACAGCCATTCGAGCCAAGGGTATGTCCATTATGCGGAAATGGACTACATTGACTAAAATGCCTCGGGTGATGGGTAGGGCAAACTACCTCTAGGGGTAGATTAATATGAGTCCCATAATTGGGTCAGTCTTTTAGTAACATTAAAATGGGAGGCGCCGACCTTTTAATTTACGTCTCTTAACGGGTCATTTTGGTAAAATGTCACACCATAGGGTAAAATTGAAATATAAAGGTTTTACTAGAATAAACCACCACAAAGGAAGTTGTGGTGGAAGATATTATGAAAATCTTGATAAAGAAGTAGAATATGAAGGACTTGTATGTGGTAATCTTGATTTGGATACTTTGATAGTATGTTGAAATTGATGATGAATTTATGCATCATACATGCTAGTATGCGTCAAATCTTAATCAATTTAGATGTTTAAGTATGAGTTCATATATATCATATAGTGGGTCTTGATATTATGATTAAATTGATATGTAAATTTGGTTGAGTAACATGACATGAATAGAAATATATGTAGAATTCATGTGCATGGTTGTTCTAGATCAAAACACTCATAAGAGGTGAAATGGATTTTTGACATGATTATAGATTTTGAACCTTTTAGGTTGGATTATAAAAACTAGTCACTGAACTTGAAATCATGAGTATGTAATGTGAATGAATGACCAGAAAAGTGTAATCTAAGGGATACATGGTAATATGGATGGCAGAATTAGCTAATATGATAGCCTAAAAATAATGTCCACCAAGTATTTGATAAAATGCCTAAATGAGTTTATTGAACTTCTTAATGTATAACATAAATGATAAAATAAAATTATAAAAAAATCATACATTTATTATGTTTATTTTTATCTACGATTTTAAAAAAAGTTTTATTCTTACGGGTTAAATACCCTTGACTTTCTGGGTTTCTTTCCTTTGACGAACCGAATCAATGTCATTTGAATATCGGGACATGTACCATAAAACATCCATTGTTTTTTTATAAAATGACGTCGTTTATCCCTTTTTGTAATCATATAATATAGCGTATAACATCAATTTGAAAAAAGTTTCATACTTACAAGTTAAATACGGTTGACTTTTTGGGTTTCTTTACTATGACAAACGGATCTGAACCGATGTTACTTGAACATCAGGACATGTACTGTATAACATCGATGCTTTTTATAAAACGACGTCGTTTATCCTTTTTTGTAATAATATAATACAGTGTTGCATAAAATTTCGAATATATTGTTGCGACATGTTTATTATTACGTACGATTCGATAAAAGAAAATATTCTAATGGATAAAGAATAGTTGACTTTTTTGTCCTTTATCGCAAGAACCGTTTCCAGATACCGGCCAACGGTATTTGTGTTTATGTTTTTTCGACGTTGTGGTATAATATTCGTTGAAAACATAGTTGTAGTTGCAATATAGTATTTTTTTTTATCCTAAGCTATATCAAGTGCCTATCGTACCGATATCATGACGGACCAAACCGAAAACATCAGAACTAGTACTGGTATTTTTATTTATGGTTTTCACGTGTTGATTACTATACCTACAGGTACTGTAATGAACCGACCCGATGCCGACCAAAAGCCCGCCGTGAAGTGTAGGAGAATTCCACTAGTTGTTTTAACTGTGGTATGTAAGCAGTTTTCAACAACTTTTTTCCTCGCCAACTACACGTGATTATCTTTTATGCATCACGCCAGTGTTTTCTGACCGGAACTTGACCGGCCAAACCGGACACCAGATGTAGAGCCGGTCCGGGTCATGGTATCGGACCACATACATTGAATCGACGACCCCACGGTTGGACCAGGAAACCGGTCGATCGAACCGGATTTTAGAAGGGTTGGACTGGTTTTTTTTATATTTTTTTTCAGAGTTAACACCACTAATTTTTTTTAATATTTACGGCACCTTCCGGTTCTTGCTCTGATTCGATCGGTCGGACTGGTCAAACCATTGAACCGATAAAAAGACCGATTCGACGTACGATCCGGTTCTGAAAACATCACGCACACGTGTTGAACTCACAACTTCTCATAGTTAAATTTGGTTTTATATTACAGATCAATCCTTTAAATAAGATAATTTAAACATGTCTAAATCTATTTTATTATACTTTTTTAAGGATAGGCTAATAAATTTTAGTCTATCAAAAGCTACTTATTTTATTGTAAGATTAGGCTTGAAATTTTTATCAAAAGTAGTTTACTTTATTTAAGACTAAGCTTGTTATTTTTAATTAATAAAAAAAAATCAACTTGAAATAAGCATTCTCTAATTATAACATATTATATTATAAATAATATAAAAGATGAGAAGATGAATAAAGCTGTACAAAATTTAATGTATGTTTTATAAATTCATCAATTTTTTGTTTTTCATTTTATTTCGTCATTTAGTGTAAACTTTTTTATTTACAACACATGTAGTTTAACTATTGTATTTTTTTCTTTTACTTTAACCAAATTACTTTTCTACCCTTAAATAATTTTTTAACGAACACGTTAGTACCGTTTTAGCCATATTTTTTAATTTTTCTTTGCTATAACGAGTGTGATAAAAGTTTTTGTTAAATTAATATTTTTTAACGAACACTCTCTTTTGAACATATTTTTAACTTTTTTTCCTTTGCTATAACGAGCGCTCCGAAACCGACCAAGTTTCTATCATTTTCTTTTTCATTTACCTTATTTTTACCTTTGTTATTTATTATATCGTTTTACCTTTTGTTATTATTTTGATATGCTAGAGCCGAATTACGACGCAAATAAAATAACCCATTAATATATCATTTAATTAATTTTATAAATTTATTGATCGGTTTTGTCATGATGCATGTTCTGAATTTCAACCGCGTTCTTACGAAACGCGCGGATAACTACGACCCTACTTAACATTATAACAGAGTCTTACATTATTGATGAGCATGTGAGATTTGGATCAAATAGTCCACGTTTGGTCCCAATTTTGTTAGTTTTTATAAATAACTTTTTAAATTTTTAATTCAAATCCATATAAATACAAATTCCATTTTCTAAGTTTGGTTTTTAGAATTTTCAAATCGAATTAGCTTTAGAATTTCGAATTCCAGCTCAATTCCAGCATGTTCAAGGTATAGACAATCAATTAGCGGGTGTTGGGGATTGCTTATGAAAAACAACTTATTGATTATTCCACCTTCTTATCTCCTTTTTTAAAAAGTCACTCTCTCCGAACTTTTCAATTTTCTCTTTTTCAAAACCTTAAAACTTCTTTCAACCCGTTACCCAAACATCATTATCTGAAAAACTCATTTTCCAAAAAGTTATAAGTCACTAAGTTTTTTTATAAGAATTAGAAAAAATATTTCGACGTTAAATATATATATAAAAATTGATATTATACAATATACGTTGATCATAACTTGGATCATTACAAAACACAGTTTCTAAAAAAATAAAAAAAAGTATTTCGACGTTAGAAAATACTTGGGTACATAGAAATCCTTTTTGAGATAAGAGAAAACACTCTAGTTTCAAAGCATAAAGTTGGACAACAAAAATAAAGAATATGTGAATATGTTTGTACATAGATTTGATGCATAAGACTAATCATGATGAGTCGTCACTTAGACTAAATACAACATTAAGCATCCTAAATAGTTTGTATCAAGTTTGTAACCGTTACAACTACATTCTTTGATAAAAAGAGACACCTTGTCATTTTGACAAAAAAATAACCATTGAGATATGCATAATAGTAACAACCGAGTGTGGACCACTCATCTTAGATGAAAAGGACAACAAACAACATCTGGTATAAATAGAGGTGAGGTTATTCTTCATAGTAATGGTATGGTATGCTACTCTATCTCTCTCTCTCACACACACTCATTGCTTCATCACTTTCATTACATTATCCGATCAATATTGATTTTCACGCCAGAAGGTATCACAGAAAGACCCCTTTATAAATGGCACAAAGGATTCATTGGTAAAAGCTTGATTTTATACGATGGCACAGAAGAGTGTGTGTTTATATATGTGTGTGTATATATATATATATATATATATATATATATTGATATTATGCAATATCATCATCATACTCAATAAATCCCACCAATAGCAAAACTAAGGTAGGGTCCGAGGAGGGTAAGATGTAGACAGCCTTACCTCTACTCCGTAGGAATAGAGAGGCTGCTTCCAGTGAGACCCCCGGCTCGATGGATAATTAACATCAATATGGAAAGGATAATTAACAGCCCATAAAGATGGATACAATAACTATAAATCAGAGGTCAATGTGAGGCTAACCCATTTAGTAGAGGCATATGCCTCTTAAAGGTGAGGTCCCAGGTTCAAACCTGGGCGAGGATAATTAATTTAGGATTATTGGAGTAGTTTAGTAGAACAAGCATTGCCATTAAAAAAAGCTACAAATCAGAAGAAATAGAAGTAATTAAATTTGAATTAATTTGACTTTCCTTGTGGTTAAGATATTATAGGCTCTGTAATACGCCCCCGCAAAATGGGTTATCCGTGGATGCTCCAATCTTGGATCGAAGTTGAAGAAATAAACGACCGAGTGGTTTTATGAGCACATCAGCCAGCTGATTGATAAGTGAACAGGGAGAACTCGTAGTGTACCGTTCGCTACCTTATCTCTCACAAAATGATAGTCCAATGCAACATGTTTCATTCTCGATTGATAAACTAGTTTGGCGCATAAGTAGGTGGCACCTGCATTATCATAAAAAATGGGCGGGGATGAACCGAGATGCTAAATTCACGTAGGAGATTTTGAACCCAGGATAACTCTGTTGCAGCGTTAGCTAGTGCTTTGTACTCGGCTTCAGTGGATGAGCGAGAGACCGGACGAGCAGAACGCCATGAGATGATATTGGAGCGAAGATAAAGGACGTACACCATAGTAGATTGTTCCCTATTTGATATTCCTCCCCAGTCACTGTCAGAGGGGATAGATCCAACGAAGAACCACGTTTAAGAAACAACCAGTGGAATAGCCCCTTTTAGATAACGAAGTACACGTTTCAAGGCTTGCCAGTGAAGTTGAGTTGGAGCGTGCACATATTGAGATAATTTATTAACCGCAAACGATACATCCGGATGAGTGAAGGCAACGTAATGAAGTGACCCAACCTAGTTGTCTATACGGTGCTAGGTCCACATGTTGGGCGCTGTCCAAAGGTGGCAATTGATCCGAAGCATTAAGAGGAGTTGCAACAAGCTTTGCACTGTCCATTTTAAATCTGGTAAGAAAATTTGGATGTGGTGGTGTTGTGATAAAAACAAGCCTATGGATGTTTGAATAACCTTTATCCCAAGAAAATGGTGAATCATGCCCAAGTCTTTGATTTAGAAGAGCTTAGATAAGACACCATCCACATGTTGTAGAAATTGATTGTCATTACCTGTCAAAACACTATCATCTACATGCATTAGAAAATAGCAAGTCAGCCTTCGCTGATTAAAAATGAATAATGATGGGTCGGTTAAAGATTTGTTTGAAGCCGAGAATTATGAAAAAATAGGTGAACTTAGTGTACCATGCACAAGGCACTTGTTCAACCCATATAAAGACTTGCGAAGTTTACAAATGTATTAGGTAAATCCAGATTTACATACCTAGTGGTTGAACCATATTAACTTCTTCATTAAGTGTGCCATGTAACAACACATTATTGACATCAAACTTCCTTAAAGACCAATTTTTAGATACAACAATGGAGAGAACAATACGAATATCCATCTGAACCATACTAAAGGTGTCGAAGTAGTCCGCCCATATACATGAAGAAAGCCTTTTGCAGCAAGTCTAGCTTTGTATTTATCAATGGGCCCATTGGGTTTTCATTTTACTCGGAAAACCCACTTGAAACCAATTGGTTTGTGGGAATCATGAAGCATAAGTTCCCATGTACCATTTCAGAATAGAGCATTGCACTCGTGTTTCATTGCCTTCCGCCACTAAGAGTCTCGTAATGCTTGATGATGTCTTCTCGGTTCAATGATGTCAAGAATTGGGTGTACTATATTAATGCTAATAAAGGATGAGTTATAATATATAGGGTTGGGTTTTCGGTTCCAGGTGGGTAATGAGGAAAGCGGTGTTGATGAATCTAGGGTAAGATGAGGAGAAGAATGACGGGTGGACAAGAAAGATATACGTGAGTGAGTGATGTGCTCAGAGTGGTCTATTAAAACAACCCAATTTTGACACTTTTTCGTTTTAAATTTATAAACCTAGACTCTACCAAAACCTAGACTACACAACCGGCAAGTGTACCGGTCGGTGCTATACAAACTAAGAAGTCCGAGTATCGAACCCAAAGGACACTAAGGTTACGCTAAATTAACTATGACCCAAACTTGACTTAAATGGTTTATTGGGGGTGGGGAATTACTCAATCTAATGAACTAAATAAACTAAATTAGATTGAAGAACGAAAAACAACTGGAAACTGGGTTTAGAACGATCAAAAGAAAAGGCACTACTCAGGTTTGGGATCCTATCTCCTAATCATGGTTTGATGTCAGTAATGGTAACTAATGATGGAACCGTGATCTATGATGCTAAACTTCTAGGAATATCTAATGGATCCTCGAATCTTCATGAGGTGTCACCTAAAAGAATCCTACAAGTCGTTAAACACACCGGTTGGTCGAATAGCCTCACAACAAATCCAACAATAAAGTACCGAAAAGACGGTCTACCTCACAGCGCGACAATCTCAATGCACCCTAAAGTGTAAAGGGGTAATCTAAGAACAATTCATCAGACTTAGGTAGAACGATCATAAGACACTAAAGGAAGATCCGCTCACATGCAATCAACACCTATACCGTCTAGTGACAAAGACAAACCTAACTAATCCTCACCTCACAGCTATTAGACTAGGTAGAACACTTAAAACCTCTAAATCCTCAATCACAATTCCTACGGAAATCATCCATTTGCAAGTCACTAAACACGAGCCCAATACACCATACTACTCTGTATGGCTCAAATCAATTAAAAATTGTATGCGAACAACTGCTTTTTTCTCCGGTCAAACTTTTTGGTTGTTATTAGCCTAATGAATCAAAAAGAGATCCATATTTCTTTTCTTTTGTTGTCGTTTTATGCAAGTCTCTTAGTTTCAACTTTCCCTTAATGTGCACTTTAGTCCCTTGAGTTCTATGAACTATTTTCTAAACAACTTTTCTTTAGTTGCAATTTAGCCCTTCATCTTTCAGCTTTATATAGTATTTCCCGATTCTTCTTACATTAATCGTTTCTTCGCCATATTAACTCGTTTAAGCTCGTTTGCATCATTTTACCTACAAAACACTATATTTATTAAGTACAAGCTAAAAAAACTAAGAGCAACTCGAAAAATAATAAAATAATATACAAAATACAAGGGAAAAGTGGTGTGTTTTGCAACACATCAAAAATCCCCACACTTTACCTTTTTCATCCTCGAAGAACTTTGCAATGGAATCATAATGAGGATAGATAGGTTCCAAAAATTTTTAGATTAATTCTTTAAAAGATATAAGAACGTATTAACCACGATTACCGGTATGATTATCCACCTAAACCCAATTGTCAACTCATCAAGCCCCTCTCATGCTAGCAGTATATTCAAGTTAACAATCGATCTAACGGTCTCACACTCAAGGTCCACAAATCCATCCTAATCTCATATCAAGCTTATAAGGAAAAGATTAAAAATCTACCACTTTATATAAATAACCCTTATGTATTTGAAATTTATTTTTGATGGAATGATGGATGATATTATTATTTAGATTTTTCATGTTTAACTAAGCATTATCACTGAGTCGCCATCTCAGTGGGAAATACCATGAGCCTCACATTTTTTTCCTTTTCTTTAACTTCCACCTAGCGGGTACACCCTACCCGAGTCACCATCCCAATGGTTAATACCATAGGCTTCAATTATATTTATAGAAGTAGCTCATATAAATGGATGATGGAATTTTTAGGCGCCACCAGAATCCAGATTTAGTTTCTTAAAAAGGATAAGGTGTGCCAATTTAATTTAAAGTATTCATAGGTTATTTATTCATTATGACTCCTCCATACCCTTAACGGATTGAGTTTTTCTATATTCCCTAATATGAGAACCCACAAGACTTCCTGATTTAAAATTATGGTATATCAATACAATCTAGAGAACCCTCTAAGTCAGCTGGTCCTACTAGTACATCCCGGAAAATACGTCTTTTATCTATTTTATCTCATATATATAATATTTTGAAAACCAAAAATCCCAGTTTTTCTATAATTTTTCATTTATTTTCAGAAATAATTCCGGAACATTTTCTATCTTTTTATTTTTTTGGATTTTTTTTTCATTTTTTAATATTTGTTTTTTAGATTTTCAACTCAAAATAACCTAAAAACGTAGTTCCCATTCCCAACCCTAAATCGCATGTTGTCCTCAATGCTGGATGGAAAACTAGCTAAATATAAGGAAGAAATAAAAATCTAAAAATAATATACATGGGAGAGTTGGAAAAGACTTAGCTAGTCAGGATGAATATTAGTTCCAGCCGTGCTAGTCTTGAATCCAACGGACGATCGTATAACATTCCATTCGCGATCATTGACTGGTAAACGGGGTTGCATCAAGATAACGGCTCGAAAGCTACCGTCTGAATGGAGATTGTGTACGAACGAACAATTCATACCTGCAAATTAAAAACAAGCAAAAACCCAAGCAATGCCTACTCTAAACAAAAACCGACTCAAAACTACAAACTTAGACTCATGGTAAAGAAATACCGACTCAAATGACAAGGAAACGCGCACCATAATCGTCCCGGTTGCGAAAAACTGATCAAACCTGACAAAACAACAACCTGGGCCTGAAAACTTCCTCGTCGTGCACGCGACGGGGATATAGATGTTATGTCGTGTGGTGCGAGGCCACATTGCCTTGACTTCTATTGAATTTCACATCGTCGCACTGCGACACCTTTGAACCCCACCTCTCAGGCGACGCGTGAGCACAAAATTCACAGAAAGTTTCCTTCATCTTTGCTTAGAACCAAGTTTCTTAATGTTATCCACTCTGAATTGGTTATGAATCCCTGTAAAATGACTCAAAACACAAAACCGAAGAAAAAACAATAAATAAAATTTAACAAACTCTACAAAACCTCCCCACACTTAAACTTAATCGGTAGGTTTCTCTTTCACTTGGACCTTATCCAATCCGTTCAATTACACCCAGTCCTCGTTAAACATTAAAATTTAATCGGTGGTATTGAAAAACAAGTAAAAAAACTCTAACGGGTTAGACCACCAAAATTTAAACCTACCTGGAATGAACCGGATGCGTAGCATGTTGGTGTGCGTAAAGCGTGTTATAAATTAATTAATATTTTGAGCCTATTTTACGCGTTAGTCAAGTTTTACATTTATAAAACACGATATTTAACTAACACTAAACCCACACTTGGGCAAGTGCACCCATCGTGAGCGTAGTATAGTGTTGGTAAAATACCGAGATCGTCCACGGACACAAGAGCTTTTAATACCGGTTTAGCGTCAACGTCTAATCGATCTAAATTTTTATAAAAGTTTTGAAGCATAAAAATAAATAAAACGAACATAAATAAAATGAAATACAAATAGATAATGTGCGGAATGCGGTCTATAAAAACTAACCTAATCTAGACACCCTAGTTTTAAATTTATAAACTAAGACTCTCTAAATGTTAGACCACTAACAGGCAAGTGTACCTATCGTACGTAGTAAAGCCTAATGAAGTCCGAGTATCGAACCCACGAGACACTAGCGACGCTAACTAGACTATGACTCAACTAATTACTTAACTGGTTTAATTTGTGTTTTGAGGGATTTTAATTAACTAATATCCTAATTTAAACTAAGAGAACTAAACTATCAAGACACAACTAGATACGTAGGGTGAAACCAAGGATGAGAAAGTACTACCCAGGTTTGGAATCCTATTCATGACTGTCGGTTTTTCTCGACAGTGGTAACTAGATGGAACCAGGCTCTAACGATATGACACTCTAAGACTAAAGATAAATTGAATCTCCTCCCGGTCTCATCAACTTCTCCTAAGGTCCTAAAGGTCAAATAAAACTCATTGGTATGGGTTCGATCACCTCCCGGTCTCTCCAACAATAATAAAGTACCCAAAGACTAGATCTCCTCCCGGTCTCACTAATCACAATACACCCTAGAGTGTACGGGGTAACCTAATAACACTTGACAAGACTTAGGAAAACAAAAAATATTAAGGAACTTAGACAGATCTCCTCCCGGTCTCACTGCACCTAAATACCTAGCATCAAAGACAATCCCAACTATCTATCACCTCCCGGTCTCAAGAATAGGTAGAAAAATAAACTCCTCAAAATTATCAGACAATGTCCTATGGAATACATGCACCATAAACCATAAACTAGTTACAAACACAAAGTAGGGTAACCTAACATGCATCTATACATGAAAGCATTCACAAAGACACACGAGGAACAATTATAAGAATAATAAAGTAGAATAAAGTATGCACACACATCTAGCAAAAAATAATTAGGTCTCTTATTTAATATTAGTCCATCAATAATTTTACCAAAACCGAGAGGTTACCGACTATCAATAAATATTCAAACCCGAGTAGAAAAACAAATTAGCCAAGAATCATAGTCAAAACGAAAAACAAGTCTCATATGGAAAATAAATTATAGTATCAAGTTTGAAAACACAAAGTCTTAACAAAACTGAAAACTAATAAATTACAAATCAAACTTGAATCTTCAATCCTAAGCGTGAAACTCGAACCAATCGCCTTCTCCTCCTGATCGATCCTTCTTTGAACCTTCTATCCCCCAAAATAGTAGCGTCCAATCTCCCCCTTTTGTGTACAGCTGCCTCCTCTAATTTATGCCCCCTTTTATTGTGTTGTAGCCTCATTCAAATATAATTGATGTCCACAAGCCCATAACGAGAGAAAACAGAAATGGGCCGGTCCACAGCGCAATGCCTCATTCAACTTTTGTAATTTTTAGTCGACCCAAAAGAATTCGGTCAACGATCCTAAAGTTTTCTTTCTTTTTCTTGTGACATGTTTGAATTAATTAAACTTTCATGGTCTTCTTCATTTTTAGTCCCTCAAATTCTAAGAAGTTGTCACAATGAATTTTCACTTTAGCTTAAATTAGAAGATAGTGGCCCTGGCCCACTCAAGGAAACTAACGACAATTTTAATTCGGTCACTGACGCCCTACTCTACCCAACTGGCTGGTTATTTCCTTATAACTCGTTATCCGCTCATTGCACCAGGACTTAGCAAAACACAAAAGAATATAAATACTAAAAACTAATAAAACAAATAAAAACTTACAATAATTATACATTTTACACGGGATAAATATATGTATTTTACCACACATCAAATATCCCACACTTAACCTTTTTTCGTCCCCGAAAAAGACTTATACAAACGAAATTAGAATCAGATAAATATTCAGGTTCAAAGATCTACATTACATATTAAAATTAAAACTCGTGTTAACCACGATTGCAAGTATATGTGTCCCTTAAACCCAGACCAGGTTCCACGCCCTTATCATGCAATTTAAGTTCAAGTATAGTCAATTTACATAGGGTCTCACACCAGAAGCCGCTTTTCACTAAACCCGCCTCAAGCTTATAAAACAAAATGAACGAATCATTCGACCCATTTCCTAACTGTTTTATACCAAAATCAAAAGAATTTAAAATCAATTTTTTTCCACTTCTTTTCTTTTTCTTTTTTTTTTCTTTTGAGCACTAGACTTTTGCTTTACCTAACCCAGAGCAGTCTCAACCCGAGTCACCATCCCCGAGAGCGACAACGTGAGCGTCGGTAATTTTTTAGCTATTTTGTTTTCGACATATCCCAGAGGCATTCTAAGTCAGAGTCACCATCCCCAAAAATATTACATAGGCCTGCGCTACTTTTTCTTTTCTATCTAGCTCAACAAATTCTAAAAATTTTAGGTTATAACGGCATTCCTTATACTATTATTGGCGGTTTCGGTTATCTACTTTTCCTAAATGAGAACCCACTAGTAAACTAACAATTAAGGTATATAATACAAAGGAATCTAAAACTGGATCAAGCCTACTAACACATCCCAAGCTAGACACGAGTTTAACTTTTTTCTCTTACTATTATTATTATTTGAAACCCGAACATATCCGATTTTTCTATCATTTTCTGTTTTTATTTTTCAAACATCTAAAACAAGAACATTTTCTGATTTTTTTTTGTATTTATTGACTCAAACTCTACTAACTAGACACTAAACGATAGTTTTCCATCCCCACACTTAAACTCTATATTGCCCTCAATGTAGAATGGAAACCGACTCAAAAGACTAAAATAAATAAGAAATAAAAGACTAAGGCAAATCGGAAAGGATTAGCTGGTTTTATCATCACATATGCTCCAAATCTCTCATCCAATCCAGCTCGATCGTATAGCATTTCGGTCGCGACCGGCTTTGACTCTGACTGGTATGCTTAGTAAATGGTTTGAAATTTGAAAAGCAGCTCCAAAATCACCCGAATGAAGTTGAGTATGGGTGGTACATATTCAATCCTGCATAAATAAAAACAAGCAAAAAACCAAAGCAGTATCGACTCGAAACTACTAAATATATACAAACTCTACGAAACCTCCCCACACTTAAACTCAATCAGGATGCTTCTCCTTTATCCAACCCCGAACCAACCCGTTTAATTTTAATTGATCATCATTGTTTATTAAAAAGCCAATGATGAAACTACAAAATATCTTAAGACATGCAAACGGGTCGGGCCACTAAAATTTAAATTTACCTAGACCAAACCTGATATAAGACATGTAATGAGGAAGATGGTTGTCTCTGCACTTTAGTGTTGTCTTGAACTTCCTTTTGCACAGTCTTTGTATCCTCAAACCTTGTTGATCCAAGTTCCTTTGCGCCTTCTCCCAGGTTCTTGTTGGTGTGTGTGGCAATCCAACATCTAATTCCTTCACGGGCTAGCTATCCAACTCTTCAGCCACTTTCACTTCTTCTACGTTTGGTATTTGTTTAATCTCCATGGTCAGCTTCTCTTCAAGTAATGTCTCTAGATATGCTAGATCAGCAACCGGGTCAAATTCTTCTTCTACAAGTGTTGGTAATCCAACCAACTCATCACCAAACTCATCCTCCCAAGATGGTACATGTCTTCACTTTCCTCATCATCCATCCTGGCAAGTGGCTCTTCTTCCGCTTCTTCTCTCTCATCATCGTCTCTCCAAAAGTCATCATCAATGGGTTCAGGACCATAATACCATGGCGTGGAGTGCCAATCAGGCGTCACGTCCTGTTGAACCGAAGGGAGACTGAATCGTCCGTTGTCGTCTCTAGTCCTATATCAGACAACTCTAGATTATTAGGAAGCTCCTATTCAACCTCTTTTATCTCTACTTCTTCTTCTCCCCATGGCTCTCAAAGCCAATATCATCATCAGAGTAATCATTCCATGTAAATCGTATTGTACTTTGATTTTTTTTCTGATTCACGTGCTGGTTCATGCCTTCCCTCAACATCTGATCTAGTGTCTCGAACATTCGCTCAAGAATGGCGAGCATTTTGGAAAACCTCGGATCCCCTTGATCCTGTGCTGTTGACGTTATCTGAGCGAAGACTTGACACGATTCCACAAACGCCTGAACATAGGGAGGGTAGTCGCTATGATAACCTGCCATGAAGATAGTAGCTAAAACAACAAAAGTAGAGAAAGAAAGAAAAAAAAATAACTAATAAAATATACTTACAAAAATAATAACTCTAACACACTATGACTAGACACAAACTCTACTACTCAAATTACAAATAAGACCAATTAACTAAATAAGAGCAGTCAAAGCTAATAACGTAATCGCCAAAGTGTCCCCGGCAACGGCGCCAAAAACTTAATGTGCGGAATGCGGTCTATAAAAACTAACCTAATCTAGACACCCTAGTTTTAAATCTATAAACTAAGACTCTCTAAATGCTAGACCACTGACAGGCAAGTGTACCTATCATACGTAGTAAAGCCTAATGAAGTCCGAGTATCGAACCCACGAGACACTAGCGACGCTAACTAGACTCTGACTCAACTAATAACTTAACTGGTTTAATTTGTGTTTTGAGGGATTTTAATTAACTAATATCCTAATTTAAACTAAGAGAACTAAACTATCAAGACGCAACTAGGATACGTAGGGTGAAACCAAGGATGAGAAAGTACTACCTAGGTTTGGAATCCTATTCATGACTGTCGGTTTTTTCTCGACAGTGGTAACTATGATGGAACCAGGCTCTAACGATATGACACTTTAATACTAAAGATAAATTGAATCTCCTCCCGGTCTCATCAACTTCTCCTAAGGTCCTAAAGGTCAAATAAAGCTCATTGGTATGGGTTGGATAACCTCCCGGTGTCTCCAACAATAATAAAGTACCCAAAGACTAGATCTTCTCTCGGTCTCACTAATCACAATACACCATAGAGTGTACGGGGTAACCTAATAACACTTGACAAGACTTAGGAAAACAAATAATATTAGGGAACTTAGACAGATCTCCTTCCGGTCTCACTGCACCTAAATACCTAGCATCAAAGAAAATCCCAACTATCTATCACCTCCCGGTCTCAAGAATAGGTAGAACACTAAACTCCTCAAAATTATCAGACAATGTTCCTTTGGAATACGTGCACCATAAACCATAAACTAGTTACAAACACAAAGTAGGTAACCTAACATGCATCTATACATGAAAGCCATTCACAAAGACACACGAGGAACAATTATAAGATAATAAAGTAGAATAAAGTATGCACACACATCTAGCAAAAAATAATTAGGTCTCTTAGTTTAATATTAGTCCATCAATAATTTTACCAAAACCGAGAGGTTACCGACTATCAATAAATATTCATCACAAACCCGAGTAGAAAAACAAATTGGTCAAGAATCGTAGTCAAAACGAAAAACAAGTCTCATATGGAAAATAAATTATAGTATCAAGTTTGAAAACACAAAGTCTTAACAAAACTGAAAACTAATAAATTACAAATCAAACTTGAATCTTCAATCCTAAGCGTGAAACTCGAACCAATCGCCTTCTCCTCCTGATCGATCCTTCTTTGAACCTTCTGTCCCCCAAAATAGTAGCCGTCCAATCTCCCCCTTTTGTGTACAGCCGCCTCCGCTAATTTTATGCCCCCTTTTATTGTGTTGTAGCCTCATTCAAATATAATTGATGTCCACAAGCCCATAACGAGAGAAAACAGAAATGGGCCGGTCCACAGCGCAATGCCTCATTCAACTTTTGTAATTTTTAGTCAACCCAAAAGAATTCGGTCAACGATCCTAAAGCTTTTCTTTCTTTTTCTTGTGACATGTTTGAATCAATTAAACTTTCATGGTTTTCTTCATTTTTAGTCCCTCAAATTCTAAGAAGTTGTCACAATGAATATTTCACTTTAGCTTATCTAGAAGATAGTGGCCCTGGCCCACTCAAGGAAACTAACGACAATTTTAATTCGGTCACTGACGCCCTACTCTGCCCAACTGGCTGGTTATTTTCTTATTACTCGTTTTCGATCTATTTGCACCAGAACTGGCAAAACACAAAAGAATATAAAATAACATTAAAAACTAATAAAATATATAAAAACTATACAATAATTATATATTTTACACGGGATAAATATGTGTATTTTACCACACATCAAATATCCCACACTTAACCTTTTTTCGGTCCCGAAAAAGACTTATGCAAACGAAATCAGAATCAGATAAATATTCAGGTTCAAAGATCTAGATTACATATTAAAATTAAAACTCGTGTTAACCGCGATTGCAAGTATATGTGTCCATTTAAACCCAGACCCGGTTCCAAGCCCTTAACATGCAATTTAAGTTCAAGTATAGTCAATTTACCTAGGGTCTCACACCAGAAGCCGCTTTTCACCTAAACCCGCCTCAAGCTTTTAAAACAAAATGAACGAATCATCCGACCCATTTCCTAACCGTTTTATACCAAAATCAAAAGAATTTAAAATCAATTTTTTCCACTTCTTTTCTCTTTTCTTTTTTTTTTCTTTTGAGCACTAGACTTTTGCTTTACCTAACCCAGAGGCTATCTCAACCAGAGTCACCATCCTCGAGAGCGACAACGTGACCGTCAGTAATTTTTTAGCAATTTTGTTTTCGACACATCTCATAGGCATTCTAAGTCAGAGTCACCATCCCAACGAAGATTACATAGGCATGCGCTACTTTTTCTTTTTTATCTAGCTCAATTATTCTTTTTTTTTCATGATTAAAAATTATAAAAATTTTAGCTTATAATGACACTACTTATACTATTATTGGCGGTTTCGGCTATCTACTTTTCCTAAATGAGAACCCACTAGTAAACTAACAATTAAGGTATATTAATATCAAAGGAATCTAGAAACTGGATCAGGCCTACTTACACATCCCAAGCTAGACACGAGTTTAACTTTTTTCTCTTATTATTATTATTATTCGAAACCCAAACATATCCGATTTTTCTTTCATTTTCTGTTTTTATTTTGCAAACATCTAAAACAAGAACATTTTCTGATTTTTTTTTGTATTTATTGACTTAAAACTCTACTAACTAGACACTAGGATAGTTTCCCATCCCCACACTTAAATTCTACATTGCCCTCAATGTAGAATGGAAATCGACACAAAAGACTAAAATAAATAAGAAATAAAAGACTAAGGGCAAATCGGGAAGGACTTAGCTGGTTTTATCATCACATATGCTCCAAATCTCTCATCCAATCCAGCTCGATCGTATAGCATTTTGGTCGCGATCGGCTTTGGCTCTGACTGGCATGCGTAGTAAATGGCTTGAAATTTGAAAAGCAGCTCCAAAATCACCCGAATGGAGATTGAGTACGGGTGGTACATATTCAATCCTGCATAAACAAAAACAAGCAAAAACCAAAGCAGTACCGACTCGAAACTAATAAATATATACAAACTCTACGAAACCTCCCCACACTTAAACTCAATCAGGAGGCTTCTCCTTTATCCAACCCCGAACCAACCCGTTTAATTTTAATTGATCATCATTGTTTATTAATGATGAAACTACAAAATATCTTAAGACATGCAAACGGGTCGGGCCACCAAAATTTAAATTTACCTGGACCAACCTGATATAAGACATGTAATGAGGAAGTTGGTTGTCTCTGCACTTTAGTGTTGTCTTGAACTTCCTTTTTCACAGTCTTTGTATCCTCAAACCTTGTTGATCCAAGTTCCTTTGCGCCTTCTCCCAGGTTCTTGTTGGTGTGTGTGGCAATCCAACATCTAATTCCTTCACGGGCCAGCTATCCAACTCTTCAGCCACTTTCACTTCTACGTTTGGTATTTGTTTAATCTCCATGGTCAGCTTCTCTTCAAGTAATGTCTCTAGATATGCTAGATCACCAACCAGGTCAAATTCTTCTTCTACAAGTGTTGGTAATCCAACCAACTCATCACCAAACTCATCCTCCCAAGATGGTATATGTTCTTCACTTTCCTCATCATCCATCCTGGCAAGTGGCTCTTCTTCAGCTTCTTCTCTCTCATCATCGTCTCTTCAGAAGTCATCATCAATGGGTTCAGGACCATAATACCATGGCGTGGAGTACCAATCAGGCGTCACGTCCTGTTGAACCGAAGGTGAGACTGAATCGTCCGTTGTCGTCTCTAGTGCTATATCAGACAACTCTAGATTATTAGGAAGCTCCTATTCAATCTCTTTTATCTCTACTTCTTCTTCTCCCCCATGGCTCTCAAAGCCAATATCATCATTATAGTAATCATTCCATGTAAATCGTATTGTACATTGAGTTTTCTTCTAATTCAGGTACTGGTTCATGCCTTCCCTCAACATCTGACCTAGTGTCTCGAACATTCGCTCAAGAATGGCGAGTATTTTGGGAAACCTCGGATCCCCTTGATCCTGTGCTGTTGAAGTTATCTAGGCGAAGAATTTACACGATTCCACAAACGCCTGAACATAGTGAGGGTACTCGCTATGATAACCTGCCATGAAGAGAGTAGCAAAAAAAAAAAAAACACAAAGTAGAGAAAGAAAGAAAAAAAATAACTAATAAAATATACTTACAAAAATAATAACTCTAACACACTATGACTAGACACAAACTCTACGACTCAAACCTTATGACTCAAATTACAAATAAGAACAATTAACTAAATAAGAGCAGTCAAAGCTAATAACGTAATCGCCAAAGTGTCCCCGGCAACGGCGCAAAAAAACTTAATATGCGGAATGCGGTCTATAAAAACTAACCTAATCTAGACACCCTAGTTTTAAATTTATAAACTAAGACTCTCTAAATGCTAGACCACTGACAGGCAAGTGTACCTATCGTACGTAGTAAAGCCTAATGAAGTCCGAGTATCGAACCCACGAGACACTAGCGACGCTAACTAGACTCTGACTCAACTAATAACTTAACTGGTTTAATTTGTGTTTTGAGGGATTTTAATTAACTAATATCCTAATTTAAACTAAGAGAACTAAACTATCAAGACGCAACTAGGATACGTAGGGTGAAACCAAGGATGAGAAAGTACTACCTAGGTTTGGAATCCTATTCATGACTGTCGGTTTTTTCTCGACAGTGGTAACTATGATGGAACCAGGATAAATTGAATCTCCTCCCGGTCTCATCAACTTCTCTTAAGGTCCTAAAGGTCAAATAAAGCTCATTGGTATGGGTTGGATCACCTCCCGGTGTCTCCAACAATAATAAAGTACCCAAAGACTAGATCTTCTCTCGGTCTCACTAATCACAATACACCATAGAGTGTACGGGGTAACCTAATAACACTTGACAAGACTTAGGAAAACAAATAATATTAGGGAACTTAGACAGATCTCCTTCCGGTCTCACTGCACCTAAATACCTAGCATCAAAGAAAATCCCAACTATCTATCACCTCCCGGTCTCCAGAATAGGTAGAACACTAAACTCCTCAAAATTATCAGACAATGTTCCTATGGAATACGTTCACCATAAACTAGTTACAAACACAAAGTAGGTAACCTAACATGCATCTATACATGAAAGCCATTCACAAAGACACACGAGGAACAATTATAAGATAATAAAGTAGAATAAAGTATGCACACACATCTAGCCAAAAATAATTAGGTCTCTTAGTTCAATATTAGTCCATCAATAATTTTACCAAAACCGAGAGGTTACCGACTATCAATAAATATTCATCACAAACCCGAGTAGAAAAACAAATTGGTCAAGAATCGTAGTCAAAACGAAAAACAAGTCTCATATGGAAAATAAATTATAGTATCAAGTTTGAAAACACAAAGTCTTAACAAAACTGAAAACTAATAAATTACAAATCAAATTGAATCTTCAATCCTAAGCGTGAAACTCGAACCAATCGCCTTCTCCTCCTGATTGATCCTTCTTTGAACCTTCTGTCCCCCAAAATAGTAGCCGTCCAATCTCCCCCTTTTGTGTACAGACGCTCCTCTAATTTTATGCCCCCTTTTATTGTAGAGATGGGCATAATCGGGTTTTATTATTACCCGGAACCGGTTCCAACCCGGACCTGGTTCTGCTTCGGATGTCATTGGAACCGGTATGGTGTGGAACCGGGTCCAGTTCCTACCCGGGTTCACACCCAAGAAATATGGAACCGTGTAGAACCGGGTACGGGTATTATGGAACCGGGTATGTGTGGAGGTATGGGCGGAACCGGTTTCTGATAGTTTGGGAACCGGCTCCTGGCAGTCAAACCTGCCATTTACTGTTCAGAACCGGTTCCTGACAGCCATTTACTGTTCAGTCAAACCTGCCATTTTACTATTGGGAACCGGTTCCTCACATTCAAACCTGCCATTTACTGTTCAGAACCGGTTCCTGATAAAATGTTACCTTGGAACCGGTTCCTGATAAATGATACCGTTGGAAACCGGTTCCTGATTAAAAAATCGGTTTTTGTATATAAACCCCTTCCTACTTACCATTTCTAAACTTAACACTTTACACTTCAAATCTAATACTATCAAAGAGATAACGATGGCTTGCAACGATGAGGTCGTGGATGTTTTGGAAACCAAAAGAAACCCCACTATTTGGAAGCACTTTGACTTGTGCTTGATGTCGATAGCCATGAAATGGCTAGATGCAAGGGGTGCGGGAAGTTCATGAAGGCGTCGGCCAACTCGACGCTAAAGAAACACACCGACCGCCATTGTCTGGTGACAAAGGCGAAAAACAATGAAAAGGGTGAAGCATCTGGGACCGGGTCATCGAAAGTTTAGTTTGTTTTATGTATTGTAAACCCATTTGTGTTTTATGATTAGTATGTTTAGTGTTTTATGTGTTTTGTTTAACGTTTCTTGTTTAGGTTGTTTGTGTAACGGGTAGTTGTTTCTCGTAATAAATAGTTTTATGTTTATGTATTATACCTTGTTCTAGCAAAGACTTATAAAAAACTCACACTAAAATATATATTGACGCCGGGTCTGGAAGGTTACCGTAGGAACCGGGTATGATAAGAACCGGTTACGGGTACAACCCGGGTACGGGTTGGAACCGGTTCCGGAACTTATTTTTTTCCAAAAATGTGGAACCGGGTAGGAACCATCGGGTATTTTGAACCCGGAACCGGTTCTACTACATGTCAGGTAGGAACCGGAACCGGTCCCAGGTAGGTTCCACCAGATCGGGTTTGGAACCGGTTATTATGCCCATCTCTATTTTATTGTGTTGTAGCCTCATTCAAATATAATTGATGTCCACAAGCCCATAACGAGAGAAAACAGAAATGGGCCGGTCCACAGCGCAATGCCTCATTCAACTTTTGTAATTTTTAGTCAACCCAAAAGAATTCGGTCAACGATCCTAAAGCTTTTCTTTCTTTTTCTTGTGACATGTTTGAAGCAATTAAACTTTCATGGTTTTCTTCATTTTTAGTCCCTCAAATTCTAAGAAGTTGTCACAATTAATTTTTCACTTTAGCTTATAATATAGAAGATAGTGGCCCTGGCCCACTCAAGGAACTAATGACAATTTAATTCGTCACTGACGCCCTACTCTGTTAACTGGCTGGTTATTTCCTTATTACTTGTTTTCGCTCTATTTGCACCAGGAGCTGGCAAAACACAAAAGAATATAAAATAAAACTAAAAACTAATAAAATAAATAAAAACTATACAATAGTTATAAATTTTACACGGGATAAACTATGTGTATTTTACCACACATCAATAGACAAGATAGAATCACTTGGATCCAACTTCTCTTTTATGTATCCTTTGATAGTTTTCGCACTTTCGGACTTTTTAATAGATTATCTTAGTTATAGTAGTAGGCCTCTCTTTTGAAGGTGACGTTACCCTCAACCCAGTGGTTTGAGTCAGCAGGGATACAATCCCAAAGGGTCGGAATATTGGAAGATAATTAAATAAGTTGTTAATAGGAAAAGTGGTAGGCCCCTCTTTCGAAGGTGACGTTACCCTCGGCTAAGTGGTTTGAGTCAGCAAAGATACAATCCCAAGAAGCCGGTTTAATGTTTTAATAGCAATTTACATATAGGGAGTTCAAGCTATTCGCACCCCCGCCATCCAATACCCATTAGGGCATTGAAGAAGGTCCTAGTAAGCTTGAAGCAAGTCCTCGCATGATCTATACACTGAACGAGACAAGAACTTTACCAAACCACCCTCTTAACCCCATACTAGGTTAGTTAACGCGCTTTATATAGACTGTAAAGACACGAATGTGTAAATCAATGACATCATGAAGAAACGGTAGGAAAATTCACTTTCAACATAAGAAATTAGTTATTAAAGTCATTAATACATACCCAATTAAAAAGTGCCGAAAGGATTAAAAACTAAAAGTAATACTTAAAAGATTAATCTTCACCAAGTGATGTAAGGAATTTAGCCAAGCATGGCCTTTTGTTTGACAAGAACCCTTACAATCAATCTTGGATCCCGAGACTACTACACACTCTAAAGATGATTGATGGATGATGGTGGTGGGTGTTGGTGTTGTAATGGTGGTGGAGTGGTGACAAAGTGAGAGAGAAGTGGTTTGCCAAGGGATGCCTTTAAAGTGGATCAAGCACCCCTATTTATATCCAGAACAGAGCCCTGACCATGGCCCCATGCCCGCTGGGCACCTGTTAGGATCTGAGTTTGACTTGATTGTATTGTTTTAAATAAATTGATAGTAAAAGAAGATAAACCATACAATGCTTTGCAGCGGAATGAAATTTAAAAATTTGTAACACAATCAAAGAGAGATTGGCTTTCATCATACAATGTTTTCATTACTTAAAAGATTGAAAATATTACAAACTAATACATGTATGAATCACTAACTCCCTCAGACCGAGCTCACACAGATTTGATCGTACATGACGAGTGTATGTGTGTGTGTGAGCTTAATAGAACAGTACATGCACTGTCTATTTATAATACGAGTCCCTAACCTCTGTGGCATCGTTGCTGATGTCACCAAGACAATGGCATCTAACAACCTTAACAAACTCTAACCACTGCTAATGCTATCCTCTGTTACATTGATAAAACACTGATTACAAGACATTGATGATGCTATCCACTGATGAGCTCAACCACTGATGTAGCTTTATCAGATGTTCATCAAAGGGTGATCAGACCTTTGACTTCCAGCAGACCTTTGACTTTAACAATGGTTTGGTCTTCAACAGTCTTTATAAATCAACAGAGCTTAGAACTGGACAGATTTTAGAACCATCAGATGTTAGATATCTTGCCATTGAAAGGAGAAGTGAATCAAAGTACTGCTTGTCCTGGATCATTTTGTACAGACCTGTTTTGGCTTTCTATCATCTGTTCTTTTGTAGGGTTCAATGCCAATAATTTCCCTAGAACAGATGATGCCAAAACTCTTCCTTATTTATGATCTTTATTCTCTCATCAGTTTTTCCCTGATTTGTCCTTTGAACTGTAGTTCAAAGTTCTGGGAATTTTCATCATCTTCATCCTTACACAGTTGAAGTTTCAAAAGATCTTGGAGGTCAGCTACACCCAAGCTTAGTGTGTCCTCTCTTGATATATTTTCAACTTTCCCATTAGACTTGAGCAAGGTCAATACATGGGTCTTTTTGTCAGACATCCATTTTAGTATTTTTGAGTTCAATGGGTTTCTTAGGAGAAGTTTTATTTGTGATGAGTTTGGGAATGGTGAACTGCTTGATAGCCTTTTAATAGTTTCTGCAAGTTGAGCTTGAGGCTTTAATGAAACATCATCCAATTTATGCAAAGGTTTACTTTTGTTGGCCTGTTTACAGATGTCAGCTTCCCTTTGTTTATCTTCCCCATCCATCTGTAACTGCCTCTTTCTTTGATTTAAAGCTTGGATGGATGCTTCTAAGGCAAGATCTGCACTATAATCTTTAACCCTATTCCAGTCTAGTGCATTTTTCCTCATTTGAGGATCTTTCTTCATTCTTTCACATCTGTTTGCTTCTTGTTTGAGAGCTGTGATAAGGCAGTCTTTGAACTGATGCTCATATACTTGATATGGTCTCTCATGATAAGTTCTATGAGATCTTTCCTTAGCTCCCTTTGAAGGTCAACATTTGGTGGTAAGTTTGACATCTTCTTGTTTAAGTCTCTTGCATAATTTTCCAGTTTCCTGACTTTGCTTAGCTCATGCTGCTCTAGTCTTGACAAGTAGGTGTTACCCTTCCCTTTTCCCATTCTTTTGCTATGTTTTTAGCTTGTTTGGCTTTCAATTCAGATACTCATCAATGTTTTTAGGAATTCTGTGTCCATGAAGAGATGGAAAGTTTCTTTTGGATGGATTAACCTCTGTATAAAATTGCATCATTTCATTTTGAATTGCAGCCAGCTCTAGAGGATATGTTATTTCCAGTGGTATGTTTCTAGAAGGGTTGTGACCAGTGGGTGATTGGGTGAGTGGAATTGATGTTGGTGATGAGATAGGGATGAAAGGTTCTGGATTTGTTTGAATAAATGGTGAAGATGATAAAGGAGTATGTGCAGGTGTATCATCATCATTCACCGTGACCTTTCTTTTTCTTGTATAAACAAATTTTGGTGAAGGAATTTTTGTAGGAATTTGAGTTATAGGAGTGAGTATTGATTCTGATGGAAATTGAGAAGTTTTTGTGTAAACCACTGATGTCTTAACATTTGTTGCACCTTTGGTAGTATCAACCTCTGTTGCAGTGGAAGCTGGTAATACTGATGATGGCATTGTTTTCTGCTTTTTTTTTCAGGTGGTTGTTGAGATGAAGATATTGGTTTAGGACTATCAGTGGTTAACTTTTTGATACCATCAGTGGTTTTGAGACCAATAGTGGTATTCTTGCTTTTATCTCTAACTCTTTCAACTCCTTTTGATCCTTTGTCAAACTCCTCTCCTTTGTCTCATTTTTAGTTTGAATGGTCCTCATTTTTGCACCTCATCATCTGCTTGAATTTTCAGGGTTTCATCAACTCCCTTTTTTCTTTTCTTTGACAGATGTTTCAACAGAAGTTACTGAGGGACTTTTCATAAAGTCATTTTTCTCCCCCTTTTTGGCATCAACAACTCTTTCGAAGATAGGTGCAGGGGTAGTGTCAAGCATTTTTGTGAGGGTTTCTTTAATACTTTTAAGCTCGGCCTGAGTATTTTTATATCTTTCCTCAATCATGTTTATGAGATTTGCACTTGTATTTCATGTTGGTGGTCAGCATGATGGCGTTGTTGTTGAAGCATAGGATATAACTGTCTTAATATTTAGGTGGTTTGAGGAACAGAGGGTTGAGCAGTGTTTTGAGACTTTGAAGATTCTAACATCTGTTGCAGCATATTTTTGATATCTGCCACAGATGACTCAATTTTTGTAACTCTCTCCATCAAATCTTTATATTTTAAATCATCACCCAATTTAATGGGATCATCTGATTTCCCACCAGAGGTGGTTGTATCAACCTTAGAGATAGGAGAAGTCTCCAAATTCTCATCAGCTGATGCCCCTTTTTCTTGGTACTGGGGACTTCTTTCTACAGCAGAGGGTTCCTTAGCAAACTCAACACTAGTTTTAACAACAGTGGTTACCAAGGTAGCCTCAGTAGAAATTGCCTTCAAGGGAGTCTTATTTATGAAAATACTGTCCAGATGTAGATAAGTGGATGCAACATCTGTAGTAGCTGCTCCACTTGAACTACCAAAAAGAATTTCATGAAATTCAAGTGGTGTAACCTCCTCAATTGTTTGTGGAATAGCCAATTGAATTTTATCAGACACAACCATTGTGGAAGTTTTTCTCTCAGTAATGTGTTGGTGAGAGGGGCTGTTTTGTGTCTGACTTTCAATGACCTCAAACAGAGATACTTTTGTTGATGTTATTTGAGATGTGGGGAGTGATGTAGAAAAATAATTTGCCCCGGAGAAGGACAGTTTAACATACTCTCTAATGAGAGTAATCTTTCAAGTTGTGAAGTCCCTGTGTTTACAACATGTTCCTTTTAAGAGTAATCATGAGGAGTTGTGGTTTTGGGTGGAGATCCTTCCAACTGTTGTGAGGAAGTAGCAACAGTGGTTTCTTGTGACATTTGTGTTGTCACAGGATTAACTTCTAGGATCTCATCCTCCAGAAGATCTTTTTTGGTAGGTTTGGTGGTTGGTGGATTTCTTTTTGGTCTTTTTGGTGATTTTTGGTGGGGGATGCACAACAGTGGTTATGCTACTGTGGTCACCAAGAGCAGTAGGCTCAGCAGCTGAGGTCTGAGGAGTAGATGTGGACTCAACCAAATTTTGCTCAGACTCCCCTGCTGGTGTTTTAGAAACTTTTGACTCTTTAGCCATAAGGCGAGTAAATGTTTCAGATGTTAAGCTGTTTATTTGAAAAGATATACCTTGAACAAGAGCTTGGGCATTCTCTTTTGGAATTTCTGTTGTAAATAGTAACTTAAAAATCTTGGAAATAACAAGAAAGCTTGTGCTTTATTGTTTTTACATTTTCCAGATTTGTTACCAAATCATTAGACAATGCTTGGGAGTAATTGTAATCAGTTTTAAACATAATAGCATACCCCAAGTATTGAATTTTCAAAGGTATTTCGTTGAAACCAGTTGTTTTATTTGAAACACAGGTGAGCAGGGTATGAAACAAGAATTTCATAGGAGGTGGAAATTCTCTTTTTTCCATAGTAGCTTTTGTTAATTTTCATGTATACCCTCTATTGATCAAATCGACTTGATACTCATCCTTAGGGAAAGAGATTTTACCTGCTAGATCGTCCATCTGAAAAACTTCTGAGATGGTTTGTGGAGTTATTGGAACCATGATACCTCCTACTTTTGATGAGATTGCCCAAGGCTTTTTTATTTTGAATTTCAAGTTCAGCATTAGCCGAGAAATCTCGTAGGGTGTCTTGATAAATTGGTGCGTTACAGGTAAGCAAAGTTTTATACTTTGATGAAGATAAGATATCAATGATATAGTGAAAATCTGTATTTTTCTTCGTCTTTTCGAAAGTAAGATGGTAATTGTGTGGATGTTTGATGATAAGAACCATGATCGGATTTGAGGATAACGAAATTTTTGAGAGACACTGAGAAATGTGTAATCGCTTTTGAGAAATTTTTTAATTCGATTTTGGTGATAGAAACTCTGTTTGAGGGTTTTATCAGGGTTTTATTTGGATAATCAGTAGTTTCAAAAATCGGACGGTTAACATTGACACGTGGCAAGATCTGATGACTATTATCTGTCCACGTGTATCCTCTGACTATGAATGGATGACAGTTGTTTTGGGAAACCACTGATGTGTGTTATCAGTGGTTGTGAACAGTGAAAACTTTAACATTGTCAGTGGTTGTTAAACAGTAGATAAGGTTAACACAGAGGTTTGACCAGGATGAGGATTCACTTTGTCAGTGGATAGATATGCCAACCAGAGTTTTGAAGATAGAACAGTGGTTTCATCAGACTTTAGAGATTTATTGAGAAATTTTCAATTTTAACTATTTTTAAGATTTTGTTTGATTTTCTGAAAACATTTTGATGATATTTACACATGAAATACAAGAAAACTTGTTTTAATCCATGTTTAGCATTCCAAACTTAGAGATTAGACTTTTGAAGGTGGATGTTTCTAATGCTTTTCACTTGAACATCTGCCAGTTGATCTTTAGTTTGAACATGATGCAAAGAAATCAACCCTTTCATAGTAATCCCTCATAAGGTGATGTCTTATTTACAATGTATTTGGTCGTGAGATGGTAGACTGTTTTGAAACATCTCCTGCTCTTTTGGTGGATGAGATTCTGTATTTTGGGATCATAATAGCATATCCATAGTCTTGTGATGAAGATTGTGAGTACCTGCAAGGTTCGTCTTGACAAACATTTCACATGACCTACTAAGATTTTTAATGATAAAAGTTTATTTAACTTTCCAGTCAAAACCTCTTCCACACACTAGTCCTTGTGTAAAAACACTTTATAGGCCTTAGCAGTGGTTGAGTATCTCAGATGGTAACCACAATCTACTTTGTCTGTACAACCAGGTTGTCAAACTACTTCAATTTATTTAGACTTGACTTATTTTATGATTTAACTTTGACCATCAACAAATTTATTTTGAGTCATTATCACTGGAAGTATCTTCCCCCTTTTTAAAAAAAATTGAAGTGATCTACTTTCTGACAGGTATTGAGCTTCAACTATTTAAAACAAGAAAAATCTCATTATGTATTACCTTTTAAAAAAAAACTTAAAGAAGTAATACATGACCTGATATTTACATGAAATCTTTACAAAAATAAAATCAAGCAAAAATTTCTTGATAAATGAACCAATTAGACCTGATGGATTTCCAAAGTCTTCTTTGAACAATTGTTAATCTGAGATACATCAATTACCTGAACCTTCTGTAAACAATGGTTGCACTTAGCCTGTTTAGTAACATATTTTTGAGCAGAGATGGAGATTTATCTAGTTTTCCCTTTTGAAGTACTAGCCTGAGAACTCTCAAGTGTTTTATGTTTATACTCTTTTCTTTCGACATCAAAAGTTTTGAGATAAACACACTTTTGAGTTTTGTGTTTTTTCTTCAATTCTCTTTTTAACCTTTCCATAGGTAGATGTTGTATCATTCACTGGAAGGTTTCTAAGAACAAAATAATCAATTCAGAATCATTTACAGTAATGTTTTGAGAAACTTAGTCAATTTTTGCAAAATGCTTATGCTAAATTTCACATTACTTTTGATCTGGTTTTCTAAATATCAACAAAAATTTGATTTTCACCTTTTAAGGTTTCTCATAACTTTTGTTCCATATATAGATCTTGTTCCTAAGGTTTTGGTTCGCTTCACTTTTAATGACATTAGACGAATCCTTAGCAACAATTAATCATGGAATCATCACACATTCCAACACAAACACTGAAATCATATGAAAGATACACTGTTAGTGTCATGTGGAACTAGTGTGTTTAGTAACATCTTGGTTGTTTTACAGAGTATTTGATTAACCAATGTGATTAGATTCTTACTCTGTTTTTCAACAAATACGAACAACACAGTATCAATGAAATTGAGCTAATCTTTTTATGTCAAATTGATTGTTAGATCGAATTTGACTGACCAAGGCTCTGATACCAATTGTTAGGATCTGAGTTTGACTTGATTGTATTGTTCTAAACAAATTGATAGTAAAAGAAGATAAACCATACAATACTTTGCAGCGGAATGAAATTTAAAACTTTGTAACAGAATCAAGAAGAGATTAACTTTCATCATACAATGTTTTCATTACTCAAAGATTGAAAAGATTACAAACTAATACATGTATGAATCACTAACTCCCCCTCAGACCGAGCTCACACAGATTTGATCGTACAAGACGAGTGTGTGTGTATGTGTGAGCTGAATAGAATAGTAGATGCACTGCCCATTTATAATACGAATCCCAAACCTCTGTGGCATCGTTGCTGACGTTACCAAGATAATGACATCTAACAACCTTAACAAACTCTAACCACTGCTAATGCTATCCTCTGTTACATGTATAAAATACTGATTACAAGACACTGATGATGCTATCCACTGATGAGCTCAACCACTGATGTAGCTTTATCAGATGTTCATTAAAGGGTGATCAGACCTTTGACTTCCAGCAGACCTTTGACTTTAACAGTGGTTTGGTCTTCAACAGTCTTTATAAATCAACAGAGCTTAGCACTTATCTTTCCATTGAAAGGAGACGTGAATCAAAGTACTGCTTGTCCTGGATTATTTTTTACAGATCTGTTTTGGCTTTCTATCATCTGTTCTTTTGTAGGGTTCAATCCCAACAGCACCGCCCCGTGGTGACCAATTTCTCTTCCTTCATTAACTGCAGATGTCAGGTCTTGTACGAACTCACTGTCACACCCCGACCCGCAGCGGAATAAGAGTCGAGGCATAATTGGGTTATCACCAAAGCTCATGATGTTTACTAATATGTTTCATATTTATTAAATTCAAAATTACATCCTCAATATTCCAAACAAGTTCATACAACTACAAAGAACAGTAACTAAATAAACAATCCAAAGTCTAAACCGAATTATTCTTCTAAGCCATCCTATATGTTTCTTGCTGCAACTGGATCACCTGTATCATGTGTAAAAATGGGGTTTTTGGGTCAACAAAAGTTGGCGAGTGAACCTTGTTAGAAAAACATTTATTATTGATTTCTTGTTATAATTAATATGGAAAAATTGTGCAATAACCATATGTGAGCAAATGTAAATAAACATACAATAACAATAACAATAACAATAACATACAATACAATAACAAACCACCTTGCATGAATATATGACATGAATGATAATGTATATGTTGGCAACGTCACGTTCCAGCTCATAGGTAATGGGGAACGGACGGCCTATGATGATGTATGTGCGATCAAGGCTCAACCAAACGGAGCCGATCGTATGTTGGCAACGCCTCGTTCACGCTCATAGGTAATGGGGAACGGCTCACGCTCATAGGTAATAGGGAGCGGCGGCCTATGATGATGTATGTACTGAAAATGATAAGTTTAATCTAAACATTAACCATACTAACAGTTGATACATATTGAATACACATTTGATCATGGATATGATGGATGCACAAGTGTTTAAATGTAGTAAATAATAAGACACATGATACACCCAAAATGTGATTAAAACGGGGAATTTGTAGAGATTCACTCACATTGGATGCGTTCGTTTGATGATGTTGATTGCGCACGAGTTTAGAGGGTTGATCGACGAGGAATAACTAACCTAAATAATAACGAAAAGGTACGGTAAATAAGTGGATTTTATTAACAATTTTAATAGGATTTTTAGATATATTTTTGTGAGTTTAAGATCATTTTCTAACTTTAAAAATATTATTTTTAAGTATTTTTAATTGATTTTTAAATTAAATAAATAAATAAAAATATAAAAAAAATTGTTGACTTTTTGGGTTGACCGTTGACCATTGACCATGACTGTTGACCGGTTCGGTCTTGTATTTGTTTGCACTGAGTGAGGTTCGAACTTGTGACCTCCCGTACGCGTGCACGAGCTCTACCAACTGAGCTACGTGTCTAACCCGAAATATTTCTGTTTTTAATTATATTTATATACTATTTAATTTAATCGAAATTCATTTATTTTAAAAAGGATTTTAATTATATCGAACCGGTGTGTATAACAGGTCTCGAACCCGGGACCTATTGTTTAACGTTGCACACAGTCCACCGCTGGACTGTGTGTCTAACCTGGTTAAAATACTTGTTTTTATTTGATTTATATACTAACTGGAAGTTTCCGTATTTGGGTTTTATAAAAAGTCTGAATATTGTGACGAATCGGAACAAGGACAGACTCGAACCCGGTATCTCTATGTTTCAAATGCACACAGTCTACCGCTGGACTGTGTGTCTAACCCGAGATATAACCCGATTTATATTAAATATATACACAGTTTAAGCTTCATCTTCTTCGTTAAAATAACACAGACAACGATTCACTCTACTGTTCTTGTTTAATTCGATTGACGGACATATAATTGATTAAAATGAAATGGATAGGGAAAGTTTTGGGAATGAACGTACCGGAAAGATGTTTTTCTCAGAATTCCGGCCAAGTCGTTGGCTCTGTTTTATGAACTCCGTCTGAGCGGACCAATTAACAGTTTTGATTAACTAATTGTGAAATTGAATGACTAAACAAGAGTTATCAGAGAGTTTAGATGCTCATACCGCTTCACAGCGTGATTTAGAAATTTTCAGAAGTTTTCCGGCGATTGCAGATTATCCGGTATCGTCGTCTGGGACCGATTCTGATTGAAGGGTTTGAGTTAGTAAAAGTCTAACAATAGATAGAAGATGAAAGAATTGAGAAATTTACCGTTTTGATGAATGACACGGTTTTCCGGCGAAAGTCCGGCGATTTCAGAAAGCGTTTCCGACGAACTGAAAATAGAGCGAAAGTGAAATTGGAGGTTCTGTGAGTGTTTTTGAGTCGCGAGATGATGATATTGCTGGTGAAATCAGAAAGTAAATGATTTCGGTTATTAAACCCGAAAATCATATGAATTCAAGTTCAATAAAGACTGAATTGATTAAGAACGTGGGTTTATCGGTTATTATCAGTAATTGCGATCACTCAATCGACTAGAAGGTTGAAAGCCGATGAACAGTTTCAGTTTTGGCGCAAACAATGATTTCACAGGTAGAGTTAAGTATTATTTGTTTCCTAGATTACACAAAGACAGCAAGTGGCGGAGTGGTTAAATGTTTGATGCTAGTGTCTTCCGGCTGACCCGGGTTCGAAACCCGGCAGCCCATTTTTATTTTTAATTGCTTTATTTTTATTTTCTAACAATTTTAATTTCCATATTTTAAAATGTTTATTAGTTATGTATTGTTTAAAATTAAAATAAGCATTAAATGAGCAACGAAAAATTGAAACTGATTATTCGATTAATAAACGAAGCGGGTTTGGAAACCTGATTTTGACGGATGTTACAGTATCCCCTACTTTTAGAAATTTTGTCCCGAAATTTAAGTAGTGGTGGTTACAGGAAAAAGATGCGGGTATTTTTCGCGCATTGAGTCTTCACGTTCCCAAGTAAACTCAGGTCCTCGTTTCGACTCCCAGCGTACCCTAATGATTGGAATACGACTCCGTCTTAAACGTTTTTCTCCAAAGTCCATGATCTCTACTGGTCTTTCAATGAAATGCATAGATTCATCAATCTGAATATCTCCCAGGGGAATATGGAGGTTTTCATCGGCGAGGCACTTCTTCAAGTTTGATACGTGGAATGTGGGGTGAATTCTGTTGAGTTCTTCTGGTAGGTCAAGCTTGTATGCTACAGGTCCTACTCTTTCGAGTATCTTGAAAGGTCCTACGTAGCGTGGTGCTAGCTTGCCCTTCTGGCTAAAACGAACTACTCCCTTCCACGGTGATACTTTTAAAAGTACATGATCACCAATGTTAAACTCCAAAGGCTTTCGTCGTTTGTCTGCATAACTCTTTTGACGACTTTGTGCCGCTAGAAGATTGTTTCGAATTTGATGGATCTTGTCTGTTGTTTCTTGAATTAGTTCTGGACCAGTGATTTGAGCTTCTCCAATTTCGTGCCAACATACTGGAGATCGGCACTTACGACCATATAAAGCTTCGAAAGGTGCCATGCCGATACTTGAGTGATAGCTGTTGTTGTACGAAAATTCAACTAATGGTAGATGAGCGTCCCAATTTCCCTTGAAGTCTATGACACATGCTTGAAGCATATCTTCAAGAGTTTGGATGGTGCGTTCAAATTGTCCATCAGTTTGAGGATGATAAGCGGTACTGAGGTCTAATCGTGTACCCAAAGCGGCTTGTACGACTTGCCATGTTCGTGAAGTGAAACGACCATCACGATCTGAAATAATGCTTAACGGTACACCATGACGGCTTACGATCTCGCTGATGTAGATACGAGCTAACTTCTCATTCTTGAAGTCCTCGCGAATCGGAATGAAGTGAGCTGATTTTGTAAGACGAACAATGATTACCATATTGTGTCATACCCACTGGAGGTGCGAGGTAACCCGGTAATGAAGTCCATGGTTATGTTTTCCCACTTCCATACAGGTATTTCAGGTTGGACTAGAAGTCCTGAGGGTCTTTGATGTTCAGCTCTTACTTTGGAACATGTAAGGCACTTGGAAACAAAAACAGCAATATCCTTTTTCATTCCAGGCCACCAGTAGGTGTATCGAAGGTCTTGATACATTTTGTCGGCTCCTGGGTGTATAGAGTATCGTGTTTTGTGCGTCTCATTCATAAGAAAATCACGAAGGTTATTGTGATCGGGAATCCATATGCGATCTAGATAGTACAGAATACCGTCGGATTTAGTTTCAATTTTAAGTTCAGCTCCACAAGACAGCTCCTTGCGTACGTCGTTTTCCGTTACTGAGACATGTTGGGCTTCTCGGATTTGATCTTTGATGTCTGTTATGATTTGTGAACATAGAAGACGAATGGAGTTCGCATAACCCTTTCGACTGAGTGCATCGGCCACCACATTTGCCTTGCCAGGATGATACCAAATTTCACAGTCGTAGTCATTAAGAAGTTCGACCCATCTCCGTTGCCTCATGTTTAACTCCTTTTGGTTGAAGATATGTTGGAGGCTCTTGTGGTCAGTATATATTTCACACTTGGTACCGTAGAGGTAATGTCTCCATATCTTAAGAGCGAACACAACGGCTCCAAGTTCTAGGTCGTGGGTGGTGTAGTTCTTCTCATGGGTTTTGAGTTGTCTAGAAGCATAAGCTATCACCTTTCCTCTTTGCATTAGAACACAGCCTAGTCCTTGCCCTGACGCGTCGCAATAAACCACGAAGTCATCACAACCTTCAGGAAGTGTGAGGATAGGTGCGTCACAGAGTTTTTGTTTAAGGGTTTGGAAGGCTTCTTCTTGTTTGGGTCCCCATATGAAGGGTTTTCCTTTATGTGTTAAAGCCATGAGTGGTACAGCGATGCGGGAGAAATTTGCAATGAAACGGCGATAATAACCAGCCAAACCAAGGAATGATCTTACTTCGGTTGGTGTACGTGGCGCTTGCCATTCTTGTACTGCTTTGATCTTTGAGGGGTCGACATGTATTCCCTTGTCATTGACGACATGTCCAAGGAATTGTACCTCTTTTAACCAGAATTCGCATTTGGAGAATTTGGCATAGAGCTTTTATTCCCTAAGAGTGTAAGGATGAGTCGAAGGTGTCGTTCATGATCAGACTTAGACTTTGAGTAAATGAGGATGTCGTCGATGAAGACTATAACAAAGTGATCGAGATATGGTTTGCAGACTCTGTTCATTAGATCCATAAAGACAGCTGGAGCGTTGGTTAGACCAAATGGCATGACCATGAATTCATAATGACCATAACGAGTTCGGAAGGCGGTCTTTGGGACGTCTTCTTCATGTACTCTGAGTTGATGATAACCAGAACGAAGATCGATTTTTGAAAAACAGCTGGCGCCTTGAAGTTGGTCAAGAAGATCATCGATGCGAGGTAATGGGTAACGGTTCTTAACCATTAACTTGTTGAGTTCTCTGTAGTCGATACACATGCGAAACGTTCCATCTTTCTTCTTCACAAAAAGGACAGGTGCACCCCAAGGTGATGAGCTAGGACGTATGAATGCTTTGTTAGTCAGCTGTTGCAATTGACTGGCTAGCTCTTGCATTTCGGATGGGGCTAACCTATAAGGAGATTTTGCAACTGGTGTAGCTCCAGGTATAAGATCAATGCGGAATTCGACTTCTCTCACGGGAGGAAGTCCTGAAATGTCGTCAGGAAAAACCTGCGGAAAATATTTTACTACTGGGATGTCTTCAAGTTTCTTCTCCTTGATTCCCTTTTTGACGACATGAGTTAGGAATGCGACATAATTCTTGCGGAGATATTTTCGGGCTTGAAGACAGGACATTAATTTGAGCCCTTTCGAAGGGGTTTCTCCAAAGATTCGTAGAGTCTGACCGTTTGCAAGTGGAATGCGAATGAACTTTTCGCGGCATACAACTTCAGCATGATGTTGGCTGAGCCAGTCCATACCAATTATAATGTCGAAACTTCCCAACTTCATAGGTATGAGGTCAACTGGAAAATCGTGATCGTTTAGGGTGAGAGTACAATTGCGTATAATAGAGTTTAATGAGACCGGTTTTCCGTCAGCAATTTCTACCGTTATGGATTCCATGAGTTTATCACGAGTTTGGTTGAGGATGGGTTCAAATTCTAAGGACACAAAACTCTTATCCGCGCCAGTATCAAATAACATGGATGCATAACTACCATTGATGAGAAACGTACCGTTAACCACATTGTTGTCAGCCCTAGCTTGATTAGCGTTGATGTTGAAAGCTCTTCCTCTTGCAGGTGGAGGAGCTTGATTAGCCTGGTTTACTGGATTAGCTTGAGCTTGGGCATGGATGATATTCACCAAGCATGGACAGGTGTTCCTGAAATGGTTCGGGTCTCCACAGTTGTAACAAGCCCGCATAGGTTGCACCATGGGATAGTTGGGTTGGTAGTAGGATTGGGCTACAGGTTGGGTAGGTGGTAGGAGTAAAGGTTGTTGGGCTTGACCCACTATCTGATGGTGGGTTTGGGTTGAGGGCTGATGGCGGTTCGTTCGTGAAGTACGCGACAGGTTTGAATGGTGTGACCTGCGCGCCCACGCCGGTGCAATGTTGGCAGGGATGATCAGGAAAGTGATGGTATGGCAACGGTTGCATTTTGGGTATGGGCCGGAGTATGGCTTTTTATATGGCGCAGATGAGGGGGCAACTTGAGTGATGGGTGCAGCAGGGATAGGGAAATTTGTTTGTGTGACAGCAAAGTTTCTGGTGTTTCGTTTCCTCTTATTAGCAAACTTTGAGGAGGAGGTGGAATGGTTTGAAGTTTGGCCCTCAATGGGGGCTTTCTTTTTCTCGTCCTTAAATTTGCCCGTTGCGAATACGATTCTCGGTAAGCTCGGTAGCTAGTTCCATAGCAGCTTCGAGTGTTGCAGGCGAAGTGCTTAGAACTGAGTCTTGAATTTTCGAGGGGAGGCCTCGAATATAGTGTTCGACTAAGCGGTAAACTGGGGTGAACAAGTTGGGGACCATTTGGTTCAACTCTAAAAACCGTTTGTTGTAGGAAGTATGATCTCCCTCCTTTTGCTTCAACGAGTGAAATTCATCCTCTAACTGTTTGATCTCGCTTCTTGGACAGAAGCGTCTCGTCATGATTTCCCTTAACTCCTCCCACGTTAAGGCCATTGCATCTTCGATTCCTCTCTTACCTTTTTCAGTATTCCACCAGGTAAGAGCTACTCCAAATAGTCTCCCGGTTGCGTTACGTACTTGCGATCTCGGGACAATCGCAGTTGAGGAAGGTGTTTTCCATTTCCTCAAACCAGTGGAGGAGAGCAGTGACACCTTCGGTCCCTTCAAATTTCGGGGGATCGCAAGACTTGAAGTGTTTGTAAGAGCACTTTTTGGAGGGAGGGTTGTCAATGTTCTGGTCTTCTTGATGGGGAGGATTGAGGGGATTTGTGGCGAGAGCTTGTTGAACTTGAATTACGATGTCAGGAAGCACCGCGGCCATTTGTTTTGCGATTTGGGTGGCCAAGCGTTCGTTTGACCTTCCTGACCTTCTACCCCCACGTTGTTGCCTAGCCGACATCTACAGGAACATACATAAGAATATTGTGAGTTTAAGGAGTTTTTTTTAGGTGTCATGTGTCGTAAAAAAAATAAAAATAACATAAACATCAATAATGCAACTACATCCATAGGATGTCTTGGGTTTGCTCATGTTTGGGCCTCCAATGTCCCCCATACCATCACCTGTATAGTCATGTGGGTCCCCATGACTATTGGCTTGGTAGGATTCACATTGGTATTGGCGGTTTAACACTCGCATCACCCGAATGAAAACCATGAATATGTTTGCGAGATGTATGGTCGGAGGGTGTCCAGGTGTAGACAACAATGACAACCCAAAGTGGGGTTAGCTCACACGACGTTTGGTATAGCATGCTTTAGCCTAATAGGTCCTTCGTACTCTCATCGTTAGTCCCCAGGTAGGCAAACTGGTCCTTTATTTTGGATTTATACGAATGCCAAGCCTAGACAGGACGTTCCGACTACCGGTACTTGTACCCTTCCAGTTACTACATGCCCGTCATGAGAACTCACTTTGATGTGATTTGAAAATACAAAAATCGTTGCAAAAGTCATCGAAATTGTGTGGTGTGTGCTCTCATGGATATGATATGTTATGAGAATATGATTCATGATAGGCATTGTATAATAATATGTACTTATGAACATGCTTGCATAACATTGAATGTAACAATAAACATAAAGCATATAAACATCATGAATTTTGCATGTAACACACAAATAATTTAAAAAAATTCTAATAATACCTATTACCTATATCTCTATAGTCATGGCTCTGATACCAATCTGTCACACCCCGACCCGCAGCGGAATAAGAGTCGGGGCATAATTGGGTTATCACCAAAGCTCATGATGTTTCTAATATGTTTCATATTTATTAAATTCAAAATTACATCCTCAATATTCCAAACAAGTTCATACAATTACAAAGAACAGTAACTAAATAAACAATCCAAAGTCTAAACCGAATTATTCTTCTAAGCCATCCTATATGTTTCTTGCTGTAACTGGATCACCTGTATCATGTGTAAAAATGGGGGTTTTTGGGTCAACAAAAATTGGCGAGTGAACCTTGTTAGAAAAACATTTATTATTGATTTCTTGTTATAATTAATATGGAAAAATTGTGCAATAATCATATGTGAGCAAATGTAAATAAACATACAATAACAATAACAATAAATAACAATAACAATAACAATAACAATAACAAACCACCTTGCATGAATATATGACATGAATGATAATGTATATTTGGCAACGTCACGTTCACGCTCATAGGTAATGGGGAACGGACGGCCTATGTTGAGGTATGTGCGATCAAGGCTCAATCAAACGGAGCCGATAGTATGTTGGCAACGCCTCGTTCACGCTCATAGGTAATGGGGAACGGCTCACGCTCATAGGTAATGGGGAGCGGCGGCCTATGATGATGTATGTACTGAAAAAGATAAGTTTAATCTAAACATTAACCATACAAACAGTTGATACATATTGAATACACATTTGATCATGGATATGATGGATGCACAAGTGTTTAAATGTAGTAAATAATAAGACACATGTTACACCCCAAAATGTGATTAAAACGGGGAATTTGTAGAGATTCACTCACATTGGGTGCGTTCGTTTGATGATGTTGATTGCGCACGAGTTTAGAGGGTTGATCGACGAGAAAATAACTATCCTAAATAATGACGAAATGGTACGGTAAATAAGTGGATTTTATTAACAATTTTAATAGGATTTTTAGATATATTTTTGTGAGTTTAAGATCATTTTCTAACTTTAAAAATATTATTATTAAGTATTTTTAATTGATTTTTAAATTAAATAAATAAATAAAAATATAAAAAGTTGACTTTTTGGGTTGACCGTTGACCGTTGACCATTGACCATGACTGTTGACCGGTTCGGTCTTGTATTTGTTTGCACTGAGTGAGGTTCGAACTTGTGACCTCCCGTACGCGTGCACGCAGCTCTACCAACTGAGCTACGTGTCTAACCCGAAATATTTCTGTTTTTAATTATATTTATATACTATTTAATTTATTCGAAATTCATTTATTTTAAAAAGGATTTTAATTATATCGAACCGGTGTGTATAACAGGTCTCGAACCCGGGACCTGTTGTTTAACGTTGCACACAGTCCACCGCTGGACTGTGTGTCTAACCTGGTTAAAATACTTGTTTTTATTTGATTTATATACTAACTGGAAGTTGCCGTATTTGGGTTTTATAAAAAGTCTGAATATTGTGACGAATCGGAACAAGGACAGACTCGAACCCGGTATCTCTATGTTTCAAATGCACACAGTCTACCGCTGGACTGTGTGTCTAACCCGAGATATAACCCGATTTATATTAAATATATACACAGTTTAAGCTTCATCTTCTTCGTTAAAACAACACAGACAACGATTCACTCTACTGTTCTTGTTTAATTCGATTGACGGACATATAATTGATTAAAATGAAATGGATAGGGAAAGTTTTGGGAATGAACGTACCGGAAAGATGTTTTTCTTAGAATTCCGGCCAAGTCGTCGGCTCTGTTTTATGAACTCCGTCTGAGCGGACCAATTAACAGTTTTGATTAACTAATTGTGAAATTGAATGACTAAACAAGAGTTATCAGAGAGTTTAGATGCTCATCCCGCTTCATAGCGTGATTTAGAAATTTTCAGAAGTTTTCCGGCGATTGCAGATTATCCGGTATCGTCGTCTGGGACCGATTCTGATTGAAGGGTTTGAGTTAGTAAAAGTCTAACAATAGATAGAAGATGAAAGAATTGAGAAATTTACCGTTTTGATGAATGACACGGTTTTCCGGCGAAAGTCCGGCGATTTCAGAAAGCGTTTCCGACGAACTGAAAATAGAGCGAAAGTGAAATTGGAGGTTCTGTGAGTGTTTTTGAGTCGCGAGATGATGATATTGCCGGTGAAATCAGAAAGTAAATGATTTCGGTTATTAAACCCGAAAATCATATGAATTCAAGTTCAATAAAGACTGAATTGATTAAGAACGTGGGTTTATCGGTTATTATCAGTAATTGCGATCACTCAATCGACTAGAAGGTTGAAAGCCGATGAACGGTTTCAGTTTTGGCGCAAACAAATGATTTCACAGGTAGAGTTAAGTATTATTTGTTTCCTAGATTACACAAAGACAGCAAGTGGCGGAGTGGTTAAATGTTTGATGCTAGTGTCTTCCGGCTGACCCGGGTCCGAAACCCGGCAGCCCATTTTTATTTTTAATTGCTTTATTTTTATTTTCTAACAATTTTAATTTCCATATTTTAAAATGTTTATTAGTTATGTATTGTTTAAAATTAAAATAAGCACTAAATGAGCAACGAAAATTTGAAACTGATTATTCGATTAATAAACGAAGCGGGTTTGGAAACCCATTTTTCGACGGATGTTACACACACCCCGTGGTGACCTAACACGGCCCCATGGTCAGTGTACTTGCTGTACTATCAAGATTCTGCGAATCTTAGAGTTGACCACGACCCGTGGTGAGTTGGACACGACCCGTGGTGGCCTGAAATCTACAATTTGTCTTTTTCTGGAGGGCTTGATGCTAGGCACGGGGCGTGGTGAGATGGGCACGGGGCATGGTGAGGCTGGGCACGGGGCGTGGTGAGCTGGGCACGGCCCCGTGGTCGGCTTCTGTTTCTCTTGTTAATTGAAAAGGAACAAAGAAACGTGCTTTTTCCAACATTAGTACTGAAAAAAGGTTGGTTTTATGCCTCGTTTGATGTAATTTATATGTTGCATTTTGTGCACATCACATGTAGTGAGAATACTGGTCGTGTTTGAACTTCAATGGCTCTTTCTTCTCCATCTTGTACCAGCCTTCGATCCTCGTCCAATTCTGATCCTTCTTTATTATTTTCCTTGCCTTCTCCCGTGGTTTTGTTGATTTTGAAGTTTCATTTATCACTAATACCACTGGCCAACCATGGTGCTCTTCCTCTACCGCCATTTCTACTTCGATTTCTCCCGTTGGTGAATCTTCCAACAAAAATTCCAATTCGGCAGATCCAACAACCTTCACCAAATTTGTAATAACCCGACTTTTTGGATTGTTTCCGTACTACTGTTATTTCCTTTCTTGTAACCGTCTTTGTAATCAGAGTTTCGATAAATAATGGAAAATACGTTTTACTAAATACAGTTGCATCACACCGCATAACACTACACTTAAAACGCTTTTATACTCGCAACGCTAACGCTACACGAATCACACTAGCTTATGCTACTTTATATGCCGAGTGTGTTTGTTTGTTCGGTAACCACTCGTGCCTACAATCTCGCTTATCACGCAAATCGCAAACGCAGTTAATTATAGGGTCTATGCAATGTTGTATGTTATTTATGCTTATCTTTAGTGTATGATTTATACTCGCTCTCACAACGCTCTCATTCACACAACTCGCACTATCGCATTATTCTGATTAACACGACGCCTAACGTCTCACTAAAAGTTTAACGAACAAAACCTAACTAACCTGATCGAACAAAATCACCAAACGAACCACCAATGCGCGAATTGGAAATGATTTGTAGGAAAAAGGGCTAATTCGTCGAATTACAGCCCTAATTCGTACGAATTACCAATAAGGTGAATTGGCTAGTTCGTACGAATTAGGGGACTAATTCGTACGAATTACCCACCTACCACCACTCTCACCTATAAATACCATGCTCCTCCACACACACTCCTCTTGCTGCCAATTCTCACAAGAAACGCTCCCGAACCCATTTTCTCCTTTTCAAGTAAGAAACACCTATTTTCAACACATCACAACGATTTCCACTACGTTTTCTGCACGAGTTTATCTCCGATTTCATCAAAACTTCTTCTTTACGAAAATCTTCATCTTTTTCATAAAACCTTCTGATTTTTACCTTGGATTTACACTTAAACGAGTGTATTTGGGTTAGCTTCGGCTTCCCAAGTTAGAAACCTTAATGTTTCAAGCTCATTAAGTGATTTATCCAAATAAAACTATTTTAGACTTAATTTTTACACATAAAAACGGACTAAACCGACAGATGATTCGTTCACTACTTAGTTCCGGATGTACGAAGACGCAAAAGTCACTTTGTGCGAACTGGACTGCTTCGTACGAATTAGACCTAGTTCGTACGAACCAGTCGAGTTCTTACAAGTGACTAAACTGCTCTAAAAGACCTCCCCAACTTTTGGTTTGCTTAGTAGCTCAAGGTTGGAAGGATGGACACTCGATTTCCCTGATGAACAACGCGAAAACACTCGATTTTGAACACCTAGCAGACTATTTTGCACCAAACTGACTAATTCATTAGGCACTAATTCGTACGAATTACTCACTTGGTACAAACTAGTGCTAATTCATACAAACTACCACTTCGTACGAACTAGCACTAGTTCGTACGAACTACCCCGTTATACCACCGAACTTTTCTCTAACTGTTTCAGCACTTCGGAAGACTGATGCACTTCTGTTCTCGCTTACAGGCTGATCCAGGCGCTCCCTTCAATCCACAGCAGATTGTGTTTACTTGCTAAGCACGAACTGTGAGTATACTTGAACCCTTTTTCATTTAAACGCACTTTTGGGTGTTACATATGTTCTCTATATTAAAACACGCTACACACAACGCAAAACTATTTAAACGCTAACCGCTCTCGTATGTTATACGTGAATCGCTGAATGTTTGTTTGCTATGTGTAAATAATGAGGACTCGCAAACCACCCTTAGCAACGATAGTACTATAGTTTGGACTCAGCTCCCGATTGGTTCGCGGGTTGCTAAGGCTCGCAAACTCACTTTACGTGCGTGTCCACTGTTGTGAATACGTATCGCGCATACTCCATCTCGCAGTCGTGTTGGTTAGCTTGTATCATTATTGTTAGATTACTTAGATTCGCTTATCTACGTGTCACATGCTGGTTATGCGTAAACGCTTTGTCTCTATTATTATGATATTAAACTGTGTACTCACCTTTACTTTATGTATTGACTTTTACTTTAACGTATGTGACAGGTTGATGGATTTAGCTTATGCTGAAAAATAGATAGGACTGCTAGAAACTCACTAAATAAATCTAGGTTGTTGGACTTTGTTTGTTTAAGAGATTTGAAATTCATATTGACTGTGTAATGACTTTATGTTTGATTGTATGGGAAATTGGACGTTAAGATTATTGTCATTAAAATAGTTTTATGGATTCTCTTGAGCAATTTGGTTCGCCTAGTGCCGCGCCCCGATGATTTCGCCATCGGTTGGGGTGTGACAAAATTCCTCTTTCTAAGAGGATTCTTCAGTTAACTCACCTTCCTATGCCAAAGCTTCATCCTCTTCCATCATCTGCTTTTTATGTTGAAGCGGAGGCAGGACTGAGATGTCCATTGTAGTCTTCGGCTCAGCCTGTGATTCTTGCAAAACATAATCCTCACAAGACAAGTGTACAGAATCATATGAATCATTAACATAATGCATAGAATCAACAAACACATAAATATTATTTTCACAAACTCTTTTCATATAGTGTGGAGTTGGTATTGCTACCATCCCTGGATCTATAACATTTAAAAGCATCTCACCTGAGGCAGCTTAATACCCAAGATCATTACCTGCACTATCGTACATATAAGAAACCTTGAGTCTTTGCAATTTTTGCCTCCATACGATCCATAGTCAATCACATACTGAACATGCCTATCTCTCTCATCCTTAGCAGCTTTCAACCAATAATTTATTTCTTGTTGTGTACTATTTTGGTGCGGTTGCCAATACGAATTAGCATAATAATCTGCAGAGGACTCCATATTTTGCGGACATTTAACAGTACAATGGGGTCCTCCACAAATCTCACACATATTTAAGACTAAAAAGAAATAAAAGACACAGACACACAAGACACCACACGAAAAACAAATAAAAGACAGGACAATTAGACTCATACGACTCAATTATAAAATAAGGCCAAATAATACATAAAAATCAGTCACAGTAAAATAACGCAATCGCCAAGTGTCCCCAGTAATGGCGCCAAAAACTTGATGTGATCAAAGTGGTCTACTAAAACAACCTAATTTATTCACTTTTAGTTTTAAATTTATAAACCTCGATTCTACCTAAACCTAGACCACACAACCGGTAAGTGTACCGATCGGTGCAGTACAGGCTGAGAAGTCTGAGTATCGAACCCAAAGGACACTAAGGTTACGCTAAATTAACTATGACCCAACTTGACTTAAATGGTTTATTGGGGGGGGGGGGGTTACTGAAATCTAATGAACTAAATAAAACTAAATTAGACTGAAGAATGAAGAACAACTGGAAACTTGGTTTAGAATGATCAAGAGAAAAGCACTACCCAGGTTTGGAATCCTATATCCTAATCATGGTTTGATGTCGGTAATGGTAACTAATGATGGAACCAAGATCTATGATACTAAACTTATAGGAATATCTAATGGGTCCTCGACCCTTCATGAGGTGTCACCTAATAGAACCCTACAAGCCGTTAAACACACCAGTTGGTCGAATAGCCTCACAACAAATCTAACAATACTAAATGTTGGGATTGAACCTATACAAAGGAACATATGATATAAAGCCAAAATACTCTATCCGGATTGGTCCTTCTATCAGTGCTTAGAACCTCTGATCACCTAAACTCTGTCTTCTAAAGACTGATGCCTTTACATCATCTGCTACACCAACGGTCTGACTAAAGAAAAGGAGCAGAGCTTAGTCATTAGAGTTTAGTTTTATTAGTTTTATTTTCAATGTAACAGTGCTTTTGCACTATCATTGTTAGGGGTCAGTGCTTAGAGTTAGTTACATTATTGTTAGATGTCACTATCAACCCTGACGTCATCAAAAGATGCTCAGTGGTTTGATAGTTAGTATAAATAGTTGAGTCGATGTAACAGTACAATTCGTCTTCTTAAAAAGATCCTTGCACCAATCATCTTCTTCCAATTATGTACTATCTAATTGTGTTGCAATAGGCTGAGGGGGAGTTTGTGAATCGCATGCAAAGTTTATAAACTTGAAAGCATGATGATGATGAAAACAAACGACCTTTACTTGTAGTAAAAGTTTTCCATTCTATTCCGCTGCTTTTACTTCAAATTTCAACCATATTTCTATTTTTGAAACAAAAACTACAAGTAAATCAAACTCAGATCCTAAGAATTGGTATCAGAGCTTGGTCAATCAAAATTTGATTAATATCAATTTGATTTGAAATATCAGCTCTCCTTGCTAATCAGTTGGATAGTTTTACTTGAATCATTCCTATCAAAGATCTTCCAGCAGAGGTTACAACATCTGCTGAGAAGAAATCAGATAAAAAGAAAAAAAGAAAAAATCAAACATCTGTTTTGTGAATTTTGCAACAAAAGAAACCATGTAGCTGAAAATTGTTTTCTTTTAAAAGCATATGACATAAACAAAACACATGTAATCCCAAATGATTCAAAATGCTTTATCTGTGGGAAAACAAATCATCTGACTCATGAGTGTACTTATCTTCAAACCTATGATCAAAAGGTAAAAGGGAGGTACAAGTGATAGATGCTCCACCTGCCAACAGGTATCCAAGAGGACATGGACAACCAGCTTATCAAAAGGTTCCTATGAGCTATGAAGGTTACAAAAAACCTTCAAAGCCCAAAGTGAATAGATATCCTCATGGTTATCAACATCTGACGGAAATGGTTCACAACAGTGGATACAAAGGCCATACTCAAACCACTGGCCATATTCTTGGATTTGAGAATGGACAATCTGTAAACCTATCAAAAGCCATTCTAGCTTTGGAATCTCATCTGAACTAATTGTTTACTTGTGTGCAGGGAGCTTCTACTTGCCTTGATAGTTTATGGTATGTAGATAGTGGTGGCTCCAGGCACATGACAGGATGTAGAGCCACTCTCAAAGATTTCTTGGCTCATGGAGGGGGTGGTGTATCTTTTGGTAACAATTCAAAAGGAAAGGTGTTGGGTTAAGGATGTGTCCAGGCTGGGAATCTCAAATTTGAAAATGTTAATTTAATTGACAATCTAGAGTTCAATCTTCTGAGTGTCTCTCAAATGAGTGACAAACAATATGGATCCTTCTTTACAAAGAAAACTTGTCAAATTGTAGGACCAGAGGTTGTGAAAAAGATTGATCAGATTATTGCTGAGAGCAAAGCACAACTTGTTGCTCATAGGAGTGGTAATGTGTATGTGGTTGATATGTTGAAAGATAACCCTATGTCTAATGCATGCCTATTCTTAGTTGCTTCCAGCAAAGAGACAGAGTTATGGCATAGAAGACTTGGGCACACAAATCTGAAAATAATCACCACACTCTCCAAAAACAATCTTGTCAGAGGTTTACCACTTAAACAATTTACTTGTGAAGAACATTGTGTTTCCTGTTTAAAAGGTAAACAACATAAAGTTCTTAAAAGTCAATTGAAGAGTCCAAAACAACTGCTGCACATGGATTTGTTTGGCCCTGTAAAAATCATGAGTTTAATGAAGAAAAGATTTTGTTTAGTCAATGTTGATGATTTTTCAAGGTTTACCTTTTTACACTCCAAAGATGAAACAGCTGGTATATTGCAAAATTTTGTCAAACAAGTTGAAAAGCAATATGACCTTCCTGTAAAAATTTTTAGGAGTGACAATAGGACAGAGGTTTAGGAACAAGGAGTTAGATGCCTTCTGTGAGTTAAAAGGGATTTCTAGACAATTTAATGTCCCAAGAACTCCCGAACAAAATGGTGTAGTTGAAAGGAAAAATCGAAGTCTTGTTGAATCTGCAAGAACCATGCTAGCAGACTCAGGTTTACCCTTGTCTTTTTGGGTAGAGGCTATAAACACTGCTTGTTATGTTCAAAGCAGAGTTTTGATTAACCACAGGCATCAAAAGTCTGCCTATGAACTGCTTTCAATATCAAACCTCTGATCTCATATTTCAAAGTTTTTGTCTGTCCTTGTTTCAATTTGAACTTAAAAGATTCTATTTCTAAGTTTGCAGCCGAAGTTGACTATGGTTATTTTCTGGGATACTCAACCACTGCCAAAGCCTACATAGTTTTAACTCTAGGACTAAGTGTGTTAAGAAAACTTTGAATTTGAAGTTCAATGAACTTTCATCTTTGAAAATCCCAGCAAACCCTGCTGAACTGTTTGATCTAGATAAATTTACATTTGAAGATGTGTCTGTCAAGACTAACACTGCAGGTACACATAGTCATCACCACAAGAGCAAGGATATGATTGCATTCTTCCAAACTTCAAGATATATCCTTCAAGCAGAGGAGCAGATGTTACTAACAATGGGAAAGCTCTGCTGGTTCAACAGTGGTTAATTCTCAATCCTCTGCCTGCTCTTAAAACCAAAACAATGTTGATGAAAATCCATCCAATCTGGATAAAAATCAACAAACATTCACTACTATACCACCCATACCACCACATCCATTCCAATCTGAGGCTGGACCATCAAATTCACCAACAGAGGATAGCTAAGATGATACACATTTGCAAGCTTCACCTCAAATGCACTTGTCCCATATCAAGGTGATTTGATTTTCCTCAAAAGCCATCCATTGGATCAAGTTATTGGCAACATAAATGAGGGAGTGCTCACAAGAAGCCAATCCCAAAACATTTGCCTTTTTGCTGGTTTTCTATCACTCATCCAACCTGTCAAGTACCAAGAGGCACTGAAAGACAATAGTTGGGTAGAAGCTATGCAAGAGGAGCTCCTTCAGTTTAGAAGACAACAAGTTTGGGAACTTGTACCACTGCCTAAGGATGTAAGTCCAATTGGCACAAAGTGGATCTTCAAGAACAAAACGATGAAAGGGGTATTGTTGTCAAGAACAAAGCAAGGCTCATGGTTCAAGGCTATAGACAGGAAGAAGGCATTGACTATGATGAAACTTTTGCTCCTGTAGCAAGGTTAGAAGCCATCAGACTGTTCTTAGCTTTTGCTGCTGACCACAACATCAAAGTGTTTCAAATGGACATCAAAAGTGCATTCCTGTATGGAAAGATCAAGGAAGAAGTGTATGTGTTCCAACTTCCTGGATTTGAAGATCCATTTCATCCTGATCATGTGTACAGGTTAAACAAAGCACTGTATGGTCTTAAACAAGCATCAAGAGCCTAGTATAAAACTCTATCCACTTTTCCTTGTCCATAGGTTTTTCAAGAGGTAAAATTGATAAAACCTTGTTTTTAAAATGGAAAGGAAAAGATTTGATGTTTGTCCGAATTTATGTGGATGACATCATTTTTGGATCCACATGCACTGCATGTGTGAAGAGTTCAGAAAACTCATGGCAGCAGAGTTTGAAATGAGTGCAATGGGTGAGTTGCAATGTTTTCTTGGTTTACAAGTCAAACAAATGCACAATAGCACTTTCATCCATCAAAATAAGTATGTCAAAGAACTGCTTAAAAAGTTTGATATGGATGATTGTAAATCTTGCAGCACACCCATGGCAACATCCAAGCTGGTTACTATTGTTGATAAAGATGACGTGGTTGATCAAACACTTTATAGAAGTATGATTGGGTTCTTATTATACCTAACTGCTTCCAGGCCAGACATCATGTTTGCAACATGTGTTTGTGCCAGATACCAATCTCTACCTAGAAAGTCTGATCTTATTGCTGTCAAAAGGATATTCAGGTACATAAAAGGTGCTCCCACACTTGGTATCTGGTATCCTGCTAATGGTAATATTGAGCTTTCAGGTTACTCAGATAGTGACTTTGATGGATGCAAGACAACAAGGAAGTCCACATCAGGAGGTGTCCAATTCCTAGGTGATTGCCTAGTGTCTTGGCAAAGTAAAAAAGCAAGTTGTAGTTTCCACATCTACTGCTGAGGCTGAATACATTGTTGCTGCAAGCTGCACTGCACAAATCCTGTGGCTTCAAAATCAAATTTTGGATTTTGGTATCACTGCTTTAAAGACTCCTCTCAAAATTGATAGTCAAGCAGTAGAAAATATCATCAAAAATCCTGTCTCTCACTCCACAACAAAACACATTGACATCAGACATCACTTTGTGAGGGATTGCTATGAAAAATGTTTGATTTCTTTACAACATGTCCATACTAAGGATAAGCTAGCAGATGTTCTAACAAAAGCATTAGATAATCTACTTTTGAAAGCTTGATCTCTAGGATTGGAATGCTAAACATGGATTAAAAACAGTTTTTCTGGTGATCCATATGTAAATAGCATAAAAAAGTTTTTCAGAAAATAAAAAATTCATCTTAAAAATAACTTAAAATTGATTTTTTCTATAAATCCTTAAAGTCTGTTTCAAACCACTGATAGCATTAAAGCACTGGTCATTTAGAAAAGTCTATCCACTGTCAAAAGTGTATCCTCTGATAGTTTCAAAAACACTGTTCACATCCACTGCCAATGTTTTCAAACAGTGTTTATCCTAACAACTGTCTTCCATTTTCAAACAGAGGTTACACGTGGTCAGACGTTATTCGTCAGTTGTTTGCGTCAGATGACACGTCATCATCACTTTTTCAAAACCCTATAAAACCCTGTTTTATCCATAACAGAGGTTTCACTTTGCCGTGTTGAATTCAAAATTCTCAAAACGGTTTCTCTCCTCAATCATGGCACCCAAAGCTAAATCTAAAGCGAAATCCAAACCAGAACCACCACCATTCACTCTCATACTCAAAACTCCTCACAACTACACAACAATTCTTGATGCAACCGATTCAAACACAAGATATCATTCAATGATAAAAATCTTGAAAGAACCAAAATTTTTGCATATGTTAACCGTCAAAGCCCCTATCTATCAAGACGCACTACGCAATTTTGGGCAAACGCAAAGGTTCATTCACAAAAGGATGTTCCTTAAGCTATCATATCAAAATTGGGCAAAACACTGATGCAAATTAGCCCTCAATCGATTTCTCAAGTGTTCGAATTGAATGATATGGCACATCCTGTGTCATTCTCTACAAATGAGATGCATGTCGAATTTCTGGAAAGGGGCTACATTGGGCAACTTAAAGGTGTGACAATCTTCAAACCCAATTTTCCTGCCGAGATGAGATTTTTCATTCATACTCTTTAAACTTGTCTCTCAGCAAAGACCACAACCTTTAATGAAATACCATTGAACATTCAGTATCTGGGCTATGCAATTTTAACTGGATCAGATTTTAACTTTTCTCAGATACTGTTCAATGATTTGTGGCAAATTTTAAAACATTGCAAAACAAAGAGCTTCTTTGATACATCCATGATTCTTGAGTGTTTATTTTCAGAATCAGTTACCTGATAATGATGCTAAACAAGGCGTTGTTTCACAACCAGGCAGCCTAACTCATGAAACTTTACTAAATTTACAAATTAGGATAAAGTTTCTAAAACAAAAAGTAGAGGAGGCTGCGCATGTTTTACAAGAACAAAATGTTCAATCTCAACCTTTTGCTACTAAGCCCACTGCTCCTGGTGATTAGGGCATTAAAACCACTGCCCTGAAACCCACACCAGCAATCTCCAAAAAAAACCAAAGAAAATTTCCAAAAAACCCATCAAACCCAAAAAGGGCCCTCTGGAAGATGAGATCCCAGAGGTTAACCCAGTGATAACACAAAAATCACTTGAAAACACTTCTGCTACTTCTTCACAGCAGATGTTAGAATCTCAACCTGGCTTTGAAACTCCTCCTTCTTCCTCACAAAAGGAAAAAAAGGTTGTAAACACAGGGACACTAAATTATAAAGCTCTAGGATCACTTGGTTCTATCTTCTAAAGCCCATCTCCCAGGGCAATGTCTCTTTCTGCACCTCAACCTTCACAACAAAATCTCGGCCACCTACCATAGTGCCTTTGCTGAATGCAATTGAGTTAGAACAGACATTAACCAGTTCTTCTCACCAACCTATCATTGAGAATATACTTCAACAAGTGACTGGGTCTAATTCTGTCTCAGTGCTAGCCCCTCAGCACATGAAAAGGATACATCCCTTGGGTTACATGTAACCCTTAGGTGATTGTTCAACAAGAGCAGCTACTACAATTGCTAAACTACCCAGTTTTCAATTGGACAGTGGTTACAAATATAAGACTCTTTTGAAGGCAACCACTGCTGAGGCTACCAAGGTAACCTCTGTTCCAGTGGGAAGTCCCCAGTTCCAAGATCAAGGGGCATCTATGTTTGAAACAAGGGTTGAGACTCTTGTTCATGCTGATATAGATATAACTACCACTTCTGGTAGGAGTTCAGATGATCCTACTAAATTAGGTGATGATCTAAAATACAAGGATTTGACAGAGAGAATTACCAACATTGAAAGCTCTGTGGATGAAATCAAGGATTTACTGAAGCAGCTGTTAGCTACAAAGAGCCAACCCTCTGTCCTATCCACTGCTGATCTCAAACAAGCCTTAGACCCTCTGTTTCAACATCAAAAGTATTATGCTGATCTTCAACACAAGCATCAAATACAAGAGATTAGAAACATGGTTGATGCCAGATATATGGACACTGCTACAGATATTAAGGCAATCAAGGCTCATCTCCTTCAAACCATTGGTACTCCTCCTCCTACAGTAATCTTGGTCAACACTGATGATGCCAAAAAGGGGAAGATACCTTTAAAGAAAGAAGTGCTAAAGGTCAATGACAAAGATGCACGTCCAACAGTGGTTATCCCCAAACCAGATGGTTCTAAAAAGATTGATGAATAGCTGATATCTTTGCAAGGGAAAAGGAGAACACAAAGAAAAGGTAAGGGTTGAGAGCAGAGCTTTGGTTGAGAAAAAGATAGCTCTGCAAATAGAAAAAGAAAGTGTTGGTTCTTTAACGAAGAAGATGCCTGTTAGAAAAACAAGGCAATCAGCATCCACACCTTCTAATATTAAGACAGTTGCTAATCCAAGCTCATCCTCTGCTCCCATAAAAACACTTACACCTCCTTCTTTAAAAGCAGTTGATACACCAACCACAACAAATGTTATAACACCTGTTGTGTCAACATTGTTGACATAACCGAGGTTATAACAATGTTAATCCAACCACTGCTATGGTCATATTTCCAACTTCCACCATATCTCTACCCACACCCATAAGAATACCATAACCACAATCACCTGATCTCAAGTTTAAGAGGAGAAAAACCACAAATGTTATACTTGATGACAAGATCATCCCTTCTCCTATACCTGTGTCATCAAAACCAGTGTCCACCATAGCAATTGTCAAACTTCCTTCTTCTCAAATTACTAAAGTGCCCATTGCCACTCAATTCCCTTTGGAGTCAGAGATCAAATCTTTCTTTTCAGAAGAAGATCCAGATAAAAGGGAATTCCCATCCCTGAAGGGTTATCCCAAACCAAGAAACTTGGAAGAATACAAGAAGCTTAAAGTCAAACAAGATGAAGATATCACCAAAAGGGATACTCAGGAAAGTTTGACAGAGTAATATAGAATTACTGGCAATTTCAGTTGAGCAAAGTCAGAAGTGTAGAAGACTATGAAGAGACTTGTCCAAAAATCTGTCAGAGAGAGAAAACAAAAGCCTTAAAGAAGATTACATCAATCAAATCATGGAAACCAAGTTATACAAGGCTACAAGGGCACAATTCAAAGACTGGTCTGTGAGAGAGTTGGAAGAAGAAGTGCAAAGAATGCAAGAAATGTGAAAGATCCTCTCAAAAAGCCAACTCCTCCAAATTGGAATAAACACAAGAAACTGCCTGAAAAGAACTTAAAGTTAAGAAGAATGAAGGCAGAGTTGATTGCTGCAAACTATGGGTCAAAGAACCAAATCATGAGGTGGACAGAGGTTAAGGTAGTTGAAATATACAAGTGGCTTGAGAAAAGAAGAAAAACTGATCCATCATTGCTAAAGAAGCCAGAGTATCCAGCAGAGGATACAACTCAATAGACCCAACACTCTTTAAAATCATCAGAAACATCTGCTTTATCTTTTCATGCCTTAAATCAAAGAAAAAGGCAAAAGGAAATGGAAGAAGAAGATAAAAGAGTGTTGTATAGACACCAAAATATGATTGTCAAAACATCAGCTTGCAGAAGATCTGTCTCAAATGGCACAACAAACAATCCTACCCACCTCAACACTAACTTTTCATCCTAGAGAGTCTTCAGACCCAAAATTCTAAAGTGGAAAGTTGATAAAAACTCCCACGAATTGACTCTCCTCAAGTCTGATGGCAAAGCTACCAAGATGAGAATGGAGGATGCATATGGGCTGTGTGTAGAAGACCCCAAGAACTTATGGATCTGGTACTTGAAAAGGATGATGATAATGAGGAATCTCTGTGTTTTGAATTACAGTTTAAAGGCCAAATCAGAGATCTCCTGTTGAGGAATAAAGACCAAGAATAAAAGGTATTTTTGGCATCATATGTTCCAGGGGAGATTGTTGGGATTGAACCTGTACAAAGGAATAGATGATATAAAGCCAAAATACTCTATCTACGGATTGGTCCTTCTATCAGTGCTTAGAACCTCTGATCACCTAAATTCTGCCTTCTAAAGACTGATGCCTTTACATCATCTGCTACACCAAAGGTCTGACAGAAGAAAAGGAACAGAGCTTAGTCATCAAAGTTTAGTTTTATTAGTTTTATTTTCAATGTAACAGTGCTTTTGCACTATCATTTTTTAGGGGTCAGTGCTTAGAGTTAGTTACATTATTTTAGATGTCACTAAAACCCTGACGTCATCAAAAGATGCTCAGTGGTTAGATAGTTAGTATAAATAGCTGAGTCGATGTAACAGTACAATTCGTCTTCTTAAAAAGATCCTTGCACCAATCATCTTCTTCCATTTATGTACTATCTAATTGTGTTGCAATAGGCTGAGGAGAGTTTGTGAATCACATGCAAAGTTTATAAACTTGAAAGCATGATGATGATGAAAACAAACGACCTTTACTTGTAGTAAAAGTTTTCTATTCTATTCTGCTACATTTACTTTAAATTTCAATCATATTTCCATTTTTGAACAAAAACTACAAGTAAATCAAACTCAGATCCTAACACTAAAGTACCCAAAAGACGGTCTACCTCAATGCACCTCACAACTCTTGGACTAGGTAGAACACTTATAACCTCTAAATCCTCATCACAATTCCTATTGAAATCGTTGACAATTTAACCATCTAGTGACAAAGATGAACCTAACTAACCCCTGCCATTGTATATGATGCCATAATTCTAATATAACAAAACTTCCTACAACCTAGACCATTTGCGACTCACTAAACAGTAGCCCAATACACCATACAATGCTCTATACGGCCCAAATCAATAAAAAATTGTACGTGATCAAGGTTTCTTTTTTCTTCGGTCAAACTTTTTGTTTGTGGTCAATAGTGAGACCCACATAGCCTCATTAATAAAAAAGACATCCAAATTTCGTTTCCTTTTTTGTCCTTTTATGCAAGTCCCTTAATTTCTATTTTCCCTTAATTTCACTTTAGTCCCTTGAGTTCTATGAACTACTTTTTAAACAACTTTTCTTTAATTGCAATTTAGCCCTTCATCTTTCAGCTTTATTTAATATTTCCTGATTCTTCACACATAGATCGTTTCTTCGCCATATTAACTCGTTTAAGCCCGTTTGACAACCTCACACAAGGCCTAGTCCAAATCCTTCATTGCCCATATCCACCCCAATATGACATAAGTGGGAATTGAACTTGAGTCTCCATTGGAAAACCGAAGCCTCCTACCACTAGGTACTATTTGCATGGGTGATGAAATAGGTGAAGAGTGCATGTAACTAGAATTATTTACTATTGTAGTAGGAAGAATAGTAGGAGTAGATGAGAGATTGTTGATGTCAGGATGGGTAGTGGGATTGTGAAAAGGTGATGAACTATTTGGGGTGTGGACTATATCAAACGAGGGAGTAGAAGGGAAGGTTTCGGTCTCGGCCAAAGTGGTGGAGGTGGTAGGTTTATTTTGTGCATTAAATTTTGGAAGGAGTGTTTCAGTTGTAGATAGAGAAAGGTGTAGTGAAGTTTTATGGTTGCATGGAAATTTTGTCTCAATGAACTCAACGTGTCTTGACTGAAAAAGTTTACGTGAAGTTGGCTCATAACATTTGTAGGCGGATTTTGATGGAGATTATCCGAGAGAGATGCATGGGAAAGATTGTGGATGAATTTTGGACTTAGCATAAAGGTGAAGCCATGGATAACAAAGACACCCGAAAGGTTTAAGTTTGGAGTAGGTGGACGTTTTTTTATAGAGCCGAGTGTAAGGACTTTGAAAGTCTAAAATAGATGTAGGTAACCGATTAATGAGATAAACTGCGGTTTGAAATGTGTGAGACCAATATAAAGTGAGAGATAGCATAGTGTCAAAAAACTAATTCGTTTTAACTATAAAATGATGGCGTCTTTTGGCTATACCATTTTACTCCAATGAATGCCGGGGGTTTTGAAGTGAGATATGTCATGTAATTGAAGATATGAGGGAAGTCCTTGGTATTCACCTCCATTGCCGGTGAACATGGAGATAAGAGGAGTTTGAAAGTAGTTTTCAACCAATGACTTAAATTGTGGAAAGAGTTTTTCAAGGTCAGATATGTGTTTTAACGGATATAACTACACATATTTAGAATAGAAGTCCACAAAATAACATAGTAATTAAATCCATCAATCGATTTAACAATGGGTCCGCACACATCTGAATATACAAGTTTTAACAGCTTTGTAGCGATGAAAGAATTAGGTCCAAATAGTTGTTTGTGACTTTTATTAATTGAACATAATTTACAATGGAAAGTTTGAAAATTCAAATGTAGACCTAAACTCTTTGCTAGTGACACGAAAACTCGTAGTGATGGGTGACCAAGTTTATGATGCAAATCAAGTTGAGAAACAGTGGTTGTAGAGTTGAGTTGAGGTATTGAGCGAAAGTTGGCATAACAAAAAAAATGAGATTAGAAAAATCCAATGAAAACATGATATGTTTTGCAAAGTTTAACAACCGAAATAAGATTATTTCGTAGTTTTGGTATGCATAGAACATTGGTTAATTATAAGGAACATGAAGAGTATGAAATCTATATTACTAGTATGAGATATGGACAAGGTATTACCATCACCAAGGGTGATTTCATCCGGTCTACCATATTCTGAGAGGGTATGGAGAGATGCGGGATCGGAAATGAAATGGTGTGAAGCCCAGTATTGATTAACATCCAAGGTGTAGATGTGGAGATAGCCCGAGAAGTAGTAACACTGGCAACGAGAACGGTGAGATCAGTGTTGAGAGTAACATTGTGGTCACAAAGGAAACACACTAGTTTTCGACACTACTAGATTGGTTTCATGACCCATAAAACTACAAAACTGACAATACACTGGGTTCCGATTGAACTAATTTCCACCATTTACATTAACGAGTGTAACCATGGTTGTCTAGAGTTTCTGAAGTGGCTACCAGAATCGAGACGACCCGTGCACGGATTTTGGAAATCTTAGAGTTGATCTAGCATTAGGACGAGTATTTTGTCTATGTGTAGTTTATAATAGCAAAACAATATGTGGAAAGGCAGGTGTGGTTTGCTTAAGAAACTCATCAATATCAACTAGTTTATCTGTAACATCCCAACCCGGATGGTTTAACGTGTCATTATTATAGTTGATCAAAACAAAAGTCATAATTCCATTAATTAAAGTTAGGGCTACATTTCAAAAGATAGTTCATAGCCTAAGGCCCAAAATACATATACGTTTTATAAAGGTGATAAACATCCTCGGTTAGCATCCTATGGTTTATTCTTCACTCTTCACCCCGCCCAAAGTATCCTGTGAACCTGTGGTGAAATAAAATATACGGAATGAGCCAAATGCCTAGTATGGAATAATAGGCTCAAATAGCAAATAAATAAACAACTGAAATGATATTACTGACAAGAAGCACAACACGACAAAGCATAACGTATAATTGAACTGAATCGTATCATACGGATGTATCCATGAGCTAAACAGAGGTAACAGCTACAAAGTCTGTCACATGAGATGGTGCGGGTTGGCCTACCCGTCATCCATTTCCAGAAATATTTCTAGGATATATCCATATGCCTCCTAGTTGCTATGTACCACACTTGTACCTAGGGACGCCATGAACTGATAAATCCGTCATGGGAGGTGCCAGAGAGCTTAGGGTAGCGGATCTCAGGTAATAAGAATAAATATAACATTAACATTAACATATATTATAAAAATCGGCACATGCGATAATGAGCACACGATAATCATAAACGTATCGCATGTTGCATAACAATTTTAGTTGGAGTAAGAAACGAACGGACAGTCAACTGAATCGAGGCTTAAAGATGTTAGAATTTTCAAGATATATATATACATACAAATAATAAGGGTATATAGCAAACGAACCAGATAACAAAGGAAGAGGTTTAAGGATCCGTACCTTGTTTCTTGATTTGTTGTCTTAAAAATATATACTTGTCAAAGCGTGTTTGTATAAACCTACACCGTGTTCATATATTTCATAAGGTTGTGTTTGTACATAAAAAGTATTTATAAGTATTTGGTTGTTCAATTCATGTCTAGTTTAAAACCTAAGTTTGCTTAAGTAATCATAAATTTGTTTTGCTTTAGATTAAAGAATATATATGTGTATTTATATTTGTACTTATTAATAAAACATAATATTATTTTTAGTTTTATAATCGTAATTATAAAGATACAATAAGTAAATTATCGTTAAATACAGGTTTAAATAAAATAAACATTAATTAAAGATAAATGTTAGTCATGAGACTTGAACTTGTGACCTATAGGTTGTAAATAAAAAGACTTAACTAGTGAGCCACTTAATCATTTGTATTTATCCTATAAAATACGATTATATAAATAAAATTGATGTTATTAATTAGAAAATTTGATAAAAATAATGTCACTAGCAAGGTTTGAACCCCAGACCTTTAGTTTCTAAGTTCCAAGACTTAACCAGTTGGACTACACCACCTTTTGATATGTATATTGAATTCTGATGAGTTTAACTATAATTCTGATGGGTTTAAATATAATTGATTTAATATAATTATGGTGTATTAAAAAGAACGTCTCTTGCAAGATTTGGACCCAAGACCTCTTGGTTATAATTTAGAGTCTTAACAAATGGACCACTTAGTGATTTATGTTTTAATTTATGAAATCTAATGTTTTATATAAGAATTCAGATGCACTTAATAGAAATTCTGATGTTTTTTATGAAATTCTGATATTTTATCAGAAATTCTGATGACTTATCAAAAAGTCTGATACTGCATCAGATTTCATCAGAAAATCTGATATTGCATCAGATCTGGTGCATTATATCAGAATCTGGTAAAAATATATGTCTCTAGCAGGATTCGAACTTGAGACCTCTGGGTTGTAAACCAGCTGCTGAACCAACTTGGCTACAGGAGCCTTTGTGAACAAACAACTTCATTATTTCTTTATTTACTCAGTTGACTGGTTTATCTTCTTTTTCATCATCTTTTTTAAAAACTAACATTCACAAAATAAATTATGATTCCATTTTCATTATAGATTAACCCTAAAGTTTCAAAAATAAAAATTGAGCTTTTGGTTACCTTGGTTAGGTCACGAAAAACATTGTCGGAAAAGACGTAAGTATCGCCGGAATTAGTATTTCTTCACCGGAATGGTTTCGGTTGGTTCGTTTTTCATGGCTAAAGCTTTGAGTGGTTTAGTAGAGATAGTTAAGTTGTTTAGTAGGCATGGTGGTAAATGAAAAGTGGTGTCGATGTGGTGTTCGCCTTCGGTTACGGTTACCGGAACCGGTTTTCTTGTGGGAGTTGATGGAGAAAAGTGTAGTTTGTGAAGGAACGTGAGGGTGGTTTTGCAAGAGGATTAAAATCTCTATTTATAGAGGGAAAAAGGAAGGTTCTCGTTAAAGAGAGTTTGCGGAGATTTTCATTATTCTAAAATTTTCATCCATCATTTTGTATCAATAAGTTTTGTCTGACAAGAGCTTTATCTATGAAATACTTTCTGCTATTTTTCCCACTAGCAAGCTAGAGTATATTATTTCATTGAATTGTTGTTATTTTCTAATTTATTTTAAAAAGAATTAGTTATTATTATTTATTATTAAATTTTTATTATTATTATTATTATTATTATTATTATTATTATCGGTTATTACAACTATTACCCCCTTAAAAGAAATTTCGTCCTCGAAATTTGCAGATCAGGATACGGATCAATGTGGTAGTATCAAATCGAGGGTTTCATGACAAATACGATGATATATATGATAGAAATTCCAAAGGTGCACATTTGTACATGTAATTCACAATTATGTTCATGATCTTAATTGCCAATACCTTACAACCATGCCATAACGGTCCTTCCACCATACGTACAAAAACATATGGAAAGTCAACGGATAACAGATAACTATCGATACTAATATCTATTGCAGATATTTAATCATAGAAAAGAGATATCCACATAAATTTGAACACGTATTAACACAGAAAGATCAAAATTTCATCACACAAACAAAGCAAGGTTCACAGTTACCTGGACTAAAGGTTCTACGACTCGAAGAGACTAGGATATGCAAAACGCATTGATTCCTCGATTTCCCAAGTTGCTTCTCGTTCAATATGGTTTTTCCACAAAACCTTAACGAAAGGAATCACTTTCCTACGCATAACCCTTTCCTGACGGTCTAAAATAGCTTCAGGTTCTTCCTCATAAGAAAGATCCACATGAATGGTATGCAATGGATAACTAATGACGTGGAGCGGGTGATAATTGTATCCTCTCAGCAAGGACACGTCAAAGACATTATGAACATGCGAAACTTGAGGCGGTAACGCAAAACGATAAGAAACCTCTCCAACTCTCTCTAGAATTTCGAACGGACCGATAAAACGAGGGCTAAGCTTTCCCTTGATACCAAACCTACGGATACCACGACATGGTGATACTTTTAGAAATACATGGTCACCAACTTTGAATTCGAGTGCTCATCGATGTTGATCTGTGTAGCTCTTTTGTCGGCTCTGAGCTTCTTTTAGTTTCTCACGTGCAATGGTGACTTTCTCATTAGTAATTTGGACCAACTCGGGTCCTTCAATGATCTTTTCTCCAGCTTCTTCCCAACATATCGGTGCTCGACATTTCCGACCATATAAGAGCTCAAAAGGTGCCAATACTTGCTTGCCAACTGTTGTTGTAGGCGAACTAAACAAGACACAAATATTCATCCCAGTTTCCAGTCATTCTAGTGCACAAGCACGAAGCATGTCTTCCAAAGTTTGAATCGTGCGCTCTGATTGTCCGTCTGTTGCGGGTGGAAAGCAGTACTAAACTTCAATCGCGTTCCCAAGCTTCTTGGAAGCCTTTCCAAAATCGTGAAGTGATTCTTAGATCTCTATCCAAAACAATTGAAGACGGTGTGCCATGGAGTCGATAATCTCCTGAAGGAAAATTTCGGACAACTTGCTGACCGAAAATCCTTGCTGAATCGGTAGGAAGTGAGCTGACTTAGATAGTCGGTCGACTACAACCCATATAGTATCATTCTTCTTGAATGTCTTTGGCAAACCCGTAACGAAATCCATCGAGATTTCATCCCATTTCCATATGGGAATATCCAATGGCTGCAACTTGCTCGTTAGTGCTCGATTTTAACTTGCTGGCAAGTGAGACATTACTTACGTATCGGGCAACATCTTCCTTCATGCCATTCCACCAAAAGTTCTGGCGTAGGTTTCGATACATCTTCGTAGATCCAGGGTGAATAGAAAATGGTGAGCTGTGAGCCTCGGCTAACAATGACTCGTGAAAGGCAGAATCATTTGGTAAACATAGCCTTTTGCCACACCATATCACACCATGTTCGTCTATACGGAATTCGGATTGCTTACCCACCTTGATATTTTGCACAACAACCCAAAGTTCTCCATCCTGCTTCTGTGCTTCCTTAATTCGGGAGATGAGGTCAGGTTCTATGTGCATCTTTGCAAGATACCCATCCGACTTGCCAATGTGAATTCGATATCCATCTTATCGAGATCCAGATAATGCGAGGTTGGATAAGAAGGCAAGATATGTGACACCCGGCTAATTAGGCTGTCCCGTACAAATGTAACACGTGTCATGAATGAATAAAAGGCTGTATTTGATTATTTATGATGTTTATATATGGTATTTGATGCGTTGGTAAATCCAAAGTTTCATAAAAATTACGTTGGCAATATTAAGATAAACGCTTATCGCGTAACGGTTAAAATGCGAAACGAACGTCGGTGACCGATGTTAAAATCCTAAAAATAGTCCTTTATGAGTTAAATAATAATTTAATCATAATCGTGAGGAAAAAATATTTAAAACGCTAAGAAATTCTATTTTTCGAGTTTAAACGCGTACTGCGCGATACTGCGCGTATCTGAAAAAATACTATCAACACAGCCAGTTCAGGGCAATCAATAATTATTATAGTAATAATTTGACAATTTATTTTTATAGAATGATAAAAATAAATTAAAACGCTTAAAATCCCTATTTTGCGAATTTAAGCGCGTACTACGCAACACAGCACGCATACTGCCAATTACCGACAACGTAACTGGTCTTGCAAATAAAATATTGATTAGTAATATTTTGGTGTGTTTATTTTTATAGGGCACTGAAAATAATTAAAAACACGTTAAAATGCAGTTAAAACGCGTTAAAATGCAGTTAAAACGCTAGATAAAATACCCGGTATCCAGTAAATTACCAGTTTTAAGCATATATGTGTAATATATATGTATATATCCATATATGTATTTGTGTGTGGTGAAGTGTGGCAGCCATATACACAATGATTACATCTTACTCAATCTTCCAAAATCTCTACAAATCCAAGGAAAATCAAAACAAAAATCACTCATCTCTCTCTCTCATCAAAAGCTCGGCCGAACACCCTCTTTCACATCACCATTTTCATTTTCAAACTTGTTCTTGAGGATTCAAGGCCATTCCAAGGTGTTTCAAAGAAGGTTTGAAGGTCCAAAGGTGATTCTAGGGAGTTTCCAAGCTAGAGCCAAGTCTTACGCCATCATATTCTTGTCAAAACCCATCTAAAACTTGAAGGTATAAAACCATTTCTTGCAAACAACTTCATGAATCTTAATGAGGTTATTGATGATAGAAGTTTCTCTTGTTCTTGAATTTAAACACTAACTTGAAAACTATATCAAATGGGTTTTCAAAGAAAATGAAAATGGATAAGTGTGTGTATGTATGTAGGGTCGTGAGTATATATATATGTATATATGAGATTGAGTTTTGGTTCTTGAATGATTCTTGATAGACATGATGTTTGTAGAGTTTAAAGTTCATGCATGCATCAAAAGTTGTCATAAGAGAATGTTCTAAAAGGTTTTTAGTGATTTGAAAAGGATATGATGAAAAGTTGAACTTTGGAATATTGTGTATATATGTATGTGAGCCGTGTATATATATATATATATATATATATATATATATGTATATGCATACATACAAAATTTTGTTGTTAGTTCTTAAATATGCAAGAACATGATACATGCATTTGTGTCCAATGATTTGATGATGATGTTTATATGAAGATGGCGTTCTTGAATGTATGAACATGAAATAAACACATGTTGGATGCATGTTACTTCATACAATATGATGAAGATATGATGTTAGTGCATTAAGTGCTTGTACATAGTCATGCATGTGCATGTATGTACATAAAATGAGGATTTAATAATGTTATAATAAATGGTTTTAGATCAGTAAATAAACCTTAAAAATAAGGTTATCTCATGTATAAAAGTGGTATGGAACTTTGATATAAAGTGTACTAGCTTTGCATGTATTACTATGTGCTTAAAAAGTTGTAAAATATGTGAAATCGCATGAGTTATGTGCCTTACACAAAAACTGCACTAATCTGATTATAACCATCATATTATTCAGTATATAACATGTATTGTGTTAAAATATGAAGTCGTTTCGAGTTCGGATGGTTATGGTAACGTTTGGCGCAAAACTATGCGGTAAAAAAGGTAAAAAATCGCATTTTCGAGAGATTTTTATGAAACTGTTTTAAATCAGTAAATAAACTGATATTTTTAGTATAGATATAAGTATATTAACTTATATTTAGTTTATTTGGTGTTTGGTTAGTCATACGTGACTTTCGGCACCCGAAAACGTTACCGAATCACTAAAATATGCATTTTTCAACATACACTAGAATGGGTTGTTCATGGGTGAACCTTATGTGTTTAAATGTGTTATGTGATTTAAATATGTGAATAATATTATGTTAAGTGTTGACATGATAGCGGGAATTAAGACTATGCATGTATACTTGTATGTTTAAAACGGTAGAATAGGTGAAATCGCGTTAAAATGTGTAACTTATTTGTCGAGCATGAAAATGATACATAGGTTAACTTGGTGAGTTATTTCATGTATACATGCTTTAAAAATGATAAAGTGAATAAGTTAATGAGTTTTCGCGTGTTATGATATTGTGAATATGTGCACGTTTATGTATATATATTACGACGCGCAAATCGTAGATATATAGTATTTATAAACGGGAGTGTAACAGATAAAACATTAAGGTCACCAATAAAATCGTTCAAGTCGCAAAATCTTCAAATATATATATATATATGAACTCATATATATATATTAATATGCCAACAAAACCAAAAATAATAACTTTTCGAGAAAATCTCAAAGTTATGTGAAAATTCTAAGTATTGGAGAAACTTAGGAATTTTGTAATATATTGATTATTAAATCGTGCCTACGTATGTTAGGACGTGTAGAATGAAAATTGTGGGATTGCGCTAATTTAATTACGCACCCAAAGGTGAGTGTCACTAACCCCTCTTTTTACTGTTTTAGTATATGTTTTGGGGGAAGAACACGCCTTAAAAGGATAAGTATACGTTTTCGTATGAAATATGCCTTTGATTAAACTATAAATATATTTTCATGGAAAATATGATTTGGAAATTATGTGATATGTTTTTGGAGAAAAATATGGTTTTGGATATAAATATGTTTTGCGATGAAACGGATTTTGGAATAATGATATATGCGTTTCGGGGATGAAACGAGGATTTTACGGCGTTATGGGATAGAACGACCGTGTGGATTTAAAATATTTAAATTTAAGGTTGTAACGAATTGCCGGTCTCAAGAGAGTAAGTATCGGGATTAGGCTTACATTTCGGTGGGGACGTCGGGGATTCGTACAACGTGTTATATTAAATTTTATCATTTTATTAGGATATATATATATTTTTCATAAGGTTGGCACCTTGGGTGACCCATTGTGGGCACTTTGCGCGAACTTAGCCATTTAATCGTTAATATGGATTGCGTGGAATTGTTGATAGATTTATCGGGTTGACAACCCCGTCGCGACCGGTAGCTCCGTGTCATGTCAAGCGACAAATTTATATATGTTACTGTCTAGCGTTGATTAACCCTTAATGTTAATATATAGTTCGTATTGTCTTGCAAACATACGAGTCTGAACATTTGATGCAATAAATTTAATATGTGAAACTTGGGAAGATGCTTAGTTCGGAGGTTTCGGGGAAACGCTTGCGAAGGCTGACTCATGGATTTTTATTAAGGAAATAAAAATTTGACTTTCGAAAATATTATTTGGATGTTTTGATAATAAACACATAATTAGAAAGTTTTTCCTTGGATCAAATTATTTTAAATTTGAATATGTGAGCTCACCCTTCTTTGTGTTGACACTTGATTTTAACGTGTTCTTCAGGTACTTGAGCATGGCTTCGGGAATCTTTGGCGTATCTTGTGGTTGTGATGCATGTTTGTTTAATAAATAACTTTGGACACTTTTAAAACTTATTTGGGACCGACTGTATTAAGATCAATAAGGATCAAGACAACTTAACTATGTTATGGTTGTGGTTTATGTTTAAATTTGTAAACAATGTTTTAATTAAGTATTATGTCCAAAATTAACGATGCACCGTCCACTAAGATATTTATGGGCACCAACTTCCGTCACCATTACGTTTGTATTTCCGCTGCGACGGGGTGTTACAAGATACAGTTCCAAAATTCTTCCGACTCAAAGCATCAGCTACGACGTTAGCTTTGCTAGGGTGATACTGAATATTAGCGTCATAATCCTTCAAAAGTTCCAACCACCTTCTTTGCCTCATATTTAACTCTTTCTGAGTAAATATATACTTGAGGCTTTTATGGTCAGTAAAGATGTCACAGGTCTCGCCATACAGATAGTGTCGCCATATCTTCAGTGGAAAGACAAATGCAGCTAGTTCAAAGTCGTGCGTCGGGTAATTAACTTCATAGGGCTTTAGCTGACGCGATGGATAAGCAATAATCTTCCCATGTTGCATTAACACACAACCCAAGCCTTTCTTTGAAGCATCACTATAGATCTGATAACCGCCTGATGCAGAAGGGAGAGTGAGTATCAGAGCAGATACGAGGCGTTTCTTTAACTCTTCAAAGCTCTTTTCACATTCTTCGTTCCATGAGAACTTAACCCCTTTCCTCAAAAGTTGTGTGAGGGGTAAGGCTATGGTGGAAAATCTTCAACAAACCTTCGGTAGTAGCCAGCTAGACTCAGGAAACTCCAAACTTCAGTGGTAGAGGTTGGTCTAGGCCATTTCGTGATTGCTTCAATCTTGGAAGGATCCATCTTGATTCCATCTACGGATACAACGTTACCTTGAAACGCAACTTGAGTTAACCAAAAGTCAAATTTTGAAAACTTTGCATACAACTTCTTCTGTCGGAAAGTTCCAAGCACTGCATGCAGATGTCCTTTATGTTACTCTTGGCTCTTAGAATGCACTAAAATGTCGTCGATAAAGACTATAACGAATTTGTCCAAGATTTAACGGAATACTTGATTCATCAAGTCCATGAAGACTGCGGGTGCATTGGTTAGCCCAAAAGGCATAACCAAGAACTCGTAGTGACCATAGCGAGTCCAAAATGCAGTCTTAGGGACATCCTCTTCCTTGATCTTCAGTTGATGATAACTGGATCGTAGATCTATCTTCGAGAAGAACTTAGCACCCTAAAGTTGGTCAAAGTGATCATCAATGCGGGGCAGAGGATACCAATTGCGAATGGTAATCTTGTTCAACTCCTGGTAATCAATACACAAACGCATACTACCGTCCTTCTTCTTGACGAATAAGACAGGCGCACCCCAAGGTGAAACACTTGGCCTTATAAATCCCATTTCTAACAGTTCCTGAAGTTGCTCCTTTTACTCCCTCAGTTCCAATGGAGCCATACGATACGGTGCTTTAGAGATAGGCTTCGCACCAGGGATTAAGTCAATCGTGAACTCTATCTCACGGTCAGGTGGTAGTCCCGGTAGTTCATCCGGAAAATATATCAGGATACTCGCGAACAACAGGATGGCTATCGATGCCATTTCCAATAACAGAGGTATCTTTCATCGAAGCTAAGAATCCAGCACAACCGTGCGAGATTAATTTATGAGATTTAAGCACAAAAATGATCTTAAGAGGTTTATAGGGTTGAATCCCCTGATAAATAAGATCAGGATGATAAGGATTGCCAAATTTGACACGTTTAGAATAACAGTCAATAGCCACACGGTGGCGAGTTAACCAATCCATCCCAAGGATCACATCAAAGTCACACATATGCATCGGAAAAAGATCCCGCATTACACACAACGGATTCTATACGGATAGGACAATCTTTATAAACATGAGTGATCATGACAGAGTTCTCCATAGGAGTAGAAATAGACAAAGTGTGTTCTGACGGTGTCGGTGCAATCTTAAGGTATCTAGTGAACGAGTTAGAAACTACGGAATGTGTTGCTCCCGTATCGAATAACACATAGATACTACGTTCACCAAGCTGAAGGGTTCCAGACATAGTACCTGGAGCATTAGCAGCATCATTAGCAGAAAGCGCAAACACTCTACCTCCAGTGTTGGGTGGTGCAACATTCCTTCCAGTAATCCTCTTCGTATCTTGCTTGGTACAGTCTTTAATCATGTGCCCAGTCTCGCCACATATAAAGCATGTTCCAGCAGCCATACGACATACACCATGATGTTTCTTACCACAAGTATTACATAAGGGGCTCGTGATCTGATTTGGTTCATCAATTGAGCCCTGTTAGGTCCTCCATTTAGCTGAGTCTGATTCTGGACAAGTGTCTGATTGAGAGGCCTACGCTTCCAAAGACGTGTCTGATTTCCAGGGTTTCGATTTGCTTGAATTCTACGGTCCTGATGGTTTGCAGCAGTGGATGACTGGCCCGTAGCCTGTTTGGGAAGTCCATCCTTGTCTCTTTTCTTGTTTTCCCTAGTCCGAGATAAGAATTCCTTTCTCTCGAACTCGAAAGTCTTAATTGCATCCGCCACCTCAGTGATGTCCTTAAACTTCATGAACATGATCGATTTCCGAATTCGATCATTAACTGCCCATTTGCACTTCTTAGCTTGAACTACGACAGATCCTGCTGCTTCTCCCGCAATACTGGCCAATCTTGAGAATCGGGTAATAAACTCCAAAGCAGGCTCGTTGATCCCTTGTCGAATAACAACATACTCCCTGATGTGAGCTTCTCTGTCAGCAGTCTAGAAATACCTATCGTAGAAGATGATACGAAATTCAGCCCATGAGAGAGTAGCAACGTAAGCATCTCCTCCTTTGACTTGTTTGTATCCTTCCCACCAAGTCTGTGCATCGTCTTCTAACTTGAAGGTGGCCAACCTGACCTTGTACTGATCTGCAACTCCAGTACCTTAAAGATCTTCTCTATATGGCTATCCAGTTTCATGCCTCGATTAGAGTAGCAGTGTGGCTGAAAGATTTTAGGTGTTGCCTTTGGAAATAACGAAGCCACAGATGGATGCCTTCAGAATTGTTGTTGGTGGTATTCTCACCAACGACGACACCATAATTAGAGTTATTGAGTTTGTTGCATAACTGCCTCTATGGCCTGAGCAACGAGGTTCGGAAGTAGTCCGGCAAACTCTTTGTTAATAGCGGAAACCATGTTTTGGTCGGCTGGAGTTTCAATCGAAGCGGTGTTGTTAGTCGTGCGGGCGTTCCTACGAGTTTGGCGACGAGGAGGCATCTATCAAAATAGATGCAAGAGTTAGAATGAGGAGATCAGTGATGAATAACTAGGAATATTTAATAGAATTCTATCCTAGACGTCTACCCAAACCTCACAGGCCTAATTACTAATGTTTAAGTTTACTACAGGAAAGAGCCTTTGCTCTGATACCATAGCTGTAACACCCCAACCCAGATGGTTTGACGTGTCACTATAACAGTGGATCAGAAAAAGTCATAATTCTATTAATTAAAGTTAGGGTTACATTTCAAAAGATAGTTCATAGCCCTAAGGCCTAAAATACGTACAAGTTTTATAAAGGTGATAAACATCTTCGGTTAGCATCCTATGGTTTATTCTTTACTCTTCACCCCGCCCAAAGTATCCTGTGAACCTATGGTGAAGTAAAATATACAGAATGAGCCAAATGCCCAGTACGGAATTTGAAAGGTTTAAATTTGGAGTAGCTAGACGTTTTTTTATAGAGCCAAGTGTAAGGACTTTGAAAGTCTAAATAGATGTAGGTAACCGATTAATGAGATAAACTGCGGTTTGAAAGTGTGAGACCAATACAAAAGTGAGAGATAGCATAGTGTCATAAAACTAATTTGTTTTAACTAACGATGGCGTCTTTTGGCTATACCAATTTACTCCGATGTATGCCGGGGGTTTGAAGTGAGATATGTCATGTAATTGAAGATATGAGAGAAGTCCTTGGTATTCACCTCCATTGTTGGTGAACATGGAGATAAGAGGAGTTTGAAAGTATTTTTCAACCAATGACTTAAATTGTGGAAAGAGTTTTGCAAGGGCGGATATGTGTTTTATCAGATATAACCACACATAATTTAGTATAGAAGTCCACAAAAATAACATATTAATTAAATCCATCAATCGATTTATCATTGGGTCCGCACACATCTGAATAACAAGTTTTAACAGCTTTGTAGCGATGAAAGAATTAGGTCCAAATAGTTGTTTATGACTTTTATTAATTGAACATAATTTACAATGGAAAGTTTGAAAATTCAAATGTAGACCTAAACTCTTTGCTAGTGACATGAAAACTTGTAGTGATGGGTGACCAAGTTTATGATGCAAATCAAGTTGAAAAACAGTGGTTGTAAAGTTGAGTTGAGGCATTGAGCGAAAGTTGGCATAACAAAAAAAAATGAGATTAGAAAAATACAATGAAAGCATGATTTGTTTTGCAAATTTTAACAACCGAAATAAGATTTTTGCGTAGTTTTGGTATGCATAAAATGTTGGTTAATTATAAGGAACATAAAGAGTATGAAATCTAGTATTACTAGTATGAGATATGGACAAGGTATTACCATCACCAAGGGTGATTTCATCCGGTCTACCATACTCTGAGAGGGTATGGAGAGATGCGCGATCGGAGATGAAATGGTGTGAAGCCCAGTATTGATTAACATCCAAGGTGTCGATGTGGAGATAGCCCGAGAAGTAGTAACACTGGCAACGAGAATGGTGAGGTCAGTGTTGAGAGTAACATTGTGATCACAAAGGAAACACACTAGTTTTCGACACTACTAGATTGGTTTCATGACCCATAAAACTACAAAACTGAAAGTACACTTGGTTCCGATTGAACTAATTTCCACCATTTGCATTAGACGAGTGTAACCATGGTTGTCTAGAGTTTCTGAAGTGGCTCCAGATTCGAGACGACCCGTGCACGGATTTTGGAAATCTTAGAGTTGATCTAGTATTAGGACGAGTATTTTGTCTACGTGTAGTTTATAATAGCAAAACAATATGTGGAAGGCAGGTGTGGTTTGCTTAAGAAACTCATCGAAATCAACTAGTTTGTCTGTATCACCCCAACCAGGATGGTTTGACGTGTCACTATAACAGTCGATCAGAACAAAAGTTATAATACCTTACTTAAAGTTAGGGTTTCATTTCAAAAGATGGTTCATAGCCCTAAGGCCCAAAATACATATAAGTTTTATAAATGTGTTAAACATCTTCGGTTAGCATCCTATGGTTTATTCTTCACTCTTCATCCCACCCAAAGTATCCTGTGAACCTGTGGTGAAATAAAATATACGGAATGAGCCAAAGGCCCAGTACGAAATAATAGGCTCAAATAGCAAATAAATAAACAACTAAAATGATATCACTGACAAGAAGCACAACACGACAAAGCATAACATATAACTGAACTGAATTATATCATACGGATGTACCCATGAGCTAAACAAAGGTGGCAGCCACAAAGTCCGTCACATGCGACGGTGCGGGTTGGCATACCCGTCATCCATCTCCAGAAATATTTCTAGGATATATCCATACGCCTCCTAGTTGCTATGTACCACACTTGTACCTAGGGACACCATCACGGGAGGAGCCAGAGAGCTTAGGGTAGCGGATCTCAGATAATCAGAAACAAATATAACATTAACATTTACAGATATTATAAATATCAGAACATGAGATAATGTGCACAAGATAATCATAAACGTCTCGCATGTTGCATAACAATTTAAGTTGGAGTAAGAAACGAATGGACAATCAATTGAATCGAGGCTCAAAGATGTTAGAATTTCCAAGATATATATACATACATATAATAAGGGTATATAGCAAATGAACCAGACAACAATGAAGAGGGCTAAGGATCCGTACCTTGTTTCTTGATTTGTTGTCTTAAAAATATTTACTTGTCAAAGCGTGTTCGTATAAACCTACACCGTGTTCATATATTTCATAAGGTTGTGTTTGTACATGCAAAGTATTTATATGTATTTAGTTGTTTAATTCATGTCTAGTTTAAAACCTTCGTTTGAAGTAATCATAAATTAGTTTTGCTTTAGATTAAAGAATACATATGTGTATTTATATTTGTACTTATTAATAAAACATAATATTATTTTTAGTTTTATAATCGTAATTATAAGATACAATAAGTAATTAATCATTAAATACAGGTTTAAATAAAATAAACATTAATTAAAAATAAATGCTAGTCACAAGACTTGAACTTGTGACCTATAGGTTGTAAATAAAAAGACTTAACTAGTGAGCCACTTAATCATTTGTATTTATCTTATAAATACGATTATATAAATAAGAAATCTGATGTTATTAATTAGAAAATTTGATAAAAATAATGTCACTAGCAAGGTTTGAATCCCAAACCTTTAGTTTCTAATTTCCAAGACTTAACCAGTTGGACTACACCACCTTTTGATATGTATATTGAATTTTGATGAGTTTAACTATTTCTGATGGGTTTAAATATAATTCTGGTGTATTAAAAAGAATGTCTCTTGCAAGATATGAACCCAAGACCTCTTGGTTATAAGTTAAAGTCTTAACCAATAGACCACTTAGTGATTTATGTTTTAATTTATGAAATCTGATGTTTTATATAAGAATTCTGATGCATTTGATAGAAATTCTGATGTTTTTATGAAATTCTGATATTTTATCAGAAATTCTGATGACTCATCAGAAAATCTGATATTGCATCAGATTTCATTAGAAAATCTGATTTTGCATCAGATCTGGTACATTATATCAGAATCTGGTAAAAATATATGTCTCCAGCAAGAATTCGAACTTGAGACCTCTGGGTTGTAAACCAGCTGCTGAACCAACTGGGCTACAGGAGCCCTTGTGAACAAACAGCTTCATTGTTTATTTATTTACTCAGTTCACTGGTTTATCTTCTTCTTCATCATCTTTTATAGAAAACTAACATTCACAAAATAAATTATGCTATTCCATTTTCATTATAGATTAACCTTAAAGTTTCAAAAATAAAAATTTAGCTTTTGGTTACCTTGTTTAGGTCATGAAAAACATCGTCGGAAAGTACGTAAGTATCGCCGGAATTAGTATTTATTCACCGCAAAGGGTTTCAGTTGGTTGTTTTTCGTGGCTAAAGCTTTGAGTGGTTTAGTAGAGATAGTTAAGTAGTTTAGTAGGCATGGTGGTGAATGAAAGTGGTGTCGAGGTGGTGTTCGGCTTCGGTTACGGTTGCCTGACGTGAAGTCGTGGTCTCACGCAACTTTAATCCAATTACAACTAATTAGCTAGCGGTAAGTCGGTATCGAACTCAGGGAGTATGTGGAAAATATGTTTACTATGTAGCTTCAAATTAGCTAATTAAATTAAACTAGGTTGCTCAAAAGTAATTTAAATGATTTGTTGATTGATTTGATTAACTAAACAAAACGCAAATTAAAGATTGGTTGTAAAAACAGTTTTGGAGAAAGCGACCATCCTAGGTTTTCGGTTTCAATGGACATTCGCGTTTAAATCCCACTAGAAAGAATCACATAGACATGATTCATGTGTAATTACTTGTTCTGATAAAAGGGAACTAAGTACTCGGATTATGAAAATGCGAGGTTGTTACCCGATGACCAATTAACATCCAACCCTAATCCCTCTCGTGATATCTAGATTGTCAACGACACCAAGACGTACGATTTAGATTAAGATCAACATATCAATTAACAATTTACGACAAGCATTCTCACACCATAATAAACAAACAAAGATTGCAAGTCTATTATTCTAGAAATAAGGATAAAAACACAAATGTCTTTAGACAAACCTTCAACCTAGGATGATCACCACAAGTTTAGCCACTCATCGTTCGGTGCATCATCATCAAACAAAAGTCAATGTTCATACGATTAAAACACAAACCAAATTGTTTAGAAAGGTTTGGAACCAAGAACAAGTGCCAATTTTCGCCCTAGAACTGCTCCAAAACGTCTCCAATGATAGGATAGTGAAAAGACACTTCAAAAACTGATCATATAGGGCAGTTAAAAAATTCACGCTGGGCACCACCGTAAGCTACGGTGCCACCGTAGCCTAAGGTGCCATGATAACTTACTACGGCGACAATAAACTGGACTACGATGACAAAATGGATCCAGCAGGCACCGTAACCTACGGTGGACACCGTAGGCTACGGTGATCCCTGGGTTTCTCTCCCTTGTTCTTTCCTTAAATCCTCAGTCTCGCATATTTTGACTTTGCCAAATACAAGCTCCATTCCAAGCATTTTAAAACCACTTCCTTATGCTCCATCGTACCTGCAAAGCCAAACACACCATAGTCATCTAATTCCAAGCAATTAATCGAATTAAGCATAGTCCTACGGACCACCCGTCACATCCCCACACTTAACCGTTGCTTGCCACAAACAAACGTCAATTACCACAAATAATTTTTCTTAACAAGCGATTCATTTCAAACCAAGCAATTACCATTACCTTTTACTAACTCCCGTCATCCCACATGACACACTCCTCACAATGACTCTCCTCTTGGTGACAAAAGGCTACTAGCAAGATTGTGCTAGAACACTCAATGCAAATGTGTGATTGTGCGACAATAAGCTTGTATACAAATCAAATCTCTGCCTACAAAATGCTAATAGCATGCTTGTAAATCAAAAGGACTAATGGGTTAGTAACAAGGCTATGTGCAAAGGTAGGGAATGATGGGATATATATGCAAGTGGCTCATTGATCCGACCCGGTCTTACTATTACAACTAAGCAAAACAACTACTAACTAATTACACCACTTCACATCTCTTTTTTTCATTTTTCTTTCATTTTCTTTCACATCCATTTCCTTCTTTTAGTATTTGCTCGATTTTTTTATTTCAATAACAAACCAACATTGAAAACACTACAAACTAAGACTACTAGACCGGGTCTTCTCAAATGGGTAAAAATTTTTTGAAAGTAGGCACGGGTTAACAAATGATAGGCAATAGGCTCAAACATGGCTACTAAAGACCAAACCCCCGCCCTCACGCTACCAAGCTCATATATATACCGTATGAGGTCCAACCCCCCAAATCCCACACTCTCACACAACCTGACGAGGCTACCTAAATGCCCTTATCATCTTCACAAGCATACTAAACTAAGGCCTCAAAACGTATTTGCTATACAAGTTCTATTAACACAAATCACACACCGCCACTCAAACCAAAGAAAGAACATTTCTCAATCAAGTGTATGGCCCAAGAACTCACCATTAAAAGATAAAAGGGGTGGCCGATGTGTCATGCCGAATAATGGCAAGTTTTCAATTTAAACGGTATTCACTTGGTTTTGAAAAATTTTCAAAAATTTTGAAAAAAATCCCCCCATCCCCACATTGGGTGACATTGTCCCCAATGTATCGTTTTGGAAGGAAGTGGATCGCTAAATATCTCGCCTCCAAAAATCGCTTCCAAACTCAAATCCCAACTTTCTTTTTTTTATATATATATTCTGATTATTAAAAAAACCACCATCCATTCACAACCCATCAACTAACGACTTCAAAACACCACCCAACCATAAACATAAACAAGAATATATACAAAAATACAAGATGAGATAAAACACGACCTGATCAATAGTGTCTCGGTTGCGGAGGCCCAAAGAAGATGTCATAACATCCGCGAACTCTCCAAAACCAAATGAACCACTGCTACTACCACTTTGATCACCTCCTTGACCGGCTTGTTGGTTTCCCATGCCCGTGTGTGGATCCACCCATTGCGAATGATGTAATGGTGGGGTGGGGTATGTCACACTACCGTCGTAATGTGGTAGAGTAGAATAATCCACAACAGGAGGGTCGGCAACAACTAGTTGGCCCGCGTGCCAAGCATCAAGCATCCTTCTTTTCCCGTCATCAAGGTAACTGTTGTTTATCTCTTCTTCATGAGCATACATGTGAGCCCGATTCCATTGCTCCTGTCGATCATAATTACGCTTCAACGGGCGCTCTATGCTCGCCCCCATAAATGTTTGGTGATCAAAAGATATTGTCGTGAATCAATCCGATCCAAAAAAGGGGGGACGCATTCGTTTAACAACTTGCTCCATCGTCCATCCATAAGCCCAGTTTGAATCATATGCCATTTGTGCATAATCAAATGCACTTCCAATGTATCCCGACTGGTTTCCACCACTTCTTTCACCTCCACTTGGTCCTCCTCTACCAGTATTCATGGGCATTACATATGGGTCATCCAGTAATCATCATCGCCACTTGGAGCTTCATCCTCACTTTCAGGCTCATCGGCCTCACCCGGCTGTAGCGGTCTTGCATCCGCCTTTAAAACTCTCCATCTCTGACCTTCACTCTTCAATTTGTGATACCTCTCCGATTCGGAATACGACCAACCAGGCCCCAATTGCTTAACATCGAATGGTTTGAATTTTTTATACGACCCTTTGTCTAAAGACGTGATTGCCCCGTACATCTTGAGTAACGCGGTGATGAGTCGACAACGTGGTATTATCTTCCGCTGATCACTGTTTCGACTTATCTTCAATACCAAGAATCGGAAAGGGAAAATGGGAGCTCCCCTCAACAACTCATACAACACCGGTACTTCCAGATATCTCACCTCAACCTTATCGCCCTTCTAGGAATCACATTCTGCGTGCAAATCACCAACATTAATTTTGCTTCTATTATCAAATTCTTCTGGTACAGCTTCCCATGTGTAGTACTCGGCAAGAATAGATAATCCAACATTGTGTGTAATTGTGGATGCTTCTCTGGTGAAATGTACAAGTCTACCACCTTCGGATCATGTATTGATTTGCAGGTTTACTATAAATTTTGCTACCCTTCGCAAAGAATCAAAGGACATCTCAACTTCAATCCTATTTACCGTCCCAATCAACTTCATTTTCGACGCGCCTTTGAAAGGGGGACATTTTAGAGTGGCCATCCACTTCTGAATTTCTGCATCAGTCAAGTTTTTCCCTTCCTTATCCTGAAATTTGAGCTCCGCCTCCCAACCTAGCGCTTGAAATTTCTCGGTGAAACCAAAAGGACCAAAATCCACCTCACGGACCTCCTTTTCGCAAATAAAAGCTTCCTTGTGTTGAGCCAACTTATTATGTGATCATGGAATAACTCAGCTTGCCACTCAGAAGGTTGATCATGCAATGGACCAGATGTCCACTTCGGATTTGGCCCTCTCGGCCGTTCCTCTTCTGCTGTTCCTCCTCCAGGTCTTGATCTGCCAACCGAAGCAATCTCCTTTTCCTTCCAGATTTTCAGCCGGATTACTGGATGACCCCACATGTTCCTTTCCTTTACGACCCATATTCCTGCACACCACAACCACAAACACACAAAAACACAATTAAACTCCTATCACCCTAACATCCCCACACTTGCTTAACATTAAGGTTGTAGATGTATGTCAAGTAAATCATTCATCTTTTTGCAAAAAAATGGCCATTATTTCCCTAAATTATCAAAATTTTGCCCAAACATCATGTTTGACACAAACAACTTCATCTACAACCATACTCCTTTTACCAACTCAACAAATTCATAGCATTCTATCTCTACAAGCAAGTGTGTAAACAAAAACTAAGATGAAAACTTACAATTCTACAATATACATCAAATAATGAACATAAATTTCATACCTTTGCTATGAAGATGATAAGAATAACAAGAACTTCAAGCGAAGCAAAAAACCCCAAAAACCCCCAAAATTTCGGACCCTTGATGTCCAAAATCGACCGCCAAAACAGATGAATCTTTGAAATGTGAATGCAAATATGAATTCCTTGTGAAATTCTAGTCAAAATAGACCCAAAAATCACTCGATTTGGTTGAGATTTGAGAAAATGGTGCAAGGTTTTGGTTATGGAGGTTAGGGTTTTGTGTTTGGGGATGAATGGGGAAGAAGAAAGGGAATTGTGGTGATAAGGGTTAGAAACCCGTATATGTGTTGTGGATTAAAGTAATTTTTCGTTTTTTATTATATCCGGGCCCACGTCTCCAGCGACCACCGTAGCTTACGGTGGTCACCGTAGGCTACGGTGAAGCTGAAGACAAAATACTCACCTAAGACAGTTCCAAAATGGCATAGGATTTTGAGTTGGCCATCGTAAGCTACGGTGGCACCGTAGCGTACGGTGGCATCTGGGCGTTTTTATTTTGCAAAATTTGTTTTTTTTTAATTTTGTAATTTATGATTTTTATATTTTTCGAAAAGCATGAAAATTACCTTACCCCCCATGAAAAACCCGTGTTGTCCTCAACACAATGTTAAAAAATTCGGAAGAATTTCCACACACTTGTTTCAAACACAAGTTAAAAAAGGAACGGTAATTGTTTAAAACACTAAACTAAACTACGCTAGACTACATATTTACACTACCAAACCTGGGCCTCTTATGCTTGTTCCTCGTTCATCGGGCGTAGAATGTAGCCCACCTTGTCAAGCTCTAAGTTGTTGATGTCGTTTCCTTCTAAGTACGGTTTGAGCCGACGCCCATTCACCGTTTGCTTCGTGTTGGTCATGAACATCTTTAATATCAACATCATCGGATCACCCACTCATGTGATTACATATGGACCCATCCATTTGCTTTTCAATTTCCCCGCAAACAACTTCAATCGGGAATTGTATAACCATACCTTTTGACCCACTTCAAAGGTTCTTTTTCATATCTTTGCATCATGAACCTTCTTGAGCTTATCTTTAAATGCCGATGCACACTCATAAGCTTCATCCCGGATCTCTTCGATCTCGCTCAACTGTAGCTTCCGAATCTTTCCCGCTTCATTATAGTCCGCATTAACCGTTTTAATTGCCCAATGCGCTCGATGGGCTAACTCCATCGGTAAATGACACCCCTTCCCATACACTAACCGGTAAGGAGTTGTACCAATGGGAGTTTTGTATGCCGTTCGGTACGCCTATAGCGCATCATCCAACTTGCTTGACCAATCTTTTCTATCCGTCTGCACCGTCTTCATGAGAATTTCTTTGATTTGATGGTTAGATACTTAAACTTGTCCGCTCGTTTGCGGATGATATGGCATAGCAACCCGGTGGTTCACATTATAGCGCTTCAATAACCTCCCAAAATTAATAATTTTGAAATGCGAACCACCATCACTAATTATAACCCTTGGAATGCTGAAACGAGCATAGATGTTGGATTGAACGAACTTCCACACAACCGAATGATCATTGTTTCTTGTAGGGATGGCTTCAATCCATTTGGAGACATAATCCACCGCCACCAAAATATACAAAAACCCATTTGAACTCGGAAAAGGCCCCATAATGGGTTGCAAAGGCATCTCATCCCTCTTTGAAATACTTCCCATTTTTTGGCAATTTAGTCAATTCCGGGCAAACTCATATGCATCTTTGAAAATTGTGGGCCAATAAAACCCACACGTGAGTACCCGATATCCCGTCTTGTGTCCACTAAAATGACCCAGCAAGCGGATGAATGAGCATGGGTCAATATTTCTAACACTTCCGTCTCGGGCACACATCTTCTAATCACTTGATCGGGCCCGATTTTGAAAAGGTCCGGCTCGTCCGATACATATTGCTTGACTTGAACCATGAATTGTTGCCTCCTTTTCTTGTTCCAATGGCTTGGGATTGCACCCGTGGCTAAGTAGTTAACATAGTGAGCATACCACGATGCAACAAAAGTAGACACGGCCAACAATTGTTCATCGGGAAACCGTTCATTAATCTCACTCACGTCATCAACTCCTTCTAATGGAATTCGAGATAAATGATCCGCCACTATGTTTTCACTTCCTTTCTTATCTCGAATTTCCAAATCGAATTCTTGTAAAAGCAAAACCCATCTAATCGACCGAGGCTTTGCATCGTTCTTTTCCATCGAATATTGGACCGCACTATGGTTCGAATACACAATCACCTTGCTCCCCCATATGTATGACCGAAATTTGTCCAAGGCATACACCACTGCTAACAACTCCTTTTCGGTTGTGGTGTAATTTAGTTGCGCCTTGGACAATGTCTTGCTTGCGTAGTAAATCACCACCGCTTTTTATCAATTCGTTGCCCCAAAACCGCTCCAATTGTCATGTCACTTGCATCATACATAATCTCGTTTGACCAATCTGGTGGTTGCAAAATAGGAGCTTTTACCAACTGTTCCTTCAAAACATTGAAAGCTTGCAAACATCATCAGTAAAATCAAAAGGAACATCTTTTAATAACAAATTACATAAATGTTTAGTAATAACACCGAAACCTTTAATAAATCGTCGATAAAAACCAGCATGTCGAAAAACGACCTCACCCCCTTAATATTCTTTGGTGGAGGCAAAGATGATATTACCCGAATTTTTGCCTTGACCACCTCCATACCTCTTTTCGAAAAAAACATGGCCCAACAAATACCCTCTTGTACCATGAAATGACTTTTCTCCCAACTTAGCACCAAAGTTTTCTCGACACATCTTTTTAAAACTTTTGGTAACTCATCGAGACAAGACTTAAAATTGGTGCCGAAAATGGAAAAATCATCCGTGAACACCTCAAGCGACTCCCCAACCATGTCCGAGAAAATACTCATCGTACATCGTTGGAAGGTTGTCGGGGCGTTACACAAGCCAAAGGGCATTCGTTGAAAAGCAAAAGTTCCGTAAGGACAAGTGAAAGTGGTTTTGTGTTGGTTATCCAGGTGAAGGGCAATTTGGTTATACCTCGAATACCCATCTAAGAAGCAATAATATTTTTGACCCGATAATTTTTCAATAATTTGGTCAATAAAAGGTAATGGAAGATGGTCCTTAGAAGTGGCGGCATTTAACTTTTGGTAATCAACACAAACACGCCACCCGGTGACCGGTCGGGTGGCTATTTGTTCACCATATTCATCTTTAACAACTTGAATGCCATCTTTTTTAGGTACCACTTGGGTAGGACTTACCCAATCACTATCCAAAATCGGATAGATTATTCCGGCATCCAACCATTTAATTACTTCCTTTTTTACCACTTCCCTTAGATTCGGGTTCAATCTCCTTTGAGCCTCTCTAGTTGGTTTCGCATCCTCGGTCGTTATGATTTTGTGCATGACGATGGACGGACTAATTCCTTTCAAGTCGGCAATCATCCACCCAATAGCTGCTTTATTCACTTTCAACACTTCAACAATGCTTGCTCTTGATCCATCTCCAAATTAGAGGCAATAATGACCGGTAAAGTGTCATTATCCCCTAAAAGCATACTTCAAATGGCTTGGCAAATCTTTCAACTCCAACTTCAGTGGCTCTTCCAATGACGGCTTCATACCCGAACTAATCTCCACCAGTAAACTCTCAAATTGATGGGTCCATGGCGGTCGACCCACTTTAACTGCCAAAGCATCTAACTTTTGCTCCTCAATCCTTAGCGCACAAGCATGTACCTGTTCAGAAAAATCACAAATATAAGTATCCACATTATCTTCCTCATACTCGTGTGGATCACACCCGTCAACCAAATCTGCCATAAAACACTCATCAATCCCTATAGAATTAGAAGTTTTAGTAAAAACATTCAATCTCATTTTTCTATTGCCGAATGTCATGTCGACTGTACCAAATCGACAATCAATCACGGCATGAGCGGTGCTCAAAAAATGGCCGACCCAAAATAACATTTTGTTGTTGTCTTGGGTCCGCGGATGAGTAATCTAAGACTAAAAAGTCCACCAGATAGTAAAACTCATCAACCTTAACTATAACATCTTGCACCATCCCTCGGGGTAGCTTATGAGACAAATCGGCTAGAACCACCGTTGTCTCAACCCGTGCTAATGGACCAAAATCATATTGGTCATATAAGCCCCCCGATAAAATACTTACTCTGGCTCCAAGATCTAACAACGCCTTTGACATTTGAAAATTTCCAACTTGAATTTTTATTAATGGCATTCCCGGATCTTGGAGCTTAGGAGGAAGTTCCCCATTAAGCACCCCACTTACCTGTCCCGTTAAGTCAACCCACTTAGGCATTTTTTTCTTTTGTTGCCTTTTGTGTGCACGATTCTTTTAAAAATTTCTCATAAGCGGGCACTTGTTTAATTGCATCAAGTAAGGGAAGGTTCACTTTAACTTATTTGAAAACATCTAACAATTCCTCTTTTTGAGGACCCCTTTTTGAAATGAAATTTTTTACCCGGGTCAATTAGAGCGGAAGGAAATGGGACTTGACTTGGTCCCCCTTCCTCACTTTTATCTTCCAAAATTTCACTCAACCCCGGGTTTTTAATCTCTTTTTCAACAATTGGGTCCTTTGAAACAATTAAGGGTGAAATTTCATCCTCATGACGTTCGTTTCCTGTCATATCCTCAACCACACCATCAACCAACCCCGGTGACAAATTTGCCTTAAATTCTTTTCCAATTCTTAAGACACTAACATGGTTAATAGGAATATTACGCGAAGAATTATGAAAAGGATTTACCTTTGTGTCGCTAGGAAGTTGACCCTTACCCTTTTTTAACTCCGCCACCTCGGTTGCAAGTTGACCCATTTGAGTGGTCAATGTTTGAATGCTCTTATCACAGACCTCATCCTTTTGCATCCTAACTTCATCAAGTTGATTTCTCTTTTGCATGTCTTGTTGTATCATTCGGAGCATATCCATAACTTCATTTCCACTTGATGATACTTGACCCGAAGACCCACCTTGACCACCCGTTTGTTGAAATTGACCTTGGTAGCCTTGATTATTCCCGCTTCTAAAATTTCCTTGATTATATTGTTGACGCGGAACAAAATTTCCTTGGGTTCCTTGAAAATTTGGATTGGCTTGATTTGCCGGGTTCCCATAACGATAATTTGGATGATTCCTTAACTCTGGGTGGTATGTGTTCGAGTTCATGTTGAAATTTCTACCACCCCTTTTTAAACGCCTCATGAAACATCTCCCCTACTTGTTGTTGGAATTCACGAATACTCTTCCATGCGTCATTGGTCTTTCTGGCGGTGAAAAATTCTTCCAAAAATCTTTGTTGCATTTCCGCCCATGTATAAACCGATGTGGAAGGTAACGTACAAAACCGCCTTTTTGCCTTGTCCTCCAACGAGAATTGGAAAAGAACCAACTTAACGTCATCGGATGAAAATCCTTGACCTCCAATAGTGTTACAAATGGAGTCATAAGCTTCCAAATGAAAATATGGTTCTTCCGTTGCTAACCCTTTATACTTCGACAAACTTTAGAGGGCATTGGTTCTAACTTTGAATGTTCTTCCATCCGGATGATGAAGAATTACCACCGGAGAAGGGTTGTTGTGATAACCGGCCGGAAGTGAGCTTCAACCCCTCTTACCACTTCTCTATGATGCTTCGTGGAGCACCTAACGGTACTCTTGGTCAACCCGCTTGACCTTGCACCACCCCTTGGGGTGAAAATTGTTGTTGGTAGTGAGGTTTTTGTACTTGCGGTTGTTGCATCGGCCTTTGAAATTGTGGAGGTTGTTGAAACTTGGTTTGTGGATATAGAGGTTGAACCTGTTGTAGAGGCATGGACCGTTGAAACTGTGGCCCATGTGGACGAATTTGTTGTATCCCTGTTGGTTGCCTAACCACTTCATGAACTTGTTCCAATTGTTGTCTTTGTTGGTACATCACACCTCCTTGAGGTCCCAAATTACCTCCATCACCTCCATAATAATACCCTCCTCTTCATATCCTCTAAACTCGTCATCATAACCATCATCAAATCCATCCCTCCAACACCCGAAGATTGCACATATTGCGAAGATGGGTTATGAAACCCCGTTTGATGTGATGGTTGGAAGGTGGAAGTAGTGTGAACAATGGTTGAACTTGGTTGGAATTGATTGGTGGTATTTTTGAGTGGAATATGATTGACCGGTAGTTGGGAAAAACGATGAAAATGGTGGAACCATTGTTGAAGGGTTAAAGGTGAGGCGATTTCGGTTGAGTGGTTGCAGGTGATGTGGTGTTGGTTGGTTGTACTTCCAATGTTGAAGTAGGATTGGTAGTAGGGTTTGGTGAAGGTGTAGATGGTGTTACTTGACCCGTAGTGGGAGTTGGTAGATCCATGGTGTGTTTTGGTGTAGTAGGTGTTGTAGGTGAACTAATGATTCCGTTTTCTCGAAGTAAGACTCGGTTTTGTTGTAAGGTTAGCTCGATTTCCGGATCAAATACTAGCGGTGATGACTTGTGAGAGCCTCTAGTATGCATACACCTGTAAGTACCTACACACTAAACACAACCAGCGTAAACCCGAAAATAACAAACAAAAGCTACTAAATTAACACACATTGCGCACTACTCCCCGACAACGACACAAAAATTTGACGTGAAGTCACGGTCTCACGCAAATTTAATCCAATTACAACTAATAAGCTAGCGTTAAGTGGGTATAGAACTCAGGAGTATGTGGAAATATGTTTACTATGTAACTTCAAATTAGCTAAGTAAATTAAACTAAGTTGCACAAAAGTAATTTCAATGTTGTTGATTGATTTGATTAACTAAACAAAACTCAAATTAAAGATTGGTTGTAAAAACAGTTTAGCAGAAAGCGACCATCCTAGGTTTTCGGTTTCAATTGACATTCGCGTTTAAATCCCACTAGAAAGAATCACATAGACATGATTCATGTGTAATTACTTGTTGTGATAAAAGGAAACTAAGTACTCGGATTATGAAAATGCGAGGTTGTTACCCGATGACCAATTAACTAACATCCAACCCTAATCCCTCTCGTGATATCTCGATTTTCAATGACACCAAGAACGTACGATTTAGATTAAGATCAACACATCAATTAACAATTTACAAACAAGCATTCACACACCATAATAAACAAACAAAGATTGCAAGTCTATTATTCTACAAATAAGGATAAAAACACAAATGTCTTTAGACAAACCTTCAACCTAGGATGATCACCACAAGTTTAGCCACTCATCGTTCGTTGCATCATCATCAAACAAAAGTCAATGTTCATGCGAATTAAAACACAAACCAAATTGTTCAGAAATATTTGGAACCAAGAACAAGTGCCAATTTTTGCCCTAGAACTGCTCCAAAATGTCTCCAATGATAGGATAGTGAAAAGACATTTCAAAAACTGATCATATAGGGCAGTTACAAAATTCACGCTGGGCACCACCGTAAGCTACGGTGCCACCGTAGCCTACGGTGGCCATGATAACTTCCTACGGCGACAATAAATTGTACTACATCAACAAAATGGATCCAACAGGCACCGTAACCTACGGCGGACACCATAGGCTATGATGATCCCTGGGTTTCTCTCCCTTGTTCTTTCCTTATATCCTCAATCTCGCATATTTTGACTTTGCCAAATACAAGCTCCAATCCAAGCATTTTTGTAAACCACTTCCCTATGCTCCATCATACCTGCAAAGCCAAACACACCGTAGTTATCTAATTCCAAGCAATTAATCGAATTAAGCGTGAGATTTATGCCGTATATAATACTTACGGGTGGTCACCGAAACAGGTTTTCTTGCCGGAGTTGATGGAGAAAGGTGTAGTTTGTGAATGAAGGTGAGGCTGGTTTTGCAAGTGGATTAAACTCTCTATTTATAGAGGGAAAAAGGAAGGTTCTCATTAAAGAGAGTTTGCAGAGATTTTCAAAAGTCAATTTGCATGAAATTATTCCTGTATGAATACTTTATTCTAAAAATTTCTCATCCATCCATTTTGTATCAATTTGCAAGTTTTGTCTAATGACGAGTGGTCCATAGGACAACCCTTAAATATTATAAAACGATCAGCATATCACGCTTTATTCGGTTTATTCGCTAGAATATGGTCACTACGGTATGTTTGGTGTTTCAGGTGAAAACGGGCTTTAATATGTGGTTATATGGTGCTTGGATGGGAACTTGTACTTGGTGGAAACAATCGGGATTGATGAAGATATGATAAAATAACAAATGAGGGAGTTCCAGGCACGGCCGTAGCCTACGGTGAGGACCGTAGGTTACGGCCCTCATTGATTTAATTTTGAGCCGTAATCCAGAAGCCAATCGCCGTAGGGGATTTTCATGACCACCGTAGCCTACGGTGGGTGTCGTAGGCTACGGTCCTCAGCAGCGAAAAAGTGTAACTGCTCCATTTAATTCATTTTTCAAGAGCCTTTTCATTATCTAATCATTACCAGACGTTTTGCAGCAGTTTTTGGTGGCGAATTTGGGTGTTCTTCTTGGCTTGTGAACAATTCTAAACATTTCGGTTTGTAATTTGATTTCTATGAATACTTTTTTGAATGTTATGATGATTCACCGAGTCATGAGTGGCTAAACTCATCGGTGATCATCCTAGGTTGAAGGTTTTCTCATGACATTTGTGTTTCGTTTCGAATTTCTAGGATAATAAACTTGCGTTGTTTGTTTATTATGGTGTGTTGATTGCTTGTTTGTAAAGTGTTAATCTGTATGTTAATCATAATATGAAATCATACGTTCTTGGTGCCATTGGCAATCGAGATATCATGGGTAGGATTGGGGTTGGATATTGATTGATTGGTCATCGGGTAACAACCTCGCATTAGTGTAATCCGAGTACTTAGTTCCCTTTCATCACAACAAGTAATAACACATGAACCATGTCTATGTGGTTCTTTCTAGTTGAAACTAAACATGAATGTAAATGAAACTAGAAACCTAGAATGGTCATTCATCTCTAAATTGTTTACAAACCAAATCTTTCTTTCGCAAATTACTTAGTTAATCTTAGTTTTAAAATCAACAATCAAAATCATTGAAAATTATTTTTCTGCAATTTAGTTTAATTTAATTAGTTAATTGATAAGGCTATAAAATAAACACATTTTTCACAAACTCCTCGTGTTCGATACCCACTTACCGCTAGCTAATTAGTGGTAATTGGATCAAATTTGCGTGACACTCCGACATCGCGTCAAATTTTGGCGCCGTTGCCCTGGAGTAGTGTGCAATGTGTGTTAATTTAGTAGCTTTTGTTTGTTATTTTCGGGTTTACGATGGTTGTGTTTAGTGTGCAGGTACTTACAGGTGTATGCATACTAGAGGCTCCCACAAGTCATCACCATTAGCGTTCGATTCAGAAATTGAAAGAACTTTGTGGCAACAATGAGTTTTACTTAGGGAGAACAAAATCATTGGTTCACCTACTTCACCGATTACACCAAAACATACCATGGATTTACCGACTCCCACTACGGGTCAAACATCACCGTCTACACCTTCACCAAATCCTACTACAAATCCTACTTCTACATTGGAAGTACAATCAACTAACACCACATCACCCGCAATCACTCAAACCGGACCCGCCCTTACTTTTACTTCCACCACAATGGTTCCACCATTTTCATCTTTTTTCCCAACAGCCGGTCAATCATCTTCCACTCAAAAATACCACCAAACCAATTCCAACCCAGTTCAACCATCGTCCATACTACATCCACTTTCCAACCTTCACATCAAACGGGTTTTTATCAACCATTGTCTCAATATGTGCAATCTTCGGGTGTTGGAGGAGAAGATTTTTATGATGGATATGATGATGAGTTAGAGGATACGAAGAAGAGGGGTATTATTATGGGGGAGAAGGAGGTAATTTGGGACCTGAAGGAGGTATGGTTTACCAACAAAGGCAACAAGTGGAACAAGTTCAAGACTTGGTTAGGCAACCAACGGGGGTACAACAAGTTCGTCCACATGGGCCACAGTTTCAACGGCCCGTGCCTTTACAACAAGTGCAAGTACAATATCAACAACCTCCACAAGTGTAAAGAACGATGCAACAACCGGCTGTGAAACAACCTCACTACCAACAACAATTTGCACCTCATATGAGTAGACCAAGAGTACCGTTAGGCGCTCCATGAAGATATCATAGAGAAGTGGTACGAGGAGTTGAAGCTCATTTCCGACCGGTTATCACAAACAACCCTTCTCCGGTGGTAATTCCTCATCATCCGGATGGAAGAACTTTTGAGGTGAACCAATGCGCTCCAAAGTTTACCTAAATTCAAAGGGTTAGCATCGGAAGAACCCTACTTTCATTTGGAGGCTTATGACTCCATTTGTAACACTATTGGGGGACAAGGATTTTCAGCGGATGAGGTTAAATTGGTTCTCTTTCTATTTTCGTTGGAAGACAAAGCAAAAAGATGGTTTTATACGTTACCTTCCACCTCGATATACACTTGGGCTGATATGCAACAAAAATTTTTAGAAGAATTTTTCACCGCCCAAAAGACGAATGATGTGAGAAAAAGTATTTGGGAATTTCGGCAACAAGTGGGTGAGATGTTTCATGAGGCGTTTGATAGGTTCAACATAATGCTTAAAAATTGTCCACATCATGATATTGCTCTTTGGGAGCTTTTACATGCTTTTCGTGAGGGGTTGAGTGATGGTGATGCTCGGATTTAGTGTCGGTTTCTAATGGTACATTTTGCACAAATTACGAGCAAGACGATTGGGATTTCTTGGAACAAATGTCGTTTAATTCTAAAGGGCAGGCACAAGCATCGAGAAATAAGAAGTATGTGGTTACAAGACCACAAGTAAATGCCGTGGAGGATGTAGAGGTACACTCAACTAATCAAGTTTTTAATGTGTGTACTAATTGCAATGAAATAGGCATGCGGCGGATGTTTGTGTGGCGGCATGTGTTGAAGGTCAAGCGGAGGAGGTAAATGCTATTCAAGGGGGTGGTAGAAATTTGGCATGAATTCGAACACATACCACCTCGGGTTAAGGAATCATCCCAATTTCCGTTATGGGAACCCGACGAATCAAGCTAATCCTAATTTTCAAGGAGCTCAAGGGAATTTTGTTCCGCGTCAACAATACAATCAAGGTAATTTTAGAAGCAAAAATAATCAAAATTACCAAGGGCAATTTCAACAACCGGGTGGTAGTCAAGGTGGTTCTTCGGGTCAAACTTCATCAAGTGGGAATGAAGTTATGGATATGCTCCGAATGATGCAACAAGACATGCAAAAGAGGAACCAACTCGATGAGGTCCGGATGCAAAAGGATGAGGTTCGTGATAAAAGCATCCAAACGTTGACCACTCAAATGGGTCAACTTGCATCCGAGGTAGCGGAATTGAAAAAAGGTAAAGGGCAACTTCCTAGTGACACCAACGTAAATCCTTCTCATAATAATTCACATAATATTCCTATTAACCATGTTAGTGTCTTAAGAAGTGGTAAAGAATTTAAGGCAAATTTATCACCGGGTTTGGTTGATGGGGTGGTTGAGGATATTACGGGTAATGAAAGTGATGAGGATGAGGGGTCACCCTCAATTGTGTCTAAGGACCCTAACATTGAAAAGGTAATTAAAAAACCGGGGTTGGGTGAAATTTTACAAGATAAAAATGAGGAAGGGGGACCTAGCCAAGTTTCATTTCCTTCGACTTTACTTGACCCGGGTAAGAAAAATTTTATTTCAACTAGGGGTCCTCAAAAAGAGGAAATGTTGGATGTGTTTATGCAAGTTAAATTTAACCTTCCATTGCTTGATGCAATTAAGAAAGTACCCGCTTATGCAAAATTTTTAAAAGAATTATGCACACAAAAGAGGCAACAAAAGAAAAATATGCCTAAGCGGGTTGATTTAACCGGTCAAGTAAGCGCGGTGCTTAAAGGGGATCTTCCTCCTAAGCTCCAAGATCCGGGACGCCATTAATTAACATTCAAGTTGGAAATTTTCCAATGTCGAGGGCGTTGTTAGATCTTGGAGCCGAGTGAGTATTTTACCGGGGGGATTATATGATCAATACGATTTTGGTCCATTAGCGTGGGTTGAGACAACTGTGGTTTTGGCCGATTTGTCTGGTAAGTTACCACGGAGGATGGTACAAGACGTTATAGTAAAAGTGGATGAATTTTACTATCCGGTTGACTTTTTAGTCCTAGACTACTCATCTACGGACCCAAAACAACAACAAAATGTTATTTTAGGTCGACCATTTTTGAGCACCGCGCATGCCGTTATTGATTGTCGATTTGGTACGGTCGACATGACGTTCGGTAATAGGAAAATGAGATTAAATGTTTTTACTAACATATCTAGTTCTGTTGGTCTTGATGAGTGTTTTATGGCAGATTTAGTCGACGGGTGTGACCAACACGAGTATGAGGAAAATAGCATGGAAACTTGTGTTTGTGATTTCTCTGAACAGGTACATGCTTGTGCATTGAGGATAGAGGAGCAAAAGTTGGATGCTCTAGCGGTAAAAGAAGGTCGACCGCCATGGACCCACCAGTTTGAGAGTTTACTTGTGGAGATTGATTCGGGTACAAAGCCATCATTGGAGGAGCCACCAACATTGGAGTTGAAGGACTTGCCGAGGCACTTGAAATACGCATTTTTGGGGGATAATGACACTTTACCGGTCATTATTTCCTCTAACTTGGAAAAAGCTCAAGAGGAAGCATTGTTGGAGGTATTGAAAGCAAATAAAGCGGCCATTGGATGGACAATTGCCGATTCAAAAGGGATTAGTCTGTCGATCGTTATGCCTATCACAACCGAAGATGCAAAACCAACACGAGAGGCTCAAAGGCGATTGAACCCGAATCTTCGAGAGGTAGAAAAAAGGAGGTAATTAAATGGTTAGATGCGGGAATTATCTATCCAATTTCATATAGTATTTGGGTAAGTCCTACCCAAGTTGTGCCTAAGAAGGCCGGTATTCAAGTTTTAAAAGATGAAAATGGTGAACAAATAGCCATCCGACCGGTCACCGGGTGGCGTGTTTGTATTGATTACCGAAAATTGAATGCCGCCACTTTTAAGGACCACTTCCCGTTATCTTTTATTGATCAAATTATTGAAGAATTGTCTGGTCAAAAATATTACTGCTTTTTATATGGGTATTCGGGATATAACCAGATTGCTATTCACCCGGATGACCAACAAAAAACCACCTTTACCTGCCCATATGGCACTTTTGCCTTTCGGCGAATGCCATTTGGCTTATGTAATGTCCCGGCGACTTTCCAACGATGTATGATGAGTATTTTCTCGGACATGGTCGGGGAGTCGCTTGAGGTATTCATGGACGATTTTTCCATATTTGGACCAAATTTTGAGTCATGTCTCGACGAATTAGAAAAAGTTTTAAAAAGATGTGTCGAGACTAATTTGGTGCTAAGTTGGGAAAAAAGTCATTTCATGGTCCAAGAGGGAATTGTGTTCGGTCATGTTATACTAAAAGAGGAATGGAAGTGGACAAGGCAAAGATTCGAGTAATTTCATCTTTCCCTTCACCAAAGAATGTGAAAGGGGTGCGATCGTTTCTTGGTCATGCGGGCTTTTCCGCCGATTTATTAAAGGTTTTCGTGTTATCACCAAACCTTTATGTAATTTGTTGCTTAAAGATGTTCCTTTTGACTTTACTAATGAATGTTTGCAAGCTTTCAATGTTTTGAAAGAACAACTGGTGAAGGCGCCCATTTTGCAACCGTCGGATTGGTCGAAGCTGTTTGAAATTATGTGCGACGCTAGCGACATGACCATTGGAGCAGTTTTGGGCCAAAGGGTCAACAAAAAGCCGGTGGTAATCTATTATGCTAGCAAAACTTTGTCCGAGGCTGCAACTGAATTACACCACAACCAAAAAGGAGTTGCTTGCGGTGTTGTATGCCTTGGACAAGTTTCGCTAATATATTTGGGGGAGCAAAGTGGTTGTGTACTCGGACCATAGCGCGGTTCGATACTTGATGGAGAAAGACGCGAAGCCCCGATTGATCCTTGGGTATTATTACTACAAGAGTTTGATTTGGAAATCCGGGACAAAAAGGGATGTGAAAATGTTGTGGCGGATCACTTGTCCCGGATTCCATTAGAAGGTGTTGATGATATGAGCGAGATTAATGAACGGTTTCCCGATGAGCAATTCTTGGCCGTTTCTACTTTTGTTGCACCGTGGTATGCCCATTACGTGAACTATTTGGCCACGGGTGCTATTCCGGATCATTGGACCAAGAAACGAAGATAACAATTTATGGTTCAAGTTAAACAGTATATAGGGATGAACCAGGATCTCTTCAAGATTGGACCCGACCAAGTGATTCGAAAGATGTGTGCCGGAACGGAGGTTTTGGAAATTTTGACCCATGCTCATTCATCCGCTTGTGGGGGTCACTTTAGCGGACACAAGACGGGGTATCGGGTTCTTACTTGTGGGTTTTATTGGCCCACAATTTTCAAAGATGCATGTGAGTTTGCCCAAAATTGTTTAAATTGCCAAAAGATGGGAAGCATCTCGAAGCGGGATGAAATGCCTCTACAACCAATTTTGGTGGTTGAGATATTTGATGTTTGGGGCATAGATTTCATGGGCCCTTTCCCGAGTTCAAATGGTTTCTTGTATATTTTGGTGGCGGTAGACTACGTCTCGAAGTGGATTGAAGCCATACCTACAAGGACAAACGACCATTCGGTAGTTTGTAAATTCGTTCAATCCAACATCTTCGCTCGTTTCGGGATTCCTAGAGTTATAATTAGTGATGGGGGTTCGCACTTCAAGATTTTAATTTTGGGAAGCTTTTGAAGTGGTACAATGTCAATCACCCAATCGCTATGCCTTATCATCCGCAAACAAGCGGACAAGTTGAAGTTTCTAACCGCCAAATTAAAGAAATCCTCATGAAGACGGTGCGAACGGATAGAAAAGTATGGTCGAGTAAGTTGGATGACGCGTTGTGGGCGTATCGAACGGCCTACAAAACTCCCATTGGTACAACTCCTTACCGGTTAGTGTATGGGAAAGGATGTCATTTACTAATGGAGTTAGCTCACCGGGCACATTGGGCGATTAAAACGGTGAATGTGGATTATGATGAGGCGGGTAGAATTCGGAAGCTACAGTTAAGTGAGATAGAAGAGATCCGCAATGAAGCTTATGAATGTGCATCGGCGTACAAGTATAAACTCAAGAAAGTCCATGACGCGAAGATAAGGAAGCGAATTTTGAAGTGGGTCGAAAAGTGTGGTTATACAATTCGCGATTGAAGTTGTTCGCGGGTAAGTTGAAGAATAAATGGATGGGTCCATACATAATCATGCGCGTGGGGAGGTTTGGAGATGTAGACATTCAAGATGTTCAAACTAATACGAAGCAAACGGTAAATGGGCACCGGCTCAAACGTACATGGAAGGGAACGACATCAAGCATCTCGAGATTGACAAGGTGGGCTACATTCTAAGCCCATTGGATGGCGAACAAGCGTAAGAGGCCCAGGTTCGGTAGTGTACATATATAGTTTAGTTTCTTTAGTTAGTTTGTTTTTGAAAATTGTCGTGCTCGTTTAAACTTGTGTTCGAAACAAGTGTGGGGAAATTCTTACGAATTTTTCTAACATAGTGTTGAGGACAACATGGGTTTTTTATGGGGGTAGGGTAATATTTTAAAAATTACAATTTTAAAAAAATACATATATAAAACTTGAACTTTGAAAAAATCACGAAGGACAAATGCCCAGATAGAGAAAAAAATTTCCTTACGGCCTTTAGGGTCTGTTCTACGGTGATGTTTTTAGTCAAGGTTACGGTTCGCAATGGAAGTTCAGAGGTTTTGTTTTGTTCGCAATTTCTAATATATATATATATATGTACAATAAAACATTAATTTCAAGAAGCGGCCCCATCCATTCATTCTTTGATTACACCCCATCCACAAACAACATTTCATCTTTCACTTTAATCTTCAAGAACCCTAACTTCCCTTTCAACCTCCATAACTTCAAGGTTTCATAACTTTCACATCTTGTCCAAACCAAGTGATTTTTTAGTCCATCTTAATTAAAATTTCACAAGGAATTCAAATTTGTAGTTACATTTTGAAGATTCCTTTGTTGTGATGGTGGGTTTTTTGCTCAACTTGAAGTTCTTGTTATTCTCATCCTCTTCAAAGCCAATGTATGCGATTTTTGTGTAATATTTGAAGTACATTGCAGGTTTGTAAGTTTTCATAATTGTTTTTGCTTACACACTTGTTTGTAGTGGTTAAATAATAGAACTTTGTTGAGTTTGTTGAATATATGGAGATGTAGATGATATCTAGTTGAAAACTTTTGGGAAAACTCGATATTGTAGGGACATCATGCCCAAATTTTGTTTGAAAAATATGATTTTTGAGTTCCTACATCTATATTCATAGTATCAAGCAAGTGTGGAGAAGGTGTTGAATATGAACTTATGGGATTTATGTGTTTTTTTGTTTGATGTGTGTAGGAATGGGAAGAATAAAGGTAAAGCTGTAGAAGGGTCATCGAGTCAACAAGAGGCACAACAAAAGAAGAGAAAATTGGTTCGGGTGGGTGACCCGGACTCGGAAGAAGATGCTCCACAAAGGGGTCCAAAACCAAAGTGGACATCCGGTTCTTTACTAGGACCAACCCGAGGAGTGGCGAACCGAGTTATTCCATGACCAAATGAACCGGTTAAAACAACGCACGGAGGCTTTCATTTGCGAAAATGAAATTAGAGAAGTGGATTTTGGGCCTTTCGGGATCACAAATAAATTCAAAGCTTTAGGTTGGGAAGCCGCATGTAAGTGTTATGATGGTGCGGGAAGGAACCTGTATGATGCGGAAATACAGGAGTGGATGGCCACGTTGAAATGTTCACTAAAGCCTCCAAGATGAAGTTAATTGGGAAGGTGAATGGCATCGAGGTGGAAATGTATTTTGACACATTGAAGCGAATTGCCATGTTCGACAGCAAGCCCACCAATCAATATGTGATTCCAAACTTAAAAGATTTATACTTTGAGTCGGATAAGCATCCTAGGTGGAGCAATATGTTACGTTACTTGTTCTTTCCCAAACAACCGGTGGAAGGCTCTACCGAAAAAATTTGAGAATCGAGGCAAAGCTTATGTTGGTAATTGTGACACAGAATGTCATCCCACGTCGAGGTGACAAGGTTGAAGTTCGACACCCTGAAGTTCCGATTTTATACTCCTTGCTCAATGGTACTCCATGATTCCATACTGTTTCTTGGTCCTAAACAACATTTGGATAAGTAGAAACAGTTTTGAAAGAAAGATTATTCCACATTGCCGACTCATTACTACCATGTTGAAGATGTATGGGGCAATTGGTCCTGATGATAAAGGGTCGTATAAAAGATTCATGCAATTCGATATAAAGCAGCTGGGTAGTGGGTGGAAGTATGCTGAATCTGAACGGTACCACAAGCTTAAGAGTGAAGGGCATAGATGGAGGGTTTGAAAGGCGGATGCAAGACCGTTGGGTCCGGGTGAAGCGGATGAACCCGAAAGCGAGGAGGAAGCTGCAACTGGTGATGAGGACTACATGGATGACCCATATGTAGCCCCGATGAATGTGGATCAAGGGGGTACCAAGTGGGAGTCATATGCATGGAGGGGGATTCTTTAATTATATGGAGCGTTCTTATGAGCCAAATTGGGCACATCAAAGAATGATGCAAGAACTGATCAAGAATCAGCGTCCGCCACCGTCCATATTTGACAACTGGTCCGGGTCTGAACGGACATTCTTTGGTGATCAAACTTGGACGGGTGCAAGCATGGAACGAGTTCTTAAACATAATTTTGATAGCAAGAGTCATGGAACCGAACTCACGCTTATGCCCGCGAACAAGAAATAAGTAACCGATATATGATGATCAAAACCGTCGTCTGCGTGCCGATTGGCATGCCAGGCGACCGGTTGTTGTTAACCCGACACCGGTTGATTATTCGGCATTGCCTCCGTATGACGGTAGTAATTCATATCCCACGCCACCGTTGCATCATTCGCAATGGGTAGACCCTCGAGAGAGCCATCAATCGCAGCAAGGAGGAGATGAAGGCGGTAGTGGAAGCGGCGCATTCGCATTTAAGGAGCTCTCGGAGATGATGACATCCATTTTCGGGCTTCCTCAGCCGCGATACTATTAGTCAGGTGGTGCTCTTCCTTGTATATTATTGTAGCTATTTTTATGTTTATGTTTTCGTTGGGAGGTTGGGTGGTGTTTAGTTGCTTGTTGTGTTTTATGGGATATGTTAGTTGGTGGTGTTTAAAAAAAATTGTGGTTTGAGAAATTAAGCAAAAGTCAATGTTCTTGTTGAAAGCGATCTTCCCTTCAAAACCATACATTGGGGACAATGTATACCAAGTGTGGAGATGAGGGGAAACTTTTTTAGAATTGTGAAAAATTGTTAAACCAAGCGAAAAAATTGTTGAAATTTGAAAATTTGACGTTGTTCCACATGACACACCAACACCCTTTTCTAGTCATTTCTTGGTGAGTTCTTGGGCCATACACATGATTATTAGAGATTATTCCTTTGTTTGAGTGGCGGTTTTTGATTTGTGTTTATAGAACTTGTGTATGAATGCTTGTTGAAACCTAGGATTAGCATGCTTGTGGAAATGATAGAGGCATTTAGGTAGCTTTGTCTGGATGTTGAGAGTGTGGGTTTGGGGGGTTGGACCTCATACATTATATATATGAGCTTGGTAGCGAGAGGGGCGGGGGTTTGGTCTTTACTAGCCCATTTGAGCCTAAAGCCGATCGTTTGTGAACCCATACCTCGTTACCTAAAAATTTACCCGTATTTGATCCGGTCTTGTAGGTTAGTTGTAGTAGTTTATTTAGCATGTATTGTGTTACTCCGTTGTTTAGTATTTTGTTTCGATGTTTGAGCATTGTTTGAAAAAAAAATTGAAAAATGAAAAAATGACGAAAAGCAAGAAAAAAAAGAGAAAAAGCAATGTAAAAAAAAGTTGAATGAGATGGTTTGTATATAGTTGTTTTTGTTTTGTTTAGTTAGAAATAAAGACCGGGTTGAATCATTGAGCTACTTGCATATATATATATTCCACCATTTCCTACCCTTACACATAGCCTCGTTACAACCCGGAAGTCCTTTTTATTCATAAGCATGCTAAGTATTTCATAGGTGGAGATTTGATTTGCACACAAACTTATTGTCGCACAATCACACAATTGCATTGAGTGTTCTAGCACAATCTTGCTAGTACTTGTTGTCACCGAGAGGAGAGTTATTGCAAGGGATGTGTCATGTGGCGTGATGGTAGGTTAGTAAAAGGACAACATATTTTTGCTCGGTTTAAATGTTGATCGCTATGGAAATTGGAAATGGTTTTTGATGGATTGCTTGGGACAAGTAATGGGTAAGTGTGGGGATGTGACGGGTGGTCCATAGGATAACCCTTAAATGTTATAAAATGATCAACATCTCACGCTTTATTTGGTTTATTCGCTAGAATATGGTAACTACGGTATGTTTGGTGTTTCAGGTGAAAACGGGCTTTAATATGTGGTTATATGGTGCTTGGATGGGAACTTGTACTTGGTGGAAACAATCGGGATTGATGAAGATTTGATAAAATAACAAATGAGGGAGTTCCAGGCACGACCGTAGCCTACGATGAGGATCGTAGGTTACGGCCCTCAGTGATTTAATTTTGAGCCGTAATCCAGAAGCCAATCGTCGTAGGGGATTTTAATGACCACCGTAGCCTACGGTGGGTGTCGTAGGCTACGGTCCTCAGCAGCGAAAAAGTGTAACTGCTCCATTTGATCCGTTTTTCAAGAGCCTTTTCATTATGTAATCATTACCAGACGTTTTGCAGCAGTTTTTGGGGGCGAATTTAGGTGTTCTTCTTAGCTTGTGAACAATTCTAAACATTCGGTTTGTATTTTGATTTCTATGAATACTTGTTTGAATGTTATGATGATTCAGCAAGTCATGAGTGGCTAAACTCATCGGTGATCATCCTAGGTTGAAGGTTTTCTCATGACATTTGTGTTTCGTTTCAAATTTCTAGAATAATAAACTTGCGTTGTTTGTTTATTATGGTGTGTTGATTGCTTGTTTGTAAAGTGTTAATCTGTATGTTAATCATAATCTGAAATTATACGTTCTTGGTGCCGTTGGCAATCGAGATATCATGGTAGGATTGGGTTGGATATTGATTGATTGGTCATCGGGTAACAACCTCGCATTAGTGTAATCCGAGTACTTAGTTCCCTTTCGTCACAACAAGTAATAACACATGAACCATGTCTATGTGGTTCTTTCTAGTTGAAACTAAACATGAATGTCAATGGAAACTGGAAACCTAGGATGGTCATTCGTCTCTAAATTGTTTACAAACCAAATCTTTCTCTCGCAAATTACTTAGTTAATCTTAGTTTTAAAATCAACAATCAAAATCATTGAAAATTACTTTTCTGCAATTTAGTTTAATTTAATTAGTTAATTGATAAAGCTATAAAATAAACACATTTTCCACAAACTCCTCGTGTTCGATACCCACTTACCGCTAGCTAATTAGTAGTAATTGGATTAAATTTGCATGACACTTCGACATCACGTCATCTAACAAGATCTTTATCTATGAAATTACCTTTTGCATACGTTTCCCACTTGCAAGCTAGAGTATATTATTTCAATTATTGTTGTTATTTTCTAATTTCATTTTAAAAAGAATAGTTATTTTTATTATTATTATTATTATTATTTTCGGTTATTACATTATCGAATAATCGAGTTAAGTAACGGGTGTTTCTCATACCTTTAAAGCAACAATGATGTTATTGTATTCATCTCCTAACTGATAGAGAATGTGGATGAGCATATATTCCTCTTCAATAGGACTTTGAACTAGAGCCAATTCATCCCCTAGTCTTCTATAGAGTTGATAACTACTAATGACCCATCATACAACATAAATTATTTGGTCTAAATTGTTAAAAGATTTGTTGTTATTGAAGCGTCCATTGGTTGTCCACCATTCACGTACGTTAACACAAAGCTTTGTCTAGGTAGCGTACTAGTGCAATAATTAAGTAAGATTATACATAATGCTATCAAACCTGAACCTTAGTGTAGTAATTAAGTAAGATTATACATATTACTATCAAACCTGAACATGAATGTGATTGATTGTTTCTTATCTTGAATTTGTGTGTATTGTTTGTTTTCCTTAGCTTAATTGCAAATTAGGTGAACATTAGGTTAATTACAACAATCTAGTCTTTTTTTTTACTTTTCACAATCAAACAAAACTTGTAATAATCACTGCATGCTACACAAGTAGCATATAGAGTTATATTTCATTTGTGGTCCAGAAAAAGTTAATGACGCATAAAAAACACTGTGGGGGGACAAATATGTGTAATGGTGTACGCCATTGTTGTGCGGCCCTCATCTACTGGTCCCATGACGAATATGAGGGAGGTAAATCACGTGTTCAAAAGTAAATTGGGTGGTGGTGGTGGTGTTTGACCCCCAAACAACGACAATAGATTCTTACCTCCTTACCACTGAGACATCATGGTGAGAACGACAAATATGTGTAATGTGTAACTCATTTGCAACAAATTATTGAAAAAAAAGCCTTTACACTGTAATGTTATCAGTGCCCAACACTAAAGAAGAATTAAATATTATTAAGTATATAAATCAAGTCAATAAACTTGATAATGCATACAACTTGGGTTGTTGGTTGAACCGGTGCGAAGGCCTTGTATGAACTTGTGGTAGCTTTTTTTTATCCTTGTGATGTGTTCATTATATTTGATAATAACCGATTCTTCGGTGGTTAGGATAACAAATTTGGGTAGTTGGAGTTAAAAAGTTGTGGCTAAAGGGCATATTGTGTGTATCGGGTTGTAATTTTTGGTAGCATAGCCGAGACCTGGACATACGTGATTCCTAGACAACATCTATATCCGTTATATAGGTCCGTCCCAGCCATTTATTTTTCTGAAAATTTCCTGCCCCTACCAAGTTTATTGTTCAAAAATTATAAATATTTTTTGTATTGAGTTAAAAAAAGTGAAAAACGGGGCTATTAGTAATTTTTTATAATTGTTTTTAAACTTGAAGTGAGTTTAAATAAAGTTTGAAATTTATTTTTATGTAAATGAAACTTGGGGGGTCATTTTTGTCTCAACTGAAAGATGTTTAAACAAAAAAGGAACCATACGTGAGGATAGAGGCGCCCCGTTTGTGTTGTTCGACTTCAACAGAAGAAAAAAAAGGTTATGTGTTCGGGTTCTTGAAACCTTCAAATCTTCAATCCTTTATAAATATTTTCGTATCATTATAAATATTTTGGTTTTTGTTTGTTAAACAATATTTAGTTTTTTATGTGTAAGAACATGTCCTTTGAATGAATGAACGAAGATCATTTAGTTTTATTTGGAGTTATTATTGTTTGACACAACCGGAATCGAATAGCTGACCCGAACATATAACCCCGAAACATAACGATAGGAAAAAAATTTGAATCCCATGACTTTCCGCCCGTACGAAATTTTTGGTTAAACTCCGCCACTATACTAAATTTGTGGGCTCCTTTTCGTCTCTAATGCATGGATGGTTTCGCTAATTTTATGTCCTTCGTTAATGCACTTTTATTGATTTTTCTTGGTACTATTTTAATTTTTAAGCGGTTCTTTCTTATTATAAAATATTTAGGTGAAGAAGTTGGTTTGGCAGAGGGAGAGGTAAGTGGGAACTTGAACTATACCACGTTAAAGAAGAAAGATTATACTATACACACACGTCAAAAGAAGAAAGATTATAGTGTATTAAAGTTGGGTACTGAATATCTTTGGTATTTAAGAAAATTCATATAATACAACTTAATCAACAATAACAAAAGCTAATTCTAAATCTCATTTGATTGTCAACTATCCAACCAAAATTTCATTAATCGTAAAGCTAGTGGTATGATGTAGGAATGCTGAATTTAAGCAAACCATATATCTGTCACACACATGGTTGTACAAATTGCCAGACACTAGTCGGGCGATGGGAATACCGACGAATGGTTATTAGAGATTAATCGGATTGAGATTTTTTAAGTATATTTTTTTAGTTTTAAATATACACACCCATTTTTATATGTAATTTTTTTAAGTAGATATGTTCTAACCCTTCTAGGCCTGCTTTTTAAGTATGCATGATTAAGCGTCGAAATTTACTGCTTTTGATCGGAATATGACAGGTATTTATAAGTTTTGGCCGGAATCTGGTTGAAATCGTGATTTGGGCTGATTAGGGCAAGCCAACCTTTCTCCAAGTAATAAAAAAATTCTATAAATAATTTTTTAAAAAGTAATAAAATATAAAAATAGTTTAAAAACTAATTGTAAGTTTAAAATAATAAAGTTCATTAAAAATTAAGAATTTAAATTAAAAAAACTTTGAACGTTATGAAACTATTAAATTATATGTATTTTGATGATTTGTAATTTAAAAAAAAAGAGTTTTATAATGTACATAATATTTACAAAATCTTTTTCTATTACTTCCTCATGTTTTATCTATGGATGTATTTAGATGGCTGTGCTTTGTTGGACGTTAAAAAATGTTTTTTAACGGCAAAACTTCTATTAATAATAGAAACAGGGCTAGCTAGGAACTGGAATTCGAAAATTACAAAATGACATCTCGCATGTTAAAATCTAACCATCTATCTCAAAATAACTTACAAAATTTAGATCTACTCGTTATCCAAAGGAACGAGTTTTCCTTAATAGCTTCCGTCATTCTTGTGAAGTGAACATTATGATTGTTAAATAGTTTCTTGTTCTGCGCCTTCCAAATCTCCCACACGGTCACCATGAACACCGCCCGAATTACTTTCTTCCAATCTGAGGACCCGCTGTGACCCGAAACAAAGTCAAAAATTGCTCCACAGTTAAAAATGAGAGCACATGATATTTTTTTATTTGTTTTATTATTTTTCGGCGGAAGGTTGGCATACCTCTTTTGCTGAATTGGCACAAGCAACAAGACATAATTTTTGGATACTTGTCGTTAACTTTGTTGTATAACTAAAATTCAATAACTATTCGGTTAATTTTCCTTGATAGATTATCTTTGTAATTTTCTCAAAATTTACACTTCTGGGGTTATTCATAGTATCTGTAAAGAATGATTTGATTTTTAATTTACATGTCAATGTATCATAAGATGTATTTGAGGTGTTAGTTTTAGGCTTTTAGCTAATGTAAAGGGTCTAAGTCAAACAATAAGGGAAAACAAAGAAATACACTTTATTCATACGGAAAGACAACCAAACTATCATGTGAATATAAAATTTGGGTAGATCAACCGATCTTATGTCGTAGAAGTAGGCACGGTGGTCGGAAGGCTATGAAGAACCACCGTCTCAACCGTAAGACCCGGTCCGAACCCGAATAGAACACCCCAGTCTAAACCTTCACCGGTCGTGGTCTTCCCTTCCTCGGTCGATTTCTTCCTCATCTCATCAAGGATGAATAATACACACGCGCTAGACATATTACCATATTCACTTAGCACTTGTCTAGTTGCCCTCATCTTTTGTTCTTCGAGCCCAAGCTTGAGCTCAACCTGGTCCAGTATAGCTGGTCCACCTGGATGCGCGATCCAAAAGATTGCGTTCCAGTCATTTATACCTAGTGGAGAAAATGCATGTGTCAGGGCTTTCTCTATGTTGTTAGCGATCAACCCAGGAACATCCTTGAGTAAGTGAAACGTCAGACCTGCCTCCCTTAAGTGTCCATCAATCGCCCCTTCAGAGTCAGGCAAAAGGGTTTGACCGGCCGACACCATTTCGAATAACGGCTGCTCTACATCCAGTCGGGATCTGAACCAACGACGACCGCTGCAGCCCCATCCCCGAAAAGAGCTTGGCCCACTAGTGAGTCTAGGTGCGACTCACTAGGGCCACGAAACGTGACTGCAGTGATCTCCGAGCAAACAACAAGGACGCGAGCGCCCTTGTTGTTCTCAGCAAGGTCCTTCGCAAGACGAAGGACCGTGCCACCAGCAAAACGAACCTTGCTGGTACAACATGAAACGTTGTACCGAAGGTCGAAGCCCGAGGAGCTTGGTGAGCTGGTAGTCAGCTCCAGGCATGTCGACACCGGATGTCGTGCAAAACACGAGGTGCGTGATCTTCGATTTCGGGTATCCCCTTTTTGGCCTTGGTGGCTGCTTCTTTTCCAAGCTTTGGGACTTCAACATCCACCACATCTTGACGAGCATCCAATGATGGAGCCATGTACTCGCACATATTAGGGTTTTGTTTTAAAAACTCTTCGGTAACGTGCATGTGTCGTTTTCTTATCATTGAGTTATCACCTGTAAATAAACAAAGTTTTAATTGTACGTAGACTCTTTGAGTGTGATATTGAATAATAATAATAATATATAAATTATAAAAAAGACCTACAAAAGAATTACATACACATGCGCTGAAACTTCTGTTTGAGATCAACCATGTGTTCACTCTTGGTGATACGGAAATAGTAGTCAGGATAGTCGGCCTGAGAAACACAATGGGACGGAGTGGCGGTGCCGATCGCGAGGATGGTGGCCGGACCTTCGACTCGTTGGGCTTTTCTGATCGTCCCAACATCGACTCCTGTAAGAGAGGATGCCATCAGCGTCTTTGTTACAAGTATTTACAATTTACAAATGATATGAAGAGCCAAAAGTTTGTGGTATATATAGGGGATCCAGGTGGTAGCTACACCAATGAGAGCAACATCATGCATGTCATTAAGTGCATTTTAACTGATGTGTTGTACTAGACACCTAAAACATTTGAGACGGGTAACCAGACGATATCTTGGTATGTGTTAATTTTAAAAAATACACGTGTATCCGAACTACATACCTAAAACACATACCCGAAAAAATTGTTAGATTTATTTTTTTACTTTACATCTACTATAATTTAGTAGAGATTCAATCTATTAGTTTTATTACATGAAAAACAAATAATGTATATGGTAATATGATTTATATTTTTTTCTTATACTATTAAGTGTGATTTTATATTTGAGATTCATCTCATCTAAATTTACATAATTTAAATACTTCAAACTTCTAATATTGGTGATATAATATGTTGTAAGTGTTAAAAAACATAAGTTTATATAAAATTAGAATGGTAAGAAAAATTGTATTTTGAAATATAATGGGTGAATTTTAACAAACTATCGGGTATACCGATGTAAGACATGTAATTACTTGGTATGTATGGAACATATATTGGTTGGGGTATCAGATACTTTTTATAAATGGGTATGGAACCGTGATCACTAATACCCAACCTATTGCCATCCCTATATGTAGCGATGTGCAGGTGAGTGAGGGAAGATAATTGTTTCTGCTAGAAAACGCAAGAAACAGATTATGTGGGATGGCAAGGAGAGAGGGAAAGGGGAGATGTGGTTTTCTAGATGTTCGTTGTAAGGGTCAAAACTCGCGCGTAAGTAGGTGGTGTAATAGTGCCATGCTCTACGAGCGTCTATTAAAAGTATAACTAGTCAGTTGACACATTTGAAATTTATTGATACTTAAAAACGTCATTACATACGGGTGTTTGCGCGATAAAACGGGGGTGACACTTTGCATTGAGGCACTCGTTCCTGATAGTTTTCTTGCTAATATAATATATATTGTTACATACACATATAATATATATTGTTACATCCACATATATGTCATAATCGAAGCTATCTATTAGTCCATTTCATTGTGGTGTGCATGGTTAGTTGTTCAGTTATTATTCTCAACTAAAGTCGAAACCAAAGTGAAACGCCCGGCTTCTCAAGTGGTCAAAGATAGGCTTAAACAACTCATTTCTACGACCCAAATTAAAACTTTGATGCATCATCCAAGTAAACTTGATTAAACATACAAAATACATAATTTTAAACAACTACAAATCCACCATCTCTTACAAAAGTTATAAACACAAGTTGTAAAGTAAGGATCATCAACACCATGACCAAAAGAGAATAAAAGTATTTTGACCTATTAACAACGTTAAAATCCGGAAGCGTATTGCGAGCAAAATGGAGTGTGTTCGTTCCGAGCGTAGGGTGCCATTTAAAGTGTGGATTTACCTACATCACAACCACAAGAATCAAAACTATATATATGTGAAATTTCTTTTTACAACTTCTATTAAGTTGACCCCTTCGCAATGATTCACTTACAAAGCCATTCTTTATCATCACATTCTAACTTGTCGACCCGTCTATAACAGATCAATCACATAACCAATCTTCATCATTACATTCTAGCTTATTGGACCCATTCGCGATGGATAAATCCATACTCATCCTTTAATATCACATTCTAGTTGTTTGATCCGTTCACAACGAATCAAAGTATAACCATTCTAGTTACACATTCATTCTAGTTCGTTCGACCCATTCACATTAGGTCTAATTCATGATCATATCTCTAACAAACTACTACTACAATATATAACACTAAGATATGTTTCGCATTAGGTCTAATTCATGATCATATCTCTAACAAACTACTACTACAATATATAACACTAAGATATGTTTCGCATTAGGTCTAATTCATGATCATATCTCTAACAAACTACTACTACAATATATAACACTAAGAAATGTTACAAACAAGCTTTTAGTTGTACAAGTAGCGTACCTCAATCTTGAATGCCTCGTGCTCTTTCGTCACTCGACCCTTCTTCTTTCACACCTAAATTTCACAATGAACATGCTTTTTAATCTCATGTTCTTATCTCATACTTTTCTTAACATAACACATCATTAAACTCTCACATTCTTCACATAATCCATTTAGCATTATACCCATTTAAGACCATCTAAAGTCACATAAAATCTCTATTCTAAGCATTTCATCAAACACCTTGTGTGCATACTTAATTCAAAGCATGATGTACAAGTGATCTATGCACATTCTTCCTAACTCATGGCATGGATGATTACAACAAATCAATTTCACAAAATCTTCATTACATATCAATTTATCTAATAATACTCCACTAGAAACAAGTTCATACATCAAGATTACACATATTTGCATCTACATGATCTTTACATTCCATCCTACCATTACTTCATATGGGTTTTCACTTTTAAATTCATCAATTAACCAAATTATAGCATATTTCTTGTTCTATGAGTTGATTTAACTAACAATCATACCAATTTTTACATGAACTCAAAGGTTGGTTACAACCCACATTCTACAAATCCACCAAATCATGAAATTCCACTTACCTCTATGTTAAGCACACTTAGATGAAGGAGGATTTATGTTCATGCATACAATCAGGCCTCAATTTCTCTTCAATTTCACTGATTTGCCTAAGTTGGAGGGTTTCCCCCTTCTTGCTCTTGTTCTAGGTCGTTCCACACAAACACAGATGTTTGTGTTCGTGTTTTGTTTTTAGTTTTTAATTAATTTACTTTCCATATGTTCAAGTTTACCCCCCCCCCCAATTTATAGGGTTATTCATAATTAGATGTTATTCATTCTTTTGTCAATATTTCTCATATATTTCAACTAGGTTATGTCTCTATTAATTATTTTGCACATTTAACTTTTGGGGTGTTACAAGTCTATCTCCCTTAAAGAAGGTTTCGTCCCCGAAACCTATTTACATACCAAATAGATTTTTACATATCGAATAAGGATGGGTAGTGCTCCCGCATTTCATCCTCCAATTCCCATGTAAGGTCCTATCCCGTTCGGTATTGCTATTGGACCAAAACTTGTCTTATAGACTTGTTTCGAAAGTTCTTCACTTTAGAATCCTTTATAGCCACTGGTCTTTCAATATAATTCATTCTTTCATCCAATTCAATATCGTCGAGGGGCACGTAAGCTGTTTCATCTTCAAGGAACTTTCTTAATTGTGACACATGAAACGTGCTATGTATTCCATCTAATGCCGGTGGTAATACCAACCGGTAAGCTACCTTTCCAACACGAGCTATAATCTTAAACGGTCCGATATATCGGGGACCCAACTTTCCTCGCTTACGGAATCGGATTATGCCTTTCCACGGGGACACCTTCAACAATACTCAGTCCCCTTATTGGAATTCAATAGGGCGTCTTCTTTGTCTGCATAGGACTTTTGTCGATCTTGCGCCGCTTTTAATCGAGCTCTTACAAGGTCAATCTTTTCATTAGTTATCGCAACTACATCCTTGGGAGCGAGTTCTCTTTGTCCCACTTCTCCCCAACATACGCGAGTTCTACATTTCCTACCATATAACATTTCATAGGGAGCCATTCTAATGCTATTTTGATAGCTATTCTTGTACAAAAATTCCACCAAAGGCAAGTGGTCGTCCCAATTCCCACCAAAATCCATAACACACGCTCTCAACATATCCATGAGCGTTTGGATGGTTCGCTCGGATTGACCATCCATGTAACATTTGTCAAAAACGGGTTTCTAAAACCCACTCCGTTTTGTAATCGAATATCAAGTTTTAAATGTCACGTGGAATATTTATGATTATTTTGATTTAAAATGATACATAATTAATAAATAAACTAAACTATAAAAATTATTTTTGATAAAAAGTTAAAACAAAATAAATAAAAAGGATATGTTGCTGCCGGGACTCGAACCCGGGTCAGCTGGTTTACAACTCCAACGACTTAACACACACTCGCATCACCACTCCGCCACTTGTTATTTTCTGTTATCCCTCGGAAACAAATAACATTTATACACAAACTCGGTTAAACCGGTTGCGCCAACTGAGAAACGGAAATCGGCAATTCAATCGTCAAATCGTTTGATTACTCGCACATTCACGTTTATAACCGATGAACCGATGATGTTAATCAATTCGGAAGTGATTGAACATCAATTTTCATTATTACCGGTTTTTATAACCGAAAAGAATCAAGTCCAGATTACTTCAACTCCAGACCTCTCTCGCGACTCAAAAAACATCATACCAACACTCCATTTCACTTTCGTCACACTTTCAGTTCGTCAGAACGCTTAAATCAACTCGCCGGAATTTTCTGCAAAATTCGCCGGAAAACCGTATTCGTCCTCAAACGGTAAATCTTTCAATATCATTGTAGTTCAACAATTGTTAGGCTATTTCTAACTTAAACCTCTCAATTGAAATCGAATTCAGGCACTGTATTCAGCTAATTTCAGTTCGCCGGAAAGATTCTGAAAATCTCTATATTCATCTAAGAATCGGTAAGGGCATTCAAACCCTCTGTTAACATTTGCTGATCACTTCAATTTCACGATTAGCTAATAAAAACGGTTAATTGTCTTGTTCAGTTGAAGAGCATAAAAACAGGGACCGACACATTGCCGGAATTCTGAAATAAACCGTTCATCGGTATGTTCACCCCTAATTACCGTCTCTGCCATTTCATTTTAGCATTAAGAATGTTTGGTAATCATAAAAACAAGAAACGGATCAGTGATTCAGTCGACTGAAATTTGAATGAAGAAGACGAAGTTAGTTAAGTTATAAGTTTATTTAAAACCAGTAAAATGAACGGGTTAGACACACAGTCCAGCGGTGGACTGTGTGCAAATTATACACGCACGTCACAAGTTCGATCCCTGATACACGCACTCCTTATGTAATAAAATGCCTTTTTGTTTGAAACTAAACCGGGTTAACTCCGTTAGTTGTTAAGTATAATAAAAACTGAGATATTAACCAGGTTAGACACACAGTCCAGCGGTGGACTGTGTGCAACACTGAATCGCACGTCACGAGTTCGAAACTTGATACTGGCACCGGTTCGTTGAATTAAAATGTTTTTGAAATTAAAAGAATTTTGGTTAAACCGAATTAGTATATAAATATAATTAAAAACAAGATTATTTCGGGTTAGACACGTAGCTCAGTTGGTAGAGCTGCGTGCACGCGTACGGGAGGTCTCGGGTTCGAGCCTCACCCGGCGTAAACAATTTCGCTGACCAAACCGGTCAACAAGTCAACAAGTCAACGGTCAACAAGTCAACGGTCAACGGTCAACGCAAAATAAACAATTTTTTTTATATTTTTATTTATTTAATTTAATTTAAAAATCAATTAAAAATACTTAAAAATAACATTTTTAAAGATAGAAAATAGCCTTAAACTCACAAAAATATATCTAAAAATTTCATTAAAATCCTTAATAAAATCCACTCATTTAATATATTTTTCCGTTATTATTTAGGTTAGTATTTCTCGTTGTTCCGCTCATCTAATTCGTGCGCATCTCACCATCTTCAATCCAACGCCCAATGTGAGTGAATCTTTACAAATTCCCTGTTTTAATCACGTTTTGGGGTGTATCATGTGTCTTGTTATATATATATTATAATTAAACCATTGTGCATACATCATATCATGAACATGTGTATTCAGTTTGTTTCAACTGTTGTGTAGTTATTGTTGGATGCAATTTATTATTTTCAGTACATGCAATTTCATAGGCCGCCGCTCCCCATTACATTATGAGCGTTGAGCATGTTCCCATTTCATTATGAGGTTGAACCTGGCGTGCCCACATACGATCGGCTCCGTTTGATTGAGCCTTGATCGCACAGACATTTTACATTTTTAGTACACGCAATACGATCGGCTCCGTTTGATTGAGCCTTGATCGCACAGACATTTTACATTTTCAGTACATGCAATACGATCGGCTCCGTTTGATTGAGCCTTGATCGCACAGTTTCAATTATGTTATTTATCGTATGATGTTGGTATGTTTATGTATGCTATCATATGTTATTGTAAGTTATAGTTGTGATTGCTAATTGCCACTGCTTGATTATTTACATTTGCTCATTATGATTATGCACAATTTTTCATTGATAAACTAACAAGTAAATCAATAATAAATGTTTATTTAACAAGGTTCACTCGCCAACTTATGTTGACCCAAAAACCCCCATTTTTACACATGATACAGGTGAACCAGCTGCAGTCAGAAACACATAGGATTGGACTAGAAGAATAAAATGATATAGAGATTGGGATTGTTATGTTTGGTTTATTTTCTTTGTATTGTATGGACATGTTTGGATATTTGGAAATGTAACTTTGACTTTAATAAATATGAAACATATTAGTAAATGTCATGAGCTTTGGTGATAACCCAATTATGCCCCGACTCTTATTCCGCTACGGGTCGGGGTGTGACAATCCATTTGGGGGTGATAGGCGGTACTGAAATGTAGTTTCGTACCCATTCCCTCGTGAAACTTTTGCCAGAATCGAGATGTGAATCGGGTCTCTCGATCTGACACGATGGATACAGGTACTCCGTGACGAGATATAATCTCGTTTATATATATTTCTGTCATATTTTCCGAGGGGAAAGTTTCCCGGATGGGTAAGAAATGTGCGCTTTTGATGAGGCGATCTACAACCACCCATATGGCATCATGACCTTTCTTGGTTTTAGGAAGTTTTGTTATGAGATCCATTGTCAAATCTTCCCATTTCGATACTGGAATTTCCAAAGTTGTAACTTGCTGTACGGTTTCTGGTGTTCCGCCTTCACTTGTGAACAAGTTAAACATTTCGCAACATATTTGACAATGTCTCATTTCATTCCGGGCCACCAATAATCTTCCTTTAAGTCTCGTTACATTTTTGTCGCGCCTGGCTGTATCGAGTATCGGGACTTATGAGCTTCCTCAAAGAGAAACTCCTTCACATCGCAACGCCAAGGTATCCAGACTCGGCCATACCTTGTTTTAATCCCATTCTCGTTTTCCTCTAACTTGTGTGCGAATCCTTTAGTTCTCTCTTTCCTTGGATCATCCGCATTTAACGACTTGTGTTGAGCTTCTCGTATAGTTTCGAGGAGGTTAGGTGTGACTACCATTTTCATTGATTTTACCCGAATTGGGTGTTGGAATTCCTTTCGACTTAAAGCGTCTACCACCACATTAGCCTTCCCGGGATGATAGTAGATATCACAATCGTAATCTTTGATAAGTTCTATCCATCTCCGTTGTCTCATATTAAGATCTTTTTGCTCAAAGAAGTACTTGAGGCTTTTATGATCTGAGTAGATTGTGACTTCGTTCCATACAAGTAATGCCTCCATATCTTCAAAGCGAACACTACGCTACCAACTTCAAATCGTGAGGGTAATTAACCTCATGCTATTTTAGTTGCCGAGAGGAATAGGCAATGACCTACCCCTTTGCATCAAGACGCATCCCAAGCCTTGATGCGAAGCATTAGTGTACACAACCATATCTTATGCACCATCAGGTAGTACTAGCACCGGTGAACTTGAAAGTCTTTCTTTCAAGGTCTGAAAGGCTTTCTCTTGATCCGTACCCCAAACAAACTTTTCATTTTTCTTTGTTAACTTAGTCAAGGGCAAGGCTATCTTAGAAAAATCCTGAGTGAATCTTCTATAGTAGCCGGGACTAAGCCCAAGAAACTTCTCACCTCGCTTGGGTTCTTTGGAGAAACCCATCTCGTCACGGCCTCCACTTTAGAGGGATCCACAAGGATACCCACTGCATTTATTACATGGCCAAGGAACTGTACCTCTCTTAGCCAGAATGCACACTTAGAAAAATTTGCATATAGTTTCTCCTTACGGAGTGTCTCGAGTACTTCGCACAGATGATGTGCATGTTCAGTTTCGCTTCGGGAGTATACTAAGATGTCGTCTATAAACACTATTACAGATTTATCCAACATGGGTCGGCACACCCTATTCATAAGGTCCATAAAGGCGGCTGGGGCATTCGTCAACCCGAAGGACATTACTCAGAACTCATAATGCTCGTAACGTGTCCTAAATGCGGTCTTTGATACATCCTCCTCCCGTACTCTTACTTGGTGATAGCCCGAACGTAAATCGATCGTTTGAGAACCAGCTTGCCCCTTGAAGTGGGTCGAAAAGATCGTCGATCCGGGGCAAGGGATAACGATTCTTAACTGTTAACTTGTTTAATTCTCGGTAATCGATGCACATGCGAATCGAACGATCTTTCTTCTTTACGAATAAAACCGGCGCTCCCCAAGGTGAAACACTTGGGCCTATAAAACCCTTATCGAGTAACTATTGTATTTGAGTCATTAGTTCTTTCATCTTGGTCGGGGCCAATCTGTAAGGAGCCTTGGCTACCGGTTTGGCTCCTGCATTCAGCTCGATTCTGAAATCCACTTCTCGCTTGGGTGGGAGTCCTGGTAATTCTTCCAGAAATACATCCGGAAATTCATTCACGATCTTAACATCTTCGAACCTTGGAGTCTTCTGTTTGGTATCTATTACATAGGCTAAAAACGCCTTATTCCCATTCCTTACACACTTGACGGCTTGAACGATAGTGCAAAGTTTTGGCTCCACGTTCCTTTCCCCGTGTATGCTTACCCACTTTCCCCCGAGTGACAGGAATAATTTGCTTTCTTTCACAATGAATTTTGGCATCGTTTCGGTTTAACCAATCCATACCTATCACGACCTTGAATTCCCCAAAGTCATCGGAATAAGGTCAATGTCAAACTCTTCATCCTCTATAATGATCTTACAATTCTTACACTCTTCGTATAACAGATAACTTTTACTATCGGCTATCTCAACTTCTAAGGGTATAACCATCTTTTCAGTTTTAAAAGAGGGGTGCAACATTAATTCATTAGATACAAACGACCTACTAGCTCCGGTATCAAATAACACATACGTAGGTATCGAGTTCAGTAAAAATATACCTAATACGACATTTGGGAGAGCCTTGGCTTCTTCAGAAGTCATCTGAAACATTCTGCTCCAAGCCTTAGGAGCTTTTTCCTTCCTTCCTTCCTTGCCGTCTTCTGTTGAAGCTTTGGGCATTCGGCTTTGATATGACCCAAAATGGTATTCTTGTTTGTGAAATTTTTGATGTATGGGGTTTAGACTTCATGGGTCCTTTCCCACAATCAAAAGGAAACAAATATATACTTGTGGCTGTGGATTACTTGTCAAAATGGGTCGAGGCCGAAGCTCTTCCAACAAACGATGGAAGGGTTGTGGTAAGATTCCTGAAACGATTATTCGCTCGTTTCGGCACTCCAAAAGCTTTAATAAGTGATAGAGGCACCCATTTTTGTAATCATCAACTCGAAATTTTTTTAACACGATACGGGGTCCATCACCGAATTTCTACCGCTTATCATCCTCAAAAAAACGGACAAGCCAAAGTAACCAATAGAGGTTTAAAACGAATACTCAAAAAAACCATAGGGATAAATAGAAAAGAATGGGCCGAAAAATTAGACGATGCTTTATGGGCTTTTCGAACCGCTTTCAAAAAACAATAGGAACCACCCCATATAAGCTAGTATATGGAAAAAGTTGACATTTTCCAGTAGAGGCTTACTGGGCATTAAAAAACGTAAACTTAGACCATGAAACCGCCGGTAAAAATCGATTTTATCAATTAAACGAATTAGACGAATTGAGAACTCAAGCTTATTCTAACTCTGAGATTTATAAAGAACGCATAAGAATTTACATGACAAACATATTAAACCTTATGAATTCGAGAGGAGATCAAGTGCTATTGTTTAATTTACGACTTCGATTATTTCCTGGAAAATTAAAGTCTAGGTGGTCGGGACCTTTTTCCATCACCCATATTTTCCCACACGCTGCAGTTGAGATTAAATCTTGAAATAACGTTCCTTTCAAGGTTAACGGACAAAGGTTTAAACTCTAGCAAGTATTCATTGAGGATGAGGAGGAAGAAATTTCTCTTCAACAAGCAAGGTATGATTAAACAAAGGTATGTATATATATATATATATATAGTGTGTGTGTGTGTGTGTGTAAATTAACGTTATAACTCGTAGGTAGTAAACATTAGGAGAACTTCGAAAAAGGTAAGATAATTTGGGAACCCTCTCTCGGGAAAACGGTCGCTAATCACAAGAATTTTCCTAGAGTGAAAAAAAAGGAAAAAAAATAATATGGCCAGACCACGGGGCCGTGTTTGGCATACAAACAGATATAACCCTTTCTCTTAACTGTTCTTCATTCCACCACGACCCGTTTCCCCGAGAACTCTCTAGTTCACCAGCGATTTTCTTTCCCATTTCACGTTTTCTCTTCGTTTAACGTCAGCAAGGTATGATTCTTACACTTTTTCTATATAGTTTAACAATTTGCATGTAGAATAACATCAAGAAAATTGGGGAAAATACGGTTCTTGAACTAGAACCTAATTAACCTCAAATTTTGTATAAATCTAGTTGTGGTAGTATACATTCATGTTGTAAAAAGTAAATCAACCACAATTGATCACCAAAACACCCGATTTCAAGTGTAAGTCACAAACCCTTTTTTTGGAACCGAAAAAGTTAAAATTGATAGGGTAAACGGGTTGTTTTAGGAAAAAAGGGACTTGGGGTTTCATTTTCGGGAAAAACCGGCCCTACTCAACCAAAAATTTTCAACTTTTCGAAACCTGGTCGAAAAATGAAGTTTTGTAGTAACAGTGGCCTGACCACATGGTCGTGGTCAGCCACCATGGAGCGTGGCCAGGTAGAAGAGATGAACATGGGTCGTGGTCAGTCACCATGGGGACCGTGTTCAACTCTATGTTTTCAAGTTTTTCCCTAAATTTTATTAATAACGCACTGATTGTACATTGGTTCTCTCATGCAGCAATGGCAAACAAGTTTCTGAAGTTTAAGACATCAGAGTGGGAGTACCAAACCGCTTTGAAGTCCTTCAAACGAGGCCAGAAGAAGGACCAAGACAAACATGTTACGAAACCCTGGACGCGTGGGTCAAAGAGGTCGATATCTGGTCACAGGCCCACTTCGAGCCGCTCTTGACAAGAAGCTCCACTCCATCTACGAGTATAACATGGAGTTCTATAGCACCTTCAAGTTCGACACCAAGGCAGGCCCGTTTGATCCGATGTTGTTCAGTTCAGATGTGTCGGGCAACTTCTCTCCATCTCCATGGCCCAGTTTGGTGTTAACATCGGGTTGTACACCGAGGATGAATCAGCTGATGAGCATGTCACGGGTGGTCTCCGTGAAATCCCGGTCAATATGAGGCAAACAACATGGTCCGAAATTGGAGAAGGAGCATACAATCTAAGCATCACCAAAAGCTCTCAGTTGCGAGATCTGCTCTACCGATACATCCACCGGGTCTTAAGCAACTCACTGAATCAACGCGAGATAGCTCGGGAATGGTAAGCCTTCGTGACCTCACATGCCTCCACTACGTCCACACTCATAAACCACTCGATGTCACCTACATACTCCTCAAGAACATGCACCTAAACCAATTGGCTAATCCACCCACACCGATCTTCTTTGGGGGATGGATCTACAAGCTATTCAAAAACTATGTCCATCGTGTTCCAAAGTCATTTACTCAAGGTGCAAAGTCCAAGAAGGTTGATGTCGACCTATGCCGATCCGTGGGGTTCATCCAAGACGTGGGTGACGGGACTATCCGCTTCCGGAATGCTGAAGGAAATACATGGGGCCCGGAAGAAGTCTTAGCCCTCGCTAACGACCCCAACCGTCCTCCTCCTCAATACCATGGATACCAGACGGGTTCCTCCTCTCAAGGAGGCGGGTTTCCTAATTTTCAAATTTTAACTGACCTTTTGTAGGAAAACCTATGATGCACCCGCAACGCGTATAACATGGCCAGCAACGTCAACACGGTTGGAGCGGTGGAACGTTGCATCAATGCTATGCAAGGAGACATCACATATATCCGGGAGCACATGGCGTATCATGGTGAAGAGGACGATGAGGACGAGGACATGAACTGAGTGGTGACGATGGCGGTGAAGTGATGGGTGACGAATGCAGTATCAGGTTAATCTCTCTACCTTTTGAACAATTCGACTGGCCTGCGTGCCGTGGTTTGAACAATTTACTCTTTCGAACAACTTTTTATTTTCCGCATTTTATTTTTCCTTGTTTGTGGTGATGATGGATGATAAACACTCGTAAATTAGGATTTGGTATTGTAGTACGCTTTGTGTGCTGTGATATTGGTATAACAGGTACAGGAGGTCCAAGTGCACTGAAAATCAGTGCTAAACGAGACCGGATACCAGACGTAATAACCAGAAACCTGAGATTCAGCAATTGCAGACTGCCACCACGGGGCCGTGTTCACTAAACACGGCCCGTGCCCATACCCTAAAAGCTATTGTTTGACTTCTAGCCTCTGACCACGGGACGTGTCCATTAGGCATGCCCCATGGGTAGCTTTCTGTAAGTTCTTGATAATGGCAATATGACCACGGGGCTGTGCCCAGTCAACATGGGCCCGTGCCCAGATGCCTAGTAACGGAAAAAAAATTTTAACACGCTTTTCCGCATTCGAATCAACTGAAAAAATTATTTTTGGACATATTGAGGACAATGTGTAATTTAAGTGTGGGGGGGGGGGGAACTAACACTTTGAATCTAGCAAGTCCTAATAACAAGCCTTACACAAAACTCTATTGGAACCCCTAAATTGTTATGTTTTTACTAATTTACATTTTCTTACTTGTCTTGGTTTAATTTGGGAATAACAAGTTCTAAAAAGTTATGTTTTTACAAATTTACAACCGATAACGTTGTGATAAAAAGAACCAAATAAGAAAAATTATATAAAAAAGGGCATGATAAATCTTTTTAAAATTTGATTATATATACTTGATCACATGACAAACCCATTCCAACAATAAGTGAACTTTGAGCCTTTATCGAGCATACATTCATCTTTAAACTAAATGCTCATCTTCGTTTCTTGTGTGAATAGCCGCTTGGTTCTTACGACTCTAGAACTTGCCAAGAAGATACATTCCAAACCCTTACCAACATAAACCCAAGTAAGTAAATGATGGAGGCACTAGGACTAACCCGTTTTTCATTCAAAACCATTATTTTCCTTTCTTTTTACCCATTACCAAAATCCCCCTAGTTAACCCCTTTTGAGCCTAAAGCTTTTTCATTTCAAACCCGCAAAACAAAACATCCATTATCCACCAAAACCCTTTTTCATTTCAAACCCATGTATTTAGTAAAATCTCTGGTTATATATATGAAAAAAATAAATCTCTTTAACCAAACAAGTTCTTTAAAAAAAACTTGTTTGAAAATGATTGGTTTAAAGAAATAAACAATTTTTACGATCACCGACGCTTTTTACACCTTTCGCCATTTTACTAACCGCTAACCCAAAAAATCACCTACCCTTATCCCAAGCCTAACCCTTTTAAAGTCCTCTTGATACTCGCAAAGGTTTACAGTTAAAAATGAGGAGGTTTGATCGCTTGGCAAGCAAGCATATGGTAGAAATAAGTTCCAAACCGGAATCGAGCGATATCACAAAAATACATCTTCGGCCGAGTGTTGAGTGATCTCTTGTGAGGTACGTGAACTTGTATATAAATAGAATTTTAAGGAGGCATGTTATGCCCAAATAAATATTTTTCTTAAAAAACTGTTCTAAATAAATCATGACGAATAAGATTGTAAATAAAGCAAAAACAAAATTTAAATAAAGATCTTGGATTCCCGAAAGTCAAAGACAAACCACAAACTTCTTCTCTACCTATTCCATTTGGGTGTGTAAGCCATATTTAAAGAGTTTTGCTTGAGGACAAGCAAATATTCAAGTGTGGGGATATTTGATGTGTGCAAAATGCAACATATAAATTACATCAATTGAGGCATAAAACTAACCCTTTTTTAGTACTAATGTTGGAAAAAAACACGTTTCTTTATTCCTTTTCTATTTTCAGGATAAAAAGAGCATAAAAGAACGAAAGAAGCAAATAAGCAGCCAAAACCAACATAAATACGAAAAGAAGGAACAACGAACCATGCCCAACCTAGCAACACCCCAAAAGACAAAAACAAAGTTACAGAAGACGACCACAGGCCGTGTCCATCCAACATGGGGCGTGGTCAGACCCTACACTTCAAGACAAAACCTGCAGAAGCTTCTACGCCCACTACGGGGCCGTGCCCAGGACAACATGGGGCGTGGTCAACTATAAGATTTGGAGGATCTAGATAGTACCGCGAACAGTTGACAACGAGGGCGTGCCCAGAGGCCACAGGGCCGTGTGGGGCCCTCTGCTGTCAGTTGTAATTAATGAAGAAAGAGAAGGATGATGGCCACGGGCCGTGCCCACTGGACAAGGGGCCGTGGCCGGGCCTCTGTTTTGACTATAAATAGGGGTGCTTGGTTCCCTTCAAAGGCATCCCTTGGCAAACCACTTCTCTCTCACTTTGCCACCACTCCACCCCCACTACAACACCAACACCCACCACCATCACCCATCTTTCATCTTTAGAGTGTGTAGTAGTCTCAGGATCCAAGATTGATTGTAAGGGTTTTTGTCAATCAAAGGCCATGCTTGGCTAATCTCTTACATCACTTGGTGAAGACAAGTCTTAAATGTATTACTTTTGATTTTTAATCTTTCGGCACTTTTTATTTGGGTTTGTATGAATGACTTTAATAACTAGTTTCTTATGTTGAAAGTGAATTTTCCTACCATTTCTTCATGATGTCATTGATTTGCTCATTCGTTTCTTTACGGTCTATATAAAGCGCGTTAACTAACCTGGTAGGGGGTTAGAAGGGTGGTTTGGTAAAATTCTTGTCTCGTTCAGTGTATAGATCATGCGAGGACTTGGTTCGAGCTTATTAGGACCTCCTTCAATACCCTAAAGGTATTGGATGGCGGGGGTGCGAACGGGTTGAACCCCTCATACGTAAACTACTACTAATATTTTAAACCGGCTACTTGGGATTGTATCCTTGCTGACTTAAACTACTTAGCCGAGGGTAACGTCACCTTTAAAAGAGTAGCCTACCTCTTTTCGCATTAATAACTTACTTAATTGTCTTCCAATGTTTCGAACCTTTGGAATTGTATCCCTGCTGACTCAAACCACTGGGTTGAGGGTAACGTCACCTTCAAAAAGGGGCCTACTACTATAACTAAGATAATCTCTTAAAAAGTCCAAAAGTGCGAAAATCATCAAAGGATACATTAAAGATAAGTTGGATCCAAGTGATTCTATCTTGTCTATCATTTCTTTTTATTTTATTTATCTTCTGATTTTTATTTTTATTTTTAATTTTGAAACTTTTATCAAAATTTAGATTGATTAGACGTTGACAATAAAGCAGCATTAAAAGCCCTTGTGTCCTTGGATGGTCTCGGTATCTTACCAATGCTATACTACGCTCACGATAGGTGCACTTGCCCAAGTGTGTGTTTAGTGTTAGTATAATATCGTGTTTTATAAATTTAAAACTTGAAAAATGCGTAAAATGAACTTAAAATAATAACAAAAAATATAGTACGCTCAACGCACACCAAGCAAGATACTTCTGCAGGATGTTACCTATCCTGGTCGCAGATTAGAAACATAAAGTCAGGATATATTATCGGGATATAGGTTCAAAATTCCACCCATAACAATTTTCCCAAAAAATATAGTTGTTGGATATCCCGATTCCACCAGATATGTTTTTAGTTTTCCGAAATATGTAAAGGGATAGAGATGTTGATGTTACTTGGTGCAACTTCAAGGCAATATTTTCTTATAATAAGCTAGCCTCTTCCTATATCTTCTCCCCCCTTTTTCTATCTCAGTACATCGTAATCTCAAGTATCATTTTCTCTGCTATAAACTTTTTCCTTTGCATTTCGTCTTCTTCTCCATTAGTTTTCCATGGCCAAATGCAGAGATCTCGTACCTGGTGATTCCATTCCAACATTTGTGCATAGAACCTGCTCAAAAATCCTGAGCAGGAGATTTGTAGCTTTGATAATGTCGACATAGCTACTCTCCGATCCTCCGGTGCTTTCCTGGATGGTGTCGTTATCCGACCGTACGATCGGAGTCTTTGATCAGACGTGTTTTCTACTGAATGGCTTTGTTTCTTAGCCTACCCTTTTTCCTTAGGTCTTAGGTTCTCGTTCCCTGAGTTTATTATGGAGTTATTTCGTGTCACTGGTCTGAGCTTTTCCCAAACCATGCCTATGGTTTGGAGGATCTTACTAGTGCTTGATCGGATCAAAACCAACCATGTTCCCGATCGCTGTATTGAGAATTTACCTTTGGACTACCGTTTGAGGTCTCATGGATCTAGTCGGATCTTGTTGTTCTCCACCTCCAACAGCCCTCTCATCCTCCAAGCTACTAAGAATGAGGATGAGTGGAAGTGCAAGTTCTTCTTTGTTAAGAGGGACTCCACGTTAATGGCGGTGATTTCCCGGTGGAGTGGTTGACCAAGGGTATGATTTAGGGTTTTAGGAATATCTCCAAATGTATCATGCTATGACATCCTAAGCTTATACCCTTGTTTTTTGTGCATCGGATTTCATGAAACTAGCCCTCCCCCCAACTCCAGAGTCAGAGGCACGGATTAAGGCCATTTACAAGTTGCTATTTAGATCGAAAAAACCTTCCTGCTTAGCCATCCAAGTTCCAGCTAGCATTCTACTTCCATCATGTCTGGTAAGGATATCTACTTTGAATATTTCTGCATATGTTTAGTTAATCAGGATATTATTATGTGATACAATTGGAATTACTCCTTTGTTTGCAAATTCCACCAAGGTCCCTGCTACTTTCGATCTTGAGGAGCTTGATAGCTTCTCCAATCCTGTCTTGGTGAAAAAGGAGCCCTATGTTGCCACCAGTTCTAAGCCATATGCTGCTCCTAAACCTTCTCTGTTGACAAGATCCCGGGCCTCAGGATCCAAGAAGAGAAAGGGTTCTGACTTCCCTGCTACTGCTGCCATAGCCCTTTCCTATGAGGGTCTCGGTTTCATGGAGTCCATTGATTCCATGACCACATCCCTCAACCAGGTGAATATCCACATCCTGTATCTTGTATCCTACACATGGATGCTGAACTTGTATTCTGGTTAGGTTATATTTATTGATACCTGCATTTTGTTTTGTAGGATCTGGACCGACTGGTGATTCTTCACAACAAGACTTGTGAAGCAATCAAGTTCCTAGAGGCCAAGTTGAAGAAAGCCGAGGTCACCATTGAGGATCAGGGGAAGATCGCTGCCGCCAAGACCCAGCACTACGAAGATAAGCTGAAGAAGGTGACTCAGGATGCTGAACTCAAGCTAGCCACCATCCAGGTTAACCACGAGCAGGAGATGGTCTCCTCAGGGATGGCCTCAAAAATTCAGCTGTAATCTTGCTTCTCCAGGCCAGGATCAAGATGGCTTATGAGGCCAAGGAAGCGGGCTTTAAATGCCCATCCTGGAGGGTAGATGCCTGGGAGGCCAAGCTAAAGGATCTGGGAGGAAGCCTGTGGAGCATCCTGCTAAACTTGAGGCTGGTGAGTCTTCCAAGTCGACTAAGGTAGAGGCGGAGGTAGGTGGCAAGACTGGTAAGGATGGTGGCAAGGCTGGTGCCGGTGCTAGTGAAGATAATGGTGTGGTTGGTGTTGCCCCATGAGTGGATAACAAAGTGGGCAATGATGGATGTTATTGTTAGGCCGGAGCCCACTTTTTTAATTCGGATGATCAATGTCTGTTGAACAATTTACTTTTCTGCATCCTAAACAATTTACTTTTCCTGCACTTTAGATTTTTGAACAATATAAGGTGGTAGGATCCTGGTGTTTCAGGACGAAGCCTTCAATCGTTATGTTAATATGCTTTTGAACGGCTTACACCCTTGGTGGATGAGTTTCGGTTTGAAAGGAAGCCAAGGGTGTAACATTTTGAATCTAATCTATTGGCCTTATCTTTGTGTTATATGTTGTTTTGCAAAAAGTTTAACTAAATATCCTGGTCAGGATATTAGCGGTATCTATATTGCTTTCCATTTATGTTTATAAAAATTCTGTAGGATACAAATTCTTATAGTTAATTATTCCCATTTATTTAGATAAGGCCTTTAAACTTAGAAAAGATAGGAATCCATACCAGAGACGTTTAAGTAGAGAGTTTGTGATAAACCTTAGGATCATTTGTACTGTCCCCAGTAGGAAATATTGTCAGCATTCAGTCCTAGCATAAATGTCCCATGTCTGTGCAGCACATGTTGCATCAGGATACATTTTGCTTAAGTAAATCCTTTGAGCTTTGTAATTTTCTTCCATCAAGAGAAATTTATTTAAACATAATTATGTTTTAAGATACTCTTGGGATATCCAAAATCTTGTGTTTCACTGGGGATAAACCCATTTTCATGCACTCCAGGCGGGATTATATAAACTCCAAGACTTAGAAAGGTGAAAACCTTTAAACCTTAGAGAGTATAAAAATACCCTTCACTTGAGATAGGGTGATCAGTCCTTGATGTGGTGAATTATATATATTTTAATTGGGTTTTTCTTCACACAGATTTAGTTTTAAAAAGGGTTTTCACCTAAAAACTAACTACACACAAAAAGGGAAAGTGTACCCATCGGGAGGTAATATAATTTGTCGGTAAGAACCGGATATCACTCCGTGGACGTGGTGTCTCGATGCAAAACTTTTGTTGCTTTAAAGCCTTTTCAATTGATGGTTGATTTTTGTTTCTAAATTATCATGCCAAAGTTACAAGCTACCAACTAAACTAAGAAATAACAATATCTAAAGAGGTTGCCTATACTAAGTATCCACTAACAAACATGTGACAACTAAAGGAAGAGACTAATGGTGATGCAAGATCCAAATTTAACTAAGTCCCCAATCAAGGCTTCCTAGTTTATAATCCTTAGGAAAACTAAAATGAAATAACATTCTAATCACCTAAAATTATTAATTTTGAGCTCACTTGCTAAGTTAATGTTAATCTTTAAACAAGAGTTATTTGTTTGCTAAAATTCCTAACTCTACAAGTTGGGAAAATTACTATGAACAACATAAAAATCACCCTAACTTGCTTTCAAGTAAGTAGCACCTTCATCATGTTCTTGATATGAACCACAAGCATGGTCATGCTAGATAACAATATTGGCCTAAATCATCATACCAACATAACACCAACTATAGAATTCATATAAACATTCTTTTGATTTTTCCAAATCTAAATGCAAGAATTTATACACATATTCAAATCACCATTCTAATCATGTTAGCAATCACCATTCCTAGTATCATGCCATGAATCATACTAACAAGTTAACAAGATTCAACAATCATAATCTCTACATGGGCTTTCCAACACAACATGTAAATACTGATGACCAAACCTTCAAGCATAAAGACTTAAACATGCATAAGAACTCCAAGAACAAGGTTCAAGCATTACTATGAAGATTAATAAAAACAATCACCACATCTACTTCCATAATTATCACATGTTCATAAGCTTCAACAAAGTATAAGCAACACAAATGTTTAGTCCATAAGGCTCATAGCAAATAAATCAAGTACAAGAAAGAATAAATTGTTCATAATGTAACTACTAAGCTAACCAACTTAAAGATAAGATTAAATGGTGTTTGAGTAGATCTTCAAGTGATTAAGTCCTCTTCAAGGCTCCCTCTTGGCTCCAACAAGCTTCCAAGACAGACTCTTGAGAGAAAACTTCACCAAAATGCTCCAACTCCCCTCCAAATGAGCTTAAACCACGTATTTTCGCTACTGGGAGTGTGGCACGACCATGCCACCTTTTCGCACGGTCTGCTTGGTAAGTGTCAGAGGCCCTTTATCGAGTGTTGACTTGTTTGCTAGCCATTTGGGGAAAAATCCCGCTCAAACGTTTCCGAGGTGGCACGACCATGCCAACCAATGGCACGGTCGTGCGTATCGATAAAATGTTCAACAATGGCTTAAATGATCCCGGGAACAATCTGATCTGAGACTAGTTTGGCTTGGCACGGTCATGCCAGTCTTGAATTCTTCCTGGGCACGCTGAAACTGGTAGTGCTGGATGAGAGTGCCGGTCACCGTTGGCTTGGCACGGTCGTGCCAGTGGTTGGCAAAGTCGTGCCATATCTGGCAGTTTGCTGGAAAACTCCGTTTTTGCTCATTTTTGCTCCAAAAGCCTCCATTTCAACACCGGGCTGAAGCCCGTACCTGTATTTACCAAATGAGTACCAAAATCAATGAAAATACACCAAGTTCTCGCGTAAACGGGGTCTATTTGACGTTTTAAAGATGTATAAATTCTTATACATCAAACATCCCCACACTTAAACTTTTCTTGTCCTCAAGCAAACGAAGACAAACAAAAACTCTCTAAATTGCAATAATCTCAACTAGCATTTTATAAGCACAAACAAACAACTCTGGTTATAACAATTAAGGACTACTCGGTATGACGAAGAAGTAAAAATAAGTTTATGAGCAATGGTCCATCTTGGAAATCCCTACATGTCTACCTCACATCCTCACAAGTTCACACACACTCGGCTAATATATAGGTGCACATACGATTTATGGAGTATGTGTAAAACACTCGACGCCACGACGTTGACTATGCGATATCATAAGCTTGTGGAAGGATCAAATCTAATCACTCGACAAAAACATAACATGAATGATGAGGTCTTGTTTGGGTTGTAACTTGGCTAGGGTTAAGGGTATGGAAATGGATTTTTAAAAGTGGCTAAAATGGTTGTAACCCAGTTGTTCGATTAACTTGAAACAAAAGAAAACTATATAACTCACTAATAACTAACCGTAACCAAGAGCTATCCAACAAATTTAGCTTTTCTATTCCAAAATTGCTCTAATGAAGCCAATTGGTAAGGCTTTTTCAAACTATAATCATTTTCTCGTTTTTTTACATATTCTTGAGAGGGAAACTAAGTACGTCTACTTAGATAAAAAAAAACTCTTCCCCATGATGTTGCAACTATAAACTAAGATACTATACAAAACTAACAAGTTAATCACTAACCAAACCGGGTTCCAACCAAAAATGGGTTAAGATATAAAAGGCTAATTTGGCTAAGTGCTTAGTATTTAGTGGTTTTAAAAGAAATGAAAGGGAAAGGCTCAAATTGGTTTAACTAAGGGAATGTTTGGGTGAGTGAATACATAAAAATTGGTTAAAAACAAAAGGTTTCCTAGTGCCTCAATCATTTTCATGCTATATGTTTGCTTTGCGGCCTCGAAATGTATACCTAACACAAGTTCTAAGTCGCAAAAGTCATCCGGCTCACTCAATATTTGCCGCAAAAACATGAGCAAAAATAATTCTAAAGCTATAAAGGCTCAAAAATAAACTCACGGAAACGGCCGTATTGGGTAAATATGTAAGGCAAACAAGTAGGTCCAACGCTTGATTTCTCATGCTCAAGTTTATACAAAAAATTGCTACTTAGTGGAAGTCCTCATGCGAGCGAGCCCTTTTGCGTTCACCTTTGTTATTTATAAAAAATTTAGTGCTTTTATAAAAACTTATGTTGGTTTGATTATTAAGCCACAAGTATTGTTCAAGAGAGTTTTGTATTATATATATATATAATATATATTTAGTTTTTTTAAACGTGACAACAAATCTCAAGCGCTAAACCACCTCCCCACACTTAAATTGTACATCGCCCTCGATGTACACAAAAGCAAATATATGAAAACATATATAATGAAAGCGGAGGAAAATGGGAGCATGAAAACTCCTGAAATGAAACGGAATGATAGAGCTAAAGGACATAGAAGGAGCAACCGCAACGAACCGCCAAGCCATCCAACAAATCAACCTCTCAAACAAGCAACATTGCGCACTAGCAAACAAGATCAAATACCCCAAAAATTACCCAACCCCTATTTATTTAAACCACTAAAGATAAGTAAAGGAAATTAAAGTTCACGACGGAGGGGTGTACGGACAATGCAAAATGGCACACCCCTCAAACACAAAATGGTAAAGGTACAAAATGGGGGACGGGACTAAGACCTGCCACTCGGTCGGAAGGACCGGCGTCATCTCTACGTTCGAATCTGGATCTGTGCGAGAAATGTGGAGGTGACTGTGTGTATGGAGCGTTCATCGAGTTCACGATATGCTGCTGCAAACCGAAGAACCAATCAAAACTGCGTTGGCTCTGCTCATACATATCCTCCATAAAATTACCTTGACGAAATTGCTCTGCGAGCATAAGATCCACATCCCGTCGCACCTCCTGTTGGTTCAAGGCAAGACTATCCATCCTCCGCCAAATATCAACTGTCGACGGCTCGTAAGTTCCATAGCCTCCATGCCCAAAACCACCACCATAATCACCATGCTCATGCTCCCAATTTGGGTTCACGAAACCATGACCCAACTGCATGTGAGGAACCGCTCCCCCAGCGACTCCCTCACGCTCATGCACCAGAAGATCCTGCATGTGAATGTCATCACCACCATCACCGCCATCACCACCATCGCTATCATCATCATCATCCCCCGCTTCGGGAAGCGGATCCTAAATTCTACCTAACTTGTCAACAAGCTTCGGGATACCGTTAGCCTTGCGTATAATATGCATGGAAGTTAGCAGGGCCACGTCGACAGACCGTAATCACAAGCCTTGGAACATCCTGCATGTGATGTTCCCGGTCTATCACCCCTACCACCGATGACGTGAAAAATGGCTCGCTAAATGACCTGGTGGAGTGTGTCAAGAATCCATGTGGCTTTTGCCTTACGCGGGTTCCCAAATCTGACCCGGTACCGTGATCTCATCCCAAAATGCTGCCCTATCAACATCCGGTTTCCAATCTTGCAAACTACCATCAAAAATCTTTGTGTCGATCTCATCATCCTCATATAAACCCAAAACTTGCCCGAAACGACTAATGGATTGGTGGTGCCATTTCCGTCCCAATCTATAGCGCACCCCAACATTTTTATCATAAACATCTGGGGAAGGAAATGTGCATCGGAAGGATGCAAAGAACTCAACAACAAGCTCTACATACTACAGTTCAACGATATTGAAGAGGCGGTTCCACGGAGGCATCATCAAGTCGTCAAACCGCTCGGTTTGACGAGCAAATCCAAATCAACCTTTTGGAGCCTTCTCATGGGCTCGATCTAGTGCCTTCGTGCCCATAACCGCTGAGCTCTTTCTATGCAATACCCTTCTATGGCATTGTCACTAAATCGCATGTACGGGTGGTCCATCTGCAAGAACAAAAACCTGCGGCAGCAAAAAATGGGAAAGAAACAGCAATCTGGACATATGGCACGATCGTGCCAGGGTGTGGTATGGTCGTGCGTGCCTGGTTTTCAGCAGGTTTTATGAAGTTTCTAGAAAATTTATGAAGTTCTGGCTGTTCTTCATGGAGCACGATCGTGCCAAACTTTGGCACCCTCGCGTGCGACCTGATTCTGACTGATTTCAAGGCGAGTTTTGAATGTCTAGCAAATTTTTATGAAGAGCACGATCGTGCCAACCCTTGGCACGGTCGTGCGTGATAATTTCTGGGCAGGTTTATGAAGATCCATCAGAAAATTATGAATGGCACGATCGTGCCAAAGTGTGGCATGACCGTGCGTGACGGAACCCAGAAAGGCGAAACTTCTCAAAACTCACCCAAAACCCCGATTTTTCATCTTTTTGCTTAGGGGTTTTGTAAATCGGTCACTTGTGGTCAATAACAGCACAAAAAACACTAAAAACAGGCTTGAAACGGGTGATTTAGACCAAGCCCTAAAACCTAAAAGAAACTAACTATGAAGAACAAACCCTAAGACTCAAAACTCAACAAAGAAGAAGAAAGGTTCGTACCTGGAATGATTGTTGGGATGGAAGAAACAAGAATTCTTGGAGGAAGCTAGGAGATGCAGAGAATTCGTGAGTGCTATGAATGGGTTCAAGAGTGTAGGAAGGAGAGGTTAAAGAAAAGTGGTTGAGTTTATTGGTGGTTCTATTAATGGTTCTGCAAGGCTGACACTATCAGATCTGGTGGTGCCAGATTTTCGGATGGTAGTGCCAGATTTTCAGATTTTTTTTACCTAAGATTAAATTTTGAAAAACAATTAGGGTTTTTACAAAAATTAATTTTAGAGAATAGAGGGTGAAAAATAAGAAAGAATTAAACTAGACTCCTTGAACCCGGGGCACTTACGAAGCATCTCCTACCAAGAAAAGAGCCGAACTAACATACCTAAGAGCCGGCAACAAGCTTTAACATCCCTCGTGACCAGAACGAACCAAAACCTGAAAAAGAAAAACAAACAACCAACACAATATATACACAAAAACGGGCTAAGTTTATTTACGAGTCTTCAACTAGACTCACCACCCCGCGTTCATTTGTTCCTGGGATGGAGGGTAACAACCTCCTCACTTTGATCAACGGGCCCTCCAACATAAGCCTTTAGCCTATGCCCGTTGACTTTAAACAATCGGCCATCCTCGTGACCTATCTCCACTGTCCCGTAAGAAAAACTGACCGTACAGTGTAGGGACCCGACCATCGAGACTTTAGCTTACCAGGAAACAACTTCAGACGTGAGTTGTATAACAACACACGATCACCCACTCAGAATTCTTTCTTGTCCTTCAAGCGGCTATCGTGAAGTGTCTTAGTACGTTCCTTGTACAGCTTGGAGCTTTCATACGCGTAATTCCTAAGCTCCTCAATCTCATGAATCTGCACAAACGTGTTCTCACCGCAGCAGCCATATCAAGATTAACTGTCTTCAAAGCCCAATAGGCTTTGTGCTCGAGCTCCACAGGAAGATGATAAGACTTTCCATAGACCAATTTAAATGGTGTGGTGCCTATAGGAGTCTTTTAGGCTGTCCGAAAAGCCCACAGTGCATCATCCAACTTCTCGGACCAATCCTTACGGCTAGAATTAACCATTTTCTGCAAAATCCGCTTGATACCCCGATTAGTGACCTCGACCTGCCCAGTCGTTTGTGGGTAATATGCTGCACACCATATCGGAGCAATGTTTTCTCAAGTTGTGCATTGCAGAAATGCGTCCCACGGTCACTAATCAATGCCTTTGGGGCAACAAAGCGAGCAAAAAACTTCTTCAAAAACCTAACCACTACCCTAGCATCATTAGTGGGTAAAGCCTGTGCTTCAGCCCACTTAGAGACATAATCGTCAGCAACTAGGATGTAGTGGTTACCAAAAGAAGTCGGGATGGGACCCATGAAGTCTAGCCCCCATACATCAAAGATCTCACAGACTTTGATCCGTTTTATGGCATCTCATGGCGTGCTGAAATGTTGCTTGCCCTCTGGGAAGCATCGTAAGACCTTACCCACTCATGGGCATCACGGAATATCATCAGCCAAAAGAATCCAGAGTCGAATGCTTTCTTCGTAGTGTTATTGGATCCATGGTGGCCACCCATAGGTCCCTCGTGACAGTGGCGTAAAATATTCCTCGCCTCGTCACCATACACGCAACGCCGGATCATATGATCTGCTCCTACCCTAAACAAGTAAGGGTCATCCCAGAAGTAATACTTGACATCCGCAAAGAACTTTCACTTTTGCTGATGGGTCATCCCCTTGATTAGGATGCCACTCGCTAAGTAGTTCGCGAAGTCAGCAAACCATGGGGAATCGTCACTAGTCTCGATCCTCATAAGAAATTCGTGGGGGGAAATTGTCATTGATGTTAAGCCCACGAATTTCCTTCCTCTCGGAATGTTCAAGTCGAGAAAAATGATCAGTTGCAAGATTTTCAGCCCTCTCTTATCATGGATCTCAATATCAAACTCCTACAGCAAAAGAATCCATCGTATCAATCTCGTTTTAGCATCTTGCTTGCTAAAAAGATACCGAAGGGCTGCATGATTCGTGTACACAATGGTCTTGGAAAGGACGAGATAAGACCGAAACTTATCGAATACAAAGACCACAGCTAAGAGCTCTTTCTCTGTCATGGTGTAATGCTCCTGAGCGTCGTTCAAGGTCTTGCTCGCATAGTAAATCGGGTGAAAGTGCTTATCCTCTCCTTTGACCCAAGACGGCCACGACTGCGAAGTCACTCGCATCACACATCAACTCAAAGGGTAGTTCCCAGTCGGGAGCTACCATGATCGGGGCATTCACCAACTTCTCCTTCAACAACTCGAATGCCTTATAGTATTCATCAGAGAAAACAAAGTGGGCATCCTTATCGAGGAGCTGAGTCATGGGACAGGCGATTTTGGAAAAGTCTTTTATGAATTGCGGTAAAAACCTGTATGACCTAGAAAACTCCTAATAGATTTCACTGATGTGGGAGGCGGAAGCTTAGATATAGTCTCAACCTTGGCTCGATCCACCTCGAGCCCCACCTGTGAAATCTTGTGCCCAAGCACAATGCCCTCCTTCACCATGAAGTGGCATTTCTCCCAGTTCAACACCAAGTTGGCTTCTTCACACCTAGCCAACATCCTCTTCAGATTCCCGAGACACTGATCGAAGGAGCTCCCAAACACAGAAAAATCATCCATGAAAACCTACATGGAGTCCTTGATCATGTCGTGAAAATGGGCCACCATACATCTCTGAAATGTGGCTGGGGCATTGCACAGTCCAAAGGGCATCTGCCGGTAGGCAAATGTGCCATAGGGACATGTGAATATCATCTTTTCCTGATCCTCAGGAGAGATGGGAATCTGAAAATAACCCGAAAAAACCATCAAGAAAGTAGTAGAACATCCTACCCGATAACCTCTCCAACATCTGATCAATGAAAGGGCGTGGGAAATAATCCTTCCTCGTGGCATCATTGAGTTTGCGGTAATCAATGTAAACTCTACATCCGGTGACAGTACGAGTAGGAATCAACTCATTTTTCTCATTTGTCACCACTGTCATACCTCCTTTCTTCGGGACTACCTGCATAGGGCTAACCCAAGGTGAATCTGAGATCGGATATATCAAACCTGCATCAAGTAGTTTGATGACCTCTTTCTTCACAACCTCCTGCATGTTTGGGTTCAAGCGCCTCTGATGCTGAACTGCAGGTTTAAAGTCCTCCTCCATCAAGATCTTATGGGTACAAAAGGATGGATTAACCCCTTTTATATTCATAATCTTCCAAGCGATTTCCTTCTTATGCTGCTTCAAGACCTCGAGCAATCGATCCTTCTCCTCTCCCGACAGTCCAGCAGAAAAGAGTCGCACCCTCCAAGAAAGCATACTCCAAGTGATCTGGAAGCTCCTTAAGCTCAACCGAAGGTGGATCCTCAACAGAAGGGCGTGCTTTAGGCTCAGCAACGCGATCCACAACCTCAAAAACCTCGGGACACGGGGGAGACACATGACCTATCAAACAGGTCGTCTCCTCAACTAGTTGGTTCACAACAGGTGAACCAAAAGTCTCCCCTCCAAGTAACTGCGTGTCCACCACATCCTCCTCAAATGTGTCACGAAGATGATCACTCACATATGTATCGATAGTCTCAATGAAATAGAGTGTATAATCATTCTCTGAGGATACTGCATGGATTTGCCAATATCGAAGGTCACCTCCTCATCATCAACCCTAAGAGTAAGTCTGCCGATACAAACATCAATCAAGGCTCTAGCAGTGGCTAGAAATGGTCGACCTAAGATAAGCGGGACAGTTTTGTCCTCATCCATGTCCAAAATCACGAAATCGACAGGAAAGACAAACATGTCGATTTTCACAAGCATATTCTCAACTATGCCCCGAGGATACTTCAATGAACGGTCGGCTAGCTGAATGCTCATACGAGTGGGCTTGGGCTCTCCCAAGTCTAGCTTAGTAAAAAACCGCATATGGCATGAGGTTTATGCTAGCTCCAAGATTAGCCAATGCATTGTTGACCTACAAACTACTAATCAAACACGGGATAGTGAAACTCCTAGGATCATTCATCTTCTTCGGTAGTTTATATGAAGTTGCTTAAAAAGCTCAAGGAATTTAACATAGTGTTCCTCCATCTTTTGCTTCTTCAACCTCCCCGGATATGGAATGGGAGGGACATACTCTCTCACTGGCTCCATGGGTCGTGCTGTACTTGCTGGGACTCGCATCTGTTGCACCTCACTCGGAGACTCAGTCTCAATCTCCTCAACAATTTCATCATCAATCGGCTTTGGTGGAGCAGCCGAAGTGATGGGCTAAGCGGTCTTGCCGCTTCTCAACGTGATAGCCTTCACAGTAGCATTAAGATTAGGCTTTGTATTACTTGGAAGGCCCCCCTGTTGTCTCTCAGACAACATCTTGGCAATCTGCCCAACTTGGTTCTCAATGGTCTGCATGGAAGCCTTTTGGCTTCTCAACTCACCCTCGTGCCTCGCGAAACGCCCGTCATAATCTTTAAAACGCTTCTCATTCTCCATCTAGATAGAGTTCTGACCGGCTAAGAGTTGACTAAACATATCCTGCACACTAGGTTCACTAGTGTGTGATGTCTGCTGAGGCCGAGATTGACCATATGCTCCTGGAGCTGTGGGACGTGAAGCAAATCTGGATGGATGCTGAGTAGATGCATCAGGTCTCCAACTAAAATTTGGGTGATTCTTCCACCCCGGATTAAAAGTATTGTTGTAGGGATAATTCTAAGGATGGTATTGGTTTCCCATGAAATCTACATGCTCGTGTGACATCTCTCCCGTCAGAAAATCACCTACATGATATACTCCCCCACTCGAAAAACCACTCGAGTGCATCTCCATCACCCAATAAAATTTCGAAGATAAAGCATCCATACGTGTTGTCATGGCAGTGAAGTCGTCCACGTGATGAACTCCCTGTCGAGAACTCTTCCCTCTCGGCGGCTGCTATGTACGATTCTTCGCGGCGCCTTTCTCTGAAATCTCAAATGCCTCGGTGGCATTTTTCGTGCTAATGTCTCCGCCCGAATATGTATCGACCATTATCTGCCCCGAACCATCTAAACCATGGTAGAAGATCTGACTTTGTTTCCACTTGGGCAACCCATGATGTGGAACCTTTCGCATAAGCTCTTTAAACCGCTCCCACACCTCGTAAACGGACTCATCCTCATCCTGATGAAAGTTGAGAATCTTGGTTCTCAACCGAACAGTTTTCCCTGGAGGGAAATATTTCTGCGAACTTCTCAGCTAATTGATTCGATGTAGTGATTGATCCAGCTGGAAGTGAGAGAAGCCACTCTTTGGCTCCATCACGTAAAGAAAACGGAAAGAGTCGAAGGCGTATCGCATCCGGTGATGCGTCACGAATCGTTAATGTGGCACAAACCTCCAGAAAACCCGCAATATGGACACTAGGATCCTCGTGATCATTGCCATAAAACTGCATTGCATTCTGCAACATCGATATGGTGCCAGATTTGATCTCGAAACTATTATTATTAATCTTTGGTGCATTGATGCTCGCAGGTAAACCCTCAAGTGACGGTTTCCCTATCTCGTTTAAGATCCTTGTTTCCTCCTTGTCCGCCATTTCTACACGAACCTCGTAGAACGTGTCGTCTCCCCTCGCGTCTACCTCGATCGTAGCGGCTACCACGCGGGACCGTTCCCGCAGTCATCGATGAAGATTGCGCTCCGGCTCCGATGAAGGCTCAACGATTTCAGCAACGGGGGTTGAGGACATGCACGACCTGTAGGGAAAAAGAAGGAGCACAATGCACTATATATATACAAAAATAAAAAAACAACTAGCAAATAATCATTTTTTTTTCAAATAATCATGCAAAACAAATAAAATCAAGTAGACAAAAACTTTATACACTTTTCACAAAGGCTAAATAAGTAACTCGAACCGTTCTCAAGAAGACCGCATCCCCGGCAACGGCGCCAAAAACTTGATGTGCGTGAATTATATATATTTTTAATTGGGTTTTTCTTCACACAAGATTTAGTTTTAAAAAGGGTTTTTCATCTAAAACTAACTACAACACAAAAGGCAAGTGTATCCATCTGGAGGTAATATAATTTGTCGGTAAGAACCGGATATCAATCCGTGGACGTGGTGTCTTGATACTAAACTTGTTACTTTAAAGTCTTTTCAATTGATGGTTGATTTTTGTTTCTAAATTATCATGCAAAAGTAACAAGCTACCAACTAAACTAAGAAATAACAATATCTAAAGAGGTTGTCTAAACTAAGTATCCACTAACAAATATGTGACAACTAAAGGAAGAGACTAATGGTGATGCAAGATCCAAGTTTAACTAAGTCCCCAATCAAGGCTTCCTAGTTTATAATCCTTAGGAAAACTAAAATGAAATAACATTCTAATCACCTAAAAATTATTATTTTTAAGCTCACTTGCTAAGTTAATGTTAATCTTTAAACAAGAGTTATTTGTTTGCTAAAACTCCTAACTCTACAAGTTGGGGAAAATTACTATGAACAACATAAAAATCACCCTAACTTGCTTTCAAGTAAGTAGCACCTTCATCATGTTCTTGATATGAACCACAAGCATGGTCATGCTAGATAACAATCTTGGCCTAAATCATCATACCAACATAACACCAACTATAGAATTCATATAAACATTCTTTTGACCTCCATAGCGCCGACCGTAATGGTGTAACCGGGTGCTATAGGGCGCTACCGATTGATTGGGCGTGACATCAAGCCCCATTAGAGATGAACTTATTATTATGGTGTATCTGACTTTATATATATGAAAGGAACTTATTTGTTTCTTACTGAATTTAATTACTTTACGTGTAATTTTAAAACTATTTTTTTATAGAAATGCAAGAAAGGCACATGGAATTTGAGAAGTTGGTAGGATTCGTGGGCAGGATGATTCCTCGCGGGAGTTTGGTTTCTTTAAACGACGGTTATGATGCGACGTTTGAATCCTATTATTAGAAAAAGGAATAATAAAAAATGCCTTCGGCTATATGATATGAGGGCGTGATTGCTCCCCATCTCAGCACCTTCTTTTCTCAATAGTGCTTCTCATATCGTACCATGAGCATTATTGTGGGGGCACTATTGAGTGTTTGCAAACACAAACAAGGGATAACAAAGGTTATGTGGGCCAAATCAATTTGTAATTAGCCTATTGGTGGGGGGGGGGGTGGGGGGGGGGTATTGGTTGGTGTTGGATGAGGGGGATGCATACGATTTAAACAAACTCGTTCGACTCTTTTTATTATTTATCAATAAAAGCAGACAAATTACAATAACTCTAACCATCTATTAATACTAAAACCTTTCTAGTTCTAACCTGGCTCAAACTCTATTTATATAAATAAATTAACCAACTAGATAAACTAACAATTACCCTTGATTAAAATATAAAAGACTCAATAAATAATTCATCAAGATTTATCTATAACCCGTCATGATCCTTGTCTCCCCAATTTAATATTAACATCTTCAACTTATTTTGGTAGAAGGTGATTGACTGAAATCGTGAATGTCTACTTTGGCAAAATGTAAGACCCTTGTCTAATTAATTGAAATTTTATAAAAATTTCAAGTTTTAAATATATAAATGCAAGTACACGTCCGTACAAAATTTAGAGTCTCATAAAACTTAATAAAATTAAAACATTTCAACAAGTTCGTAATAACTGAACATAATGCGGAAGCTTGAACTTTGATCGTGTTCGGTTCTTCGTTGAGCTTGATCGTCATCCGGAGCTTCAAATCATTACCTATATTTCATAAATTATGAAATACGTTAGTTATAAAGGGTTTATAACGTACATGTTGAACCCGAAGGCCCAAACAACAAAACAAACCATTTTTATTTGAGAAAACCTGCCGTAAGCTATGGTTCACCACCGTAGCTAACGGTCTACTCTCCCTGGTTTGATCAGTTAACACCAACTGTAACTTATGGCACTCAGCCGTAGGCTTCGGTTTGCCCATGCTGCAGATATCATTTCATTTCCATTTTATTCGTAAAAACTTTGTAACTTTCTCGAAACTCATCCGTTTCGTTTCAAACTTGTTTCTAATTGTCCCTAAAATATTTGCTCATATTTTTAACCAAAATCCTTAATCCGGATTTATAACTTTTACAGATTACGCATCCGTTACCCAATTTACGCATATGATTGTTTGACCCGTTTCAAGATTTAGGTACTAAGCTCAATTCTCTTTCATTTGTTTCATATTTCCTAGTTAAACAATGAGACTTTTACTTATTTAATACTACAACTTTTAAAGTTTAGATAACAACTAGCGGGCACGTTTAACTTGTTAACCCATCTAGAATTATTGTGTCTTTTTAAACATAATAGTTTCCAATATTCTAGTGTTTTAAAACTCATTTAACCGTATACTTACACCATGACCATGCCTTCGACTCTAATGGTCGTTTTACCCATCTACTAAACATACCTCACTTGAGGTAATATAGTGTCCAGTATTGACCCAACCAACTCTAGTCGGACCATAATCGCTTACCAAGAGTTTGACTTATTAGATATACCTGGCGCGGTCAAAGCAATGGTTCTTTAATAATACCTTGCGATACTATATTATAATTCTTGGCAATACTCGCCAAATCTTTATGCTTTCCTGTATGCATGAAACTTGACAAAACAAAGCACTAAACACCGGGTTCAAATGGTCGTCACCATTTGACCCGTTTGCCTTTTTGACAACCAAATAAATTTATATAGTTTATTGCCAAACTTTTATTTTTACTTGTTCGACCCGTTTGATTCGTGTCGACAAGTACTTTTAACAAAACATTTATTTTTACTTGTTCGACCCGTTTGATTCGTGTCGACAAGTATTTTTAACCAAACTTTATTTTTACTTGTTCGACCCGTTTAATTCGCGTTGACAAGTACTTTTGACTAAACTTTTATTTTTACTTGTTTGATTGGCGCCAGCAATTGTTTCGCGTCAGCGAGTGCTTATCACTTAAATTTAGTTTCACTTATTTGACCCGTTTGGTTTGTTTATATGAAATCCCACTTTGAACAACCAAACTTTTTACATTATTTGACCTGTTTAGTTTGTTCGTATGAACCCTTCACTTTGAACAAACTAAACTCGTATTTGTCTTGTTTACAACAATTGTACTAATCTAACTATTATGACTAATTTAAGAAAATGATGAGGCGTATAGCCACATACCATAGAGCTTCTTTAAGTCGTGTATAGCCCCCGACCTTATCATCCGCCTTATCACCCGAGTCGCCTTTATTTGCCATTTAGAAGTCCCGCACTCCATTAGCTCGTTTGACCCGCTTTGTCCAAGCTTTCACCTAGCTTGATACGATCAACTTGATACAACATTCACCACACTTGATTAGTTAGTCATCATAACTAACGACTACCTCATCTATGGATTTCTCATGTCTCAATTCATTCAATTCATTTTAAACATGCTAATCACATTATGATACGACTCTTTACGGTTTAAACATGATTTAACATGAATCGGATTTGAGCTAGGACATCAAAACATGCATCATAGCAACTAGTCTCCATTTACATAGTAACCAAAATTCTTGGCTCATCTAAGCATTTCATCAAACACCTAGTGTGCATAAGTCATTCTTAGCATAAAGTACAACTTCCTAAAGCATGTTATATACTAATCATGAACAATTCACTAATTTTAGTCTTACTAATGGTAGATTGATGTTCCTAAGCCTCCACAAACATCTATTTTACCCAATACAAGCTAAACCATCACCAACATACTCAATTAAGAATTTCTCCATCTAGGCATTCTAACAAAAACAAGATATGAGACTTACCTAGTGATGAGATAGTAGAGGATATTAAATTTCATAATCATGCAGTGATTAGCCCCTAAATTTCCCTCCAACTGATCAAGTTGGTGTTAGGGTTCTTGAAACCCTTTTTTCTTTCCTCTGATGGTCGACCAGAACACCCACTTAGGTGCGTGTTTTGGTGTTTTAATTTCTTTTTCTATAAAGGTTTCCATTAATTAGTTTTCCAACTTGCTAGGTTTAGTCCTCCAACTTTATTTCATTGTTAAACTGGAATACAACCTTCCTTCCTTTCCTTGTTACTAAAATTTAATAAATTTTACTTTGGTTAAACTTAAAAAAAATCAACCGTGTTAGTTTGAATAGGGTTTGGGATGTTACACAAAGCCTGGAATTCATTACCTGTTTTGGTTAAAAAAAACTTGGCTAGTCTGACTAAAAACTAATATCGACACCGGTTCCAATGCTACAGATGTTATACCAGTGTTGGGGTTAGGTTCGTTTCGTAACCAGTACGATACTAGCAACCGTATAGTTTACAACACAAAAAAATACATTTTTTTGAATACAACTCGGTTACGATACTTGTACACGGTATAGTTATGATTAAAAAATATTTTTTTAATAGTTTCATTATACAAAAGTGTTTTGATGTAACTCAAAAAATAAAAACGTGAAACCCAAAAAAAAAAAATCATATTTTATATCAACCGATAACCATAAAAACCAGTACTGGATCAGTAGCGATGTTGTTTAGTCGGTATTTATATTGTTAGTCATGGTATCAGACACTCGATATAGCATATGAAAAGATCAAATTTCGAATAATTTCTGTTTCCACAAAATTTATATCACAATATTGGGGGGGGGGGTGGTAAACGCACCTCATTCTTCATCTTTTTTAAGTTAACGTATGAAATTTATTAAAGAAAAATCACAATAATATAAAATTGAAATGGTTAAAAAGGTTAAACTGAAACTTAGAAAAGAAAAGAAAGAGAAGTCAAAACATACTATACATCCATGGAATTTGAAAGCAGGCTAAGTGTTATGGTATGACGCCTTTTCCATATAGTCAATGGAGAGGCATTATACACTGCCCTTAGGGGCTTTAGACAAGGTGAAAAAGGGGCAATGGGGTGTAAACGAACAGAATGAATATGAACAATACCTTGTTTGTGTTCGTTCGTTAAAGATATAAATATGTTCACATACAGTTCATGAACACTTACCGAACGTGATTTTATGTTTCGTGTTCGTTCATTAAGGAGATGAACGTGTTTATGAACAGTGAAAATGACAAAGTCAGGATGTGTATGGTGGAGGGAGCAACGTGAGAGCTTGAAATCTCAATCGAGGAGGAGGTCGACAATAGTCGTCGAAGGAAAGGGAACAGTAACTGTTACAACTCCCAAAAGACCCTATGAAAAACCATAATCAAAACCCCGGACATGCACGACGAGACCCAACACTTTCAACGAAGAAATAAAAATAGGACACTCATGAGTGTCGTTGGGGACACCCCTAATTCTCTCGTGACGCGTGGGAGGGTGCCAAGACACGTGGCACCGTTGTGCGACAAGTGGCAAAGCTATACGCATGACAGAGCTAACCTAGCCCTAGCTGGCAACTCAGGCACCATGCGGGGGAACCCCTGCCTCTCCCGTGACGCGCCTGGGAGTCCTGGTGGACTATATAAGGGGCAGGGGTGGGATGAGTTCAGACGCATAAAATTGATATAATTTCGATAAAACTCTCTCTCTCCCGTACTGTAGACCTAATACCCTAACCCATGAAACTCGAAACTATGCTCTGCAGGAAGTGTACTAAACCTTGATCACTGGTACGATACCTTGTCCGATTGATCATAAAACTAATCAACGGATGCTAAAGTGCTTCTTGAATAAGGCTATACTTTGTTAACTAGTTCAAGTTTTGATCTCGTGATTATCATTAAAGTTTGAATTGGGTTTCTTACACTAATACGTGTTGCATTTTATGTATAACTAGGAATCCAGGCTTAATACCAGGAGGCTATAAAATCAAAACCTAATTCTACAAAGTGAGACATTCTCTTTTCTTCACATTATGTTATACTTAAATGTTTCAAAATCCTAAATGTTTTCCAGTTATATTTACAGTGATTAAGTTTTTGTATTCTTACTGGAAACTACTGCTAGTATGTGGGGTTTTATATACATTACTTGATAAGCTTTGCTATTTGGAAAATGGGTTAGCCAAATGGTGATGTGACCACAGGAACTATCGAGTGACAAATACTATTAAAGTGGTTTCTTTGCTATTGTATTATGAGTTAGCCAATAGGAATTTTGTAAGATATAAACAAATGTAAGAACCCTTAGTGTTGTAAATTATAACATTGTGTCTTTTTATACAAAATGAATGATCTCACCAGTATTTTTAGCTGATAAAATGTTTTTAAACGCGTTTTAGGTAACTTACTATGAAAGAAAGATATGACAACTCACATGTCCCATTGTCTCACTTGTTCAAAGGTCAAAGCCGAGCACCAACAACCCTCTGGCTTACTCGAACAACCAGAAATTTCGGTCTGGAAATGGGAGAGTATAGCTATGGATTTTATCACCAAACTTCCTCAAACTTCTTCTGGTCACGATAGTATTTGGGTGATCATCGATCATTTGACCAAATCCGCTCACTTCCTCCCCATTCGTGAAGATTACCGAGTTGAGAAATTAGCTCGCACGAATGAAATCATGGTATCCCCATTGACGTCATCTCTGATCGTGATGGTCGTTTCACTTCTCTCCTTTAGCAAACGTTCCAACCGGGTATGCAACTTAATCTTAGTATGGCTTTTCATCCTCAATCGGATGGACAAACCGAACGTACTACCCAAACCCTCGACGACATTCTTTGTTCGTGTGTAATTGATTTTGGTGGAAACTGGGATGTACATTTACCTTTGATAGAATTCTCGTACAACAACTATCACTCCAGTATTCAAATGGCTCCTTTTGAAGCATTGTATGGTCGTAAGTGCTGTTTGCCTATTTGTTGGCATGAGATCGGCGAAGCACAGATCATCGGTCCCGAGTTCATACAAGAGACGACAAACAAGATCCTATAAATTCGCGACAACCTCCTCAAAGCTAGAAGCCGGCAAAAGAGCTCCGCTGATAAACGTCACAAACCATTGGAGTTTAATGTTGGTGATTTCGTACTCCTCAAGGTATCCCCTTGGAAAGGAGTCGTTCGATTAGGCAAGAAAGGCAAGCTCGTTCCTCTCTTCGTAGGTCCTTCCAGGATTCTCGAAAGGATAGGCAAAGTAGCGTAACATGGGTTTACCTCAAGAACTCAACAACATCCATCCAACGTTTCATGTTTCGAATCTCAAGAAGTGCTTAGCTGAAGAGGGACTTTAAGTTCCGCTGGATGACTTACAAATCAACGAGTCCTTGCATTTTGTTGAAAAACCGGTCGAAATCATGGACCGAGTAACCAAGAAGCTTAGGCACAGTCGAATTCCCATAGTCAAGGTGCGATGGGAAGGAAAATGTGGCATTGAATTTACTTGGGAGCTCGAGAGTGATACGAAGACTAAGCATCTGCATCTATTCGTTGAGTCTTCCTCTTGAATAAATTTCGGGAAGAAATTCCCTAAAGTAGGGGAGACTACAACGCTTCACGTTTTGCACTTTCCTTATTTAGAAAGTGTACTCGTATTTCTATTTTTGGAAACTTGTAACCGTATCATATTCATATTTCATTTCCGGCCTTGTAATCCGAGACTTCGATCATAATGGAAATTCACTTTTATACTTATACTTGTTATAATTGTGTTATACGCAAACAAACAGTGAATGCACATTTACATGTAACCGAGACTTATTATATACTTGAATTATCATTTATATCTCTCACGACACTTGCATAACCCATACAAACATGCTTCTATCCTAAAACAAGTCAAAGCATGAACTTTGAGCATAAAATAACAAAAAACGGAAGTTCAGGACTGATTTACAATAAACGAAACTGGTTTGGTCAACTGATATTTACCAAATGTAACATATAAATTGTATCAAAGAAGGTGTAAAATCAACGATTTTTTAGAACTAATGTTGCAAAAAGTGCGTTTTTTGGTATACTTTTGATTTCAGGATTAAAAGAGCTTAATGTGGAAACGGAACAAATTAATGGCAACATCCAACAAAAATACGAAAGAAGGAAAGATGATACACTATACCAACCCTCCGAGCTTCACCCCAAGAACAAAAACATGAATCAGACAGTAAGGCAGGGAGCCGTGCCTGCTCGGCATGGGGCCGTGCCCCATTCAAGATTCCATGAAGAAGAAGACAAACAAAAGCAGACAAGAGACACAGGGCCGTGTCCCATGGAGCATGGGCTGTGATCAACTCTCAGATACGCTAAATCTTGGATAGTACAGCAATACAGCGGCCACGGGACCGTGTCAGTGAAACACGGGGCTGTGTGAGCATCTGATCTGACAAACTCATTAAATGAAGACGGAGAAGAAGGAAGGCACAGGGCCGTACCCACCACGCACGGGGTCATGTGAACAATCTGTTTTCAGCTATAAAAGGGGGAGCTTGGCATCATTTCAACTCATCCCTTGGCAAACCATTTCTCTCACACCTGTCACCACTCCACCATAATCATTAGAGTTTAGAGTGTGTAGTAGTCTCGGGATCCAAGATTGATCGTAAGAGCCTTTGTCAGACTATGGCCATGCTTGGCTAATCTCTTACATCACTTGGTGAAGACGAAATCTTTTATGTATTACTTTTGATTTCCAATCTTTGGTTAACTTTTTAATTGGGTTTGTGTTAATGAATTTAATAACTAGTTTTTTATATTGAAAGTGAATTTTTCCTATCATTCCTTCATGTTTTGTTGATTCACTCCTTTGTGTCTTTACGGTCTATATAAAGCGCGTTAACTGCCTGGAATGGGGTTAGAAGGGTGATTTGGGTAAGATTCTTGCCTCGTTCAATGTATATATCCTACAAGGACTTGATTCAAGCTTATTAGGACTTTCTTTGAGGTAGATACCATCAAATCGGGGGAAGTAAGAACAACTTGAATCCCTTATAAATAAACGAGTAAATTACAAGTATTGTCCTTTATGTTTACATAAAATTGCAGGCGCTGTCCTTTTTCCAAAAGTTTACAGGAAGTGTCCTTAACCTTCTGAAATCTTGCACGTTATGTCCTTTAGGCCAAACCCAATTAGATTTTTTGGTTAAATCTGGTCATGTGCCTTGCACATGAGGGCATTGTTGTCATTTCACCTCCTTATGAACTATTTTTTAAATCAACTTATATTAAGGGACTATATTATAAATATGAAAAGTTTATAATAAAAAGAAAATAAAATCTTCAGCATTTTATCTATCTATCTCTCTCTTCTTCTCTCTCTCTTCTCTCTTCTCTCTTGACCCAGTGAAGATGAACCACCATCAGTCCATCACCAAATCAATTCAACACTACCACCACCTTAGCCATCGTCACCCACCTACCTCCCACAATCACCGCCGCACCTAACCCACCTCCCACACTCTTCCACTGCCATCACCTTCCATCGCCACAATCACATCCATCAACCTTCCACCGTCACCGCCACAACTACATCCATCAACCTTCTCACCGCTACAACCATCAACCTTCCACCGCCACCGCTACAACCACATTCATCTGGAACTTTGACCAAGTGGTTCTGCATCTTCTTCCTGAAATCCAAATCAAAACCCCCAAAATCCCCAAAACTAGAAGACCCCAAAAATCTATTCCGGCCATCGAGTCTCCGGCCACCACCACCTTCAATCACCCATAACACCACCTCCACCGCCGTACCTAACCGGCCACCACAACCACCCTTTCACTCACCGCCGCCCCTAACCCACTACCACAACCACCCACCGTCAGCCGCTACACATTAAACCTCAACCTGTTGTTAGGAGAGAAAAATGGGAGAGAGAGAGAGATGGGGGAGTTTCAGATGAGAGCTAGGAGAGAGATGAGAGATACTATATATGTATTTTTGTAGTTTGATACAAAATAGTCCTTGAATAAAAAATCTTTACAAATAGACCCCGGGAACGCGAAATGACAACAATGCCCTCATGTGCAAGGCACATGACCAGATTTAATCAAAGAATCTAACTGGGTTTGGCCTAAAAGACATAACGTGCAAGATTTTGGAAGGTTAAGGACACCGCCTGTAACGTTTTGGAAAAAAAGATAGCGCCTGCAATTTGGTATAAACATAAGGACAAAACTTGTAATTTACTCTAAATAAACTACTATTAAAACTTTAAACCGGCCTTGCAAGACTGTATCCCTGCTGACTCAGACCAATATGGCCGGGGTAGCGTTGCCTCCAAAAGAGGGACATGCCATTATAACATAGATAATCTCTTAAAAAACCCAAAGTGCGGAAATCATCAAATGATACATAAATGACGAGTTGGAACCAATGAGTCTATCTTGTTATTTGTTTCTCTTATTTACTTATTTTCTTTCTTTATTCTACTTATTAAAACAGTTTCTCAAAGTGTGTGTCGATTAGACGTTGACGATAATCCGGTATTAAAAGCTCTTGTGTCCTTAGACGATCTCGGTATCTTACCATCACTATGTTACGCCAGCGATGGGTGCACTTGCCCTAACGTGTTGTAGAGAGTGATAGTGTTATATCGTGTTTTATAAATTTAAAGCTTGAATAACGAGTGAAAAGTACTTAAAAATAATAATAAAAAATATATTCACCCTCGCTCACGTCAAGTTTTTCCGCCATTGCCGGAACACAAGGATTTTAAGAAAGCTTAAAATCAACGGCCTAATCATTTTCTTTAGTTTTTCAGTTCAAATTTATGTTCGTTTTACTAAAAATTCAGTTACAGTAGCCAGACAGGGGCCATGCTGTATGACACGGGGCCATGCCAAATCTGCAGTAACGGAAAACCAAACAAAAACTTTTCCACAGAAGGCTCACACGGGGCCGTGTAAAAACGCCCAGTACCGAATAAATCACAGTCGTAAGCACGGGACAGTGTTCATTCGACACAGGGTCGTGTTAATCTTCTGTACTCACAAAATTTTTCTATTCTCGAGAGTTGTAATCTTCTGGGTATTATCCAAGCAATGGATTATTACATGGGAGATTATGACTACTACAATGATGATTAGGAGGCGAGTCCCATTCGGTACAAAATTGTTACCTCTTTCAACCATCAACCTCATACACAAATATGAGGAACCAAGGTTTGAGCTTCCAAAATCAAGCTTTGATTGGGACTCTCCAGCGTTTGAAACATACGAGGCACCACCTAAAATTGTACCCGAAGCCGAAAGCCTCATACAAAGTCTCAAGAACTTAGCATTCTTGATCAAGCAATCTCAGGCAAAAGAAGAGACCATTTGTACCAAAGAGGTGCATAGAAGAGAACCTCAAGAGCCAATAAAAGAGGAACCGCTAGAAGAAAAACCAACACACGAAGATGAAAAATCCGAACCAAGCCATGCGGAAGGTAAGTCCTCAAAGGTAATATTCGAGGAGGAACACAAAGACCTCCAAGAAATACAAATCCTACAACCTTCTTTTAAAAATCATAGTTTAGTTCCGTCTCATGCTAAGCTTTTTAAAATAGTTAACCACTAATCCTAATATCAAAGAAATAACAAGCGTTAACTTAACTAAAGGTCAAACCTCGCTAATACAAGATGAACAAAAATGGATTAAACATAAAACCGGTAACATGTTTCATTCAAAACATCTATATTAGTAACATTTCAATAGACAAAGATCCCTGCGTTAACATAATGGCAAGCTACGTATTCGAAAGATTAGGTATTGATGATTTTCTTCCAATCAAAATTCCTACCTCTTGGCCGATCGAAAAATCAAACATGCTACGGGAGGGATTGAAGATGTCCCCATTCAAACAAATCAAACGATTGTACCAACCGACTTTGTCATCTTAGATGACGCTCCACTCATGTTGGGACAACCTTTCCTCAAAACCCATCAAGCTTTGCTCAAACACAAACATCAAAATCTTCCCACTAAACTTGGGGCCGACAAACAAAATTTTAATATAGATAAATAATGAAATACCCAATCGGCAATGACAACCCCTTGTTGAAGTTGACCCACCCGATATGGAGGAACCAGATAACCAAATCATTGAAGAGGAAGTCGCTACCAACCAAACAGTTTCATCCATCGACCATGATGACGAACCAATAACTAAGCCATCTAGTGAAGAAACGCTTTCTTTAGAAAATCAAAGAACTTTCAAAACGCTTAGAATACGCATTCCTAGATAACCAAGGTAAACTTCCCGTAATCATTTACTCGTATCTCACTTCTCAAGAAAAAGAAAAATTACTTAATTTGATTAGAAAACATAAAACGGCAATTCCATGGAAATAATGTAAGGGATAAATCCTTCCATGTGTACACAAAAAAATTAATGGAAAACGACTATAAAGAGGTAATCCAACACAAAGAAGGGTCAACCCTAAAGTTCAAGAAATAGTTAAAAAGGGAGTAATGAAACTCTTAGATGCCGGACTTGTCTACCCCATTTCTGATAGTTCATGGGTAATTCAGTCCAAGTTGTACCAGAGAAAGGTGGAATGACAGTTATAACCAACGAAAAGAACGAGGTCATACCGACAAGAACCGTCACCCGATGGAGAGTTTGCATTGAGTATAGGAGACTCAATGAAGCTACAAGAAAAGACCATTTCCCTTTACCCTTCACAGATCAAATGTTAGAGCGATTATCCGGTCACAAATTTTATTGTTTTCTAGATGGTTATTCGGGGTACTTCCAAATCTCCATTTGCCCAGAAGACCAGGAGAAAACCATGAGAAAACCACCTTCACTTGTCCCTACGGAACCTTCGCATATCGACGCAAGTCATTCGGTCTGTGCAACGCACCTACAACCTTCTAAAGATGCACGGTAGCCATTTTTCAAGATATGATAGAAAAACCATGGAAGTCTTCATGGACGATTTTTCAATCTTCGGTGATTTATTTGACCAATGCCTCGATAATCTCGAGCGAATGCTATCTAGATGTGAAGAGACTAACTCGCGCTTAACTGGGAGAAATGCCATTTTATGGTCACAGAAGGGATAGTACTCGGTCACAAAATCTCCAACGCAGGAATGGAAGTTGATCACGCTAAAATCAATACTATCTCTCGACTACCACCTCCATCATCCGTTCGAGCCATTCGAAGTTTCGTAGGACATGCCGGATTCTATAGGCGATTTATCAAAGACTTTTCAAAAATCTCTCGACCTATAACTAAGCTGCTTGAAAAAGATGCCCCATTCATCTTTGACGAGGATTGCATGACAGCATTTCTTGCCCTAAGGATATGCTAGTTAAAGCACCAATCATGATTGCACCTGACTGGAAACTACCATTCGAAATCATGTGCGATGCAAGCGATTATGTAGTTAAAGCAGTCTTGGGACAAAGAAAAGAGAAATATTTTCATCCCATTTATAACGCAAGTAAAACTCTTAATGACGCTCAAGAAAATTACACAACCAACGAAAAAAGAGTTATTAGCTATAATATTTGCATTTGATAAATTTCATTTGTCTCCATAGACAGAATCGTTAGTGTTAGTAGGCAAATGGGAAGATGCGCACGATGATTGGATCCACGTGGCCTGGTAGTTGTTCTTATTGTCGGGTCTACCATCAGCGGTTAGTAGAGATCATGGAGTAGTACGTGAATGGCGCACAGTGATTGGTGACACGTCACTATCTATTTTGTACTTCTTGTCTCCTGCACGATTGTTCATCGTGAGGCTCTACTGGACACAGTCTGGCGTTCGCCTATTTGTCACATGCCATGTCACTTGTACTGGTTGTACTATACCTTACTGTCATCCACAGGCTTGTGCCATAGAGTTTGCACGAATCTCTTCAAGGTGACTAAATATTAAATTCAAATATTAAGTTCACTTTTTTTAGGTATGGCCTTTTGCACGCGACATAAGCTTGTTGTCGGGCATGCCGACGCGAGATTTGGGACCATACCCCTTCAAATACTAAATTGTGTTTTTTTTTGTTAAATTAACTTCTATTTTTAATTGAACATTATAACACCATTGAAGATCCTTTAAGGTGACGTGTCTAACCTTTTTGGTTCTTGTTGGCGAAATCGCTCATGCATTTAGCTTCAATCTTCTAAAATAATGACATGTCTATCGCAACGAATTCACTTGTGTCATGTAGGTAATTTGGATCGATATTCAATTACTTTTTAGCAACCAAATATCCAATCCTACATATAGGCGTTTCACCGATGACATTATATATATCATATAACATTTGTCGCATCATACCATTCAATTAATGCCGATCCTGGTGGGCGACGGCCCAAGGCCCGACCCCCTAGAGACCCGAAGCCTTTTCAGCTACCAAATATTCAATCCTACATATAGGAATTTCACAAATGTCACTATTTATATCATATAACATTTACCCCATCATACCATCCAATCAGTGTCGACCTTGAGGGGGGGGGGGGGGGGGTGAAGTCCCGATCCCCTAGAGTGGCCAAAGTTGGCCAAAATTTTTTTTAACTAAAGTATCAGAGGAAAGAAGGGTTTCCTTTTTTTATGTTTTTACCTCATAGATTAGCTTGTAAAGTATGAAACGTAAAAAGAAAAGAGTAAGGAAATTTTGGAGTTTTTCCTGTTTTCTGTCATGCGAGAGTGATGGTGGGCTTGGGTCGTTCTGAAGAAGAAGATGATTGTTGAGTTCACGGCTATCCAAAAAGCTCGCGACTCAGAGCTTTTTCGAAGCTCACTCAGACTTAGCTCGGAAAAAGGTCGCTCGATAGAGCTCGGTTTGAAATAGAACCCAGCCGCTTGGCTTGATTAAAAGTAAGCCAACTCGGTTCGTAACGAGCCATATTGGCTTGGTTTGGTTCGCTTGGTAGCTCGGATCGGCTCAGCGCAAATTATTTTACTTATAATATATTTATTTTATACATATTATTATATATTACAAAAACTAATTAATATTACATGTGTTTAGGCTTGTAAATTGATATATGCGGTAATCTAAAGGTTGATTACCATTCCAATGAACTAATTTTATATTTTGATGGAAGTTAAAACTAAATTTGTGTTGTTAAACTTGATTTTGATTTGTAATGTATTAAGTTGAACTTATTCTGATATATTTTTGAAGTATAGAAAAATATTTTAGACTGCTGAATTTTGAAAGTTATGTATTAATATATATATTTTTTTAAATCGAGCAGAGCCATCTCGGTTTAAAACCATGTCATGCGCGAGCTTAGATTTTCAACTGGTTTCAAATCCGAGCCCAACCAGTTAGGTTTATAATCGAGCCGAGCCCAAGCTTACAGCGGCTCGGCTTAGCTTGACTCATGAACACCTAGTTAAGACTATTAATATTATAAAAATTACATGTTAAATACTTGTTTCTAGAATAAGTTTTTTTTCAAAGTAGGTTTTTATAAGAAAAACTACATTTGTTTTAAGAATCATAAAAAAATGTTAGGTTAGAGACCCAATATCATTATTAAATCAATAAATACTTAATAAATTGAAGTTATTCAATGAGATTAGAAGTGAGAACTAAATAAATTTTCAAAAACACCATTTTTAGTAAAATTTTTTATCAATATCTTTTTGTAAATACTTTTTCCACCAACACCACTTTAGAAAAAAATATTGTTTTATCTGTATTAAATAATAAAAGAAAATGAGAGACACATGTTATTTATTAGAGTCATCTACTTTTTGTTTTCTTGCCGCTGTCTTCTACTTAATTATGAATACTTACTTTTTAATTAAAAATAATTATTTATATCGTACACCTCGTAACATCATGTCTAATAACGTTTGACACGTGTCCCTAATCCTAATAATGTCAAACGTTGACTAGGAAGGACTATTTTTGCCAAAAAAAATGAAACAAGAATATGGAAGGACTAAAAGGGTCAACATGCGGAAACTATGCCTCTGAGTGACCTTATATGTAACATCCGTAAAAAACCAAATCCTAAAACACCGTTTTTGTAATCCGGTCCGTTTTCATATTCCCTGTATTTTTATTTAATGTTTAAGCAATAAATGTCTCGGATTCTATGTTTTGATCATACATCTTATCATACATGGTGTTTATATAGTCTTATACATGTTTTATACAAGCTCTTTTTTTTAAATTCATTTCCATGTATTTTGAAGCATCCATCCATCTCTCAAGGTCTAAGACTTAAGGTTTTCCTTAAGTTGATCAAAAACTTTGGAGACTTCGTGAACACACTAACACTCATATCCTGACCTTCTTATCATCTAAACTTCATTATATACATGCCTTAAGATATGAGATTGTGTTTTGAAGTGTTTAGATGTAAATGATAGCAAGTAAAAAGCTCTACATGTTGCATTCTTAGTTTTGTCATAAGATGACTTTCTGTAGACTTTCTTGCCAACTTTCTCCATCCTTGAGCTATCATTCTGGTCCATTCAAAGCCCCAAGATATACTTGGTATACTAAGGAGAAAGTAGGTTCAAATGGTGCATAAAACTGAGCCCAAGAGTAACGAGGAATTGGTGCGTGTCGAGCGTGATATATTTTTATTAATATTTTAGGTTCATTTTACGCATTAGTCAAGTTTTAAATTTATATACATGATATTGTACTAACACTAAACACACACTTGGGCAAGTGCACCCATCGTGAGCGTAGTATAGTGTTGGTAAGATACCGAGGTCGTCCAAGGACACAAGAGCTTTTCATACTGGTTTATCGTCAACGTCTAATCAATCTAAATTTTTGATAAACGTTTTGAAACATAAAAATAAATCTAAAAATTAAGAAGATAAAAAAATTAATTATAAATAGACAAGATAGAATCACTTGGATCCAACTCCTCTTTAACGTACCCTTTGATGATTTTCGCACTTTCGGACTTTTTAAAGGATTATCTAGTTATAGTAGTAAGCCCTTCTTTTGAAGGTGACGTTACCCTCAATCCCGTGGTTTGAGTCAGCAGGGATACAATCCCAAAAGGTAGGAATATTGAAAGACAATTAATAAGTTATTAATGCGAAAAGTGGTAGGCCCCTCTTTTGAATGTGACATTACCCTCGGCTAAGTGGTTTGAGTCAGCAGGGATACAATCCAAGAAGCCGGTTTAAAGTATTAATAGTAGTTTGCATATGAAGGGTTCAAGCAATTAGCACCCCGCCATCAATACCCATTAGGGCATTGAAGAAGGTCCTAGTAAGCTTGAACTAAGTCCTCGCAGGATCTATACACTAAACGAGACACTTTACCAAACCACCCTTCTAACCCCCTACCAGGTTAGTTAACGCGCTTTATATAGATCGTAAAGACACGAATGAGAAAATCAATGACATCATGAAGAAATGGTAGGAAAATTCACTTTCAACATAAGAAACTAGTTATTAAAGTCATTAATACATATTCAATTACAAAGTGCCGAAAGATTAAAAATCAAAAGTAATACACTAATGACTTGTCTTCACCAAGTGATGTAAGGAATTAGCCAAGCATGGCCTTTATTTGACAAAAACCCTTACAATCAATCTTGGATCCCGAGACTACTACACACTCTAGAGATGATGGATGGATGATGGTGGTGGGTGTTGGTGTTGTAGTGGTGGTGGAGTGATGGCAAAGTGAGAGAGAAGTGGTTTGCCAAGGGATGCCTTTGAAGTGAACCAAGCACCTCTATTGATAGCCCAAACAATAGCCCGGCCACGGCCCCAGTGCCAAGTGGGCATGACCGTAGCCATCTCCTTCTCCTCCTTCATTAATTGCAGCTGTCATCAGAGGGCCCCACACGACCCCGTGCCTTCTGGGCACGGCCTTGTGGTCAGCTCTTCACTGTACTATTCTGGATTCTGCAAATCTGATAGTTGACCACACCCATTTTGAGCTGGGCACGGCCCCGTTGTTGGCGTGGAAGCTTCTGCAGGTTTTGCTTTAAGTGCTTTGGGTGGCCACGGCCCCGTGGCCAGTCTTCTGTCTCTTGTTTTGTCTTTTTGGGTGTTGCTGAGGGTCGGGCAGGTGACGTTATTCCTTCTGTTTTGTATTTGTATTGGTTTTGGCTGCTTACTTGCTTCTTTTGTTCTTTTAAGCTCATTTTATCCTGAAAATACAAAAGGAACAAAGAAACGTGATTTTTCCAACATTAGTACTAAAAAAGGGTTAGTTTTATGCCTTGTATGATGTAATTTATATGTTGCATTTTGTGCACATCAAATACCCCCCACACTTGAATCTTTGCTTGTCCTCAAGCAAAACTCTTTTAAATGTGGCTTACACACCAAATGGAATAGGTAAGGAGAAGTTTTGGTGGCTTGTCTTGAGTGTCGGGAATCCAAGATTAAATTTTGTTTTTATGTTATTTAACAATCCTATTCGTCATGATTTATTTAGAAAGTTTTAAGAAAAATTATTTATTTAGGCTAACATGCCTTTTTAAAATTCCATTTTTATATACAAGTTCACATACCTTACAAGAGATCATTCAACACTCGGCTGAAGGTGTATTTTTGTGATAACGCTCGTTTCCGTCGTGGAACTTACTTCTTCCATATGCTTGCCAAGCGATCAAACCTCCTCCTTTTTAACTATAAACCTTTGTAAATATAAATAGGGCTTTGAGAAGGGTTAGGCTTGGGCTAAAGGTAGGTGATTTGAGGGTTAGTGGTTAGTAAAATGGTGAAAAGCGTAAAAAGTATCGGTTGTCGTAAAACTTTCTTGTTTTTGTGACATTTATGTAAACTAAACACTTTCAAACAAGATTTTTTTGAGGAACTAGTTTGTTAATGAAAGGTTATTATATTGTTGGTTATGAAAGGACTATTATTATTATTATTATTATTATTATTATTATTATATTATTATTGTTATTATTATTATTACTATTTTATGTCACAAGATAACCGATCTTTTTACTAAAATAAATGGGTTTTAAGAAAAAAAGGTTTTGGTGGATAATGGGTGTTTGTTTTGTGGGTTCTGAAACAAAAAGGTTTAGGTTTAAAAGGGTTAATTAGGGGGATTTTTAGTAGTGGGGTAAAAAGAAGGAAAACAATGGTTTTGAATGAAAAAAATGGGTTAGTCCTAATGCCTCCATCACTTACTTACTTGGGTTTTAGTTGGTAAGGACCGGGAATGTATCGTCTTGGCAAGTTCTAGAGTCGTAAGAAACAAGTGGCTATTCACACAAGAAACGAAAATGAGCATTTAGTTAAAGGATGTATGCTGTGTTCTCGATAAAGGCTCAAAACTCACTTAATGTGGGAACAACTCTATATCATGAACAAGTATATATAATCAAATTTTAGAAAAGATTTGTCATGCCCTTTTTGTAATTTTCTTGTTTGGTTCTTTTTATCACGACGCTATCAGTTGTAAACTTGTAAAAACATAACTTCTTTTAGATCTTGTTATTCCTAAATTAAACCAAGACAAATAAAACTTTGAAAAATTTTGAAAAAGATTTGGGCTGATTAGCAGGTTCCAATAGAGTTTTGTGTAAGGCTTGTTATTAGGACTTTCTAGATTCAAAGTGTTAGCTTCCCCTCCCCCACACTTAAATTACACATTGTCCTCAATGTCCAAAAATCAGATTTTTTGGTTGGGTCGAATGTGAAAAAGCGTGTTATAAAACAAAAAAATATCTTACTGGGCACCTGGACACGGGCCCGTGGTCATTGAACACGCCCCGTTCAAATATACTAACTACAGAGCTGACCACAAGGCGTGCCTGGTGGACACGGCCCGTGGTCAGAGCTTAACCATGAGTGTAGCAGGTCAGTTAAATGGGCACGGGGCATGGTCAGTGGCCACGCCCCCATGGTGACAGTCTGGAAAAGCATGAAGTTTAGGCCTCTGGTTTCTGCGTTCTGTTTCTGGGCTTATGTAGCACCATTGCATAGTGCATTCAGCCCTCCGATTCCTGTCTTATCAATATCACACCACAACAAAGCCTATACAATACCAATCCTAGCATTATGCGTGTTTTAACATCCATCATCAAAATCATAAAAGTAAAATGCAGAAAAGTAAAAGTTGTGCAATAGTAAATTGTTCAAATCACGGCACGCAGGCCGACCAATTGTTCAAGAGGGTCAAGAGGTTAACCTGAGACTGCTTCGTTAACTGAACCATTACCGCCATCGTCACCACCTAGTCCATGTCCTCATCCTCGTCGTCCTCCTCCTCACGGTACGCCATATGCTCCCGGATATAGCTGATGTCCCCTTGCATGGTGTTGATGGAACGTTCCATCGCTTCGATCCGGGTGTTGGCATTGCTAGCCATGTTGTAGGTGTTGCGGGTACATAAGAGGTTTTCCTGCAATAGATCAGTTAAACTTTGAAAGTTAGGAAAACCGCCTCCTTGAGAGGAGGAACCCGTATGGTAGCCGTGATATTGTGGAGGAGGGCGGTTGGGGTCGTCTCCAAGGGCTAGTACTTCTTCCGGGTTCCACGTGTTTCCTTGGGTGTTCCGGAAACGGACAGTCCCGTCATCCATGTATTGGATGAGCCCCATGTTTCGGCATTAAGAGAGATCGACCTTTTTCAACTTTGCGCCTTGATTGAGGTTCTTTGGGACGCGATGGACATAAATTTTGAACAACTTGTAAATCCACCCTGTGAAGAAGATTGGGGTAGGTGGGCATAGCCATCTGATTTAGGTGCATGTTCTTCAAAAGTATGTAGGTGACATCGAGAGGCTGACGGTTGTGGATGCAGTGGAGGTAGGTGAGGTCACGGAGGTTCACTACTCCCGAGCTCTCTCGTCACTGATTGAGTGAGTTGCTCAAGACCCGGTGAATGGTAGAGTGGGTAATGAGAACTTTTGGTGATGCTTGGGCTTGTAGGGTCCATCTCCAATTTGTGACCATGCAGTTTGTCTCATGTTGACGGGAATTTCACGGAGACCACCCATGAACTCATCTTCAAGATTATTCCTCGGTGAATAGCCCAATGTTAACACCGAAGTTTGCTATGGAGATGGAGAAAAGCTGTCCAGCACACCTAAATTCAACAGCGTTGGAGTTGAACGGGTCTGCTTTAGCATCAAACTTGAATTTGCTATAGAACTCCATGTACTCGTAGATGGAGTGGAGTTTCTTTTCTAAACGGTTCGCGGGGACCTGTGACCAGCATATCATATCGACCCCTCTCTCCCATGGCTTCCAAGGTTTGTAACATGCTTGCCTTGGTGCTTTTTCCGGCCTTGTTGGAGGACTTCAAAGCGGTTTTGTGTCACACCCTCAATTTCCACTTCGAAGTATTACCTGCGAGGTGTGTGATCAAACCAGAATCTCAGACACTAGCAATGTCGAATGACTCTATATGATTTATTTAAATGTTTTCCAAAATCATTTGTTGTAAACATGCATAGTCATTTTCAAAATTTCAAGGTTTCAAAGTTTAGCGGAAGCATTAAAATAAAGTAACGGGCGCCAACATAAACACCAAAACCAAAATCCCAAAACTTATTCGTAAATAAAGACTCGATAAAAATGCCTTGATCAAATGCAAGTGAGTGCACCTAGCGCTCCTAGCGTCCTGAGAAACATGCAAAGAAACAAGTGTCAACATTAAAGAAGAGTGAGTTCACAGGTTTTTATAAGTTCACAAGTTCGGTTTAAAAGATTGTTGTCCCCCGTTATCCCTAACCCGGGATAACGACATAATTCCATTATTCCTAACCTGGAATAATAAGGTTGGTTCATAAATAAGTTCAATGTTAACATGTAGGTAGCGAGCCTAAAGTTACGTCACGTAAGAGTTCGCAATCGAAGCTGACTGTTGTTGCCTCTATGTTGCCAGGTCTATCACTGACCATGGTGAAAGTTCGGCCAAATTAATCACCCGTTGACCATTCCCGGTCGGCTAGCGCGACTAGCTCGGGTGGGGCTTGTCGGGCCCAGTAGTACTACTATAATTTCCCCGCTATCAAACCCAATAATAACGATCCGAGAGTTGGTTGAGGACTTCCGTGATAAAGCTACTTAGTGACCATAACATACATTAACGTTAACTTAGTTACCGAATATTTAACGACGTTAATTTCGCCTAACGTAAAAGATAGAGTTGTAGAGCATATACATGTTTCTCCCCTGTTGTTCAAAAACCTGATAAAATAGGGCCGTGAACTCACCTTAAATTGCTCGGCTATATAAACGCAAAAGAAGCAACTGATGGAACCGCTAATCGCGTCCTAACATGTCAACCGATTCAAAGTTAGTGAGTGAACACACTGACACAAAACCCTACGCATAACTAACACACAGTACGGCACACGTAATAACCAATTCGAAACCGTAATCATGCATACAAAGTATCACCATACAAAATAACGATCAAACCAACTTGTCATAAACACAGGATAACACATACAACACTTAGATACACACAAACGCAAGTTATCATGTTTCAGCTTGTACACTCATAACTGGGCTGTTTTCGAGAATTTTTATAAAATAGTTCCAACGTTCCAAAAATTCCAAGTTTTACACAGGAGGTGTCACTTGAACTGTAGAATTTTGGGTAAAATTTTCAAATCCTAAATCTTTACCAATTATTTATAAACTTTTATATACTAGGCTGCAGTCAGATTCGTCGCTTTCTGACTTCAGTCCACGAGAAAAATCATTTAAAAATCATCGTTCATCCGATTAACGAAATTCCATGGAGATTTCGAAAACTCCCGCTCCAGTTACTGTACGTATTTCGTGACCTAAGCCATACAGACTATGAGATCCCACTCGATAAACAACCTGCAAATTCTGCAGATTTACGCAGCTTTAGCTGCTGCACGAAATGACCATTTAAAAATAGCAAACGACCTCAAAAAATATGAATCCGGCGCCATTTGAAGAGTTTTTCAAAAATACACATTTTAGGCTTCAGAAAATCCACTTTTCGATAAATAATGATCAGGTTACAGCCAACTGAAGTTGGCTGTAAATGTGAATCAGCTTACTGTTTTCGACTTTTATCGCATTAGAACAGGTGTAAACGGCCATGACGCTTAGTTGTATTGATTAACAGCAGTTAACTTGTCAAATATCATCTAATATATCAATATTCATGCAAACCCTAAGTATATATCATGATCTTTATAGATAAAACACAGCCTACGATTTTAATATTCAAACATATCATCACAATCGCAAAGATTCGCATATTCATCCGAACTAATCATACACCACAACACTTTTCATAACAACAATCATACGAGCACATAATCATAATTAATTCTATGGAAGATCATCACATGAATCGTAACAAAATAGAAAAACCCTAACCTTAAACGAAGACAACTTGCAAACCGGGACAAGCTTGGGATCGATCCGAGTGTTGTAGGGTTTGCGCGACCGAGAGGGGGGGGCTGCCGTCGAACACTTCTAGGGGATTAGGGTTTTGAGTATTTTTTTTGAACACCCCATGCATACATACGTATACATAAGGGGCCTGGGGGCGGTTTGGGCTTGCCCTTGGGCCGCAAGGGTGGGGTGGCGGGTTGTGTTGTGTTCTCAAGGGGGTTGGGTGGCGGTTGGGTTTGCTTGGTCGCGAAGTCGAAACGTTTCACATGCTTGGTTTGGTTCGGCTTATAAATAGAATTTACTAACCGATCATTATAATCTGATAAATAACTACATATAATACAACTCGACAATTATTCATAAACGTCTAATAACATGTAGCACGAAATTAGATACAACCCGTTAGGATTTCCAAACATTGTGTATTCCCTAAATATTAAAGTTAGCGTAGTTATTGCAGGCGCGTAATTTATTTCCCCGAATTAAATCAGCGTAGGAATGAATAACAATAAAGTAGCGCGTTTAAGATACCTGAAAAGCCGGGATGTCACATTATCCCCATGTTGAAAAATTTTCGTCCCGAAAATTGAGTAAACGCGGTTTACAATGCAACGCACAAAGATTCAGTTTGTTAGAATGGTACAAATAAATCCTAGGCTGTCATATCATCCTCATGTTGAAAGAATTTCGTCCCGAAAATTCAGTTGGCGGTAACGTCAGATTGTGCTCAGCTGCAAAAAGGTGTGGATATTTGCTTTTCATTTGGTCCTCCTTTCCCACGTGAACTCCGGTCCATGCTTAGAGTTCCAATGAACCTTGACAAATCGGTATCTTGCTGTGCCTTCGAGTCTTGATCTCACGGTCCATGATCTCGATAGGTTGTTCCACAAAATGCAGTTGCTCATCAACTTGAATCTCGTCCAATGGAATGACTAGGGTCTCATCTGATAGACACTTCTTCAGATTTGACACGTGAAAAACGTTGTGAACTCCACTGAGTTCAGCAGGAAGGTCTAACTGATAAGCTACTGGCCCGATACGTTTCGAAATCACAAATGGGCCTACGTACGCGGATTTAGTTTGCCTCGTTTCCCAAAACGAATTACACCCTTCCAGGCTGACACTTTCAGTAGGACACGGTCACCTACTTGAAATTCGAGCGGTTTGCGTCGTTGATCAGCGTAACTTTTCTGTCGATCCCGTGCCGCTGCCATGCGTTTCTGATTTGTACAATCTTTTCAGTAGCCTCAAGTATCAACTCAGGACCTGTGAGTTGACTGTCACCGACTTCTGCCCAATAGACCGGTGATCTACATTTGCGACCGTACAATGCTTCAAACGGTGCTGCCTGAATACTCGTATGGTAACTGTTGTTATAGAGAATTCCACTAAAGGTAGATGGATTTCCCAACTGTTCCCGAAGTCTACCACGCATGCCCTAAGCATGTCCTGCAAGGTCTGAATGGTCCTTTCACTTTGACCATCCGTCTGAGGGTGGTAAGCTGTGCTCATATCTAAGAGTGTACCCAACACTTTCTGAAGTGACTGCCAAAAGTTGGACGTGAAACGAGCATCTCTGTCTGAAATGATGGATGTTGGCACCCCGTGCCGAGAAACTAATTCCTTAATGTAGATGCGAGTCAACTTATCCATCTTATCTGTTTCTTTGGTCGCTAGGTAGTGTGCAGACTTAGTTAGACGATCCACGATCACCCAGATGGTATCGCAAGCACCCGGAGTTCGCGGGAATTTAGTGATAAAGTCCATCGAGATCTGATCCCATTTCCACACTGGGATCTCAGGTTGTTGAAGTAACCCTGATGGCTTCTGGTATTCCACCTTGACTTTCGCACAAGTCAAACACTTGCTCACGTAGGTGGCTATATCCGCTTTCATGTTGGGCCACCAGTACGCGGCTTTAAGGTCTTGATACATCTTATCCGAACCAGGATGGACAGAGTATCGGGATTTGTGAGCTTCGTCCATAACTAGCTTTCTGAGGTTTTCATAGAGAGGTACACATATACGGTTCATGAAATACCGAGTACCATTGGGTTTGACTTCCCAATCGCGTTCCATCTTTCCCACAGATTCGGCCTTGATGTTCTCTTCCTTAACTGCTTCTAGCTGCGCGTCGCGTATCTGTTCGGGTAACCCAGAATGAATTGTGAACTGTATTGCTCGTACCTGACGAGGTTTCAAGTGCTCCTTCTGACTGAGGGCATCAGCCACCACGTTAGCTTTACCCAGGTGATATTGAATGGCACATTCATAATCGTTCAAGATTTCGACCCAGCGACGCTGTCGCTTGTTCAACTCCTTCTGGTCAAAAATATGCTGGAGGCTCTTGTGATCCGTGTAGATTTTGCACCTTGTTCCATATAGGTAGTGTCTCCAAATCTTAAGTGCAAACACAACTGCTCCCAATTCCAAGTCATGTGTCGTGTAGTTCTGCTCGTGGACCTTCAACTGTCGGGATGCATACGCGATGACCTTATCACGTTGCATGAGCACACATTCCAATCCCTGAATGGAAGCGTCACAATATACCACAAAATCATCCGTCCCCTCTGGCAAGGACAAAATGGGCGCACTGCAAAGCTTCTGCTTCAGTAATTGAAATGCTGCTTCCTATTTGTCACCCCAAGCATACTTGGTGCCCTTTGAGTGAGAGTGGTAAGCGGTTGTGCGATCTTGGAAAATCCCTCGATGAAACGTCTGTAGTAACCAGCCAAACCCAAAAATTGGCGGATCTCTGTTGTGTCCTAGGTGCTTCCCAGTTCTTGGTAGCATCGATCTTGGCGGGATCAACGTGTATACCCTTTTCATTCACGATATGCCCGAGGAACTGAACTTCTCGAATCCAGAAATCACACTTCGAAAACTTGGCATAGTTCTCCTGTTGAAGTAGTTCCAGCAATAACCGCAGATGCTCAGCATGTTCTTCTTCACCCTTAGAGTAGATGAGTATATCATCGATGAACACGATGACAAACTTGTCGAGATACGGCTTACACATGCGGTTCATGAGGTCCATGAACACCGTGGGTGCATTGGTGAGACCGAAGGGCATGACCAAGAACTCGTAATGGCCATACCGAGTGCGAAATGCCGTCTCGGAGATATCCTCCTCCCTGACGCGTAGCTGGTGATAACCGGACTGTAGATCAATCTTGGAGTAGTAGCTTGACCCCTGAAGCTGGTCGAAAAGATCGTCGATGCGAGGTAATGGGTATCGGTTCTTGACGGTAACCTTATTGAGTTCCCTATAGTCGATGCACATGTGGAAGGTCCCGTCCTTCTTCTTGACAAAAAGGACCGGAGCTCCCCATGGCGAAGTACTGGGCGGATAAATCCTTTTTCCAACAATTCTTGAAGTTGGGTAGACAGCTCTTGCAGCTCCGCTGGAGCTAAGCGGTACGGGGCCTTGGCGATAGGAGTCGCATGGCTCGCCAATTCGATTTCACAACTCTACTTGTCGATGTGGTAGAAGACCGGGTAACTCCTCTGGAAACACATCGGGAAAGTCACAGCGATTGGGGATATCATAAATCCGCTTCTCGTCCTTAGACTGTTCGGTGACCAGTGCGAGCAAAGCAAAAGAGTTCTTCTTCCGAAATACTTCTGAGCTTGCATGTAAGAGATGATGTTCGTGACGATGCCTGCCTTCTCGCCTTGCACATCAAGACTTCGTCGTTTGAGAGCGGAATACGGATAGCTTTCTCGAAACAGAGAACTTCAGCTCGGACGTCGGATAGCCAGTCCATTCCGGCTACCACATCAAAACTACCCAGAGTAGTTGTCATTAGCTCAATGGTAAAGGTGTAAACCCGCGAGTTTAAGTTGACAGCCGGTCACTAGATGAGTCACATCTACAGATTTACCATCGGCTAGTTCTATAACGTAAGGGGTCTCTAGGGGTTTAGGTGTGAGATTTAGGTTCTTCCTAAAAGACTCAGATATAAAACTCTTATCCGCACCCGTATCAAAAAGTACAGTAGCAAAATGATCGTTAAGTGAAACTTACGGTGACCACATTAGAGTCGTTTCGGGCCTCCCCACGGCCTAGCGTGAATGCACGTCCCTTGGCACCTCTTGTGCCACCATTTCCATTGTTTCCATTGTTTATTGTTGTTGTTGTTGTTGTGTTATCCCCACCATTGTTGTTGTGAATTTGCGGGCAGTCTCGCCTGAAATGGGCAGTGCTACCGCAATGATAGCATCCCCGGTTATTACCCTGCTACTGACCCTGGTGCTGGTTTCTGATTCTGTCGTGACATAATCTCCCCGCGACAATCCTTTGCCGCGTGTCCTGCTTTGCCACATCGTTGGCAGCGAGCTCCGGCGCAAGGGCCGTGATGATGGAGGTTACAAGATTACATTGCGGCTTTCGACCCGCATAGCCGCTCGAGTTCTGGGTGTTGTTGGCAGACTGATTGTTGTGACCCCGATTGTTGTTGAAGTTGTTGGACCGCTTCTGGTTTCCTTGTTGTGGCTGGGCTGATGAAGACTGCCGAGCAGGTGAGTCTTCAAATTTCCTTTTGTTGTCAGGGACAATTTCAGTTGCACCCAAGGTGGTAACTTCCTTTGCTCCACCGCCTTATCGGTGAGTTTATGCGCCAGCCTAATCGCTTGTTCTCCGTCGTAGGGTTGCTAGACATTACCATGCCCTGGATTTCAGGCACCAGACCCCATGATAAAACTCAAGTCGTTTAACGATGGTGTTAGCCAAATCGGGACAAAGGAACACCAGATCATGATGTCTTGCCGTGTACGCTTCAATTTCTGACCCGACCATCTTGTGGTTTCATAACGCTTGTTCCAATTGCTGAACTCTGTCCCGCGGACAGTATTCCTCCTTGATTAGAGCTTTGAACTGGTCCAGGCCATTGCGTTCGCCGCAGCAAGTCCACGCGTTTGGACTTGTGCGTTCCACCAGGTTAATGCCTCATCTTCCAACTCGAGCAGCATACTTGACTTATTAGCTTCGAGGCAATTGCACATTTCAAAAACCGATTCAGACTTTTTGACCCAACGGACCAGTCCTATGGGTCCTTCAACTCCCGTGAACTTGCTCGGTTTTCGCATCCAGGAACATCTTGTAGGGGTTAAGACCCCTCCTGAGGATAGAGGGTAGGTAGTCAGCGAGAAAGTCTACTAGCCAAACTATTAGATTTTCCAAAGAAAATTTAATAATGGTTACCTGCTGGTGGGTTAGGAACACCTGCCAGAGCAGCATTCACGTGTTGTTGGATTAAAGCGGCCAATTCTTCAGCTGACATGTTGAGATTTCCGGGGCGACCGGTTGCCATTTCAGATCTTCGCAAGACAACACAAACACACACCGATAAGTATATATCCAATATAGTTATCATATTCCACACTTAAATGATCACACAATTTATGTCAACCCAACAAATTAAACAATCAAAAGGAACATTCGATTAAATAAATTGTAATGTCTCACTAAATACCAACCAAACATATCAATTTAATTATTAAATTTCGAAGTTCAAACATAAGTGGAAACAAACAAACTAAAGGAAACAAAATGGTGATTGGCGAGACGAGTTAGTCATCTATGTCTCCATCTCCCAAGTCGCTATCACTGCCGTCTTCCTCTTCAAGCATTTTCAGCTTCAACAGCCGGGTCCTGTTCCGGCTTTCTTCCTCCGAGTCTTCCTTTTGGATCCTCCTCTTCGTCTTCTACTGGCGCTGGAGGGGCCGGTGCTGGTGCGGGTACTGGGATAAGTGGTGCTTGGTTCTGCTCCAGTTCGTGAATCCTCCAACTGAACTAAAGAACTCTGTCTTCGAGCCAGTCAGCCCTCAGCTGCTCAGCACGAAGGTCCTTAGCTAAAATGCTTCGAACTCTCCTATTCTCATCTTGCTCTTCCTCGAGCTCTTCAGTTTTATCAGTCAGCTGACGTATCAGCCATCCCTGTGCTTTGATAGTCTCTTGCATTCTCTCCAGCTGTTCCTGTTGTTTCCTTAGCACAGCTCTAAGTAGATCGTCCCCCACTCCTGAAGAGTTGACCGGTTTGACCGGTACAGCGGTGGTTGGACGGGAGGACGACTCCCCTCCTAGAGCGAGTCTTTTTCTAGCAGCTGAGCGTGTCTCCACGCCACAAGGTGGTGAGGGTTCGACCATGGGTGCCATCCCCGGCGCCCTCCTGTCGGATGATGATGATGACATAGCCTGCTGGATTGGCGTAGTTAGTTACGAGCTGCGTATATCACAATATATATACATATATATATATATATACATATATGTATATATATATATATATATATGTATATATATATATTACATAGAACAATTGTAGTATAACCCATAACAAGATATCACAGTTCGGTGCCAACTAAGTCTAGTGTCGTGTAACAGCTATAGTTTAGGTCTACTTTAAATGCAAACCTGGTTCTCTATAGCTAGAGGCTCTGATTCCAACCTGTCACACCCTCAATTTCCACTTGCGGAGTATTACCATGAGGCGTGTGATCAAACCAGAATCTCAGACTCTATATGATTTATTTAAACGTTTTCCAAAAACATTTGTTGTAAACATGCATAGTCTTTTCAAAATTTCAAGGTTTCAAACTTTAGCGGAAGCATTAAAATAAAGTAACGGGCGCCAACATAAACGCCAAAACCAAAATCCCAAAAATTATTCGTAAATAAAGACTCGATAAAAATGCCTTGATCAAATGCAAGTGAGTGCACCTAGCGCTCCTAGTGTCCTGAGAAACATGCAAAGAAACAAGTGTTAACATTAAAGAAGAGTGAGTTCACAGGTTTTTATAAGTTCACAAGTTCGGTTTAAAAGATTGTTTTCCCCCGTTATCCCTAACCCGAGATAACGACATAATTCCATTATTCCTAACCTGGAATAATAAGGTTGGTTCGTAAATAAGTTCAATGTCAACATGTAGGTAGCGAGCCTAAAGTTACGTCACGTAAGAGTTCGCGATCGAAGCTGACTGTTGTTGCCTCTGTGTTGCCAGGTCTATCACTAACCATGGTGAAAGTTAGGCCAAATTAATCACCCGTTGACCATTCCCGGTCGGCTAGCGCGACTAGCTCGGGTGGGGCTTGTCGGGCCCAGTAGTACTACTATAATTTCCCCGCTATCTAACCCAATACTAACGATCCGAGAGTTGGTTGAGGACTTCCATGATAAAGCTACTTAGTGACCATAACATACATTAACATTAACTTAGTTACCGAATAGTTAACGACGTTAATTTCGCCTAACGTAAAAGATAGAGTTGTAGAGCGTATACATGTTTCTCCCCTGTTGTTCAAAAACCGGATAAAATAGGGCCGTGAACTCACCTTAAATTGCTCGGTTAGATAAACACAAAAGAAGCAAATGATGGAACCGCTAATCGCGTCCTAACATGTCAACCGATTCAAAGTTAGTGTGTGAACACACTGACACAAAACCCTAGGCATAACTAACACACAGTACGGCACACGTAATAACCAATTCGAAACCATAATCATGCATGCAAAGTATCACCATACAAAATAACGATCAAACCAACTTGTCATAAACACAGGATAACTCATACAACAGTTAGATACACACAAACGCAACTTATCATGTTTCAACTTGTACACTCATAACTGGGCTGTTTTCGAGAATTTTTATAAAATAGTTCCAACATTCCAAAAATTCCAATTTTTTTACAAAAGGTGTCAATTAGACTGTAGAATTTTGCGTAAAATTTTAAAATGTTAAATCTTTATCAATTATTTATAAACATTTATATACTAGGCTTTCTGACTGCAGTCCACGAGAAAAATCATTCAAAAATCATCTTTCATCTGATTAATGAAATTCCAGTTGGAGATTTTCAGAAACTCCCGTGTCCAGTTACTGTACAGATTTCGTGACCTAAACCCCTACAGACTATGAGATATGACTCGATAAACAACCTGCAAATTCTGCAGAATTTACGCAGCTTCAGCTGCTGCACTAAATGACCATTTAAAAATAGCAAACGACCTTAGAAAAATATGAATCTGGCGCCATTTGAAGCGTTTTTCAAAAATACACGTTTTAGGCTTTAGAAAATCCACTTTTCAATAAATAATGATCAGGTTACAGCCAACTGAAGTTGGCTGTAAATGTCAATCAGCTTACTGTTTTTGACTTTATCGCATTAGAACATGTGTAAACGGCCATGACGCTTAGTTGTATTGATTAACAGCAGGTTAACTTGTCAAATATCATCTAATATATCAATATTAACACTTTTCATAACAACAATCATACGAGCACATAATCATAATTAATTCTACGGAAGATCATCACATGAATCGTAACAAAATCAAAAAACCCTAACCTTAAAGGAAGACAACTTGCAAACCGGGACAAGCTTGGGATCGATCCGAGAGTTGTAGGGTTTGCGCGACCGAGAGGGGGGGCTGCCGTCGCACACTTGTAGGGGATTAGGGTTTTGAGTATTTTTTTTTGAACACCCCATGCATACATACGTATACATAAGGGGCAAGGGGGCAGTTTGGGCTTGCCCTTGGGCCGCAAGGGTGGGGTGGCGGGTTGGGTTGTGTTCGCAAGGGGGTGTGGGTGGCGGGTTGGGTTTGCTTGTTCGCGAAGTCGAAACGTTTCACAGGCTTGGTTCGGTTCGTCTTATAAATAGAATTTACTAGCCGATCACTATAATCTGATAAATAACTACACATAATACGACTCGACAATTATTCATAAACGTCGAATAACATGTAGCACGAAATTCAGATACAACCCGTTAGATTTCCAAACATTGTGTATTCCCTAAATACTAAAGTTAGCGTAGTTATTGCGAGCGCGTAATTTAATTCTCCAATTAAATCAGCGTAGGAATGAATAACAATAAAGTAGCGCGTTTAAGATACCTGAAAAGCCGGGATGTCACATTATCCCCATGTTGAATGAATTTTCGTCCCGAAAATTGAGTAAACGCGGTTTAGAATGCAACGCACAAAGATTCAGTTTGTTAGAATGGTACAAGTAAATCCCAGGCTGTCATATTTTGGTACTCTCATTCTGATGTTTTGAACTTTAAGAACTTGTTGGCCATTTCTGCATAAGAAAACACGACAGTCAGTCAGAGTGGACAATGAGTTTGGGAAAACATGAAACAGCAAGTTGGACACGGCCACGTGGTCAATGGCCACGCCCGTGTTCAGCTGTCCTTCTCCGGCCAGCCCCCGTGGTCAGGCCACCGTTACTCAAAAATTTCATTTTTCATCACGGTTTCGAAAACTTGAAAATTTTTGGTTCAGTAGGGGCGGTTTTCTTCGAAAACGAAACCCAAAGTGCCGTTTTTCCAAAAAAAAATCATTTACCCCTTCAATTTAAACTTTTTCGGTTTAAAAAACTAGGGTTCATGGTTTAACCTTGAAGTTGGATGATTCTATGAACAATGGTGGTTGTTTTACTCTCTACAACATGAATGCAAACTACTATTACTAGTCCTATTCGAAAATTTAGGGTTTGATTTGGTTCTAGTTCAAGAACCCTAGATTTTCCCCAATTTTCTTGATGTTAATCTACATGCAAATCGTTAATCTAACTAAAGAAGATGTTAGAATCATACCTTGTAGTTGTTTAGTGGAAGGAAAACGTGAAAAATGGCAGGAATCTACAGCGGAACCAGAGCTTTTTCGGGGAAACGGGTCATGGTGAAATGAAGAACTAACAAAGAAAAAGGGTTTATACTTTATACCGTTTGTACACCGACCACGGCCCCGTGGCCATTGGCCACGGCCCCATGTTCGGCTAATATATATATATATATATATTTGAAAGCGTGAGTGACCGTTTTCCCGAAAGAGGTTCCCTATGTTATCTTACCTGTTTCGAAGCCTTCCTTTCATTTTTTACCTACAAGACGTGATTTCACATTTAAACACAAACCATAGTCTTAATCATACCTCGCTTGTTTGTAACGAAATCTCTTCTTCGTCATCCTCAATGAATCCTTGATAGAGCTTTTTCGTTGTCCATTAACTTTAAATGGAACTCGATTTCGAGATTTAATTTCGATTGCACCGTGTGGAAAGACATGGGTAATGGAAAAAGTTCCCGACCGTTTAGACTTTAATTTACCGGGAAATGATCGAAGCCTTGAATTAAACAACAGCACTTGGCCTCCTTCTTGAAATTCATAAGGTTTAATATGTTTGTCGTGTAAGTTTTTCATACATTCCTTATAGATTTCGGAGTTAGACTATGCTTGATTTCTTAATTCATCTAGTTCGTTTAATTGATAAAGTCGATTTTTACCGACGGTCTCATGATCTAGGTTCACGTTTTTTAATGCCCAATAGGCCCTGTGGGCTATTTCTACTGGTAAATGACAACTTTTTCCATAGAGTAGCTTATAGTGGGTGGTACCTATTGTTGTTTTAAAAGCGGTCCAAAATGTCCATAAAGCGTCGTCTAATCTATCCGCCATTCTTTTTTGTTTAACGCCATGGTTTTTTCAAGTATTCTTTTTAAACCTCGATTTGTTACCTCGGCTTGTCCGTTTTTTTGAGGGTGGTAAGCGGTTGAGATTCGGTGATAAACCATATTTTGTTAAAATTTTCTCAAGTTGGTGATTACAAAAATGGGTGCCTCTATTACTTATTAAAGCTTTTGGAGTGCCGAAACGAGAGAATAACCGTTTCAAGAATCTTACCACCACCCTTCCATCATAGTTGGAAGGTCTTCGGCCTCGGCCCATTTTGATAAGCAATCTACTGCTTCAAATATATATTTGCTTCCTTTTGACGGTGGGAAAGGACCCATAAAGTCTAACCCCCACACATAAAAAAATTCACATACAAGAATGCCATTTTGTGGCATTTCGTTTTTGGACGAAATATTACCTGATCGTTGGCATGCATCACATGTGTTTTGTTGAGACTTTGCGCATCTTTGTAAATGGTAGGCCAATAGAATCCTAAATCAAATACCTTTCGAGCGGTAATAGCGACTCCGTGGTGTCCTCCATACGGACCTTCATGACAATGGCGGAAAATTTTTCCTGCTTCGTTACCATGTATGCATCGTCGGATAAGTTGGTCGGCACAAATTTTGAAAAGATATGGATCTTCCCAAAAATAGTGTTTCACATCGGCAAAGATTTTTTTTCTTTGTTGATGTGACCATCCTTTCACGACTATCCCACTAGCTAGGTAGTTGGCATAGTCGGCATACCATGGTTCTTCTTGGTATTCCACCATTTCTAGAGATTCCGTTGGGAATTTTTCATTGATGAGTTCGTCTTTAGTTGCTTTCAAAGTGGGTCTTCCAAGTGAGATAGATGATCAGCAGCGGTGTTTTCTGCTCCTCTTTTGTCTTTTATTTCGATGTCGAATTCTTAGAGGAGTAGAATCCATCTGATCAAACGCGACATGGCATCCTGTTTTTTAAATAGATAGCGAATGGCTGCATAGTTTGTATAAACTACCGTTTTAGAAAGAACAAGATAAGAACGAAATTTGTCAAAAGCAAATACTACAGCTAGTAACTCTTTTTCAGTTGTGGTGTAGTTTTCTTGCACATCATTAAGAGTTTTACTAGCATAGTATATTGGAGGAAAATGCTTATCTTTTAGTTGTCCCAAAACCGCTCCAACCGCAAAGTCACTTGCATCACACATGATTTCGAAGGGTAATTTCCAATCGGGTGCTATCATGATGGGTGCATTGACCAGCATTTCTTTTAGAGTTAAAAATGCTTGGCTGCAATTCTTGTCTAAAACAAATGGTGCGTCTTTTTCAAGTAATTTAGTTAGAGGTCTTGAAATTTTTGAAAAATCTTTGATAAATCGTCTATAAAACATGCCCTAAGAAACTTCTTATGGCTCTAACGGAGGATGGAGGTGGTAATCGAGAGATGGTGTCAACTTTAGCTCGATCAACCTCCATTCCATCGCTTGAGATTTTGTGACCGGGTACTATTCCCTCCGTTACCATGAAATGGTATTTTTCCCAATTAAGGGCGAGGTTAGTTTCCTCACATCAGGATAGCATTCATTCAAGGTTATTGAGGCATTGGTCATATGAATCTCTAAAGATAGAAAAATCATCCATGAAAACTTCCATGGTTTTTTCTATCATGTCATTAAAATGGCCACCATGCAACGTTGAAAAGTTGCGGGGGCATTGCATAGACCAAAAGGCATGCGTCGATAAGCGAAAGTTCCATAGGGACATGTAAAAGTTGTTTTTTCTTGGTTTTCCGGAGCTATTGGTATTTGAAAGTAACCTGAAAAACCATCTAAAAGACAATAAAATTTGCGACCGGATAATCTTTCTAACATTTGATCAATAAAAGCGAAAGGGAACTGATCTTTCCTCGTTGCCTCATTTAATTGTCGATAGTCTATACAAACTCTCCATCCGGTGACGGTTCATGTTGGTATTAATTCATTTTTTCATTAGCTATTACCGTCATTCCTCCTTTTTTTGGGAACTACTTGAACGGGACTCACCCATGGGCTATCGAAAATTCGGTAGATGAGTCCGACATCAAGTAGTTTAATGATTTCAATTTTAACCACTTCTTAAACATTTTGATTTACCCTACATTGTGGTTGTATTACTGATTTGTAGTCATCCTCCATTAAAATTTTGTGCATGCACATGGAAGGGTTTATTCTTTTAATATCTACAAGCTTCCATGCAATCGCGTTTTTATGTTTTTTTCAAAAGTGAAATTAATTTTTTTCTAAACTAGTTAATTTTGAAGAAATAATTACCGGTAATTTACCATGCATGTCTAGAAAAGCATATTCCAAACCTTTAGGAAGTTCTTTGAGCTCAAGTGATGGTTCTTTAGGAGATTCCTCATTTGATTGCTCTTCATTTTGGGTGAGAACCAAAAAGGCTTGTTCAATGGCATCCTCCTCTTGAACAAGTTGGTCGAGTTCTTCCTCCGTATCGGATGGTTCATCTTCATCTTCGATTAAGGGGTCGTCATTGCCGAATGGGTATTTCATGGATTGTTCAAGATTGACATACCTTTTGTCGGCCCCCAATCGAAGAGGTAGGTTGTTTTGCTTTCGGTTGATCAATGCTTGATGAGTTTTCACAAAGGGTTGTCCAAAAATAAGTGGAGTATCATCAAGAATGATGAAGTCGGTTGGGACCACCGTTTGGTTTGTTTGCACTAACACGTCCTCTACTACCCCCGTTGACCTTAACATTTTCCGATTAGATAGAAAAATGGGCATTTGAAGTGGAGAAAAATTACTTATATTTAATTTTTTGAAAATGTAGTTAGGCATTATATTAACACATAGATCTTTGTCGATTGTGATATTACTAATAAAGGTGTTTTGAAAGAAACATGGAACTGGTGTTATGTTTAATTTCAAAATGTTCATCTTGTATTAGCGCAATTTGATCGCTTGTTAATTTAATGCTAACTATTTCGTCAATTTTAGTATTAGTATTTAATTCTTTTAAAAACTTAGCATGAGTGGGTACCAAACAATGATTTTTAAAAGAAGGTGATAAAAGATTAATTTCTTGAAAATTTGACTCTTCTTTGAAATTATCGTTCTCGGACTTACCTTTTTTCATCGTTTAGTTCATGCGTTGGTTTTTCACTTAGTTGTTCTTCCATTTTTACTTCTTCTATTATCACTTCCTTAGTACAAACAACCTCTTCCCTATCTCAGGATTCTTTTATTAAGCGTTCAATCTTTTTGAGACTTTGTATAATGCTTTCAGCTTCGGGAAGGATAGTTGGTGGTGTTGTTGAGAGAAATAAGTGTCCCAATCAAAGCTTGATTGCGGAAGTTCATACCTTGGTTCCTCATAGTAGTCATATGAGGTGGATGGTTGAAAAGGTCGCAATTTTGTACCGAATGTGGGTTGCCGCAAATGGTACAATATTCCTCCTCGTAATCATCCTCTATGTAGTAGCGAGTGTAATCTCCTGAGTAGTGGTCCATGAGGTAATACTCAGCAGATTACAGAGTCTCGGGACCAGAAAACAAAAATTAAAAATAGATACAGAAGCTCACCACGGCCCTGTGTTCCGTGGGCACGGCCCATGGTCAAACTCTATATCTGGCGGTTTTAAAAGTTGGTTCCTTTTTTTTGAAATCTGTAGCACGGGGCGTGTTCAGTGGGCACGGTCCGTGTTCAATTTACTATAAAAGGGAAAATTTCCTAAAAATACGAAAACGAGTGCGCAGTTTTGAAAAAAATGATTAGGCCGTCGATTTTAAGCTTTCTTAAAATCCTTGTGTCCCCGGCAATGGCGCCAAGAACTTGGTGCGTCTCGAGGATGATATATTTTTATTAATATTTAGGTTCATTTTTCGCAGTAGTCAAGTTTTAAATTTATAAAACACGATATTGTACTAACACTAAACACACACTTGGGCAAATGCACCCATCGCGAGCGTAGTATAGAGTGGTAAGATACCGAGGTCGTCCAAGGACACAAGAGCTTTTAATACCGGTTTATCGTCAACGTCTAATCAATCTAAATTTTTTAAAAAAGTTTTGAAACATAAAAACAAATATAAAAATTAAGAAGATAAAAAATTGAAATATAAATAGACAAGATAGAATCACTTGGATCCAACTCTTCTTTAACGTACCCTTTGATGATTTTCGCACTTTTGGACTTTTTTTAAAGGATTATCTTAGTTATAGTAGTAGGCCCCTCTTTTGAAGGTGACGTTACCCTCAACCCAGTGGTTTGAGTCAGCAGGGATACAATCCCAAAAGGTCGGAATATTGAAAGACAATTAGATAAGTTATTAATTAGAAAAGTGGTAGGCCCCTCTTTTGAAGGTGACGTTACCCTCGGCTAAGTGGTTTGAGTCAGCAGGGATATAATCCCAAGAAGTCGGTTTAAAGTAGTAATAGTAGTTTGCATATGAGGGGTTCAAGCTATTAGCACCCCCGCCATCCAATACCCATTATGGCATTGAAGAAGGTCCTAGTAAGCTTGAACCAAGTCCTCGCAAGAGCTATACACTGAACGAGACACTTTACCAAACCACCCTTCTAACCCCCTACCAAGTTAGTTAACACGCTTTATATAGACCGTAAAGACACGAATGAGCAAATCAATGACATCATGAAGAAATGGTAGGAAAATTCACTTTCAACATAAGAAACTAGTTATTAAAGTCTTTAATACATATTCAATTAAAAAGTTCCGAAAGATTAAAAATCAAAAGTAATAAATTAAAGACTTGTCTTCACCAAGTGATGTAAGGAATTAGCCAAGCATGGCCTTTGTTTGATAGAAACCCTTACAATCACTCTTGGATCCCGAGACTACTACACACTCTAGAGATGATGGATGGATGATGGTGGTGGGTGTTGGTGTTGTAGTAGTGGTGGAGTGATGGCAAAGTGAGGGAGAAGTGGTATGCCAAGGGATGCCTTAGAAGTGAACCAAGCACCTCTATTTATAGCCCAAACAGTAGCCTGGACACGGCCTGTGGCCATCTCCTTCTCTTCCTTCATTAATTAGAGCTGTCAGTAGAGGGCCCCACACGACCCCGTGCCTTCTGGGCACGGCCCCGTGGTCAACTCTTCACGGTACTATTATGGATTCTTCAAATCTGATCGTTAACCACGCCCATGTTGAGCTGAGCACGGCCCCGTGGTGAGCGTGGAAGCTTCTGCATGTTTTGTCTTTAAGTGCTTTGGCTGGCCACACCCATGCCTGACTGGGCACGGCCCCGTGGCCAGTCTTCTGTCTCTTGTTTTGTCTATTTGGGGTGTTGCTGAGGGGTCGGGCAGACAACGTTATTCCTTCTTTTTGTATTTGCGTTGGTTTTGGCTGCTTATTTGCTTCTTTTGTTCTTTTAAGCTCATTTTATCCTTAAAATACAAAAAGGAACAAAGAAACGTGCTTTTTCCAACATTAGTACTAAAAAAAGGGTTAGTTTTATGCCTTGTTTGATGTAATTTATATGTTGCATTTTGTGCACACCAGGAATCACAAACACAAGTTTGAGAACGTAACCCGTGACCAACATCAAGATCCAAGGTTTAAGCCCAATTCTAGACACCATGAATGTTGGATTACTTTCTTCCATGTGATAGTACTCTGAATATAATGAACGTAGGCGAAAACCTTGCGCAGAACGGAGTTATAACGAAGTAGGAATCGCGAAAACATGTTTGATGTTTGTTGCTGATTTGCAAGACGCGCAAACTCATTTTAATTTCGTCCCACATCGCCCCAAATAACATTTTGTGCTCCTTTTCACACCTATAAGTACCCTTGCTTGGTTCCTTTTAGCTTGCAACACCTATTTTGAGTATAATCACGTGGAATAACCAAATTTGTTGGTTCCACAAGAGCAATACCTCTTTGGGTGTTGTGTGCAGTAGTTTTTATTTCCTCTCTCGACGAGGAGGTGCTGCTGTAACATTTGTAAAAATCGGGTTTTCAAAATCCGCTCCGTTTTGAAATCGAGTATCAAGTTATAAAAGTTACATTGAATATTTATGATTATTTTGAGTTAAAACGATACATAATTAATAAAGAAACTAAACTATAAAAATTATATTTGATAAAAAGTTAAAACAAAATAAATAAAAAAAATTATGATGCTGCCGGGACTCGAACCTGGGTCAGCCGGTTACAACATCAAAGACTTAACGCACACACACATCACCACTCCGCCACTTGTTTGTTTTCTGTCATATTTAGGAAACAAATAGGTTTTATGGACTAAGGTAAATCAATCGATTTTACCAATTGTAACTGAAATCGGTTATCAAACGCCCAAAGTCGATCTGGATACTCGCGATTCAGCGAGTATAACCGATAAACTGACGATTCCAATCAATGCTGCCGTGAATGTAACTTGAATTCGGAAGTGGATCGGTTTAATAACCGAAAGTTTTCAATTCTCGGATTACTTCAATCCTAGACCCTTCCTACGACTCAAAACACTCTGCAAGACTTTCAATTTCATTTCCGCAACCTTACAGTCCACCGGAGAAGCTTAAATCAACTCGCCGGAAAAAAATCTGCAAGTCGCCGGAAAACCGGGACTCACATCCACACAGTATTTCCTCCGAATCTTTCTGTTTCAATCATGTGATTAATCGGTCACTAACACAACTCCACATCAGAATCGATCCTAGTCAACGTTTGTCGAAAATCTTACCTTCGCCGGAAAACTCCTGAAACTTCCGGAAACACGCCGTGAACTGGTATGATCTTCCAAACTTCTGTTAAACCTTGTTTAAGTGCCTCAACTTCTTAAATAATCGAACAAAGCTGTCAATTGGTTTCAACAGCCAGAGTTCACCTTCAGAACCGACGAACCTCTGCCGGAATTCTGTGAACAACATCAATCGGTACATATTTTTCCTCAAACCCTCTCCATTCTTTACTTTTAAATTACTTGTAATGTCTGAAAAGCGTATATGTCATGAATCGGTCATAACAGTCGGAATATGTTTTTCTGGGTAAAACCAACGAAGAAGATGAAGACGCAATATAACATAAGATTAATTAAAATTGGTATTTTAAACGGGTTAGACACACAGTCCAGCGATGGACTGTGTGCAAAATACACACGCACGTCCCGAGTTCGATTCCTGCTATACGCACTCCTTATGTAATAAAATGCCTTTTTGCTTATAAACTAAACCGGGTTAACTCAGTTAGTTGTTAAGTATAATAAAAACCGAGATAATAACCATGTTAGACACACAGTCCAGCGGTGGACTGTGTGCAACATTAAGCCATACGTCGCGCGTTCGAAACCCGTCACTAGCACCGGTCCGTTGAAATAAAATGTTTTTGAAATTAAAAAGAATTTCGGTTAAACTGAATAAGTGTATAAATATAATTAAAAACAAGATTATCTCGGGTTAGACACGTAGCTCAGTTGGTAGAGCTGCGTGCACGCGTACGGGAGGTCTCGGGTTCGAGCCTCACCCAGCGCAAACCATGTCCTGACCGAACCGGTCAACTAGTCAACAGGTCAACGGTCAACGGTCAACGGTCAACGCAAATAAACAATTTTTTTATATTTTTATTTATTTAATTTAATTTAAAAATCAATTAAAAATACTTAAAAATAACATTTTTAAAGATAGAAAATAGCCTTAAACTCACAAAAATATATCTAAAAATTTCATTAAAATCCTTAATAAAATCCACTCATTTAATATATTTTTTCCGTCATTATTTAGGTTAGTATTTCTCGTTGTTCCGCTCATCTAATTCGTGCGCATCTCACCATCTCTAATCCAACGCACCCAAGGTGAGTGAATCTTTACAAATTCCCCGTTTTAATCACGTTTTGGGTGTATCATGTGTCTTGATATATATATATATTATACTTAAACCATTGTGCATACATCATATCATGAACTAGTGTATTCAGTTTGTTTCTGTTGTGTAGTTATTGTTGGATGCAAGTTTATTATTTTCAGTACATGCAATTTTATAGGCCGCCGCTCCCCATTACATTATGAGCGTTGAGCATGTTCCCCATTTCGTTATGAGGTTGAACCTGGCGTGCCCACATATGATCGGCTCCGTTTGATTGAGCCTTGATCGCACAGACATTTTCATTTTCAGTACATGCAATACGATCGGCTCCGTTTGATTGAGCCTTGATCGCACAGTTTCATTTATGTTATTTACAGTATGATGTTGATATGTTCATGTATGCTGTCATGTGTTAATGTATGTTATAGTTGTGACTGCTATTTTGCCATTGCTTGATTATTTACCTTTGCTCATCTATGATTATGCACAATTTTTCATTGATAAACTAACAATTAATTCATTAATAAATGTTTATCTAATAAGGTTCACTCGCCAACTTATGTTGACCCAAAAACCCCCATTTTACACATGATACAGGTGAACCAGCAGCAGCTAGGAACACATAGGACTTGGACTAGAAGAATAAAACGATTTAGAGTTAGGATTGTTATGTTTGGTTTATTATCTTTGTATTGAATGAACATGTTTGGATTTTTGGAAATGTAACTTTGACTTTATTAAATATGAAACATATTAGTAAATGTCATGAGCTTTGGTGATACCCAATTATGCCCCGACTCTTATTCCGCTGCGGGTCGGGGTGTGACAGATTGGTATCAGAGCCATGACTATAGGGATATAGGATAGGTTATTAGACCCTTAGAGCCTATACTATAGTCGATTAGAAACTTATAAGATTTTTGTGTGTTACATGCCAAATTTCATGATGTTTATATGTTTTATGTTAAATGTTACATTTGATATTGTGCAAGCATGTTCATAAGTATGTATTATCGTATAATGCCTATCATGAATCGTATACTCATAACATATCACATCCATGAAAGCACACACACCACATCATGATTGCTTTTACAATGATTTTCGTGTTTTCAAATCTCATCAAAGTGAGTTCTCATGACGGGCATGTAGTAACTGGAAGGGTACCAGTACCGGTAGTCGGAACGCCCTGTCTAGGCTGGCATTCGTATAAATCCAAAATAAAGGACCAGTTTGCCTACCTGGGGACTAACGATGAGAGTACGAAGTACCTATTAGGCCAAAGCATGCTATACCAAACGTCGTGTGAGCTAACCCCACTTTGAGTTGTCATTGTGTCTACACCTGGACACGTTCCGACCAAACATCTCATGAACATATTTTGTGGTTTGCATTCGGGGATGCGAGTGTTAAATTGCCAATACTAATGTGAATCCTACCAAGCCAATAGCCATGGGGGCCCACATGACTATGTAGGTGAAGGTATGGGGGACATTTGAGGCCCAACATGAGCGAACCCAAGACATCCTATGGATGTAGTTGCATTATTGATATTTATGTTATTTTCATTTTCTTAAAGACACATGACACCTAAAAAGACACTATAGACTCACAATCTTCTCATTTTATGATCCTGTAGATGTCGTCTAGACAGCAACGAAGGGGTAAAAGATCAGGAAGGTCTCAGGAACGTTTGGCCACTCAGATCGCGAAACAAATGGCCACGATACTGCCTGACATTGTGGTCCAAGTACAACAAGCCCTTGCTACAAATCCTACTAACCCTCCCCAACAACAGGACCAGAACATCGACAACCCTCCTACCAGCAAGTGCTCTTACAAACATTTTAAGTCCTGTGATCCTCTTAAATTTGAAGGGACCGAGGGTGTCACTACTCTCCTACATTGGTTCGAGGAGATGGAAAACACCTTTCTAAACTGCGATTGTCCTGAGGATCGCAAGGTTCGATACGCCACCGGGAGACTATTTGGGGTAGCTCTCACTTGGTGGAATACTGAGAAAGGGAAGAGGGGAACTGAAGATGCGATGGCCTTAACTTGGGAGGAGTTAAGGGAAATCATGACTAGGCGTTTCTGTCCTAGAAATGAAATTAAAAAGCTGGAGGACGAATTTCATTCTCTAAAGCAAAAGGAGGGTGATCACACTACATATAACAAGAGGTTCTTGGAGTTGAACCAAATGGTTCCAAATTTGTTCACCCCAACCTATCGTCTGATCGAGCACTATATTCGAGGACTTCCCTCAAAAATCCAAGATTCAGTTCTCAGCGTTTCACCAGTAACACTTGAAGCTGCTATGGAGTTAGCAACTGAACTGACCGAAAACCGAATTCGCAACGGGAAGTTCAAAGAAGAGAAGAAGAAAGCCCCTGTTGAGGGACAAACTTCAAACCACCCCATTCCTTCCTCTAAGTTTGCTAATAAGAGGAAGCGTAACACCAGAAATTTTGCAGTTACTCAAACCAACTCCCCTATTCCTGCTGCACCCATTACTCAAGTCACTCCTTCACCCGCACCATACAGAAGACCCTACACAGGCCCGTTACCAAAATGTAACCGTTGCCAATATCACCATTCCCCTGATCATCCTTGCCAATATTGCACCGGCTGCGGTCGCGCAGGCCATACTGTTCAAACTTGCCGCATGCCTCAACGAACGAACCGCCACCAACCTTTAACCCAAACCCACCAACAGATAATGGGCCAAGCCCAACAACCCCTACTATTACCACCCACCCAACCTTTAGCCCAAACATATTTCCAGCCCAATTATCCTATGGGTCAACCAATGCGGGCTTGCTACAATTGCGGCGACCCGAGTCATTTCAGAAACACATGTCCAAGGCTGGTTAATATTATTCATGCTCAGGCCCAAGCCAACCCAGTGAACCAAGCAAACCAAGCTCCCCCACCTGCAAGAGGGAGAGCTTTCAATATCAACGCTAACCAGGCCAGAGCTGACGGCAATGTGGTCAACGGTACGTTCCTTATAAATGGTAGATATGCCTCTATGTTATTTGATACTGGTGCGGATAGAAGTTTTGTGTCTTTAGAATTTGAACCTATCTTAAGCAAAAATCGGGATAAGCTCACGGAATCTATAATGGTAGAAGTTGCGGACGGGAAACCAGTTTTATTAAACTCTATTTTGCGCAACTGTACACTCACCTTAAACGACCACGATTTCTCAGTCGATCTTATTCCTATGAAGCTGGGAAGTTTTGACATCATAATCGGTATGGATTGGCTCAGTCAACATCAGGCGGAAGTTGTATGTCGTGAAAAATTTATTCGTATTCCTCTTTCAAACGGTCAGACTCTTCGAATCATTGGAGAAACCTCGTCGAAAGGGCTCAGCTTAATGTCTTGTCTCCAAGCTCAAAAATATCTTCGCAAGAATTATGTCGCGTTTTTTAGCTCATATCATCAAGAAGGGAACCATGGAGAAGAAGCTTGAAGACATTCCTCTAGTAAAAGACTTCCCACAAGTTTTTCCTGACGACATTTCAGGACTTCCTCCAGTTAGAGACGTCGAATTCTGTATTGATCTTATACCTGGTGCTACACCAGTTGCAAAGTCTCCATATAGGTTAGCCCCCTCTGAAATGCAAGAGCTAGCCAGTCAATTGCAAGATTTGACTGACAAGGGATTCATACGTCCTAGCTCGTCGCCTTGGGGTGCACCTGTCCTTTTTGTAAAGAAGAAAGATGGATCTTTTCGTATGTGCATCGACTACAGAGAGCTCAACAAGTTAACAATCAAGAATCGCTATCCTTTACCTCGCATTGATGATCTTCTTGACCAACTACAAGGTGCCAGCTGCTTTTCAAAAATCGATCTTCGATCTAGCTATCATCAACTTAGAGTGCATGAAGAAGACGTCCCTAAGACTGCTTTTCGAACTCGTTATGGTCACTATGAATTCATGGTTATGCCATTTGGATTAACCAACGCACCAGCTGTCTTCATGGACCTAATGAACAGAGTCTGCAAACCTTATCTTGATCGATTTGTTATAGTCTTCATCGACGATATTCTTATTTATTCAAAATCTAAATCTGATCATGAGCGTCATCTTCGACTCGTTCTTGCACTTCTAGAAAAGGAAAAGCTTTATGCCAAATTCTCCAAATGTGAATTCTGGTTAAAAGAGGTGCAATTCCTCGGGCATGTAGTCAATGACAAGGGAATACATGTTGACCCTTCAAAGATCAAAGCGGTTCAAGAATGGCAAGCTCCACATACACCAACTGAAGTAAGATCTTTTCTTGGACTAGCTGGCTATTATCGTCGTTCATTTCAAACTTCTCTCGCATTGCTGTACCACTCACGGCTTTAACTCATAAGGGAAAACCTTTCATATGGGGACCCAAGCAAGAAGAAGCCTTTCAAACTCTTAAACAGAAACTTTGTGATGCACCAATCCTCACTCTTCCTGAAGGTTGTGATGATTTTGTAGTTTATTGCGACGCGTCAGGGCAAGGATTAGGCTGCGTTCTTATGCAAAGAGGAAAAGTCATAGCTTATGCTTCGAGACAACTCAAGACACATGAAAAGAACTACACCACTCATGACCTAGAAATTGGAGCCGTTGTGTTCGCTCTTAAGATATGGAGACATTACCTCTATGGTACTAAGTGTGAAATATACACTGACCACAAGAGTCTTCAACATATCTTCAATCAAAAAGAGTTAAACATGAGGCAACGAAGATGGGTCGAACTTCTAAATGATTACGACTGTGAAATTAGATACCACCCTGGTAAAGCAAATGTGGTGGCTGATGCACTTAGTCGAAAGGGTTATGCGAACTCCATTCATCTTCTATGTTCGCAAATTATAACCGACATTAAAGATCAAATTCGAGAAGCCCAACACGTTTCAATAACAGAAGAAGATGTACGAAAGGAGATGACCTGTGGAGCCGAGCTAAAACTTGAAACTAAATCAGACGGTATTCTGTATTACCTAGATCGTATCTGGATTCCTAACCACAACAATCTTCGTGAAACTCTTATGAATGAAGCTCACAAAACGCGATATTCTATACACCCAGGAGCCGATAAGATGTATCAAGACCTACGATACACCTATTGGTGGCCTGGAATGAAGAAGGATATTGCCGTTTTTGTTTCCAAGTGCCTCACATGTTCCAAGGTGAAGGCTGAACACCAAAGACCCTCAGGACTTCTAGTCCAACCGGAAATACCTGTATGGAAGTGGGAAAATATAACCATGGATTTCATTACCGGGTTACCTCGCACTTCTGGTGGGTATGACACAATATGGGTAATTATAGACCGACTTACAAAATCAGCTCACTTTATTCCTATCCGTGAAGATTTCAAGAACGAAAAGCTTGCACGTATTTATATCAACGAAATCGTAAGCCGACATGGGGTACCGTTAAGTATTATTTCTGATCATGATGGTCGTTTCACCTCACGAACATGGCAAGCAGTACAATCCGCTATGGGCACACGACTAGATCGCAGTACCGCCTATCATCCTCAAACTGATGGACAGTCTGAGCGCACCATTCAAACTCTTGAAGATATGCTTAGAGCATGTGTCATAGACTTCAAGGGAAATTGGGACGCCCACCTACCATTAGTAGAATTTTCGTACAACAACAGCTATCATTCGAGCATCGACATGGCACCTTTTGAAGCCTTATATGGTCGTAAGTGCCGATCTCCTGTATGTTGGCACGAAATTGGGGAAGCACAAATTACTGGTCCAGAATTGATCCAAGAAACCACAGACAAGATCCATCAAATTCGAAACAATCTTCTAGCGGCACAAAGTCGTCAAAAGAGTTATGCAGATAAACGACGGAAACCCTTAGAGTTTAACATTGGTGATCATGTGCTTTTAAAAGTATCACCGTGGAAGGGAGTAGTTCGTTTTGATCAAAAGAGGAAGCTAGCACCTCGTTACGTAGGACCTTTCAAGATACTCGAAAGAGTAGGTCCTGTAGCATACAAGCTTGACCTACCAGAAGAACTCAACAGGATTCATCCCACATTCCACGTGTCGAACTTGAAGAAGTGCCTCGCTGATGAGAATCTCCATATCCCGCTGGAAGATATTCAGATTGATGAATCTATGCATTTTATTGAAAGACCACTGGAGATCATGGACTACGGGGAGAAACGTCTTCGACGAAGTCGCATTCCAATTGTTAGGGTACGCTGGGAGTCGAAACGGGGACCTGAGTGTACTTGGGAACGTGAAGACTCAATGCGTGAAAAATACCCGCATCTTTTTCCTACTACTTCAACTACTTAAATTTCGGGACGAAATTCCTAAAAGTAGGGGATACTGTAACATTTGTAAAAATCGGGTTTTCAAAATCCGCTCCGTTTTGTAATCGAGTATCAAGTTATAAAAGTTACATTGAATATTTATGATTATTTTGAGTTAAAACGATACGTAATTAATAAATAAACTAAACTATAAAAATTATATTTGATAAAAACTTAAAACAAAATAAATAAAAAAATTATGATGCTGCCGGGACTCGAACCCGGGTCAGCCGGTTACAACATCAAAGACTTAACGCACACACACATCACCACTCCGCCACTTGTTTGTTTTCTGTCATCTTTAGGAAACAAATAGGTTTTATGGACTAAGTTAAATCAATCGATTTTACCAATTGTAACTGAAATCGGTTATCAAACGCCCAAAGTCGATCTGGATACTCGCGATTCAGCGAGTATAACCGATAAACTGACGATTCCAATCAATGCTGCCGTGAATGTAACTTGAATTCGGAAGTGGATCGGTTTAATAACCGAAAGTTTTCAATTCTCGGATTACTTAAATCCTAGACCCTTCCTGCGACTCAAAACACTCTGCAAGACTTTCAATTTCATTTCCGCAACCTTACAGTCCACCGGAGAAGCTTAAATCAACTCGCCGGAAAAAAATCTGCAAGTCGCCGGAAAACCGGGACTCACATCCACACGGTATTTCCTCCGAATCTTTCTGTTTCAGTCATGTGATTAATCGGTCACTAACACAACTCCACATCAGAATCGATCCTAGTCAACGTTTGTCGAAAATCTTACCTTCGCCGGAAAATTCCTGAAACTTCCGGAAACACGCCGTGAACTGGTATGATCTTCCAAACTTCTGTTAAACCTTGTTTAAGTGCCTCAACTTCTTAAATAATCGAACAAAGCTGTCAATTGGTTTCAACAGCCGGAGTTCACCTTCAGAACCGACGAACCTCTGCCGGAATTCTGTGAACAACATCAATCGGTACATCCTTTTTCTCAAACCCTCTCCATTCTTTACTTTTAAATTACATGTAATGTCTGAAAAGCGTATATGTCATGAATCGGTCATAACAGTCGGAATATGTTTTTCTGGGTAAAATCAACGAAGAAGATGAAGACGCAATATAACATAAGATTAATTAAAATTGGTATTTTAAACGGGTTAGACACACAGTCCAGCGGTGGACTGTGTGCAAAATACACACGCACGTCCCGAGTTCGATTCCTGCTATACGCACTCCTTATGTAATAAAATGCCTTTTTGCTTATAAACTAAACCGGGTTAACTCAGTTAGTTGTTAAGTATAATAAAAACCGAGATAATAACCAGGTTAGACACACAGTCCAGCGGTGGACTGTGTGCAACATTAAGCCATACGTCGCGCGTTCGAAACCCGTCACTAGCACCGGTCCGTTGAAATAAAATGTTTTTGAAATTAAAAAGAATTTCGTTTAAACTGAATAAGTGTATAAATATAATTAAAAACAAGATTATTTCGGGTTAGACACGTAGCTCAGTTGGTAGAGCTGCGTGCACGCGTACGGGAGGTCTCGGGTTCGAGCCTCACCCAGCGCAAACCATGTCCTGACCGAACCGGTCAACAAGTCAACAGGTCAACGGTCAACGGTCAACGCAAATAAACAATTTTTTTAGATTTTTATTTATTTAATTTAATTTAAAAATCAATTAAAAATACTTAAAAATAACATTTTTAAAGATAGAAAATAACCTTAAACTCACAAAAATATATCTAAAAATTTCATTAAAATCCTTAATAAAATCCACTCATTTAATATATTTTTTCCGTCATTATTTAGGTTAGTATTTCTCGTTGTTCCGCTCATCTAATTCGTGCGCATCTCACCATCTCTAATCCAACGCACCCAAGGTGAGTGAATCTTTACAAATTCCCCGTTTTAATCACGTTTTAGGGTGTATCATGTGTCTTGATATATATATATTATACTTAAACCATTGTGCATACATCATATCATGAACTAGTGTATTCAGTTTGTTTCTGTTGTGTAGTTATTGTTGGATGCAAGTTTATTATTTTCAGTACATGCAATTTCATAGGCCGCCGCTCCCCATTACATTATGAGCGTTGAGCATGTTCCCCATTTCATTATGAGGTTGAACCTGGCGTGCCCACATACGATCGGCTCCGTTTGATTGAGCCTTGATCGCACAGACATTTTCATTTTCAGTACATGCAATACGATCGGCTCCGTTTGATTGAGCCTTGATCGCACAGTTTCCTTTATGTTATTTACAGTATGATGTTGATATGTTCATGTATGCTGTCATGTGTTAATGTTTGTTATAGTTGTGACTGCTATTTTGCCATTGCTTGATTATTTACATTTGCTCATCTATGATTATGCACAATTTTTCATTGATAAACTAACAATTAATTCATTAATAAATATTTATCTAATAAGGTTCACTCGCCAACTTATGTTGACCCAAAAACCCCCCATTTTACACATGATACAGGTGAACCAGCAGCAGCTAGGAACCATAGGACTTGGACTAGAAGAATAAAACGATTTAGAGTTGGGATTGTTATTTTTGGTTTATTATCTTTTTATTGAAAGAACATGTTTGGATTTTTGGAAATGTAACTTTGACTTTATTAAATATGAAACATATTAGTAAATGTCATGAGCTTTGATGATACCCAATTATGCCCCGACTCTTATTCCGCTGCGGGTCGGGGTGTGACAGCTGCCCTTCAAGCTTTTCTCATTTTGTCAAGTTTTATTTGAGGTAATATTCCTTTCTTTTTCGTTATTCATTTATTTATTGCTTTCTCAGTTTAACTATAGTTTAGGTTCTTAGTTAAGGAGCACGTGTCTCGTTTAGATAGCCTAGTTTAGGCTCGCCTTTAGGCTTGCGTAGCCTTGTAGAGGCTCGTTAGGCCCAACGAGTCCAACAAATCATGTTCGTTCATTCAGCTATGCCTAGCATAATGTTTACCCTTTTCCTTGTTGCATTCGTTTGTCTAGGTTAAATCACCGCTTGTCATTTGGATTTTTTCTCCTTTAACTCGTGCGTTATTTTCACAAGGAATCGCAAACTCCACCACTATGAGTGAAACTTACAACTCCCCTTTTTATTTTATCTATATGTTTTTGGGGTGTATCACGTGTCGCATATTTTTATCGCATTTTACAAGTTTAAACACGTGCAATTACCATTATGTGAAGTATCTATGTTATGTGTTGTTTGGTTGTTTACCATTTGGTGCATTTTCATTCATTTTGGATATCACATCATCGTAGGCTCGTCTGTTCCCCATTACCTATGAGCGAAACTTGACATTGCCAACCATACGAGATCATCTCCGTTGATTGAGCTTAGATCTTGCAGCCCACCATAATACCGTGCAACATACATTTATTCATTGGCACACCATAATACCGTGCAACATACATTCATTCATTGGCACACCACAACATACATTCATTCATTAGCACACCATCATACCTTGCAACATGCATACATTTATTGAATCATTTCAGTTAGCTTGTTTATTGTTTGAGGTTGTGTTAACATGATTACTTACATTGGTTAACGCACGTTTTCTCAATAAATCAAATTTAAACATAACAATTTTTTTAAATAACCATAAGGTTCACTCACCAACCTTTGTTGACCCAAAAAACCATTTCTACACATGATACAGGTGAACAGGTACGAAGAGAAGATTGGACATAGGATGGGCCTTAGTTAACAAGAAACGGATTAGTGAAATCTAATTGTTATATGTCTTTTATGTAATTGATTATTTGGATTGTTTGTTATGTGAAACATATAGTTTAGATAAATGATTAATTAAAACTCGTAATAGCAAGTCATAAACTCTTTGGATCAACCCAATCATGCCCCGACCACCTATCCTTGCGGGTCAGGGGTGTGACAGATTGGTATCAGAGCTATTGACTTTAGGGATATAGGATAGGTTATTGACCCATAGAACCTATACTTTAGTTTACTAGAACCTACGTGTTTATGTGATTTAATGTTTTGTTTATCTTATGATTTGCTATTGCTCACACATTTAGATTCCTTTCATTTCACACACAAACGCATGCAAGCACTTTATTTGTTACTTGATTACGTGATACGTGCAATGTGTTATAATTGTGTCATGAGGTCTACCTATATGTTACATATACATGTAAAACTTATAAAATCCTTATTTATAAGTTCTCGGTTTCCTCTAAATTCTCAAAACATTTCCTTCCATTTTCCAAATATTTATTTTCATGTTATGCGAACTTTTGTGATGTTTTGTTTTCAAATCTCATCAAGGTAAGTTCATATGACGGGCATGTAGTAACGGGAAGGGTTTGAGTACCGGTAGTCAGGACGTCCTGTCTAGGATTGGCATTCGTATAAATCCGAATTAAAGGACCAGTTTGCCTACCTAGAGACTAACAATGAGAGTACGGAGGACCTATTAGGCCAAGGCATGCCACACCAAACGTCGTGTGAACTAACCCCCTTTGAGTTGTCACCGTGTCCAACCAATGATACCCTCTGACTTTCATACATTACATTCATATTCTCGATTTTCTCTGGGTTTTAGTGTACTTTACCAGGCTAACACAAGCGAACTATACGAAAGCCCGGTAATCATGGGGCCCACATGATTATGAAGGTGAAGTATGACGGCATGCACGGCCCAGTTACAAGCAAATCCCAAGAACACTTTAAAAGTGTTATCACTAGTCATTGTTTTTTCTAATACACCCCAAAAGTTTTCATTTTATCACATGTTTATATTTTACGCATATCCGTTAGAAAATCCATCAAAAAAAATCTCACAACCTCGTTTGCGTTGATTCCAGTAGATGTCTTCTAGGCACCTTCTCGGAAGAAACAGGACTAAAAACTCCAGTAAACGCATGGCTGCCCAAATTGCCAAGCAAATGGCTGCCGTGATTCCTAACATTGTGATCCAAGTTTAACAAGCCCTTGCTGCTAACCCAGTTAACCAAGTCGAACCAAATGTTATCATTGTTCCTTCATCCAAGTACTCCTATAAGCACTTCAAGTCCTGTGACCCCCCCCCCCCAAATACGAGGGAACCGAAGGGGTCACCGCACTTCTTCGATGGTTCGAAGAAATGGAAAGCACCTTCCTGAATTGCGACTGCCCTAATGACCGTAAAGTTCGTTATGCTACTGGACGACTCATTGGGATAGCTTTAACCTGGTGGAACAATGAAAAGAGTCGAAGAGGAGCTGAAGCTGTTGTGGCCCTAACTTAGGGATAACTCAAGGAACTCATGACTAAACGGTTCTGTCCAAGGAGTGAGATCAAGAAGTTAGGGGATGAATTCTACTTCTTAAATCAAAATGATGGAGATCATATGACCTATAACAAGCGATTTCTTGAGCTGAACCAGATGGTCCCAAATATGTTCACTCCTCTTTATCGTCTCATTGAACATTACATCAGGGGTCTTCCTTCCGACATCCAGGATCCCGTGATGAGCACTGTACCCGCAACTTTGGAGGATGCAATGGAATTGGCCACCAAACTCACAGAAAACCATATCCGAAATGGAGACTTTGACAAAGAGAGAAAGAAGGGCTCAACTGAGGCCTCAATTGAAGAACCAAGGACAAATAGGATTGAATCATCCTCCCGTGTCGATACCAAACAAAAGCGTGATGGTAAAAACTACGTCGTTGCCTCGACAAACCAACTCCATAAGCCGTACCTCTCCAAGCCATCCCAATCACCCAAGTGGCACCCAACCCAACTTACCCAAACAAGAACCCTACATTGGTCCACACCCTTAATGCAACACCTGCCACTATCACCACCAACCCACCGTACCTTTCCGATTATGTGCCAATTTTGGGCGTTATGGTCATTTGAGTAACATTTGTCGTACCCCTCAAAACCAAGCTCCACCTCGGCCCGAAACGTGACCCAACCCTACCAACAACCGAACTACCCCACGGTACCCTATGTTAGAGCTTGCTTTAATTGTGGAGATCCTACGCATTTCAGAAACACGTGCCCTAGGCTGGTTAACATCATCAACGCTCAATCCTAAGCAAACCCAGCACCACCACCACACAGAGGTAGAGCCTACGACATCAACGCAAACCCAACTAGCCTTCCATTATGAAGACTCAAGACTCGCTCCAGTTATTTATTCCAAGATTTTATCAATTCCATTTCTTATTTTGACTATTCAAGTTACCATCGTTTTCAATTTGGGTTTTAACGTTTCCGGTTAACATTATTTCATATTATTTCCATCGTTGCAATTAACATTATGCTAGGCAAATTGTCTTTCATTACATTTCATATCATATCATTTTACACCGATTAAATTTCATGTCCTTTCATGTCATCGTACATCATGGTGGACCTCTTCTCATAACTTAAGGAGAGTGGGTTACATCTCACTTTTTCATAGGCTGACCACTTCCTTATAACACAAATAGAGGTACGGCCGTCATTTAGTCTTGCTTTCTTCAATTCGAGACTCAAGCATTGGTTGTGGTGTGTGTTTATGTTTGATAGATTCTAGTGCGAGTCACATAATCATGACTTGATAACAAAGCCAATGAAAATTTAACAAGGACATGGTGGATACGCCGCTGGTACTTCCTATATATAAGTGTGCTTGTCAAATTATCAAAAGCATTGTTAGATTATCATGGGAAGTTCTGTGTAGGTAGTGTCAATTTCAAATTGGATAACGATGTGGTTGATGATTTCGTTTGTGATTTCATATGTAACTTTATCATTATGACGCTTTGATTTTTCTCAAAATCCCTTATCAGGATACAACATCCAGTTAGACATCATGAGTATGATTACAACTCAGTAGTAAATTCTCTATCATGGTACAAGTCACCTACGTGTCATAACATTTTCCATTTCCACACCTCAGGCATCAAAAGCGATTCCTGTAGCAGGGTATTCAACCCTTACTAGGAACGTTACCGCCTCAATCAAAATCCAAACTTCACACTCACCTGGTTATATATATCCTTAGCATCATCGAGATTTTTATTACCTAGCATACTCGAGATCCAATCTACGAGAAACCCTATTAACTAATCCTCAAGAACGGTTTCTATCCTAATTATCGGACGAAATTCATTAAAGTAGGGGAGATTGTAACATCCGTAAAAAACGGATATCCAGAAGCCGCCATTTTGAAATATGGATCCCTAACCTTTGTACTTCGGAAATTTTCGCAAAATAAATAACCGTTGAAAGATTTTACTCTTTAATTTAAATTCATTTAAAGTTTAGTTATTTATTTATTTAATTTAATTAATATCGCAACTAATATCATTAATAAAATCTAGTTAGTTTCGTTATGTTCTAAAGTGAGTTTTAAGGTATATGAGTTAGTAGCAAAGTTAGTTCGGTTAGTAGAGTTAAGGGGGCTGATTTGTAACATTTCAAAATTTTAAATTTAAAAAGAAATATAAATCAGTGGACTAGGGATTTGAACCTGAGTCTCACCAACAAAAAGACAAAACACCTGAGCCACTCCACCACATCAAACCTTTGTTAAAATTTCCATTTCCAAATCCTTAAACACTTCAATCCCTTTTGAATTACCTTTGCTGCCCAAATGTTAAACAGCTAAACGGTTTCTTACTAATTTCAGGACGAAATTCCCAAAAGTATGGGAGACTGTAACATTCATAAAAAAACAAATCCTAAAACCGACCCATTTTTGTAATCCGGTCCGTTTTCATATTCCGTGTATTTTTATTTAATGTTTAAGCAATAAATGTCTCGGATTCTATGTTTTGATCATACATGTTATCATACATCGTGATTTATATAGTCTTATACATGTTTTATACAAGTTTTTTTTTAAATTCATTTCCATGTATTTTGAAGCAGCCATCCATCTCTCAAGGTCTAAGACTAAGGTTTTCCTTAAGTTGATCAAAAACTTTAAAGACTTCGTGACACACTAACACTCATATCCTGACCTTCTTATCATCTAAACTTCATTAAAACATGCCTTAAGATATGACATTGTGGTTTGAAGGGTTTAGATGTAAATGATAGCAAGTAAAAAGCTCTACTGTTGCATTCTTAGTTTTGTCATAAGATGACTTTCGAGGGACTTTTTTGCCAACTTTTCTCCATCCTTGAGCTATCATTCTGGTCCATTCAAAGCCCCAAGATATACTTGGTATACTAAGGAGAAAGTAGGTTCAAATGGTGCATAAAACTGAGCCCAAGCGTAACGGAATCACAAACACAAGTTTGAGAACGTAACCCTTGACCCGCATCAAGATTAAAGGTTGAAGCCCAATTCTTGACACCATGAATGTTAGATTACTTTCTTCCATGTGATAGTACTCTAAAAATAATGAACGTAGCGAAAACCGTGCGCAAAACGGAGTTATAACGAAGCGAGAATCGTGAAAACAAGTTTGGTGTTTGTTGCTGATTTGCAAGACCCGAAAACTCATTTTAAATTCGTCCCACATCGCCCCAAATACCATTTTGTGCTCCCTTTCACACCTATAGATACCCTTGCTTGGTTCCTTATAGCTTGCAACACCTATTTTGAGTATAAACAAGTGGAATAACCAAATTTGGTGGTTCCACAAGCGCAATACCGCTTTGGGTGTTGTGTGTAGTAGTTTTTATTTCCGCTCTCAACAAAGAGGTGCTGCCCTTCAAGCTCTTATCAGTTTGTAAAGTTTTCTTCGAGGTAATCTTCCTTTCTTTTTTGTTATTCATTTATTTATTGCTTTCTTAGTTTAATTAGTTTAGTTTAGGTTCTTAGTTAAGGAGCACTAGGATCATTTAGGTAGCCTAGTTTAGGCTCACCTTTAGGCTTGCGTAGCCTTGTAAAGGCTCGTTAGGCCCAACGAGTCCAACATATCATGTTCGTTCATGCAGCTATGCCTAGCATAATGTTTACCTTTTACTTGTTGCATTCGTTTGTCTAGGTTAAATCACGCTTGTCATTTGGATTTTTCTCCTTTTACTCGTGCGTTATTTTCACAAGGAATCGCAAACGCCACCATTGTGAGTGAAACTTACAACTCCCCTTTTTATTTTATCTATATGTTTTTGGGGTGTATCATGTGTCGCATTTTTTTATCGCATTTTACAAGTTTACATACGTGCAATTACCATTATGTGAAGTATCTATGTTATGTGTTGTTTGATTGTTTACCATTTGGTGCATTTTCATTCATTTTGGAAATCACGTCATCATAGGCTCGTCTGTTCCCCATTACCTATGAGCAGAAGTTGACGTTGCCAACCATAGGAGGTCAGCTCCTTTTGATTGAGCTTAGACCTTGCCGCATACCATAATACTATGCAACATACATTCATTCAATGGCACACCATCATTCCGTGCAACATGCATCATTTATTGAATCATTTAAGTTGGCTTGTTTATTATTTGAGGTTGTGTTATGAGTTTGATATATAACATACAACATGATTACTTACATTGGTTAACACACGTTTTCTCAATAAATCAAATTTAATCATATATTTTTTTCAAATAACCATAAGGTTCACTTATCAACCTTTATTGACCCAAAAAACTATTTTTACACATAATACAAGTGAACATGTACGAAAAGAAGATTGGACATAGGATGGGCCTTAGTTAACAAGAAATGGATTAGTGAAATCTAATTGTTATATGTCTTTTATGTAATTGATTATTTGTATTGTTTGTTATGTGAAACATATAGTTTGGATTAATAATTAATTAAAACTCGTAATAGCAAGTCATAAACTCTTTGGATCAACCCAATCATGCCCCGACCACCTATTCCGCTACGGGTCGGGGTGTAATATTATACGGTGTTCGTATTCTCAACCAAGCCACTTGTTGGACATGTGAATTTTTTTTGTAGAATTGTTGGAAAGTTTGTGTGACGAAGTGCTAAAAGCGTCAACATGTTAATTTTACCTCTGGGTGATCTTTTAACTAACCGGGAGTTTTATGATGTTGGTCATACTCCTGGGTGTGCCTAATATTGGCCAAGGAAGGCTTTATGTGCTATTTATAATATTACACGCAAGTATGGAAGTCAAAGGGGCCAAAATTGACAACGAATGAAAGTTTTGGTTGTGGCTGGCCAGGCCTCGTTGTAGCTTACAGCCCCTAGACCGTAGCATACGGTCAGGGTCTGCCAGCGTTGTTTTTTTTTTTTTTTTTTTACCTTGGAGGCCACACAAAGCTCCAAAACACCCCATTTCGAAATCATGGGCTCCCAAACTGCTATGCCACGTCCATGAACACTTGTAGGCTTCTCATAACCTCTGTTAACACTTGGAAGCTCCTCCTAAATCCCCTTCAACTATAAATAGCAACCTAAGTTTGATCATTCCTTCTTGATCTTCTCTACTCTCTAACTTGGAAGTTCCTGATCATAAAGGAACATCCTCTGAGTTTAATATTATAAAAATAATTGGAAGTGAAGAAGAGACAAAATATTAGTCTTCATCTATATAATTGAGGGGACATTGTTCATCCTCTCTAATTTTTTAATATATTTTGAAAGTTGTTGTAAGAGGATAAAAGAAAAAATGTTACTGTTTATCTGTATATTTGAGGGAACGTGTTCATCCTCCATAACATTTTAATATATTTTGAAAATAAATGTGAGTGTGGGAGAGAGAAAATATAATAATAAAAATATTAAAAATTATTTAGTTGAAAATAGGGAGAAAATATAGTGTTTCTAGTATAAGTATAAAGTAAAAGAAAGGAAAGGGATATAAATGCTCTAATACACAAAATTGTAACCTGATAACATTTAAAATAGAGTAAAAAAGATGAAACGGATGTGAATACTCTGATACACACAATTATAACATGGTGACATTTAAAAAAAATAAGTACTATAAATCTAGAATGAAATATTTGATTTAAGAATTTGTGGATTTGATGTCATTGGTGGGCCAACTAACTAATTCACCAAAAATGACGATGATAGCTTGTGTGTGCTTAGATTTTAATTTTAAATTTTAAATGGTCATTAAGGTAGATGTAAACTATGAGTTTTAGCTAGTGTAAGTTTCCAGTTTTTGGGTTTATATTAAATTAATGAGTTAAATTTAATTTTGCTCATTTGAGATTTGACAAAAACATCCATTTTCCTCCAAAAGATTTAAAATATCAATTTTCTTCCAAAAGTTTTATTAGTTGTTTCATTTTTATCCAAACCTCTAACATCATTCTCTTCTTCGTTAGGTCTAACTCGTGTGTCTGTCATGTGATAGGTATCTTGGTCATTTTCCATACTAAACTAAAAAATCCATACACAAATACTTAACAAAGGAGATGGATGTTGTTAGACGTTTGGATAAAATGAAAAAAAAATATATAACTTTTGAAGGTAAATTGTGTTTTAAATCTTTTGGAGGAAAATGGATGTTTTTGTCAAACCTCCGAGAGCAAAATTGAATTTTATCTTTAGGAAAACTCTTTTCGAAGTTTTTATATAATAGACATTAAATGGAAAAACAAAACGTTTATTTACAGAATTTTCTAATGAGAAAATTCGTTGTGATCGTTGACGAATTACTAACAAATGAAACAAAAGAAACAATTTTTTAAAAGCCACCACCGAGGATGTGACCGATAATCACTAATGAATTATTGTGAGAGTATACAAATTACCCGACAACAAAAGTTTTTTGTTTTGTTTTTTTTTTTTTTCATAGAGTTACGATTTAGCTTCGACAATGAATGTATATTTTAAACGTATATATCAATAAGCCTAAAGACACATAAGGAATTTTGAATGTATATTTTAAACGTATATATCAATGAGTGTAAAGAAACATAAGGAATTTCGACATATTAATATTTTCATTTTGTAGGTCCGTTTAGATGGCAGATAATTCAAAATATATGAAACACTAATTAAAAAAAACTAAATGATTTAGAGTTTTTTTTTCTTTTAGGCAGATAATTTAATATATGAAACACTAATTAAATAAAAAAAACTAACTGATTTACAGTTTTTTTTTTCCTTTTTTTTCAAATGAGTATTGTTAGAAAAAAAAACATTTACTAAAATAACCGTTTTTAAAAGTATTTATCAAATTGGTATTTTGGTTCTAAACTGGCGTTTGATTGTTAGGAATTTAAGGAATTGAATCTGAATTTCATCTCTTAATATGTTTGGTTCAAAACAATTTGATGGAGTTGGAATCTCAATTTCAATCTTCATGCGTTTTGTTGATAATGGAATTTGAATTAGGCATGAATTCCTTTAAATTCCTTTAACTAAAGGAATTCAAAATCTTTCCTACGTCTAAAGGAATTAAAGGGGCGTTTGGTTCGCGAAATGTTTTGGAATTGAAATTTGTATAGGAATTAGAATTTGAGATAATTGGATTTGGAATTAAACATTCAAATGGGAATTGGAAATTGTTGGAATTGGAATCTCAATTCCATTTTTGTTGTGTTTGGTTGTCAAATGAATTGGAATCCAACGCTGTCACCCACAACCCCCGGTTCGGGTCGAAACAGTACAGGTTGAAACGGTTGGGGTCGAAACGGTACGGGTCAAAACGATTCACGTCGAATCGGTTCGTGTCGAAATGGTTCGATTCGAAACAATACAGGTCGAAACCGTTCGCGACGAAACGGTACAGGGGCGAAACGGTTCGATTCGAACGGTTTGCGTCGAACGTACGGGTCGAAACGATTCGATTCGAAATGGTACGGGTCGAAACGGTTCGCGTCGAAACGGTACGGGGCGTTGAAACAGTTCGATTCGATACGGTTCGCGTCGAAACAGGTCGAAACAGTACGGGTTGAAACGGTTCGGGTCAAAACGGTACGGGTCAAAACGATTCCGTTGAATCGGTTCGTGTCAAAATGGTTCGATTCGAAACCATACGGGTCGAAACCCTTCGCGACGAAGCGGTACGGGGGCGCAACGGTTCGATTCGAAACACTTCGGGTCGAAAACGGTTTGCGTCGAAACACTTCGGGTCGAAACGGTTCCCTCGAAACGGTACTTGTTGGAACAGTTCGCGAAGAAACAGTTCAATTATAAAGTAAAAGAAATGATAGGGATGTAAATGCTCTATACACAAAATTATAACCTGATAACATTTAAAACAGAGTAAAAAAGATGAAACGGATGTGAATACTCTGATACACACAATTATAACATGGTGACATTTAAAAGAATACGTACTATAAATCTAGAATGAAATATTTGATTTAAGAATTTGTGGATTTGATGTCATTGGTGGGCCAACTAGCTCATTCACCAACAATGACAATGATAGCTTGTGGTTACAACGGTGCTTAGATTTAAATTTTAAATTTTAAATGGTCATTAAGGTAGATGTAAACTATGAGTTTTAACTAGGGTAAGTTTCCAGTTTTTGGGTTTATATTAATTAAACGAGTTAAATTTAATTTTGCTCATTGAGATTTGACAAAAACTTCAATTTTCCTCCAAAAGATTTAAAATATCAATTTTCCTCCGAAAGTTTTATCAGTTGTTTAATTTTTATCCAAACCTCTAACATCATTCATCTTCTTGGTTAGGTCTAACTCGTGTGTCTGTCATGTGATGGGTATTTTGGTCATTTTCCATACTAAACTAAAAAATCCATACACAAATACTTAACAAAGGAGATAGATGTTGTTAGACGTTTGGATAAAAATGAAAAAAAAATATAAAACTTTTGAAGGTAAATTGATGTTTTAAATGTTTTGGAGGAAAATGAATGTTTTTGTCAAACCTCCAAGAGCAAAATTGAATTTTATCTTTGGGAAAACTCTTTTCGAAGTTTTTATATAATAGACGTTAAATGGAAAAAACAAAACGTTTATTTACAGAATTTTCTAATGAGAAAATTCGTTGTGATCGTTGACGAATTACTAACAAATGAAACAAAAGGAACAATTTTTTAAAAGCCACCACCGAGGATGTGACCGATAATCACTAATGAATTATTGTGGGAGTATACAAATTACCCGACAACAAAAGTTTTTTGTTTGTTTTTTTTTTTTGCATAAAGTTACGATTAGCTTCGACAATGAATGTATATTTTAAACGTGTATATCAATAAGTCTAAAGACACATAAGGAATTTTGAATGTATATTTTAAACGTATATATCAATGAGTGTAAAGACACATAAGAAATTTCGACATATTAATATTTTCATTTTGTAGGTCCGTTTAGATGGCAGATAATTTAAAATATATGAAACACTAATTAAAAAAAACTAAATGATTTAGAGTTTTTTTTTTCTTTCAGGCAGATAATTTAAAATATATGAAACACTAATTAAATTAAAAAAACTAACTGATTTACAGCTTTTTTTTCCTTTTTTTTCAAATGAGTATTGTTAGAAAAAAAACATTTACTAAAATAACCGTGTTTTAAAAGTATTTATCAAATGGTATTTTGGTTCTAAACTGGCGTTTGATTGGTAGGAATTCAATGGAATTTAAGGGAATTGGAATCTGAATTTCATCTCTTAATATGTTTGGTTCAAACAATTTGATGGAGTTGGAATCTCAATTTCAATCTTCATGTGTTTGGTTGACAATAGAATTTGAATTAGGCATGAATTCATTTAAATTCCTTTAACTAAAGGAATTCAAAATCTTTCCTACGTCTGAAGGAATTAAGGGGACGTTTGGTTTTGCGGAATGTTTTGGAATTTGAATTTGTAAGGAATTAGAATTTGAGGGAATTGGATTTGGAATTAAACATTCAAATGGGAATTGGAAATTGTTGGAATTGAAATCTCAATTCCATTTTTGTTGTGTTTGGTTGTCAAATGAATTGGAATCCAACGTGTCACCCACAACCCCCGGTTCGGGTCGAAACAGTACAGGTTGAAACGGTTGGGGTCGAAACGGTACGGGTCAAAACGATTCACGTCGGAATCGGTTCGTTCGAAATGGTTCGAGTCGAAACGGTACAGGTCGAAAACTGTTCGCGACGAAACGGTTCGATGCGAAACGGTTTCGATTCGAAACGGTTGGTTGTGAAACGTAACGATTCGATTCGAAATGGTACGGGTCGAACGGTTCGCGTCGAAACGGTACGGGGCGTTGAAAGAGTTCGATTAGATACGGTTTCGCGTCGAAACGGGTCAAACAGTACAGGTTGAAACGGTTCGGGTCAAAACGGTACGGGTCAAAACGATTCACGTTGAATCGGTTCGTGTCAAAATGGTTCGATTCGAAACCATACGGGTCGAAACCGTTCGCGAGAAGCGGTACGGGGGCGAAACGGTTCGATTCGAAACACTTCGGGTCGAAAACGGTTTGCGTCGAAACACTTCGGGTGGTCGGAAACGGTTCAATTCGAAACGGTACGGGTCGAAACGGTACGGGCCGAATGGGTCGCGTCAAAACGGTACTGGTTGGAACGGTTCGGACGAAACAGTTCAATTCTAAACGGTTCGTGTCAAAACGACTCGGATCGAAACCGGTATTGGTCGAAACCGGTACTGGTAGAAACGGTACGGGTCGAAACGATTCGGGTGAAACGGTACGGGTCGAAACAGTTAAGGTCGAAACGGTCGAAGATTCTAATGAATTTACTTTAATTCCTTCACATATAGGAAGGATTTTGAATTCCTTTAGTTATAGGAATTTAAAGAAATTCATGTCTAATTCCAATTCCATTGTCAAACAAACACATGAAGATTGGAATTGAGATTCCAATTCATCAAATTTTTGAACCAAACATATTAAGAGATGGAATTCAGATTCCAATTCCCTTAAATTCCATTGAATTCCTGCCAACCAAACGCCCCCTAAAGTAAATTCATTGAAATATTCGGCCATTTCGACTCGAACGGTTTCGACCCCTACCATTTCGACCCGAACCGTTTCGACGCGTACCGTTCCGAACAGTACCGGTTTCGATCCGAACCGTTTCGACCTGTACCATTTCGACGCGAACCGTTCGACCAGTACTGTTTCGACTTGTACCGTTTCGACGCGAACCCGTTTCGACGCGAAAAGTTTCGATCCGTACCGTTTCGACGCGAACCATTCCGGACAGTACCGTTTCGACCACTACCATTTCAAATCGAACCGTTTTGACGCGAACCGTTTCGAATCGAACCGTTTGGACACGAACTGTTTCGACCCGTACCGTTTCGAATCTAACCGTTTTTCCCCGGTACCGTTTCTTCGCGAACGGTTTTGACCCGTAGGTTTCGGATTGAACCGTTTCGACATGAACAGATTCGACGAGAATTATTTTGACCCGTACCGTTTCGACCCGAACCGGGGGTTGTGGGTGACGGGGTGATGGATTCGATTCATGAATGTTTAAGTTCCAAATCCAATTCCCCTCAAATTCCAACAATTTCCAATTCCATTGGAATGTTTAAGTTCCAAATCCAATTCCCTCAAATCTAATTCCTATACAAATTCCAAAAATTCCATGAACCAAACGCCAACATTCACAGTGAATTCTTGTTTCTCATCTTTATAATTATAATAAAAATCACTATTTTATCTCTCTTTTTAATTAAATATAATTTTTCATACCTTTTTATTACATTTTCTCTCTCTTCTACTCACAACTACTTTCAAAAATATTAAAAACTTATAGAGGTGAACAATGTTTTCTCTAAATTTACTGATAAACACTAACATTTTATCTCTCCTCCACTCACAACTGTAACAGCCACTCTATATAAAACAGGGAACTCACTCTATCAAGAACTATCTCACATTAATATAAAGAATCCAATGTGAATGCTCTAAGGAACAAAAAGGTGTTTTGGTTCTAAACTCTAAGACCACACGGAGTGGGCGTTTATTTCTGACGTTGTGGCCTCTCCATGTCGGGCACATCGGCCCACGAACGGCATGGAGGGCGGCGTTGTGTGTGGGGGCGGCAACATCTCCACCGGCGTATAGTGAAATGTGGTGATGAGGTGGCGTGGTTTGATTGGTTGGGTTATAACCAATGGATCATAATGGCTAATTTAAAAAGAAAAGATTTCAAATTAAAAAATGTCGTTAAATCACCTTTATAAAAAACCCAACCTATTCCACCATTTTTTAATCTAATTCTCCTCTTCCAACTCTACAATATATAAAATCTCTCTATATTTAATAAAAATATGCATCCACACAACCGCATATACGATCCGAACAACCTTTATGGTGTAGGCGAGATACGAACACTATTTTGCCTTCAACTGTTTCAACTGAATCAACCATGTTATCCTGATCTGGATATATTGGTGTACGACCATCTTCTTACGAACCTACCTTTTATGTTTCCGTTACAAATGCATGTTCAACAAATGCTCACTTCTATGTCCCAAACACCCCCGACACCGGAATTCGTACCCGAAACTCAACCTACACCGATCACCTTGGACCCAAAGAATGAGAAACATACGAGAAAGCGAAGCAAGAAATAATGAAAAAATATCATACTTAGTTTCGACTTTATTTTAAATTATGTAATCTTTTCTTATTAATGTTATTTATTATATTAGTATTAATGTTTTTTAATTTAATAGATTATTAAATATAAAACAATAATAAAAAGTGTGTGACACGTATCGAATAACGCCACCTTTCACGACACCGTCACATTCCTCCCTTTTTCCCACCACAATACTTTTCTAAGGCGTGCAAACGTAACACTCACATGGCGTACAACACCCTCTTTTCAAGCGCTACACCACCACTCCCTATAGTCTAAGGAAAATCTCACTCATTAGATAATTTCAACTCATTAAATTATCATCAACGGTAACAACATGACTTTTTCTCGGTTGTTCCATACTAAATTATCTCTTTTTTTAACCGTTGTAATCCGGATTTGAAATATAATGGTTAACCTATGTTAAATTCATTTTATATAACTTATTTAAACACAGTTAATCGCTCAATACTCGCAACGCTCGATGCAACTCAAGTCGCGGTTAATTATGTTTACTTTACGTTGCCTTATGTGTTATGTGTGCTTATGATTTATGCTTTGTACTCGCTCTCGCTCTCCACATAACTCACCATATCGCAGAACACTTAACGCACTTAACCCAACTAAATTAATTAAATTATATTAATTACACGAAGGAAAACATCAAGCGATCAGCCAAACATAAGTTGGGTCAAATGTGCAAAAAAAAAAATCGTACGAAAATGCAGATTTCGTACGAAAATGACGTTTTTGGGTGTTTTTGGCATAAAATGGTATTTTTCACCAGAAAATGCATTTGTTTGCACGAAAATGGTCATTTTCGCACGAAAATGGACATTTCGCACAAATCTCACCAGACACCTTCACTCCTCTCTTCTCCGATAAATTCCTCACTTGTGCACTCATACTCTTTGCTGCCATTCCGCACCAAAACGCTCTCTAGCTCGTTTTCTCTGTTTCAAGTAAGAAGACTATGTTTTTCACGAGAAGCACAACGATTTCTACAATGATTTTGCACGAGATTATCTCCGATTTCATCTAAACTTCTCTGTTTACGAAAACCTTCATCTTTTTCATAAAACTTTCTGATTTTAACTAAGATCGACACTTAACCGAGCATGTTTGAGTTAGCCTTGGCTTCTCAGACTTGAAACCGTGTTGTTTCGAGCTCACAAGTATTTATCTTAACAAAACAGTTTGTATAAATCGATTTTTACACAAAAACGGACAACAACCGACTAAGGTTTCGTTCACTAAATAGTGGAACGAAGCACTTTCGAAAACCATCACGAAATGGACTCGAAAATACATCTGTTTGAGATGAAATCTCAGTCCCGAACGCACTAAGACGCAAGAACAGTCGCTTGTGCGATCTGGGCTGGCTCGCGTGAACCATACTTGGTTCACACGTCCAGTCCGAGTTCATACAAGAGACTCACACGCTCAAAAGACCTCTCCGACACTAGGTTGATCAGTAGCCTAAGGTTGGAGGGATGAACACTCGATTTCCCGAAGACAGACGCAAACCACTCGATTTTGGACACAAAAACAGGCATTTCCGCACGAAAATTCCATTTTAGGGCGAAATAAATTGTCCCTACACGACTCTCCGTTCCGACTGTTTCAATGCTCTGAAAGACTGATGTACTTCTGTTTCTACGCGCGGGCTAAACCGACACTCTCTTTCTTCCCTCTCATCAACTCCTGGTGCTCTCTGTTACGCACCCGCTGTGAGTATACTTGAACCGATTTTTTGCTTTAACGCACTTTTGGGTGTTACATACGTTCTCTACATAAAAACACGCTACACACAACGCTAAACCTTTAACGTAACCGCTCTTGCATATTATACGTGAATCGTTGAATGTTTGTTTGCTATGTGTAAATAATGAGGACTCACAGACCACCCTTAGCAACGATAGTACTATAGTTTGGACTCAGTACCCGATTGGTTCAGGGGTTGTTAAGGCTCGCATATTTACTTTACGTGCGTGTTCGCTGTTGTGAACACGTATCGCATATACTCCACCTCGCAGTCGTGTTGGTTAACTTGTATCATTATTGTTAGCTTACTTAGATTCACTTTCTCTACATGTACATGCTGGTTATGCGTAAACACTTTATCGCTATTATTATGCTATTAAACCTGTGTACTCACCTTACTTTATGTATTGACTTTTATTTTAACGTATGTGACAGGTTGATGGTTCTATGCAACAATGGATTTAGGGCTTTATCCTTAGAAACTCGTAATAAAATTTTAGGTTGTCGGATTTTGATTTTTTAAGAGTTATGTAAGTCGTGATGACTGTTATGAAATATTGTTTAATTGTACGGGAAATTAGACTTTTAAATATTGTCATTTAAATAATTGTTGTGGATTCTCTTGGGCAATCTGATTCGCCTAGTGCCATGCCTCGATGATTCCGCCATCGGTTGGGGTGTGACAGATTGGTATCAGAACCATAGGGAATTAGGTAGAATTGTCATGATCGACCTAGTCTGTAGTCCAAGTACCAAATTAGACCGCTCTTCGACTTAAATACTTAAACTACTTGTCTTAAATGCTTATATGCCTTTCCTAAGGCTAACACAATGTACACGCTTGAAGACGCTCGTATAGCACAAACGAGTGATTGTGTCGAGATTAGGTGTGAAAACCAAGAACTCTCGATAAGATCACTCACTCCGCGTACTATTTACTGCACGAGATCCTTTCGTTAAGTTAGGAGTGATATCCATATCTTGACGAAAATCTCCACCTGTATTTCAGTGGACCTCCCGACATGATTGGTGAAAACCACAAACATGGAACAAAGTTGTTAAGTTAGGCATGAAACCCGCATCTTAATAACTAATTCCACTCCTCGATTTTCAATCTCACCAAAGTCTCGACTATTTCGATGACTCAGGATACGTAGTAACCGGAAGGGTAATGCCGTTAGCCGCGAGGCGGTAGAGCATTCACCTATTAGGCCAAAGCGTGTGCCCGACTCAAAGGAATGGTCGAATTACTTTGGGTAGTCGCTGTCCCAAAACCCAGGATGCTCCATTTGTTTCAAGCCTGCAATTGCCGATTTTATGCATCATCGAGTTTTATGATTAAATTATGTGTTTAAATTTCACACCCCAACTTGCAAAGGAAGAAAAATACGGGATGTAACAGACACCTCTGGTACAAGCACATTGTTTATAAAGACACTACATTTTATTACGTACAAAGCGTTGATTACATACTACATGTATGTTACAACTGCGTGTTCCCATGAACCACATAATTCTTCTAAGCCACATGCGCCTATATCAGGGTTCGCCTACAAACATGTCTTGAACAACATACACGGATCACACCAGTCTCAAGTTACCTGAAATGCATGTTAGTTTTAAAAAGGGTCAGCTAAACGCTGCGTGAGTTCCATTGGTTTAGTTGTTGTGTAACAATATGTGTTAACAAGTTTAATTGCACTGGTCATAGGTCACAGATTGCCCAATGGAATTTCACGTGAGTACAAGTGAAACCTGACTATTTACCCCGGGCTGTGTCACCCAGACACTCCAGGTCCACTAACTGCGTCACGTGCAGTTCAACGCCCCCGGGTAGTTATGCCTAACACATACCCAAAAGTTGGACGAGTGCAGTTGCTTGTGGCTGGGCATCGCACCCTCCGGCCTCAACTGGGTTTGTTGGACCAATAGTACTATTCACTGCCCACGGCTCATATTAACCACTTGTAATGGGGGTATTCTTGAGTTAGGTAATTCCCATCGTCCCAAGTTGGTGCAATTAACACAGTTTTATAACATGCAAATCACTTCAGAAAACAGTAACACAGTTTAAAAGTAGTGGAGTGAAGCTCACTCCCAAGTTGGTATAATCAACACAATTTGTGACATGCAAGTCCCCAGAAAACAGTAAAACAATTCAAGAGTGGGGGAGTGAAAACTCACTGTGCGAGCAGTGATCTCAATGCAAGAGTGACCAAGCAACTGGATCAACTTTAATAACCCACATGCAAGCATGGACTTAAATCAGTATCTAAGTTGGTAATGGTTATAACTTGGATCTGGTCAAAAGTTTTTACTCCGGTCTATAGGACACTAGTATGGCGATGGATGTCAGGGTAGTATTAGTTTTCAGTTTGGCTTCTTGGCACCGTTTCGCGTGCCGGCCAAAGTCAGTAGTTTAATGTGTTCGGATAATGGTACGGGAATACCAATAATGCCAACACATGTTTATTTAAGAATGATTAACTTTTCATCAAGGGAGTTTGAGTATTTGGGGAGTTTAGATTACCCAAATTTGAGTTTCCATTTTCACCGTCGGGAATTCTCCCGAATTGTCTTAGGACACACCCATAGAGCCCAATTTACCCGGGAATCTCCCGGAAAACTCCCGGTGTTCCAATTATAGCATTTGTCGGGTTGGGTCAATTCCCAGTTCCGGCAGGTTCGTTATACAGTAAACCGCCGAAATTGATTTAAAATAACTCATTTTTAATTTCCTAAACTCCCATTTAATCTATAATATGAATAAAAATCTATAAATTTTTATATAACTTAGTAAAAATTTGTAGAGTTTTGGAAAAAAAATTTTGGAATTTATTTTGGCATTTAGCTATTTAAATAAATTATTTATATAACAATATTTAATCAAATAATTAACATTAATTAGCATCAGCGGTCCAAAAATTCCAAAAAATATGCAGAACACCATTTACATGTCCAGGAACTCCTTACAAAATTTTTAGATTTTTTCGATTTGGTTTCGGTGCGTTCCCGGCTACCGAAAACTCGCAAAAACGCGGATTTTTAACCCAATTCAAAACTCAACCAATGGACTCTGAATTTCCCCAGAATATTCCCATATGTTTCTTAGTGTCCCTGTAAAATTTGGTGATTTATTGAGTTCGTTTGATAATGTTTCTGAAATTATTTTGATAAAACAGTTAAAAATTCACCAAATCTCGTAGAATATTCCAAAACTTCTAAAATTTTACGTGGACCTTACCGACAATACCCTGCATCAGCACACCAAATTTAAGCTCCATCCAAGTTTCACGGATCAAGTTATAGCTAAAACAAGATTCTACGTAGGCTAGTTTCGGTTTTCGGATGATATACCTAGCGAAAGCTTCGATTCCAAGCACTTCTTTGGGTGAATGCTATATTTAGTACCTACACATCAAGTACAACCCAAATATACTAGAACTTATATCAATCAAGCTTTATTTCATTGTTTTTCGGTTACTCGAATAGTTAAGCGATTTTTGTCGAATATGTGTTGATTAGGGTATCAAACCCCAAAGATTTGTGACCACGGCTTCCATATAACACCAGGGGAATACCAAGGTGTTCTTATTCAGCCCATAAACATCTTTAAACCTTCAAAAATCTTGGATTATAATGAGTTTTTTCGGCTAGAAATCTCGTTTAATCAAGGAAAGAAGGTTAAAACTATAAGAACAAAGGTTTAAACCTTTGATTTGATGAAGTTTGAGGTTGTATTCAGCTGGAATCAAGTTGGTTATGGCAGAATTTTAGAGGAAAGGTGAGTTTTTCTTGGAATTAAATGAAATTAAAATGACAAAATAACAATAAAAAAAAATATATATATATATATATATATATATATATATATGTGGGGGGTCCAAGTGGGCTACCTCATGCTTCGTCTTTTCGTGTTAAAAGATGATGTTTATTTTCCGTTTACGTTTAGGTTCGTTTTTGGGTCCCGGACACGTTCTCGATTTGCACAACGGGCTCCGTTTTTGGCGTTCTTACTGTCAAAAGACTTGGTTTTAAGAATTGGGTATAACCGTCTCGAAACCGAGCATGGTTACGTTGTAATCATAAAACTCTTGTATAACGTTCGTTTAAGTGTTTTTAAGCTTGATCGATCGTTCCTTGCACATTTTGTTGCCTTATGTTATGCCCGGAACGAAGGCGTTTCCCCAACTTGGAGCTGCTTCGTTTTGCGTGCCCGGGCTTTGATTATTTTCAAACCTTATGTCACAGTCTATGACACAAAACTAAGTTATTTCTGGAACTCGAATATTAAATGATGCCACCGATAACCTAATAATCGACATTAAAGGTTTAATGCGCTGTTAAACGCCAAGTCTCCGTTTAACACGTTGTTCAAGGCTAAGGATGCCAACCTCGCATCGTTGGTCCTTAATAGTGTCATGTCAACCATGACATGCTCTCGGATTCTTCCGAGACATTACAGATGTCGCTTAGCATAGCACACAAGTCATGCGTGTTTACTAATACTTATTCCCAGAGTCGTCAGTTCATTCACGACTTTGTCTTGTCATGTAGGTGACGTATAATGTCACTGTAATGTTTTTGTTAATTACTATGCACAAACTCCCCTTTATAGTCGGTGTATCACTTTCCAGAATTCGTATCATCACACATAATCACAACAATATCACGATATACATATCACTTCCGATTACCACGGACTTGTACCAATCAAAGTTTACCGGGATTTTTCACAATTGTCACAGTCTCCCCGGTTAAAAGAATTTCGTCCTCGAAATTCCTTTTAGTAAATCCATTGGAAAGCTCCGTGTTTATATTCGTGTCAGTCATCTGACATACAAGTATGTTTTCGCTTTTCCTTTAGTATCATCATCGTACGGAGATGATAATTGCGCTACATAATAGCAGTGTAATTTGTCCATCCACAATTCCTATGTATTGTTAAGAGTAATATCTGTCATCACTTCCAATCTGAAAGTGAGAGTGTTGTTGGACTCACAGTAGGATATGAGTTTCGTATTCAGCTTATAGCTGACTGCAATTATTACGTTTTCTTTGCATTAATTATCTTCACCATTCATACACCATAAGTTTTAATTACGATTTCGTTTAATAGTTATTGAACACCACCTATAAAGGAGGAGTATGGGTACTCTTCCACGGTTTGTTGCACATGTCGCAATAGTGAGAACCATGCTCCGCATGTTTGTGAAAAGGGAATAAATTTTTGGTCTCACTGAGCTGTGAGCGAAAGTATTCCCTTGCTGTCGTGTACGTGGGTATCTTTGGTTATACTAACCGACCCAGCGAGTCCCTGCCCTCTGGTTAAGAGAGAGAAAGGCTTTTAAGAGCCTACGGTTGCCATAAGGCAAGCATGTACACGAGTAACAACGAATCAGTACCCTCACATCAACAGGGTGCCCGAACTACTCACCAGTAGTCTAATCACGTCGTAGGGATATGGAATTTCTACAGTAATAATTCCAGTTTGCATTAAGTTTTGGGAGCTTGGCTCCAGCTGTTGTACAACTATTTGTGTCTTTTCCAGAAGGAAATAACTTAGTAACTTTGATAACATCGATGTGATTCTCCGAGAGATATTGTATAAAAATTCCCATATACCTGGAATGATAGGGTGTGCGCCCAATGCGGTTTTAATTCCAGTAGCACCATATCTAGAATGCTACTATATCACGTGGAAATGCTTAAGGCGTGATGAGTGTCTAACGATCACAAGTATCACTATGATACCCCTACACATGGGATCGGCATTGATCGTAGACGTACGGGTAATTTGGTAAAAGATGACTAAGTAACGAGTCATCGAATCAAGGTTCCCCATAGACGGAGTACCCTTCGCAGGGTAGGAACATAGCCACGCTCTACTACTGTTTTATAAGGATATCGTTGATGGAAACAACAAGAAGTAATCATTTCATATTTTAGTGAACTTTTGTGACCTAGTTGATATTTAGTCTGCTAAGATGTGGCATTGTTTAAATCTTCAACATTTGTACCTTATAATTTACGTTAATGAAATAGATGTTTTCGTTTAAGGGGGTAGCAGTTGTGTACTTTTCATCCTTATCTGGGTGAGGTGGCACAGTTCACAATATGATTTATCACCACTTGCCTATCTCGGTCTCATGGTTTTTCGAGTCCCACTCGGGCTTGGTATGATCTGCCCCGTATATGAGTATGAAAAAATATGATACCTTCCCATCTTGGAACTTCCACCCTCTAACGCACCGATTAACCGTAAGGGTTTTGTCGCGTTTGCTCACTTCAAACCGTCCCGGTTTAGATTGGGAAATCATATGGTTTTATGGAACCATGGGCTAACGCCCGAATCCATAGTCACCCTAGTTCGATAGGGACACGTTAGTCACAAATTTATAATGATGTGAACAAGAAAAGAAGACCCGGCCCCCGAGTTGGTCGAGACTAGGCTTGTTATGTTTCCCGACCCCTTGGTCGTAGGATTAGTCAGTTCTGTTTCCCAAATAGGGCACGGAAGCAATACATGCTGCTGGAAATGTAATAACATAGATCCACAATCGCTTGGCAATCTCTTGAAATAACAAAAGCAGTTTCAAGGAGGCTGAATGAAAACCGTAATCAATCGAGGTAAGCCTAGCACTCTGACGGCTAGGATACGAATAAAGGTTATGAATGCCATTTCCCATCCGGTCGGTGCATCCAACCATGCACCGATCTACACTTTGGTCATTTTGTTTGACTTGTATCCCACATCGGGTTATTTACAATTCGTAGCGTGTGTTAACTAACTCTCCAAATTTGAAGAGTATTAGTTGTCGTGTCAAAGTCTTATTCCTCCGTTAAGTATATATTGACGTGCTTACTAATGGAATTTCCCTATAGATGGACATGATATCCGCGGGAAGTATTCGGAAGATTCACTAGTCCCTTCATCTGGAATGATCGGGATTATGAGATTTTTTATTTAGCTTTCCCCCAAGTGGGTTCAGCGCACAAAAGACACCAATTATAACATTCGGACAACTCGTGACTATTCCTATTTCAAAGAAAGTTTGGTTTTGACCATGTTCCTTCATCCATAGTAGTTCATGCTTTTCATAATATGGCGTATATACGTCACTCCAGTGACATGCTTTGACCGCACATTTAAGCACTGGCCCTTTTTTGGTTAAGTCTAAGTGCAATTTTAGCAGTGGTATGATGACGGGTATTATTACATACATGATAATGATGTTGGTTTTACAGGTTGTGGACACATGCGCGCGACAAATTTGTGTGATATGGGACGATTGAAAATGTGACATTAATGCATGTATATATATATTTTGTTTATAATAGAATGGTCTCGAAACGCTCACCACAAATTACCGAGGCAGAAATCGCGTAAATGATAGCGCACAGCTTCCGACAATCATCCCTACAATCGTGAATTTCACTCGTGGTACGAATACACAGGTACACACATATATATATATATATATATATATATATATATATATATATATATATATATATATATATATATATATATATACAGTATTATACTTAAGATTTCTCCCGTTCTTATTTCCTTAAGTAGCACAAGAATTTTCGTCACTCGAAAATAACGAAGAATCGGGTTGCTCGGTAACATTGTATTTTACGAATACTTATTTAAATTGATCAAACTGAAAATCAATTGAAGGTACCAACTAGTTGAGCGAAGACGAGGGGTATTTCAACAATATTTCCCTGATTTAGAGAATTTAGTCCTCGTATACTCATGAGGACCAGCAACGCCGTCTATCGAATAAATTTAGGTTACTCACAAGAGTAGGGTATCGTTCACTTTGTTTCCCATCGGTGGATGAAAGTCAGTGTATCTCATGTATAATCCTCCTACACATGTACCTTACCAAATAACACCTTCCCAAAGGTCCAAAGGGAATTTCGATCATCCCACAGGAATTGTGAATAACACCGCGTATAAATATTTTGACTCCTCAAATGTTTCAAGGAAGGGGAGAAGACATATGGTGTTCCCCAGGTATTATTATTTTATGGTAGAGTTGGGGAGTCAATACGTTCTATAGACATATAAGTATCTGAGTTGGTCCCTACTCAGGACCAATCACACGGTCGTCGTAGGTATCATGACACGACAAGCCTTAATCGCAAGAAATCAAAAAACCCCTGCATCCACTTACGCGAATGCACCGCCCTCATACGGGTGATATTGATTCAAGACCGTGTATATAGAGTTGTCACATAGGTTAGTCATCGAATTACCATACTCGAATACTACTCACATGCGATCTCATTTTTCATTAGAACATATTTTCACTAAGTTATGCGAGGCTGAAAACAAGGAATCGTTTGATATATAAAAATTTTATACATTCTGTTAAATACCGTCCTTCGAATTAGATATATGTATTTATGAATAAACTAATCGTCTGACGAAAAATTTGCTTTATGTCATTTGGTTTACTAAATATACATGAAGAAGTAGCTTCGTTACGGGTCCTTCAATCACTCCTTTATTACTCTTTCGAGTTACGGGGATTTATCTTGTATGGGTTTGAACTAAATCGATAGGGCGTATCAAATTAGTAATTAATATATACCAGACCATAACACTTTCCAATAGTGTTAGTAAAAAGAATTGAAGTGATTTGAAACAATGTATCGGATTACTTCATGATTATAGTTTTCCGACTTTGCACCGGGGTTACGCCACCCTCAACTGAAATTTACCAGATTGACACTTGGACTAGACCGCGGTTAATGTGTATATTTATGATTAAATTTATACATGAGAGTGTCATGTTAATATGAAGTGTGAACGGTTACAAGGAATATCGGCAAAATTGTTCCCGCCTCCACAAGTCTTATCACCATCAGATCCGCAGCCACACAATTCCTCACCAAACTTTGATTACATCAAATAAGTTTCTCCATTTATGTGTTACCCCTAAATCCTCTTGGGTTATCAACACCGATGTTAATTACGCGTCCTTATTAAGAATTAGTGATTGCATCATTAGCGAACGGCAGCTAATAATGAAAATATATGCTTCACTGAGTAGTTTCATAGACAATGCTCGATGACATGAGTATAGTTTGTTTGCCGTATCGTAATGATTTCGAATATATGACTATACGTTTTAGCAAATCTTGCCAAAAGAAATAACTTACGCTGATTTGTCTTATCGAAGACAGAAACATGGTTACTTATCATGAATCAAGGGTGTAGTGCCCTTAGAAATCGTCTCGCGTAATTGAGAAAAACAAAGGGACTTTCCCAGGATTAATCCAGTGGTCGTTTATATGTCGGCTCAAACTACCTCCATGAAAACTTACTAAAACTGTGTAGAGACATTGTGGTTACGACAACTATGGCATCATCTATCGCATCAAACAGGGTCGAAGTCTCAATACCGCATTGCCCAAAAACATAATCGAACAAATCGCAACATGAAGCCCGTCCGCGCTGAGTAACGGTACCTTGATAATGTAGCTGGGTGTTTATATATAGGAAGTACCGCAGCGTATCCACCACACCCATATACATGATCAATGTTCTGTTCACCAAGATATTCGGGCCTAATATTACTTTTCGCAACTAGCCAACTGAAATCCGAAATAATCAAAAACCGTAAAAGAACACAATGTAACCAATGGTCACACAAAACGAGGTTCCACAACGCAAAGCGTTTCAAAGGATCTGTACCATCACCAACTTTATATCCCAAGGAATCAAATGAAAACAGGAAGGGTAACTTATTCACGCACCCATGCCATCTCCATGACCCGAAGATCGTCATATTCAGATATAACCTATACCAAAACATGTGCTAAGGAATACCACTAAGTATTATAGTATCACACGACATGAAAGCTGGTGCCAAAATTATAAGCAGAAGAGGAATTCCGCGGACCATCAAATGAATCACGGATTCAAGGACGAAAAAGTTTCGTAAGATGTTTGAACTCTGCGATTGTATAACAATCGAATGTGAAGATACGAGAAGTGAAGTGAGGATCCGTACACGTCCTCCTAGTCTATCTGAACGACCTACGCGTTCTTTGTGTATCTATGTTCATTTTGAAATACCATTCTGGTATGCAATCGTTGTTATAATAATTATAAGGATAAGGTTGGTGAGATCGTATTGCACTAAAGGCTTGGGGTCTCACATCATAAAGTATAAGTAACCACTGTGGAAGTGGTATGAATCCAGCTCTAGTGTATATTAAACAGGTGGTCAGTAGGAATATGGAATGGACTGTAATACCAGTTTTCTGCCTATCCCAAAGGCATATGTAGTAATGCATTATCCACCAATCCCAATTCATGTATCAATTCTCGCACAAACATTCACACACTATCACCTTGGCACACGTATGTATCATTCCACGTATTTAAGTGTGTTTATTACTGCGGCTTTCCCAACACTGCCTCGTATGAGCAAGTCTGTTATTACGTTCCGGACCATAATAACCCACTTGCCCCACAAGGCCATCCTGGTACTTGCAATAGGATACTTGACAGTGTTCACTAAGCATTTTTTTAGTTGAGGTTAATTTTATTATGATGTCCACTAAAGTCCGAGCCTGTAGTTATAGTCTAGGTTTCCTTAAAGGCACCTAATTCTCCATAACCAATGGCTCTGATACCATCTTCTGTCACACCCCAACTTGCAGCAGAAGAAAAAATACGGGATGTAACAGACACCTCAGGTACAAGCACATTGTTTATAAAGACACTAAATTTTATTACGTACAAAGCGTTGATTACATACTATATGTATGTTACAACTGCGTGTTCCCATGAAAAACATAAGTCTTCTAAGCCACATGCGTCTATATCAGGGTTCGCCTACAAACATGTCTTGAACAACATACACGGATCACACCAGTCTCAAGTTACCTGAAATGCATGTTAGTTTTAAAAAGGGTCAGCTAAACGCTGCGTGAGTTCCACTGGTTTAGTTGTTGTGTAACAATATGTGTTAACAAGTTTAATTGCACTGGTCATAGGTCACAGATTGCCCAATGGAATTTCACGTGAGTACAAGTGAAACCTGACTATTTACCCCGGGTTGTGTCACCCAGACACTCCCGGTCCACGAACTGCGTCACGTGCAGTTCAACGCCCCCGGGTAGTTATGCCTAACACATACCCAAAAGTTGGACGAGTGCAGTTGCTTGTGGCCGGGCATCGCACCCTCCGGCCTCAACTGGGTTTGTCGGACCAATAGTACTATTCACTGCCCACGGCTTATATTAATCACTTGTAATGGGGGTATTCGTGAGTTAGGTAATTCACATAGTCCTTAGTTGGTGCAATTAACACAGTTTTATAACATGCAAATCACTTCAGAAAACAGTAACACAGTTTAAAAGTAGTGGAGTGAAGCTCACTCCCAAATTGGTGTAATCAACACAATTTGTGACATGCAAGTCCCCAGAAAACAGTAAAACAATTCAAGAGTGGGGGAGTGAAAACTCACTGTGCGAGCAGTGATCTCAACGCAAGAGTGACCAAGCAACTGGATCAACTTTAATAACCCATATGCAAGCATGGACTTAAATCAGTATCTAAGTTGGTAATGGTTATAACTTGGATCTGGTCAGAAGTTTTTACTCCGGTCTATAGGACACTAGTATGGCGATGGATGTCAGGGTAGTATTAGTTTTCAGTTTGGCTTCTGGGCACCGTTTCGCGTGCCAGCCAAAGTCAGTAGTTTAACGTGTTCGGATAATGGTACGGGAATACCAATAATGCCAATACATGTTTATTTAAGAATGATTAACTTTTCATCAAGGGAGTTTGAGTATTTGGGGAGTTTAGATTACCCAAATTTGAGTTTCCATTTTCACCGTCGGGAATTCTACCGAATTGTCTTAGGACACACCCATAGTGCCCAATTTACCCGGGAATCTCCCTGAATACTCCTGGTGTTCCAATTATAGCATTTGTCGGGTTGGGTCAATTCCCAGTTCCGGCAGGTTCGTTATACGGTAAACCGCCGAAATTGTTTTAACATAACTCATTTTTAATTCCCTAAACTCCCATTTAATCTATAATATGAATAAAAATCTGTAAATTTTTATATAACTCACTAAAAATCTGTAGATTTTTGGAAAAAAATAAATTAGGAATTTATTTTGGCAATTTAACAATTTAAATAAATTATTTATAAAACAATATTTAATCAAATAATTAACATTAATTAGTATCAGTGGTCCAAAAATTCCAAAAAAGTTCCAGAACACCTTTTACATGTCCAGGTAATCCTCACAAAATTTTGAGATTTTTCCGATTTTGTTTCGGTGCGTTCTTGGCTACCGAAAACTCGCAAAAACGCGGATTTTTAACCCAATTTAAAACTCAACCAATGGACTCAGAATTTCCCCAGAACATTCCCCATATGTTCCTTAGTGTCCCTAGAAAATTTGATGATTTATTGAGTTCGTTTGATAATGTTTCTGAAATTCTTTCGATAAAACAGTTAAAAATTCACCAAAAATCGTAGAAAATTCCAAAATTCTAAACTTACGTGGACCTTCCTGACAATACCCTACATCACCACCCCAAATTTCAGCTCAATCCAAGTTTCACGGACAAAGTTATAGCTAAAACAAGATTCTGCCTAGGCTAGTTTCTGTTTTCGGATTATATACCTAGCGAAAGCTTCGATTCCAAGCATTTATTGTGAGTCCAGAAGTGGGTGGGTGCTATATTCAGTACCTACACATCAAGTACAACCCAAATATGCTAGAACTTATATCAATCAAGATTTATATCATTGTTTTTCGGTTACTCGAATAGTTAAGCGATTTTTGTCGAATAGGTGTTGATTAGGGTATCAAACCCCAAAGATTTGTGACCATGGCTGCCATATAACACCAGGGGAATACCAAGGTGTTCTTATTCAGCCCATAAACAGTTTTAAACCTTCAAAAATCTTGGATTAAAATGAGTTTTTGGGCTTGAAATCGCGATTAATCAAGAAAACAAGGTTAAAACTATAAGAACAGAGGTTTATACCTTTGATTTGATGAAGTTTGAGGTTGTATTCAGCTGGAATCAAGTTGGTTATGGCAGAATTTTAGAGGAAAGGTGAGTTTTTCTTGGAATTTAATGAAATTAAAATAAAAAACAAATATATATATATATATATATATATTATATATATATATACACATGGGGGTCCATGTGGGCCACCTTGTGCTTCGTTTTTTCGTGTTAAAAGATGATGTTTATCTTCCATTTGCATTTAGGTTCGTTTTTGGGTCTCGGACACGTTCTCGATTTGCGCAACAGACTACGTTTTTCGCGCTCTTACTGTCAAAAGACTCGTTTTAAAAATTGGGCATAACCGTCTCGAAACCCGAGCACGGTTACGTTGTAATCATAAAAGTCTCGTATAACGTTCATTTAAGTGTTTTTAAGCTTGATCGATCGTTCCTTGCACATTTTGTTGCCTTATGTTATGCCCGAAACGAAGGCGTTTCCCCAACCAGGAGCTGCTTCGTTTTGCGTGCCCGGACTTTGATTATTTTCAAACCTTATGTCACAGTCTATGACACAAAACTAAGTTATTTCTGGAACTCGAAATCTTAAATGATGTCACCGATAACCTAATAATCAACATTAAAGGTTTAATGCGCTGTTAAACGTCAAGTCTCCGTTTAACACGTTGTTCAAGGCTAAGGATGCCAACCTCGCATCGTTGGTCCTTAATAGTGTCATGTCAACCATGACGTGCTCTCAGATTCTTCCGAGACATTACAGATATCGCTTAGCATAGCACACAAGTCATGCGTGTTTACTAATACTTATTCCCAGAGTCGTCAGTTCATTCACGACTTTGTCTTGTCATGTAGGTGACGTATAATGTCACTGTAATGTTTTTGTTAATTACTATGCATAAACTCCCCTTTATAGTCGGTGTATCATTTTCCAGAATTCGTATCATCACACATGATCACAACAATATCACGATATACATATCACGTCCGGTTACCATGGACTTGTACCAATCAAAGTTTACCAGGATTTTTCACAATTGTCACATTAAATTTGTGAATTTTACGCTTAATAGATTTATCGTTTTATCACTTTTCGAAAATGCACAAAACTCGCACAGCTCTCGAAATCCAAAACACTAATTAATCGCAAACCAAAACTAAAATGCTCAACCCTCTTACGTGAATGTCCTCATACGCGGTATTACTCGCTTATAATACACTTATCTCATACGCGCTACGCAAGATTTAGTGAAGGTGAATACGTGCAAAATATGTGCTTACGTGATTATGTGTTTACGTGCTTATATGCTTATGTGGATACGTGCTTAAATGATTATACGCCTTATGTGAATAATAATAATAATAATAATAATAATAATAATAATAATAATAATAATAATAATAATAATAATAATATATAATCATAATAATATAATAATAATAATAATAATAATAATAATAATAATAATAAATATTATGATGTAAAACGCAAAATTTTTTAACAAAACCCATTATAATCAGATCTCATCCAAAATGTTTGTCTATAGATGGCTTCCATGGGATCTCACACTCACCGTACCGCTCAACGTAACAATGCCGACAAGCGAATTACCTCACTCGTGGCCAAGCAGATGGCCAAGGTAATTCCCCAGATTGTCAGCGAGATCCAAGCTGTTAGCAGCATTTCATCTGTGGACTCTAAGGGCGATGCCCCGAAATCTCGGTTCAACTTCAAGCAGTTTAAAGCCTGCGGTCCTACAACATTCACGGGCAAAGATGGACCAATCAAGATGTTTCACTGGTTCGACTCGATCGAAGTCACTTTCAGCATAGCAGATGTCCTGAAAATCTCTGCACCGTTAACGCCACTGGAGTCTTTCAGTCAAGGGCACTTGACTGGTAGACTGTCGAGTTTCTGCCCATCGCACGAAATCCAAAAGTTGGAAAACGAGTTCTGGAACTTCAAGCAAGTTGGTGGTGATAACACTGGCCTCACCGCCCGATTCAAGCAGTTGAGCATCATTTGTCCTGGTCAAGTGGACACCACTAAGAAAACCATCAAGAAGTACATTCGCGCTCTCCCCGACTGTGTAGCCGACTTTGTTCACGCAGCGAGACCAACCACCATCGAAGAGACTTACGAATTCGAAGCCGAGATCAACGACAAGGGAATCTTGGCTAGAGCTTTCAAGGTCCCGACCAAGAGTCTTAACCAAGCTACTATCGGGCCAAGCGCCGACACTGCTCCATCTCAAGCCTCCAAGTCAAATCACCAGAATCGCAAGAGAAAGGGCAACAACAAGAACTGCGCAGTAGTCCCAGCACCGAACTCTCAGTCTCGCCAAGTTGACACTCCCAACGCACCAGCTGCTAAGCATGCGTATACTGGTCCTCACCCTCTGTGCTCTAAGTGGGCTCTTCACGGCGCACTGCCACACTGGTCCACGTCAGCAAGCTCCTCCCGCTCTTGCAGCACTGCCAGCTCCTCTCAATGCTATGCCAGTCAATCAAGCTCCACCAGCACCAGCTATGTAAGCACGTGCGTGCTACACATGTGGTGATCCAAACCACTTTAGCAATGTCTGCCTGAATCGTGTTGTGAAACAAGAACTACAGCAGCAGCAGCCTTAGCAACAACCACCACAGCCACAGCAACAGCAACAACGACAGTGTGCGTGGAAGAGCTTTCAACATCAACCACCGTCAGGCTCAGAACGACAACGATGTTGTCAACGGTACGTTCCTCAATAATGGTATTTATGCTTCTTGCTTATTTGATACTGGAGCCGATAACTGTTTTGTATCGTTAGAATTCGAAAAACTTCTAAAATGTAAACGCGCTAACCTCCGAAGGACCTTCGACGTCGAAATCGCCATCGGAAGAACCCTTACTGTTAACTCTGTTCTACGTGATTGTACTCTCGAACTCAACAATCACAGCTTCTCGATCGATCTCATACCTATGCAATTAGGTAGCTTTGATTTCATAGTAGGCATGGATTTTCTTCGCAAGAATCATGCCGAAGTCGTCTGTTTCGATAAAATGATTTGTTTTCCCCTTCCAAACGGTGATCAGCTACATGTTTATGGCAATGTACCCTCCAAAAATTTAAGCTTACGTCATATGTCCAAGCGAACAAGTACTTGCGTAAGGAGTACAACGCTTTCCTAGCCCATATTGTGAAATCGGAGAATGAGAAGAAAACCTGGAAAGACGTACCCGTTGTTTGTGATTTCCCTAAAGTTTTTCCCGACGACTTACCTGGTTTACCCCCTACTCGTGATGTCGAGTTTCGTATTGATCTAATCCCCGGTGCTACGACTGTCGCTAAAGCTCCATATCGCCTTGCACCATCTGAAATGCACGAGCTGTCTAGCCAACTTCAAGAGCTTCTTAATAAAGGCTTTATATGCCTGAGCACATCACCTTAGAGGCACCCGTTCTTTTTGTGAAAAAGAAGGATGGATCGTTCCGAATGTGCATCGACATAGGGAACTTAACAAGCTTACAATTAAGAACCGCTACCCTCTTCCTCGAATTGATGATTTATTTGACCAACTCCAAGGTGCTACTTGTTTTTCGAAGATTGATTTACGTTCCGATATCACCAGCTACGTGTACATGAACAAGACATTCCGAAAACCGCCTTTCGTACTCGCTATGGCCATTATGAATTCGTGGTCATGCCTTTTGGACTTACAAACGTGCATGCAGTCTTCACGGATTTGATGAACCGTGGGTGCAAAGCCTTTTTGGATCGTTTCGTCATTGTTTTTATCGATGATATCCTCATTAACTTGAAGTCGAGAGCCGAACACACGCGAAATATTCGTTTAGTTCTCGAACTTCTCCAAGGAAACTGTCTTTACGCCAAATTCTCCAAGTGTGAATTTTGGCTTAATGAAGTTCAATTTCTCGGTCACGTCGTCAACGACCAAGGAATCCACGTCGATCCCGCAAAAATTGAAGCTGTGAAGAGTTGGAATACTCCTAAGAATCTGTCTGAAATCCGTTCTTTCCTTGGATTGGCGGGTTACTACCGCCGATTCATCGCCGACTTTTCGAAAATCGCTGTGCCTCTTACCTCTTTGACTCATAAGGATAAACCTTTTGTTTGGGGTTCCGAACAGGAGGAAGCCTTTCAGACTCTCAAGCGTATGCTTTGTGACGCTCCCATTCTCGCACTTCACGACAGAGACGACGATTTCGTCGTTTATTGCGATGCCTCTAACCTAGGTCTCGGTTGTGTTCTCATGCAACGAGACAAGGTTATCGCGTATGCGTCTCGACAACTCAAAATCCACGAGAAGAACTACACTAACCACGATCTCGAGCTCGGTGCAGTTGTTTTTGCGTTAAAGATACGGCGACACTACCTTTATGGTACAAAGTGTACGGTCTTCACCGACCATATGAGCTTACAACACATCTTTAACCAGAAAGAACTAAATATGCGCCAACACAGATGGGTTGAACTCCTCAACGACTATGATTGTGAGATACGCTACCATCCCGGCAAAGCAAACGTCGTAGCCGATGCCCACAGTCGATAAACTTATGTGTATAGCATTCAAGCCCAGAATAAACTCGAAACCCTGATTCGCGAAACCCAGCACATATGTTTCATTGAGAATACCTTGTTTGAGGAAATGAAATGTGGTGCCGAAACCCAGCTAGAGAATAAATCTAACGGTATCTATTATTTTCTGAATCGCATTTGGATCCCTAGCCGCAATAACCTTCGAGAGTTACTGATGACCGAAGCCCATAAGTCTCGATATTCCATTCACCTCGGTGCCGACAAGATGTACCAGGACCTCCGTTCTAGGTATTGGTGCCGGGCATGAAAAAGGATATCGCGCTGTATGTTTCAAAATGCTTAACTTGTGCGAAAGTTAAAGCCGAACATCAACGACCCTCTGGCTTGCTCGAGCAACCCGATATCCTGATGTGGAAATGAGAGAGTATAGCTATGGATTTTGTTACAAAACTCCCTCACCTCTTCTGGTCACGATAGCATTTCGGTTATCGTCGATCGCCTTACGAAATTTGCTCATTTCATTGCCATACGAGAAGACTTTAAGGTAGAAAGATAGCACGGATCTACACCGACGAAGTCATTTGTCGACACGGGACGCCTTGTGACATCATCTCTGATCGCGACGGTCGTTTTACTTCCCCTCTCTGGGAAACTTTTCAATCCGCAGTCGGTACGACTCTTAACCTCAGTACCGTGTTCCATCCCCAGACCAACGGTCAGACTGAACGTACGATTCGCACCCTTGAAGACATGCTTCGATCTTGTGTTATAGTTTTTGGTGGTAATTGGGATACGCATTTACCTTTGGTAGAATTTTCGTAAATAACAGTTATCATATTAGTATTTAATGGTACCATTTGAGGCACTATACGGTAGAAAATATCAATCCCTATTGTTTGGCACGAGATCGGAGAAGCACAGATCACCGGTCCCGAGTTAATTCAAGAGAAGACAAACAAGATTCTCCAAATTAGAAACAATCTTCTGAAAGCTCTTAGTCGTCAAAAGAGTTATGCCGATAAACGCCGCAAGCCCCTACAATTCGAAGTTGGAGATCACGTTCTCTTAAAGATTTCACCTTGGAAAGGAGTGATCCGATTTGGAAAGAAAGGGAAACTAGCACCACGATACGTGGGTCCCTTTAAGATTCTGGAAAGAATTAGCAAGGTGGCCTACCGACTCGAATTACCGAAAGAACTCAGCAACGTACATCCGACTTTCCACGTCTCAAACCTCAAAAAGTGTCTAGCCGAAGGAAATCTTCGTGTGCCACTTGAAGATTTGCAAATAAACGAGACTCTACACTTAGTGGAAAGGCCAGTAGAAATCATGGACCGAGAAACCAATAAGCTCCGACGCACTCGCATTCCCATTGTGAAGGTCAGGTGCGAAGGCAAACGCGGCGCCGAGTTCACTTCGGAACTCGAAAGTGATATGAAGGCTAAATATCCACATCTCTTTGTCACTTCTACTACTTAAATTTGAGACGAAATTTCCTAAAGTAAGGATGACTGTAACAACCTGACTTTTTCCCGGTTGTTCCGTCCTATGTTATCTCCTTTTTGTAACCGGTGTAAACCGGGATTTGGAATATAATGGTTAACCTATGTTAAATTCATTTTATATCACTTATTTAAATGCAGTTAATCGCTCAATACTCGCAACACTCAATGCAATTCAAATCGCGGTTAATTATGTTTACTTTACGTTGCCTTATGTTTTATGTGTGCTTTATAATTTATGGTTTGTACTCGCTCTCGCTCACACAACTCACACATATCGCAGAACACTTAACGCACTTAACCCAACTAAATTAAATAATTAAATTAATTACATGAAGAAAAACATCAAGCAATCAGCCAAAACATAGGTTGTGTCAAATGTGCAAAAAACAATCGTACGAAAATGGGAGATTTCGTACGAAAATGACGTTTTTTGGGTGTTTTTGGCACGAAAATGGTATTTTTCACCCAAAAATGCATTTTTTTTGCATGAAAATTGTCATTTTCGCACGAAAATAGACATTTTCGCACGAAAATCTCACTAGACACCTTCACTCCTCTCTTCTCCTATAAATACCTCAGTTGTGCACTCATTCTCTTTGCTGCCATTCCGCACCAAAACGCTCTCTAGCTCGTTCTCTCCTTTTCAAGTAAGAAGACTACGTTTTCATGAGAATCGCAATGATTTTGCACGAGATTATCTCCGATTTCATCTAAACTTCTTTGTTTACGAAAACCTTCATCTTTTTCATAAAACTTTCTGATTTTAACTAAGATCGACACTTAACCGAGCATGTTTGAGTTAGCCTTGGCTTCTCAGATCTGAAACCGTGTTGTTTCGAGCTCACAAAGTGTTTATCTTAACAAAACAATTTTATAAATCGATTTTTACACAAAACCGGACAACAACCGACTAAGATTTCGTTCACTAAATAGTGGAACGAAGCACTATCAAAACCGTCAAGAAATGGACTCGAAAATACATCTGTTTCATATGAAATCTCAGTCCCGAACGCACCAAGACGCAAGAACAGTCACTTGTGCGATCTGGGCTGGCTCACGTGAACCAAACTTGGTTCACACGGTCCAGTCCGAGTTTATACAAGAGACTCACTCGCTCAAAAGAACTCTCCGACACTAGGTTGATCAGTACCCTAAGGTTGGAGGGATGAACACTCGATTTCCTGAAGACAGACGCGAAAACACTCGATTTTGGACACAAAACAGACATTTCCGCACGAAAATTCCATTTTCGTACAAAAATTTACGCACGAAAATTCCATTTTCGTGCGAAATAAACTGTTCCTACACGACTCTCCGTTCCGACTGTTTCAATGCTCAGAAAGACTGATGCACTTCTGTTTCTATGCGCCGGCTAAACCGACACTCTCTTTCTTCCCTCTCATCAACTCCCGGTGCTCTCTGTTGCGCACCCGCTGTGAGCATACTTGAACCCTTTTTTTCTTTAATGCACTTTTGGGTGTTACATACATTCTCTATATAAAAACACGCTACGCACAACGCTAAACTCTTTTAACGCTAACCGCTCTTGCATGTTATACGTGAATCGTTGAATGTTTGTTTGCTATGTGTAAATGATGAGGACTCGCAGACCACCCTCAGCAATGATAGTACTATAGTTTGGACTCAGCACCCGATTGGTTCGGGGGTTGTTAAGGCTCGCATATTTACTTTACGTGCGTGTTCGCTGTTGTGAACACGTATCGCGCATACTCCACCTCGCAGTCGTTTTGGTTAGCTTGTATCATTATTGTTCGCTTACTTAGATTCACTTTCTCTACATATACATGCTGGTTATGCGTAAACACTTTATCGCTATTATTATGCTATTAAACCTGTGTACTCACCTTTACTTTATGTATTGACTTTTATTTTAACGTATGTGACAGGTTGATGGTTCTATGCAGCAATGGATTTAGGGCTTTATCCTTAGAAACTCGTAATAAAATTTTAGGTTGTCGGATTTTGATTGTTTAAGAGTTATATAAATCGTGATGACTGTTATGAAATATTGTTTAATTGTATGAGAAATTAGATTTTAAATATTGTCATTTAAATAGTTGTTGTGGATTATCTTGAGCAATCTGATTCGCCTAGTGTCGCGTCCCGATAATTCCGCCATTGGTTGGGGTGTGACATCAACTTAATTGCCTTCTAATATAGTCAAATGATTAAGATATAGTTAAGGTATTTATTTATTGTTAGGATATAGTTAAGTTATTCATTTCCTTATCTATATAAAGAATAGTTTTGAGTTGGTTATCGTAGAATATTACCCTTAACTGGTTCATATGGGGATTTTAGTGAATGAAAACGAGCTAAAACAGTGTATTGCGTCTAAAAGGAAAATGATTTGATGATTCTGTTGAAATAGATGAGTTTTAATACATCTAATTAATAATTATTGAGATGAAATTAAGTGATAAATTTAATGAGACATTAATCTATGTTTTTTTATCAAACAGAGGTGGCTTGGAGATGTGAAGTTCATTTTGACTAGATTTTTTTTAAAGGTAAACTTATAAAAGACGGCACCAATCTAAAAGCGGGAAAGCCCAAAAACAGATAACCAAAAACTTACATCATATACAATCGGTAATTACACCATTCGATCCAGTCTAATCCCTTATAACTAGACCTATTTTTTAACCACAAAAAACCGAGCATCTTGATATATCCCAATATGTCTTCACTTCTAGCTCTACCGTTTGAGAAAACGATCGCATTACGGGCCTTCCAGATCCTCCAGCAACCCAACATAATAAGCCGCTTCACTACCGATGTTTCCTCCTTTCTTAACTTACAGTATTTATGGTATTCTATAACATTTAAACCCAAAAGCAAACATAACAGGGATTCGAACCCAAGAACAGAAAGACTGCCAGAGGATCTGAACAATGTTGCATGCCGTGAAAATATGATCAGAACTTTCATCGTATTCTCCACAGAAAGCACACCTGAGATTCGCAATGTGAATGTTCCGTTTAGATAAAGCCAACCTTGTCGGGATACTGTTTAGAGCGGCTTTCCAAACGAAGATATTAACTTTCGCCGGAAGCCACTTGCTCCATTTAAAAACCTGATCACAGTCAACAGCCTTTCCTTGATAAGAAGTTTTCTAACCGAAGCATAGAGAATCCTCTTTTGACGTCCCCAAGCCAATCCCAGCTATCCTCTCTAAGGTCCCTTCTAATCAAAGACAATAAACTGAGGCATTCCTGAACTTCGGTGAGCTCCCTCGACGAAGACGGTTGCTGAGCCCATTGCCAATTCGGCAATTCTAAGCAGGCGAGCCTGCTTGAATCACGACCCTTTCAGCAACCAAACACCCTTTATTTTCCTCCAACAAAAAAGGCGAGGCCATTTGAGCATTAGAGGCCCATCACCATCCAATAATCAACCTGGATTACCAACTCTTCTACCCTTTATAATGATTTTCTTCTCCAGCCTAACGACATTATTCAAACGCCCGGAATTCCCTGGTTCGACCCATGACAAGGTTCGACGGTAAATCTGTCCACCTCCTGTTCGACCCATGACAAGCATCGACTACCATTTTCCACATACTATTGGACTCCACCTTATACCTCCACACCCATTTCAGGAGGGGATATTTGATATTCTCTAAATTAGTATATGTTTTTGTGTAAATATTTCCTACACTTTTAATAGTTTTGGGTTGGTTATTGTTGAATATTACCCATAATTGGTTTATATGGGGATTTTAATGAATGAAAATGAGTTAAAACGGTGTATTGCGTCTAAAAAGAAAATGATTTGATGATTCTGTTGAAATCAACGAGTTTTAATAAATTAATAATTATTGATAATTATTGAGATGAAATTAAGTGATAAATTTAACGAGACATTAATACATGTTTTTTTATCCAAACGGAGGTGGCTTAGAGATGTGAAGTTTACTTTGACTAGAAAAATTATATGATCAACATAAATGGATTTTAATACCATTAATACTTGAATGCTTGTGGATTTTTGTCAACACAGAAAACAAGTTATAAAGAGCTAAACTTTTGCGATCAAGAAAACATAAAAAAAAAGGAATTATATAATTTAGTTGGCATATTTTATTTTGAGGAAGGATCTGGACGGACTTGAAGGAATCCTTTAAATACAACATAAGGCCATCACCATTTAATCTAAATGAAAAAGGCAATTGAATGGATTAAATAGATTTTTATTAACATAAGGCACACATTCACAAAAAGGCAATAAATGGATTAATGGTCATGGTCTTATGGCAATCACCTTTTTGTTACTCAGGTTCATTAGAGTTTAATATGTTAATATTTGGGATAGTCAGTGGTTATTTTTAAAGTTACAACTGTTAGTGGCAATAACGAATAGTAAGATTATTAAAATCCAATATTCCTTAAGAAACATGCAACTATTTTGATTCTTTTTTACTCACTTTTACTACTTTGTGTCCGTTACTTATTGAAAAGAAAAGTCTTGGTATCAATACATTCATCTCAACCCAATGGAAAATGTTCCCATTTTATTTCTTTTATTATAAAACCACGTGTATTGACGGTTTGAATAAATGTAATTTTGTATAGCAAATAATAAAAAAAATTATATCTTTAAAAATCATATGTATTATACAGGTTGAAAAATGTAATTTTGTATATTAAATAATAAAAAAGTTATATCATTAAAAAAACCCCGTTTATTGTACATGTTGAATAAATCTAATTTTATATACCAAATAATAAAAATGTTATATCTTTAAAAACAACGTGTATTACATGGATTTAATAATGTAATTTTGTATAACAAATAATAATAATAAAATATACCTTTAAAAAGTCTCGTGTATTACACGAGTTGAATAAATGTAATTTTATATATTAAATAATAAAAAAAGTTATATCTTTAAGAATCACGTGTATTGTACGCATGAGTTACCTGTGCTTATTTTATTATAATTCCATTTTATTAATCCCTATTATAAAGTAAAGACTGGATAAATATAAATGGAAAAAAATAGTAAAAGATAAAATTCATGGATTAAAATAATATATTCTTTATTTGAATTTTAATAACAAATATTATCTATATCTATTTGTTTAAGGTAAAAGATAAAAAGATAAAATTTATGGATTAAAATAATGTTTTTTTATTTAAATATTATTAACCAATATTATCTATATCTATTTATTTGGCGAGAAAAAATAGTTGAGATTAACTCATAAAGCGCCATGTGTCTCTAATATGATTTACTTTATTATATGTAAAGAATGTTGATCGATGGGGGAGGCTACAATAACAATATACAAAATCTGAAGCTATTGTTGGACGAAGCAAAAATGGGAGATACGCAGAGAGGTGATTCAAGAGAGGTGAAGGTGGTTAGTTCAAGTACAAACTTTACGGATCAAGACTTGAGTCCGGGTTCGCAACGAGTTAGTGTTTAGTTTCGATTTACTTTGTGTTTATTGACTTTGTGTACATGATATTTTATTTTATTCAGATTTAGTTTGTTTTTTATTACGTTTTTTGGCTAATTAGTTTTAATACCCGGGTTTGCGATGAATATTTATTGACAATCGGTAATTTCTCGGGTTTGGTAATTTAATTGATGGAATAATATTAAAGTAAAAGATCATATTTGACTAGATGTATGGGCGTGCTTAACTGTGATTTATTATTGTTCAATCGTTCCTTGTGTGTCTTTGTGAATGTCTTTCATGTATTGATGCATGTTAGGTTACCTACTTTGTGTTTGTAACTAGTTTATGGTTTATGTGCAGGTATCCATAGAAACATTGTTTGATAATTTAGAGGAGTTTAGTGTTCTACCTATTCTTGAGACCGAAAGGAGATAAATAATTAGGATTGTCTTTTGTGTTAGGTATCTAGGTACAATGAGATCGGCAGGAGATCTGTCTAAGTTGTCTAGTATATTTGCTATGCTAAATCTTGTCAAGTGTTTTAGGTTGCCCTATACACTCTAGGGTGTAATGTGATTAGTAAGACAGGGAGGAGATCTAGTCTTTGTGTATTTTAGCATTATTGGAGAGGCCGAGAGGTGATCCAACTCATACCAGTAATCTTTATTTGACATCTAGGATCCTTAGGAGAAGTTGATGAGACCTAGAGGAGATTCAGCCTATCTTTAGCCTTAAAGTGTCGTATCCTTGGAAGTTGGTTCCTTCATAGTTACCATTGCTGAGAGAAAACCGAGAGTCACAAATAAGATTCCAAACCTGGGTAGTACTTTCTCATCGTTAATTTCACCCTAGTAGTCTTCACTTGTGTTCCAGTAGTTTAGTTCTCTTAGTTAATTCCCTAGTTTAAGTCATTAAAACCTCAAAAATACAAATATTACCAGTTAAGTATTACTTGAGTCGAGTCTAGATAGCGTCGCTAGTGTTCTTGGGTTCGATATCTGGACTTCCATTAGACTTTACTGTATTCGATAGGTACACTTGCCTGTCATTGTGGTCTAGTATTAGGATAGTTTAGAGTATTACTAGAGAGTTTAGGTTATGTCTAGTTAATTAGTTTTAACAGAAAATATTTAGCACATCAAGTTTTTGAAAAAAAAAAGAAGAATTAAAAAAAAAGAATATAAAATTTTTTAAAAATCTCAAAAAAAAAAGAATATAAATTTTTTTAAAATATCTCAAAAAAATAGAAAATGTCTCTGATTTTGAAGTTTGCAATTTAAATATGGAAGATCAGAGTACACTTGGGTTTTGTCTGGTTTTGAATTAATAATGATATGAGATGATAAATAGTTGAAAACGTGTCTAATTTGGGATATGCGGGTAGACTCAGCCAGTGATAGGTTTCCTTTGAGCTAAAATATAACTAATAATGTTAAGAAGCCAATGGGTTCTCATGTAGGAGAAGTAGGGAAACCAAAACCGTCAAAAATAGGATAATAAATGTTGTTATAAGTTAAAACTTTTAGAAATTATGATCATGAAAAAAAATTGGAAATATAATAAATGAGCTATAGACATGACGAGACCTATGTAATCTTTATTAGGGTGGTGACTCTGATTTAGATTCTGTAACACTTCAAAAATTTGTATCGAATTAAATGACAACACGTGTACAATCAACTCTCAAATATTCCAAGATATTTGGATAAGAGGGACTATATGTGTAAAATTGTGGAAAATTAGATGTGGAGGGATCAATGTATCAAAAAGCAATTTTGGCCTCTGAGTGACCCTTACGGACCGCAAGGCAAATGCCTTACGGACCGTAAGGTAGTTATTGATATTGTTACTAGCAGTCCCTTACGGACCACAAGACCTACGTCCTACTGGCCGTAAGTAATTCAAAACCATGGGCATGTAACAAGGCTTACGAACCGTAAGCCTGAGGCCCTTACGGTCTGTAAGGCTTAGTACTTGCAGAATTTGTTTGCTGGCCAAGGCATTCTGCCCTTGTGCCACCTTTCTCGCAATTTCCCACCATAGTGCAGCTCTTGCACCTCACTAACGACCTAGAGACATCTTAGAGCTTCCTTTGACACATGGCATGATCTTATATCAATTTTCCAAGTATAAATAGTGATCCATACTTCCTCATTCTTTGCTCATTTTCACTTCTTTTTCTTTATATGCTCTTGGGTGTTTCCTGGCCAAGGAAGCCTCCCAACTGAGTTCTTATTCATACTAGAACACTTGTAAGTGTTCTTTCATAGTTCATTTCTTTTGTAGGCTAAGTTATTAGCCAAAAATCAAGCAAATTGACTTTTGCTTTGACTTTCGGGTATGAGCCCTTAAGGTCAAGCTAATGTTCGAATAGAACAAGGCTACGTGATCAGAATAAGGTAGGTGATAATCCCCTGAGAGGGCACCTCCTAAAGATCATGTTAAGTTGGTCAAAAGACGGGTCAAAGTTATGTTTGATTAAAAGTCTACCAATTTTCGGAAAACATATATAATGAACTTATAAACGTTTAAACACATATTTTTGACACTATATCAATTGGTAAATAATATTAGCACATGTCTAAGCATGCTCAACCCATCATTTCCAGTTATAGTCCGGTTCGCAACCGAAAGTCTAGCAGTTTGACTTCTGCTTTGACTTTCGATTCTGACCCGAATTAGCCATGTTAGCTATTGATTTGAAGTTGCCTTATGATCATAATTATGTATAGAATAACCCTCTGAGGTTATACTATTTGATCAATAATCAGTTGTCGGGTTTTATGCAAGTTCATGCGTTATGCCATAAAAATGCTGAAAATGCCCTTTTGGCGCATAAATTGATTTTAAACCATAATGTACATATAAAATGTAATACCTACTGATGTGGTAACTTAATAATCATGAACTTGACATTGACTCATCCAATCACCCGATACCACCTATGCACGTACGTTGACTTATGTAACTTAGTTTATGTAAGTTAACCGAATTGGGTTAGACTCCTTCAATTTCATTCATAATTAGAATGTAATATTGTTTATCCATATTATACAAGTCTTAGTACTTGTGAGTGTTTAAATTACATTCTATCCGGTCACCGCTTAATCTAGCGTACCGTATCGTTTTCATTATACTATAGTTAACCGGTCCAAGTGTATGACTTGAATAGGACGCATTAACATTCTAATTGGTTATTACACCATTCATTCCAGACTAGGGCGTCCAGTAAATTGCAACCTTACTTGTCATTTTGTTTGAACGGCTGTGCTTTTATATATATAGTCTTGGATTGTAAGACTTAAGCCAGGTAAAGACTCTTAACATATTTTCCCTATACGGGGTTGGGATACGGTATATTTTTATCGTATGGTCGGGTATGGGATCAATGACCTATGTGTCGGGAATCCAAATAATCCGTTTTAATTCATATTGCTTGATAACTTAAACATTGGGGGTTAATACGACCGTGTCCTGGATATCCTCGGCTCATTTAATTGCAAATGGCCACGACCTAAGCACGGGGTGTAGGCATCACCTGACAGATGCTATTGCTACAATAAAATATATTTATAACCCAATACGGGCTTACCCAATAAGGGTATTAAATTGGTGTGTAGGTTAATCATGACCCCGACATAGTTTCCGGGCACTATATGTATTAACAAGCATGTAAAACTGATAACATGAGAAATAGTTTATCCCAAGTTATTTATGAAAAAAAATATTACCATTGTGTACATAAAAATGATTTTGAAATATTTTCAAAATGTGTCGGTTATTTGTATTTACCAGTGCAACTTGACGTATCTTTAAAGACTAAGCGCAGGTTGCAAAGTACGTAAATAGGCTGGAAGCTACCCGGTAAATGCTTAAAGTTGAATTTGCATCTCCATGCATGAAGCCTAGTAGTCTGTTTACATAATCATTTTGGATATTTATCCAATCCACCTGTGGATCTTTTATACATTTCAGTTTGTATATTATTTTTAAACACTTTGAACATTATAATTTGTAATAGTATTTTATACTCCCAGACTTCTGTTGTGTTAATTGTGGAATTTCTATATCAATTTGTCACAAATAAATCCCAAGTCCGGGCCCACCGGGAAATCAGGGTGTGACAAGTTGGTATCGAGCCAACATTTGAGTGAATTTTACACTAACCTTTTGTGTTTAATCTCAAATATCACAATAACATAATCCTTAGACTTTCTCGAGTCTAGGCATTGACCTAGGATCACTCATATCTTTATTAAGTTATTGCTATTGATTTTTTATATTTAACAGGCAATATGCCTCCAAGATTTCGAGGACAAGGAAAAGGAAAGGGTCCAATGCGGGGAGGACCATCTTGACAAATGCCATCACAGTCCAATAGTTCGGACCATCCACAATACTCGAGCGAGTCTCACTCGTCGTAGCCTACGAGACATTTTATTTCACACCAATCCTACCACTCTAATCATTCACGCCATTCATCTCACTCTCCACCATTCACACACCATTCACACCATTCTCAACACTTCCGATCACATTCTCATCATGACTCTTTTGACCCTAACCAATTTATAAACACACCACCTGTTAGCCAAAACCAACTAAGTTAAAATCAACCGGATGGCGATTCTGACCCGGAAATGCCGCCATCGGGATCCCATATGCATCCGATTGAACTATCAAGTGACACAGCATCTTATGCAGGATCTCCATGCCAGGGTCCCGATGAATGGGACCAATATTTTAATCAATTGACCTTTGTTAACACACCTCCTTATCCACCTCCTCAAACACCGCCACCTCCGCCAATGGAGCCCGCAGAGAAACTACAACCACCACCACAACCAAGGAAGCCTCGTGGTGCACGTATGTCGGTACGTGCGGGGCAATGGTCAGGTTCGCTTCCACCTTTGCCTCCAACTTATCCTATTATCCCAGAGGATCCACAAATGGGTGGACCTCTAATACTGAACCAGTTGTTGAACCATCTCAACAACCACATCTGGGTTTTGATAACTCTATTCCTACGTATCCAAATATGACTGGATATAATACTTCATATTCGGCTGCATCTATGGATTATAATTATCCAGCTCCATCATACAGCCCCTATCTTCAGGCGGTTGTTCATAATGCACTTTATCCATCACCATTTCCTCCCGCTTAGCCAAATACTTGATATCCCAATTATGGTACCAATATCCTGTTACTTCTCAACCACAACCACCGCAACAACTCGAGGCTATTAATCAAGCCTTGGAGCACGCGAAGCAAATTCAGTGTCCGGCTGAAAATAACGAAAGGAGAATAAGCAAGATCTTCAAGAAGCTTTCCAAAATAATCAAGGGAAAGAAGGATGAATGAAGATTTGCTATTTATCTTTTATTGTATTCCAAAAGTCCATGTTGGACATATCATTGTATTTTAAAATTTCAAAAGTCCCTGTGTGGACTAAGTTTGTAATTCAATTTCAAAGTCCCTGCGTGGACATGTTATTTCCTTTCAAAGTCCCTGCGTGGCATATCATTTCTTTTAAAGTCCCTTCAGGACAAGTATTGTAACCTTTCCTATTTCAAAATGATAATTTTAAGGTTATTTAATTCATATTATCCTTTTCAAGAAACCGTCTCGATTTTAATTCGAACTTTATGGATCTGCTCAAAATTTCAACAAGATCTTCTAATGGTTTAATCAGCCCATATAGCAAGCCTTCATAATTGGCAAAGCTAAAATGGCAGTGTGGCAATGAGGAATCATACTGACCAAAGAGGTGAAACCTTATTTCCATGGTCCAATGAGATACGGATAACGGATATATATATATATATATATATATTATATATATATATTATATAATATCTTAAACCATAAAGACATTCATTCTGTATTAACATTCATTGTAATGTTAGTATTTCTGGCAATGTGTCATTGAGGAATCACATTGACCAAAAAGGTGAAGGACATATGTCCAAGCCTTATCACCTACATGATCGAATGAGATCTTGGCTAATGATATCATCAAATTAGATGATAATTATATTTTAACATTCAAAGTAATGTTAAACTGATTTGCCTTGAGCTATATTTTATTGTCCATTGAGACAATGACGGTTATGACGATTTGGGCGCACTGTACAAATAGGGTGGAGGACATATGTCCAAACATTATAGCCACATGATCCAATGAGATCGTGGCTTATGTTCTAATTAAATCATTGAAACATAACTTCAATGATCATTTTATTTAAACACTCAATGTAGTGCTTAAGCAGCTGTGACAATGAGCACACTGTCTAAAGCTGGAGGATATACATGTATATATATAGCCAAACTTACAACCATTATGATCCATTGAGATCTCGTTGATATCATTAACAAGTCATCAAATTCGGTGACCATTTCTATTCAAATATATCATTAATCTATTTAATCATTGGCATAGTCTGAAATTTCTATAGATGGCCAACCAGAATTCTGGAAGAGCCATAGACGGGCGTGGAAACATTGGACACGCTACCTGTGAGGGTGAAGAAAATAACCTCAAGCCATGATTGCCGCTAAGGTAGGCAAACCATGGAAAATTTCATGGCCAATTTTAAAGGATTGGGTTCAACCCATCCAAGTCCCAATCAATCCCACATTCTTCCACACATAAATCTGAAAGCTCACATTATTCCTAAAATGAGGGGAGTGAGCCTCGACCTGTTGTCCATGAGAAATCCCGTACTATTAAAGGCGGGTGTACTTATAAGTATTTCGTATCTTGTAAAACTCGGGACTTCATGGGGGAGAAGGGAGCCATCGATGCCATGAAGTGGCTCGATGAGATAGAGACAGTTGTTGATATCAGCGAATGTGCTGATAAGGATATTGTGAAGTATGTATCTCAGTCCTTCAAGGGCGATGCCCTAAAATGGTGGAAAGCCATGATCCAATCTACAGGGAAAGTGTCCCTGTATAATATGAAGTGGTCCAAGTTTGTGGACCTGGTCAAGGAGACTTATTGTCCTCCTCATGAAGTTGAGAAAGTGGAGTCTGATTTCTTGACTTTCAATATGAAGAACCTGGACTGTCGGAAATATGTGTCCAACTACAACTCATTATCCAGATTGTTCCAATCTGATTACCCCAGAATCCAAGCGCATTGCATGTTTTATTGGTGGATTAGCATAGAGATCAAGGGCATGGTTAAAGCATACAAGCCTACAACTTTTAGATCCGTTATAGATCTATCTCTTTCACTCACTCAGGATGAAGTGAGATTGAAGTCAATCAAGACGAGACTGATGGGAAGAGGAAATGATGATGATCACTTCCAAAAATCAAAGAAAGGCACATTTGGATTAAATAAGAACAGCAGAGGTCTGATGAGAGACCAGTATGCAAAACTTGTGGGAGACGACACTGAGACAATGTCGGACAAACCAACAGTCAAAGTAGTGTGGTTTCTGCAAAAAGACTGGTCATCAGTCCCATGAATGTAGGGACTTGAAGAATGTTGTTTGCTTTGGATGTGGTGAAAAGGCCACATAAAGACCAATTGCCCTAAGCGAGATGCTGAGGGTAATGCAAAGCCTGGGGAGGAAAAGAAGCCTAATGCAAGAGCTTTTCAGCTAACTGCAAGAGAAGCAGTTAATGATGCGAACGTCATTACGGGTACGGTTGTAAATGGTTGCTAGAGTTCTGTTTGATTCTGGAGCTGATAAGAGCTTTGTTGATCATAAGTTTAGTGAACTTTTAAACCTACCCCTAAGACCTTAGATATTACTTATGAGGTTGAGATGGCTGATGGTAGTATAGAAATAGCCTCCACAATTCTTGATGGATTCGTTATATCCATAAAGAATCATTCTATCCCTGTTAATCTTTTGCCTATGAATTTGGCGGGGTTCGATATAGTCTTATGTATGGATTGGTTAGCTCAAATCAAGCCTGTATTGCCTACGATAAGAAACTGATCGAAATTAAATCCCCATCCGGTGAAGTACTCACCATTTGTGGAGATCAACACTATGGATTGCTTGAGAAAGTGTCTCTGCTTAAGGTATCCAAGTGTTTGAAAAGAGGATGTGTCATCTATATGGCACAAGTGACGATTGATGAACCAAAACCAAAGATTGAAGACATAATAGTCATCTCAGAATATCCAGATGTGTTTCCTATAGACTTACCCGGTCTACCCCGGGAGAGGCAAGTCGAGTTTAGAATCGACATCCTGCCTGGAGCCGCTCCTGTAACTAGAGCTCCATACTGATTAGATCCAACTGAAATGAAAGAGTTGAAGGCTCGACTAGATGAACTAATGGAGAAATGCTTTATTCAGCCTAGTTCTTCACCTTGGGGGGATCTTATTCTGTTCATCAAGAAGAAAGTCAGTTCAATGCGGATGTGCATTGATTACCGTGAACTGAACAAGATGACGATCAAGAATCGTTATCCATTGCCAAGGTTCGACAATCTGTTCGACCAACTACAAGGAGCTAGTTATTTCTCGAAGATAGATTTGAGATCTGGTTATCATCAACTAAAACTTAGGAACGAGGATGTTCCAAAGACCTCTTTCAGAACCAAATACGACCACTATGAATTCTTAATGATGCCTTTTGGGCTCACTAATGCACCTGCAACATTCATCGATCTCATGAATAGAGTCTACAAGCCGTATTTAGATAAGTTTGTTATTGTCATTATAGATGACACACTTATCCTCTCTCATAATCAGAATGATCACGAGAAACATCTCAGAGGCATTCTTGAGTTGCTAAGGCAAGAGAAGCTTTATGCAAAGTTCTCTAAGTGTGAGTTTTGGCTTAGAGAGGTCCAGTTTCTTGGACATGTCATAAGTGAGCATGGTATCCAAGTGGATCCCGCCAAGATTGAAGCTATTATGAATTGGGAGACACCCAAGACTCCATCTGAGATTCGTAGTTTCTTAGGACTGGCCGAGTATTATAGAAGGTTCATTGAGAACTTTTCTCGAATTACCACTCCTTTGACTACCCTGACCCGCAAGAATGTCAAGTTTGACTAGGGTCCCAAACAAAAAGAATCCTTTGAGATTCTAAAATATAAATTAAGCACTGCTCCTCTCTTAACCCTACCTGAGGGGATTGAAGACTTCGTTGTTTACTATGATGCCTCGCACACAGGTATGGGTTGTGTACTCATACAAAGAGGAAAAGTGATTGCATATGCATCACGACAACTCAAAGTGCACGAAAAGAATTACACCACCCATGATTTGGAATTGGGTGTTGTTGTATTTGCACTTAAGCTGTGGAGACACTATTTATACGGCACAAAGTGTATTATATACACTGACCATAAAAGTCTCCAGCATCTGTTTAATCAGAAAGATTTGAATATGTGACAACACCATTGGATGGGGACATTGAACGATTACGATTGCGAGATTCGTTACCATCTCGGTAAGGCAAATGTGGTTTTTGAAAGAAAGGGTTAAACCTATCATGATTAACGGCAAAAGCATTGAGCTACACACTAACTTGAATGAGAAGCTGCTAGATGCTCAAAAACAAGCCTTATTAGAAGCAAACTTTTCCAAGAAGGATTAGGTGGAACTGTTGATCTGTTAACACCTGGAAAGATGGAATCTTGAGATTAAATAATCACATATGGGTCCCCATTTTTGGAGGACTCGGGGATCTGATTCTCCAGGAAGCTCATAATTCCAATTATTCGGTACATCCCGAGGGAGAAAAAATGTACCAGGATTTGAAAAAGAATTATTGGTGGATGGGTATGAAGAAATCCATAGCCACCTATGTATCTAAGTGTCTGATCTGTTCACAAGTTAAAGCTGAACATCAGAAACCGTCAGGACTACATCAACAACTTGAAACCCCCACATGGAAATGGGAGATGGTAACTATGGACGTGATTACCAAGTTACCGAAGACCAAACGTGGCAATGACACGATTTTGGTAATTGTCGACAGACTGACTAAATCAACACATTTTCTGCCAACCAAGGAGACTTACAGTTCCGACAAATTGGCTAAATTATATGTGGACGAGATAGTTTCTTTGCATGGAGTTCCCATGTCTATTGTATCTGATAGAGATACTAGATATACAACTCACTTTTGGAAAAGTTTCCAACAATAATTGGGCATGGATTAGATTTCAGTACGGCTTACCATCCATAGACTGATGGATAAAGTGAACATACCATTCAGACATTGGAAGATATGCTCAAAGCATGCGTGATTTATTTAGGAGGTAGTTGGGATGATCATCTACCCCTAATTGAATTCTCCTACAATAATAGTTAGATTAAATTGTCATTCTAGTCCCTGAGGTTTGACCAAAATTGCCACTTTAGTCCAAATAGTTTTTTCCTTGCCATTTTAGTCCAAATAGTTTTGTTTTATGCCATTTTAGTCCTTGTCTTTTGTCATTTTTTGTCATTTTCATCAACCACCACCACCTCCACCACCCGCCCCATCACAACCTTCTATAATCCTCATCACCTGCCTGCACCGTCACCACCCACCCACCCCACCACCATCACCACCCACCATTTCCACCACCACCAGCCACTTTTCCGCCACCCATGTCATCAGCCAACACCACCGCCATCATCGTAAAACCAACAACCAACGCTATCATCTTCACTGTAAACCAGCACAACACCATCCCCATACAATCCCACCTGCAAAAAAAAAGAAAAATGTGGTTTGACCAAATTCACCTAAGTTAACTAAATTTTTTAATGGAGTTAGTGGGTTGGATGAAAATGGCAAAAAATGACAAAAGTCAGGGACTAAAATGGTAGAAAACAAACTATTTGGACTAAAATGGTAAGAAAAAATCTATTTGGACTAAAGTGGCAATTTTGGTCAAACTTAAGGGACTAAAATGGTATTTACTCTAATAGTTATCATACTAGCATCAAGGCTGCTCCATTTGAAGCCTTGTATAGGAGAAAGTGTAGAACGCTCGTTCGTTGGGCTGAAGTTGGGGAAGCCCAACTATCAGGACCTGAGATAGTCCTGGAGACCACGAAAAGATTGTTCAGATCCGTGATAGGCTCAAAGCTGCCCGTGATAGGCACAAGAGCTATGCTGATAAGAGGCGTAAACCTCTTAAGTTCCAAATTGGGGATAACGTTTTATTAAAAGTATCACCCTAGAAAGGTGTGAGAGAGTCTGGAATGAAGGCCAAGCTGATCGCGAGATACATTGGACCATTCGAGATAATCGAATGTGTCGGTTCTATGGCTTTAGACTTAAGCTGCCCTCAGTGGAATACATTATGTGTTCCACATATGCAATTTAAAGAAATGTCTAGCCGATGAGTCGCTAGCAATGTCGCACAATGGTGTGCAGATTGATAAAAACCTGAGGTTCATTGAGAAACCAATTTCGATCGAGGATCGACAAGTTAAAAAGCTCAAAAAGAAAATGATCCCCATCATGAAAGTTAAAAGGGATGCCCATCCTGGCCCCGAATATACATGGGAGGTTGACTCCTATATGAGACAAAAGTACCCCTATCTATTTGAATAAAAATATCGAGGACGAGATTTATTTTAAGGGGGTGAGGATGTAACACCTCGGAAATTTGTATCGAATTAAATAGCAACATGTGTACAATCAACTCTCAAATGTGCCAAGATATTTGGATGAGAGGGACTATATGTGTAAAATTGTTGAAGATTAGATGCGGAGGGATCAAAGGTGTCAACATGCAAAATTTTGGGCTCTGAGTGACGCTTACGGACCGCAAGGAAAATTCCTTACGGACCGTAAGGCAGTTATTGATATTGTTACTGGAAGTCCCTTATGGACCGTAAGACCTATATCGAATGGACCGTAAGTAATTCAAAACAATCGGCGCGTAAAAAGGTTACGGACTGTAAGCTTGAGGCCCTTACGGTCTGTGAGGCTCGGTAGTGGCAGATTTTGTTTGGAGGCCAAGGCATTCTGCCCTTGTGTCACCTTTCTCGTAATTTTCCACCATAGTGCAGCTCTTGACACCTCACTAACGACCTGGAGACATCTTAGAGCTTCCCTTGACACATGGCTTGTTCTTATATCAATATTACAAGTATAAATAGCTATCCAAACTTCCTCATTCTTTGCTCATTTTCACTTCTTCTTCTCTATATGCTCTTGGGGTGTTTCCTGGCCAAGGAAGCCTCCCAACTGAGTTCTTATTCATCCTAGAACACTTGTAAGTGTTCTTTCATAGTTTATTTCTTTTGTAGGCCAATTTATTAGCCGAAAGTCAAGCAAATTGACTTTTGCTTTGGCTTTCGTGTATGACCATTACGGTCAAGTCAATGTTCGAATGATTGGAATAAGGTAGGTGATAATCCCTTGAGAGGGTACCTCCTGAAGATCATGTTAAGTTGGTCAAATGACCGGTCAAAGTAATGTTTGATTAAAAGTCAAAGTACTAATTTTCGGAGAACATATATAATGAACTTATAAACGTTTAAACACGTATTTTTGACACTATATTAGTTGGTAAATAATATTAGCACATGTCTAAGCATGTTCAACCCGTCATTTCCAGTTTATAGTCGGTTCGCAACCGAAAGTCTAGCAGTTTGACTTCTGCTTTGACTTTCGATTCTGACCCGAATTAGCCATGTTAGCTACTGATTTGAAGTTGCATTATGATCATAATTATGTATAGAATAACCCTATGAGGTTATACTATTTGATCATAATCAGTTGTCGGGTTTTAGGCAAGTTCATGCGTTATGCCATAAAAATGCCGAAAATGACCTTTTGGCGTATAAATTGGTTTTAAACCATAATGTACATATAAAATGTAATACCTATTGATGTGGTAACATAATAATAATGTTTTGGCATAATGAACTTGACATTGACTCATTCGATCACCCAATACCGCCTATGTGCATATGATTGACTTATGTAACTTGGTTTATGTAAGTTAACCGAATTGGGTTAGACTCCTTAAATTTCATTCATAATCAGAATGTATTATTGTTTACACATATTATACAAGTTGTTAGGATCGCTCCTCCACTGCATAGGAACCTAATTTGTGTTGGTGCACTTTGTGTTCGTCACTTGTCGAATAGGCTAGATTGAGCGTGTGTTGAATATTGTATAGGTTAGAATCGAACACACGACCAAAATACGGAGTGTATAGTGTAAAAGGGAACAAGTTCGCCCGAACTTGACCTGTGGAGGTCAAGTTCGCGCGAACTTGACATGTTGATGTCAAGTTCGGCCGAACTTGCATATGTAAGTTCGCCCGAACTCATCTTCACTCCAGCGAACTTGTCTCCCTATATATAGGTGTATTTTCATTTGTCATTTGAGTTTTTGGCATCCCTACGGGGAGGTGCTACCGGATTTTCTCCAGGAACTCCGGCAGCTGGACTTATAAAGATGTATACTCTTTCGGTATGAATGAAGACTTCCGCTGCATTCTGCTTCTACTCCTTTCTATAATAACATTCTACCGAATCTTTTATGTTTATCCACTAACTTCCGTCTAGAACCGCCTGATCACGGACCTTCAATTGGTATCAGAGCTACGGTTATCACCTACGCTCATGAATTTGGACATTTATGGACATTAGGAGGGGTTTTGGACATAAATCATGAAATAAACCTACAATCCCTGACAAAATCAAAATTGAACGAATAGGATTGTTAAAAACCAATTTCGACCAGATCTATGGTGAAATCATCTTGAAATTCGAAGAAATAAGGATTTTGGATCGAAAAATGTGAAAAATGGCTGATTTGGGAGACCAAGTTCGCCCGAACTTGACCTGTCGAGGTCAAGTTCGCCCGAACTTACAAGGTTTTTCAAGACTTTTCATCAAGTTCGCCCGAACTTGACAAACTTTTTCATGAATTTTCATCATGTTCGCCCGAACTTGACTGATTTTCATTGAAATTAAGCACAAGTTCGCCCGAACTTGTCTATTTCATGCAAGTTCGCCCAAACTTGGTGGTGGCCAACCAAGTTCGCCCGAACTTGTCACAATTACTAAGTTCACCGAACTTGTCTCACTAGCATATACAAGTTCGCCCAAACTTGTCAAGGCTTTGAAAAAATTTATTGTTCGGTTTGATGAGACGGGTGTCTAGAAAAAAATTGGTGATAGAAATTGTTTCGAAATTTTAACGTCCAATACTAACTGTTCAGGGACACCGTCAGAGGCCTTAGAGCGTGTGTTGAATATTGTATAGTTAGAATCGAACACACGACCAAAATACGAAGTGTATAGTGTAAAAGGGAACAAGTTCGCCCGAACTTGACCTGTGGAGGTCAAGTTCGCTCGAACTTGACATGTTGGTGTCAAGTTCGGCCGAACTTGCATATGCAAGTTCGCCCGAACTCATCTTCACTCCAACGAACTTGTCTCCCTATATATAGGTGTGTTGTTCATTTGTCATTTGAGTTTTTGGCATCCCTACGGAGAGGTGTTGCGGATTTCTCCAGGAACTCCGGCAGCTGGACTTATAAAGATGTATACCTCTCGGTATGAATGAAGACTTCTGCTGCATTCTGCTTCTACTCCTTTCTGTAATAACATTCTACCAAATCGGTTTACGTTTATCCACTAACTTCCGTCTAGAACCGCCTGATCACGGACCTTCAATTTGTATCTAAAGTCATTGTAAGCGAAAATTACGTGACTTGTTAATCGAATACACAAGATTTACTATTTAAAGATCGGTTTATTAATGTCCAAAAGAATTACAATGTGATTTCCAAACCGACAGAGTGATGTGATGTCGAAGTCTCACGTAAATTTAATCCAATTACAACTAATTAGCTAGTGGTAAGTGAGTATCGAACTCAGGGAGTTTGTGGAAAATGTGTTTACTATGTAGCTTTCTAATTAACTATGTTAAACTAAACTGCAGAAAAGTAAATTTAGAGATTTGGAATGTTTGGTTTTTAAAACTAAGATTAACTAATTAATTTGCACGAGAAAGATTTGGTGTGTAAACAATTTAGAGACAAATGACCATCTTAGGTTCCGGTTTCCATTAACAATTGTGCAAAATCCAACTAGAAAGAGTTACATAGACATAACTCATGCATAAACGGTAGTTGTGATAAAAGGGAACGAAGTACTCGAATTAGATAAATGCGAGGTTGTTACCCGATGACCAATCAATCAATATCCAACCCTAACCCCTCCCGTGATATCTCGATTGTCAACGACACCAAGAATGTACGGTTTAGACTAAGATCAAAATATTAATCAACAACTTACAATCAACCATTCATACACCATAATAAACATAGCAAATAACCAAGTTCATTATTCTAGAAATACGATTCAACACACAAAAGTCATAAAGAAACCTTCACCTAAGATGATCACCGATGAGTTTAGCCGCTCATGACATGGTGAATCATCATAACATTCAAACAAGTGTTCATAGAAATCAAAATACAAACCGAAATGTTTAGAATTGTTCACAAGCCAAGAAAAACACCCAAATTCGCCCCCACACTGCTGCAAAACGTCTCCAATGATAAGATATCCCAAAAGTCACCATAAAACTGATTAATATGGCAGTTACAAGATTTACTCGCAGCTCCGAGCCGTAACCTACGGCCCTAGCCGTAGGCTACGGCCCCAACTTGGGGTCCTACGGCCCTTGGAATCTGTCTCACGGTTGAAATTATATGCAATGAAGGCCATAACCTACGGCCCTGGCCGTAGGCTACGGCTGCGCCTGGAAAACCCTCTTTTGCCCTTATCATCAAACGTCTTTGATCTCGCAAGGTACAATCTCCCATCCAAGCATCATAAAACCGCACGTTAATGCCCGTTTTCACCTGACACACCAAACATACCGTAGTTTACCATATTCTGACGAATAAACCGAGTAAAGCATGAGATGTTGATCATTTTATAACATTTAAGGGTTGTCCTATAGACCACCCGTTACATCCCCACACTTGACCGTTGCTTGACCTCAAGCAATACACTTAACTAATTCCAACTACAAAACAATTTCAATTCAAACCAAGCAATAATGCATCAACCTTTTACTAACTTACATCATACCGTATAACACACCCCTCACAATCAACTCTCTTCTCGGCGACGACAAAAGAACTAGCAAAATTCATGCTAGTACCCTCAATGAAAGATGTGCTAATGTGCGACAATATGCTTGTGTGTAGATCAAATCTCCGCCTAAAATATGCCTAGCTTGCTTGTAAATCAAAAGGACTTAATGGTTGTAACTGGGCTAGGCGAAAGGTAAGAATGAGGGAATATATGCAAGTAGCTCGTTGATTTGATTCGGTGATCCTATTATAATAAAGATAAACATAACAAACACTATCTATATAAACAACTACCTTCCATCTTTCTTTTCTTTTCTATTTCTTCCACTAACTAGCATCTTTATTCCATCTTTTTGGACTTTTTGAATTTTTTTAACATAGCAAATAACCATAGACAACATTGCAATAAGGCACTACTAAATAACACTACTACACCGAATCAAATCAATTGGGTAAATATAATGAATTAGGCGTGGGTTGCAAACGAATGGCTAAAAGCTCAAACATGGTTACTACAGAGCAAACCCCCTGCCCCTCACATTACCAAGCTCATATATATGATGTATGAGGACCAACCCCCAAATACCACACTCACACTCGTCCAGACGAGGCCACCTAATTGCCTTTATCATCTCTACAAGCAAACAAGCTAAGGCCTTAAAATGCATCTACCAACAAGTTCTATTAACACAATAAACACATCGCCACTCAATCACAAAGAAATTTTCTAATTCATGTATGTGTGTGGTACAAAACTCACCAAGAAAGAAGGTACAATGGGTTAGCGATGTGTAATATGGATAGATGAAAAGTTTTCAAATTTTTGACACTCTTATGCTTGGTTGAAAATTTTCAAAAACTTCAAAATTTTCCTCCCATCCCCACACTTGAGATACATTGTCCCAATGTATGGTTTTGGTAGATCTCCTCATACAACAACCACAATTCACATTTGGCTTTCCCCTCAAATCCTAATTTAAAAAAAATTATGACAAATAAACTCCACCAACTATGACAACCCATCAACATAAACTCAATACCACCGTTCCACCCAACCAACAACATAAACATAAACACAAATATATACATAAATATACAACAAAGAAAGAATACCACCTGATCAATAATAGCGAGGTTGAGGCGGCCCAAAGATTGATGTCATCATATCCGAAAACTCAACGAACCCAAAAGCTCCACTATTACTCCCGCTTTCCTCCCCTCCTTGCTGCGGTTGCATGTTCTCTCTTGGATCTAACCATTGCGAAAGATGCAATGGTGGCGTAGGATATGAAATACTACCGTCATAAGGAGGCAACGCCGAATAATTAACCGGTGACGATCAACAACAACCGGTTGCCCTGCATGCCAATCGGCGTGTGGACGACGGTTTTGGTCATCAACATATCGGTTATTTATTTCTTGCTCGCGAGGATAAGCGTGAGTGCGGTTCCACGACTCTTGTCTATCAAAATTATGTTTAAGAGCTTGCTCCATGCTTGCACCCATCCAAGTTTGATGATCAAAGAATGTCCTTTCGGACCCTGACCAACTGTCAAATATGGATGGTAACGGACGCTGATTCTGAATTACTTCTTACATTGTTCCTTGATGAGCCCAATTCGGTTCATAAGAACGCTCCGTATAATCGAAAAATCCGCCCCAATGCGTATGACTTCCACTCGCACCTCCTTGATCCATATCCATTGGGCCCTCATACGGGTCATCCATGTGTTCTCATCACCACTTGCAACTTCCTCCTCACTTTCGGGATCATCCGCTTCTCCCGGACGCAACGGCCTTGCATCCGCCTTTAGAACCCTCCACCTTTGTCCTTCACTCTTAAGCTTATGGTACTGTTCAGATTCAGAATACTTCCATCCACTACCCAACTGCTTTATATCTAATGGCGTGAATTTTTATACGACCCTTTATCTTCAGCACCGTGCCCCTATACATCTTTAATAGAGCAGTGATAAGTCGGCAGTGCGGAATGATCTTTATTTCAAAATTGTTTCTACTTATCCAAATGTTGTTTAGGACCAAGAAACGGTATGGAATCAACGGTGAACCATTAAGCAAGGAGTACAAAATCGGCACTTCCAGATGTCGAACTTCAACCTTGTCACCCCGACGTGGAATGACATTCTGTGTCACAATTATCAACATAAGTTTCGCCTCAACTCGTAAATTCTTTCGGAAGAGCCTCCCACTAGTTGTTCCAGGAAAGAACAAATAGCTTAACATATCATTCCATCTAGGATGCTTTTTGGTTCCAAGTATAAATCCTTCAAGCTTAGAATCATATATTGATTGTTGGGCTTGCTGTCAAACTTGGCGATTTGCTTCAAGGTCTTGAATGACATTTCCACCTCAATGCCATTTACCATCCCGATTAACTTCATCTCGGAAGCTTTAGTGAATGGTGGACATTTCAACGTATGCCATCCACTCCTGTATTTCCTGATCATACAAATTCCTTCCCATTCCATCATAACACTTAAGGCCGGCTTCCCAACCTAAAGCTTTGAATTTATCCGTAACCCAAATGGTCCACAATCAACTTCTCTTATCTCTTTTTCACAAATAAACGCTTCCTTCCGTTGAGCCAACGCGTTCATCTGATCATGAAAAAGATCCGCTCTCCATTCTTCTGGTTGGTCTAGTAAAGAACCGGTTGTCCACTTCGGTTTGGACCCCTTTGTGGAGCATCTTCTTCCGAGTCCGGGTCACCCACCCGAACCAATCTTCTCTTCTTTTGTTGTGCCTCTTGTTGACTTGATGACCTTCTACCTCTTTACCTTTACTCCTTCCCATTCTACACACATCAAACAAAAATCACACAAGAGTACATAAGCTCATATTCAACACTTTCCCCACACTTGCTTGACACTATGGATGGAGGTGCAATTAAACACAAGTTTATTTTTATTTTATTTTTTTATTTTTTTTTTCATAATTTTTAGGCATGGTGTCCCTATATTCTTAAAATTTCTAAACAAATCAACAATTTTTAACATCATCTTAACACATACAACCATAGCAACCTTGAGGACAACAATCTCATATCATCTAACATGGACAAGCAAGTGTATGTAAAAATAAATAAAAGCAATTAAGAACATCAACCTTCAATTCACAATGCATCATTAACAAAGTTGAGAGTTGCATACCTTTAGTTTGTAGATGCAAGGAATACTAAAAACCCTCAAGAACAAGAAACCCCCAAAATTTTCGGACCTATAGCTTAAAAATCGATCTAGAAAACAATGTTTTTCCTTAAATCCCAACCCAAAAACAGAAAGCTTGTGAAATTCTAGTCAAAACGGACCCAAAAATCACTTGAATTGGACAAGAGATGAGAAAGATATGAAAGATTGAAGGTTGTAAGTTAGGGTTTATGGTTGGGGATGAATGAAGATGAAGAAAGTGATATGCGATGAAGAATGGTGAAAATCCGTATGTGTGGTTGTGACAAAAATGTTAATTTCCGGTTTTTTTAACATGCTGCATAAATAGCCTGAGAACCGTAGCCTACGGCCAGGGCCATAGGCTACGGCCTTGAGTTTTTTTTATTTTCGCCGTAAAGCAGACTCTGAACACCGTAAGACTTTTGATGGGGGCCAGAGCCGTAGGCTACGCCCCTATCTGGGCATTGAGAAACAATTTTTTTTTATAACATATTTCAAAAAATCATGAAAAATTACCCTACCCCCATGAAAAACCTGTGTTGTCCTCAACACTATGTTAGAGAAATTCGGAAGAAAATCCCCACACTTGTTTCAAACACCGGTTCAACATAAGAACGGTAAAATAACTTAAACTAAACTAAACCACATATTTACACTACCAAACATGGGCCTCTTGATCATTCCTCACATACCGGACGTAGAATGTTTCCCACCTTATCAAGCTCGAGCTTGTTAATGTCGTTCCCTTCCAAATACGGTTTTAGCCGATGCCCGTTTACCGTTCGCTGTTTGTTAGTGCCAACATACAAAATGTCAACATCACCGAAACGACCCACTTGCGTAATCTCATATGGACCTATCCATTTACTCTTCAACTTGCCCGCAAACATCTTCAAACTCGTGTTGTACAACCAAACCTTTTGACCCACTTCAAAGGTTTGCTTCCTAATCTTCCCATCATGAACCTTCTTTAATTTATCCTTGTAAGCGGATGCACATTCATATGCTTCATCACGAATTTCCTCAATCTCACTCAATTGTAACTTTCTAATTCAACCCGCTTCGTCATAATCCGCATTCACCGTTTTGATTGCCCAATGCGCCCGATGGGCTAACTCCATCGGTTGATGACATCCCTTCCCATACACCATCCGGTAGGGTGTTGTACCAATTGGAGTTTTTTAGGCCGTCCGATACGCCCACAATGCATCGTCTAGTTTGCTTGACCAATCTTTCCTATCCGTTCGCACCGTCTTCATAAGAATTTCTTAGATTTGGCGGTTAGAAAATTCAACTTGTCGCTTGTTTGCAGATGATAAGGCGTAGCGATTCGATGATTGACATTGTATCGTTTCAAAAGCTTCCCAAAATTAAAATTCTTGAAGTACGAACCACCATCACTAATTATAACTCTAGGAATCGCGAAACAAGCGAAGATGTTGGATTGAACAAATTTACAAACTACCAAATGGTCGTTTGTCCTTGTAGGTATGGCTTCAATCCACTTCGAAACATAATCCACCGCCACCAAAATGTACAAGAACCCATTTGAACTTTGGAAAGGGCCCATAAAATCTATCCCCATACATCAAATATCTCCACCACCAAAATGGGATTCAAAGGCATTTCATCCCGCTTCGAGATACTTCCCATTTGTTGACATCTTGTACATTGACGAGCATATTTGCATGCATCCTTAAAAATCGTAGGCCAATAGAAACCACATGTGAGTACCCGGTAACCCGTCTTGTGTCCGCTAAAATGACCCCCATAAGCGGATGAATGAGCGTGGGTCAAAATTTCTAACACCTCCGTCTCGGAACACATCTTCAAATAACTTGATCGGCGCAATCTTGAAAAGATCCGGTTCATCCCATATATATTGCTTAACTTGGACCATAATATTTTGTCGCTGTTTCTTGGTCCAATGATCCGGAATAGCACCCATGGCCAAATAGTTCACATAATGGGCAAACCACGGTGCGACAAAAGCTCATCGGGAAACCGTTCATTGATCTCGCTCACATCATCAACACCTTCTAATGGGATCCGAGACAAATGACCGCTACAACATTTTCACATACCTTTTGTCCCGAATTTCCAAATCAAACTCTTGTAGTAATAATACCCAAAGGATCAATCGGGGTTTCGCGTCTTTTTTCTCCATCAAGTATCAACCGCGCTATGGTCCGAGTACACAACCACATTGCTTCCCCAAATATATGAGCGAAACTTGTCCAAAGCATACACCACCGCAAGCAACTCCTTTTCGGTTGTGGTGTAATTCAGTTGCACCTCAGACAAAGTTTTGCTAGCATAATAGGTTATCACCGGCTTTTTATCAACCCGTTGACCCAAAACTGCCCCAATTGTCGTGTCACTTGCATCACACATTATCTCGAACGGCTTTGACCAATCTGGTGGTTGCAAAATAGGAGCTTTGACCAACTGTTCAAAACATTGAAAGCTTGCAAACATTCATTAGTAAACTCAAATGGGACATCTTTTATCAACAAATTACATAAAGGTTTAGTAATAACACTAAAACCTTTAATAAATCGTTGATAAAAGCCCGCATGTCCCAAAAATGATCTCACCCCTTTTACATTTTTAGGCGGAGGCAAAGATGATATTACCCGAATTTTTGCCTTATCCACCTTCATCCTTTTTTCTGAAATCACATGACCCAACACAATCCTCTCTTGGGACCATGAAATGACTTCTTTCCCAACTTAGCACTAAATTTTTCTCGACACGTCTTTTTAAAACTTTTTGCAACTCATCAAGACAAGACTCAAAACTAGTGCCGAAAATGGAAAAATCATCCATAAACACCTCAAGCGACTCTCCAACCATGTCCGAGAAAATACTCATCATACATCGTTGAAAAGTTGCCGGGGCGTTACACAAGCCAAAGGGCATTCGCCTAATAGCAAAAGTGCCATAAGGACAAGTAAAAGTGATTTTGTGTTGGTCATCGTAAATTTGACGTGATGTTGAAGTCTCACGTAAATTTAATCCAATTACAACTAATTAGCTAGCGGTAAGTGGGTATCGAACTTAGGGAGTTTGTGGAAAATGTGTTTACTATGTAGCTTTCTAATTAACTAAGTTAAACTAAACTGCAGAAAGTAAATTCAGAGATTTTGAATGTTTGGTTTTTAAAACTAAGATTAACTAATTAATTTGCAAGAGAAAGATTTGGTTTGTAAACAATTTAGAGACAAATGACCATCTTAGGTTCCGGTTTCCATTAACAATTGTGCAAAATCCAACTAGAAAGAGTTACATAGACATAACTCATGCATAAACAGTAGTTGTGATAAAAGGGAACGAAGTACTCGGATTAGATAAACGCGAGGTTGTTACCCGATGACCAATCAATCAATATCCAACCCTAACCCCTCCTGTGATATCTCGATTGTCAACGACACCAAGAACGTACGGTTTAGACTAAGATCAATATATTAATCAACAACTTACAATCAACCATTTATACACCATAATAAACATAGCAAATAACCAAGTTCATTATTCTAGAATACGATTTAACACAGAAAAGTCATAAAGAAACCTTCACCTTAGATGATCACCGATGAGTTTAGCCGCTCATGACTTGGTGAATCATCATAACATTCAAACAAGTGTTCAAGAAATCAAAATAACAAACCGAAATGTTTAGAATTGCTCACAAGCCAAGAAAAACACCCAAATTCGCCCCCACACTGCTGTAAAACGTCTCCAATGATAAGATATCCCAAAAGTCACCATAAAACTAATTAATATGGCAATTACGAGATTTCTGCAGCTCCGAGCTCGGAAATTCCTACGGCCCTTGGAATCTGTCTTACGGCTGAAATTATATGCAATGAGGGCCGTAACCTACGGCCCTGGCCATAGGCTACGGCTGCGCCTGGAAAACCCTCTTTTGCCCTTATCATCAAACGTTTCTTTCTCACTTTGATCCCGCAAGGTACAATCTCTCATCCAAGCATCATAATACCGCACGTTAATGCCCTTTTCACCTGAAACACCAAACATACCGTAGTTACCATATTCTGGCGAATAAACCGAGTAAAGCATGAGATGTTGATCATTTTATAACATTTAAGGGTTGTCCTATAGACCACCCGTCATAGAGTTCGCCGTCTACAATGCAAAGTTCTTACAATGAAAGACCCAAAGACAACTATATATAGAGCATCAAGTTTGCTCGAACTGATGAATGACCAGGACAATTCGGGCGAACTTGTCATGTCTTCACACAAGTTGGCCGAACTTGTGCTATTACAACCATAAATATCACAAATCTAACATTTTCAAACCCTAATTACACAGACTCGATCCAAGACCTAGACAATAGACATCATGTATCAACAAACTCCCCCTAGGATATTGTCGCAGTCTTGATCGTCTTCAATCTTCAACCTCTTCCAAAGAAGTTCTTATACGACTTTCTTCGTCTTTCTTGTTTAGGAATAGGCGTTTGGTCAGTAGGAGATGCCCACTTCATGAACTGAAATCTTCTAAGCCTTGCCTCTCTACCCCTTTCGTGTATCTTCTCGAGACGCTTTTCCTCTTTCAAGAACTCTTCTCTTTCTAGCTCTCTCCATCTTGATTCCCACATATGACCAGAGTTAATACCATGTGCATAGCATACGTTGATCACACCTTGGTATTGTTTTGCTTGGACTTCTTCACGTTTATCGAAACAAATCTTGTTGAAGAACAAACACTTCACATCTTCTCTTGAACAGTTAACTAGCCACATCGGGTCTAGTATACGTATAGTTCGCCATAAACCCCAAATTCTTCTACGTTCAATGCATTCCGGATCTTTTTCCTTAGTGATATCCCATGTTTCGTCAGCCCGTAATACTATCATTGCTTCGCTTGTTTCAGGATCCGTTTGCCACCACAAGAAGTTAGGATGAGAATCTTGTTCAATAGGCTTTAGTGGCATGTTCTTCATCGCTCTTGCCTTTCAATCACCAAAGTAACATCTTTAACACCCGTCTTTTGTCCATCTTGATTCTACGTTTCGGAATGAACGGCTTCCATAACTCAAAACCTCTTAAAGCTTCAAACTTAATAACCCTCCATAGCCGTTGTTCGTTGAACTTCATCTGAAGACTGATGTTTCTCGTTTGTACTAACTCTTCAACATCCCAAAATGGTACGTCTTTATATCAACAAGATGTCTGAAGTACTGAACCCCGAATTCTATCTTGATAGCATACACGTCAAGTTCTCTAATCCACCCCCAACTCAGAATATCACCAAGAGATTTGTCTTTGTCACGAGTAAAGAACGCCAGTGGTTGCTTGAACTTTCTTTCTTTAGGCATTTATGTAAACCACGACTTCTTCGCTTCAGCAATCTGTTCTTTCGTATAATGTTTAGGGTTATTCCCTTCTTTCACCACTTCGTGAATCTTTTGCTTTAATAAATTCACATCAATCTGACTCATGATTTCTTCAATCGTAGGAAAACTGTCAGTATTGATACCGGAATACTTTTCTGCTTAATCATCAGAAGTCTCTTCAAAGATAACACGATCATAATCATCGGCTTCTGATACACGCTTGTAGACATACTCCTTTGGTTCAAATGTTTTTATATTCACCAACTCTTCTTCAAAATCAAACTCAAATGAATCAGCATCAACTTCGAACATTTTAGCCAATTCTTCCTTTGTGTAGTTTTGAAATCAATGCCCAAGCTGTTAGTTAACACTTTCTATAGCCCGGCAAACCATCTATCATTCTGATCTCGTTCAGATCTAAGCTCAGCTATCTCTTTCTCCAATTGTTCATTTGTAGCACTCAGACTGTCAACCGTTGCTTTCATATAGCCTCTGTCATATTCGAGAAATTTCACTTTGTCTTACAGATTTTCTTTTTCAACCATACTCTGCTTCACTTTATTCTCCAGAGCTTCTTTTTCAACTTCATTCTGTTTGAGTTTATCTTCCAGAGCTTTGATTCTTTTCTCTAACATATCAACTGGAGTATCTTCAAACCAATTCGAAAGATCTTCAGCTGTGACAGGATGAGTAATATTATCTGGAATATCGCCGAAAGCATCTTTAAACTCTTTAGCTCTAGCACTATGTGGAATAGACTGCTTTGATCTTGGAGGAGTCACTTTAGGAGTACCCTTTGTAGAGTTTTTGGTGTTGATTGAGGCATACTCTGAACCGGCACTTCAATAACAATCGGTGGTTCTTGTGTTGCAGTCGCCGGTGGCACTTGTGCTTCAAAAATAGGTATCTCTTACAAATTAGAAATAGGAGGTTCTTGTGTAGCTCCTTTCCTACTTTTCTGACTCAGATATCTGCGACTTTGAGGCTTTTTCTTTCCATGAGTACTAGGAGAACCCGTAGTTTTTTTTAATCTCCAGCCTTTGACTTAGAGCGCTTTGATTTCTTCTTAGGTCTATCTTCATCAGAAATCTCATCAGAACCGGTTCATACAGATCTTCACCGCGCCTTTTCAAACGTTCTTCTTCTTTTTCTTTCTCTGCTTCTCTCCGTCTAATGTCAGCAGAGTCTTCAGAAGATTCATCTTTATCGGAAGTCGCTGAAATAACATCATCATGTTCTCCACCAGCAGTACCAGCCTCAACTTCTTGGCTATCAACATTAGCTGCAGCGCTTGAACCTTCAACATCTGAGGATTTTCATCAGGCTCATCTATCAACATGGTTTCCACTTTCTTTGATGCCCTTTTTCGTTTCGGCTTCTCAATAACAACCACTTTCTTGATATACCAATCACCTCTTTTTCCTTTGAAATTCTTTAGCAACTCAACCTCATCTTTATCGTCTCCGCTGCCATCCTTTCTCCATTTATTCTCAGGTGGTGAGACGTAATCAGCTTTAACTATCGAACCAAACACAGGTTTCGAAACAGGAGCAGAATCTTGCTTCTGATATATCTTGAGCTTCTTCAAAGTTGTTTCATCCATGTGGCTCCGATAAAGAATATCATTCGGATCTTTAACAATGTTCTGAAACTTATCATCTATCAGCATCTGAACAAACCTCGGATACATCACCAGTCTATCATTTCCCATATTCTTCGACATAAACTTGAGAATCACTTTCGAATAGTTGAACTTCTTGTTGAGCACTAACGCTGTCACCATACAGGGCATGTAATCCTGAATATCGTCTAACCCTGCTTTCCTGTGACTGGAAGCATGAATAATAGCGTGAATAAGAATCTTATACGGTAGAGGAACACTGCCTTCCTTCAGAGTTGGTTCATTCGCATGCCCTTTGTATCCCATTCTATAGAAACAACCTTTCACCATTCTCTCCTCAAGCTAATTGGATCATTAGTGTTATCGTTGAATTCAAGAACCTTCGAATATCATCTTCGGTGATCACAATCTCCTTGTCTTCATTACCAACACGAATACAACTTAGTCACATTGTTTCTTCGTCATAAGATGTTGCCTTCCAGAAAAGATATACGTGTGATCTATAAACGACATGTCTGTCGGTAATCGCCTTTCTAATTGGAATTCTCCCCAAAACTCTAGAATCTCCAAAAAAGCAGCCAGCGAGGGATAAATCTTTTCATCCAGCGAGATACAGGTGTTGTGAAACTTATTAAACGAAAGGTGGATATTCTGCGGACAAGAAAATCAAGCAATTTAGACAATTTTCACAATTTTTCAAACACAATACATCAAGTTCGGGCGAACTTGACATAGCAACACATTACCAATTACAAACAACTTCGCTCGAACATGTAATTCACAATTTAGTTTTCTAATTTAGACAAGTTCAGGCGAACTTGTTGTCATTTCAAAATTTTATCATGTTTAAACAAGTTCGGGCGACTTGTTATGATTACAGGATTTATCCAGGGATTAGAAACAACTTCGTCGAAGATGTGATTTTTCAATTTTATTCAATTATGATGACAATTTCGCCCGAAGTTGTCTCAAAACAACTTCAACAAGTTCGGGCGAACTTGTCATCTTCCCCAATTAACCCTGCAACACCAACAACAGTCCAATGTCCGAATTTATGGTTTGTTTATGATATTAACATGATTATTAATATTTTTTACCAATCAATTTTGTTCAACACATCCTAGATCTACTGATTTTAACATGATCGGTCCAATCCAGTTCAAACTCATCGAATTAATGGCGTTTTAAGGATGTTATACCTCTGCCATTAATATAAGTGTGCCAATCACTTATATCAACTCTTAATTTGGACAGCACAACGGTACAAATCTTGCAAAATCACAGATCTCACTATTCGCACTTAAGTTCGCTCGAAGTGCAGAAAATCAGATGAAATGATATTTTGAGCGAACTTCCTTATATATACTCAGTCAAGTTCGGGCGAAATTGACTCTCAAACATAAATTCTAATTGAATAAGTTCACTCGAAGTTGTGTTATAGTGAAAACATTTTCAACTAGCAACTTCACGAACTTGATCAAAACCAATTTCAAAAATTTTCACTTTTAACCCTGAACTTTCACATGTTTACCAGTTATGAAAATCTACTCAGTTGACCAAGTCCAAGTTAATGACCTCAGTTAACCGATTTGTCAGCCTAGTCCAAGTTAATGACCCCGGTTTGACCCGTTATGAACAAACGGATGGTTTTTCTCCAAATTTAAAGTTCCAAACTAATGAACTTTTCATCTTTTTCGTGTATTTTGATTTTTTCAGATTAGCTCCCAACTCGTTCTCATCAAGATTTCCAACAACTTGCACAATTCCGAACTTCGAAGATCCGCTTTCCATCATTGGCTGTTGAAAACAATGTAGAAACAAAAACTTTTTGAATTTTCAAAAGTTTATGCTAAAACACACATTTAAAATATTTTTGGGTTTAAATCTGAAATCAAATAAACTATGTACAAACATATTTACAGACATATTTTTGTGAGTTCGTGTCTAAGGATCATATCAGTTTGATTGAGACGTATCACCAGTACCATTGACCTTTTGATGACTTTAAGTTCTAAACTTGTTTACCTAGATTTTCGATATGTTTGTCCACTTAAACTTCGACACATTTCTCAATTGTTCCAAGATATCTTAGTTAGAATTATGAAACTTGACTCAACTATGGTTCCCATCTCAGAATATACTCCTGTATCAAGATTCCCCAGATTTCATCTTACAAGTGAGTATAGTGTAATTGATATTTGTATCTGGGTTATGCGAAGCCTTGAGAGCTCAAATTAATACTACCGTATCGACAAAGAGATCAAGTCTCGACTTTAAGGTGTGTTCCAAAGATGGAATCTTTTAAGCACTGGAATTGATTAGATCTTTCGATCCTTTCAATTTTGCTGCAGTTTAGGTTTTTTAGCAAAAGCATTATAGAAGTTCTAGGCTATTGCTTTCGCAAAATCAAAAGAACTTATATAATACCCAGATATCAATCATCTATAAAGACCTCGTATCTCAGAATCAGGCAATCTCTCAAACGAAATTTCGGAGTACTAAGTCTATATATCCGAGAGATGTTAATCCACAAGTTTAAGCAGTTGTAAAATTTAGTTTATATCCCGGAAACAATTTACTAAACGTGTAAAGCCTATCGATACATCCACAGTAAGACTTGTTTAAACCTTTTTTAAACTTTACAAATCCTTAGCATACTATGATAGTCCACTGATGAACTGTCATTTCCTTTTTTACACAATTTTTTTTTGTCTTTTTCAAGTTTTTGTGCTTTCTGATTTTTCATATGTTTTTGTATTTTCTCGTTTCATTTCTCCCCCTAAAACAAAAACATCTTTTTGTATTTTAGTTTTTAAGAAATTCTAATCCTAAAAGGTAACAAACCAATGAGGATCAAAGAACTCGTCGTCCGAACGATATTCAACCTCTGTTTCCGCACGTCAAAAGATTTTTTATACTGTTAAGTCTCATTAAATATTTAAACAGTGAAAGACTAAAAGGTTTGGTATAAAAATCAGCTTTTTGTTCACGGTGTGGATTTTCTCAATTCGTACCAATCTTTTTTCGTAGCAATCACGAATAAAGTGGTATCGAATCTCGATATGTTTTGTTCGAGAGTGATGAACTGGAATTTTAGTTATGTCGATTGTTGCCTTATTGTCTACATATAATGGAGTGTCAAGAATTGCAATCCATAGTCTCTCATCTGTTGTTGTATCAACAAAAGTTGTGAACAACAACTGGAAGCCGAGATGTACTAAGCCTCACAAGTAGAGAGGGCGATCGTGGTTTGTTTCTTGCACTGCCAAGTTACTAGTCGAGTTCCGAATAATTGGCAACCGGTCGTCGTAGACTTTGCGTTCTTTTTGTCAACACCGAAATCAGAGTCTGCATATCCCGTCAGATCAAAGTTGTCATTCTTCGGGTACCACAAGTCCATGCTTGGACATCCCTTCAAGTATCTGAAAATACGCTTCACGATCTGCATGTGAGATATTTTGAGACTTGACTGATAACGTGCACAAAGGCAGGTAGGATACATTATATCCGGGCGAGATGCCGTCAGATACATGAGTGATCCTATCATCGACCTGTAAAGAGTATCATCAACTTTGGTTCCGGTTGCATCGATGCAAATTTCGTGATTGAGTGCCAGAGGAGTAGATAACGGCTTCGTGCTATCCATCTCAAACTCCTTCAAGATATCATGAACATACTTGGTTTGGTGGATAAAAATACCGTCTGGCAACTGATCAACTTGCAATCCGAGGAAGAATTTCATTTCACCCATAGAGCTCATCTCGAATTTCTTCTTCATGATTTTTTCAAACTCTTTGCAAAGATCATCATTTGTCGAACCAAATATGATGTCAACCACATAAATTTGTACGATAATCAGATGACTTCCAACTTCTCTAGTAAATAGCGTACCATCCACTGTTCCTCTAATAAAGCCGTTGCCAACAAGATGTTGAGATAACGTCTCGTACAGGCTCTCGGGGCCTGATGGAAACCGTACAATGCTTTATCCAGAAGATAGGCTTTCTTTTTGTTCAGCGGATCGACAAAACCCGGTGGTTGGTCGACGTACGCTTGCTCTCGTAGCTTACCGTATAGAAAAGCGGATTTCACATCTAATTTATACACTTTAAACCTTTCCAAGCAGCAAATGCAAGGAAAATGAAAATGGATTCCAATCTTGCAACTGGTGCATATACTTTTGTATAATCAATTCCTTCTTGTATGGAATCCTTTGACAACGAGCCGAGCTTTGTTGTGCACTATAACTCCACGATCATTGCACTTGCACTTGAAGACCCATTTAGTATCTATCGCCTTTTGATTCTCCGGAAGGTCAACAAGTTTCCATACCCCTAGCTTTTCGAACTGTAATAATTCTTCTTGCATCGCAAGCACCCAATTTTCATCTCCCAAAGCTTCAGTAACATTCTTCGGTTCAATCTGGGATATGAAGCATGAATAATAGCAATACTCTTGAGTCGAAGCTACTCGAGTATAGAAACAACTCAAAGCTTTGTTGATGTGGCTCCTTGTTCTTACGACAATTTGCAATTCACCAATTATGGAATCCGACAGGTGGTATGAGTAAGATCTCGGTATCACCTCACTTGGAACATCAACAGTACTCTCCTGATTAGAAATATTCAGATCAACCACTGATTCAACTGCAGGAGCACTAGAAGACGCTTCATTTCAAGTGCTTGGGCCAGTAGATTGATTCAACTTACTTGTGATATGCTCAGATTCTTCGTCAGAACAAGATTCTCCATCATCATCAAACGTCGGAGCCTCTTCAGAGTTGGAACTATGTGCTTGAGAAAGATTGGGTTCTTCTGTAGCATTTACTGGTTCTGTAGCCGGTGTCACTTGTTCAGCATGTGTTTCTTGAACACCGTTACTGCTTGGACCTGTACTAGAAGAAGATGATCCAACAGTTGGTTGATTAACCACTATTGGTCTGATAATCTACTCTTGATTAGCCAACTGATGTAGATAATATAATACAGCAATGTCTTCTTCAGAAGGGTCTTCTGGTAAGTCAAATGATTTCCACAATTCACTATAATTGAACAACCAAGCATCGCCTGCTCTTTGAATTGGAGTTGTATAATGAAAACAGTCGACGTGCTGGGATTCTACCACTCTTCTCAGACTTGGAAGATATACTCTCTTGAGTGGACTTGCGTAGCCGACAAAGAAAGCATCTATCGATTTGGCACCAAATTTTCCGTCTGAATCAATAACTGTACAAGGTGCGCCAAACGGTTCTAAATACTTCAGATTGGGTTTCCTTTGGTTTAGCAATTCAAAGCAAGTCTTCTTGGTAGGTTTGACTGTCAAGACTCTGTTCAATGTATAGCATAGTTCTTCACTCCAGAAACTGACAGAAAGCTTTGAATCTGCAAGCATAGTTCTTGCTGCTTCTATTAATGTTCTATTCTTCCTCTCAGCTACTCCATTTTGTTGCGGAGTGTATGGAGCACTGAATTCATGTAATGCCTTTGTCGTTGCAAAATTCTTTCATTCGGGCGTTCTTGAATTCTGTACCATTATCGCTTCGGATACTTCTAACAGGGAGATGGTACAGATTTTCAATCTTCCTGAAGAGGATCATAAGATTATCAAATGTTTCATCTTTGCTCTCTTGGAAGAAGACGCATGAAAATCTTGAATAATCATCGGTGACGACAAGACAATAAAGATCTCAAGATATACTCTTCACATTCACTGGACCAAAGAGATCCATATGCAGTCTTTCGAGCGACAGCTTGATGGAGTTAAGAATCTTTCTCGTATGAGACTTTTTAACTTGCTTTCCTTTCTTGCATTCCAGACAATTATCAGTCATGTGAAAGCATCTAAGATTCACTCCTTCAACTAAATCATTGTGAACCAAGTGATTCATCTTTCCGATGTGTATATGACCCATCTTTCTGTGCCAAAGAATTGATTCCTTCTCTATAGCCTTCGTTACGAAACATTGAGCCGACTTCAAAGTAGTAGTAGCAATGCTCATATCCAGCACATAAAATCATTCTCACGAGGAGCACGCATGAGAATCCACTCTTCTGGAATCTTAAAACCCGGTTTAATAATCATGCACTCCTTATCATTGAAATGGGTGGTAAACTGCTTATCACAGATCTGAGAAATACTAAGAAGATTGTTCTCTAGCTCAGTGATATAGTTGATCTTATCAATTGACACCACACCATTTGATAGCTTTCCCTCTGCAACGATTCTACATCCTTGATTACACACGAATCCCACGTACCCTCCATTGATTGCTTTTATATCAAAGAGTAAGGCACGCATCCCAGTCATGTGACGTGAAGCTCCGCTATCCATAATCCACTTTGACAAGATGGATCTTGGGAGCCCCTACACATGCAAAAGAAACTATTTAAAGAGGGAAACCCAAGCCTTTCCGGTCTTGGGTGGATTCGGATAAACATCTTCGTAATCACTTTCATATTCATCTTTGTAATCAAAATCGCCATCAAACATCTCCTCCAATGTCAACTTTGAAAACTTTTCAATTTTATCTTCCTTTTTTTTGTTTTGAAAGATCCCTTTTTAATTTTGGAAAAACATTTTTGAGAACCCCCTTATCGGTCACTCTTTCTTTGGAATCTTTAACATTTACTGAATCAGTTGGTTTGACATTTTCAATTTTTACTGATCTAGACATTGCACTTTCATATGATGATGAGGTTTTCTTTGCAACCCAAGCTTGAGATTTCATTCGAGTTTTCTTGATGTAAAATTTTGAATCTTTGTTCTCATTTGATTTAGAAGTTTCACCTTTTTCAAAAGTTGATTTCTCAATTTTAGATTCTCTTTTAGGTTTCACTTCTATGTTAGATTTATTATTTTGTTTTAAGATCATGATTGGCTTTACGATCTCTGGATGCTTAAGTTTCTCCTCATCTGAAGTTTTCTTTCTTCGTTGATACATAGGCTTTGATTTCGGACACTTGCGTGGACCAACTTCATTGCATTTGAAGCAAGTCCGAGTATCAGTAGAATGTCCACTGTGGTTTTACTCCACTTGTGGGTTTAGCCTTATCACGAAGTTCTTTTTCCTTCTTAAACTCATCGATCGATTGCTTTCCAATCGAATTCTCTTCCTGAACCGTGTTTGTCCCAAATACGAATTTCATGTTTTTATTCTTATATTCGTGAAATCATGACTTTTGTTTCTTTTTCGGTTCATCTTCTACTTCCAAACCCAAACCCGCTCTCCTATTCTCAGGAAAGTTAACACCATTCCTTCGGTAGTTGTTATAATTTTTCTTGGGTTTTGAGTAAAACTTTTTTCTCATTCTTCTCTAGATTATCTGATGACACTTCAACAAGTTTGAATAGTTTATCAATCTGATCTTCTTTCACATTCCGAATTGGAAAGCTATCGTCAAAATATAGTCTATCAGAGTCCTTAACTTTGTACATTACAATGTTAGGATCATCACTCAGGCTATTTTCCGATGAAGTATCTTCATTTTCAGATTGTGACTCAGAACTATCTAAACTCGAGTCGGCGGTTTCAAAGCTGCCATCGTCAGAATCATTTCCCAAAACATTTTCAGCCACATTTTTCACTACTGATTCACTGTCATCATTAGATGTCGTGTAGACTGCATCAATGTTCTCTGGCAACTTATCATTTGTTTCTGATAAAAGTGTTACATTAAGTGCCTTCTCAATCCCATTCACTTTCTTGCGGCAATAACTTGCGCACAATGGAGGTGGAACATTGCTATAATCTCCACGCTTCTTACCTTTTGGTTTCACATCATTTTCTTCCGACAGAATTGTTGGAAGAATATGATCGATGACATTAGCGTTCGTAGTGTAACTGAGCAACAAATGTCTTCCTCGTTCAGTTTCAATTTTCAAATTCTTGAAGCTCATGTTTTGTTTCAGCAATGGTATTAATGTACATATTAATTGCTTCTTGTTTTTCAAGAACCGTTGCTTTTAACATTCTTATTGTGGCACCTTGTTCTAAGTTAGCTTTTTCAGAATTGCTATAAGTGCCTTTCATCTTATCATAAGCTTCCTTCATTGTGCGATAATCGTATCTAAAATTTTCATTATGCACAACCAATTCGCTTATGATTATAGATTTCTCAGCACATTGCTCACAAGGTTTTGTGCACTTTGTGCAAGGTTTTTCAACCTCCACAACTTTCACAACTTCTTTCTCAATCACCTTTACCTCTGAACCCACCTGTTTCAGATTGGCCATCATTGCTTTGTCAGCAATCTTTGTGAGGTTTTCTTCATTCATATCCTTTGTCACATCAATGATCTCTTTGATATCCGATTTCTTTTCTTCAATCACCTGCTCCTGAGTCGCAGCACCAAAGCAACCTACAAAACTAGATTGAAGGTTAGGAGGAATAATGTTCTTCATCTTTGTCTCATGATAGATCATCTCCTCTTCTTCTGTTATTTGCAAATACTCTTCTAAGATTGCATTCTCAAGAGCTGCATCAACTACCATTGACTCGGAATCATCCACGGTCTCTGCCATTAGTGCAACTCCAATCTTCTTGCCAACATAATTATTCCAGTCAAACCCTTCGTCTTCATGAAACACAACTAGAGCTTTCTCATTTGTCTTCGACGAATTGTCTTGTACTTCCACTTGAGTTTTCTTTGGATATGGCTTGTACTGCAACGCTTTCTTGTAATAGTCATTGTTGTTGCCAAAAGGACTTTGATTGCCGCTTGCTTCTTGATTTGTGCACTCGTGTTTGAAATGCCCCTTTTGTCTGCATTTGAAGCACGTTACTTACGACTTATCAAATCCAAGCTTATTGCTCGAATTTCCAATCTCTCTTCCAGTAAGCGCGACAAACTTTGTGACTCTTCTGAGAATCGATGCTAAGCTCCACTTGATATCCATCAATTCTAACTCCTCTTCATCAACCTGATCGTAATCCTCAGCAGTCATCTCTAGATTTCCAATCTTTCCTGCAACTAAACTTTCATATGATTCAAGCACAGTTGCAAGGAGTGCTATATGTTGTTTGGCCACTTGTTTAAGGAAAATGTTCTTTAGATTGACCGCAATGTTGCACAGAAATACATTTGAATCAGTACTAGAATGATTTGTCTGATTTGTCTGATTAGGTTGATTCTGGAATAGAGAATTTGAACTAGCACTCGAATATCCTGTATTCGGAGGACTCTGATCATAACTCGGGTATGATTGAGTGTTCGGTTGACTTTGGAACGAATGATTCGAAGAATTCATATTCGCACTAAACGTTGTTTGAATTTTTGGCTCGAAATATCCTGAACACCTCCTCGGTAGTACAGACTCATGTCTTGCACAACATAGCATTCTTCGATTTTGCCATTTTTAGCATCTCCATTTCATGTCCCTCCAACTTGTCAATAAAATTGATAACTTGTAATGCCTCCAACTCGGACCATTCTTCAAAACCAATAAGTAGGTCGTCCTCTCCCCCTCGGGAAGTGCATCAGCCAATTTATCAATCGTTTCTTCATCAGTTTTATGAATATCGTGTCTTCGCATCTGAACCATCAAATGACAATATCTATCAATCATCTGCTTCATGGTTTCACCGTTGATCATCGTGAAAATATCAAACTCTTTCTTGATTAATTCCTTCTTGCTTTTAATCATCTCAGCACTTCCCAGATATTTTCCACATAATGCATTCCACAGCATCTGTGACGTTTTGCATTTAGGTAGCAAGATCAAGATGTCTTCTTTCACTGATTGTTGTATCAGACTTATCATCTTCTTCTCTGTCACATATCCATCTTTAAGTTCTAGCGTAAACTTACCAATGAAAGATCTTGATCACGTTCATCTTTTGGCCACGTATATCCGGTTTGAACAGCAACCCAACTGTAGAAGTGATTTGCTTGAACCCAGTTCACGAACTTTACTTTCCATCCTTCAAATTCATCCATGCTCATCAACTTTGGCGGCTTAACCGAAGTTCCCATCTCATTATCCAGATTCATCTGGTTCACCGCGTTTGCATTTGCATTCGCATTTGATGTAGAAGCCACTGTTGAAGCAAAGGCGTTATGGAAATCATCCATTTTGTCAAACTGAAGATTTTAACTGAAACACGTTCAAAAACACTTGAAGATTGATTAGCAAATTGACAAGTTCGGGCGAACTTATGCACAAAACAATTTTCAGATTTAGTTTTAACAAGTTCGGGCGAACTTGTGTAAAAATTTCAGAAATTTTCACTTGAGAACAAGAACTTGTGATGATTTTTGAAAAACTTTCAAGTTTACCAAGTTCGGACGAACTTATGAGAAAATTTCAACAAAATTTTGACAAGTTCGGGCGAACTTAATCAAAAATCTGTGAAATTTCAACAACTTCGCGTGAAGTTGTTTAAAATCAACAAAAAATGATGATTTTAAGCCAAGTTTGGGCGAACTTGATGTATAAGTTCGAGCGAAGTTATGTTATCAAACATGGTTTTTTGACATTTTTGCCATGAAATATATTGAATTTGGTTCTGAAACTTTCAAGGGTTTGTTATTAGGTGATTATGTATGACATATTCAAATTTTAGCCATTTTTAACCATAGGTTCATCATTTTTGTGAAAAAGTGTAGAAAAATGAAAGAAATGGTAGAAATAGAGAGTGTCTTGTGTAGATCTCAGCGAATTAGGTATCCATGGCTCTGATACCACTTGTTAGGATCGCTCCTCCACTGCATAGGAACCTAATTTGTATCTAAAGTCATTGTAAGCGGAAATTACGTGACTTGTTAATCGAATACACAAGATTTACTGTTTAAAGATCGGTTTATTAATGTCCAAAAGTATTACATGTGATTTCCAAACCGACAGAGCTTCACCGTCTACAATGCAAAGTTCTTACAATGAAAGACCCAAAGACAACTATATATAGAGCATCAAGTTCGCTCGAACTTATGAATGACCAGGAAAAGTTCGGGCGAACTTGTCCTGCCTTCACACAAGTTCGGCCGAACTTGTGCTATTACAACCATAAATATCACAAATCTAACATTTTCAAGCCCTAATTACACATACTCGATCCAAGACCTAGACAATAGACATCATGTATCAACACAAGTCTTAGTACTTGTGAGGGTTTAAACTACATTCTATCCGGTTACCACTTAATCTAGCGTACCGATCGTTTTCTTTATATTATAGTTAACCGGTCTAAGTTATGACTTGAATAGGACCCGTTAACATTCTAGTTGGTTATTAAACCATTCATTCCAGACTAGGGCATCCAGTTAAATTGCAACCTTACTTGTCATTTTGTTTGAATGGTTGTGCTTATATATAGTCTTGGATTGTAACATCCCAAATCGCGTATAACAACAACACGCGGCGGAAACACTTGGGGAGTCACGTTACAAATTGTTTCACAACACATGGTACGTAAAGTTTTGTTTTATTGAATTATCGAATTATATTGTCTTGGAATAACGGAAAATGAAATACAATCAAATCGTCTTTCAAATTGTAAGTCACTAAGGCCCGCGTCCATCCTATGTGAAGTATGCGGCGACAATCATCACATAAATAAACCTGAAACATATGTGAAAATAGGTGCATCAGCATAAAAAATGCCAGTGAGTAACATAGGTTTTGTGATTAGATTCATGGCTTTGGATGTTTTAAGAAAAGAACATACGTTTTCAAATAAATAGCCATGAATCCTCGCAAAAGTTTAGTACCTAAAATACTTTTCTTTTTGATAAAAAAAAGGGTTTATAGTATATACGAAATATACTTTGGTTTTGAAACAACAATAAAGATAGTATATCAAAATATTCTTTGGTTTTGAAATAGTTAAATTGATAGTATATTAAAATATACTTGTGAAAAGATAGATTTAGTAATATATCAAAATATACTTTGGTTTAAGAATATTAAAATTTGGTAGTATACCAAAAATATACTTTGGTTTAAGAATATTAAGATTTGGTAGTATATCAAAAATATACTTTGGTTTTGAATAAAAGAATCGGTAGTATATCAAAATATACTTTAGTAATCAATAAGAGAATCGGTAGTATATAAAACTATACTTTGGTTTAAGTACAAGAGATTCGGTAGTATATCAAAATATACTTTTGTAGTATATCAAACTATACTTTAAAACAATATCACATTGGTAGCATATCAAACTATGCTTTGGAAGTATATCGAAATATACTTTGATTGTGATTTGGTAGTATATCAAAATATACTTTGGTTTCAAAAATCAATAAAAGATAAATTTTTATGGCTTTAATTAGGAAACCTTTGTAAACACACATTGTGGTCGTTTGGTAATACATTCAAACCTGGGTATATCAGACTATACTTTGGTGACTATAGATTTGCCACGAAGGCAAAATCTATTTAGTTTAAACTTGGTTTTTGACATTCCATACAACAAAATTGGGGTGTCAAATCCTATAGCGCTATATCGTACTAGCAATCGGCTTGATCATTGTTGATGAATGTATAAGAATAAATATGCACCAATAATAGTCTTACAAACTTTGAAAATCATTATATAAGCCATAGGTAATGGTTTCAATTCGTTAAAGGATGAGTATTATGTATGCGAAATCATATAGCTTTGGAATCGTGAAAATAGTGAATAGGCACATATGAATCACACCAAAACATTTGAAAAGCATAAAATAGGGGACTATGTACTCACCTAGGATTGCGTATAAGCCTTCTATGAATGTGTAAACAAAGCCCAAAATATCCAGGAATCAAGTGTGTCCTAACATCGGGTAACTATGTTAAAATACGGGACATAATCAGGGGAATCGGATAGAATGAGGTTTTATAAGCCAAATGAGTGTTGGACTCATATGAAATGGTTTAACAAACTCAACATTCTGATTTGGAATGAATCCTAAGTGCTTTTGACCCGTTAAGGTAGTTTATGCTACTTTAACGTGTCCTTTGCGTAAACGCGTGTTCGGATGATTAAATATGTCGTATGATAAGTATTAAATGCCCAAACATGTTTAAAAATGTCATTACATCACTTAATATGTCCAAAAGTTGGTTACATATGCTTAAAATGGATTTATGCATAAAAAGGGTATTTTGGTCATTATTAAAGAACATAATAGCGACTTATCATATAACTAACCAAACGATGTGACCATAAGGTATACCTCAGTAGGTTATTCCCTATGCAACTATGGTCACAAATATGTGTTTGGTCGGATCCTAAGATCGACCAAACGGGTCGGATTCGAAAGTCAAAGCGGTGGTCAAAACCGCTCGACTTACAACCCAAATAAAGCACTAAACTAGAAGTGACGAGTTAGACATGTCAAACATGTCTAACTAAGTTTATAAGCTTATTTGGTATCAAAACTTGGTGTTTTGATACCCAAAAATAGTTCCATCATAAAAATGCACATAATGTGCATTTTGACGGAAAATTTGACTCGTCACTTCGACTAGTAAACATGGTAATCGGAAGGTGTAATCTCTAGGGATCATAACCTTCGTGATTACAATCACGTTGCAAAGTTCAATTGAACTTTGACTTGACCAAAAATGGTCAGAGCCGAAAGTGAAACAGAAAGTCAACTGTTTGACTTTAGCTCAAAATAAGCTAAAATAAAGAACAAGACTATGAAAGAACACTTACTTGTGTTCAAGGAAAACAAGAATACTCACTATGGGCCTCCAAAGGGAAGCAAACTCCAATATGAGCAGATAGGAGGAGAAGAAGGAAATGAGCAAAGAAAAATGAAATATTTCTTGGCTATTTATAGTCTTTAAAGGTTCACAAGATCATAACAAGTGTCCAATGTGTTGTCATGATCCTAGGAGGGTCATAACATGTGTCAAATGCAGGCTAGAATGTGGCAATTTCGTAAACTTGGAGCCCAAGACAAGGAAGGAGAAGCTTCCAAGTAGCAATTTTGCTGATCTGGAACCCCTTACAGACCGTATGTGGTTGTGTCTTACGTTCCGTAAGGCCTAGTCTGGGGCAGAAGTTTGAAAAATCGTAGGAATGGCCCCTGAACTTGTTTTGTCGCGTTTTGACACTTCTAACACCCGTTAAACTCAGTTTTAAGCTCTATGAGGATGTTATAGCATATGTAACTTGAATTAGGCTAAAAACTATCATGGATGTCAGTTCATTCGGTTGTACGGTTGCGTTTTTTGCTTAATTACGACGAACGCTTTAACGTACTCGAAAATGACCGAAATTTCGCAACGATTGATATTTTTGCATTCTTATCAATAAAATACTAGATTTTATTGGTTACAAAAATTTTTGAATTTCTAAACATGGTACATATTCAAAATACGAGAATGGAAATAGTTTCGTAGTTTGGCGAAAATAGTCCCTGAGCTTGAACAAGTGTGTTTTTGCCATACCGAACCCTTCAAAACTTATTTCTAAGTTATGTAAAGGATATTTAGGGTATGTTTAGCTTATGTCATTGTTCCGGAGGGTACGTCTCATTAAAATGATTACGTTTGCGTAACAGTTTACGTAAAATTTCCAGAAAAGCTTTTAGGTGTCGAAATTGTACATGGACTTAAATATATGAACGTCACATGTAATTATACAAATTTCTGGGAATGAAACACAAGATTTCATTGAATTCAAAATTGTTCGAAATTGTACAATGGTTGTAAAGGCACAAATGTCACAGTCTCCTCTACTTTAGGAAATTTCGTCCCGAAATTTAATTCAGATGAAACTTGCAAAAACAGATGTGAGTGTATCGCTTTCAAATGATCCTTCGTTCCCGGAGTAAAACTCTGGGCCACGTTTGGATCCCAGCGAACTTTGTTAATTGTATTCTTCTGTCACCTATGGGTATGAGTTCAGATTCAAAAATCTAAACTTCATTCCAATAGGTAGGTGTATGACATCTTTGATTGTACCGAGCCTCAGAAGAGAGCCATGTAAATGTCAAAGTGGTATTCTTGTCGTAGCAGAACTAAAAAGAGGGTGAACTTGAAAGGGAGTGAGATTTTCGAATAACGAATGGAAGAACGTTTGTAGAGGTTTCCCATGAAGACTAGTATAGGAAACTTGTGTGTGCTCGAAGTTGGAGTCAGATAATGTAAAACAAAACTACATTGGTCAAAGTCCAGAACTTCTAGTAACTTAAATAATGCCACGCTTGCAATGTAATAAGGAAACACTTATGTATAGAAAGTACCAGCGGCGTATCCACCATGCCCTTATTACATTGTTCCCGTTTCGTTATTCTTATCACTATAGGTTCTTACACATGACAAAACTTGCTATGGTTTTCTATGCAAGGGATTTTATAATTATGTATGCATCCAATAATTACACAATTCGTTGCATAGTCTGCATAGTTCATTTTGCGATGTGTAGGGGAAAATCAAACGAATAAACATGAGATGTCTTGTCTAGACCGCCAAAGGTGTCTCTTTAACTAGATCAACAAATGATCTCTTTAAATAGACTACCAAAGAGTCTTTTTAACTAGATCATCAAATGATCTTTTTAACTAGAATAGTACTTTGGAATCCAAAGGTCTAACTATTTGCATAGAAAAGCCCTTAAGGACCTAAAATAGTACTTTGGATATCCTTCTAATAATCTAGCATATGAAAATATGGAAGATTTTATAAAGATTTGGATAGTAATCATTTTGAATCAAATCATCAACTTGTACATACGTATTATAGTACACAAAGAATCCAATCAAGGACTTTGATTTGTATTTTAATCATCCACAAGAATCTAACTATGAATATAGGAAGATCCTATAAGGATTTGGGAGTTGTGTAGCGAAAATGTTTTGAAAATTATGTACTAGGTATGCTAAGCCACATACGAAGTAAGAAATGTCTTTGAAATTCATGTACTATATGTACCACGAAATCAAAGTATGTATAATGTCATGAAAATACGAAAGTAGTCATAGGCACATCGACATATTGCATAAGACCAATTAAGGACTTATGAAAAGTACCCTTAGGTATCCAAGCAACGATTTAAAGTGGTACTTCGAGTATCTGTTAGGAGTTATAACTTGTACCTTATACTTTGTTTCTTAGAAGAAACGAGTACACAGGACTTTTGTGGAGATCGCAAGTGATCACAAAAATAGAAGAAACTACGAGAGTAGTTTGATTTGCAAGGAACCATATCCTTGGTGTCGGTATTGTAGAGGTATGTCACACATGTCACACCCCGACCCGCAGCAGAAAAGGTGATCGGGACATGATTGGGTTTTCATCAAAGCTCATGACATTTATTATAACGTTTCATATTTATTATCACAATTTTAAAGAAGATCATACAATCATATCATACAAGTTCAACATGTCCTATACATTTTTCTAGGCTTCATTATTTTTCTTCTAAGGCACTTTCCTATGTTTTCCCTGCTTCATCCTGTTCACCTGTATCATATGTAACAATGGTTTTTGGATCAACAAAAAGTTGGCGAGTGAACCTTGTTAGAAAACATTTAATATTTATTTCTTATTGTATTTAATATGGAAAAATTGTGCAATAATCATACATGAACAAACGTAAATAAAACATACAATAACAAACAAATAGCATACAATAACAAACCAATAGCATACAATAACAAACCACCTTGCATGAATATGTAATATGAATGACAATGTAAATGTTGGCAACGTCTCGTTCACGCTCATAGGTAATGGGGAACGGCTCACGCTCATAGGTAATGGGGAGCAGACGGCCTATGATGAAATGTATGTGCGATCAAGGCTCAATCAAACGGAGCCGACCGTATGTTGGCAACGCCTGGTTCACGCTCATAGGTAATGGGGATCAGCTCAACGCTCATAGGTAATGGGGAGCGGCGGCCTATGATAATGTATGTACTGAAAATGATAAATTTAATCTAAACAATAATCACACAAACAGATGATACATGTTGAATATACATTTAATCATGAATATGATGGATGCACAATAGTTTAAAAGTAATAAATAATAAGACACATGATACACCCCAAAAACGTGATTAAAACGGGGAATTTGTAGAGATTCACTCACATTGGGTGCGTTCGGTTGATGATGTTGAATGCGCACGAGTTTAGAGGATTGATCGACGAGGAAAAACTAGCCTAATTAATAACGAAAAAGTAAGGTAAATAAATGGATTTTATTAACAATTTTAATAGGATTTTTGGATATATTTTTGTGAGTTTAAGGCTATTTTCTAACTTTAAAAATGTTATTTTTAAGTATTTTTAATTGATTTTTAATTGAAATAAATAAATAAAAATAATAAAAAAATGTTGACTTTTGACCGTTGACCATAAGCGTTGACTGTTTGACTGTGACTGTTGACTGTTTGACCGGTTCTATTGTGTGTATGTATGCGCCGGGCAGGACTCGAACCCGAGACCTCCTGTACGCGTGCACGCAGCTCTACCAACTGAGCTACGTGTCTAACCCGAAATAATTCTGTTTTTAATTATATTTATACACTAATTAAGTTAATCCGAAAATCATTTATTTTAAAAAGGATTTAATGTATCGACTCGGTGCTCGCCGCAGGTCTCGAACCCGGGACCTGTGGTTTAGTTTGGCACACAGTCCACCGCTGGACTGTGTGTCTAACTTGGTAAATATTCTAGTTTTTATTATACGTCAAAAGCCGCTTCGACTTACGACCCAAATTAAAGCAATATACTAGAAGTGAGAGTTAGGACATGTCAAACATGTCTATAAGTTTATAAGCTTATTAGGTCTCAAAAACTTGGTGTTGGTTGTTTTGCTACCAATATAGTTCCATCATAAAAAATTCACATTAATGTGCATTTTGAACGGAAAATTTGATCTCGTCACTTTCGACTAGTAACATCATTGGTATCGGAAGGATGTAATCTCTAGGGATCATAACTTCGTGATTACAATCACGTTGCAAAGTTCAATTGAACTTTGACATGACAAAAATGGTCAGAGAGTGAAAAAGAAGTCAACTGTTTGACTTTAGCTCAAAAGACGACTAAATTAAATAACAGGGATAGGAAAGGAACACTTACTTATGTTCAAGGGAAAACAAGAAATTAACTCACTAGGTGCCTGCCAAAGGAAGCAAACACCTAATTATGAGCGTAGGAGGAGAAGAGGAAAATGCGCAAAGAAAAGTATGAATTATTTCTTGGCTATTTATAGTCTTTAAAAGGTTACAAGATTCATAACAAGTGTCCAAAGTGTGACATGATCCTAGGGAGGGTCATAACATGTGTCAAATGCGGTATGGGTAGAATGTGGCAATGTTCGTAAACATGGAGCCCAAGACAAGGATTAGGAGAAGCATTCCAAAGTCGAAAATCTGCAGATCTGGAACCCCTTACACAGACCGTTATGTGGTTGTGGTTTAGTTCCGTAAGGCCTAGTCTGGGGCAGAAGTTTGAAAATTGTAGGAAATGGCCTCTGAAGCTTGTTTTGTCGCAGTCTTTGTTTGTTTTGACACTTTCTAACACCGGTTAAACTCAGTTTTAGCTCTATGAGGATGTTATGCATATGTAACTAGAATTAGCTAAAAACTGTACATGGATGTCGGTTGTTCGGTTGTACGGTTGCGGTTTTTGTCTTAATTATGACGAACGCTTTAACGTACTCGAAAAATGACCGAAATATCGCACGTTTGATTTTTTTGCATTCTTATCAATAAAAATACTAGATTTTTATTGGTTACAAAAATTTTTGAATTTCTTAACATGGTAATATTCAAAATACGAGAACGGAAATGTTTCATAGTTTGGCGAAAAATAGTCCCTGAGCTGAACAAGTGTGTTTTTGCCTTTACGAACCTTCCAAAAACTTATTTCTTAAGTTATGTAAAGGATATTCTGAGGATATGTTTAGCTTAATGTCATGTCCGAAGGGTAAGTCTCATTAAAATGATTACGTTGCGTAACAGTTTACGTTACAAATTTCCAGAAAAGCTTTTAGGTGTCGAAATTGTACATGGACTTAATATATGAACGTCACATGTAAATTATACAAATTTCTGGGAATGAAACACAAGTTTTTCATTGAATTCAAAATTGTTCGAAATTGTACAATGGTTGTAAAGGCACAAATGTCACAGTCTCCTCTACTTTAGGAAATTTCGTCCCGAAATTTAATTCAGATGAAACTTGCAAAAACAGATGTGAGTGTATCGCTTTCAAATGATCCTTCGTTCCGGAGTAAAACTCTGGGCCACGTTTGGATCCCAGCGAACTTTGTTAATTGTATTCTTCTGTCACCTATGGGTATGAGTTCAGATTCAAAAATCTAAACTTCATTCCAATAGGTAGGTGTATGACATCTTTGATTGTACCGAGCCTCAGAAGAGAGCCATGTAAATGTCAAAGTGGTATTCTTGTCGTAGCAGAACTAAAAAGAGGGTGAACTTGAAAGGGAGTGAGATTTTCGAATAACGAATGGAAGAACGTTTGTAGAGGTTTCCCATGAAGACTAGTATAGGAAACTTGTGTGTGCTCGAAGTTGGAGTCAGATAATGTAAAACAAAACTACATTGGTCAAAGTCCAGAACTTCTAGTAACTTAAATAATGCCACGCTTGCAATGTAATAAGGAAACACTTATGTATAGAAAGTACCAGCGGCGTATCCACCATGCCCTTATTACATTGTTCCCGTTTCGTTATTCTTATCACTATAGGTTCTTACACATGACAAAACTTGCTATGGTTTTCTATGCAAGGGATTTTATAATTATGTATGCATCCAATAATTACACAATTCGTTGCATAGTCTGCATAGTTCATTTTGCGATGTGTAGGGGAAAATCAACGAATAAACATGAGATGTCTTGTCTAGACCGCCAAAGGTGTCTCTTTAACTAGATCAACAAATGATCTCTTTAAATAGACTACCAAAGAGTCTTTTTAACTAGATCATCAAATGATCTTTTTAACTAGAATAGTACTTTGGAATCCAAAGGTCTAACTATTTGCATAGAAAAGCCCTTAAGGACCTAAAATAGTACTTTGGATATCCTTCTAATAATCTAGCATATGAAAATATGGAAGATTTTATAAAGATTTGGATAGTAATCATTTTGAATCAAATCATCAACTTGTACATACGTATTATAGTACACAAAGAATCCAATCAAGGACTTTGATTTGTATTTTAATCATCCACAAGAATCTAACTATGAATATAGGAAGATCCTATAAGGATTTGGGAGTTGTGTAGCGAAAATGTTTTGAAAATTATGTACTAGGTATGCTAAGCCACATACGAAGTAAGAAATGTCTTTGAAATTCATGTACTATATGTACCACGAAATCAAAGTATGTATAATGTCATGAAAATACGAAAGTAGTCATAGGCACATCGACATATTGCATAAGACCAATTAAGGACTTATGAAAAGTACCCTTAGGTATCCAAGCAACGATTTAAAGTGGTACTTCGAGTATCTGTTAGGAGTTATAACTTGTACCTTATACTTTGTTTCTTAGAAGAAACGAGTACACAGGACTTTTGTGGAGATCGCAAGTGATCACAAAAATAGAAGAAACTACGAGAGTAGTTTGATTTGCAAGGAACCATATCCTTGGTGTCGGTATTGTAGAGGTATGTCACACATGTCACACCCCGACCCGCAGCAGAAAAGGTGATCGGGACATGATTGGGTTTTCATCAAAGCTCATGACATTTATTATAACGTTTCATATTTATTATCACAATTTTAAAGAAGATCATACAATCATATCATACAAGTTCAACATGTCCTATACATTTTTCTAGGCTTCATTATTTTTCTTCTAAGGCACTTTCCTATGTTTTCCCTGCTTCATCCTGTTCACCTGTATCATATGTAACAATGGTTTTTGGATCAACAAAAAGTTGGCGAGTGAACCTTGTTAGAAAACATTTAATATTTATTTCTTATTGTATTTAATATGGAAAAATTGTGCAATAATCATACATGAACAAACGTAAATAAAACATACAATAACAAACAAATAGCATACAATAACAAACCAATAGCATACAATAACAAACCACCTTGCATGAATATGTAATATGAATGACAATGTAAATGTTGGCAACGTCTCGTTCACGCTCATAGGTAATGGGGAACGGCTCACGCTCATAGGTAATGGGGAGCAGACGGCCTATGATGAAATGTATGTGCGATCAAGGCTCAATCAAACGGAGCCGACCGTATGTTGGCAACGCCTGGTTCACGCTCATAGGTAATGGGGATCAGCTCAACGCTCATAGGTAATGGGGAGCGGCGGCCTATGATAATGTATGTACTGAAAATGATAAATTTAATCTAAACAATAATCACACAAACAGATGATACATGTTGAATATACATTTAATCATGAATATGATGGATGCACAATAGTTTAAAAGTAATAAATAATAAGACACATGATACACCCCAAAAACGTGATTAAAACGGGGAATTTGTAGAGATTCACTCACATTGGGTGCGTTCGGTTGATGATGTTGAATGCGCACGAGTTTAGAGGATTGATCGACGAGGAAAAACTAGCCTAATTAATAACGAAAAAGTAAGGTAAATAAATGGATTTTATTAACAATTTTAATAGGATTTTTGGATATATTTTTGTGAGTTTAAGGCTATTTTCTAACTTTAAAAATGTTATTTTTAAGTATTTTTAATTGATTTTTAATTGAAATAAATAAATAAAAATAATAAAAAAATGTTGACTTTTGACCGTTGACCATAAGCGTTGACTGTTTGACTGTGACTGTTGACTGTTTGACCGGTTCTATTGTGTGTATGTATGCGCCGGGCAGGACTCGAACCCGAGACCTCCTGTACGCGTGCACGCAGCTCTACCAACTGAGCTACGTGTCTAACCCGAAATAATTCTGTTTTTAATTATATTTATACACTAATTAAGTTAATCCGAAAATCATTTATTTTAAAAAGGATTTAATGTATCGACTCGGTGCTCGCCGCAGGTCTCGAACCCGGGACCTGTGGTTTAGTTTGGCACACAGTCCACCGCTGGACTGTGTGTCTAACTTGGTAAATATTCTAGTTTTTATTATACTTAACATCTTACTGTGGTGGATCCGGTTCAGTTTTAAAAAAAAAAAGACATTTTATTACAGCGAATGTGCGTGTGTCAATGGTCGAACTCGGGACGTATGCATATTGTTTGCACACAGTCCACCGCTGGATTGTGTGTCTAACCCATTTATAATACCGATTTTAATTAATCTTATAACATACATGACTTCGTCTTCTTCGTTCAAAACCCAGACATCGGTTAACTAACTGTTTCTTGTTTAATTCGGTTAACGAACATTATGAGCAATCGTAATGTATTGAACAGAAAAGGTTTGGGGATTGATTGTACCGAACAGATTGTCTTCTTCAGAAATCCGGCGAAGCTCGTCGGCGCTGTTTTGGTGACCTTCGGCTGTTAGGATAAATTAACAGTTTGGAGGGATTAGATGTGAAATTGAACTACTGAGTAACGATTATCAGTAGGTTTGAATGATCATACCGGCAAACAGCGAGATTCTGGAACTTTCAGAAGTTTTCCGGCGAAAACAGAAAATCTGGCAACGTCGTCTGAAATAGATTCTGATGGTTGGATTGATGTTAGTAACATTCTAACAACGGATTGAAATAGAAAAAGTCGAGGTATTTACCGTGTAGATGAAATCTCGGTTTTTCGGCGACTTGCAGAGATTTTCCGGCGAGTGAAATTACGTCGAGAATTGGTGTGATTGTGAGCGAAAAGGTTATCAAAGGTTAGAGGGTGTATTTATAGGGAAGAACATCGGCGAATTTGGTCTGATTACCGTCTTGATTCGTTGGTCAAAATTTTCCGGCGGTTATGACTAATGTCGCGGACTGGACATTGGTTATAACCGATGTCGTTGTTAATACTTACGTTAAGTCAAAGGTAACCGACGATGATTGGCGAAATCGTCGGATTTTCCGGCGTCAGCGGATTTGGGCGCGCTGTGTAACTGGGTTTGATTTTCAGATTTATTTTATGTATTAATTGTTTCAATAAGTAAACAAAAATCACAAGTGGCGGAGCGGTTGGAAGGATGGGAGTTAAGGCTTTGCTTCTGGCTGACCCGGGTTCGAATCCCGGCAGCCTTGTTTTATTTTTATTTCACTATTTTTAATACATTTTCAAATATAAATTTTATATTCTAATATACTTATTAATTATATATCGTTTAAAATTAATTTGAGCATTAAATATGCAATGAAATTTTTAACTGGGTGTTCGGTTAATAAACGAAGCAGGTTTGGTTAACCCGGTTTTTGACGGATGTTACAGTATCCCCTACTTTTAGAAATTTCGTCCCGAAATTTAAGTAGTGGCATGTTTGTCACTAAAGGATGGTGTTTTAATTTGACAGTTACATACTTAGAAAGGAGTAAGAGTTTAAGTTCTTTGTTTGATGCGGTAATGTTCCTTGTAAGGGTTGAGTACCCTGCTACAGGAATCGCTTTTTGTTGCCTACGATAAAGAATATTTAGAAACAGAGTTGATTCACTAAGTATGATTTCATGCGCAAGAGTTTTGATATGTTTGTAAAGATAAGGTCATATCCTAAAACAAAACTTCTACTACCAAAACCTACATGGAACTTCTCATAATCGCCTGACAATGCCTCTGATCCTTTGACAAGAATACTTATATATAGGAAGTACCAGCGGCGTATCCACCATATTCTTGTCAAATTTTCATTGACTTTATCAGTAAGTTATAATTAGTTCTATGATGTGACTCTAGAACATAAACAAACACAATAACCAAAGCTTGAGTCTTAATTCTGATAGTATACATGTTTGAATGATAACAGTTCCTCTCTCGTTTGTTATGATGGAGAGGTTAGTCTATGTAGAAGTGAGACACAGCCCAACTTCTTTAAATAATGAGATTGAAATACGTTGAGATGTATGATGATATGAATGCTAAAATCAGTGAGTATAAAACAAACTTCAACCATGACATTACCAACTCCTACATGGAACTTCTCATAACCGCCTGACAATGCCTCTGATCCTTTGACAAGAATACTTATATATAGGAAGTACCAGCGGCGTATCCACCATATTCTCGTCAAAATTTTCATTGGTTTTATCAGTAAGTTATGATTAGTCCTATGTGACTCTAAAACATAAACAAACACAACAACCAAAGCTTGAGTCTTAATTCTGATAGGATACATGTTTGAATGATGACAGTTCCTCTCTCGTTGTTATGATGAGAGGTTAGTTATGTAGAAGTGAGACACAGCCAACTTCTTTAAATGATGAGGTCGAGGTACGTCGAGATATCTGATGATATGAATGTTAAATCAATGAGTATAAAACAAAATTGAGATAGTAATTTGCATTAAGATTCTTGGATTCAATTTCCGATTTATAAATGAGATACATGAAGATTGAGATAAACATAAATAAAACATAAACACTAAGCGGTTGGAGTTGAATCTTGATTTTTGGTGAAGGAGACTAGTTGGGTGGTTCGTTTGGGCCGTCATTATCTTCAACAGGATTGGCGTTGATGTTGAAAACTCTTCCTCTTGTGGTGGCCTAGTGGTTAGGTTTTCTTGATTTGCTTGGTTAACTGGGTTTGCTTGAGCTTGGCGTTTATGATGTTAACCAATCGAGGGCACGTGTTTCTATAATGGGTAGGGTCGCCACAATTAAAACAAGCTCGAACATAAGGTAACATGGGGTATTGGGTTGTTGATATGTTTGGATCATGTTTTGAGTAGGGGTTGAGGTTTGGTTTTGAGGGGTGCGGCAAACCTTGCTCAAATGACCATAGCGTCCAAATTCGCACATAGTCGACAAGGTAAGGTAGATGGATGGTGATAAAAACAGGTATTACATTGAGGGTGAGGTCCAAAGTAAGGTTTCTTATTTGGGTAAGTTGAGTTGGGTGCTACTTGAGTGATTGGATAGCTTGGAGGGGTACGGCTTGTGAGGCTGGTTGATTGCGTTGGGTGACAGCGAAAAGTTGCCCATCTCGTTTTCTCTTAGAAATGGGTTGAGAAGGGGATTCGGTTTGGGTGGAGTTTGAGGTTTCAGTCGATGCTTTATCCTTCTTCTTCTCCTCCTTGAAGTCTTTATTCCGTATGCGGTTCTCGGTGAGTTCTGTAGCTAACTCCATAGCTGCTTCCAAAGTTGCAGGTGTGGTACTTATTACAGAGTCTTGAATTTTTGAAGGAAGACCTCGAATGTAGTGCCGATCAAGCGGTAGAGAGGAGTGAACAAGTTGGGGACCATCTGATTCAACTCGAGAAATCTCTTGTTGTATGTGGTGTGGTCGCCCTCTTTTTGTTTCAAAGAATAGAACTCATCCTCTAATTTCTTGATTTCGCTTCTTGGACAGAAACGTCTCGTCATGATCTCTTTCAGCTCTTCCCAAGTCAAAGTCATAACATTCTCAGCACCTGTTTGGCCTTCTCTGTATTCCACCATGTAAGTGCTATTCCAAGCAAACGACCGTAGCATATCGCACCTTGCGATCATCGGGGCAATCGCAATTTAGAAAAGTGTTTTCCATTTCCTCAAACCAATGGAGGAGAGCGGTGACACCTTCAGTCCCTTCGTATTTTGAGGGTCGCAGGATTTGAAATGCTTGAAGGTGCATTTAGTGGTATTTGGGGGAGGGTTGACAACATTTTGATCTTCTTGATTGACGGGGTTAGCGGTAAGGGCTTGTTGGACTTGAACTACAATGTTGGGTATTACTGCAGCCATTTGTTGAGCGATTTAGGCGGCCATACGCTCGCGAGCTTTTCCTGCTCTCATCTTCCTACGAGCGGAATTAGAAGACATCTACAAGGAATACATATCAAGAGTATGAGTTGGATGTTTTTGGGATCATGTGTCGTATTTAGGAATGAACATTCATAAAATAAACATAGCATAATAAATTTACTACATCCATAGGATGTCTTGGGCATTTGCTCGTAATTGGACCTTGCATGCCGCCATACTTCACCTTCGTAATCATGTGGGCCCCCATGATTACCGGGTTTTTCATATGGTTCGCATGTGTTAGCCTGGTTACGTACACTAAAACCGGAGAAAATCGAGAAATATGTATGTAACGTATGATATTTGGAATGTATCCAGGTGTGGACACGGTGACACCTCAAAGTGGGGTTAGTTCGAACGACGTTTGGTGTGGCATGCTTTGGCCTAATAGGTCCTTCGTACTCTCATCGTTAGTCCCCAGGTAGGCAAACTGGTCCGTTATATTGGATTTAAACGAATGCCAACCTAGACAGGACGTTCCGACTACCGGTACTTGTACCCTTACAGTTACTACATGCCCGTCGCAGAACTCACTTTGATGAGATTTGAAAAATGAAAAATGCGACAAAATCTTGAATAACGGAAGTATGAAGATGAATTGAATATGTGAACATTGAAATATGTATGACGAATATGTATATAAGTATGTATGTTTGACTGTAAGTATAATTCACTATGTATCACAAAATGTAATATTGGAAGTGTTTGCATGCATTTGTGTATGTAATAAATATGAAAGAAATAAACATCATGAGTTTGCATGTAACCACATAAACAATTAAAATCTAATCAACTATAGTATAGGCTCTAAGGGTCTAATAACCTATCCTATATCCCTATAGTCAAAAGCTCAGATACCAATCTGTCACACACCCGACCCGCAGCGGAAAAGGTGATCGGGGCATGATTGGGTTTTCATCAAAGCTCATGACATTTATTATACGTTTCATATTTATTATCACAATTTTAAAGAAGATCATACAATCATATCATACAATTCAACATGTCCTATACATTTTTCTAGGCTCATTATTTTTCTTCTAAGGCACTTTCCTATGTTTTCCCTGCTTCATCCTGTTCACCTGTATCATATGTAAAAATGGTTTTTGGATCAACAAAAAGTTGGCGAGTGAACCTTGTTAGAAAACATTTATTATTTACTTCTTATTGTATTTAATATGGAAAAATTGTGCAATAATCATATATGAACAAACGTAAATAAAACATACAATAACAAACAAATAGCATACAATAACAAACCAATAGCATACAATAACAAACCACCTTGCATGAATATGTAATATGAATGACAATGTAAATGTTGGCAACGTCTCGTTCACGCTCATAGGTAATGGGGAACGGCTCACGCTTTATAGGTAATGGGGAGCAGACGGCCTATGATGAAATGTATGTGCGATCAAGGCTCAATCAAACGGAGCCGACGTATGTTGGCAACGCCTGGTTCACGCTCATAGGTAATGGGGATCAGCTCAACGCTCATAGGTAATGGGGAGCGGCGGCCTATGATAATGTATGTACTGAAAATGATAAATTTAATCTAAACAATAATCACACAAATAGATGATACATGTTGAATATACATTTAATCATGAATATGATGGATGCACAATAGTTTAAAAGTAATAAATAATAAGACACATGATACACCCAAAAACGTGATTAAAACGGGGAATTTGTAGAGATTCACTCACATTGGGTGCGTTCGGTTGATGATGTTGAATGCGCACGAGTTTAGAGGATTGATCGACGAGGAAAAACTAGCCTAATTAATAACGAAAAAGTAAGGTAAATAAATGGATTTTATTAACAATTTTAATAGGATTTTTGGATATATTTTTGTGAGTTTAAGGCTATTTTCTAACTTTAAAAATGTTATTTTTAAGTATTTTTAATTGATTTTTAATTTAAATAAATAAATAAAAATAATAAAAAAATGTTGACTTTTGACCGTTGACCATAAGCGTTGACTGTTTGACTGTGACTGTTGACTGTTTGACCGGTTCAATTGTGTGTATGTATGCGCCGGGCAGGACTCGAACCCGAGACCTCCCGTACGCGTGCACGCAGCTCTACCAACTGAGCTACGTGTCTAACCCGAAATATTTTGTTTTTAATTATATTTATACACTAATTAAGTTAATCCGAAAATCATTTATTTTAAAAAGGATTTAATGTATCGACTCGGTGCTCGCCACAGGTCTCGAACCCGGGACCTGTGGTTTAGTTTGGCACACAGTCCACCGCTGGACTGTGTGTCTAACTTGGTAAATATTCTAGTTTTTATTATACTTAACATCTTACTGTGGTGGATCCGGTTCAGTTTTAAAAAAAAAGACATTTTATTACAGCGAATGTGCGTGTGTCAAGGATCGAACTCGGGACGTATGCATATTGTTTGCACACAGTCCACCGCTGGACTGTGTGTCTAACCCGTTTATAATACCGATTTTAATTAATCTTATAACATACACGACTTCGTCTTCTTCGTTCAAAACCCAGACATCGGTTAACTAACTGTTTCTTGTTTAATTCGGTTAACGGACATTTTGAGCAATCGTAATGTATTGAACAGAAAAGGATTTGGGGATTGATTGTACCGAACAGATTGTCTTCTTCAGAAATCCGGCGAAGCTCGTCGGCGCTGTTTTGGTGACCTTCGGCTGTTAGGATAAATTAACAGTTTGGAGGGATTAGATGTGAAATTGAACTACTGAGTAACGATTATCAGTAGGTTTGAATGATCATACCAGGCAAACAGCGAGATTCTGGAACTTTCAGAAGTTTTCCGGTGAAAACAGAAAATCCGGCAACGTCGTCTGAAATAGATTCTGATGGTTGGATTGAAGTTAGTAACATTCTAACAACGGATTGAAACAGAAAAAGTCGAGGTATTTACCGTGTAGATGAAATCTCGGTTTTCCGACGACTTGTAGAGATTTTCCGGCGAGTGAAATTACGTCGAGAATTGGTGTGATTGTGAGCGAAAAGGTTATCAGAGGTTAGAGGGTGTATTTATAGGGAAGAACATCGACGAATTTGGTCTGATTACCGTCTTGATTCGTTGGTCAAAATTTTCCGGCGGTTATGACTAATGTCGCGGACTGGACATCGGTTATAACCGATGTCGTTGTTAATACTTACGTTAAGTCAAAGGTAACCGACGATGATTGGCGAAATCGTCGGATTTTCCGCGTCAGCGGATTTGGGCGCGCTGTGTAACTGGGTTTGATTTTCAGATTTATTTTATGTATTAATTGTTTCAATAAGTAAACAAAAATCACAAGTGGCGGAGCGGTTGGAAGGAGGGAGTTAAGGCTTTGCTTCTGGCTGACCCGGCTGACCCGGTTCGAATCCCAGCAGCCTTGTTTTATTTTTATTTCACTATTTTTAATACATTTTCAAATATAAAATTTTATATTCTAATATACTTATTAATTATGTATCGTTTAAAATTAATTTGAGCATTAAATATGCAATGAAATTTTTAACTGGGTGTTCGGTTAATAAACGAAGCGGGTTTGGTTAACCCGGTTTTTTACGGATGTTACAACACATACATGTAATCATAAAATTGAAATAACAAGATAATTTATAAACCAACCGAAATGTTTCAAGATTCTTGAATAACACAAAGTGAAAATGTAAAAGTTTAAATATTCTCAGCTGCATTGTCATAAGTACAATCTTGTTAGCATTTATGTTAAATGCTCATCCACGGGCTGGATTTGCATTAACAAGCTTTGGGAAATTGTTGCGATAGTGAATAAGATCACCACAATTGTGGCACGATCTAGGTGGGTATGGTGCTTGAGCAGCAGCAGGGTTTGCATTCGCTTGATTTTGGGTATTGGTAGCAAAACGACATGCATTGACCAAATGCCCCAATCGTCCATAGTGGGTACATTTGTGACATGGTATTTGGTTTAGATGATGATGATTACATTTGTTGCATAGAGGTGCGGTGCCAGCATATGTTTTCCTAGTACGAGGTTGTGCTGGTTGGTTGGGAGCAACTTGATCATTCTGAGCAACTACAATGAAATTTTGTGAAGCCTTACGCTTCTTTGACTTCTTAGAGGATTCAGTCTTGTTTTCCTTTGGTTTTTCTTCGGTAGACTTGTCCAATGGTTTCTTGTCGCCTTTACGGAAAAGTTTACATCTCTTGATTTAAGATTCAATCAGGGTAGCGGATAGCTCAATGGCCTGTCTAAGTGTGTGGTACTACTAGTGACTATGTCCTGAACTGGGTCAGGATGGCATTCAATGTACTTTTCAATTGCGTTATCCAAAGGCGTAACCATGGTAGGACATAACAGACTTATTCATAACGATCAGTGTAGGCTCGATGTTCACCACTATCTTGTTTCAGATCGTAGAATTCGTTCTCTAGTGCCCTTTGCTCATGACGTGGGCAGAACTCTTACATCATAAGAGCTCTAAGCTCTTCCCAGTCTGAGCCAGTGCTACATCAACGCCTCTATCCCACATAATGCCGTTCCACCACGTGAGTGCTCTTTTTTGGAAAACACTCGAAGCAAATTCTACTTTTCGCTCGTTTTGACATTGAACATGGCGGAAAGTGCTTTTGATACTCGCAAACATTGAAGGAGCCCAGTAGCTCCCTCATACCCACTAAAGTTGAGTGGTTTGGCCGAATTGAATTGTTTAAAGTTGCATAGAACAGGTGCATTGTTGTTGTTATTGTTTTAGTAAGCTTGATTGAGTTGGGTCACAAGGTTTGGGAGCACAACAGCCAACTGCTGAGCAATTAGAGCTGCCATTTCGGCGTCTTGGGTAGCGTTGCGATGTGGAGGCATTTTAAAAGAGAGAAAACATGAGGGAAAATGTGTGAGATTGACATTGGATAAACATAAGATATGTTAAAAATATCGACGAAGTACAAGGATTGTGATCATTTGTCCATTACTTAAAACAAACAAACGACACAGTGACTAATCAAAGTAAATGGGTTTTTATAATGTATCGCGAAGACATGCTTTAGCCTATAAGTGAATACTCAGCCCAAGAGTTCCCAGGTAAGAGTGACTGGTCCGGTGATGCGGATTTTACGAACACTCTAGCCTTAGACAGAAAACCCAGGGTACAAGCATCCACCCTTCCGGATTGAACATGTTTACATTATTAAAGCCCAAACTTTGACGAGATTTTGAAAACTTTGAAGGCTTAAAGCCCAAAAACAAATCATCTAAGGATAGATGATTCTCGTGAGGTTTTGGAAAATTTTTAACTTTCAAAAGATGTATTATGCTTTGTTTTTTTAGTAATCACATAAGGATAGGTGATGGTAATGTATTAAGAATGTAAACGCAAGTAAACTCGCGTTGGGGTCCTAGGAAGGTTATAGACTAGGTCGAAGCATTACCAATAACCTAATTCCCTATAACCAGTTCTCTGATACCAATCTGTAACACCCCAACTCGCGTAAAACAACAACACGAGAGGAAAACACTTGGGGAGTCATGTTACAAATTGTTTCACAACACATGGTACGTAAAGTTTTGTTTTATTGAATTATCGAATTACATTGTCTTGGAATAACGGAAATGAAATACAATCAAATTGTCTTTCAAATTTTAAGTCACTAAGGCCCGCGTCAATCCTATGTGAAGTATGTGGCGACAATCATCACATAAAAAACCTGAAACATATGTGAAAATAGGTACGTCAGCATAAAAATGCCTGTGAGTAACATGAAGTATGATCCTGCCATAGTTTCCGGCCCTATATGTATTAGAAGCATGTAAAACTGTTAACTTGAAAAATAGTTTATCCCAAGTTATTTATAAAAAAAATATATGTACCATTGTGTACATAAAATGATTTTGAATATTTTTAAAATGTGTCGGTTATTTGTATTTACCAGTGTAAACTGACGTATCTTTAAAAGACTAAGCGTAGGTTGCAAAGTACGTAAATAGGCTGGAAGCTGCCCGGTAAATGCTTAAAGTGGAATTTGCATCTCCATGCATGAAGCCTAGTAGTCTGTTTACATAATCATTTTGGTTATTTATCCGATCCGCTTGTGGCTCTTTTATACATTTTAGTTTGTATATTATTTTTGAATATTCGGACATATAATTTGTAATAGTATTTTATACTCTCAGACTTCCGTTGTGTTAAATTATATAAAAAATTACCGAAGCTTATGCTGTCGTTATTAGGGATGGTGACTCTGATTCAGACAACCTTTGGGTTAGGTATAAAAATGTCTAGTGCTTATTAAGAAAAAAGGTTGATGTTATTTCTTTTAGTTTACCATAAAACGGTTAGGAAATACTCCAGTGACTGTTCCTTTTGTTTTATAAACTTGAGGTGGAATTAGGTGAAACTATGACTTGTTAGTGTGAGACCTTAGGTTGACTAATTGCACTTGAATTAAATTTACATGATAAGGGCCTGGAAACTGGTGTTGGGTTTAAGTGGATCATTATACTTGCAGTCGCGGTTAACACGTTATTAGACTTGAAAGTTAAGTAACATAAGTTTTGAAACCAGATTTAAAACTGATTATGATTTCATAGCATAATTATTTTTCAAGGACGAAAAGAGTTAAGTGTGAGGATATTTGATGTGTTGCAAAACATCGTCATTTATCCATGTAAATTGTATATTATTTTTATAGGTTTTTATTTATTTTTTAGTAGTTATAGGTTTGTATTTTATTATTTTGTGTTGGTCTCGAAAAGAAAAATAAATGAGCTTAAATGGATTAACAAACAACAAGCGGGAGTATGGAATAAACTAAAGGGACTAAAATGAAAAAAGTAAAAAATATTAAAAAATACCTAAAAAATAGAGGGATTTAAAAATAGCTCAAAAATAGAGGGACTTGAATGGCAATTATGGAAAAATTGAATTAATTCAACACAAGATGATAAAATAAAAAATATCAGGAGGTTCGTGAGTATTAAATAGGGGTGAGCAAGAAAATCGAAATAACCGAACCGTAACCGAATAACCGAAATAACCGAACCGAAAAAATGAACCGAAGCAAAAACCGACGTTCGGTTTTCGGATTTTTAATAACCGAAAATTTCGGCTCGGTTTTCAGATAAACATTTTCAATAACCGAACCGACAAGTTACAATCCATATATTTTTATGTTTAAGTTTAAATTGTTTAAGTGTTTAACCCAATGCTAGTAGAAAATGTTAATTTTATTCTTGAATGTTAAGTGTTTATAAATAAACATGTAAATGCTAGTAGAAAATGTTAATTTTATTTTTAATGTTAAGTGTTTATAAATAAACATGTAATGTTTATTTATAATTGAAATGATATATTAATTACCTATAAGATATAACAAAATTTTATATAAAAATTAAATGATCTTCAAATTATTACAAAAGAAAATGCCTTAATAAAACTTTGAAAAAACATAAAAATATATTAGAAGGTTAAGTTATGTAAACAATATTAATTAAAGAGGTTAACTATAATAACTTAAATGTAAACATATAAAAAGATTGTTATAACATAAATTATACTTTTTATTTTTTGAATCTTGCATAATTTTGTTCCAAAAACCGAAATAACCAAAAAACCGAACCGACGTAAAACCAAACGGTTTTTAAAACCTGAAAATCGACATTTCGGTTTCGGTTTTGATTTTGCCCAAAACCTGAACCAAACCGAACCGTGCATACCCCTAGTATTGAAGCACTTTATGAGTTGACCAAATCAATGCTACATTTGACTAGAGATGGGCATAATCGGGTTTTATTATTACTCGGAACCGGTTTCCAACCCGGACCCGGTTCTGCTTGGATGTCATTGGAACCGGGTATGGTGTGGAATCGAGTCCAGTTCCTACCCGGGTTCACACCCAAGAATATGAAACCGTGTAGAACCGAGTACGGGTATTATGGAACCGGATATGGTGTGGAACCGGGTATGATGCGGAACCGGTTTCTGATAGTGTTGGGAACCGGTTCCTGACAGCCATTTACTGTTCAGAACCGGTTCCTGATAGTCAAAACTGTCATTTTACTATTGGGAACCGGTTCCTGACAGTCAAACCTGCCATTTACTGTTCAGAACCGGTTCCTGATAAATGTTACCGTTGGAAACCGGTTCCTGATTAAAAAATCGGTTTTTTTTTGTATATAAACCCCTTCCTACTTACCCATTTCTAAACTTAACACTCACCATCATCAACTTACAAAATCAATCAACTTCTAAGTTCTTGCAAAATACCTATGGCATGCAACGACGAAGTTGTTATGGTCTTAGAGACGAAAAGAAACCCAGCTATATGGAAGAATTTTGATCTCTGTTTAATGTCTGACAGCCACGAGATGGCTAGATGCAAAGATTGTGGAAAATTTATGAAGGCCGCAGCCAACTCAACCCTTAAGAAACACACTGAGCGGCATTGCCCAGTGACGAAGGTAAAGAAAAATGAGACGGGAGAAGGTTCCGGCACCGGTTCTTCAAATGTTTGATGTAACCCTTTGGTTTGGTGTTTTAATAAAGTTTGTGTAATGTTTCTTTCTATTGTGTTTGTTATGTTTGATTTTTATTATTAGTTACATTGATAAATAAAAATAGTAACAATAATCGGTTAAAATTAAAAAACAAATTAATCGGTTACAATATATAAAAAAAAATTAACCGGTTACAAAAAAAAAAAAAAATTACTCAGAACCGGTTCCAGTAAGATTTTATTTCTTTGATCGTTTACTAGCGGCATGTGCAACCCTTTCCGATGAGTTTCTCTTAGGTGCGGGTACCTCGGGTACTGGTGAACGTGAACCGGGTACTAGTGAAACCGGGTACGGGTAGGAACCGGGTACGACCCGATTCAAATGGTAAAATTGTGGAACCGGGTTGGAACCAACGGGTATTTTGAACCCGGAACCGGTTCTACTTAATGTCGGGTAGGAACTGGAACGGTTCCAGTTCGGTTCTACCGGTTCGGGTTCGGAACCGGTTTTTATGCCCATCTCTACATTTGACCGTCTCATGTTTCTTTGAGATTGGGCCGTTTGGATTATTGTGATTGAGCTAGTCTAATATCATCTTTAGTGTTGTGACCCGCCAAATACCAGTCCAGATGACGTAAACAATTATTTTTTATATCAAATCTCATAAGTTTATTCTAATTGATATATATTAGTGCTACAAACCAACAACAAACGTTCAGTGAACAGTTAATGAACCGTTCGATGATAAGTTTTTTTGTGTTCGTTCGTTCATTAACAAACGAACACAAACAAGAAATTTCGTTTGTTTAGTTAAATGTACGAACATGAACAAAGATCGTGTTTGTTCATTTATTTCATGAACATTCGGTAACGTGTTCGTTTGTGTAGGGCTGGCAATTCTGACACGAACACGATAACAAACCTACACGAAGTTATCATGTTTCGTGTTTAACCTTAACAGGTTTATTGTCTAAAACAGGTCGACACGATAAGACCTTAACAGGTTTCGTGTCTAAACAGGTTAAAACCTGTTAACCTATTAACTACATGTTAATAATTAAAAATTAAAAAAATATTATGTGTGGGTGTAGACATGGGGTCATCAGTCATGGGACCTGGGATGAATTATACATAAACACACGCGGTTCTTTTTCAACAATCCAAACCCTATTTTTTAAATCTCTTTTAGAAACACCACCGTTCCCAATTCGGTCGTGTTCGTGTCTTAAACATGTATATTCGTGTCTTAAATAGGTCGTATGATACGTTAGTAATTTGTTTGTGTCTTAACAGTCGTTTCGTGTAACCTGTTTATTAACATGTTCGTGTTCGTGTTTCGAAAATCTGACACGATAAGATTTCGTGTTGTGTTCGTGTTTACGTGTTTCGGGTTCGTGTCTTATCATGTTCGTGTCTTAACAGATCCGGTTGACCCTACGTTTGTGTTCGATAGTTCATTAATGTTTTTAGTTTTTATTTTATTTTACTTATATACTTCAAAATTCCGATAAATAAAATATTTAATAAGTGTTGTGTATTTAAATATTATGTTCATGAACGATTGTTTGTGTTCGTTTGTTTCCATTTGTGTTCATGAACATAAGTTTGTGTTCATTTGTGTTTATCGACGTTCGTTTTCATTTGTTGCCGAAAATTAACAAATAAACACAAACGAACACGAACAAGTTCATTGTCTTAACAAACGAACACAAACATAAAAGTTTGTTCGGTAAGTGTTCATGAACACAAATATTTCTTAATAAACGAACACGAACAAGGTATTGTTCGTGTTCGTTTGCAGCCCTAATACATATACTTGATATTCGGTTAAAAAAAAGAGAATATATTATTGGAGGTTGCCATATACGAGAGATATACAGAAGATATACGAACGAAAGCAGACACTCCAGATGAGAGAGAGAAAATCGGAGGGCGATTCTTAGAGGAGATATTTTTATTATTCAAGATTCAAGCGAGAGAGCACGAAGATTCGAGTCCGGGTTCGCAAACGTGTCAATATTGGCTTTTATTTCTTTATATTATTTGAACTCATGAACATGATTTATTATTCGTATGAGACTAGTTTTTTTTTTCTTGACTATGGTTCTTGGCTAAACTTTTTCATTACCTAGTCCAGGATGAATTCACAACAAAGTTTGAATTTTTATTGGTTTTGAATATTATTTTATGGATTGTTAATAAAGTAGAAAACTTGGTAATATTGATTTGATGTATATGATTGTCTAGATTTGTTTGATTTCACGTTTATTGCCTTCACACGTATCTTGATGAATGTCTTTCATAGAATAGGTTCGTGTTAGATTATATTAATTTGTGTTTATGCTCTTTATGGTTAATTGGCCAATATACCATAGGAGGTAAATTCGTGAATCAAGTAGGTCTAGGTGGCTAACTAATCTTAAAATCCGTAAGGTGAGAGATTATTTGTTTGTCTAGGTTTTTAGATCACTAAAGTTAGGTTCTTTGTAAAAAGACCATGTTGTTCACCTCGCAATCCCTGCTACTCGAGTCAAACCAAATTACCGTAGTTACCTTAGACTATTGCACTGTGAGGGTAGTTGTCAAATTAAGGTATTATTTAACATAATTGGAAATCCGTAAGGAAAAAATCCTTAATAAACGGTAGTATATTAACTTGCTAGGTTTCCATAGGTGTTTCCTTGAGAATGGTTGAGGGTCCTGTTCGGGTACCTAGTGTGTTTAGCATTTCAAGATCCTGGTTCCTTAATATAGTCAAGCCAATAGAAAGCCAATCTAGAGTTGTGTAGGATTCCAATCTATGTTTGTTATTTCACCATCATCTGAATACATCTCCAGTCTCAGTTGTGTCTCCGTCAGCTTTAGTTAAGTTACTTAATTTTAATAAATTACATTAAGTATTAGAAAACCCCTTGATCAAAACATAAAAACAATTAAGTCGAGTCAGTCTTAGATAAGTTAATCGAATCTAGTATTCGTAGTCAAGTCTTAAATAAGTTAATCGAATCTAGTAATGGTAGTCAGTAGAGTCTCGTGGGTTAGATACTTGATGACTGTCGTAAGGGTCAATAAAAAACCTAATTAAACTACGTAGATAGCGTAAATGGGGTATCGTATCCACGGGGAATTTGTGGTTAATGTCGCGTTTATGTCTAATAACTAAATTATCTAAATTGGGGGTTTGATGAATTTGATTGTAAAAACACAAAAAACTAGTTACGAAAGTTGTGATCAATGTGAGAAAAGGTAACTTCCACCCGGAATCCCAATTACCCGTTTAACATAAAAAACTGTTTACCGATTCAAAACACCACATAGACATGACCTTGAAATTAATGAATTTGATTAATTATTAGGATTAGTTTTTAAATATACCATACAACCTAATAACCCGTTTGTTTATATCAACTACCCACCATTTTACAAACCCGCTAACGATGCAAGTATATCGCCAATACGCTTGATAAACGATAAATAATTCAAATATAAAAAACTTTTACCAAGAATTCAACACAAGTGGTCAAGCTTTACCAGTTAAACAAAGTTAAACAAATCCGTAAACAAAGTTTAATGAGAAACAAAGTAAAAGTTCATCCGGGTAGAAGTCAGACGAGCTTAGCCGCGCATACTCATCAATCGCAAACTCCAAGAATCTACCATATGCGATCTGCTTCTCTCGAACTCCAAAAATTGCGTCGAACTATCTCCAAAACCAAAGTTGCCCTCAAAATTATATATATCATGCGATGTCACTGTTGCCATCCAAATCTCTATATTATATTCTCTTTAGGTCTTCTGTAGATTAATATAAGCCCACCAAGCCAGCCCAATGAACTAGAAACTAGCGCCAGTCTACAAAGATTCATTTGAGCCCAGACTTAATTTATTTTGATAATAGCCCATTGGCATTTTCCTTTGTTGCTCTTGCAAGACGCCAACTCCACCAATTTATTCCAAGCAAAAGCAAACGATATTACCATACATCTTTGTTGACTTTTTTCTTTAATCCACCCAACATCATTTAGCTAGCTTCCATTATAGCATCATATATCAAAACCTGCAAAAATTATATGTGCCTTTAATTAAATTAAAACCAACCAAGTTATATATGTACACTTTTACGCACAAGATTTAAAGTTCTAATTTACATTTTCATTGTCTAGACCAAATTACCCTAATATAAATTTTTTTTGCCCAATTATTTTACAATATATTAAACATATAAAACGATTAAAGTAGTATCTTTTGTAAAATATCGATGTATTTTTATTTAAAATAATATATAATAAAGTGTAGCTAAAATGCACCGATCAATACTTGGATTTACTTAGGCTATACTGCATTGATCGGTACACTTGCTGGTTGTATGGTCTAGGTTTTAAAGAGTCTTAATTTATAAATTTAAAACTTAAAGTGTCTAGATTAGAGGAATTTAGTTGGTTTTAATTAAACCACTTCAAGCACATCAATATGTATAATAAAATAAAAGTTATGTGATTCGAGTTTTAATAATCGTGTTGATTCAACATTCAGAGGTTAGGACTTGATTCGAAAACCGAATTCGGAACCTAGACTTCGGTTCGCATTATCAGCCATTACAACTTTGAGGTCACAGTGACCACTCGTACCAATATTTGAGTTGAATTATATGAGAATCTGACAAGAAAAAAAAGATACTTTCTTACAAATTTTCTTATGTTAAAAAAACTAATTGAATCACAGAATTATATAGGAGTGAGAAACATTAAGTGAGATTTTCTTTAAATTTTACAAATAAAACATCATTTTAATAAATATTTTTAAAATGACACCATTTTAATAGATCTTTTTTCCACCAACACTCTTTTAGGAAAAAAAAACACTTTGATTTATACACGATATTTTTTGTTTTCTCATAATAATTTCATGTTCTATAATAATTTCATTTTATATATATTTTTTTCTCCTAACAAGTTCATGTTCTATAATAATTTCATTCTATATTGTACATCTCCCTCTGTATATTTACATAATGTGATATAGCATGTTGCATTTATCTATATTTGACAACCAATTCAAGTTGATCCAAACCAGGTACATAACAAATAATCTTGTTCATTGACAAGCTAGTGATGTAAAATCTTTCATGGGGAAGTCTAGTGATCGAGACTTTTACTTTCAAGAACACATCTCATCCGATTGTGTTACACTCCATTGTAACTACAAGGACTAAATATGAAAAAAAAATGTAATACTTGTAGGGACTGGATTGCAATTAGAAGTAGATTGGGGATTTTATTGTTAAAACGCTGTAAGGAACATTAACGGTTGAAGTCGTTAAATAACAACCTAAGCTGTCATAGCGTTCAACTTGAATTTCGATTGAACATTCTATCTCTATTTTGAGCAAACAGTGGTATAAGAGCTAGACTCGGAGTGATGGTCTAGAGAGAGTCAGCTGTATCAACGAGGCTCGGAGTTGCCTGGATAGTGGCCCATGGAATGGAACAGTGGCTTGGAAAGAGCCAGCCGTGACCAACGAAGACGTTAGCCCTTAAGGAGTGTGGATTATTATGGATTAAAACCAGTGCAAGGTAAGAGACTTGTCCAACACACTTCTATGGGCAATTGATGTTAGGTTTATATAGCAAATGACACTCTCACCCACCAGACTAGTCTTTTGGGTTAAGTTCGTTTCAAGCCCATAATCCAAAAGATAAATTATCAATGTCCAGCCATTCGGAAGACGTTCTTATTTATAGGTACGGCTTACAAAATCATTTTAGTGTAAACTATAGTTATTTATATATTAAAATGGATCCACGTGTATATATAAAAAATAATATATATATATATATATAATATATATATATATATATATATAGGGTAAGGGATCCTAAGAGAAGTCCACCATATTTGAGAAACTTGAGAAACATTCTGGACCCAATTTTTCTAAGCTTTTCGTAATATACACATACGTATAGTTTAAAATTCACTATATACATATATGTATATTGGATTATACACATATGTATATAGTCAATTTTAACTATACGTATGCGTATATTACAAAAAGTTAGAAAAAATGTGTGGTCCAGAACGCTTTCAAGTTTCTCAATTAGCATAGTGCTTCTCCCATGATCCTAACCCTTATTATAATATATAATATATATATTGATCAGGATCAAAAGAAAACCCCTTTGAGTTGTGAGAACTTAGAGAACTCGGCCTTTCCATGCGATTTTCGACCCAACTTTTGTCACATCCCTAGATTAAAACGTTAGAAAACACTGCGTAAAAAATATCTTAAAAAAAATTCGAAGTGGGGTTTTTCGGGCCCTTACAGTGGCTGTAAAAGGTGATGACATAAGCATGACATCACCTTTTACAGTATTTACGGCTGCCGTAAATGAAAGAAAAACAAGTTTTTTTTTAATTTTTCTTTATTTTTTGAAAAAGTTGATTTTTTTTAGTTTTGTAAAAATATTTGAAAAAAAAAAAAAAAACCTTTCGTAAAGCCGAGTTTTCATTTTACCTAACCCTATATATATATATATATATATTATATATATATATATTATATATATATATATACATAAAATTCTAAAATAGTAAAAAAGTAAAAAAATTACAGTAAAAGTAAATAAGGTAGGTAATAAAAAATTTACTTACAGTGGTTTAAGAGAAAATGGCTTCGCAATGTGAAAGCAGAAGCTCGAGCAAACCTTGAGATTTATACACAGCGGGTTGAGCAATCGGTAACTAAAGGTAAAAAAGACTTCTTTTTTTGGAATATAATATGAAGAACAATTGTCGAAACTAAGGAAGTAGGAGGTTAGGCTAAGAGTGACGGAGAAAAATTTAGTGTGCCATAAGAGTGATTGAGAATGCAAGAAATTTTTTATTGAATTCTCTAGGATACCATTTACAAATGAACTCTATGCCTTTTATAGGCAAGAGGAAAAGCTAAACTAATAATGTACTACTATACATAATGCTCTAATGTCAGAAAAAGAAACGGATACAAATTAAAAAAGAAAAAAAGACAACATGAATTATATACAATAAGAGAATCCTTGTCAGCTGCATGTGTCTGGTAACAATTATGTATGTCTAGAGATCTTTTCTTGTGCCTCTTGATGTCATTGCTTACGTAATTCTTTAGAAATCTCTGTGTGCGCTGTCAATGGATTGAGGACTTGATACATCTTGTTCATCATCTTCATAGTCTTCTAAATTGAGAATATGATCTAACTGTAATGTATCTCCTTCTCCTGCAAAAGGTAGAAGCATACTCCAATTTTGTTTGGCATAAATCTGTATATAGTGTCCTTCACCTATTAATTTGTAGCTTCTCCAAGGAAAATAATCAGGGATTTCAGGGTATCTTAACATTCTTTAATAAACTGTTGGAAATTATTTGAAGACTTTTTAGTGACCTGATCTATCCAGGGTAATGTGGAAAAATCTATATCTGTTTTTATCACCGCAGTTTGAAGCTTGTTTGTTATGTTGTGTTCAATGAATATTCTTTTTCTGGCTGGTCTGTAGGTATATGCATCTGCATAGGGAAAAGAAGAAAATATTTTGCAGCTAATAATTGGAGACCTTGTTCTTGCTGCTAAATTTCCAGCTGTCATTATAATCTTTTCTCCGAGCTGATTTAGGAGATCTTTTGTTTTTCTATCTAATTTGATTTCCAAATAATCAATCATACCATGATGGTAGAACTGAATTATTTGTTTTTGTGTAACTTTGTAGGATGATATACTTGAAGCAGCAGGAGACCTGTTCCTTCTCCTTTTTCATTTGTTCTTTCTACTACTTTGTAACCTTGAGCCTCGCTATCCATACAAAATGCCATGTCTATAAGTTGTTGTTGTAGATTGTATAAGATTAAGGGAAATTCTTCACAAACTTTTTGTGATACCAGATGCTCAAATTCTGGAAACCTCTCTATGACTGGTTTTAAGGATTTCCACCAGGGTGTATCAAGAATCCTTGTTCTGAAGGATTCATAACTTCTGTGTACAATTATTTTTTCGTTTTCTTCTTTTTTCTCAAGTTTTTGTAGCATCTGTGTATATTTTGTCTCGAGTAATGCTATTTTTGTTTGAGAATATCATTTTCTAGTGTATTTTTTTTTTGTACAAACTGATCTTGTAACTTAGTGATCAGCTCTTCTTGGTCTTTAATTACTTGTTCGAGCTTAGTTTTGGCCATGTCTGCAAATGTTTGAACCTCCTCAGGTTCTATGTAAAAGCCACTTACCCCAAAATGTTCTCTTGTAGTTTCTATAGCTTTTTGGAAATTTGTAAAACATTTGTAAATTGGGTTGGGGCATTGGATATGTTTAGCCACCGTTTCCCATTTATTAAAAATACCAATTTTAGTACCTCGAAATATGACATAATGGGTAAACTTGGGCTTTTGTTGTTTCTCTGGTGTTTTGGTACTTTGTTCATAAAAATAAATGCTTAATGCATTTAATACATGGACTTTAAAAGTTGAAGCCTGAGGCATAGTTTGAATATGCCATAGGTTGTCTAGTAAACACTGTGTTTTTCTGTTAGTTTCATCCCAATAATAGGGCGAATTTTGTATTAGGATCATCACACCTTTGTAGTCCATAGTTTCCAAAGGTAATGACCGAGTTTGGTATGCTCTATGAATGAGAACTTGTCCTTTGTGTAAAATGTCTATTTTTTGGAGGACGAACATTTGTAGCCTTTGATTGACTTGGATTGTAAAATTGTGTAACACTGTTGAGATCCATTAGTGTTGCAGGCAATTGTCTAAAATTCTGTGTATTTGCTGCTTGGATTGATTGGCTCATGAGCTTCTCTGTTTTCTCTTCTTCAGATGATATACTCATCGGAGAAGGCCTTATCGGCTGGGTAGGATGTACAAGTTTTGCCTTTCCTTTATCTGTTTTCCTGACCATCTAAAAGCAACAATTTATTAATGTTACGAGATAACATATTAGCTATCCCATTATTTTTTCCTTTAATATGTTCAAAATTTATGTGATATCCACTTCCTTGGATAATATTTTGTAGATTAACCTATCGGGTTCTATTTATCTTTTTTGCTTTGGTCATTTTTTATAAATTTTACAATACTTCGCAGTCAGTTCTTACTGTAAAATTCTTTTGAAGGAAAAGTTTAAACTTTTCTAATGCGTAATTAATGCCTTGTATTTCAGAATCGATGCTAGTCCAGCTTGTTTTCTTTTGAAAATTACCGCTTGCATAAGCACAAATTTTCTCTTCTTCCTTAGGACTATATTTATTTGGTTTGCAGAGAAGAACTGCTCCCCATCCTTCTTTGCATCCATCTGTTTCAATAATTATGTAATCTGTAACAAGTGGTAACGCTAGTGGTTTAATGTTTCTGATTGCCATTTTAATTTCTTTAACTAACTTTATATCTTCTGAATTGAAGTATCTTTGACCATTTTAGTTGTTTTATTGTATAAGGGTCCTACCAATTTTGATAGGTTAGGAACAAATTTTCTAGCATAATTGACTAATCCCAAAATGCTTGTATTTGCTTTCAATTTTCAAATTTCTCTAGGAAATCAAGTATTTTTGTAGAGATATGTGATTGTAATTCTATCTTTCCATCGCCTATTTCTAATCCTAAGAACGATATTTTCCTTTTAAATAACTCCATCTTTCGTTTGGAAACTAATATTCCATTCTTTTTTATTTCTTCAAATACCTGTTGTAAGTGTTTTTCATGTTCTTGTACTGTTTGACTTGCTACTAAAATATCATCAATATATACTAACAAAAATCTTTAAGAAAATACTGTCCATAAATCTTTGAAATATTGAAGGAGCGTTCTTTAACCCAAAGCTAAGAACATTCCATTCAAATTGTCCTTCTGAGCATGTAAAAGCTGTCCATTGTTTAAAATTTTCTTCAAGTGCTAAATGATTATATCCTGATTTTAAGTCAAATTTTGAAAAGATTTTCTTCTTTTATATAAGATTTAGTAAAGTGTCTTTATTGGGGATGTTATATCCATCATCTACTGTGTTATCGTTTAATCGTTTATAATTATATACTATTTTTTTTACCTCTTTTTATTTCACTATGGTTTCTTACTATAAAAGCTGCTTGATCTATGAGGACTTTCTGATTTTTCAATTCATCCTTGATTAATCATTTCAGGGATTTGTTTTCTAAACTCTTCTTTGTCTAATGGACTATATTCTACATTAGCAGTTCTTATAGTAATATCTGGATTTTTTAATTTAAATTTACATATGTATTTTACATGTGACTTTGTAATATCTTCTCCTATAAGACCTATTTTTTCTAAATGTAAGATCATAGGGTGATTTATACTTTTTGTAATGTCCTTTCATTTTTCTATTTCATGGCTTAAGAAATCCGTTAGTAATTTTATAGTCTCATTTTCTACTTGGATTGCTTTTTTTTTGTTGTTTTAAAATTCTAAACTTCTTTGTCCACCACGCTTTCGTGCAATTTTTGATATATGATTATACCTGGTTGTTGGTATTGTATAGATTTGTTTGTTAAGTGTAATAAAATTTCTAGCTATTGTAACAGAACCATTTAAGTCGAATAAAAAATTTAACCCAAGCACAAAGTCTTTTGATTTAATGTTGGGTTTATATTTACTTGTGGTATGTCATACTTAATGCTATAATTTTTTGAAAAATCTAAAAATTGTATTCCTACAGGTTCTAGTAATGTGTTATTTCAACTAGCCTATTTTCAATTGTTCTACTCACTAATTAATATTTTAGTTCATTATGATAATGTATTGGTGCTATACTATGCGATACTAAACTTTTAGTGGCTCCTGTATCAACTAATGCTGTTAAATCTAAGAATTTATTGTTATCAAGCCATAAACGAAATTGTACATTGATCATATTATTGATCCTTGGGTTTGTATAAACACTTATTCTTCGGGTACTTCTGTAGACATTTGGCTCAACTCTTCTGTTGTTTTACATCCTATTCTCTTTTCTAGTTCTATGATTTTATTGTCTAAATCCTTTAGTTTTAGGCTGTGTAATTCAATTGCCAATTCTAACTTACTTAATTTTTCTATATTTATATTAGTACTTGTTTCTGTGGCATTTATGTTGTGCCTTTATTATATTATGTAATTTTCTTAGGCAAATATAACATATCTCTTGAAAGCATATATTACATTGTGACCTTTTTTCTATACTAGGATAATACCCACAATTATAACATTTTATATAGTTATTACCCCTTTGATGTACCCAATTATGATAACATTCTTCTATATTCATATATGTGTAAGTAACTTTAGCTATTGGTTTTTCTCTTCACTTTATATGCTATAGACTGATTCATTATCTGATTCGTCTGTTTTAATGGCTTCGTATCTCATAATCATGTAATGTTCTATTAAGTTAGCTCTTTCCAAATTCTTATTTTTATTAGGACATCGGTTAGCTAGATGTTTTTCTTTTCCACATATGAAACATTTGCATTTTCGTGTTTGAGGCTTTCTCACACACTTGTTTTTATTATAATTTGCTTTGTAGTTTTTATTATAAGTAGTACTTTTTCTTATTTTTTCTTTCTATCATAAAAACCATAAGCCTGGGGTGTATAAATTGTTGTTTTACAGAATGCATATGCATTCCTTTTTAATTATTCTTGTAAAGCTAATTCTTTACATTTGTCTTCTAGTATTCCGAATGTATAAGTTATCATGACTCATGGTTCCTAAATATTCCATAGAATTTTGTGTTTCCCCTAATATAATCGTTTATGGTAGTTTCTATCAGTATATTAATGTTATCGATAGAATTTATAATCATGCTTTCCTTTTATGAATATTAATCTTGTAAAATCTAATATGAAGTCTGTTTATGTATTGCATATCAGCTATACTTTAATTGTTTCTAAATGTCTATAGCGTTCTGTATTAACTATTTTTCTTGCTGGATCAACTTCATAATATAAGGTCTGATTGTGAATGAAATTATAGGGATATCTCCTAAGGCTTTCAAATTATTGATTTCTGTTGATCTTGCGCCTTTTTACTTCATCTAGCCTATTGGTCTAATGTAGTTTCTAAAGTAGGAAACATATCCATACTATGTTTGTTATTTGTTTCCCACTCCTAATACTGTTTTCCATGTTAATACGTCATTATCCATATTGTGGTTTCTTGTTGTTCTAACATAGTACTCCACTGTATTTTGTCCTATGGAACTGTTACTTTCTCTAGCGATCTTGGCTATAGTTTAGATGGATGAGCCAATTTTCTTCCTAAGGTCTCATGTGAGGTTACTTCACTTGACTCCCCCACTCCATTCCACTCTGGGTCTTACATTTCTGTTATTCATTTCTTGATCCATAAAGGCTTGTTCATGTTTATAAAAATCTATTAACATTGTTTTTCCCTGTAAAATGCTTTCTACTAGTGGTAGATTATAGAATTCTTGTAATTTTTTGTAGCTTTCTTCATATGTCATTCCAAGTTCTGTCATACATTCCATTATCATATTATCTACTTCTTCTTGTATATTTAGCTCTGTAAATTTCCTGTCTATTATTTGTTCTAGTGTTTTGTTAGTTTCTTCTGTTTTAAACTTGTTAATTCTTCTTCATCATAGTCTAATAGAGTATAATCCATGTATTCCTCTCTAAATTTTAAGAAATCTGTATTTATTTCATCTTCGTTTTCGGTATCATATATTGGGTTTATTTCATCATTTTCTAGTAATTCTATATTCATAAAGCTATATCCCACGTTATCTTCATTATTTTCTTTGTTTGTAGTTTCTTTAAAATCTGTAAATCTTAAACTTTGCCTACTCTGATCCTTCATATATAAAACTTCTTTTTGGAACAAGAACCGTGCTTTCATTTTCTTGGAGATCGTTTATATTCCATTCTAAGCCTGTTAATTGTTCGGGATCTATTTTAATTGGTTCTATCATTTGTATAGATTTTGATGCTACTGTTTTAACTATTCCATCTATATTTACTTTGTATTTCATTCCTGAACTGTTACTTAGCTTTTCTTAGTACTCCTACACTTATGACTAGATTATTTTCATCATAATTTTCGTATCCCTTTGTTTGTAAGTCTATTTTAATATTTTGCAAATCTCTTATATCTTTTAATATTCCTGGTGTGCAATAGAATAATGTTGTATTTTGACTTAAGTCAACTTCCATTCCTCATATTATTGCTTTTTTCATTTCTATTTCAGCTTTTATCTAATATTAGAGCTAAAAGTTTAGTTCCTAAATTTTTTCGTCCTAAAGCTTTAATACCTATAACTATTAATCATGTATGTACAAAGTGTTTTCCGGAATGTTTAATTCTTTGTATAGTTTCTGGTGATAATAAATCTAAGTTATTGTTTTATCTATTACTCTGAGACTTTCTTCTCTAGTGCTCCTTATCAGAGTTGTATTTACATTAAATATTCCAGTTTGGTATATATTCTAGGGGTTAATATGTCTAGTTGTGATGATTATACAGATCCATATTTCTGTCTACATCTATTTCTTCCTCTATATGTATTATTTGTTTATTGTTATTTGATCCGATCTGCGTCTAAGTATTCTGTTCAAAAATGTTTCAGATGTAATTATATCTTGTATACTACTTGTTGAATTCCTAGCTTCTTGTATAGTTCTACTTTTTCTTAAATTTGGTTATTCATTTTCGAGGTTGCCAATGTTTATATGGTGTAGGTTTTTTAATGATTTTTATATCGTCGAGGTTAAACTTATTTATGGCGTCTGTGATTTTATCTACTTCTATTTGTATATTACTATTTGGATATTTTCTGTTTGCTTCTCTAAACAATTCCTTTTTAGTTCCTTAATTATTGGTTATTTTGTTCTTTTATATAATCTAAGTTTTGTGAATATTTCTTAAATTCCTCTGTATATATTGAAATTTTGTCAAGTAACTGTTTATTAGCAATCGAGTCTTTCTGTAAATTACAACCAAGGTTTATCACTAAATCAGTTAAAGCGTTGAAATGTGATTTTCATGTATGTAGATTGTGTTTACAATTATCTTTAATTCTGCAAATAAAACTATAATTTTCTGTATTAATATTTTTAAGGCTTGTGTAAATTCAAAATTTTTTTAAATGGCGAAGATGATTGAGAGAGATCTATGATTTAATAAATTCCGACTCCTTAGCTTTAATTCCTACCCTCAGTTTCCGTTAAATTTTCTTATTTTCAGTTAAATTAAAACCTAATGTGACAATTATTATAAGAGAACTACAGAACCACATCCAATTTGTTACCAAAGCAATAAATCTTTCCCATAATCTTCACCTGAGAGAGTTCTCCACAACAACATATGTCGGCTTAAAATAGCAAGTAAAAATATGGAGTTTGTCTCAGTCTTTTAGATTTTAAGAAAGCCTTTGCTCTGATACCATATCAGAGGGGCATATACATAAAATTTTAAAAAATTTTAGCGATAATTGACTAATCCCAGAAATGCTTGTATTTGCTTTAAATTTTCAAATTTCTCTGGGAAATCAAGTATTTTTGTAGAGATATGTGATTGTAATTCTATCTTTCCATCGCCTATTTCTAATCCTAAGAACGATATTTTCCTTTTAAATAACTCCATCTTTCGTTTGGAAACTACTATTCCATTCTTTTTTTTACTTCAAATACCTGTTGTAAGTGTTTTTGATGTTCTTGTACTGTTTGACTTGCTACTAAAATATCATCAATATACTAAACAAAAATCTTTAAGAAAATACTGTCCATAAATCTTTGAAATATTGAAGGAGCGTTCTTTAACCCAAAGCTAAGAACATTCCATTCAAATTGTCCTTCTGAGCATGTAAAAGTTGTCCATGGTTTAGAATTTTCTTCAAGTGCTAAATGATTATATCCTGATTTTAAGTCAAATTTTGTTGTAAGTGTTTTTCTTGTTCTTGTACTGTTTGACTTGCTACTAAAATATCATCAAATATATATATATATAGGGTAAGGTTCATGCGAGAACCACCTTTATTGCAAAATAAAATCTAAAAAATCAAAAAAACACTCAAATTTTTATTTTTATTTTTTTACTATTTTTAAAAAAATTGCTACATTTCTTACCCCTAGAAAAAAAAACTTTTTTTTTCGAGTAACAGTTATCCACGCACATGTGCATATGTATCATAACTTCGACAAATTCCGTAATACATTATCAGTAGTAGACAATTGAAATTTAATTTACAATACTATACGTAATACACTACTTTTTACATTACCAATATTCAAAATGCACATGTGCATCATTTTGTATAACCATTATATAACGTGTTTTTGGTACAAAAAGTTTGTGTTTTTGAATGATGAAGTAGGCCCATATACATGTTTTTTGGTTAGTTATATCTAGTGGTTGATGGTTTGGCTATAGTTGTCACTTTATGATGTAATATGTTGATTGGATTATATAAATGGTGATGATATACATGTAATAAAGTGAAAATATTGGTATTGGTATTGTATTATAGATGGTATTATATAATGGTATTGTATTATGGATGGTAGGAGGTAATGGAAGTGTATTATGGATGGTATGATAGATGAAAGAAAAAGTGTATTGAAACTAGTGTATCAAAACACCTTATTTCATGTTGATACATATAGATGCACATGTGCATTTATAATATTGGCAACGTAAAAAGTAGTGTATTACAAATGTTAGTGTAAATGAAAGTACAATTGTCTAATTTTGTAACATATCACGGAATTTGTCAAAAAACAATATACACATGCACATGTGCATGGTAGTGTATTATGGATGAAATGATCGATGAAAGAGAAAGTGTATTCAAAGTAGTGTACCAAAACACCTTATTTCATGTTGATACATATAGATGCACATGTGCATTTCTTATTTTGGTAACGTAAACATTCGTAATTACACGTGGTAGGGTAAATAAAAGTATAATTTTCAATGTTTATAATGTATTACGGAATTTGTTAAAAAAATGATAAAAATGCACATGTGCATGGATAACTTTTACACAATTATTTTTTTTTGAAAATTTTTTTAATTTTTTTGTTGACAAAATATAGCGACTTTTTCAAAAAAATATTAAAAAAATCAAAAAAATTTTTTGGGTGTTTTTTAGATTTTTAGGTATTACTGTTTGTGTTCACACTGGTTCTCTCGATTCTCACAATAAAGGGTGGTTCCTAACGGATCCTTCTCTATATATATAAAAAGGGGGAGAACCGGGGAACACTCTTACAAATTTAACTTAACAGGTTAAAATTATTTTTTTAATATTTTTTCGACGATTCTCCTTATAAATACTTGTAGAAGCATTTTTATTAAAAAAACTCAACAACTAAAAATATACAAAAAACAGTTAAAAAAGGCTAATTTTTTTACCAAAAAATAATTTTTTTTAATTTGAATGGTTTCTACCCTTTTTATATGGAAAGGCGCTAATTGTTTTTAAAAAAATTGATTTTTAATATAGTAAGTTAATTTATAAGATATATAATTTTTAGCAGTTTTTAAAAAAAAATTATATTCTTAGTTTTTGATTTTTTTTATTAAAAATGTTACTACATGTATTTATAAGAAAAAACGCTGAAAAAAATTTAGAAAAAACTAATTTTTAAAAACGTTCCTCGGTTCCTCACTTTTTAGTGTTCTCCAACCAAACCTCTTAACATGTTAAAAATATATAGGGGAGGGTTAATTAGGGAACATTAAAAAAGTTGGGAACCGGCGACACTATTAAAATTCAACTTAACATGTTAAAAATCAATTTTTTTTCTAAAAAACATTCTGCGCTTTTCCTTATAAATATATGTAGAAACATCTTTAATAAAAATTAAAAATTAAAAACTAAAAAATAAAAAAATATATATATTATAAATTAACTTAACATGTTAAAATAATTTTTTTTTAAAATTTTCAGCGATTTTCCTTATAAAAATGGGTAGAAGCTATTACAATAAAAAAATTATTTTTTTGTAAAAAAATTAAGTATTTTATAACTGTTTTTTTATATTTTTAGTTTTTGATTTTTTTAATAATAATGCTTCTTCAAGTATTTATAAGGAAAAACGCCGAACTTGTTTTTAAATTGATTTTTAACATGTTAAGATCAACTTTTAAGAGTGTTTTCCGGTTCACCACTTTTTTAGTGTTCCTCACTGAACCTCACACTATATATATGATGAAAATATTATAAACACATCTGTAAAATAAAGCAAATTTTTTTTCCCTAGTCGGTAGTTTTGCCTGATGTAAGTTTTGTTTACGCGCTGATGTAAATTTTATTATTACACCTGATGTAAATTTATGCATGCGACATTTAAAAATTTTTTCTTTTGCTGAAACAAGTGATTTTTTTTAACATTTTTGAGATTTTTTTTTGGAAAAACCTTTTGGAAGGCCTAGTTCTCATGGTTCTCATAACTCAGTTTCCTGTAAAAATGACATTTTCGTGAGAAGTGTGAGAATACATAGGAATTAACATGTATGCATCATGCTTTGGGCTTAGGCATGATGTTTTGGTTGTTTTGGCAATAGCAACACCAAACTAACAATTTAAAACACAATGCAATGTATTATAGGCATGAAAACACACTGCTAAACACTTAAAACACACTACTTAATGTTTCTGGCATGGTGTTTTAAGTTTTAAGCCTAAAATTCATTGCATTGTGTCTTAAATTGTTATGTTTCGTGTTTTTCTTGCCAAAACAACCCAAAACATTATTCTAAGTCCAAAACATGATGCCTACTTGTGAATTCTTATGCTTTTTTACACTTCTCACGAAAATATCATTTTTACAGGAACCTAAACCTATATATATATATATATATATATATATATATTATGTATATAGGATAGGATCAAGGAAAAAACCACCGAGTTGTGAGAACTTAGAGAACTCGACCTTCCTGCGCGAGTTTCGACCCCATTTTTTTCACATCTCTGGATTAAATGTTAAAAAACATTGCCGTAAAAAACAAAAAAAAACTAGGGGGTGGTGTTTTCCGACCCCTTACAACGGCTGTAAAAAGGTGATGCATAAGCATGACATCACTTTTTAAGCATTTACGGCTGCTGTAAATGAAAAAAACAAGGTTTCCTTTTTTTTTAGGAAAAGTTGTTTTTTTAGGAATTTTGGTAATTTTTTTTAAAAACCTTTCTTAAGGCCGAGTTCTCTAATTTCTCACAACTCGTATGAGTTTTCATTTTACCCTAACCCATATATATGTATATATATAATTAATATATATATATAAGTATAGGATTCGGTTCAAATGAAAACCACTATGAGTTGCAAGAACCGTGAGAACTTTTTAATTCGGGGCGAGTTGGGCCAAATTTTTTTTGCACAAACGTAGATGAAAATATTATAAAAACATCTGTAAAAAATTTTAAAAAAAATTGTCGAGTCGGTAGTTTTGACCACCACAAGTTTTTTACGCCAAACGTAAATTTTAAATTTAAATTTTACACCAGGCGTAAAAAAAACTTGCATCTGTCAAAACTACCGACCCGACAATTTTTAATTTTTTTTATAGATTGTTTATAATATATTCATCTACGTTTGTGCAAAAAAAATTTTGGCCCAACTCGCCCCGGATCAAAAAGTTTTCGTGGTTCTCATAACTCGTGGTGGTTTTCATTTTAACCCATCCATATATATATATATATATATATATATATATATATATATATATATATATATATAGGAGTGTTAACTTGGTAACGCTATTTAATTTAAAATTTATTGAATTATATAATTTTTTGTCAAAGTTACAAGTTTTGCCCTTTAGCTTAATACCATTGTCAAGCGGTGTCCTTTTCAACAAATATTGACAGGTTTTGCACTTTATGGGGAAAAATTTGCACCTTGTCCTTTACACCAAACTTAGTTAAATTTAATCACATGATATGCACATAAGGGTAAACATTTCTTTTCCCCATCCCCTTCAGTTCCCACCATTTATAACCTACCCAAACTAAAAATTTTATTGTTCAGTTGATAGTTGTGAAATTAGGGCTTCATAATTCATGTGAAAATGGTCCGATTAAACATGGTGTTTTGCCAATGTGGGAAAGAGGTGTAATCCTAACATCGGGACTGCAGGAACCTTGTCGGCGATTTTATTCATGTCCTGAACCCGTAAGTGATTTCAATTTGAATGACATATGTGAAATTGGTGATGTAAATTGTTGTGGTGTGTATCATAGGGCCCAAATTGTCGATTTATTGGATGGTTCGATCAGGAAGGCGTCAAAGGTGTATCGATATCATACCTGGTTTGCTTAGAGGGTTAAGAACACATTGGAACAAGCAAATAACTTTCTTCATCTGGCTATCAGAGCTACTGAAGGAAAACTGAAACAAAGTGAAGCAAAAGCAAGGAAGTTGAAGAAGTGTTTGTTTCTTAGTTGGATTTTGTTCATCTTGTATGTATTGTTTCTTTAGGTTAAGGATTATGTAATGCATGTGTAGTATGTAAGTCATGTTAGCTGATGTAATGTTGGTTGTTATGGTGTTGTGGTGATTGATGTAAGTTATGGTGACGATGTACAACAGAAATGTTATGGTGTTTTGAAATGTTAATCAAGATGTAAGTTATGATTTACAATAGAATTCTTATGACCAAACACAAACTAATTGGTGCACATGACCAAAACCAAAACCAAATGAACAAATTGATCAAAACAATTGGTGCACATGTCCAAAACCAAAACCAAATGTACAAGATGCGAGTTATGTTTTACTAGCCAAATTGATCAAACAAATTGGTGCACATGACCAAAACACAAGCTAAACACGTTACACTGCAGCTAATGATCCAAAACACAATGACCAAGACAGACCCTACATGTTCAAAATACCACAACAATTATCATGCAAAACATAAGTGTGCATCTGTTTCATACATAAACTCCAACATAATAGAAAAAGAAACTCATGCCTACATGTTCAATATACAAAAAAGTGTTAACCTTGCATACATAAACCCAAGCCTACATAACATCAAGCCTTTCCACCCTTCACATTTGTTCCACCCTTCACAGTTGTTCCCTTCTAGGTTCTTGAATTGTGGCCTCTCTCCTTACACTTGATACATGCCCCTTGAGTGTGCTTCTTCGTCAATTTTCTAAATTGTGTCATGTCTTCAATTTCACCCGCATACCTCTTCCTTAACTTCTTTGGTCGACCCACTTGATTGTGATGCTTTGGTGGTGTGATAGTTATGTGAAGATTAATTTTTGTCCACAAAGCTCTACCAATTCAGGGGGTTAATCCTGTGAGAATACACCAACTTCCAGCTTTCCATTATGTGCAGGATGAGCCCATCTCTCTAATGCCCAAACCCTTACTCCATTTTTAGTCGTAACCCAAAGTATAGTCACAACATGTCTGCAAGGCATTCATGTGAAAAAAGCATATAAAAGACTTAGTTTGTCAAATTATACTAAATAGTTTGACGCATCAAGAATTGAGTTTCTTACCTGTTATTTCCCAGGCCCTGTACCTACATGTTGTTGCAGCCAAATTCACTACACGAGCATGATTGGGTTTCCCACTGACCTCATAATAATCCCTTCCATTCCACTGAACATGAAACACCCTTGTCTTTCTCGTGGTCAAAACGAAATGTTAAACAATGAAATTTACGGCCAAATTTGAACTTTTAAATATTTCTTAAAGGTTTGACCAAAATATACAAAGTTAACTACTAGATTTTTTTTGTAAGTAAACAACCAAAAGCTTTAACCCATAACATAAGCTAGATTGGAAGCGCGATAAGGCAAAGGAAACTGTGCGTGTGTTCGTCCCAAGCTCGCGTGTCTGCTTAAAATGCGGTTTTACCTACAACATAACAAGAGGTTAATTAACAAGCGAAAGAAAGGTAAAATCCTAACTTCCATCAAACATGTTATTCCACAACCTTTCTTGTTCTCATATTATCTCCTTATTCATTGCCCTTCAATTACATTAGCTTAACTTGCTCATTCACGTGGTTTCAACCTTTTAATCATTCGTATAATAGTCAATCTATAAGCGTTTGACTCATTCGCAGCAGGTAAATTACTTAACCATTCTTTACATGTTTCATTCTAGTTCATTGACCCATTCGTACCGAATCAACTACATGACCATATTAAACATTTCATTCTAGTTCATTGACCCATTTTTACCAGATCAACAACATGACCATATTAAATATTTCATTCTAGTTCGTTGACTCGTTCGTAGCGGATCAACTACATGACCATATTAAACATTTCATTTTAGTTAGTTGACCCGTTCGTACCGGATCAACTACATGTCCATTTTAAACATTAGTTTGTTGAGCGTTCGTACTAGATCAACTTTATGATCATATTAAACATTTCATTTTAGTTTGTTGACCCGTTCGTACGTGATCAACTACATGACCATATTAAACATTTCATTTTAGTTCATTGACCCATTCGTACTGGATCAACTATATGACCATATTAAACATTTCATTTTAGTTCGTTGACCGTTTGTACCAGATCAATGATATGACCATATTAAACATTTCATTTTAGTTCGTTGACCCGTTCGTACTGGATCAACTTTATAACCATATTAAATATAGTTTATTCTAGTTCATTGACTCGTTCGTACCGGGATCAACTTTATGACCATATTAAATATTTCATTATAGTTCGTTGACCCGTTCATACCGGATCAACTTTATGACCATTTCTTAACATACATTCTAATTTCTGTGACCCGTCCACGACATGTCAATTATATAACCATTCTTTGATATAACATTCTAGTTTATTTGACCCGTTCGCAACGGGTCAAATACATGACCATTCAAGTTACTACTCACATTACAATTGTTTGATCCGTTCGCAACGGGTCAAATACATGACCATTCTTTAACGTATCATTCTAGTTTGTTTGACCCGTTCGCAACAGGTTAAATACATGACCATTCAAGTTACTACTTACATTACAATTATCACAAATAAAAACAATAGGCAATACTAAAAACAATGGGGTCGTAATCATAACAAGTACGTTCCTCGATCTTGCGAACCTTGGGACTTTTTGCTACTCGAACTTTCTTCCTTCATGCCTACACATAACATATTAGTTATTAGTTTTCGGGCATTCATTTCATCACATATAACGATTTCTTGCATCGAACGCCCAACCATAGTTAACAAGTATCACCATTTCTCAAATTTAGCATTTAGTGCATTTCATCTAGCACTTGGTGTGCGACTTTTATTGATGATTATAGTTTCCATTGTTTTATGTTGTAATTTACCAATTATCATAGCCATGAATTTCCAATTTCTAAATAAATCATATAAATTCTTTAATAACAAGCATTCATTCAATATTTTGTTGATAAGTCAATATACTGAGCTTAACAAAACTCAATTCCTACATCGTAACTCAAATCCCACTTCATAACTTTTGAGGGTTTTCTACTAGAACACAAAAACACATCAATCTCACAAAATTAAGCATCCATAAGCATTTCCTAACCATGCTTCTACTATGATTTGTATCATTCTACTTTAACACCAAGGATTACTAAATTTTTCATTCATCCTCATAACATAAAAACTCACCAAAATCAGAATATTGACTTACCTTTTGTTGGAAAAGTTTAGTTCATCAACAATTCATGTTCATGCATAAGGTCTAGCCTTAATTTCCCTTCCAATTAGCTGAATTTGTGTAAGTTTTGGTTCTTGATGTTCTTCCCTTCTTCTCTCTCTCTCTCTCAAAACACGCACACACACATGTGCAGACTTCACATTTTGCATTTTTTTTCTTTTTAAGTTTAAACTTTCTTATTTGTCACCTTTAGCCCCTCATGTTTAGTCCATGTTTTAAGTTCATTGTATAATATTACTTTACTCTATGTTAAAAGTTAACAAGTCATAACTAGGTTAAATTTTTCCTAGACAACATACTTCATACTAGAATACTCTAGGCAAAATAAAACAGCTTGGTCACAACATCGACTTTTTGGGGGTGTTACATTAAAACAAACTTTAAAATCTAAGATACTGACGTGTGCACATTTTGGGGTGTTACAGAACATGACAGTGACTTGCATCTTTCTTGATCCCCTCTAACATTTTTGTGGCCTTTGGTGTGAGCAATCCATCACTCTTTCTTTTACTTTCAAAACAGTCAAATCCTCCTCATAAGATATTCCCTGATGTATTCAAGTGCAGATATTATGGGCCTGTCCCTACCTTCCACCACATTTCCATTGTAACACTACACATATTGCTTAACAAAACATCAGATACGCCCCACCTGTTATAATGGTGCAATACTTCAATACAATTGTTTATAACCCTAATACATAAATGTATGAATAAATGAATAAAATACTAGAAAAGTGTACCTTGTCTAGTGTAAAGGTAGGATCTTAGACAACCACGGCTGTGCTTTCTTTTTGAAGGCCTTCACTTATCCATAACAATTTGAAATTCAGGAACAGTTGAAGCAGAAGCACACTTCCATAGATTATTTTATATAGATCTCTTTTAAAGTTTCCCCTCATATTCTCATAGATGTGTCTAACACAGTACCTATGCTCAGCATAGAGAAACAACTTTGTAACGGCTTAAGTATTCCCTATTCATCACATACAACCAAACACCTATGAACAGTAAAAGTTATAAATTGGAAAGTAATAAAGGCCATACCTTTTCTCTATCACTTATGAAAGTGAAGTTTGAGTTCCTTCCCAAATCAAGATCAACAGCCAAGAGCACCAAAGACCATGTCCATGAGCTAATATTTTCAGATTTAACTATTGCATAAGCAAACTGGGTATATTCCATTGTTGTAGTCCACACCCACTTGTTGGTGCACATATGTCTATTGCCTACGTCTAGGACAAGTCTGTTGTATAGATAGGGTTTCGTAGTGTCAAAGGTTAATGTATGAAAGTTATGTTTTGGTTTAGTTTAAGAATTTTCGCACAAAAATTCAATTAAGGATTTTCGCACGAAAATTTCGTGCGAAAATCCCTGTGTCCTAGTCCCGTGTTGCTGTCATGTCTTGCCTATAAATAGGTGAATTAGGATGTTTTTTTAGTATGTTGTTTTGTTGATCAGAGGTGAAGCCCTGCTTGAGTCTGCAATCTTTACAAAGTTGATTAATACAAGATACAGACTGTTTAACAGTAATTCATCATACTTGTTCTTTGTTTGTTCACTCGGTTAACAATGAATTCCGCCTCTGTTAGCTGAGCAAATCTCACCGGAAGCTCACGAGTTGGGTCCGATCCTACTCTCACAAGTGGTATCAGAGCCTTGAGGTCTGATTTGAGAACTAACAACCAAGTTTCAGCTGGATTCAACCTTCAAAGTTCAAGATTCTTCCATTGAAAATCTCTTCTACCTTTTCTTGGAACTTAATCTAGATCTGAAGGATTTCATGGTACATTTTGGACTAGGTTTTTAGTATAATGTGTTAAAATCAATTCTAAACAGTTCACTGAAACATACAAACCTAAAACTCATCAAAATCATGCTTAAAATTGCAGAAAACGTGAAATTGTGAACAAGTGTTCGAAGCAGATAAGAATTTTCCCACGAAACACTATATTTCGTTCGATAAATTGAAAGGACAAAATTCTTAAAAGTTTAAAGAATCAACAGTTATAAATTTTCGCACGAAATCAGTTTTTCGTACGAAAATCAAATTTTCGCATGAAAGTTTAACTCACCATTTCGTACGAAAATTTCTTGTCTAATCTTGTTTTTTTCAGTTTACTTCAAGATAATCAGTTCTAATATGTTTTCTGTTAAAAGTATTTTTAAGATGTCAAGTGAGGAAGAATTTCATAAGCATTCGCCACACAAGCAGTTACAACTTCTGTAGCAGCTCTGAATATGAATCTCAAAAACGAAATGGGAACCACTACAAAGCCTTCGAAACTCATGAACATAGAAGATTACAAAAGTTGAAGTGAGAGATTCAAAAACTGGGTTCAAGCAACAAATTTAACTGTTTGGTTTGCACTTGAAAACAAGTATCAAGCACCACTTAATGAACTTGGTATTGAGAAAACATTGGCTCGTCTGTCCGACGACGAACGAGAAAAATACATTAATGAGAAGAAGATGATGAATCTTCTACAACAAGCCATAAAGGAAGATATCTTGGTTCTTTTACAGCATGACGACGATGCTCAGTCTTTTGGCTTGCCTTACAATTAAGGGCACAAGGGAGTACACATGTCAGAAAGGGAAAGAAAGCGTTATTTAACAAAGAATTTGAAGTGTTCAATGTTCTTCAAGGTGAAACAATGAAACAGCTCATAGAAAGATACTGCCACCTGGTAGTACAAATTAAGCGTATGGGAATTGTCAAAACTTATGAAGAATTAGTTGATAAATTGGCTGATTCACTGCCTGAAGGAGATTGGGCAACATATCTGACCATCCTGAAGAATGGAGCCGAGTATGATAGCCTCAGTTTGCCAAGATTCATCGAAAATTGGAAGGTCATGAATTAGAGATGCAGAAAATGGCAAAGAGCAAGAAGTCGAACTCGCAACAGGATGTGGGTCTATACTACAAAGGAAATCCAAATACACATGTTCAGAGTCCCAAGATTCAAACAGCTTTCAGTGCCAACTCTAATGCTAGTCCAGCTTCTAACCAGTCAAGTGGATTTCAATCATTTGCTTCCTTCAATCCAAACAATCACCAAGGCAACAATCGTCTCAAAGCTCCAATCAACCACAAAACAATCAGCAAAATCAATCAATTCTAACCAGTGAATTTTGCAGTTGAACATCGCGAGCCGAGTATGATAGCCTCAGTTTGCCAAGATTCATCGAAAATTGGAAGGTCATGAATTAGAGATGCAGAAAATGGCAAAGAGCAAGAAGTCGAACTCGCAACAGGATGTGGGTCTATACTACAAAGGAAATCCAAATACACATGTTCAGAGTCCCAAGATTCAAACAGCTTTCAGTGCAACTCTAATGCTAGTCCAGCTTCTAACCAGTCAAGTGGATTTCAATCATTTGCTTCCTTCAATCCAAACAATCACCAAGGGCAACAATCGTCTCAAAGCTCCAATCAACCACAAAACAATCAGCAAAATCAATCCAATTCTAACCAGTGAATTTTGCAGTGTAACATCGCAGTGAACCTCCAGAATGCTCAAGACTTCAATGAGCAAACCGCTAAGCAACACATGGTGCTACTTGCAGCAGTTCTGGAATCTTATGAAAGCCTATTAGCTGGGAGAATCGGAAATCCGGAAATGACAAAAAAGATTATGACCAAATTGATCTAGAAGAAATGGAATTAATTGATATTATGTGGTGTATGGCATCAGTGGTTCAAAGAGCTCAGCGTTTCATGGAAATTACAGGGAGAGATGATTTGAGGGCCTTGATGGAAAATTAGGATTTGATAAATCCAAAATTACATGCTTCAAATGCAGGGAGAAAGGACATTTCAAGCGTGAATGTCCAAATCGAGAAGTAAAGGGAAATCATAATCCTTTGGAGATGATTATTACAAAAAGGCAATTTACCATCGACCACAACTAGATAAAAGAATGGTGCAGATCGAAGATGGACCTTCGAACACAAAAGACAAAGCCCTTGTTGTCACACAATAAGATGAGGGGTTCAATTGAAATAACTTCATCTCCAAAAAGGAAAGCCTTGCTCTTGTCGCTGAAATTATGGAAGAACCCGAATCATCAGAAGAAGTCTCAGAAGAAGAAATGGAAGAAGTTCTGGCAGACTACTTCAGATCATCAGCGGAAGAAGAAGAATGTCTCAGAGGTACTCCTAAACCCTGTTTGTTTGACACAATCTTAAAACTTTTGTAGGTAGCTTCGATTCTGGTCACAAAGAAGAAAGTCCTGAGGAGACAAAGACAGAGTGTATGGAGGTGATTGATGTAACCAAGCCTGTAACACTAGAGAGCTTAACCAACATTGCCAACAAAGCACTCATGGCCAATAAAACGAGGTAGTCAGTGTGGAAGAACAGGTAGAAAAGGTTGAAACAGTAAAAGAAACGATCGAAGCTCAAACTGTTGAAATGGTCAGCCCATGTCCGAAATGTGACAGGGCATGTGAACAATGCGCTCAAAAGGAAAAAGATTTTAAAGATCTTAAAACATACAATGATAAGTTGTCATATGATTATAACACCGTAAAAGAATCATATGATAAACTTAGTAGGACCATTCGATAGTATGTGAAAACTATGAAAGAGGATGACAAAACACTTTCAATGCTTAAAGCAACTGTGATGGACAAACACATGGCCATCAATCTGCACATTAACACAATTGCTGAGCTAAAAAGTGAGCTGGAGAAAACTAAAATTGAAACGGAAAGAGTTAACAAATTGTTAATCAGTTATTCTACCAGCATGTATGTCCTTGATCACATTCTTCAAAACCATAGAACAGCAAAGAAGGTAAGAAATGTGATAAAAACCTTGGAAAATGTTACGATCATGTTCCACCCCCTATGTGGAATTGCTATGCTAAGAAACATCCTAACGGGGTGGATAAGGCGCTAAACTTAAATTTACTCACTGAAAGGAGTAACGAGCTGCCTGAAAATCTTGACGTAACATATTCCAAATCTGAGAAGGACTATGAATCCAAGGTAGTAACCAAAGTGGTTGAAAATGTTTTTGAAAATGAGTCTGATAGCACAATTTATGAGAGTGCTGAGTCGCACAATGAGAATTCAAAGTCAAGTTCACCTTCTGGAAGTGAGAAAAGTTTTCATGAAAATTTTATAACAACATCAGATAATAGTTTAAATGATGATCCTAATGTTGTCATCTACAAACTAAAAGGATCAGATAAACTATATACTGATGAAGATTTTCCAGTCCAGAATGTTAACTTTTATCGTGTCGCAAATTTTTAAAAATTTTTGAAGTTAAAACCTCTGATCTTGAGAAGAAAGTTGCTGGTTTCTACTCAAAACCAAAGAAGTCTAACAAAAACCTTCATCCCAGAGGTAGAAGTTACCCAGAAAACAAAAGGGATGGGTTAGGGTTTGAAAAGAAAAGAAATAACAAATCACGAAAGACAAATTTTACAAAGGAAGTTGAGTTTATGTTTGGAATAAACACAGTTGATGAAAAAGAAGTCATTAACAAATAAACCAACGATGAGTTTAAGAAAGAAAAGGAGCTTCGTGAACAGGCTTTGGAACACACTGTTGGTAACGACAGTAAAGCATGTTACAGATGTAACATAGTTGGGCATATTGCGTGACAATGTTCTCAAAATCGTCCAAAACCTGTTCATGAACAAAGAAGGTTCACAGTAGATGAGAAGAAAAAGGGTCCAGAGTTTGTGCCAACAAAGATTTTAAAAAGAAAAGAAGATTCCAGTCCTAGTGTGGAACCAACAACTGAAATCATTTCTAAGTTTGAAGTTGGTGAAACATCAAAGAAAAATGAAAAGAAAGAATCTAATCTTTACATCAAAAAGGCATTTTCGAAGGCACAAACCTGGGTAGCCAAAACAAAAACATCTCCTGTAACCACAAAATCAACCAATGTCCCAGTGAAATAAAAAGAAAAGACTGAATCAAAGACTGGACAATGGGTTGAGATTAAGAAAGATATCAAAGTTGCCAATGTTCCAAAAGTTGACATTGCCATCCCACCCAAGACGGAAAGGGCTTGGGTCTCTCTTTTTAAGTAATATGTTTTTCATGTGTGCAGGGGCTTCCAAGGTCAATCATTTCTAAGTGGATCATGGACAGTGGAGCTTCTAGACACATGACAGGGATGTTGGCTTTGCTGTAAAATGTAAAAGCCATCAGGGGAGGTTATGTTGGGTTTGCCGGAACACAGGGCGGCAGGATCGTGGGAGAAGGAATTCTAACGAACGGAGTTGTATATTTTGACAAATAAACTACATTGTGGAGCTTGAGAACATTTTTTGAGCATTTCACAGATCTGTGATAAGAAGTTCACAACTCATTTCAATGACAAAGAGTGTCTTATTCTTAAGCCGGGTTTCATAATTCCCGAGGAGTGGATCCTTATGCGCGCTCCACGTGAAAATGATTTATATGTCTTAGACATGAGCGTCGCATCCACTACTTCAAAGGAAGGATAGTGTTTTGTATCAAAGGCCACTGAAAAAGAATCAATTCTTTGGCACAGAAAGATGGGTCACATTCACCTAAGGAAGATGAATTTTCTAGTGCACAACAATCTAGTGGAAGGGGTGAATCTCAAAAGTTTTCATCTGTCAGATGACTATATTAGCTGCTAAAAGGGGAAGCAGCATAAGAAGTCACACCCCAGAAAGCTTCTTAATTCTATCAAGCTTCCATTGGAAAGGCTACACATGGATCTCTTTGGGCCTGTAAATGTGAAAAGTATCACTGGAGATCTATACTGCCTTGTCATAACCGGTGACTTCTCAAGGTTCTCATGGGTTTTCTTTCAAGAGAGCAAGAATGAAACATTCGAAAATTTGATGATCTTGGTTTCGAAAGATTGAAAACCTTTACCATTTCCTATCAAGAGAATCAGAAGTGACAATGGTACTGAGTTTAAGAACAACAAGATGCTCGAATTTTGCAATGCTAAGGGTATTCATCATGAGTTCAGTTCCCCTTATACTCCTCAACAAAATGGAGTAGCTGAACGAAAGAACAAAACGCTTATCGAGACTGCACGCACGATGCTTGCTGATTCAAAATTACCTATTAGCTTTTGGAGCGAAGCAGTTGCATCTGCATGTTACACCCTTAACCGCGTTAATGACTGTCAAGAAACACAAAAAAGACATGCTTTGAACTTCTTAACCAGCGAAAACCTAATCTATAGTTTTTGAAGCCTTTTGGATCACCGTGTACTATATTGGGCCTGGAAGGAAAATTTAGAGCCAGATCTTTGGAAGGATTCTTCGTAGGGTATGCAAGTCCGCAAAAGAGAGTTTATCTACCAAGCATGAATCAGGTTATCGTTGCTCAACATGTTGATTGCCAGAGATACACAACGCCCATGCAAAAACCTGGAGATCCTTGGCTGTTCAATTACAAAGGGTTGTGGAATTCGTTTGATCTGCCAGAAGAACCATCCGAGGAAGAACTTATCTTGCTATTCCAACAACATCAGATATCTAATCAAGAGCAAGTTACAGGACCGTTGGTGATTTCTCCAATGACAACACCTTCCTCAGAAGCAGGTCCGAGCAACACTCAGCCAGAACCAGTAGTTGCACCAGTTCAGAATACTGCAGAACCATCTTCCACTCAACCAGCAAATGCAGAACCTGAACGAACTCCTACTTTTGATGATGGGGGATCCAGTTCCAATGAAGGAACAGAAGAGATTACAAGTTATCTCAATCATCAAGTTGGTGAAACTAGTGATAGAAATGAGGCCACTTCTTCAAAACAAGTTGCGGATCAGAATATCACAAACTCAGAAAGCTCAGTAAATGTTCCAGGCGAAGTAATGCCAAGATCAGTCTCCTACCATCCGACAGACAACATCATAGGAGAACTGCAAACTGGCGTGAAAACGCGAAATCAGATCAATAAGGATCTAAGTTGTTTTTATTCTAAAGTTGCTCCACTTCAAAATAGATTTTCCCATAGTTGTTTTGTTTCTCAGGTAGAACCAGGAAACTTCAGAGATGCTCTTAAAGATGAAAGTTGGGTGGAAGAAATGCAAGAAGAATTATTGCAGTTCCAGAAACTTGGAGTCTGGGAACTTGTTAACCTATGATGTAGAGGGTGAAAGCCGAGTAGTAAATGGTTAAATGATGAATTTTATGTATGTCGTGTGTGTTTACTTGCCTAGAATATGTTAACTACGAGATCTAGTTGTCTTGCAAGTAAAACATGTAACTTGGTGAAGTTACGGGAGTTAAAGTGCAAGTGGAATGTTTGAAGATGATATGTAAAGCTTGAAGGGTGATACGGAAGCTTTTCGGTTGGATACGAGATGTATGAGTGCAAGATGCGGGAATGGATGAAGTCTATGGGCCATTCGGGTCTTAATCGGAAAGTGGTTTGTGATTTATTACGTGAGAGATTGAAAGATGAGAAGTTCAGGGTCCTATTGTCATTTGAGTAAAGTTGGAACAAAGAGGAATGGAGCAAAATCATCCGTGACCGTCGCTAACGGTTACCTCACCGTCACTGACGGTGAGAGGTTTTGGTTCAGAATCAACAGAAAGAGGCAACCGTCGGTTACGGTCCCCTTACCGTCACTGACGGTTGGGTAAATTAAAAGAAATAGCAAGTCTCCACCGTTGGTGATGGTGTGCGTATCAGTCCATCTGTCAGAGTGTTGGCAAGCTCTACTGTCTCTTCAATTGTTTGTGGTCTAGCTGCTTTGACTATGTCTCGAATTTCGCTAATCAATCCCCATATGTAATGAGAAATTAATACCGGTTCTGGCGACACTAGGGCAGGTACTATTCTTGCATATTCAAAGAATTTGGTAGTAAATTCACGACAATTTACCCCAATCATTTTATGGTTTAGGAATTTGTTAGCTATCTGTTCCTTCTCGTGAGGAGGACAAAATTTCCTTTCAACTATATCCTTAAAATTATTCCATTCCATATTATAGAGCTTGTTACTCCCTTTTGACTGAAGAATGGTATTCCACCATTCCAATGCTTTGTCTTTGAAAAGATTGGAAGCATACATTATCTTATCTTCTTCAGCACATTTACTAATAGTTAATACTGCTTCAGACTTTTGTAGCCAGCGCAATGCTGCAATGGCTCCTTCATTACCAGAGAATTCAATTGGTTTACAGGACAAGAATTCTTTATAAGAACAACCATAAGCGATGGTTTTCTTTCGTTTAGGAGATGGAGCTTTGACAAGAATGTCGTTATCTCCATTGACGCTGAGACTAGGTTCAGGGTGAGTACGTTTACTGCCTATAGTATTACTTTTTTTTTTTCAAGCGCAGGATTCTTAATAGCATTAATAATAATAATGGCATGGCATCGATTATTTCTTGAGCTACTATGTGTTCTATAGCACTTTTACCCACGTGATTTCCGTTATCATTATTATTCCGGACTCCCTGATTAACTTCATTCGACATCTGAATTGCAAACATTATTCAATATTAATATCACAGAAAGAAAAATAAAGATAAACAAATATTCAAACACATTTGATCAAAATCGTCGAACATTGCGACTTTCTACTCTTTATATATATATATATATATATATATATATATATATATATATATATATATATATATATATATATATATATATATATGCATCAGTACAAGCTATTATATAAGTCGATATTTTACATTATGCGTCGTTACGTATATATATATGTGATATTTATATTATGTATTATATATCTTACATATCGTTTTTTTTTCAAAATATAATATATATATATATAATATTATATTAGGGTTGTCGTTTTTCAAAAGTGCCCATCCCTCTCGTCTACTTCCAGACGAGGTTCTCCCCTATGGTGCGTATTCGGGTTCTTTCGTTTATAAGTTCTTCCCCATAGTGACGAAGTTCTGCTACGCGGTCAGGGTCCATTAGTGGGTGCATCTCGGGTCTGGATTCTATTACAGGAAAATATGGATCATTTATTAAATTTTGGAATGCCCATTCATTTGACATCCACTGTTCCAGGGCATTTGGTGCTGGTGCAGGAAACCTAGGGATATCCTCCGGGTTGAATGCGGGTATTGGTTGTTGGTTTACTAGGTTAGGTTCAGGGTACATTGGTATGGGTGCTATTGGTTGCTCTGGTTGAAATAGTGGAAATGGTGGTTCAGGGTTTGCTAGTTAGTTCAGATAAGCTGGTCTTCTACTGGTTGGAAGAGATCACAATTTGCCAGTCTCCGATCCAATTCTTCCCACAGAGGTGTGGTTACATTTATCTGAGCTGGTCCTTCTGGTAGGGTTATAGTTGCTTCTTGGTTTTTCTTTTTCCTTCGCTTTTCCTTTTTCTCTTTATTAAACCATCCACGTTTCTTTGGTAGAAAAGTTTCAGCTGATTTGGCTCGGAAAACAAAAGATCCTTCTATTTCGGCTTCGTATCCTAGGGTGGCTCCAGAGGGTCCTCCTCCATTTCCGAATCAGCCATGTGAAGAAAAGCATTGGATACACTTTTATCACTCATGCTGCGAACTTATAAATTGTTAAAATAACAAAGAAATTAAATTATATATTTTGAAATTTATTTTTACAGATATAACAAATAAATTATTTACACAAAATTCCTAACATTAGTGTTTAAGCTTAGGTATTAGAGGAACACCTAAATAGCTTAAACTAATGGCTCTGATACTGTGACATCCCGGGTTTTTCGGATAACTTAAACGTAATACTTGTCGAGTGAATTATATGCTATGTATTAAACGTGTACGAGTTAGTGAACACGTGATGTGCGATTATGTGATTGTGTTATGTGATGGTGTTAGTTATAAAATAATCATGGCAATATGTACACGAACCGAACCGCGACACGAACCAACCGTAAACTCCTTGTGGCTCTAGGAGTGAACTGAGATTTAAACCTTAAACCTTATGCCATTCTCGGCCAAGTGCAAACCAAACCAAACCAACCCGTGTGCAAACCAAACCCCAAACCCATTGCGTACAACCCAAACCGACCCACCCAAGTCCCTCGGCCACGAACTCAAACCAAACCGTAATCTTGTTCTCTTTGCGCCTATATATATAAACTCACATGCATGCCTTCAGTCACAACACAAAACCCGAAAAGAAAAACTGCCGTCGGCAGCCTTACTCTCGCCCCTTGTGATCGCAAACAGCTTCTTTCCTTCATCATATCAATCTGATCAGCCTTGTTCACCTTCTCGGTCGCGCAACAGCTTGTTCTTTTCTTTCCTCTCGGTCGCAGCAGCAGCAGCCCTCGCCATCTTCATCCTCGGTCGCAAGCAATCTTGATCACCGGCCCTTATCTTACTCACGGTTCGTTTACCTTGTCATTAAAAAGATTTGTTAGCTACAAGATTTGTTCTAATATTGTCTATATAGTTGAAGTACGGCAGTTATGAATTTTTGCGCTTAGTGCAATGATAAATGAATTGGTTTGTTTCTGGGTTAGATTATTGATCTTTTAGAAACGGTTCTGTCGCCTAGTAATTATCACGGTTTCGTTATGGTACATTGCGCAACAGTTGTGATATGTTCAGCCGACTCATCCGTATCGGTCAAAGTTTCGAAAGCCTGAGTTTACCGCGCTGATTCAATTCGAAGTGTTTGTTTAATGCAATAAGTCAACTAGTGTGAATGAAATTTGTTGGGTTTTATGAGTTGTTTTGAAACGTAGGGAGTGAGCTGATTTTTGTACGCATGTATGAATTTATCGGAATTTGTAATTGGACCAGTGATTTTTTCTTGATCACGAAACCTAGAGCTGTATATTAATTATGATGGTAAGGTTTAGATGGAATTATATAAATTAGGTAACTGAAATATGGGCTTGCAATACAGCTGAATTATGAGTTTAAGTAGAAAATTGTAACTTGTGATACAAGTGTTCGCGACTTCATTCTGGCTGTCAACTCGGATCATAAGTTGTGGAAAAAACGGATTTCTGATGTCTAGAACATAGAGATTTGAATAACGATTTAGGCGCTGGATTCAAATTTTCTGATAGTCGTTTGATATTTTTAAAGGAGTGCCAAATAAGTTCAGTAACTAAAGCTGTGAAAATCCTGAAATTTGTTGGTTTTTATCGAGTTGGATTTTAAAATCTGGAAGTGGAGTTGAGTCATGATTTTTGGTACAGGCAATAGGTATGGAAATTCCGGGCAACTCCAACAGGAATTTTGTTAATTGGTACGATCAGTGATTTTTTATAAAATAAATTCTTTCCTGTTGGACTGCATTCTGAAAGCGATAAATCTGACTGCAGCCTATTATTATTAAAAATTTATGGGTTAATTGGTAAAGAATTTAGGACTTGGAAAATTTTATATAATTTTCTACATGTTTAATTGTCACCTACTGTAAAAAATTGGAATTTTTTGGAACGTTGGAACTATTTTATTCAAAATGTAGAAAACAGACTGAATATATGAGTATTAAGTAGAAATTGATAACTTGTGATTGTGTGCACCAAGGTGTTGCATGGATTGGATTATGTTCATGATAAACTGTTTTGATTACTATGTTCACATGAGTGTACTGGCATGCATTTTTGAGTGTTAGATATGTTGTTTGTGTGTATCACTTTGTGCATAAATTAAGTGTAGATTTTGTATTGGTGTGATCACACACTGACTTGAAATCAATTGGTTTGTTAGGACGCGATTAGCGGTCCCATCCTTTACAACTTCTTTGCTACACTAACCGAGCAAATAAAGGTGAGTTCACGGCCCCTAACTTTATCCGGTTTTTAAACAACAGGGGGAGAAACATGTATACACTCTTCAAACTCAATCTCTTTACGTTATACGAATTTAACGTCACATAACTATTCGGTAACTAAGTTAATGTTAATGTAATGTTATGGTCACTAAGTAGCTAATCACTTAAGTCCTCGTCAATCTCTCGGATCGTTAGTATTGGGTTTAATAGCGGGGGAGTTATAAGTAGTACTACTGGGCCCGACAAGCCCCATCCGAGCTAGTCGCGCTAGCCGACCGGGTATGGTCAACGGGTGAATAATTCGGCCTAACTTCGCCATGGTCAGTGATAGGCCTGGCAACACGGAGGCACAACAGTCAGCTTCGATCGCGAACTCTTACGTGACATAACTTTAGGCTAGCTACCTATATATGTTAACATTGAACTTAATTACGAAACAACTATATTATCTCGGGTTGAGGATAATGGAAACAACAACTTATTATTCCGGGTTGGAATAATGGAAACAACAACTATATTATCCCGGGTTGAGGATAATGGAAACAACAACTTATTATTCCGGGTTGGAATAATGGAAACAACAACTATATTATCCCGGGTTGAGGATAATGGAAGCAACAACTTATTATTCTGGGATTGGAATAATGGAACCAACACGTTATCCCGGGTTAGGGATAACGGGGAAAACAAACTATAACCGAACAAACGAATTTATGAAAACCTGTGAACTCACTCATCTTTAATGTTGACACTTGTTTCTTTACATGTTTCTCAGGACGGTAGGAGCTCTAGGTGCACGCACATGCATTGAACAAGACATCTTTTATCGAGTCTTATTTATAAATATTGTTTTGGGGTTTTTCATTTGTTTTGGCGTTGTGTTGGCGCCCGCTTCACTACTTATTTATGCTTCCGCTCAACTTTAAAAACTGATGCTTCCGCTAAATATTGGTAACTAATCAAGACAATATAACTTGTGATTGTGTGCACCAAGGTGTTGCATGGATTGGATTATGTTCATGATAAACTGTTTTGATTACTATGTTCACATGAGTGTACTGGCATGCATTTTTGAGTGTTAGATATATTGTTTGTGTGTATCACTTTGTGCATAAATTAAGTGTAGATTTTGTATTGGTGTGATCACACACTGACTTGAAATCAATTGGTTTGTTAGGACGCGATTAGCGGTCCCATCCTTTACAACTTCTTTGCTACACTAACCGAGCAAATAAAGGTGAGTTCACGGCCCCTAACTTTATCCGGTTTTTAAACAACAGGGGGAGAAACATGTATACACTCTTCAAACTCAATCTCTTTACGTTATACGAATTTAACGTCACATAACTATTCGGTAACTAAGTTAATGTTAATGTAATGTTATGGTCACTAAGTAGCTATATCACTTAAGTCCTCGTCAATCTCTCGGATCGTTAGTATTGGGTTTAATAGCGGGGGAGTTATAAGTAGTACTACTGGGCCCGACAAGCCCCATCCGAGCTAGTCGCGCTAGCCGACCGGGTATGGTCAACGGGTGAATAATTCGGCCTAACTTCGCCATGGTCAGTGATAGGCCTGGCAACACGGAGGCACAACAGTCAGCTTCGATCGCGAACTCTTACGTGACATAACTTTAGGCTAGCTACCTATATATGTTAACATTGAACTTAATTACGAAACAACTATATTATCTCGGGTTGAGGATAATGGAAACAACAACTTATTATTCCGGGTTGGAATAATGGAAACAACAACTATATTATCCCGGGTTGAGGATAATGGAAACAACAACTTATTATTCCGGGTTGGAATAATGGAAACAACAACTATATTATCCCGGGTTGAGGATAATGGAAGCAACAACTTATTATTCTGGGATTGGAATAATGGAACCAACACGTTATCCCGGGTTAGGGATAACGGGGAAAACAAACTATAACCGAACAAACGAATTTATGAAAACCTGTGAACTCACTCATCTTTAATGTTGACACTTGTTTCTTTACATGTTTCTCAGGACGGTAGGAGCTCTAGGTGCACGCACATGCATTGAACAAGACATCTTTTATCGAGTCTTATTTATAAATATTGTTTTGGGGTTTTTCATTTGTTTTGGCGTTTGTGTTGGCGCCCGCTTCACTACTTATTTATGCTTCCGCTCAACTTTAAAAACTGATGCTTCCGCTAAATATTGGTAACTAATCAAGACAATATAAAATCTACGACAAATGATTTTTGAAAACGTATTATCAAATCATATAGAGTCGTTCGACGTACTAGTGTTTCAGATTCTGGTTTGTTCACACGCCTCGCGATAAAACTCCGCAAGTGGAAATTGAGGGTGTGACAGATACCACCTTCTGTCACAGCCCCCGACCCCTACCCTTGGAGCGGTTGCCACGAGACAATCAAGTGGTATCGGTTTTATTAAATTGGCAGCGGAAATTATCATCAGGATCGATGTTAGGAAAATAAATTCAGAGTTTATTAAACACCAAAGTTTTAATATTAAACAAATGAGATAACCCATATTCCATTAAAATGTTTTATAGGGATAAATCCTTAATTAACAAAAACATAAGTTCTTCATTTATTCAGGTAATTGTAGCCACTTTATTTAAGCCTTCAGTGCTCCATAGCTGGCTTCTATGAAGCAAGTTACCTGAAACGCGTTTTAAAAACATTTTGGTCAGTTAAAAATACTGGTGAGTTCATTCGTTTATATAAAAAGACACATGGTTATATTTCACAGTATCAAGGGTAATTACATTGCTTTTATCTAACAAAAACTCAATCAGTATTTGTCACGTTGGCAGTTACAATGACTGTGGTCATACCACTATTGGCTAACTCTTTGTCCAAGAGTGACGCTGGACCCAGTAATGTATACAAAACCCCATATACCGGCAGTAATTGCAGATTAGCAAAAACTTAATCACTGTAAATACAACTCGAAAACATTTAGGGTTTTGTAAAACAATTTGGTAAAAAGAGAGAATGACTCACTTTGTGGACTTAGATTTTTAACTTTAGAGCTTCCTGGGGCTATTTCTGGTTTCCTAATAAAATTATAATGCAACATGTGTTAGTGCAATAACCCAACTTAACATGAATGATACTTCCCGAGACAAAACCCCAACGTGGTTAACAAAGCATAGCCTTATTAACGGGCATTACTTTGGCATCCGTTGCTGGGTTTTAGATCAATCGGGCAGCGTATCGAATCGTTAATTAGGGTTAAAACACTTATGACAGGGCAATGCTTCGCAGGTTTAGGGGGTATCGGGCAAAGAAATGAAGATACAGAGGGTATTCGAACGATTTTTATGATCGAAAATGAGCGCAGACTTCAGTCCCACGGCTGCCTTCTTATAGGTCAGATGGGCTTCTCCCACGCGTCGCGCCAGGATCTGGGGACTCCCTCGCGATGCGCCTGGGTAGTCTATTTGGCCAAGACAGACTATGTTGCATGCATAGCATCGCCAGACGTCGCGTTCAGAAGCCACGTGTCCTGGTACCCTCCCACGCGTCGCCGGAGATGCCATGGTTTCTGGCGCGTGTCACCTAGGATGTCCTGCTGAAAATTTTTCGTTTTTCGCATTGGGTCTCGCTGCGTGTATCTGGGGCTTCGATTATGGATTGTTTTAGGGTATTTTAGAGAGTTGTTACATCCTCCCTACCTTGTTTTAAATCTCGTCCTCGAGATTTACTGGAATAAGTAAGGATACTTTCGCTTCTTTCTGATTCCAGTTCCCATGTATATTCTGGTCCTCGTCTTGAATCCTATTTTACTTTGACCAGTATTAGCCTTTTATGCTTGAGGTTCTTGGTCTTTCTATCTTCAATTTGTATAGGCCTTTCAACAAATTTCAGCTTCTCATTTACTTCTACATCTTGAAGGGGTACTATTAATGATTCATCAGCTAGACATTTCTTAGGTTACATACATGAAATACATCATGTACTCCTGCCATTTCTTCAAGTAGCTGATAAGCTACTGGTACAATGCATTTGATGATTATGGAAGGTCCAAAATATCTTGGGCTTAACTTTCCCCGTTTACCAAATCTGACAATTCCTTTCTAAGGTGAAATTTTTAGCAATACTTTATCTCCCACCTGAAATTCCAATAGCCTTCGATGATTATCTACATAACTCTTTTGGCGATCTCGGGCTGTTTTCAGTCTTTCCTTGACTTGAATTATCTTGTCAGTTGTTTCTTGAACAATCTCAGGTCCTGACAATTGCTTTTCGCCTATTTCTGCCCAGCATACAGGTGTTTGGCATGTTCGTCCGTAGAGTGCTTCAAATGGTGCAACATTAATGCTTGTATGATAACTGTTGTTGTAAGAAAATTCAATTAATGGTAAATGATCGTCCCAACTTCCTCCAAAGTCTATTACACAGGCTCTAAGCATGTCTTCCAGTGTCTGAATCGTCCTTTCACTTTGTCCATCTGTTTGAGGATGATAAGTTGTACTTAAATTTAATCGAGTTCCCATAGCTTTTTGAAAACTTGTCCAAAAATGAGAAGTAAATCGACTATCTCTGTCGGACACAATAGATAAAGGGATTCCATGTAGTGAAACTATTTCATCTACATACAGCTTAGCTAATCGTTCCATACCAAAAGTTTCTTTCATGGGTAAGAAATGTGCAGATTTCGTCAGTCTGTCCACAATCACCCAGATTGTGTCGTTACCTTTTCGTGTCTTGGGTAGTTTGGTAATAAAATCCATTGTTATCAATTCCCATTTCAAACTGGCATTTCTAATTGCTGGAGTAAGCCTGAAGGTTTCTGATGTTCAGCTTTAATCTGTGAGCAAGTTAAACACTTAGAAACATAACTCGCAATGTCCTTTTTCATTCCAATCCACCAATAACTTTTCTTTAAATCTTGATACATCTTGTTGCTTCCAGGATGCATCGTATAAGTGGATTTATGAGCTTCTTCTAAAATTCTTTCTCGTAAATTTTCTTGATAGGTACCCAAATTTTTTTCTTATGGAATCTCCATATTCCATCTGTTCCTTGTTCTAATTCTTTTATCATTCCCTTCATTCCCTCAGAATCATCCGTGATAACTATTTCCCGAGTCTTCTTTAATTGTCCTATTAAATCTATCTGCAGATTTAATCTAGGAGCATGTACTCTTTTTGGCTTCTCATGATACTTTCGACTTAGAGCATCAGCTACTACATTAGCCTTTCCTTCGTGATATTAATATCACAATCGTAATCACTGAGGATTTCCATCCAACGTCTTTGCCTCATGTTAAATTCCTTTTGCCCAAAAATATATCTTAAACTTTTATAATCGGTAATGATAGTGAACTTACTACCTTAAAGATAATGTCTCCAAATCTTGAGGGCAAATATTATCGCTCCCAATTCCAGATCATGGGTTGTATAGTTTTCTTCATGCTTCTTGAGTTGTCTTGAGGCATAAGCAATCACTTTCTGACGTTGCATTAGTACACATCCAAATCCTAATTTTGAAGCGTCACAATATATTATAAAATCTTCAGTTCCTTCTGGCAATGAAAGGATTGGTGCATTAGTTAATCTTTGCTTTAGGATTTCGAAAGCTTCTTCCTGTTTTGATTCCCATTCAAACTTAACTGATTTGCAGGTTAACTTGGTTAATGGAACGGCTATTCTAGAAAAATCTTGAATAAAATGTCTATAATATCCTTCCAATCCAAGAAAACTTCTTACTTCCGTTGGTGAATTAGGGACTCTCCATTTGGTAATAGCCTCGATCTTTGTGGGATCTACATGAATTCCTTCATGATTAACTATGTGTCAAAGAAATTGTACCTCTTGCAACCAAAATTCACATTTTGAGAATTTAGCATAAAGTTTTTCCTTTGTTAATAATGTTAGAAGTGTCTCTAAATGTTCAGCATGCTCTTCCTTACTTTTAGAATAAATAAGTATATCGTCTATGAAGACAATTACAAATTCATCCAGGTATGATTTACATATTCGATTCATCATGTCTATGAATGCTGCTGGAGCATTTATCAAACCGAATGGCATGACGGTAAACTCATAATGCCCATATCTAGTTCGGAAAGCAGTCTTAGGAATGTCTTCCTCTTGTACCTTCAATTGATGATATCCTGAACGTAAATCAATTTTGGAAAAGAATCGAGCTCCTTGAAGTTGATCGAATATATCATCAATTCTTGGTAGTGGGTACCGATTTTTGTTTGTGACTTAATTCAACTCCCGTAATCGATACACATGCGCATTGATCCATCCTTCTTCTTGACGGAAAACACCGGCGCTCCCCAAGGCGATGAGCTAGGTTGTATGAAACCTTTTTCCAGTAGTTTGTCTAGTTGCTTCTTTAATTCCAGCATCTCTGTTGGTTCTAGACAATAGGGGGATTTGGCAATTGGTGCAGTTCCTGGTATTAGGTGAATTCTAAATTCAACCTCACGGTCGGGTGGTAATCTCGGTAGTTCTTTCGGGAAAACATCTGAGAACTCCGATACTACAGAAATATCTTTTAATTCTTTTCCTTTAGTACTAATGATCGCAGAGATCATATATACTATTCCTCCTTTTCGAGCGTAGCTTGCAGCTTTCATCACAGAGATAAATTTTGCAGATGTTGTTGGCTTGTCCCCCTGGATTGTGATACTTTCTCCTGTTGGCGTACAAAGCTCCACAGAATTTTGATCACACAAAATTCACGCACGATTGGCTACTAACCAATCCATTCCTAATACGACATCGAATCCAGCTAGATTCATTGGTAAAATTCGCGCATGATTGGCTACTAACCAATCCATTCCTAATACGACATCGAATCCAGCTAGATTCATTGTAATATATGACCTAAAAATTCTATCTTTCCTTCCTGAAGGATTTCGCCTATATTGACAGAATCTTCATTTGCTGTTTCCACCGTGCACACTTGGCGAAGTTTGGTTAAAGGTTGATTGAGAAATTTACAAAAAGTAGTATTTATGAAACTTTGGTTTGCGCCAGAGTCAAATAATACTTTAGCATAGACATCATGAACTAGGAACGTACCGGTAATCACATCGGGAATCAACTCAGCTTCTTTGTCTGTCAGTATAAGGCTCTAGTGGTCTTCTTAGGTCCTTCAGTTGTCTTGGCCTTGTTGCTGGTTGCCGGGCTAGTTTAGGGCAGTTTGGTCGGATATGACCTGTTTCTCCGCAATTGAAGCATACTTTAGTGTTCATTTTCCTTCTACATTCTTCTTCTCTATGTCTCGTTAGTTTGCAGAAATTGCAATACCTAGTACATTTCCTGAATGCCTTCTTTTACAAAACTGACATAGAGGTGAAGAGGATGAACCTGCTCCCTTCTTACGATAGGAATTACCAGAACGTAGTTCCTGGGTAATCTTTTTGGGGCTAAGTCCCTTTTCTGATTTTCTTCCCTTGTGCGTATCAGTCCATCTGTCAGAGTGTTGGCAAGCTCTACTACCTCTTCAATTGTTTGTGGTCTAGCTGCTTTTGACTATGTCTCGAATTTCGCTAATCAATCCCATATGTAACGAGAAATTAATACCGGTTCTGGCGATGCTAGGGCAGTACTATTCTTGCATATTCAAAGAATTTGGTAGTAAATTCATGACAATTTACCCCAATCATTTATGGTTTAGGAATTTGTTAGCTATTTGTTCCTTCTCGTGAGGAGGAAAAAATTTCCTTTCAACTATATCCTTAAAATTATTCCATTCCATATTATAGACCTTGTTACTCCCTTTTGTCTGAAGAATGGTATTCCACCATTCCAATGCTTCGTCTTTGAAAAGATTGGAAGCATACATTATCTTATCTTCTTCAGCACATTTACTAATAGTTAATACTGCTTCAGACTTTTCTAGCCAGCGCAAAGCTGCAATGGCTCCTTCATTACCAGAGAATTCAATTGGTTTACAGGACAAGAATTCTTTATAAGAACAACGATAAGCGATTGTTTTCTTTCGTTTAGGAGATGGAGCTTTGAAAAGAATGTCGTTATCTCCATTGACGCTGAGACTAGGTTCAGGGTGAGTACGTTTACTGCTATAGTATTACTGTTTTTTTCAAGCGCAGGATTCTTAATAGCATTAATAATAAATGGCATGGCATCGATTATTCCTTGAGCTACTATGTGTTCTATAGCACTTTTATCCATGTGATTTCCGTTATCATTATTATTCCGGGACTCACTGATTAACTTCATTTCGACATCTGAATTGCAAACATTATTCAATATTGATATCACAGAAAGAAAAATAAAGATCAACAAATATTCAAACACATTTGATCAAAATGTCGAACATTGCGACTTTCTACTCTTTATATATATATATATGTGTGTGTGTGTGTTATATATATGCATCAGTACAAGCTATTATATAAGTCGATATTTTACATTATGCATCGTTACGTATATATATATATATATATGATATTTATATTATGTATTATATATCTTACATATCGTTTTTTTTTCAAATATATAATATATATACATAGTATTATATTAGGGTTGTCGTTTTTCAAAAGTGCCCATCCCTCTCGTCGTACTTCCAGATGAGGTTCTCCCCTATGGTGCGTATTCGGGTTCTTTCGTTTATAAGTTCTTCCTCATAGTGACGAAGTTCTGCTACGCGGTCAGGGTCCATTAGTGGGTGCAATCTTGGGTCTGGGTTCTATTGGTGGAAAATATGGATCATTTATTAAATTTTGGAATGCCCATTCATTTGACATCCACTGTTCCAGGGCATTTGGTGATGGTGCAGGAAACCTAGGGATTTCCTCCGGGTTGAATGCGGGTATTGGTTGTTGGTTTACTAGGTTTGGTTCTGGGTACATTGGTATGGGTGCTATTGGTTGCTCTGGTTGAAATAGTGGAAATGGTGGTTCAGGGTTTGCTAGTAAGTTCAGATAAGTTGGTCTTCTGCTGGTTGGAAGAGATCACAATTTGCCAGTCTCCGATCCAATTCTTCCCAAGAGGTGTGGTTACATTTATCTGAGCTGGTCCTTCTGGTAGGGTTATAGTTGCTTCTTGGTTTTTCTTTTTCCTTCTTTTCCTTTGCTCTTTTTTAAACCATCCACGTTTCTTTGGTGGAAAAGTTTCAACTGATTTGGCTCGGAAAACAAAAGATCCTTCTATTTCGGCTTCGTATCCTAAGGTGGCTCCAGAGGGTCCTTCCTCCATTTCTGAATCAGCCATGTGAAGAAAAGCATTGGATACACTTTTATCACTCTTCTGCGAACTTATAAATTGTTAAAATAACAAAGAAATTAAATTATATATTTTGAAATTTATTTTTACAGATATAACAAATAAATTATTTATACAAAATTCCTAACAATAGTGTTTAAGCTTAGGTATTAGAGGAACACCTAAATAGCTTAAACTAATGGCTCTGATACCACCTTCTGTCACAGCCCCCGACCCCTACCCTGGAGCGGTTGCCGCGAGAAGTCAAGTGGTACCAGTGTTTTATTAAATTGGCAGCGGAAATTATCATCCAGGATCGATGTTAGGAAAATAAATTCAGAGTTTATTAAACACCAAAGTTTTAATATTAAACAAATGGGATAACCCATATTCCATTAAATGTTTTATAGGGATAAATCCTTAATTAACAAAAACATAAGTTCTTCATTTATTCAGGTAATTGTAGCCACTTTATTTAAGCCTTCAGTGCTCCATAGCTGGCTTCTATGATTTTCACAGCAAGTTACCTGAAACGCGTTTTAAAAACATTTTGGTCAGTTAAAAATACTGGTGAGTTCATTCGTTTATATAAAAAGACACATGGTTATATTTCACAGTATCAAGGGTAATTACATTGCTTTTATCTAACAAAAACTCAATCAGTATTTGTCACGTTGGTAGTTACAATGACTGTGGTCATACCACTATTGGCTAACTCTTTGTCCAAGAGTGACGCTGGACTCAGTAATGTATACAAAACCCCATATACCGGCAGTAATTGCAGATTAGCAAAAACTTAGTCACTGTAAATACAACTCGAAATATTTAGGGTTTTGTAAAACAATTTGGAAAAAAGAGAGAATACTCACTTTGTGGATTTAGATTTTTAACTTTAGAGCTTCCTGGGGCTATTTCTGGTTTCCTAATAAAATTATAATGCAACATGTGTTAGTGCAATAACCCAACTTAACATGAATGATACTTCCCGAGACAAAACCCCAACGTAGTTAACAAAGCATAGCCTTATTAAGGGCATTACTTTGGCATCCGTTGCTGGGTTTTAGATCAATCGGGCAGCGTATCGAATCAGTAATTAGGGTTAAAACACTACAACAGGCAATGCTTCGCAGGTTCAGGGGTTTAGGGGGTATCGGAAATACAGAGGGTATTCGAGCGATTTTAACAATCGAAAATGAGCGCAGACTTCAGTCCCACGGCTGCCTTCTTATAGGTCAGATGGGCTTCTCCCGCGCGTCGCGCCAGGATCTGGGGACTCCCTCGCAACGCACCTGGGCAGCCTATTTGGCCTAGATAGGCTACGTTGCATGAATAGCATCGCCAGACGTCGCGTTCAGAAGCAACGTGTCCTGGTACTCTACCACGCGTCGCGGGAGATGCCATGGTTTCTGGCGCGTGTCGCCTGGGATGTCCTGCTGAAAATTTTTGTTTTTCGCGTTGGGTCTCACTGCGTGTATCTGGGGCTTTGATTATGGATTGTTTTAGGGTATTTTGGAGAGTTGTTACATTGTTTGTGTGTGTGCAGGTGATCACAATCGTGTATGCATCATACTCGGAACTCCGGGAACTCATTACCGCTAGTCTTTGATCCGGAAATCGAGAGAACGGTTCGACAAACTCGAGTTGTACATCGGGAAAACAGAGTTTTGCAATCACCAACAACCACCTCTAAAGTAATGGAGCATTCAAGTAGTTTCAAGACACAACCAATCACTCTTTCTCACCAAACCCAATTTTCACCAACATCAACACAGCCAGCTCCAAATACCACATTACCACCTGAACCAAAATCAGTACCCACGCAAACCACGCAACCTGTTGTCACTCAAATGCCACCCATACCACCATCACCATTCCAAATTTAAGTGATCTTCCACCCTACCCCAGTCAATGTCAAGAACAAACATCAACCCTCCAACACTTGTGACCATATGTTCGAGTTGTTACTGGTGGCACTACGGCTCCATCAGACCAAACCGGACCATCTACCCCACTATAAACCGAACTCAACCAGTTCAGTATACAAACTTTCAACCTTTACAAGGGCAACAACATTATTCATCAGGGCCTACAACGCGTAATCAACAAGAAAGTATGTATAGGCGTGAGGATGAATATGACAGATACGAAGGGTTTGGAGGAAATCAGATCGATAGACAGATGCTGGGACTAGGAATTCAAGTGGGGAATGATGCAGGGGTTCGATCGAATGGTAGGGGAATTTGCGAACCAGTAGGTAATCAGCAGTCATTTCAGACAGCACCTCAGCTGAATCAGCAAGTACCACAGTACCAACAATTTCCACAACAGGAACCAGTTCCACAACCAGAGCCATTAAACCAGTAGTAGTATAGACTGGATATTCCATTACCACCTCCAGTACCGCAAATGCCAGGTCAGGCAAGACCTCTTCCTCGAAACTTAGCACACCAGGTTAACCCACCAAAGGCATACCTATGGGATATAATAGAGGACCATTAAGAGGAGTAGAGAGCCCCTTCAAACTAGCAATAGCAAACAATCCTTCACCCGTAGTGGTTCCACAGTTAAGAGGAGAAGATCGTTTGAGGTACGTGAAAATCGATTGCCAGTTTACCCAAGTATCACGGCCATGCACACGAGGAGCCTTACTTCCACTTGGCAGCTTATGATGCTCGGTGCAACACGATCGCAAGTCAAGGCTTTACAACTGATGACGTGAAATTGGTACTCTTCCAATTCACGCTTGAAGACAAGGAACATAAATGGTTTCACTCTCTCCCTTAGCATCAATTTTTACATGGCCCGAGATGCAACAGTCATTCTTGGATGAGTTTTATACTGCCTTGCATACAAACAATGCAAGGAAGGACATTTGTGGCTTCCGTCAGCAACAAGGCGAGCTCTTTCATGAGTCTCTGAATCGTTTCAAGATGATGCTCAAGAACTGCCCGCATCATGGAATTCAACTGTGGGAGCTTCTTAACGCATTCCATGAAGGCTTAACCGAAGAGGACGCGAGATAGATTAGTTCCACATCTAACGGGACTTTTGGCACAAACGATGAATTGGTTGATTGGGAAATTCTTGAACGAACTGCTAGAAACTCGAAAGGAAAGCACAATCTTCAAGGAGCTCACGACATTCTGTGGTGAGAGCTAGTGGAAGACACACCTGATACGGTTAGTGGACAATATCCTGTATGCGGCATTGTGGAGATTTTGGACAAATAGTCGATCAGTGTACAGTGGTTTGGGTGGAGTTGATGATGTCCACTTTGTTCAAGGTGGAGGTGGAGGTAGGACTTTTACCCTGCAATCGAATACATATCATCAGGGCCTTCGGAATCATCCCAACTTGAGCTACGGGAATGGAACAACCAGAGCAATCCCGGGTTTCAAGGAAATAATCAGTCAAGTGGTCAGAAAAATTTCAATCAGAATCGCTTCCAGAACAATTTTCAAGGAAATGTCACAAAAACAGATCGGGTGGCAATACAGATGGCTCAGGGGGTGATGATGTAATAGAAATGTTAAAAACGATTCAGCAAGATCTGCAGAAGAGGACTCAAATGGATGAGATACGAGACAAGGCCATTCAAACATTGACTACACAGATGGGCAACTCGCGACTGAGATGAGAGAGTTGAAGCAGAATAGTGGAAAACTTCACAGTGACACTCAACCGAATCCCAAGAATATGAAGAGTGTGCCAATTAGTGGAGTAAGTGTTGTTCTAAATAATGAATTGATTGATAAGAATTTAATATCTTCTGTGTGTGATGTGGTTGCAGGTATTAACGAGACGGATGCTGGAAGCTGTGGCATTGATTTAGGGGAGCCAGTTGTTCCAATTCAAGTGGGCAGTTTCAAAATCCATCAGGCATTATTTGATTATGGAGCATCGGTCAGTGTCCTTCCCGGGAGTCTGTATGACCAGTATGACTTCAGTCCTTTGCAAAAGTGTAATAGTAAACAACATTTGCGGATGCGAGTGTAAAGCAGCCTAGAGGGATGTGAAAAATGTGACCATCAAATTGGGTGAGTTTTACTATCCGGTTGATTTCCTCGTTATGCCCCAGCACGGACGAACGAGCAATCACAGGTAATATTAGGTCATCCATTTTTGTTTACTGCAAATTCGCAGATTGACTGTAGAGGTGGCTTTGTTACGTTAAGTTACCAAACTCGTAAACTATATTTTAATGTTTTGCTACGTACTATTTCTTCTGATCCCTGTGATTATGTTGGTAGTGTGGAAAATTCTGCCGAATCCAGTTCTATGAGGTAGAATGTTACAGGTTGGGTGCAGAGGGGAATGATGATATGCTGGGAGAGCAAGACGTGAGCGAAGGTAATTGGGATGAATGGGTCCGTTAGGTGATGATATGGATCGATATGAAATATTAGAGGTGAGGAAGCCGAGGATTGTTCTAATAGGCATGAAGCAATGACAATCCCGCAATATTGGACTGAGGCGTATAACGTAAAAGGGGTGGAGGAGTGTGTGGTTGAACCACCCTGAGTATGTCAGGTACGGTCTGGTGAAGACCTAAAACTTAGCGCTCTCGGGAGGCAGCCCTAGGATGTAGAGTATTGTATTTCGTTTTGTTTTCGTTTGGTGTGTTGTGTTTTGACAGGTTACTACGCGTTACATCTTCACGAAGGCAATGATTCAAGTGTGGGGTGTTTTACAACATCCCCGGTGAGATATCAGAAAATCCAGTGATGTGTATTCTCGGTTTTGAGCGCAACAGTTACACTGCTACACACACATGATCAGGTGAATGTGTCTCTCTACTTGCTTTGCTTTATTTTGGTGTGTTTCTGTTTTGGTGGTGTTCTAAACTTATTATGTTGTGTTATGGGAATGGTGTTATTTATTTGTTAGGAGTTAGCCACTCAATTAGGTTTGTTCCGTTGGATTCCTCAGTAAAATTTTAAAAGCACCATACATTGGGGATAATGTATCCGAAATGTAGGGATGGAAGCCGGGAAGGGATTTGTGGATAAAAGTTTGAAGAGATGAATTAGTGATTGAAAATCGATGAAAACTGAAAAAAAAGAAAATTTTTACTAAATTTTTCATCGTCTAAAGCTTGCTAATTGGATACGAAAACCTAAAGTTTCAATCACTAATAGATTCCTTACCGGTAGTAGACTAGATTAGTTCCCTTTTCATGGTTGTTCCTTTAAGTGTCATGAGAGTAGGCTTGGCAAGTGTTTTTATAGAAAAGAGTTCAAAAGAGATGTCTATCTAGGGGTAACATGTTTCTAATCGCATATGCTACATGTCTTAACCCTTTTTACCTTTTCTTGGTGAGATCTTGAGCCTGTAGATGGAGGATGCATTTTATGATGAATCGTTTGTTGATGCAGGCTATGTGTTATTCTGTGTTAGAACTTGTGTGATTTGGTGCATGCTGAGATTGTGGGTTTGACATGTGCACATAGGTGATAAAGGCATTAGGATATTCATTCTTCATTCGTGTTTGTGTTTATTATTGTGTGTTCACCATATTCCTTGTAGCTATACCCTTTCGTTTGTTCACCCGCTGTTTTGTGAAGACCGACCGTGATGTTAATAAAAAAAATAAAAAAACAGAGAAAATCAGAAAAATTACAAAAATACAGAAAATGAAAAGAAAAGAACAAAAAAGTTTGATTGTTGTTTGTTGTTTGGGTAGAAACCAACCCAAGTTGAGTTTGAATAAAGTTATCACGGTTTGGTTAGTGTATGTGAGCCAATTAGAAAAGAAAAAAAATCCAAAAATATTCTCCTACCTTAGCCTAAGCCCAAAACCAAAAAGTCCTTTTGATATGTGCCATGTTAGATGATACAGTGGAGGTGTGATTGTCATACAAGCTTATGATTGCTGGATTTCATGTTTGCTTATTTGAGTGTTTATATACTAGCATATTACACGCTAGTCCAGATATTGACCGAGACGAGAGAATATTGTGAGAGGTGTGTTGCATGTGTAGTATTTTAAACATGTTAGTTTTAGATAGACAAGTCTTATTTGCGAAATTGCATGAATTGCTTGTCAGGTGTAAATCTTGATTGTGTCAGTCTATGGAACGGGTATGACTTGGAAACTGAACAGGTTGAACTGGCTAAGGGTTTAGAGGTATTGATTACTGTGGTGATTAGTTCTAGTTGGTTTGCTTGAGGACAATCAAAGGTAAGTGTGGGAATGTGATGTAGAGGGTGAAAGCCGAGTATTGGTTAAAGATGAATTTTATGTATGTTGTGTGTGTTTACTTGCCTAGAATATGTTAACTACGAGATCTAGTTGTGTTGCAGGTAAAACATGTAACTTGGTGAAGTTACTGGGGGTTAAATGCAAGTGGAATGTTTGAAGATGATATGTAAAGCTTGAAGGGTGATACAGAAGCTTTTCGGTTGGATACGAGATGTATGAGTGCAAGATGCGGGAATGGATGAAGTCTATGGGCCATTCGGGTCTTAATCGGAAAGTGGTTTGTGATTTATTACGTAAGAGATTGAAAGATGAGAAGTTCAGGGGTCCTATTGTTATTTGAGGAAAGTTGGAACAGAGAGGAATGGAGCAAAATCATCCACGACCGTCACCGACGGTTACCTTACCATCACTCACGGTGAGAGGTTTTGGTTCAGAATCAACAGAAAGAGGCGACCGTCGGTGACGGTCCCCTTACCGTCACTGACGGTTAGGTAAATTAAAAGAAACAGCAAGTCTCCACCGTCGGTGACGTTGGAGGACCGTCGGTGACGGTTGGGTTTCCGAAAAAACGTGACTTTTTGGTATTTTGAGTATATTAGGGTTTCAAAAGGTATCCTATGATATCCAACACCTCTAGAGACGAATTTCACCATCCAAGAGCATCAAGAGCAAGGCTTTTTCACTTCTTCATCATCATTATCATCCGCACATCTAAAGATTTGAGATCATGAATTCATCATCCAAGACTTTTGTTGATTTCTCGAGCGAGATGAGCGGCTAAACTTTCTTTGGTTTCCTTCGGTTGGAGGGTTTTTGTATGTTTATTTGATTATGTGTTTATAACTTATTTGAATCCGGCAATCTAAGCATTCATGCTTTTTGCCGGTAACTTGATTCATCGATTGTAAACAGTTGGTTTTTACTTAACTTTAATTCTTAATCATTCAGTTCCCGAGAGTTCTAATAATTGGGATTTATCTGACGTAGGATTAGGGTTGGTAATTGAAACTGATAGTTGTTTATAACCTCCCGTTATGTATTGACCGGAGTACTTAGTCTGCAATTATCACAATTGATTTGTTTACATTCATGTCTATTGAATGTTAAGTTAAACACGTAATGGAATTTCACTGCAAAACCTGAATACCGGAGGAACCATTCTTTCTCTTATTGATAAAAACTCACTTTCTTAGTTCATAATTTGGATACTTTTCAAATCAATCAATTAAGAATTTACTTTTTCATAGTTGTTAGCTATAACTTGGCATTATTACATTTTCCACAATCCTCCTCCGGTTCGATATCCGACTTACGCTTTCTATAGAGTTAGTTGGTTTTTGCATGACACTGACGATAGTCATCAACCTACCACCAAAACAGAAAAAGATAAACACTTGGTGGGTTTACAAATGCAAAAAAGATGATAAAGGAGTGGTTGTGCGCAACAAAGCTCGGCTCGTAGTTCAAGGTTTTCGTCAGCAGGAAGGGATAGACTACAATGAAGTCTATGCCCCAGTCGCATGTCTAGAGCTATCCGCATCTTCCTGGCATTCACCTCATGGAAAGGTTTTAAAGTGTACCAATGGATGTGAAGTCTGCTTTCCTGTACGGTAAGGTAAAAGAAGAGGTATATGTCGGACAACCACCGGGTTTGTCGATCCGATACACAAGGATAAGGTCAACTTGCTGAACAAAAGCGTTGTACGGTTTACACCAGGCCCTGAGAGCCTGGTACGAGACACTTTCCAAACACCTTCTGGCTAACCGATTCACCAGAGGAATAGTAGACAGCACTCTCTTTACAAAGGAAGTAGATGGACATCTGATTATTGTGCAAATCTATGTAGACAATATCATCTTTGGATCGACAAATGAACAGTTGTGTAAGGACTTTGAGAAAGTCATGAAAGAGAAATTTTAAATGAGTGCTATGGGAGAGATGAAATTCTTTTTGGGGCTTCAGGTTGAACAACTTCCTGACGGTATTTTCATTCACCAGACGAAGTATGTTCATGTCGTGTTGGATAAATTTGACATGACAGGAACTAAACTCGCATCTACCCCTTTGGCCACTAAACCACGCATTTGTCCAGACGAGTTTGGAGAAAAAGTTGATGAAACATTATATCGCTCCATGATCGGATCCTTGATGTATCTCACAGCTTCAAGACCAGATATCATGTACCCCACATGCCTTTGCGCCAGATATCAGTCAAACCCGAAGTAATCACATCTATTGATCGTCAAAAGAATCATGCGCTATTTGAAAGGATGCCCAAGCACCGGCCTGTGGTATCCACACCATGACGATTTCAACCTTGCGGGATACTCTGACTCTGATTTGGTTGCTGCAAGCAGAATGCTAAATCTACAACGGCCGGCTGCCAGTTCTTCGGAACACGTTTGGTAACGTGGCAATGCAAGAAACAGACCGTGGTCGCTCTCTCTCTACTTGTGAAGCTGAATACGTTTCAGCATCCAGTTGTTGTTCCCAGATACATGGATACAACAACAGATGAGAGACTTCGGACTACAATTTCTTGATACCCCATATTTGTAGATAACAAGGCGGCTATTGATATCACAGTCAATCCTTGTCAACACTCACGCACTAAAGACATTGAGATTCGATACCATTTTATCCATGATTGTCACGAGAAAAGTTGGTACGAATTTAGAAAATCCACACTGATGACCAAAAAGCAGATTTTTACACCAAAGCTTTTGAAGAGCAAGATTTCGAAATCTTTCAAAATTAAATGGTTTAAAGAATCTGACATCAGGGGATGTTTATGAGGTTGAATTTGAGGATGACGATGTTGTGATGTGATCCTCACTGGTAAGTCACATGTTTTTCTGTAAATATTTTCTATGCTTTCTTAAAAACAAAAAATCCAAAAATATGTTTTTGATTTTAGAGGGAGAAAAAGTTGTAGAAAATACAAAAACATTGAAAAATCTTAAAAATACAAAAACATTAAAAAATCAAAAAGAGTTTTGTTTATAAGAGGAGATGATAGTACATAGTGGACCGTTACAGTATGCTAAAGAAATGTATCGTTTAAAAGGCGTTTAAACAGGTCTTTCTAAGGATGTGCCAGTAGGCTTCGCACGTTCAGTAAACTGCTTTCAGGATATAAACCTAAAAAGATAAACTGGTAAATCTGTGGCTTAACATCTCTCGGATATATGGGCTTGGTACCCCGAAATTTCGTTGAGAGAATGCCAGATTCTGAGATACTAGGTCTTTAGATTTAGTTGATATCTGGAGTATTGTACGAGTTCTTCTGATTTTGCGTCAGCAATGGCCTAGAGCTTGTATAATACTTTCTCATTATTCACCCCAAAGCTGCATAAAAAAATAAGAAAACTGTCATAAAAAGATACGACATTCTGCAGTACAAAAATTAAAAGATTCACAAGAGGAACACCACCTAAAGTCGAGCCTTCATCTCTTTCTCTGTACGGAAGTACTAACCTGAGCTCTCAAGGTTTAACATTTCACCCCTCTATAGATATGAGTTAGATATATTCACATGTGAGATGAAATCTAGGGAATCTCGATGCGGGAGTATATTCTGAGGTGGGAAACACAGATTAAGCCATGTTGCTAAAAAAATTACCTAACATATCTTGAAGCAGTTAAAGAAATGTGTAGAGGTTTAAATGGATAGTATACTGACAATCTAAAGAAAATCTATTTAAGAACTTAAAGTTTTATCTAGAGCAACGGTACTGGTAATGTGTCTCAATAAACTGATATGATCCTCTAACAAGAACTCGCAAAAATATGTCTGTAAATATGTTTGTACATATTGCTTTAATGTATTTAATTTAGAAGTATTCAAAGTTCAAAAAGATTTTCTGTTTCTACTTTAATTTTTGACACCGGTGATGGAAAACAGATCTTCAAAGTCAAAAGCGACCCGGCATGCAGAGGAAAATCTTTGAATTGTGGGCTGGGAGCTAATCTGGAAACAAAGTCTGGTTAAAACGTTTAAAAGTTCATTAATTTGAAACTTAAAATCAAAAGGATAATGTCAGTTGTGGGGCAAACATGGTCGACCAAGGTCATTAACTTGGACGGTAGCTAAAACAGTTAAACAATGTCATTAACTTGGACTTGGTAAGCTGAGTGGATAACTAAAACTGAAAACAAACGAAAAAGTTGGAAAGTTGAAAATATTTCAAAGAATTCAATATTTTCGCACGAAAATTTGGCAAAACTAGGCTAGCCAATTTTCATACGAAAATTTCAGGGCTTATATATAAGACTGAGAGATACATATTTCGTACGAAATCTGAAAGCAGTTTTGGTGCGGATTCTCTGAGGCGATTTCCTACTATCTCTCATTCTACTCACTTTCTGACTTATTTGGCACATTAGGGAGGTTGATTTGCACACCTCTTATAATGGTGAAGGTATACCATCGAGATTGGACCGTAAACTTGAATGATTTGGACGAAAACGGACTAAACACGTAGTTTTAGGATAAACTAGCCTGGTAAAACTTAAAATTGAACTCAATAATGTTAAATCGGCTAATTTAACCTAGGTTTACCGTTTCAATTTCATGAAAATCACAAGACTTACAAGTTTTTTGAGTCGGTTCAAACTAAGTAACTGTGGGAACGAAGAGAATTTTCGCACGAAAATTGCTGCTACAAATGTTAATATTTTGTTTGGAAATTTTCGCATGAAAATTCTTTAATGAGTTGTAGAGTCATTTTCGTACGAAAATTTATGGTAAATTTGTTTTTCTGAAAAATTTTGTCTAACTTTTTCATGTATCTCTGTTTCACAGAAACTGCTTATGAGTTCCACCCTATGCACAATTCATGCTGCTTGATCGATAAAGAAGTGCCAGAATTTGCTCCGTTTACGCAGTATTTTGAGTTTCTGGAAAAAAAGCCGATATTTTATGCTATCACACACAAGCATAGTGTCTATGTGTCACATGTTGATCGCTTCTGGAGTGCAGCAGAGCTTCAAGATGATCCACGGGCTATCAAATCAGCAGTTAGAATTGGAAAAGATGATGTTGAAGTTATTATTACGGAAGATCTTATTCGAACGGTTTTGCAGATGAAAGTGGTGATCCTACAGGGTTTACAGAGAAGATGGTCAAAGGATGTTTTTATCGAATGGGGTATAACGGTTATGTGAATTCTGCTCCTTTCAAGATCAGCAGGATAGGACTGCATTACAGATTCTTAGCTCACTGTGTTACACGTGCTTTAAGTCACAGGAAAGGAGGTTGGGACGATCTCGTAGATTATCACATTTGCATGATCGTAGCACTCATTCTTAACAAGCCATACAACTCCAGTAAGTTGATTTTTGATCAGATGGTGATGAATTTGGGAAAGGGTCGATTCTTGCAATACCCAAGGTTAATTCAGATGATTCTAGACCACCTACACCCTAATCTTGAAAAGAAGAAGGCTGATGTGTTGGATTTAGAACACATGTCTCCATCGGACCTCCACAACATCAGCAATTACCGAAAGGGAGGAAAGGCTCCAGCATTCAAGCCAATCTTTGGTAAATTCGCAAAGACAGATTATGTTGCTCCTCCAGAGGGAAAATGGAGAAATGAAGGTAGTGGCGATGAAAGTGAAGAGTGGAACATGATGGAATATTTTATTGAGAAACGAAGCATATGGTTTATCAAAGGTAGGGAGAGAAGGGTCATTATGGTCGAAAGAAAGCAAGTTCAGCTTCCTATGCAACAAAAAGAAAGAAGCTTCAGATACTTCCTCCTCAGCTCCTAAGTGCCGAAAGAAACAGCCAAGTGTTGGTATAGGTTTGATTTATGAACCTGATATTGAAGAAGAACGTGTTGAAGAAACAGTGCAAACTACAGACACAACACATGTTGAAGAGTCTGTCGAAGATACCACTGCAGAGATTGAAAGGATGGTTGGTGGGAATACCGAAGCAGGTGGTGGTGATGATGAAGGGCCATCATCTAGAACTGATTCTGAAGAGATAAGGGAAGGTGATAGGAAAGATAGAGAAAGGAAAGAGCAAGAGAGAATAGAAAGAGGAAAAAATTGGCAGAGGAAAAGAAACGCAAGGCTACAGGAGATGATGACCGTATGAACCATCTGAGTCGGGAGAGGAGACACCCATTGTGAAGCCTACTAAGAAGAAAGCCTGGAAAGAGGGTTTAAGCACGTTGCTATAAGAAAACCAGAGTCTACCACTAAGAGCTCAAAATCAAGCTAAAACAAAGACTGCTGATACTACAATTACTCCCTCAGCTAAGGCATCTACTGAACGTCCTCCATCTCCTCCTCCAGTATCTCAGCCACCTCCAACAGTTGAACCACCAATTGTGTCTACTCAACATGCATCTCCTCCCCCTCAACACACTGCTACAAAGATTCATTTGCATCTCCTTCACGTCCTCTATTGGCACTCCTCCTACCACTCACAACAGGAACCTCCATCATCATCTCATCCACCAAGACATTCGATTCAGGGTTTGATTACTTTAATCTAGATTTCGGTGAATTTCCCGAGGGGAGAAGCCTTCTCAGCAGATAAAGTTTATGAAGGAAGGTTGGAAGAATTTCAGGGGCAACTAAAGAATGTGATGATAAGATCAAGGTGCTTGAGTCAGATAGGGATAGTATCAAGGAGATCTTGAGGGTAGTCACTGATGATAATGAAAAATATTTTCAAGCTGCAAAGCAAGTCACTGTTTACAAGGAAAGAATTAAAGTGCTGGAGAATGAGAGAGAAATTCTGAAGGCAACTCTCAGGAGCTATGAAATGGAAAATCAAAGAATGATAAAGAAAATGGAAGAATATGAAGCTGAGAGAGTGTCAAACAACAAAAAGGTTGAGTTGATGAAGAAAATACTTGTCAGAACTTGGGCATCTCTCTAACGGATGAGATTGAGAAGATTGAGAGAGAGGAGGCGAGACAAAGGGTTGCAGATAGAGAACAGGCTTCGAAAGCTTTATCAGATGCAGAAGGTAAAGGAAAGCACAAGATTGATGATATTCTGCTTTCAGCCAGCCCGAGCATGAAGCTATGACTTCTACGGATCCTTTGATTGACCAAATTGCGCCGGAAGCTGAATCCGTGCCGGTATCTTCTGAGATTTGTAGTTTATGATCCAGTTGCTGATATAGGAAGAGGTTTGTACTTTAGGGCGAAGGGGTCTTAGAGTCAATGACGAAAGAGAAGGCCATAGCTCAGAGGCAGTTAGACAGAGAGATTGATGAAATGGTAGATGAAACGTTTGAAGTGATAGAGAAGGAAGGGATTGAATCTGTACTTAACTTGTTTGATAATGAAAGTATGATCGTTGATGCTTACATGAATGACTCTATATTTGAACTAAAGATGAACAGGTTCAGGGGAGTCTTCAAACGAAGTTGATAAGACAGTGCCAAAGCCTAAAGTCATTTACCTTGAGCATGATGTCGAAGAAGGAGAGTATGTTCATAACTACTCAAAGGCTGATCTCACTAAGCTGTTGGGAATAGATGAAGAATCATTTGAGTTCGACTTTGAGGAAGTATTAAAGAACACAAGCTCAGAACCAAATGATTATGTATTTGAAGATGTCCCACAGGCAAATGATTATGACAGAGTTTATTATTGAAGATTTGGATTCAGATGATGATCACGAAGCAGCAACGTATACAGGTGAAGGAACAGATGTCTTTCCTTCCTTTGCAGAAGATGTCCTCTGAAGGAAACAACGATCTGCTAAAGCGCAAAGTAGAAAGGCAGTGAAAGATGGCACAACTCCTAAACCACCGCTAAAAGAAGAGATCATAGAAATGAATAAAAGTGGTTCAAAAAAGTGCCTCCAGAAAGGAAGTTCCGACGTCCGTTAGCTTTCGTTCACCAGAGACCCTGATGTATCTTTGGGTGACATTATCAGTTGGGGATGGATTGGGAATTAGATGTTTATGCACTGAAACGCGAGTTTGGAGATCAATACTTCAGACATCTTGGTGATATAAAGACTCTGCCGGAGTGGGATGTGAAGGAGTTGGTTCAAACTAAGTCGTTCAGTTGAAGATGAAGCAAAATGATCAACATCTTTGGAAGATGATCAAGTTTGAAGATGAAGCAAAATGATCAACATCTTTCGAAGATGATAAGTTTGAAGTTGCTCATGGTTTCAACTATTGGAAGCCACACAAGTCACGCACTATCACAAAGATCGATCCAGTCACGCAAGAAAAAGATGTGACCTTGATTGTTAAACGGCCACTGTTATGAAGAATATGCCCTTGAAAAATATGGAACAAGATTTTTACAAGATCTCCAAATGGTGGCACTATGATTAAGTACTGGTGAGGCTGTTATCTATGTAGACCTGATGAAGGATCATGGGATATGTCTGAAGATCTAGCAGAAACCGTGATTATGCACAAACGAATTTATGGGTTATGGGCGTGCAATCAGAGTTTTAGATCCAATGTGGCTTATAAACTGCTCAGAGAAAGATATTGAAAGACTATTCTTCATCAAGATCAGCATGAAGAAAAAGATAAGGAGTAGGCCTTGTAGTTTCTGCGGATTGTGAATGTCTGTTATGCTAACAATATTAATTCAGGTAAAGACTGGAACACATCCTGGAGAAAGCTTGAAGCCAAAGAGAAGAAAAAGATAGATCAGAATGAAGAAAGAATTGAGGCAAGACGAAAGCTGGCTTCTCCAGAAAGATTCAAGTTTGGCAACACGTACAATCGACCTCCTCCTACAGATCAAACTCCCATTGCTTCAGAGGAGCGTCGAAAGCCTCCTAAACGCTTTTTCGGATAATCAAGTCAAATATGTTTGAAAATTTTTGCAGAAAAGTTTTGAAGATTGTCCAAGACTGCGGCAACATCCAAGGGGGAGTCTGTTGGTGCACATATGTCTATTGCCTACATCTAGGACAAGTCTGTTGTATAGATAGGGTTTCGCAGTGTCAAAAGTTTATGTTTGAAAGTTATGTTTTGGTTTAGTTTAAGAATGTTCGCACGAAAATTTCGTGCAAAGATCCATGTGTCCTAGTCCCTTGTTGCTGTCATGTCTTGCCTATAAATAGGTGACTTAGGATGTTTGTTTTAGTATGTTGTTTTGTTGATCAGAGGCGAAGCCCTGCTCGAGTCTGTAATCTTTCCAAAGTTGATTAATACAAGATACAGACGGTTTAACAGTAATCATATACTTGTTCTTTGTTTGTTCACTTCAGTTAACAATGAATACCGCCTCTGTTAGCTGAACAAATCTCACCGGAAGCTCACGAGTTGGGTCCGATCCTACTCTCACTGGGTACAGTTAACATTTGACCTGGAATGGCCCTTTAATAAAATCCCATCCACACCTAGTGAATCCCTACCTAGTGCCTTAAACCCTCTTTCAAAGCAGCCAAACAGACAATGATTCTTCTAAACTGCCTAGTTTGGTCCCTAGGATTTTTACCCAACCCAAGCTCAAGCTTCATAGTGGTACCTGGATTTTGCTGAATAATTCTTTGGAACAATCCCTCAATAATGCATATTGCTTTGCATGTTCCCCTTCAATATTCTTCTTAGCTATAACCTTAGCTATATAGGCTTTCACCTTGGAAATCCCCAATAATACTTTCTCTGGAACGGTTATTGAACTGCCTTCATAGGGATGTCCGGGTTGTCTTTAAGTTTGTTTTACCATTTCTTGTGAGAGAAATTTTGATTTACAATCACAATGTTTTCTGGTTTGTATGCATGTGTGGTTGGTATTAAGTGTTTTCACCAACCAAGACTCATATTTTTTCTCCTTTGAAATTGACAAAACCCATGGGCATTGATATTGATGGGGGGTTTGTCCTTTTCCCCTACTACCCACATTTTTTCACAGCTTTTTTCCTAGGTCCTTGAATCTCTTGATTTTTCCAAAACAACCCCCTAAAGTTTCTTTTCCTTAACTTTTCGCCAGTTTCTTTAGTTTTACCTAAATCAACCTCTTTTCCTTTACCTCTGAATGAAGATGCTTGTGCTTGGCTAGAAACATGGACACCATTTTCATCAACCTGAAAGTCTGGCTTGGAACCATGACAAACTGCCCTTACCCTACTTTGATCATCTTTGAGGATTCTAATTACTCTTCTGGTCTCTACAACATGTTTTTTAATCAGTTTTGTTGCTTCTTGTTTGGTTCCAAATATCTGTCCAAGATAAAAGTTTCTAAGTTTTCATTTGACTTCCTGAGTTTGTGTAAAAGGTGTTTCCTTTTGCTTGACTAATTATCATCAGAATCAGACCCACTTTCAAACCTGTCATTGTCTAGCACACCCCCATCCACGTCTTCTTCATGATCAGACATGTTATCTTCATATAACACATCCTCAACGTCATTATCAAATTGCATCCTATTTGTACGAAGGTAGATTGGTCCAATAGCCAATATAACTTTGAGTTTGAGTAAGTTCATTGAAAAACTTGAGGGCATGAACTGGAAATGCGAATGGCTAAAGCAAAAAGTATAAATACTCAACAAGATGTAACCTATACTACAAAGGAAGTCCAGTAGCCAATATTCAAGGACCAAAGATTCAAATCGCTTACAATGTAGAAAGTTCATCTGGTTATTCAATAGTTACTTCAAACAGTGGAAGTGGTTTTTCATTTTATTCGAGTTTTTGAACCAAATACCCCGACACAGAGCCCTCAGTTATCACAAAGCTTAAACAACTAAAACATCAGAATAACTCCAATCCCCATATCCTGTAGTGCAACATTAATCACTCATGCCTACTTCATTATTAGACATCTTATTCTCCTCATCAACAATGTAATCAATATCACTATCATCATTTGCATCTATATCCTCACTTTCACCCTACCATCACTCCCATTTTCACCTATGCCATCAACTTTAGTACAACCCATGTTGCATTTTCTACTTCATTATGACCCACATCATTGCCTAGCACAACCCCACTAGATGGCCCAACATCTATACTACCTAGTACAGTCCCACCAGATGGCTCAACATCCATACTACCTTGCACACCCCACTAGATGGCCCAACATACATACTACCTAGCACACGCCCACTAGATGGCCCAACATCCATATCCAGATTAACTTGCATACTTGATTGTCTAACCCATTGTTTAGCCCAACATCAAAATGTTGATTTGAAGGAACAAGAGCATATGGTCCATGTTCATCTATCTCTTCAATAGTAATAGTATGTATATATGGCGAGGAAAATAGATCTTTCATATTTCTATATCCATGAGTGAGATAAACATCGATGAGCTTATGCTCTTCCACATATTAAGCCAAGTTAAGACAATCTTGATCACTTCTTAGGTGTTCAAGACCATTGTATAAGTCTTTTTCAGGGTTTAAAACAGATAATACATTGGGTTAGTGATGTTATATCCTAACTTGTCCAACATAGATTCAAGTTCATTAACAAAAAACTTATCTATGTCGATCTAGTCCCCATAATCTATCCTGCCTCCTAATAGGAACTTCCTAGAGGTACTATGAGCCTAGCACCATAATGAATCCGGAAACTAAAGAAATTAGGAAAACCATCTTCCAATTTTCAAAACGCAAAACATTAATAAACTCATAAACAACATTATAAAATGCATAATTTCACAAAATTGTAACTAGGGTTTCAAATTTAAGTTGCAAAGCTCACCATACAGTTCAACAACTTGATCATTATCAAGATTGTCTCGAATGTACCATCCTTCTTCGTCCTGCAACATCGTCTTGTTGATTTGAGTATTACAGTGGTCTAAACCCTAAGAGTGAAGCTTAGGGACGACTAGGGAGAAAGATGGTAGGATTAAGGGTTTGGGTGGGTTATACATGGTGGGAAATGAAGGGGGAAGACGTGTGCGTTTCACGTGACCATTTTTTAACCAACTTTATAAACAGAGTTGTGTGTAAAGGACAAGTCGTGCAATAATTTTCCCTATAAAGTCCGGAACCTGTCAAAATTCGTTGAAAAGGACACCATCTGCAAAATGGTAATAAGATTCAGGACAAAACGTTTTCCTTAAATTTGTAAACCAAATTTAATTTATAAATGTAAACCTAGTGGATTAATAAACTAACTATGCTCATTAGGCCCTCCAATAACTCGTTTTTATAGAAAGTTAAACCTAATTACTTAATAAAGTATACCCAATTAATCAATTACCTATTAAGGAGCAAAATTTTTAACTCATTCCCAATAAAAAAAACAAAAAGAAAGGAATGTGTAGAAGGAGGTGAAAAAACCTTTTTAGGGGCCGATATTTTCCTCGTCCCAGGCCAAAATTTTCTTGGCATTTTCGGGGACGTTTGTGTTCCCTATTGAACCTGTCAAATATATTGTTCCTTGGTTCCCCATTTTCTTAGTGTTCCCCATTGAATCTCACACACTGTATATATATATATATATATATATATATATACATATATATAGGGGTCGGTTCAAATGAAAACCACCACGAGTTGCGAGAACAGCGAGACTATGCCATCCAAAAGGTTTTTCTGAAATTTTTTTCTCAAAAGTCGTAAAAACAATAAATTGTTTCAGCAAAAAAATTTGAAAGAAAATGTCGCATACCCACATTTACATGAGGCGTAAAAAAATTATTTATCTTCTTCCAAAATTTAGGCCTGCCGTTAAAAAAACTTGCATCTATCAAAACTACCGACTCAACCATTTCTTCTTTACTTTTTTTTACAGATGTGTTTATAATTTTTTCATCTATGTTTGGTAACAGATTTTTAACCCAACTCGCACCGGAACAAAAAGTTCTCGCGGTTCTCGCAACTCAAGATGGTTCTCATTTTACCATTTCCCTATATATATAAAAATGGGATCAGGAGAAAACGCCTAGAAGTGTGAAAACGGTGAGAACGATTTTCAGCCACAAGATCTTTAGGATTTGTGTCTATGATTGATGCGGTGACATTTTTGTAAATAATAAGAACTTTAGAACTACCAGGAGGGGTAATTTGGGAAGATGCAAATAAGGGTGCACATACTAATCACATGCCATTTTCCCCGTCATATTTAAACGCCAATAACTTTTTTATACATGATTATTTTTTAAAAAAAATACACCATAAAATTCAGCGTTTTTTATCTTTCCAACGAGTATAGAATGATATATTTTTCGAAAAAAAGTGAACTGGGTTTTTATGATGTTTTGAGCTTTGTGTTTTTTTTTTTGCATTTTGAACTTTGTTTTTCTATGCCGTTTTGAACTTTGTTTTTTTATGGTGTTTTCAACTGGATTTTCATGTTTTTTATGGCGTTTTCAACTAGTTTTATGGCGTTTTTCTGAACTTGAGTGTTTTTATGGCGTTTTTCTGAACTGAGTGTTTTTATGGCGTTTTCAACTGAGTATTTTCATGGCCTTTTTTTCTGAGCTGGGTGTTTTATGGCGTTTTTATTTGAACACCCAGTTCATGTCATTTTTTTATTTTCGAAAATATAGCAATAGTATACTAAAAACACTCGATTTTATATTGAAATTTTTTTAAAAAAATAATCACGTATAAAAAGTTACGGGAGTTTAAAAAAGATGGTGGAATGTGCATGTGACTTGCATGTGGGTGGTCTTTGACATGTGAGTGGCATGTGCATACCTTTTGACAATATTACCCCTTAGTGTAACTTAGTACCAACGCCACATGTCAACACCAAAATCATTCTCACTGTTTTCACACTTCTAGGCGTTTCCCCAAATCCCTTGTCAGCAGACTTTCATCACCTAACTCATCTTCAATAACTCTTCGCCCAAGAAAGTCAACCTACCTTAAAATTCAAAAATGGAGTGCTGACCAAAGACACCAATGAATTGACCTTGGTCAGGTCTGATGGCAAAGTTCGACGCATTAAAATGGAGGCAACATATGGTCTGTGTGCTGAATACCTTCAAGATCTTCTGAACCTCGAACTTGAAAGGTATTTTGAAGACTTAGTTGCCCTGAACTTTGAACTTCAATTCAAAGGTCAAATTACGGAACTAATGATGAGGATAAAGATCAAGAATAATCAGAGTTTTGGCATCATCTGTTCCAGGGGGAGATTGTTGGGATTGAACCCTTACAAAGGAACAAATGATATACAACCAAAACTTCTATCAGTTGTTTAATCCTGAATAATAGAGTTTCCAAGCTCTGCCTGGAACCACAGCCAAGACTAAAGTCTGCCTTACAAGTTCTGCTAGAGATAAAGCCCTGCTTAGAAGAGAACATCTGCCAAAGGGAACCTCTGATGAAGACTAACAGTGTTTAGGATCATCAGTGTTTTACTTATTCAATGTAACAGTGTTTTGTATTAGCAGATGATAGATTTTAGCAGTGTTTCTAGTTAGTTATTTTTTTAGCAGTCACTATCACCTTTGACGTCATCAAAAGATGCTCAGAGGTTAAAATTGTACTATAAATAGACAGCGCATTATACTGTTCTATTCTATTTATTGAAAAGATCATTTCGCATTATCTTCCAATCATCTTCTTTGCATTCTGTACTAACAAACTATCATTGGGCTGAGGGTAGGGTGAGCATAAAACCAAAATAACCGAAAAAACCGAAACCGAAATAACCGAAAACCAAAATAACTGAATGGTCGGTTATTTATATTTTTGATAACCGCATGTTGCGGTTCGGTTATGCTTATTGTTAGTTTATAACCGCAAAGAACCGAAATGAACCGAATGTTTTAAACATGACCGAATACATAAGACCATAGGTTTTTAAGTTAGTGTTTAAGTGTTTAATCATGTCCCAATCTACAATTTTTTTGGTGAAATGTTTAATTCTTTTAACCATGACCCAACGATATTGAATTTTAAACTCTAGTCACTTTGTGTTCGTATGTATGCTTCCACATAACACGTGGAAGTAAAATATAATTGATAATTCTCCAAGCTTTAACTGTGTATATTTATTTTTTTGTGTGATATTTGCATAACCTACAGATTAAAGCCTAACTTTAGAAACGATAAATAACCGACCTATAACCGGAACCGAAACCGCAAATAACCGATTAACCAAAACCGCATTAACCGAACCTAATGGTAATGATTTTTTGATAACCGAAGTGTGCGGTTATGGTTTCGGTTATGGCAATAACCGAAATGAACCGCACTATGCTCACCCCTAGCTGAGGGGGAGTTGTGATTCACATGCAAAGCTTATAAACTTGAAAAGCATGAGATCAAAGCAATCTTCAATAGTTGTGATATAAAGTTTTCTAGTGACTGGAGTGAAGTCGTAACAAGGTAGCCGTACTGGAAGGTGCGGCTGGATCACCTCCTACATTCCGCTGCACTTACACTCTGTTTTATCTTCATTCATTAACCATTTATAAAACAATCACAACTATTTGAAACTCAGATCCTAAAATAAACGGGCCGCACTAAAAATAAAGCCATTCAGTGGCACACACCTTAGTGGCACTTTGCTTTTGTACCACTAATTTAGGTTTTAGTGGCACTTTGTGTGGCCATATTTGACTAGCAGACACTTTTAGTGGCATTTTCAAATGCCACTGAATTTGTTTTAGTAGCATTTAGCTTTTTTGACATCAATTTATTAGAGGAAATAATTATATCAATATTAATGTAAAATCATGTATATTAGGAATGCTTAATTATAGGATTATAGAGAGCATTCGTCGGTCCATTAGTTTAGCCATTGGACCCCTATATATTCTTGTACTACTTTGTGAATAATGAATAAAAGGAGAATATTCATTTATCAAAACATATACGTAGGTTTTCATGGTAATAAGAGCTCCTTCCACCTAACCTCCTAAACAGTCGTCCGTCTTCTTTTTTCATTCTTATTTCACCTTCTGTTACATTCTTTTTTTTTCTTCGATACCATGACTGACCAACAACAAACACCTCCTGCCTCTGTTACCTCCGATCACAAACATCTCCACCCGGTTTACTCGGTTTCAAACATACAAAATAAGATTCGTACCCTCGATGGTGAGAAGGTCACGTACTCAGCATGGGTCAAGCTTTTTAAGCTCCATGCCAAGGGATATGACGTTTTGCAACACATCGATGGTACCGAACCATCAGCCGCTTCTGACCCGCATTTCGACGAATGGGCCAAAATTGATTCCATCGTACTTCAATGGATTTATGCTACCCTAATCGGACAGTCTCCTTGTTCGAATTCTGGAAGATGAAACAACCGCTCAACGAGCGTGGAACAAACTTCAGTCCATTTTTCACAACAACAAAAACTCCCGGGCCTCTTCTTTGCTTTGCGCCTTCACCAATACGACCCTTGCCTCATGCTCTTCGTTGAATGACTATTTTCAACGATTGAAAGATATTGCCGACCAACTCGCGGATGTGGACCAACCAGTCACTGAATCAAGATTGGTCCTCCAAATGGTTCAAGGCCTTCCCGTGAATATGACACCACGGCGTCATTCATCAACCAATCCAACACCTCTTGGGATGATGCTCGTGACATGGTCGAACAGGAACAACGCCGCCAACTTGCTCGCCAACAATCCGCCCTAACCATCCCTCGTGGCACCTCCCAAAACCAACCAACTCAACCGGCCACCCCCACCCCGAACACACAGAACACCACACCACCATCCTACAATCCGGCCCAACACTTTGACTCATACCAAAACTGTTTTACCTCTCGTGGCCGAGGCCGTGGTCGCGGATCATTCCGTGGTCGTGGCCGAGGCCGTCCAACCTCTTACCCATCCTACCCGAACCAAACCACATACCCACCAAACTACTCACAACATTCCTGGTACCCAAGCCCACCCACATGTCCCCACCCAGCCCAGTCCCCATGGACTTCATCGTGGACCAAACCTACACACCCCAACACCTAAATAACAAACTACAATCCCCTGCCAAACAACCTGCTAATGCCTACGGGCTTGCGGCCCAATAGCCCTTCAATGGGTATGGCCTCTCGGCCCAACAGCAACCAAGTCCAAACCATTTCAGCACCTACGGCCCACCCACTAACCAACCATCTACACCCGTGGACCCTCTTCAGCCCACTGAGCTTGGCGCGGCATTGGCTACACTCACGATGAATCAACCAGACCCTACTTGGAACATGGATACGGGTGCATCGTCTCATGTCACTACAGATTAGGGTAAAATTAGTTCTCCTTTATCAAATTTTATTAATACTAATATACTTGTTGGCAATGGTCAATCTTTACAGATTTTGGGCTCAGGCGATGGCTTTCACCAAACCGACAACCAATCTTATTTGCTTAAAAATATTTTATATGCCCCAACCGTTGTGAAAAATCTTATTTCTGTTAGAAAATTTACTCGTGATAACCTTGTTTCTGTTGAATTTGACCCTAATGGCTTTACCTTGAAGGATTTAAAGACTGGTCAACCTCTTTCACGCCATGACAGCACCGACGACCTTTACCCATTCACTCCACCAACTCAAGTACTTTTGACAGTTTCTTCTAATAAGTGGCATGATCGCCTTGGCCACCCAGGCCCTCAAGTTTTAAAATTTCTTTCCAGTAATCTAAATATTTCATGTAATAAGACAGCTTTTGGATTTTGTGATTCATATCATTTATCCAACAGCAAACGATTGCCTTTTCATGGTTCTAGTTCATTTTCCTCTGTGATTTATGGACTTCTCCCGTTCTTAGCAATAATTCTTACAAATACTACATGGTTCTTGTTGATAATTATTCCAATTATATATGGGTTTACCCTTTAAAATTCAAGTCCGAAACCTTTGCCACTTTTGCAAAATTTCACAAGTTTATTCAAACTCAATTTCATAAAAATATAAAAACTTTTCATGTGACCTAGGTGACGAGTTTGATAATCATGCGTTCAAAAGCTTTGCTAACTCCACCGGACCCACCTTTCGTTTTTCTTGCCCACAAACCTCCTCCCAAAATGGTAACTCAGAGCGTATGATACGTCGTCTTAATGACATCGTACATGCTCTCCTAACACACGCTCACATTCCCCCGACCTTTTGGGTCGAGGCCCTTTACACGGCCGCCTACCTACACAATATCCTACCCACCACTCGTCTTAATTACAACACCCCAACCTTTGCCTTATACCTATGTCACCCCACTTATGAACACCTACGGGTGTTTGGCTGTGCTTGTTACCCAAATGACTCTGCCAACCAATCCAACAAACTCCTCCCACGTTCTCACCGGTGCATATTTCTTGGCTATCCCCCAGATTTTAGAGGTTACCGATGTCTTGATCCTTCAACAGGAAAGGTCCATATCTCTCGACACGACGACTTCAATGAAGAACACTTCCCCTTTACCAACCCTTCCCTGCCGAGGCATACCACTTTCTTGCCGAGTAACCTATTCAACCTCTAAACTTTACCTTTCCCATACCACCGACTACACCTTCGAACCCACGTCCCACTCAACCACCACCACCCCCACCAAATCAACCTCCCTCGGCTCCCACACCCCCTACCCACGGCCCACCATCCACGTCCCAACCACCAACGGCCGAGAACATCCAAACCACCCCCACCCATAACTCTCATCCGATGTCCACCAGATCAAAACATGGTATTTCGAAACCAAACCCGAAATACACCCTTCACACATCGATCGTTTCCCCTATCTCACCTTTACCCACTTCGCATGTGAAAGCCTTGGCCGACCCAAACTGGCGAGACGCCATGCTATCGGAGTATAATGCATTAATAGGAAATGGTACTTGGGAACTAGTTCCACACCCATCATCCCACCCCGTCATCCGGTGTATGTGGCTATTCCTTCACAAGCTAAAAGCTGATGGTACTCTAGATAGATATAAAGCGCGACTTGTGGTGAATGGAAAGTCGCAAACGGTTGGAATTGATTGCACCGATACCTTCATCCTGGTTGTTAAACCAGCTACCATCAGGACCGTTTTGTCTATTGCTATTACTCGAGGGTGGCATATTAATCAACTAGATGTTAAAAATGCTTTCTTACATGGTGATTTGAAGGAAACAGTTTTCATGCACCAACCACCCGGCTTTGCGGATAACACAAAACCCGACTTTGTCTGTCGGCTTCGGAAGTCCTTATATGGACTCAAACAGGCTCCGCGAGCCTGGTACAGTCGGTTTTCTAACTTTATTCTTTCACATGGTTTCAGGGGGAGTTTATGTGACACACCTCTTTTTATTTATCGCCACGGTGATAAGATTGCTTATTTATTATTGTATGTGGACGACATCATTTTGACAACATCCTCCAAAGAATTACTACAGTCCATTATCAATCTCCTCTCTAAAGAATTCGCTATGACCGATCTCGGTGCCTTACATCACTTCTTGGGTATCACCGTGCAGCGAGACTCCAATGGTTTATTTATGTCTCAGTCACAGTATGCCCGTGACATTCTTCATCGGGCCAACATGACCGACTGCAAACCTTGTGCAACCCTGGTAGATACCTCGTTCAAGCTTAGTGCATCTGATGGTGAACCACTTCCCGATGGCACTTTGTATCGCAGTCTTGCAGGCGCACTACAATATTTAACATTCACCCGCCCTGATATCACTTATGCTGTACAACAAATATGTCTATTCATGCATTCTCCACGTGAGCCACATTTTGCTTTTCTCAAAAGAATTATGCGATACATCAAAGGCACTCTTGACTTGGGATTACGCCTCTCTGCTGCCCCCAGTGCATCACTCCGGCCTACTCTGATGCTGACTGGGGGGATGTCCAGACTCCAGACGCTCAACCTCTGAATACTGTGTTTATATGGGTAACAATCTTCTCTCCCGGTCTTCTAAACGCCAACACACAGTCTCAAGATCAAGTGCTGAAGCCGAATACAGAGGGGTCGCTAATGCTGTCGCTGAAACCACTTAGCTGCGCAATCTCCTACTCGAGCTACATGTTTCCCATACAACAAGCTACTATTATTTACTGTGACAATGTTTCATCTGTATATCTTTCAGAAAATCCAGTTCAGCATCAACGAACTAACATGTGGAGTTGGATATACATTTTGTCAGAGAAATGGTTCGTCTGGGTCAGGTTCGTGTAAGGCACGCTCCATCATCCTACTAGTATGCTGATATTTTCACCAAAGGCTTGTCTCGACAGCTATTGAAAATTTTCGCTCCAGTTTGACCGTTTGTTCAAGACCCCGCCCGAAACTGTGGGGGAGTATTAGAGGAAATAATTATATCAATATCAATGTAAAATCATGTATATTAGGAATGCTTAATTATAGGGATTATAGAGAGCATTCGTCGGTCCATTAGTTTAGCCATTGGACCCCTATAGATTCTTGTACTACTTTGTGAATAATGAATAAAAGGAGAATATTCATTTATCAAAACATATACGTATGTTTTAATGGTAATCAGAGCTCCTTCCACCTAACCTCCTAAACAGCCGCCCGTCTTCTTTTTTCATTCTTATTTCACCTTCTGTTACATTCTTTTTTTTTTCTTCGATACCATGACTGACCAACAACAAACACCTCTTGCCTCTGTTACCTCCGATCACAAACATCTCCACCGGTTTACTCGGTTTCAAACATACAAAAGAAGATTCGTACCCTCGATGGTGAGAAGGTCACGTACTCAGCATGGGTCAAGCTTTTTAAGCTCCATGCCAAGGGATATGACGTTTTGCAACACATCGATGGTACCGAACCACCAGCCGCTTCTGACCCGCGTTTCGACGAATGGGCCTATTGAAAATTCATTCAACATAAAGGTTTAAAATGTAATGGATGATCTAATTGCTTTTATGAGTTGGTATGCTATTTGTTTTTTTTAAAACAAAAGTTCCTCATTATTATTTTTGCAAGGTGTAACATGATTAAGTATGTCTTTAACCGTTCCCTCTATGCTCTTGCGTACCTATTGACTATTGTGAAGCAGCCACATTATCTATGACCAGCAAGATGCCAAATGCCAAAATACAATGCATGATGAATAGGCTTATATAGTTAATTTAACAAGCAAGAAAAACAAAATTGAATTACATAAATGGGTGGAAAATGATGCAGCAAAAATATCAATTAGGTTGGGGAAGAGGACCCCCCCCCCCCCCCCCACATATTATAAACTATTATGACTAAGTACAGCCCGATATAACTCTCCAATAATTAATATGACATCATGAAAACCATCATGGTCTAATAAGAGCTATAATTACTATTAAGGCTTAATATGGCCAAATACGACATGCATGATTAATTACTGCTCATTATTATTTGAGTAAACTGTCGAAATGGTCTCTGAGGTTTGGTCACTTTGCTACTTTAGTCCAAAACTCAAATCTTGTGAATCTAGGTCCCGTGATTTCAATTTTGTTGCCATTTTCATCCAAAAACAAAATCTGGTCAAAATTTTTAATTAACATCCAGCTTATTTTTCAATGAACATTCAGTTTTTTTTTTGTCTTTTTCCTCCCTTTTAACGAAGGGAAAAATAGTCAGATTTTTTTAATTTGTTATAATAAAACATTAAAAGACCATTTTGCCCTTCATTAAAAAGGCAAAAAAGACAAAAATGCTGGGTGTTAACTGGAAAATATGATCAGATTTTGATTTTTGATGAAATTGACAACAAAATTAAAACCACTGGGACCCAGATTAAAAAGATTTGAGTTTTGGACTAAAATGACAAAAGTGTCCAAACCTTAGGGACCAATTTGACAGGGTTTTCTCTTATTATTTATTAAGACTCATTATATCTCTTATGTCTCGATATAACGCCTTAAGAATTAATATGACATGCTAAGACTCATCATGCTCTATAAAGAACTATTATAACTTTTAAAATTTAATATGCCTCGGTAAAACATGCATGACCAATTATAACTTTTATGGAATACATTGGCTGATAAAGACTCAGTATAACAACACGTCAATGCCTATTATGACACATTACAATTTGGCCTATTTCATTGAGAGCTAGCATGATTTTTCAAGACTTGTGTAAATCATTATATAACTCATTAAAATGTAACTAGAGGGATTTCCGTTAATGTAACTAGAGGGTTTTCCTTATGCTTCGCAACGATTTTCAGACAATTCAATAGTATTAAAAAACGAATCATTAAAGTTAAAATAGAAAATCAAAATATGTTTAATGTTAAAATGAAATTAAATATAATAAAATTTTATTATAATACCCAAAATAACACAATACTATTAATACGTGTACGGCCTTTTAGACCAATCTAAGCATTACATCCATTCCATTCAAATTTTCTGAGTGGAGTTTTATAATATAAAGAGTATAAAAAATGGTTGTGAGTGGAGGAGAGAGAAACATTCATGTTCATCTGTATATTTGGGGGAGGGGGGCGCACCGTTCACCCCCTATAATTTTTTAATATTTTTGAAAGTGGTTGTGAGTGGAGGAAAGGGAAAAAGTAATAATAAGGTATAAAAAATAGAGTAAATTGCACAAAACATCCTTTATGTTTCCTCAAACTTGCAGGTTCCAGCCTTAATGTTTAAAAGTTGCTAAAAACAGCCTTTAAGTTTATTTTTGTTGCGGGTTCAATCCTTTACAGCTAACCACGTTATTTTCTTCAGTTAAGTTCCCTCACATGCATAACATGTGAGGGTATATTCGTCATTTTGGTTGATCTTCCACCCACTTCAATTATTAAAAAAAAAGAATATTTAAGTTTTAACCTAGTTTAAACAAAGTTTGATAAAACGTACGCGACTACAGAGGAGCACGATTACCGTTTGATAGTGTTTAAGTCTAACTTGCGGCGTCCTAAGCGTCACCAGTTGCTGCTGGATCCGACTACTGAACACGGTGTTACGAAGTTCTCTGATTTGACGGCATCGGAGTTCCGTGAGAGGTATCTAGGGTTGAAGAGTCGTTTGTCGTTTCCGTCTGATACGAATAAGGCGCCGATTCTTCCAACTGATGATAATCCTGAAGAGTTTGATTGGCATGATCAAAATCTGTGTTAATATTTACAGCTTGGTGGGCTAGCTTAACAAGATTCCTATTTAATTCCGGGTTGGCCGGAATCCGGCGAAGTCGCCGGAGAAGAAGACCGGAAAAGAGGGTGTTTGGTTTTTAAAAGTTTGGTTTTATTGCACATTAGTCCCTGCGGTTAGAAATTTTTTTAAAATATGCTAAACCTTAAATAATCTTTTTTTTATAATTGACGTGGGTGGAAGATCAACCAAAATGATGAATTACCCTCACATGTTATGCATGTGAGGGAACTTAGCTGAAGAAAATAAGTGGTTAGCTGTAAAGGATTGAACCCGCAACAAAAATAAACTTAAAGGCTGTTTTTAGCAATTTTAAATATTAAGGCTGGAACCTGCAAGTTTGAGGAAACATAAAGGATGTTTTGTGCAATTTACTCACAAAAATATTATTTAATTGAGAAGAAAAGAGAAAATGTAGTGTTTTTTTTAATGTAATTTAGGGTATAAATATGATGGAATTAATGTGAATGCTCTAACTTATTATTGGCTAATTAGATATAAGAAATAAATATAATATACTTTCCTATAAATAAAAAAGTAACTTTTATATCTACGGTTGTAAAAGCCCAATTTAGGTTTTGGAGTAGTCGCTACAAAGTATGTTGTTGAGGTCCAAGTAAAGTTCGTCTAGGCCGATTATTTCTCAAGTAATTTCTGTCTAGATTGGGTACTTTCCAAATACTTTTAAATCCGATTAGGGAACGCATAACTATTGCTGTATCATAATTAAGATCTATTATTTGTATGAAAGAATTAAAACATATTTTAATTAATTAAAACTTATATATACAACTTATTATCAAAACTTATTTAAAAAATTAATTAAAATGCAAAATCGAAATTCCCTCCGCTGTTTCCCGCTCCCTCCCCCTAGTTTCACCCTTCCACTTTGATTTTCCCCATGATACATACAACCTTGACAATCTGTTTGATTGAAATCGCTACCGCCGCGGAACGACCATCAGCAGATGACTCAACGTCGTCGCTCGATTCGTCTAGCATTGCTTTAGCCACTGGTATGGTGCTATTGCAATTCTGATTGCGATTGCGAATCAGGTATAATCAAACCATCTTTCCCTGATATTAGGTTTTGGTTACGATTTCAGAATTCTTTGTTTATTATTATGGTTTGTATTAGTGATATTAGTATTGATTATATTCACAATATGTGTGTGTTTTAGGCCATCGCGTTATGTTTACGTATGTGTATATATTTTAGGTTTGAGGATGCACACCAACTGCTCAATGAAATGCTTCAACCAAACTGACTTCTATTTAACATGAAGGTAAATGATTTTGATGATTAATTTTTGTATAAAGATTGTGTTAAATGATTTTTTTGAAATGCTCTGCTAGCGAATCAGCCTTGACTTACACTCTTGGCAATGGATTCATGGATAAAGTCAATGATGTTTTCTTTAAATGCACTCTTAGGTAATCAACTCTGATTTACACTCATAACATTGTGCTAGAGGATGCATTTGGCGTCCCAATTTACTTTAGTTGTCTGCTTGAAATGGATACTTTGGAGTTCAGTATAAAGTTTTGGCCACTATTTACTTGCTCATATAACAAAGAAGACGTTTATTGTTATTTTGTGTTTAAAAAATAGTTAAAATATCCAAAGTTCACATATGTTCTTAATGTTAAGTTAATTATCATTAGAGAATGTTACTACTAATTTTAAGAGGTATTCAACTAGCTTTGCATTTTTCATAGCACCATAAAAGAAAAGATTGCTATCCCATCACCTATATGGTAAAAAGCTAGTAGTTTAGTGTATAGAAATCATGAAAGTTTGAGTGTAAGCAAAATGGGTGGGTTAAACAGGTTCGGGTCATGATGGGCTTGGGTCGGAACAAGTTAACTAATCATTGGGTTATTAACAAAGGTAGAAAATAGGGCTGGTAGACCGTAGATGAACAGATTCTGGCCAAGTAATCACGCATGTTCTAAAAATAAATGCACACAACCGGTCCATAAAAGTTTTGCTATGATTCATGAGGGGATGGTAATGTGTTTTTTGTTTTGCTCGTGATTTGTGTCTTTTTTGTTGTTCAATATGTTAACCTTTTTTATTATGTTATTATAAATATAGAAAAATTGATGACCTGAACCAAGAATTACCTACTTTAACCTACTTGTTTGAACGCACACGTAAAAGGACACAAGGACATGCATATGTTGTTGAATTAATAAATTGTTGTCCATACATATGATGACACCCCAAGGAAAATTGTAAGTTCTTTCTACTCTTAACCTTATGTAAATATTCGTGTTCCATATTAACCTTATGTTGTTAAAAAAAACATTTTTCAAACCGACATGTTTCGACCTGAACCAAAACAACCTTTAAGTGACCCGTTTTGCCCCCGATCCGCATGTTTTTCCAGGTGTAGTTATTATGTAATAATCTAATGAGTTGCTTGAATACTTTATTATGCAAGAATTAAATCTGCTTTTACTTCCCTTAAATAAACCTTCGGAAATGTCTTTTCTTTGACATAGCAAGTGCTTAACGATCTATACTTACAGTCATGGTGTTTAAAGAAAAAGAATGTTTAGTGATGTTCATAATGGTATTAAAGGCTGCTATAGAAATATATTTATACCTAAACTGGGAATGTTATACTTTGACCTGTTTTCCATAGGTGTCATTGCTGCCTCTGTAGTTCCTATTGGATTATTTGGAATATGTAGTGCACCCGTTTTTATGCCTGTATTATATGTTTTGTTTCAGTCAGATTCGTAGTGATGTCAATAAATTAGCATTTGGTATTTACATTGTTGAAATGGTCTTACCGCTAGTTGTCGGCATGACATGTGTAAGATTGATACATGGAATCCATGTTCTGTTGTCAGCTGGAGGGTCAAAAAATACTGTAGTTTAGCTGTAGATTCAACAAACAGCAACAGGTTTGTGAACTTCATATATGTATGAGGTATGCCAATGTTTACTCTTAATATTGTACCATTAACGCTATTGTATTTGCAAATGAGCCTAACAAGATCTACGAGAACTGAACCGTGTTATATAATCTTGCTACTTAGGAGGCAACATGTTTAATTAAATAGAGCTACTTTGAAATGTCACATTAATCTTTCTTCGACCTGAATCGTGGTTTTGATTGCAATTGCTTGTACAATATCTGAATCGGTAAGTCTGCTGTATTTTCAATTCAGTTATTATATAATAATTAATTTAGAATAATTTTAGTTTGAAGGTTCTAACTCATGTTTAGGCATGTCAAAGCTGGATGGAAGGCAGGGGTGTGAGTCGATTAATCCTGCAATAAGGGACACTTGTAATCCTCCACAAACGACGACTACTCAAAAGTTAAAGGGCCGAAGAAAAGAGGATACCTTCGATTAGTTGGAATGATGCTAACCACAAAAAGTAATGGTGCTTCTTCGACAGATTCACAAACTATTGATCAGCTAAGGAGTGTTGTCAATGCTATGGCTATCATCATCTAAGAACATATCCTCAATGCAAACCTGTCTTTGGTTCTTAGCAATACGAACATATAGGTAATTACATGCATGAACCATTATTTGCTCTTTTACGATTACGTATACCATTTGTTTCATTTATATTTCTTAGGTCTTTGGTATTGATTTTTTGGTGCATGACAACTCTTTACCGGTTAATGAAATATCATATTCAAGAAGTCATACTGCTAATAGTAATCACCTTTAACTTGTTACTTTTAACTGTTAAATGGATATGCTTATGTTGTAATCTTGGTATGAAATTGATTTGCCAAAACTTTCCATTTTACAGGGCAATAAAGATGTTTGGACAATTGATCTTTAAATTTTTGTTGGCATTGCAGTTAAGGTAATATGTTGATTTTTTGTCTAATTGTTAGGTGTATAGGCCAATTAGAAATGGCTACATATAATATATTGTTTTTTTTCTAATTGTTAAGTGTTTCGGCTATTTTCATGTAAATGATTTTCTTGTAAATCCAGATCAATGAGTTTTATAAATTAACGAACTCTTATTTTTTTGAATGAATACTAATGCTTGTTTATATGGTTGATCATGGCAGGGTAGATATCATGAGAAACATTGGAGCTAAGCTTTATGACCGCCAAATTTTCACTAAAAATGAACGCTTAAGAATCCTCGTGTAAAAATTTGTAATTTAGAATATGTTATTTATTACACGATATTTTGTTAATATTTAGATTATATTTTGAATTGTACTTATTATTAAAGTTATAATATTAGTTTTATGGAACTTTTATATTTAATTTTGGATTGTAAATAATGTGATTTCTGTGGCAAAATTATGTGCCACTTAAAAGAGTACATTTATTCAACAAGAAACAGTTTTTACTGACACAATTTATGCCACAAAGGTTTCTATATTTTGGAAAAAAAGTGCCACTACAACAAATTTAGATCTTTAATTAGAGTACTTTTTAATGACACAAAAATTGTGCCACGAAAAAGCTTTTTTAGATTGTGGCAAAAATTAAAGTGCCACAAAAGCCTAAAAACTTTCTGCGGCACATCCAAAATGTGCCACTAAAAGGAAGTAACACTTTTTTGTGTGCCGCTCATTTCTACAAGGGTCTTTAGTGGCACTTTCTTGCTTTTATAGTGTCACTTTCTTGCTTTTCTAGTGTCACTTTTTGTATGTCACTATATGGCATTTTTTTGTAGTGGGGATGGAAAAGTATACAAACAAGTATTCATACATGTATACCTATACAAGGACAATGTTAAAAGTATTATTTTTAAGAAGTAACGAACTAAAGTAAATATATTTATTTATTTTTAAGGATAAATATATGAGTAATCATTGGTTTAGTGAAACGATGGTATACTATATAAGGATATATTTTTAGACACAAAAATATGTTACTTTCACTAAACGAAACAATTTTATGGGACACGGGGATATACTAGGGGCTAAGCCCCGGGCATTGCACAAACACGGATACATACATAACATACATACATACATATATATGTGTGGATAAAATACATATATGGTCATTCGAATAATCAACAATCAACATGTAGGGAACAAACAAGGGCTTTCAAACAAACGAAACAAGGTTAAGTCTTAACAAGGATTTGGTGAAGACTTGTACATGAAACACACTGTTGGACCTACGTGTCTTAACGAATTAGGACACTTGTAGGTCGGATACAAAACAGAAAACATTATACATTGCTAGCAGAGTGCACAGACGTAAACTGTGAGTTTCACGTCCCCTCTTTTAGATATTGTTTTTTCAAAATTAGGGGAGATACATGTTTGTACAATGGTATGCTAGTTATGGAGTGAAATACTAGATCTTGTGCGAATAAGCGTGTGCATTAGTAGCCATTAGTCCTATTACAGACCACATAACAATTGGACATATCTTTTGAGTGTGGGCAAGCTCCACTCCTGATCCTCGAGACCCTGTGGGAGTACTTTTGTGTCCGGCTAGTCGCGCGTCACTAGGTGTAACAACTCGTAATTTCGTTGTTATCTTTTTCCGTTTATCCCGTTTGTATCTTTCATTGTAAATCCGAGATTTGATTAATAGAATGGATTATGTTTGTTAACTATATTTTGTCACAACAATATCGCATCTAATCGCTTATTAAACTCAACGCAAACTCGAACGCAATCACAAGTAACTAGTTTACTTTAAGAGCCGAATGTATTACTATTCAATAAACACTTGTGCCATAGCATCGCTTGTCTCATCGCATTGCAAGACGCATTTAATGTATGTAGATTTATGTTTTATATGTGTTATTGTTATGGTTTGCTATCGCTAAAACACCCACACGCACACGCAACTCGCTCTCACTCAATTCAATGGTAGTATAACGCTTAACGCTTCGCTAAAACGCTTAATATAACTATCTAATACGACCCGAATCGCTAAACGAACACCTAACGCGAAAATAACAAATGAAACTTGCCATTAGGCTAAGTTCGGCCGAACTTGGTAACACCAAGATTCGCCCGAACTTGATCAGGCAATTAAAACCTCCATCAGTCAGCAAGTTCGCTCGAACTTGCATAAGTTCAAGCAAACTGGCCAACTTCGCCCGAACTTGTGCCAAGTTCGCTCGAACTTATGGCATGCTCGGCCGAACTTGATCCAAATCAGCTCAAACCCTCTTCACCTATAAATACCCAACACCTCCATTCGTGCTCTACTTGCTGCAAGTTCGCCCGAAAGCTCCCAAAACCGAAAACCTTTGATTTCCAAGTAAGAATCAACCTGTTTTCATGAAAACAACAACGTTTTACTACGCTTTTGCACAAGGTTTTACCTTCGATTTCATCAAAACTCTTCTGTTTACGAAACCTTTCATCTTTTCTATAAAACTTCTGTTTTTCACTTAGATCTATACTTAGATCTAAGTAAAACCTTTTAGAGCCTAGATTTTCACACGAAATACGGACTAATGACGTATGTTTCGTTCACTATGAAGTGGAACGAGGCGTTGTCAAGCAAGATCTCAGATCCGAAAGCACAAGGACGATGTCGTCACTTTGCACAAATTGGACTAACCCGCATGAACCATCAAGTTCACCCGGATTAGTCCGAGTTTCTGTAAAATGGCTAAAACTCGCTCCAAAAGACCTCTCCAGCCTAGGTTTTGCTTAGTGGCTTAAGGTTGGAGGGATGGACACTCGATTTCCTCAACAAACGACGCGAAAATGCACGATTTGGTTACCAAATTGATCAAGTTCGCTCGAAGTTGTCACATGTTTGTGACCAACTTTGGCCGAACTTGTCAATTTCCCAAGAAATTCAACCAAGTTCGCTCGAACTTGCATGATTTCCAAGGAAATCAGACAAGTTCGCCCGAACTTGTATCAAACCTCAACAAAACAGGGCAAGTTCGCCCGAACTTGTCCGGTTTCTCAGGAAACCAGACAAGTTTGCCCGTACTTGTACCTCCAGTAAGTCAAAATAGTCAAGTTCGCCCGAACTTGTACCAAATCCAAGAGATTAGGTACAACTTCACCCGAACTTGTACTCTGCTCCTTCACTTGTCTCGATCGTTTCAGCAAATCGGAAGACTGATCCACTTCTGTTCGCTTACAGGCTGATCCGGCGCTCCTTTCCATCTACATCAGATCCCGCCTCTTTCTCTAATCGCACCAACTGTGAGTGTACTTTAACCCTTTTACGCTTAAACGCACTTTTGGGTGTCACATATGTTCGTATATCAAAGCACATCATACAACTCAACGCTTACTCGCAACCCGCTAATACATGACTATACGTGAAATCTGTTGAATTGTATGTGTTACTTGATTGCTAGTACGCCACCCTTAACATGATAGCTTGCTAGAGGTTGACCCGCCACCCGGGAGGCCCGGGATTGTTAAGGCTCGCATTTTTATTTCTCATTTATTTTCTCTTTAGGACGTGGACACTTGTTCGCGTGCCTCGCACTCGCGGTTTGTTGGTTTACTTGAATCTAATTAGTTACATAGCTCACATATCTTACGTATGTCATGCAATGTATGCTAAAAGCTTTTATATCTATTATGTACGCAAACCTGTATGCTCACCTTTACTTAATTGTATTGACGTTTTATTTTAACATATGTGGCAGGTTGATGACATCGCTAAAATGGATTCAGGACTATCTTTTAGAAACTCATGTAATAAAATCTAGAGGAGATCGAATTAGACATGTTTGAGAGATTATTTGATGTTTGTAATAACTTATTTGAGAATTTTATTGTTTAATAGTATGGGATATTGGATGTTTAAATATTATCGCTTAAATAGTTGTTATGGAATCTCTCGAGCAATCTGATTCGCCTAGTGTCACGCCCCGATGTTTCCGCCATCGGTTGGGGTGTGACAGATTGGTATCAGAGCCATAACTATAGGGAAAATCAGGTAGAACTTTCATGTTTGCCCTTGTCTATAGTTAGGACACCAAACCAGACTGTTACACATCGATTAAGTGCCCGGAACTTATACGAACAGACAACTTCACCCGAAGTTGGGGCAAGTTCGCTCGAATTTGATCAAGTTCGCCCGAAGTTAGCCAGTCCCCTCTCAAATACATAACAAGTTCGCTCGAAGTTGGTCAACTTCGCCCGAACTTGATCATACGTCTTCGAAACGGACTTTTAAACTACACATGCTTTTCCTAAAGCTACCACAATACACGTGAAGAACGCTCGTATCACACAAAACGAGTGATCAAGTCGAGATTAGGTGTGAAAACAAGAACTCTCGATAAGATCATTCACTCCACGCATTCTCTCGCACGAGGTACCTTCGTTGAGTTAGGAGTGATATCCGGACCTCGACGAAAATCTCCTTCTCTGTCTACTGGAACTCCCGACTTGATCGGTGAGCATAACCACGACTAGGAATGAAGTTGTTAAGTTAGGGGTGAAACCCGCATCTTAATAACTAGTTCCACTCCTCCATTTTCAATCTCACCAAAGTCTCAATTATTACGATGACTCGGAACACGACGTAACTGGAAAGATAAATGCCGTTAACCGTTGTACGGCGAGAGCATTTGTCTATTAGGCCAAATCGTGTGTCCGAACTCAGAGAACTCTCGAACCACTTTGGTAGTCGCTGTCTCAAAACCCAGGACACTCCAGATTGATTTAAGCCTACAATCGCCGATTTTACGCATCATCAAGTTTTATTATTATTTATGTGTTTGAAATTTTATGGATTTCTCGCTTTATCAATTTCTCGATTTATTGCTTTTACGCTCTATCGATATATGCACTACTCGCACAGCTCTCGAAATCTAAGACGCTAATTAATTCACCAACCAAACTAAAACGCTCAACTCTCCTACGCGAATGTCCTCATACGCAGCTTTACTCGCTTATTACGCTTATATCTCGCATCTCGAACGCGCTATGCCTGTTTAGATTGAAGATGAATACGTGCAAAATATGTGCTTACATGCTTATGTGCCTATGTGATTATGTGCTTACGTGCTATGTGCTTATGTGCTTACGTGTTTACTTGCCTACATGCTATATGCTTTTGTGCCTTATCTATGTAGTAATAATAATAATGAAACTTTTGAACATAAACCTGTTACAATCAAATCTCATCAAATCAAATCCTTCATGTAGATGTCTTCCATGGGATCTCACACTAGGAGGAACATCCAGTGCAAAAATGTTGACAAGCGTATCGCCTCGCTAGTAGCCAAGCAGATGGCTAAGGTCATTCCCCAGATCGTTAGCAAAATTCAGGCTGCCAGCAGCAACACGTCAGTGGATTCGAAGGCCGACGCACCCAAGTCCTCGTTCAGCTTCAAACAATTTAAAGCGTGCGGACCTCTCACTTTCACCGGCACGGAAGGACCGAGTGGTATGTTCCATTGGTTCGATTCCATTGAGGTCACCTTCTGCCAAAGCGGATGCCCCAAAGCTCTGTGCACCGTCAATGCTACCGGTGTGTTCCAATCAAGGGCATTTGATTGGTGGACCGCCGAGCGCAACAAGCGCGGAAACAGTGAAGCTTACGGGCTCACTTGGGAGGAACTCAAAGAAATCATGGTGACAGAGTTCTGTCCTCCCTATGAAGTTCAAAACCTGGAGAACGAATTTTGGGACATTAAGCAAGATGTCCCCGACAACGCAGGTCTCACAAGCCGTTTCAAGCAGTTGAGTATTATCTGTCACAATCAGGTGACACCACCGAGAAAGCAATCAAGAAGTACCTCCATGCTCTACCTGACTGCGTTACGGATTTTGTCTAAGCAACGCACCCTACTACTATCGAGGAGACTTATCAGCTTGCCGCAAAAATCAATGATAAGCGTGTCCAGGCTAGTTACTTCAAAAACCACAACAAAGTCGCAAACCAAGCTATCACCAAGCCGAGTACTACTACCGATCCGTCTCGAGAATCAAAGTCCAGTCACCGAAGTCGCAAGAGAGAGAACCCAAGCAAGAACTATACAGCTGTTGCACCATTGAACTCTCAGCCGTTTCAAGCTGCTAGACCAAAGGCACCTCCTACAAAGCGTGCGTACACTGGTCCTCATCCATTGTGCTCAAAGTGTATCTACCATCACCCAGTTGGAGGCTGTCACACCCCAACTGATGGCAGAAACATCGGAGCGAGACGTAAACGAGATTGCAAGAGACTTCATAACGCTATTAGCGACAATATTTAAGCAAAACCCATATTTCATTCATTCAATGATAACATTGTCAAATTACATCATTAAGTCAATTACAACAACTTGGAAGTTTAAAGACAAGTACAACATAAGCATAACAACAAAACAATACAACATTTTAGCCTAACGTCTAAATGTGTATCTAGAGCATCATCACTACTCCAATTTCATGGCAAAATCTTCATCAACCTGTAACATGTTAAAAATACGAGTTCAATGCAAAAGCAAAGGCGAGCACACAAGTTTGATGATACATAGCATAAGTATAAAAATGTAACTCGAATCCACATGGTAATTGTAAGCAAAGTTCATACTAATCATGCAATACTAGATCAAACCCTGAGTTTCCACAAAAGTTTAACGAGATCGAGCTTCCCTTGCCACAAAAGTGACAAGACTAAAATGAGTATGATAATCTTAACATAACCCCGACGGCCGGTGTGCTACTCCTATAGCGCTATATATGATAAATTGGGCTAGCTAAGTTAATGATCAAGCATGTATAATCAAGCATGTATCTAGGTATAACAAGTATTCATGTATAAGGATTGAGTATGTAGAAAGCATGAGTTTGTGGTATGCGTATTTTGATAGGTAAACATGTTACGACCCAAAAGTGGTTAAAACGGTAAATGGGTCGAGTGTACTCACGGGTTTGCTAAGTGTTCCACTTAAGAAATCCCGGGAGCTTTGTTGTGATGTCTAGAGTTTGGCACCTTGTCCTTCTACAAGAAGAACGTAGGTATTAGTTAGGAGTGTAACGGTAGATTTGGATTATTCGAGCGAGTTTACGGAAATGAGAATTAAAGTATTATGTATGAAAGTATTCACTAAGACATAACACTTGTTCTTGACACTATGACAACCCGGAAAGGGGTTGATATGGTTTCATAGGTTCGAGACCTATTAGATCGTGACAAGGAACTATGTACTTTAGTGATAAACTTATTAACTCGATAGATGATTACTTAGCCATTATCAAGGTTTCGGTTTTTAGGATTATATCATAGTCCATAATATGTACATAGTCATATAAGATCATGTAGGAGGTGGGATGATGAACATCCACTTTGGTACCTCTTAAGTATTCAAGTAAGTCAAGCATGGAGGTAGGATGATGAACATCCATTTAACCTCTTTATATGATTCACCACTACACAAGTTGTCATAGACAACAAGGAGGGTCATGAATGAGAACAATACAAGAATGAAAATGACAAGAATTGTAAGTATGTCACCATGTACCAAGTAGCCAAGTGAATACAACCCGGAGAGCACAAAAGGACACATGCCAACGGCTTGGCGGGGTTGTGACACTTTAGAACTATCAAACTACTTGATGTAATGATGAAAATCATCAAGTGATGTGTGGTCTCAAAGTTTAGGATAGCCAAGGCTAACCAAGGTGGACACACATGAACAAGTTATGAACTTACACCGCTTGTGAGCTTGAAGCTATATGAAAACCAAATTATTGTGAGGATAAATCCTCTTGTTTAAATGTCTCAACCTTGTTTTTAAGCCTAACCAACCACAAGAAGTGTTGTAAGCATTTGGACATAGGTTTGAGATGAGTTTGACTCAAGTTTGCTGAACATAAACAAAGTTTGAAAGAGTTTGAAAACAAACAGAAAGTTTTGGGACAATTTAGGGGCATTTCCAGGTCTGGATTCTCCATGGAGAACCCTTGGATTCAACCCTAAAGATTATCCAAGTATTTAGGAAGAAGAATCAAGTGATTCCGTTAAAAAATGAGCAAGTTATGCTCACTTTTGTGCAAGAAGGTGAATCTGCCCGAAAATTCTAATGTTGAGTGTTCTTGAGGTGATTTGAGAGTGATTTGGATGACATTGGAAGGTTGTGAAAGTGGAAAATGGCTTGGAAATGGAGTGGTATTTATAGGGGAAGGTTTGTGTTAGTTGTAGGGTGTTTAAGAAGGGTTTAAAGGTGATTGGGTAGTGTTTATATGTGTGGATTCGTGCATAAATCGCGAGCCAAAACCATTCTGCCCGCCCAGAGGTGCTTATGGACGTAAGGGGTATACACTTGCGGTCCGTAAGGACCTTACCCAGGTTAAAGTTTTGTTTTTTTTTTGTTATTTTTTCACATGAGACGGGTTTTAATGGGATTTTCTAAGGTATTTTATGGCACAAATATGCATTGCAAGTATAAGTATTATGTCAACAAGTATATGTATGTATTGGATGATCGAGATCGAGTATTCACATTGGGTATAAAGTATATATCATGTATGAATGTCGCATATTATCAAATATAACATTCGAGTATGTGTATCATGTATAAGTATTGTATGAACAAGTATAACAAGTATCAAAGTAAACATGTATTTGCCATTTTGATCCAAGTCTCGATTACAACGTTTACAACGAAATGATTACGAATATATTGATTCTGAAAATAGAATTACAACACGAGCTTGCTATAAATAGAAAGTACAGAAAACGCGAGGCGTTACAGAGGCAATTGTCTTTTCTATACCAGCTGCAATATCTACGGCCACTTTACTATCAGCTGCTATTCTGGTCCTCGTTAGCCAACTCCTTAAGCACCAGCAGCACTACCAGCACCACCTCGTGTTCCTCAAACCAACAAGCAGTAGCCCCAGCAGCAAGCACCAATCCCAAAAGCACGTGCTTGCTACACTTGTGGTGATCCAAACCACTTTAGCAATGTCTGCCCACACAAGGCCGTGAAGCAAGAACCGCAGCAGTAGCCACAACAGCAACCTCAGCCACACCTGTAACAATTGTGAAAATCCCCGGTAAACTTTGATTGGTACAAGTCCGTGGTAACCAGACGTGATATGTATATCATAATAGGAGTATATGCCAAGTAAGTACCAAAAACATTACATTGGCGTTATGCGTCACCTACATGGCAAGACAATTTCGTGAATCGATTGACGACTCTGGGAATACGTATTGATTAACATGACACTATTAAGGGCCAACGATGAAAGGTTGGTGTCCATAGTCTTTGACAACGTGTTAAACGGGAACTTGACGTTTAACAGCGCATTAAACAGTCGACCATAATTACTAGGCCAACGGTAGGGCCCTTTAAGATTCCGAGTTCATGAAACATCTTAGTTACGAGCCATAGGCTCTGACATAACAAATCAATGCTCGGGCACGCAAAACGAGGCAGTCCCGGTTAGGGAAACGCCTTTGCGTTAGGAGCAATGAAAGACAAACCAAACATCTAAGGAACGGTCAATCAAGCCTAAAAACACTTAAACTAACCCAATACGAGGGTTTTATGATTAAAACGTAACTGGGTTCATATTTCGAGACGGTTATGCACGGTTTTTAAAACCGAGTCTTTTGACACTAAAAACGCGAAAAATGGAGTCAGTTTTGCAAATCGGAGACGCGTGTGGGACCCGAAAACGAACCTAAACGCGCCACCGAAGATAAACATCATCTTTTAACATGAAAAACGAAGGACGACAAAGCGTAGGTGGGGTAGGGGCACCCCACCTTATTATATAAAGGTTTTTCTTTATTTTTTTCATTAAATTCTTCATTATTCCACAAAATTCTGCCATAAACCCTCCATTTCCAGCTGATCATCCATAGAAACTCTACTAATCCAAGGTATTCTCACAAGTTCTAATAGATTTTGATGAGTTTTCTAGATTATACATGGTTTAGCCTACCAAAAACTCTTTTTAATACATGATTTTGGACGAATTAAGCATGGTTCTTGGCTGAATAAGAACACACCAGGGATTCCCTGATGTTATATGGTAGCCAAGATCACAAAACTTTGGCTTTTAATACCCTAATCGACCCCTAATTGACTAAAATTGATTAACAAAGTTATTAACCGAAAAACTATGAAACAAGGCTTGATTGACATGGGTTATGGCATGGTTGGATTGTTCTTGGTATATAGGTACTGAATATGGCTCACAACCACTTCTAGACTCAAGAAAACACTTGGAATCGAAGGAATCGCTAGGTCTATCACCCGAAACTCGAATCTAGAATAGGCAGAATATTGTCTGGACCATAACTTGGTCCGTGGGTATTGGATTGAGCTGACATTTGGTGTGGTAATGTAGGGTATTGACAGGAAGGTCCATGTAAAACTTAGTGAAAATATGTTCTAATGAAAGACGAGATCGCCTTCGAGTAGTATTCGAGTACCGTAATACGATGATTAACCTATGTGATAACTCTTATTTACATCTTCAAACTCTAGACTACACGGGGTCCTGACCTGAATTCTTTCGGTAACCCTGAGATACTAAGTCTTGAATCAATATCACCCGTATGAGGGCGGTGCATTCATGCTAGAAATCGCATAAGGGGACACATGGTTCTTTGATTCCTTTTGATTAAGGCTTTTCGCGTCATGATATCTACGACGACCGTGCGATAGGTCTGGAATAGGGACCAACCCGGATACTTATCTATAGAACGTATTAACTCCCCAACTCTACGATAATAATATCCGGAGAACACCATATGTCTCCTCCTCTTCCCAGAAACATACGAGGAGTCCAAATTCTTATACATGATGTTATTCACGATTCATAAGGGATGATCAAAATTCCCTTCGGGCCCTTGTAAAGGTGTTATTTGGTAGTGTTCTCCTACATGAGTAGGAGAATGAAGTATGAGATTCACTGACTTTCATCCATCGATTGGACACAAAGTGAACGATACCCTACGCTTGTGAGTAACCAAGAGTATGCGTTAAACGGTGTTGCTTGTCTTCGTGAGTATAAGAGAAATAAATTCTTTAGATCAGGGGAGTATTGTTGAACCAACCCTCGTCTTCCTTCGAATGGTTGGTACCTTCAATAGATTTTCAGTTTGATCGATTTAAATAAGTATTCGTAAAATACGATGCTACCAAGAAACCCGATTCTTCATTATTTTTGAGTGACGAAAATTCTTGTGTTACTTAAGGAAATAAGAACAAGAGAAATATTAAGTATAATACTGTATATATACATATATACCTAGGTATTTGTACCACGAGTGAAATTCACGATCGGGGGGATGATTGTCGGAAGCTGTTGCGCTATCATTTGCATGATTTCCGCCTCGGTCATTTGGGGTGAGCGTTTCGGGGCCATTCTATTATAGACAATACTTATATACATGTATCAATGTCACATATTCAATCATCCCATATCACACAATTTCGTCGCACAATTTCGTCGCACGTGTGAGTCCACAACCTGTATAACCAACATCATTATCATGTATATAATAATATCCGTTATCATACAACGGTTAAAATTGCACTTAGACTTAACCCAAAAGGGCCAGTGCTTAAATGTGCGGTCAGAACATGTCACTGGAGTGACGTATATACGCCATATTATGAAAAGCACGAACTACCCTGCATGAAGGAACACGGTCAAAACCAAACTCTCTTTGAAATAAGAGTAGTCATGAGTCGTCCGAGTATCGTAATTGGTGTCTTTTGTGCGCTGAACCCACCCGGGGAAAACTAAACCAGAAATCTAGTAGTCCCAATCATTCCAGATGTAGGGACTCGTGAATCTTCCGAAGACGTCCCTTGGATATCATGCCCATCCAGAGGGGAATTCCTTTGATAAGCACGTATTATATACCTAAAATAGGAATAAGACTTCGACGCTACAACTAATTCTCTTCCAACTTGGAGAATTACTTAACATACGCTACGAATTGTAGATACCTCGATGTACGATACCAAGCCAAACTAAATAACCAAAGTGTAAATCGGTGCTTGGTTGGATGCACCGATTGGCTGTGAAATGGCATTCATAACCTTTATTCATATCCTAGCCGTCAGACTGCTAGACTTACCTCGATTGATTACGAATTTCATTAAGCCTTTCTTAAAGTTACTTTTGTTCTTTCAAGAGGTTTCCGAGCGATTGTGAATCTATGTTACTACATTTCCCAGCAGCACGCATTCCTTCCGTGCCCTATTGGGAAATAGAACTGACTAATCCTACAACAAAGGGTCGAGAAACTCAACGACCCTAGTCTTGACCAACTCGGGGGGCCGGGTCTTCATTTCTTGTTTACATTATTACAAGTATGAGACTAGCGGGAAAAATCAGATTCAGTGGTCAACTGTCCCTATCGGACTAGGGTGACTATGGATTCAGGCTTTAGCCCATGGTTTCATAAAACCACACAAATTTCCCAATCTAAACCAAGATGGTTTGGCATTACGAACACGACGAAACCCTTATGTTTAATCGGTGATTCAAATGGCGGAGGTGCCAAGATGGGAAAGCATTATATCTTTCTATACTCATGCACAGTTTAGATCATACCAAGTCCGAATTTGGCTCGAAAAACCACGAGACCGAGACGGTCAAGTGGTGATCAACCATCTTGTGACTAGTATGAGCAAGATTCGCCTATGCATTAGGTAATCTTTCGAGAACATGATAGGAAATTATTACTTCTCGTATTTCTATTAACGATATCCTTATGAAACGTTAAGTCGAGCGTGGCTATGTTCCTACCCTACGAGGGGAACTCCGTTGATGGGGAATCTTGACTCGATGACTCGTTACTTAGTCATCTTTTACATAATTACCGATCAAATCTGGTCCCACGTGTAGGGGCATTATGGTAATACTTGTGGTCGTTAGAAACTCGTCACACCTCAAATATGTCTACGTGATAGTAGCGTTCTAGAGGTGGTGTTACTTGAATTAAAACCGCATTGGGTACACACTCTACCATTCCCGGTATATGGGAATTTTTATACGATTATCTCCCGGAGAATCACATCGATGTTATCGAAGTTAATAAACAGTTGTACCACAGATGGAGCTAAGCTCCCGAAACTTAACATAAACTGGAATTATTATTGTAAAAAATTTATATCTTTACGACGTAATTCGACTACTGGTGAGTAGCTCGGGCACACCATTGATGCAAGTGTGCAGATTCGTTGATACTCGTGTACATGCTCGCCTTATGGCAACCTTAGGCTCTCAAAAGCCTTTCTCTTTCTTATTCTCTACCAAGAGTAAGAACTCTATTGGTCGGTTAGTATTAACCGAAGATACCCACGTACACGACAGCAAGGGAAGACTGTCGCTCACAACCCGATGAAGCCAAGTTATTCCCTTGACACAAACATGCGGAGCATGGTGCGCACTATTGTGACGTTCACAGCAAACCCTGGGAGAATACCCATACCCCTCCTCTATAGGAGGTGTGCAAGAACTATTAAACAAAATCGTAAATGAAACCTATGGTGTTTGAATGGTAAAGATAATGAATGCGAAGAAAACATAATAATTGCAGTTATCTGCAAGCTGAATACATGACTCCTATTCTACTGTGAATCCAACAACACTCTCACTTTCAAATTGGAAGTGATGATAAACGTTACTCTTAACATTACGTAGGAATTGTGGATGGACCAATTACACAACTACTATGTAGCACAATTATCATCCCGTATGATGATGATACTTATCGAAAAGCGAAAACATACTTGTCTGTCAAATGACTGACTAAACTGTAAAGACTGAGCTTTCCAACGAATTACTAAACGGAATTTTGAGGACAAATTCTTTTAACCGGGGGAGACTGTGACAATTGTGAAAAATCCCGGTAAACTTTGATTGGTACAAGTCCGTGGTAACCAGACATGATATGTATATCATGATATTGTTGTGATTATGTATGATGATACGAATTCTGGAAAATGTTACACCAACTATAATAGGAGTATATGCCAAGTAAGTACCAAAAACATTACATTGGCGTTATGCGTCACCTACATGGCAAGACAATGTCGTGAATCGATTGACGACTCTGGGAATACGTATTGATTAACATGACACTATTAAGGGCCAACGATGAAAGGTTGATGTCCTTAGTCTTTGACAACGTGTTAAACGGGAACTTGACGTTTAACAGCGCATTAAACAGTCGACCATAATTACAAGGCCAATGGTAGGGCCCTTTAAGATTCCGAGTTCACGAAACATCTTAGTTACGAGCCATAGGCTCTGACATAACAAATCAGTGCTCGGGCACGCAAAACGAGGCAGTCCTGGTTATGGAAACGCCTTTGCGTTAGGAGCAATGAAAGACAAACCAAACATCCAAGGAACGGTCAATCAAGCCTAAAAACACTTAAACTAACCCAATACGAGGGTTTTATGATTAAAATGTAACTGGGTTCGTATTTCGAGACGGTTATGCACGGTTTCTAAAACTGAGTCTTTTGACACTAAAAACGCGAAAAACGGAGTCCGTTTTGCAAATCGGAGACGCGTGTGGGACCCGAAAACGAACCTAAACGCGCCGCCGAAGATAAACATCATCTTTTAACATGAAAAACGAAGGACGACAAAGCGTAGGTGGGGTAGGGGCACCCCACCTTATTATATAAAGATTTTTCTTTAATTTTTTCATTAAATTCTTCATTATTCCACAAAATTCTGCCATAAACCCTCCATTTCCAGCTGATCATCCATAGAAACTCTACTAATCCAAGGTATTCTCACAAGTTCTAATAGATTTTGATGAGTTTTCTAGATTATACATGGTTTAGCCTACCAAAAACTCTTTTTAATACATGATTTTGGACGAATTAAGCATGGTTCTTGGCTGAATAAGAACACACCAGGGATTCCCTGATGTTATATGGTAGCCAAGATCACAAAACTTTGGCTTTTAATACCCTAATCGACCCCTAATTGACTAAAATTGATTAACAAAGTTATCAACCGAAAAACTATGAAACAAGGCTTGATTGACATGGGTTATGGCATGGTTGGATTGTCTTGGTATATAGGTACTGAATATGGCTCACAACCACTTCTGGACTCAAGAAAAACACTTGGAATCGAAGGAATCGCTAGGTCTATCACCCGAAACTCGAATCTAGAATAGGCAGAATATTATCTGGACCATAACTTGGTCCGTGGGTATTGGATTAGCTGACATTTGGTGTGGTGATGTAGGGTATTGACAGGAAGGTCCACATAAAATTTTAGAATTTTTGGAATATTACTTACTGTTTTATCAAAACAAATCCAGAAAAAGTACCAAACAAAGTCAATATATCACCAAAATTCACTTTGATACGGATTAAAAATTCTCGTTTTTATGAGTTTTCGGTAGCCAGAAACGCACTGAAACGAAATTGGAAAAATCCCAAATTTTTACACGGAGTTTCTGGACATGTAAGGAAGTTCCTGGAATATTTTGGGAAAATTTTGGACATCCGATGATAAACAAAGTGAATTATTCGGGTAAATACTGTTTTACAAAAGATTTAATTGAGATGTTAAAATAGCTTTATAAATTCCTAAAATAATTTTATTGGAATCTACATATTTTTACTGAGTTCTACAAAAATTTCCAGGATTTTATGTACTATGTAGATTAAATGGGATTTTTCGACTTTTAAAACGCTTATTTTAACTAAATTCGACAGTTTGCCGGACAACTAACCTGCCGAAACTGAGAAGAGACCAAACCCTATCTTGATTATAATTGTGTGTTCCACCACCATTCAGAAGGATTCCCGATGGTGAGAATGGAAACTCAAATTTGGACAACCTAGACTCCCCAAACACCCAAACTCTCTTAATGGAAAGTTAATCTTACTTAAATCACAACACGTGGGCACTATTGGTATTCCCGTACCATTATCCGAACGTGTCAAACAACCGACTTTGGCTGGCACGTGAACCGGTGCCCGGGAGCCAAATGTGAAACTAATCATACCCTAACATCCATCACCACACCGGGATACTATATGCACAATATGGACTGAAAATACCCACTCGGACCCAAGTTATAGGCATTACCGACCTAGCGACTGATATTAGTAATTACTTGCATGATTGCTGTTAAATCCGAACAAGCTTACATATACTCCTATTGCTACCTGTGATGCTACTATCCAGCGAGTTTTCACTCCCCCACTTTTAAACTGTTTTACTGTTTTCTGGGGTGATTTGCATGTTACAAACTATGTGAATTGCACCAACTTGTGATGATGTGAATTATCTAACACACGAACACCCTCCCCACTACAAGTGATTAACATAAGCCATGGACAATAGATAGTACTATTGGTCTGACCAACCCAGTGCCACGTCTGACAGTGTGTCGGCAACCAGGCACTGCACGCGTCCTAACCTGGTTATGATGTTAGGCATAACTACAATGGGGCGTTGAACTGCACGTGACGCAGTTGGTGGGCCGGGAGTGTCTGCGTGACACGGTCCGGTGGCCGGGAGTGTCTGGGATGACACGGCCCGAGGCAAAACAGTCGAGGTTTCACTTGTGTACTCGTGTAATTCCATATGCGACTTTGACCTGTGCAATTAAACTTGTTAACACATATTGTTACACAACAACTAAACCGGTGGAACTCACCAGCAACGTTTAGCTGACCCTTTTTAAAACTAACATGCATTTCAGGTAACTTGAGACTGGTGTGATCCGTGTATGTTGTTCAAGACATGTTTATAGGCGAACCCTGATATAGACGCATGTGGCTTAGAAGACTTGTGTGGTTCATGGGAACACGCAGTTGTAACATACAGGTAGTATGTAATCAACATTCTGTAAGTAATAAAATGTAGTGTCTTTATAAACAATGTGCTTGTACCAGAGGTGTCTGTTGCATCCCGTATTTTTTCTTTTGCTGCAAGTCAGGGTGTGACAACAGCCACCACAGCCACAACACCAGCAACCACAGGTTGCGCGTGAAAAAGCCTTCACTCTCAATCATCGCCAAACACAGAACGACAAAAATGTTGTCAATGGTACGTTCCTTGTTAATGGTATTATGCTTCATGTTTATTTGATACTGGTGCCGATAACTGTTTTTTATCGTTAGAATTCGAAAAAGTTTTAAAATGTAAACGCGTTGAACTCCCAAAGACTTTCGATGTTGAAGTCGCCACCGGAAGAACCGTTACCGTTAACTCCGTCCTACGTGGTTGTACTCTCAATCTCAACAACCACATCTTCTCGATCCATCTCATACCTATGCAGTTAGGTAGCTTCGATATCATAGTAGGCATGGATTTTCTTCGTGAGAATCATGCTTAAGTTGTTTGTTTCGATAAAATGATTTGTTTTCCTCTCCCAAACGGTGATCAACTACATATTTACGGTGAAACACCCTCAAAGAAGTTGATGCTTCTTTCATGCACCCAAGCGAGCAAGTATTTGCGAAAGCAATGCGTCGCTTTCCTAGCCCACATCGTGAACCCGGAGAAAGAAAAGAAAACCTGAAAAGACGTACCCGTTGTTTGTGAATTTCCTAAAGTTTTTCCCGACGATTTACCCGGTTTACCCCCTGCTCGTGATGTTGAATTCCGTATCGATCTCATTCCCAGTACTACTCCCGTTGCTAAAGCTCCCTACCGCCTTGCACGATCCGAAATGCGCGAGCTATCCAGCCAACTTCAAGAGCTTCTTGATAAAGGCTTCATACGCCCGAGCACTTCACCTTGGGGCGCACCCATTCTTTTTGTGAAAAAGAAAGATGGGACATTCCGAATGTGCATTATTATCGTGAACTTAATAAGCTTACGATAAAGGACGCTACCCTCTTCCCCAAATCGATGATTTGTTTGATCAGCTTCAAGGTGCTACTTGTTTTTCTAAAATCGATCGGCGTTCCGGTTATCATCAGTTACGCGTGCTAGAAGAGGATATTCCGAAAACCGCCTTTCTACTCGTTATTGCCATTTCGAATTCGTGGTCATGCCTTTTGGTCTCACAAATGCACCCGCGGTCTTCACGGATTTGATGAACCGTGTGTATAAAGCTTTCTTAGATCGTTTCGTCATTATGTTTATCAATGACATCCTTATTTACTTGAAGTCGAGAGAACGAACACGCGCGCCATCTCCGTTTAGTCCTCGAACTTTTTCAAGGAAATCGTCTTTACACCAAGTTCTCTAAGTGTGAATTCTGGCTTGAAGAAGTCCAATTTCTCGACCACATCGTTAATAGTCAAGGAATTCACGTCGACCCTGCAAAGATAGAAGCTGTAAAGAGTTGGATTACGCCGAAGAATGCATCCGAAATCTGTTCTTTTCTTTGATTGGCGGGTTACTACCGTCGATTCATCGCCGACTTTTTGAAAATCGCCGTTCCTCTTACCTCTTTAACTCATAAGGACAAACCTTTCGTTTGGGATTCCAAACAAGAGGAAGCCTTTCAAACTCTCAAGCGTATGCTATGCAATGCTTCTGTACTCGCTCTACCCGACGGAAACGACGATTTCGTTGTTTATTGCAATGCCTCTAACCTAGGCCTTGGTTGCATTCTTATGCAACGAGACAAGATTATTGCTATGCGTCTCGACTACTCAAGATCCACGAGAAGAACTACACAACCCAGGATCTCGAACCCGGTGCAGTTGTTTTTGCATTAAAGATATGGCGACACTACATTTATGGTACTAAGTGTACGATCTTCACCGACCATAAAAGCTTACAACATATCTTCAATCAAAAGAAACTGAATATGCGTCAACGCAGATGGGTTGAACTTCTCAACGATTACAATTATGAGATACGCTACCATCCCGGCAAAGAAAACGTCGTAGCCGATGCTCTCAATCGACGAATCTATGTGTATAGTGTTCGTGACTCTCAAGCCTTGAATAATCTCGAAATTATGATTCGCTCCGCCCAGTTTGCCTGTTTTATTTAGAATACCATGCAAGAAGAAATGAAATGTGGTGCCGAAACCCAACTCGTAGTTAAACCAAATGGCATTTACTACTATCTCGATCGTATTTGGATACCTAGCCGTGATAATCTTCGAGAGTTGCTAATGACCGAAGCTCAAAAATCTCGATACTCCATTCATCCCGGAGCCGACAAGATGTACCAGGACCTTCGTCCTAAGTATTGGTGGCCGGGCATGAAAAAGGATATTGCCGTTTACGTCTCAAAGTGCTTAACCTGCTCGAAGGTTAAAGCCGAGCATCAAAGGCCCTCTGGTTTGCTCGAACAACCCGAAATCCCGATGTGGAAGTGGGAGAGCACAGCCATGGACTTCGTTACGAAACTCCCTCGCACCTCCTCTGGTCATGATATCATTTGGGTTATCGTTGATCGTCTTACTAAATCCGCGCACTTTATTGCCATACGGGAAGACTTTAAGGTAGAACGATTAGCACGAATCTATACCGACGAAGTCATATGTCGACACGGGACGCCTCGTGACATTATTTCAGACCGCGATGGTCGCTTTACCTCACGTCTCTGGGAGACTTTTCAATCCGCTCTCAGTACTACGCTTAACCTCAGTACCGCTTTTTAACCTCAAACCGACGGTCAGACTGAGCGCATGATCCGCACCCTCGAAGACATGCTTCGTGCGTGCATTATAGATTTCGGTGGTAATTGGGATACGCATTTACCTTTAATAGAATTCTCGTACAATAATAGTTATCATACAGTATTCAAATGGCTCCTTTTGAGGCACTGTATGGAAGAAAATGTCGATCGCCTATTGCATGGAACTAGATCGGAGAAGCACAAATCACCAGTCCCGAGTTAATCCAACAAACGACAGCCAAAATCCTCCAAATCAGAGACAATCTCTTGAAAGGTCGGAGTCGCCAAAAGAGTTATGCCAATAAACGCTGCAAGCCTCTACAATTCAAAGTGGGATATCACGTTCTCTTAAAGGTTGCACCTTGGAAAGGAGTGGCCCGTTTCGGAAAGAAACGGAAACTAGTGCCACGATACGTGGGTCCTTTTAAGATTCTGGAAAGAATTGGCAAAGTGGCCTATCGACTCGAACTACCGGCAGAACTTAACAACGTCCATTCGACTTTCCACGTCTCAAACCTCAAGAAATGTCTAGCCGAAGAAAATCTTCATGTTCCACTCGAGGATTTGCAAATTAACGAGACTCTTCACTTCGTGGAAAAGCTAGTAGAAATCATGGACCGAGAGACCAAGAATCTTCGACGCTCTCGCATTCCTATTGTGAAAGTCCGATGGGAAGGCAAACGCGGTGCCGAATTCACTTCGGAATTGGAAAGTGATATGAAAGCTAAATATCCACATCTCTTTGTTATGGCCACTACTTAAATTTCGGGACGAAATTTCTTAAAGTAGGGGAGACTGTAACAACTCGTAATTTCGTTGTTATCTTTTTCCATTTATCCCGTTTGTATCTTTCATTGTAAATCCGGGATTTGATTAATAGAATGGGTTACATTTGTTAATTATATTTTGTCACAACAATATCGCATCTAATCGCTTATTAAACTAAACGCAAACTCGAACGCAATCACAAGTAATTAGTTTACTTTAAGAGCCGAGTGTATTACTATTCAATAAACACTTGTGCCATCGCATCGCTTGTCTCATCGCATCACAAGACGCAGTTAATGTATGTGGATTTATGTTTTATCTGTGTTATATTTGTTTATGTTACGATTTGCTATCGCAAAACGCCCATATGCACACGCAACTCGCTCTCTCTCAATTCAATGGTAGTATAACGCATAATGCTTTGCTAAAACGCTTAATATAACTATCTAATACGACCCGAATCGCTAAACGAACACCTAACGCGAAAATAACAAATGAAACTTCGCCATTAGGCCAAGTTCGGCCGAACTTGGTAACACCAAGATTCGCCCGAACTTGATCAGGCAATTAAAACCTCCACCGGTCAGCAAGTTCGCTCGCACTTGCATAAGTTCCAGCAAACTGGCCAAGTTCGCCCGAACTTGTGCCAAGTTCGCTCGAACTTATGCCAAGTTCGGCCGAAATCCAAATTAGCGCAAACCCTGTTCACCTACCAACACCTCTATTCGTGCTCTACTTGATGCAAGTTCGCCTGAAAGCTCCCAAAACCGAAAACCTTTGATTTCCAAGTAAGAATCAACCCGTTTTCATGTAAACAACAACGTTTTACTACGCTTTTGCACAAGGTTTAACCTTCGATTTCATCAAAACTCTTCTGTTTACGAAAACCTTCATCTTTTCCTACAAAACTTTTGTTTTTCACTTAGATCTATACTTAGATCTAAGTAAAAACTTTTAAAGCATCGATTTTCACATGAAATACGGACTAATGAGTATGTTTCGTTCACTATGAAGTGGAACGAGGTGTTTTCAAGCAAGATCTCAGATCCGGAAGCACAAGGACGATGTCGTCACTTTGCACAAATTGGACTAACCCGTATGAACCATCAAGTTCGCCCGGATTAGTCCGAGTTTCTGTAAAATGGCTAAAACTCGATCCAAAAGACCTCTCCAGCCTAGGTTTTGCTCAGTGGCTTAAGGTTGGAGGATGGACACTCGATTTCCTCAGCAAACAACGCGAAATGCACGATTTGGTGACCAATTTGATCAAGTTCGCTCCAAATTGATCAAGTTCGCTTGAAGTTGTCACATGTTGTGACCAACTTCGGCCGAACTTGTCAATTTACCCAAGAAATTCAACCAAGTTCGCTCGAACTTGCATGATTTCCAAGGAAATCAGACAAGTTCACTGAACTTATATCAAACATCAACAAAATAGGGCAAGTTCGCTCGAACTTGTCCAGTTTCTCAGGAAACCAGACAAGTTTGCCTGAACTTGTACCTCCAGTAAGTTAAAACAGTCAAGTTCGCCCAAACTTGTACTCTGCTCCTTCACGTTTTGACCGTTTCAGCAAATCGGAGGTCTGGTGCACTTCTGTTCGCTTACAGGCTGATCCGGCGCTCCTTTCCATCTACATCAGATCCCGCCTCTTTCTCTAATCGCACCAACTTTGAGTATACTTGAACCCTTTTACGTTTAAACGCACTTTTGGGTGTCACATATGTTCGTATATCTAAGCACATCACACAACTCAACGCTTACTCGCAACCCGCTAATACATGACTATACGTGAAATCTGTTGAATTGTATTTGTTACTTGATTGCTAGTACGCCACCCTTAACATGATAGCTTGCTAGAGGTTGACCCGCCACCCGGAGGCCCGGGTTGTTAAGGCTCGCATTTTTATTTCTCATTTATTTTCTCTTTAGGACGTGGACACTTGTTCGCGTGCCTCGCACTCGCAGTTTGTTGGTTTACTTGAATCTAAGTAGTTACATAGCTCACATCTCTTACGTATGTCATGCGGTGTATGCTAAACGCTTTTATATCTATTATGTACGCAAACCTGTATGCTCACCTTTACTTAATTGTATTGACGTTTTATTTTAACATATGTGGCAGGTTGATGATATCGCTGAAATGGATTTAGGACTATCTTTTAGAAACTCATGTAATAAAATCTAGGGGAGATCGAATTAGACATGTTTGAGAGATTATTTGATGTTTGTAATAACTTATTTGAGGATTTTATTGTTAAAAGTATGGGATATTGGACGTTTAAATATTATCGCTTAAATAGTTGTTATGGAATCTCTCGAGCAATCTGATTCGCCTAGTGCCACACCCCGATGTTTCCGCCATCAGTTGGGGTGTGACACTAGGATTTATTGATTCAGTACGACGGAATATTGTCAAGGTTTGGTTACTAGTTAATGTCGTCACTTATATTAATGCCCTTCCAAAACATTAGTTGATCAATTAATTTCATTGACACTATGCATACCGGATTTTATACAAACCTATCAAATGTTTTAAAGATCATTTGTGTCAAGCAAAACCTGTGAACTCACTGATTATTGTTGACTTTTTATTTAACATGTATTTTAGGGAAATAAGGAAACGTTGCATGATTTTGGATGTTAAGGACAAGGATTACACGAAACGATGCCATTTTGGGAGGGTTTGCCTCATATATTCCATTCTCGTGGGGAATTGTGACAAGTGTGAAAAATCCCGGGAAACTTTGATTAGTACGAGTCCATGGTAACCAGACGTGATATGTATATCATGATATTATTGTGATTATATGTCACACCCCGACCCGCAGCGGAATAAGAGTCGGGGCATAATTTGGTTATCACCAAAGCTCATGATATTTACTAATATGTTTCATATTTATTAAAGTCAAAATTACATTCTCGTTAATCCAAACATGTTCATACAAATACAAAGAAAAATAATCAACTAAACAATCCAAGCTCTAAACCAGTTTATTCTTCTAAGCCAATCCTATGTGTTTCTTGCAGCGGCTGGATCACCTGTATCATGTGTAAAAATAGGGGTTTTTGGGTCAACATAAGTTGGCGAGTGAATCTTGTTAGATAAACATTTATTATTGATTTCTTGTTAGCTTTATCATGGAAAAATTGTGCAATAGTCATATGTGAGCAAATGTAAATAATCATACCATAACAATAACAACCTCAAACAATAACATACAATAACATACAATAACATATGAACTTGCATGAATATATAACATGAACAAAACTGCATATGTTGGCAACATCACGTTCACGCTCATAATGTAATGGGGAACGGACGACCTATGATGAATGTCTGTGCGATCAAGGCTCAATCAAACGGAGCCGATCGTATGTTGGCAACGCCCGGTTCACGCTCATAATGTAATGGGGAACTGCTCAACGCTCATAATGTAATGGGGAGCGGCAGCCTATGAAATTGCATGTACTGAAAATAATAAATTAAGTCTAAACAATAACCACACAAACAGTTGATACAAGCTGAATACACATTTGTTCATGATATGATGTATGCACAATGATTTAAATATAATAAATGGTAAGACACATGATACACCCCAAAAACGTGATTAAAACGGGGAATTTGTAGAGATTCACTCACATTGGGTGCGTTCGGTTGGAGATGATGAGATGCGCACGAGTTTGAAGGATTGAACAACGAGGATTAACTAACCTAAATAATAACGGAAGGTATAGTAAATGAGTGGATTTTATTAATAATTTTAATAGTATTCTTAGATATATTTTTGTGAGTTTAAGGCTATTTCCTATCTTTAAAAACATTATTTTTAAGTATTTTTAGTTGATTTTTAAATTAAATTAAATAAATAAAAATATAAAAAAATGTTGACTTTTGCGTTGACCATTGACCGTTGACTGTTTGACTGTGACTGTTGACTGTTTGACCGGTTCTATTGTGTGCATGTATGCGCTGGGTGAGGCTCGAACCCGAGACCTCCCGTACGCGTGCACGCAGCTCTACCAACTGAGCTACGTGTCTAACCCGAAATATTTCTGTTTTTAATTATATTTATATACTGTTTTAATTTATTCTAAATTCATTTATTTTTAAAAAGGATTTTAATTATCAAACCGGTGCCGTCAACAGGTCTCGAACCCGGGACCTGTGATTTAATGTTGCACACAGTCCACCGCTGGACTATGTGTCTAACTTGGTTAATATACTGATTTTTATTATTCTTAACATCTAATTGCGAAAGGATCCGGTTCAGTTTAAAAAAAGAACATTTTAATTACAGAGTGTGTGTGTGTGTCAAGGATCAAACTCGGGACGTATGCGTATTGTTTGCACACAGTCCATCGCTGGACTGTGTGTCTAACTCGTTTATAATACCGATTTTAATTAATCTTATAATCATAACAGACATCATCTTCTACGCTAAATTCACAGACAATGATTATTCAACTGTTTCTTGCTTAAAACGATTAACAGACGTACAAATGATTTATATGTAACGAATAGGAAAAGTTTCGGGAACGAACATACCGGAATGATGATCTTTCTCAGAACTCCGGCGAAGTCGTCGGCTCTGTTTTTACGAACTTCGACTGAGCGAACAAATTAACAGTTTTGATTAGCTAATTGTGGAATTGAAGTACTAAACAAGAGTTATCAGAAGGTTTGAATGACTATACCGTTTTACAACGGAAAATAGGAATTTTCAGAAGTTTTCCGGCGAGAGTGAATTATTCGATATCGACGTCTGAAACTGTTTCCAATTGAAGGTTTTGAGTTAGCAATAGCTTAACAACTGATAAACGATGAAAGAATTAAGAGACTTACTGATTTGATGGAAGACACGGTTTTCCGGCGAAAGTCCGGCGAGTTCAAAAAGTTGCTCCGGCGTACTGAAAGTAGTGCGAAAATGAAATTGAAGGTCCGCAGATGAGTTTGAGTCGCGAGAGGGGACTAAGGTTGGAGTAAATCAGGAAGTGCAGATTTTTCGGTTATTAAAACCGATCAACTTATGAATTCAAGTCCATTCAAGATCAAATTGATTGAAGGTGTCGGTGTATCGGTTATAATCGGTAAACCGCGAACAATCAAACGTTTTTGGACGTTTGGTGACCGATTTCGGTTACAGTTAGCGTAAACTGATCGATTCATGATTGATCATAAAATTTAATTGTTTCCTAGAATTCACAGAAAACATCAAGTGGCGGAGTGGTTATATGTGTGTGTGATAAGTCTTATGCTTACCCGGCTGACCCGGGTTCGAGTCCCGGCAGCCTGATTTTTATTTTAATTATTTTATTTATACTTTTTATCAATTATAACTTTTATATTCTAGTTTGTTTATTAATTATGCATCATTAAAAACTAAAATTGACATAAATACGCAACGAAACATTTATAACTTGATATTTGATTACAAACGAAGCGGGTTTGGAAAACCCGCTTTTGACAAATGTTACAGTATCCCCTACTTTTAGGAATTTCGTCCCGAAATTTAAGTAGCAGTAGTAGGAAAAAGATGCGGGTATTTTTCGTGCATTGAGTCTTCACGTTCCCAAGTAAACTCAGGTCCCCGTTTCGACTCCCAGCGTACTCTAACAATTGGAATGCGACTTCGTCTTAAACGTTTTTCTCCGAAGTCCATGATCTCTACAGGTCTTTCAATGAAATGCATAGATTCATCAATCTGAATATCTTCCAGAGGAATATGGAGGTTCTCATCAACGAGGCACTTCTTCAAGTTTGATACGTGGAATGTGGGGTGAATTCTGTTGAGTTCTTTTGGTAGATCAAGCTTGTATGCTATAGGTCCTACTCTTTCGAGTATCTTGAAAGGTCCTACGTAGCGTGGTGCTAGCTTGCCTTTTTGGCCAAAACGAACTACTCCCTTCCACGGTGATACTTTTAAAAGTACATGATCACCAATGTTAAACTCCAAAGGCTTTCGTCGTTTATCTGCATAACTCTTTTGACGACTTTGAGCCGCTAGAAGATTGTTTCGAATTTGATGGATCTTGTCTGTGGTTTCTTGAATCAATTCTAGACCGGTGATTTGAGCTTCCCCAATTTCGTGCCAACATACTGGTGATCGGCACTTACGTCCATATAAAGCTTCAAAAGGTGCCATGCCGATACTTGAATGATAGCTGTTGTTGTACGAAATTCAACTAATGGTAGATGAGCGTCCCAATTTCCCTTGAAGTCTATGACACATGCTCGAAGCATATCTTCAAGAGTTTGAATGGTGCGTTCAGATTGTCCATCAGTTTGAGGATGATAAGCGGTACTGAGATCTAATCGTGTACCCAAAGCGGCTTGTACTGCTTGCCATGTTCGTGAAGTGAAACGACCATCACGATCTGAAATAATGCTTAACGGTACACCATGTCGGCTTACGATTTCGCTGATGTAAATACGAGCTAGCTTCTCTTCTTGAAATCTTCACGGATAGGAATAAAGTGAACTGATTTTGTAAGACGATCAATGATTACCATATAGTGTCATACCCACCAGAAGTGCGAGGTAACCCGGTAATGAAGTCCATGGTTATGTTTTCTCACTTCCATACAGGTATTTCAGGTTGGACCAGAAGTCCTGAGGGTCTTTGGTGTTCAGCTTTCACCTTGGAACATGTAAGGCACTTGGAAACAAAAACAGCAATATCCTTTTTCATTCCAGGCCACCAATAGGTGTATCGAAGGTCTTGATACATCTTATCGGCTCCTGGGTGTATAGAGTATCGTGTTTTGTGAGCCTCATTCATAAGAATTTCACGAAGGTTGTTGAGGTCAGGAATCCATATGCGATCTAGATAGTACAGAATACCGTCAGATTTGGTTTCAATTTTAAGTTCAACTCCACAGGACAGCTCCTTTCGTACGTCATCTTCTGTTATTGACACATGTTGGGCTTCTCGAATTTGATCTTTAATGTCAGTTATGATTTGCGAACATAGAAGACGAATGGAGTTCGCATAACCCTTTCGACTGAGTGCATCAGCCACCACATTTGCCTTGCCAGGGTGGTACCGAATTTCACAGTCGTAGTCATTTAGAAGTTCGACCCATCTTCGTTGCCTCATGTTTAACTCCTTTTGGTTGAAGATATGTTGAAGACTCTTGTGGTCAGTGTATATTTCACACTTAGTACCGTAGAGATAATGTCATCATATCTTAAGAGCGAACACAACGGCTCCAAGTCTGGTCATGGGTGGTGTAGTTCTTCTCATGAGTCTTGAGTTGTCTCGAAGCATAAGCTATAACCTTTCCTCTTTGCATTAGAACGCAGCCTAGTCCTTGCCCTGACGCGTCGCAATAAACCACGAAGTCATCACAACCTTCAGGAAGAGTGAGGATTGGTGCATCACAGAGTTTTTGTTTAAGGGTTTGGAAGGCTTCTTCTTGTTTGGGTCCCCATATGAAGGGTTTCCCTTTATGAGTTAAAGCCGTGAGTGTACAGCAATGCGAGAAGTTTGAAATGAAAAGGCGATAATAACCAGCCAGACCAAGGAATGATCTTACTTCAGTTGGTGTACGTGGCGCTTGCCATTCTTGTACCGCTTTGATCTTTGAGGGGTCGACATGTATTCCCTTGTCATTGACTACATGTCCAAGGAATTGTACCTCTTTTAACCAGAATTCGCATTTGGAGAATTTGGCGTAAAACTTTTCATGCTCTAGAAGTGTAAGGATGAGTCGAAGATGCCGTTCATGTTTAGACTTAGACTTTGAGTAAATGAGGATGTCGTCGATGAAGACTATAACAAAACGATCGAGGTAGGGTTTTCAGACTCTGTTCATTAAATCCATGAAGACAGCTGGAGCGTTGGTTAAACCAAATGGATGACCATGAATTAATAATGACCATAACGAGTTCGGAAAGCGGTCTTTGGGACGTCTTCTTCATGTACTCTGAGTTGATGATAACCAGAACGAAGGTCGATTTTTGAAAAACAGCTGGCGCCTTGAAGTTGGTCAAGAAGATCATCAATGCGAGGTAATGGATAGCGATTCTTGATCGTTAACTTGTTGAGTTCTCTGTAGTCGATGCACATGCGAAACGTTCCATCTTTCTTCTTCACAAACAGAACAGGTGCACCCCAAGGCGAGGAGCTAGGACGTATGAACCCTTTGTCAGTCAACTCTTGCAATTGACTGGCTAGCTCTTGCATTTCAGAGGGGGCTAACCTATAAGGAGACTTTGCAACTGGTGTAGCACCAGGTATAAGATCAATGCAGAATTCGACTTCTCTCAAAGGAGGAAGTCCTGAAATGTCGTTAGGAAAAACTTGCGGGAAATCTTTTACTACTGGAATGTCTTCAAGTTTCTTTTCTATGGTTCCCTTTTTGACGACATGAGTTAAAAATGCGACATAATTCTTGCAGAGATATTTTCGAGCTTGAAGACAGGACATTAATCTGAGCCCTTTCGATGGGGTTTCTCCAAAGATTCATAGCGTCTGACCGTTTGAAAGAGGAATGCGTATAAACTTTTCGCGGCATACAACTTCAGCCTGATGTTGGCTGAGCCAGTCCATACCAATTATAATATCAAAGCTTCCCAACTTCATAGGAATGAGGTCAACTGGAAAATCGTGGTCGTTTAAGGTGAGAGTACAATTGCGTATAATAGAGTTTAATGAGACCGGTTTTCCGTCAGCAACTTCTACTGTTATGGATTCCTTGAGCTTATCACAAATTTGGTTTAGGATAGGTTCAAACTCTAAGGACACAAAACTTTTATCCGCGCCAGTATCAAACAACATGGATGCATAACTACCATTGATAAGAAACATACCGTTAACCACATTGCTGTCAGCTCTAGCCTGGTTAGCGTTGATGTTGAAAGCTCTTCCTCTTGCAGGTGGAGGAGCTTGGTTAGCTTGATTCACCGGATTGGCTTGGGCTTGAGCATGAATAATATTCACCAGACGTGGACAAGTGTTTCTAAAGTGGCTTGGATCTCCACAATTGTAGCAAGCCCGCATAGGTTGCACCATGGGATAGTTGGGTTGGTAGTATGATTGGGCTAAATGTTGGGTAGGTGGTAGTAGTAGGGGTTGTTGGGCTTTACCCATTATTTGTTGGTGAGTTTGGGTTGAAGGCTGGTGGCGGTTCGTTCGCTGAGGTATGCGACAGGTTTGAACAGTATGACCTGCGCGACCACAGCCGGTGCAATGTTGGCAGGGATGATCAGGAAAGTGGTGGTATTGGCAATGGTTGCATTTTGGTAATGGGCCAGAGTATGGCCTTTTATATGGTGCAGGTGAGGGGGCAACTTGGGTAATGGGTGCAACAGGGATAGGGAAATTGGTTTGTGTGACAGCGAAGTTTCTGGTGTTACGTTTCCTCTTGTTAGCAAACTTAGAGGAGGAGGTGGAATAGTTTGAAGTTTGGCCCTCAACGGGGGCTTTCTTTCTCTCCTCTTTAAATTTACCGTTGCGAATTCGATTCTCGGTCAGTTCAGTAGCTAGTTCCATAGCAGCTTCAAGTGTTGCTGGCGAAGTGCTGAGAACTGAATCTTGAATTTTCGAGGGAAGACCTCGAATATAATGCTCGATTAAGCGGTAAACTGGGGTGAACAAGTTAGGGACCATTTGGTTCAACTCTAAGAACCTCTTGTTGTAGGAAGTATGATCTTCCTCCTTTTGCTTCAAAGAATGAAATTCGTCCTCTAACTTTTTAATCTCACTTCTAGGACAGAATCGTCTCGTCATGATTTCCCTTAACTCCTCTCACGTTAAGGCCATAGCATCTTCGATTCCCCTCTTACCCTTTTCAGTATTCCACCAGGTAAGAGCTACCCCAAATAGTCTCCCGGTTGCGTATCGTACCTTGCGATCCTCGGGACAATCGCAGTTGAGGAAGGTGTTTTCCATTTCCTCAAACCAGTGGAGGAGAGCAGTGACACCTTCGGACCCTTCAAATTTAGGAGGATCGCAAGACTTGAAATGTTTATATGAGCACTTTTTGGTAGGAGGGTTGCCGATGTTCCGGTCTTCTTGCTGGGGAGGATTAGTGGGATTTGTGGCGAGAGCTTGTTGTACTTGAACCACAATGTCAGGAAGCACCGCGGCCATTTGTTTTGCGATTTGAGTGGCCAAGCGTTCGTGTGACCTTCCTGATCTTCTACCCCCTCGTTGTTGTCTAGCCGACATCTACAGGAACATACATAGGAAGATTGTGAGTTTATGGAGTCTTTTTAGGTGTCATGTGTCTTAAAGAAAATGAAAATAACATAAATATCAATAATGCAACTACATCCAGAGGATGTCTTGGGTTTGCTCATGTTGGGCCTCAAATGCCCCCCATACCTTCGCTTGTATAGTCATGTGGGCCCCCATGACTATTGGCTTGGTAGGATTCACATAGTATTGGCAATTTAACACTCGCATTACCCGAATGAAAACCACGAAATATGTTTACGAGATGTATGGTCGGAATGTGTGCAGGTGTAGACACATGACAACTCAAAGTGGGGTTAGCTCACACGACGTTTGGTATAGCATGCTTTGGCCTAATAGGTACTTCGTACTCTCATCGTTAGTCCCCAGGTAGGCAAACTGGTCCTTTATTTTGGATTTATACGAATGCCAGCCTAGACAGGACGTTCCGACTACCGGTACTTGTACCCTTCCAGTTACTACATGCCCGTCATGAGAACTCACTTTGATGTGATTTGAAAATACAAAAATCATTGTAAAAACAATCATGAAAATGATGTGATGTGTGCTTTCATGGATATGATATGTTATGAGAATATGATTCATGATAGGCATTATATAATAATATGTACTTATGAACATGCTTGCATAACATTGAATGTAACATTAAACATAAAACATATAAACATCATGAATTTTGCATGTAAGACACAAAAATCTTAAAAATTTCTAATCAACTATAGTATAGGCTCTAAGGGTCTAATAACCTATCCTATATCCCTATAGTCATGGCTCTGATACCAATCTGTCACACCCCGACCCGCAACGGAATAAGAGTCGGGGCATAATTGGGTTATCACCAAAGCTCATGATATTTAGTAATATGTTTCATATTTATTAAAGTCAAAATTACATTCTCGTTAATCCAAACATGTTCATGCAAATACAAAGAAAAATAATCAACTAAACAATCCAAGCTCTAAACCAGTTTATTCTTCTAAGCCAATCCTATGTGTTTCTTGCAGCGGCTGGATCACCTGTATCATATGTAAAAATAGGGGTTTTTGGGTCAACATAAGTTGGTGAGTGAATCTTGTTAGATAAACATTTATTATTGATTTCTTGTTAGCTTTATCATGGAAAAATTGTGCAATAGTCATATGTGAGCAAATGTAAATAATCATACCATAACAATAACAACCTCAAACAATAACATACAATAACATATGAACTTGCATGAATATATAACATGAACGAAACTGTATATGTTGGCAACATCACATTCATGCTCATAATGTAATTGGGAACGGACGGCCTATGATGAATGTCTGTGCGATCAAGGCTCAATCAAACGGAGCCGATCGTATGTTGGTAACGCCCGGTTCACGCTCATAATGTAATGGGGAACTGCTCAACGCTCATAATGTAATGGGGAGCGGCGGCCTATGAAATTGCATGTACTGAAAATAATAAATTAAGTCTAAACAATAACCACACAAACAGTTGATACAAGTTGAATACACATTTGTTCATGATATGATGTATGCACAATGATTTAAATATAATAAATGGTAAGACACATGATACACCCCAAAAACGTGATTAAAACGGGGAATTTGTAGAGATTCACTCACGTTTGGTTGGAGATGATGAGATGCGCACGAGTTTGAAGGATTGAACAACGAGGATTAACTAACCTAAATAATAACGGAAGGTATAGTAAATGAGTGGATTTTATTAATAATTTTAATAGTATTTTTAGATATATTTTTGTGAGTTTAAGGCTATTTCCTATCTTTAAAAATATTATTTTTAAGTATTTTTAATTGATTTTTAAATTAAGTTAAATAAAAAAATATAAAAAAATGTTGACTTTTGCGTTGACCATTGACCGTTGACTGTTTGACTGTGACTGTTGACTGTTTGACCGGTTCTATTGTGTGCATGTATGCGCTGGGTGAGGCTCGAACCCGAGACCTCCCGTACGCGTGCACGCAGCTCTACCAACTGAGCTACGTGTCTAACCCGAAATATTTCTGTTTTTATTATATTTATATACTGTTTTAATTTATTCTAAATTCATTTATTTTTAAAAAGGATTTTAATTATCAAACCGGTGCCGTCAACAGGTCTCGAACCCGGGACCTGTGATTTAATGTTGCACACAGTCCACCGCTGGACTGTGTGTCTAACTTGGTTAATATACTGATTTTTATTATTCTTAACATCTAATTGCGAAAGGATCCGGTTCAGTTTAAAAAAAGAACATTTTAAATACAGAGAGTGTGTGTGTGTCAAGGATCGAACTCGGGACGTATGCGTATTGTTTGCACACAGTCCACCGCTGGACTGTGTGTCTAACCCGTTTATAATACCGATTTTAATTAATCTTATAATCATAACAGACATCATCTTCTTCGCTAAATTCACAGACAATGATTAATCAACTGTTTCTTGCTTAAAACGATTAACAGACGTACAAATGATTTATATGTAACGAATAGGAAAAGTTTCGGGAACGAACATACCGGAATGATGATCTTTCTCAGAACTCTGGCGAAGTCGTCGGCTCTGTTTTTATGAACTTCGACTGAGCGAACAAATTAACAGTTTTGATTAGCTAATTGTGGAATTGAAGTACTAAACAAGAGTTATCAGAAAGTTTGAATGACTATACCGTTTTACAGCGGAAAATAGGAATTTTCAGAAGTTTTCCGGCGAGAGTGAATTATTCGATATCGACGTATGAAACTGTTTCCGATTGAAGGTTTTGAGTTAGCAATAGCTTAACAACTGATAAACGATGAAAGAATTAAGAGACTAACTGATTTGATGGAAGACACGGTTTTCCGGCGAAAGTCCGGCGAGTTCAAAAAGCTGCTCCGGCGAACTGAAAGTAGTGCGAAAATGAAATTGAAGATCCGCAGATGAGTTTGAGTCGCGAGAGGGGACTAAGGTTGGAGTAAATCAGGAAGTGCAGATTTTTCGGTTATTAAAACCGATCAACTTATGAATTCAAGTCCATTCAAGATCAAATTGATTGAAGGTGTCGGTGTATCGGTTATAATCGGTAAACCGCGAACAATCAAACGTTTTTGGACGTTTGGTGACCGATTTCAGTTACAGTTAGCGTAAACTGATCGATTCATGATTGATCATAAAATTTAATTGTTTCCTAGAATTCACAGAAAACATCAAGTGGCGGAGTGGTTATATGTGTGTGTGATAAGTCTTATGCTTACCCGGCTGACCCGGGTTTGAGTCCCGGCAGCCTGATTTTTATTTTAATTATTTTATTTATACTTTTTATCAATTATAACTTTTATATTCTAGTTTGTTTATTAATTATGCATCATTAAAAACTAAAATTGACATAAATACGCAACGAAACATTTATAACTTGATATTTGATTACAAACGAAGCGGGTTTGGAAAACCCGTTTTTGACAAATGTTACATTATATGTGATACCCATGACAAAACCAGGCACACCTTAATTGGTCCTAAACTTTAAGCATGATTAAAACAATAACTGCGTGTAAACCTTCCAAATTTGCATGACTTGTGTGCTATGCTGAGCAGCATTATTATGTCTCGGAGGAATCCGAGAGCATGTCATGGTTAACATCACACTATTAAGGACCAACGATGCGAGGTTGGTGTCCTTAGCCTTGAACAACGTGTTAAACGGAGACTTGACGTTTTACAGCGCATTAAACCTTTGACGTTGATTATTAGGGTATCGGTAGCATCATTTAAGATTCCGAGTTCACGAAACATCTTAGTTATGTGCCATAGACACTTACATAAGAGTTGAAACAAATCGGTGCTCGGGCACGCAAAACGAGACAGTCCCGGTTAGGGAAATGCTTTTGCGTTAGGAGCAATGAAAGACAAACCAAATATGCAAGGAACGGTCAATCAAGCCTAAAAACACTTAAACTAACCTAAAATGATGCTTTTATTATTAAAACGTAACCATGCTCGGGTTTCGAGACTGTTATGCTCGATTTTTAAAACCGAGTCTTTTGACACTAAGAATGCGAAAAACGGAGTCCGTTTCGCAAATCGGGTACGCGTCTGAGACCCGAAAACGAACCTAAACACGCCACCGAAGATAAACATCATCTCTTAACATGAAAAGACGAAGCACGACAAAGTGAGGGTGGGGTAGGGGCACCCCCCCCCCCTTATTATATAAACAATTTTCTTTTATTTTTTTCATTATTTCTTCATTTCACCTCAATTTCCATCAACTTTCTGCCCAAAAACTTGAAGAACACAGCTGATTACTCCTTCAATTCAGCAAAATTAAAGGTAAAATTCAAGTTTTAAGTGGTTTTGAAGAAGTTTTCTTGATTAAACATGATTTATAGCCGAAAAACTCATTTTAATCCAAGATTTTTGAAGGTTTAAACATGTTTATGGGCTGAATAAGAACACCTTGGTATTTCCCTGGGGTTATATGGCAGCCATGGTCACAAATTTTGGGTTTTGATACCCTAATCAACACCTATTCGACCAAAAACGCGTAACTATTCGATTAACCGAAAACTATGAAACAAGGCTTGATTGACATGGGTTTTGGCATGGTTGGATTGTTCTTGGTATATAGGTACTGAATATGGCTCATATCCACTTCTGGACTCAAGAAAAACACTTGGAATCGAAGGAATCGCTAGGTATATCACCCGAAACTCGAATCTAGAATAGGCAGAATATTGTTTGGATCACTAACTTGGTCATGGGTATTGGATTGAGCTGAAATTTGGTGTGGTGATGTAGGGTATTGACAGAAAGGTCCACGTAAAATTTTAGAATTTTTGGAAGTTTCTACGATTTTTGGTGAATGTTTGACTGTTTTACCGAAAGAATTTCAGAAAAATTATCAAACGAATTCAATAAATCATAAAATTTTACAGACACTAAGGAACATATGGGGAATGTTCTGGGAAAATTCGGAGTCTATTGGTTGAGTTTTGATTTGGGTTAAAAATCCGTGTTTTGCGAGTTTTCGGTAGCCGAGAACACACCGAAGCCAAATCAGAAAAATCTCAAAATTTTGTGAGAAGTTTCTGGACATGTAAAGGATGTTCTGAAATTTTTTGGGATTTTTGGACCTCTGATAGTAATTAATGTAAATTATGTGGTTAAATATTGTTTTACAAATAAATTATTTAAATAGTTAAAATGCCAAAATAAATTTCCAAAAATTATTCCCAAAATCTACAGATTTGTACTGAGTTATATAAAAATTTACTGATTTTTATTCTAATTTTAGATTAAATGAGAATTTATGGAATTAAAAATGAGTTATTTTAAATCAATTTCGGCGGTTTACCGTATAACGAACCTGCCGGAACTGGGAACTGACCCAACCCGAAAAATACTATAATTGGAACACCAGGAGTATTTCGGGAGATTCCCGGGCAAATTGGGCACTATGCGTGTCCTAAGACAGTTTGGAAGAATTCCCGACGGTGAAAATGGAAACTCAAATTTGGACAACCTAGACTCCCCAAACACTCAAACTCCCTTGATGAAAAGTTAATCATTCTTAAATAACCACGTGTTGGCACTATTGGTATTCCTGTACCATTATCCGAACACGTTAAACTACTGACTTTGGCTGGCACACGAACCAGTGCCCGGAAGCCAAACTGAAAACTAATACTACCCTGACGTCCATCACCATACCAGTGTACTATAGACTCAATCCGGAGTAAAAACTCCTGACCAGACCAAGTTAACCATTACCAACTTAGATATTGATTTGAGTCCATACTTGCATGTGGGTTATTAAAGTTGATCCAGTTGCTTGATCACTCTTGTGTTGAGATCACTACTCGCACTATGAGTATCACTTCCCCACTTTTGAATTGTTTTACTGTTTTCTGAGGACTTGCATGTTACAAATTCTGTTTACACCAACTTGGGAGTGAGCTTCACTCCACTACTTTTAAACTGTGTTACTATTTTCTGAAGTGATTTGCATATTATAAAACTGTGTAATTGCACCAACTTGGGACGATGTGAATTACCTAACTCACGAATACCCCCATTACAAGTGATTAATATGAGCCGTGGGCAGTGGATAGTACTATTGGTCCGACAAACCCAGTTGAGGCCGGAGGGTGCGATGCCCGGCCACAAGCAACTGTACTCGTCCAACTTTTGGGTATGTGTTAGGCATAACTACCCGGGGGCGTTGAACTGCACGTGACACAGTTGGTGGACCGGGAGTGTCTGGGTGACACGACCCGGGGTAAATAGTTAGGTTTCACTTGTACTCGCGTGAAATTCCATCGGCAATCTGTGACTATGACTGTGACCAGTGCAACTAAACTTGTTAATACATATTGTTACACAACAACTAAACCTGTGGAACTCACGCAGCGTTTAGCTGACCCTTTTCAAAACTAACATGCATTTCAGGTAACTTGAGATTGGTGTGATCCGTGTATGTTGTTCAAGACGTGGTTACAGTCGAATACTGATATAGATGCATGCAGTTTAGAAGACTTATGTAGTTCATGGGAACATGCTGTTGTAACATACATATAGTATGTAATCAACATTTCGTAAGTAATAAAATGTAGTGTCTTTATAAACAATGTGCTTGTACCAGAGGTGTCTGTTGCATCCCGTATTTTTCTTCCGCTGCAAGTCGGGGTGTGACAGAAGATGGTATCAGAGCCATTGGTTATAGAGAATTAGGTGCCTTTAAGGAAACCTAGACTATAACTACAGGCTCGGACTTTAGTGGACATCCTTTGAAAAATTAAACCTCCACTAAAGGTAGTCAGTGAACATCGTAAAGTATCCTATTGGCAAGTACCAGGATGCCTAGTGGGCAAGTGGTTATTAGGACGGATACGTAATAAAAGACTTGCTCATACGAGGCAGTGTTGGGAAAGTCGCGGTAATAAACACACTTAAATACGTGAAGTGATACATAGTGCACCAAGGTGATAGTGTGTGAATGTTTGTGCGTGGATTGACACATGAATTGGGATTGGTGGATAATGCGCTATTACATATGCCTTCGGGATAGGCCGAAAACTGACATTACAGTCCATTCCACATTCCTACTGACCACATGTTTAATATGCACCAGAGTTGAATTCCTATCACTCGCACAGTTGTTACCTATACTTTATGATGTGAGAACCCAAGCCTTTAGTGCGATATGACCTCACCAACTCTATCTTTATAATTATTATAACAATGATTGCGTACCAGAATTGTATTAAAAAAGAACATAGATATATAAAGAACGCGCAGGTCGTTCTGATATGCTGGGAGGACGTGTACGGATCCTCACTTCACTTCTCGTTGCTTCACAGTTGATTGTTATCCAACCGTAGAGTTCAAACATCTCACGAAACTTTTTCGTCGTTGAATCCGTGATTCATTGATGGTCCGCGGTATTCTCCTTCTGCTTATAATTTTGGCTCTAGCTTTCACATCGTGTGATACTAAAATACTTAGTGGCATTCATTAGCACGTGTTTCGATATATGTTATATCTGAATATGACGATCTCTGGGTTATAGAGAAGGTATTGGATGCGCGAATAAGTTACCCTTTCCGTTGTCATTCGATGTCATGGGGTATAGAAGTTGTGATGATACATATTTTTTTGAAACGCTTTGCGATGTGGAACATCGTTTCATGTGAGCATCGGTTACATTATGTTCTTTTACGGTTATTGATTGTTTCGGATTTCAGTTGGTTAGTCGCAAAAAGCAATATTAGGCACGAATATCTTGGTAAACGGAACATTGATCATGTATATGGGTGTGGTGGATATGCTGCGGTACTTCCTATGTATAAACACCCGGCTACATGATCAAGGTACCGTTACTCAGACGGGCTTCATGTTGCGATTTGTTCGATTATGTTTTGGGCAATGCGGTATTGAGACTTTGACCCTGGTTGATGCGTTAGATGACGCCATAGTTGTCCTAACCACAATATCTATATACGTTTGTAGTAATCTTAAATGAAAAATAGTTTGGGGGTTGATATATAACGACCTTTGGCTTAATCCGGGAAAGGTTCTTTTTTTGAAATTATAGTATGACTCTCTAGGGGTACTACACCTCGGTAGTACTCCATACTGAACTATTTGGGTATAGCCGGTGATAGCTTACCCACATCGATGACCCAATGATCGATTCGCGATAAGCAACAATGTTCTGTCTTTGGTCAAACAATTCAGCGTAAGTTATTTCTTTTGGCGGGAATTGCTAGAACGTACAGTCATATATTCGAAGTCACTACGTTACGACAAACCAATTTTACTTAGGTCACCAACCGTCGCCTATGAAACTATTTAGTTGAAACATATATTTCCTTTACTAGCTGTCGTTCGCTAATGATACAATCTCTAATTCTTAACAAGGACGTGTAATTAGCATCGGTGTCGATAATCCAAGGGGATTTAGGGGTAACACAAAAATGGAGAAACTTATTTGATGTAATCAAAGTTTGGCAAGGAGTTGTGTGGATGCGGATTTGATGCTGATAAGACTTGTGGAGGCGAGAACAATTTTGCTTATATTCCTCCTAACCGTTAATACTTTGTATTAACCAGACACTTATATGTATACGTTTATTTATAAATATACAACATTAACCGCGGTCCAATCCAAGTGTCAATTTGGTAAATTTCGGTTGATGGTGACGTAACCCCGGTGCGAAGTAAGAAAACTATAATCATGAAATAATCCAGCTCTCTGCTTCAAATCAATTCAATTCTCCTTACTAACACTATTGGAAAGTGTTAAGGTCCGTACATATATATTACTAATTTGACGCGCCCTATCGATTTAGTCCAAACTAATACAAGATAAATCCCCAGTAACTCGAAGAAGTAGTGAATGAACGGTACGAAGGACCGTAACGAAGCTACCTCTTAATGTTTATTTAATAAACAAATGACACAAAGCGAATTTTTCGTCGAATGATTAGTTTATATATATATATATATATATATATATATATATATATATATATATATATATATATATATATATATATATAATTCGAAGGACGATATTTAATAGAATTGTATAAATTTTTTTATATATCAAACGATCCCATGTTTTCAGCCTCGCACAACTTAGTGAAAATATGTTCTAATGAAAGATGAGATCGCCTTCAAGTAGTATTCGAGTACCGTAATACGATGATTAACCTATGTGACAACTCTTATTGACATCTTCAAACTCTAGACTACACGGGGTTCTGACCTGAATTCTTTAGGTAACCATGAGATACTAAGTCTTGAATCAAAATCACCCGTATGAGGGCGTGCATGCGTTCTAGAAATCGCATAAGGGGACACATTGTTCTTTGATTCCTTTCGGTTAAAGCTTTCGCGCCACGACACCTACGACGACTGTGTGAGTGGTCTTGGGTAGGGACCAACTCCGATAATTATACGTCTATAAAACATATTGACTCCCTAACTCTACGATAATAATAATACCCGGGGAACACCATATGTCTCCTCACCTTCCTTGAAACATTTGAGGAATCCAAATACTTATACACTATGTTAGTCACAATTCCAAAGGGATGATTGAAATTCCCTTCGGACCTTTGCAAAGGTGTTATTTGGTAACGGTCTCCTACATGTGTAGTAGGATGATACATGGGATACACTGACTTTCATCCGTCGATGGGATACAAAGTGAACGATACCCTACTCTTGTGAGTAACCTAAAGTTATTCGGTAGACGGCGTTGCTAGTCCTGGTGAGTATACGAGGACTAAATTCTCTAGATCAGGGGAATATTGTTGAAACACCCCTCATCTTCGTTCAACTAGTTGGTACCTTCAATTGATTTCAGTCTGATCGATTTAAATAAGTATTCGGAAAATACGATGCTACCAAGAAACCCGATTCTTTGTTATTTTGGAGTGACGAAAATTCTTGTGTTACTTAAGGAAACAAGAATGGGAGAAATCTTAAGTATATTACTGTATACATAAATATATACCGGGGTATTTGTACCGCGAGTGAAATTCACGCTCGGGGGGATGATTGTCGAACGCTGTTGCGCTATCACTTGCGCGATTACCGCCTCAGTCCTTTTTAATGAGCGTTTCGGTGCCATTCTGTTATAAACAATACTTATATACATGTATCAATGTCACATATTCAATCATCCCATATCACACAATTTCGTCACACGCATGAGCCCCCAGCCTGTATAACCAACATCATTATCATGTATGTAATAATATCCGACATTATGCAACTGTTAAAATTTGCACTTAGACTTAACCCAAAAAGGGCCAGTGCTTAAAGGCGCGGTCAGATCATGTCACCAGGGTCACGTACATACGCCATACTACGAAAAGCACGAACTACCCTGTATGAAGGAACACGGTCAAAACTAAACTCTCTTTGAAATGGAAGTAGTCATGTGTGCCAAACGTAATTGGTGTCTTTTGTGTGCCAAACCCACCTGGAGAAAGCTAACCCGTAAATCTAGTAGTCCCGATCATTCCAGACGAAGGGACTAGTGAATCTTCCGAAATCCGACCCTCGGATATCATGTCCATCCAGAGGGAAATTCCGTTAGTAAGCACATTATATACACTTAAAAGAGGAATAAGACTTTGACGCGACAACTAATTCTCTTCAAATTTGGAGAGTTACGTAACACACGCTATGAATTGTAAATACCTCGAAGTGCGATATTAAGTCAAACTAAATGACCAAAGTGCAGATCGGTGCTTGATGGGATACACCGACTGGATGTGAAATGGCATTCATAACCTTTAATCATATGCTAGCCGTTAGAGTGCTAGACTCACCTTGATTGATTACGACTTTCAATCAGGCTTCCTTACAGTCACTTTGTTATTTAAAGAGATTGCCGAGCGATTGTGGATCTATGTTACAACATTCCCAGCAACATGTATTCCTTCCATGCCCTATTGGGAAACAGAACTGACAAATCCTACGACAAAGGGTCGAGAAACTCAACGACCCTAGTCTCGACCAACCCGGGGGCCGGGTCTTCATTTATTGTTTACATTATTACGAATATGAGACTAACGGGAAAAATCAGATTCAGTGGTCAATTATCCCTATCGGACTAGGGTGACTATGAATTCGGGCTTCAGCCCATGGTTTCATAAAACCACACGAATTTCCCAATCTAAACCAAGATGGTTTGGCATGAACGAACTCAATGAAACCCTTACATTTAAGCGGTGATTCAATTGGCAGAGGTGCCAAGATGGGAAGGCATTATATCTTTCTATACTCATGTACAGTTCAGATCATACCAAGTCCTAATTTGACTCGAAAAACCACGAGACCGAGACGGTCAAGTGGTGATTAACCACCTTGTGACTAGTATGGGTTATATTCGCCTATGCATTAGGTAATCTTTCGAGAACATGATGGGAAATGATTACTTCTCATTGTCTCCATTAATGACATCCTTATGAAACGTTAGTCCAGCGTGGCTATGTTCCTACCCTGCGGGAGGTACTCTGTTGATGGGGAATCTTGACTCGATGACTCGTTACATAGTCATCTTTTACAAAATTACCTGTACGTCTACGATTAAATCTGTTCCCACGTGTAGGAACATCATGGTAATACTTGTGGTCGCTAGACACTCGTCATACCTCAAATATATCTACGTGATAGTAGAGTTTGAGAGGTGGTGTTACTTGAATTAAAAACCGCAGTGGGTACACACTCTACCATTCCCGGTATATGGGAATTTTTATACGATTATCTCCCGGAGAATCACATCGATGTTATCAAAGCTGCTAAGTTTTCTTTCCTTCTAGAAAAGACATAAACAGTTGTATAAAAGCTGGAGCCAAGCTCCCGAAACTTAACGCAAACTGGAAGTATTATTATAGAAATGTCATATCCTTATGACTTAATCCGACTACTGATGAGTAGTGCGAGCACACCACTAATGTAAGTATGCAGAGTCGTTATTACTCATGTACATGCTTTCCTGATGGCAGCCTTAGGCACTTAAAAGCCTTTCTCCCTCTTATTCTCTACCATAGGGTTGGGACTTGCTTGGTCGGTTAGTATTAACCAAAGATATCCACGTACACGACAGCAAGGGAAGCCTTTCGCTCATAACTCAGTGAGACCAAAAATTTACTCCCTTTTCACAAACATGTGGAGCATGGTGCTCACTATTGCGACATGTGCAAACAAACCCTGGAAGAGTACCCATAGCCCTCCTCTATAAGAGGTGTGCAAGAACTATTACACGAAATCGTAATTGAAACTTATAGTGTATGAATGATGAAGATAATGAATGCAAAGAAGACATAATAATTGCAGTTATCTGCAAGATGAATAGGAGACCCCTGTTCTACTGTGAGTCCAACAACACTCTCACTTTCAGATTGGAAGTGATGACAAACATTGCTCTTCGCAAGGGGGAACTTGTACTTACGTGTGCATGGAGTATTATTGAGGGAGTACCTCAAGACATGCCATGGGACGATATTGTTAAGAAGATTCCAGTCAGAATATAAAGTGTGGAAGATAAATGCACTTTAATATTTGATGTCTACACATCGTCTATGCTTCCGTTTAAATTTCAAAAGTGTTTGGCACTTATGATTTAGGTTCCAATGTATTTTATTTTTTGTGTTCAATATCTTTGGATAGCATATGCAATTTTTTACACATAAATAAATCACTAATGTTTGTGACGTATAAATTATTCTTTTTAAAAAGTAATTATAACGTCAACTATACAATGTTTAAAAGAATATAGTTTTAGACGGATAGTACATGAACATAACTGGACATAAACAACTTGAGAGTTGTTCCATTGACTAAAAGTCAAAGACGAAACATCAAATGTAAAACCACACCATGAGAATAATGAAAGAATTTACTCAGTGTATTGAGATGAAAGACACAAACGAGATCCATATCGACATACATCGTTAGAGGTGATTAGAAAATTCACAAGTGTGAATTCTAACATATGAAAGAAAAAGTACTATATGTTATTGTATACCTTTAATAAATCTTGCGAGATTTGTTCCGAGTGACCTATACGTAGATACGTCTACCACTTGATTATTGTCTGAACTATATGGAGATTTTATATTCGCTTGGCAGAGCATCCTACATATACATATCTCCTAATGAATAACAATGGATGTGTACAAATCACTTATGGCAAAATTATGAATGCCATGTTGTGGAGTGTCGATGTAGTTGACATAATAGTGATTGTAGACGAGGAACATTCATCTTGTCGGTAATGTATGTGTTCGCCAAGTGACTTGGATTAAGACTTATGTTTAAGTTCCTATGAGTCAATGGTAAAGCGTTGTAGATCAAAGGTAAACAAGTTATGTTCCTTAATTGAATGTTGAAAATTAGCTATGTGCTATGTACAATAATTTGCGAGACCTTCCCGCCATATTGATGTTTTAGGATTAAGAATAAGTCTCATTATTATATCTTAACAAAGGGATGCATGTGGCAAAGTGATATTATGATATCCTTAGGGCTGTGAAGAATTAGAATGATGCATCTTCTGTTCACACGATAAAGTATTGTAGTTTAAAGCATGCTAGACTAGTACTTGGTAAATTATGGGTATTGACGGAGACTAATTAAGTCTAAAAATTCAAATGTGTATGAACACAAAAAGAATTTGTGTACCGTCAAAGTTGAGGGAGAATTTTCATTCAGTATAAGGAAAATACATGTACATTTTGAAGAGTTTGTTCGAAAAGCTAATGAGGAGAACTCAATGCCTAGGCTTATCTAGATGTTAAATTAGAATTATTCTAAGTTGGTGAAAACTTATGATAATGGCATGTGTTGCTTTGGTCAGCTCGGAAGCTTATGTAAGTTAATGCAATATGAATTGAATTCATTGATACAATGAGGTTGATCTTGTTCAATCATATGTGTATAAATGTCGTCATAAGTGAAGTTACATAAATATTGATCAAATGGCATGAAATGTGGGGGAGGATCCATTTTAGAAACAACCCTATATCCTATAAGACTTAAATGTGGGGGGTATCTTGCATTTGTATCATAAAAGTTTGGCAATAAAGATTTTGTAATCAAATCTAAAATTGCAAACAGACAACTAAGTGGAGGATACAAAGGTCATAGTGCATAATGGAGATGTGTTTGCCTTAAATGATACGTGTATCTTATATATTATAACCAGATTGATGGCCACTAAGGTTATAGTATTAGAAGTTGACAATAGGCAAAATTAACTTGCGAGTTAAGAACACATCATGACAACTGATCTCAAATAAGTAAAGTTATTTGTAGTGACTAGACAAAGTCAAAGATAATTTTATGGATCCAACAATCTGAGGGTTTATTAGAGATCAAGTTGTGGAATGAGACTAAAGCCTATGAAAAAGGCTATGTGAAGGAAACCTAACTTAGTTGACTAGAGATCCCAAGATCTAAGTTCAATAGGACAACTAACTCATATGCCTAAGGGTGTTCACTATGTGGGCATAAATGATATGCATAAGCTAGTATATATGGTTATACATACCCCCAAAGTATGAAAGGGTGTTTAAATACGTCCTAGTCTATTCCTATGATATTCAGTGACAAAGAGTGAGGCTAAGCATAATATGTGGTAAATGATTTGGATAAATCACGATAACCACAATGCTTTTAATGATCTAAGGAGAGTCACCTATGCTTGAGAGAAGTGAGGTCGCTTCGAATGGAATTGAGGGCATAATTCCTAGAGCTCTCGCAGAACTAAGAAAGTGTTCCACGACCATTTTTGGACACGACTATGAGGAGATGACCCGACTAAGGAGAGTCTTGTGTGAAATGTATTGTCGTCTACACAAACGGCAGACGAGTTAAAAGACATCGATATCTACTCAGAGCTAGTGAGCTAAGTGCATTTCATGAGCGAGGGTTCACAGGGAAACACCTACCTATCGTATGCAAAACTCAACTGTCGAGGTCCATTGGAAATTTTATGTGGGGGATTGTTGGAAATTTGGTGAATGGATATTTAATATAGTTATAATGTAATGAAATTATAAATATTAATTAGAATCTTTATGTGGTGAATAAAAGAGAAACCCTTGAGTAGAGCTTTTTTGATGACATTTAATTAGTTTTATTAGAAGTTTTAAGTCTCTAATTAAATGAAACCTTTCACTAATCCTAAACTCTTGTACAATTAGTAGGCTATGTTCTTCTTTTTGTGAATATAAGAATATTGTATTGCTTGATACATAAAGGATACTTGAAGGAGGATGAACACTGACCAACTAGAGAGATGGGTACTCTCTACTTGTTTCCATCACCATCACATCCTTATTTGTTCCATAATTTCAAACACTACAATTACCCGGTGTAACCTCGGGCGCGTGAACCATCTTTGGCAGTACATACTGCTTCGGCTGTTGTACCTTAGGAAACAGTCTCGTCGTCTTTAGTAGAGGCACGAAATCTATTTTAAGGGAAGCATGTTGAACACGTGCCTCAACCAAAATCGTCAATGTTTTAGTGTGTTCTTTGTTGCAGTCAAGGAGTATTTTCAAGACTCAAGATGATGAATACTCGAGTCTAGGATGCTATCAAGTGCGTGTGAAGGACCCACCAGAGATGCGGCTTGAATCAAGATTGGTATATATAATTATATTTTGTATTCTTTTTAATTAGTTATTTCAACCGGTATTGTACTATGATTTTTCTTACGAATAACGAGAGTCTCGTTATTATATGTTTTGTATATATTTTTTAAAAAGTGAACTTAGTTCCTACAAATCTAACACATAACACAATATGGTTTGGGGCGTTTCAGTTTATATGATCATCCACTCACAAGACTTGAATAAAGCTTCTAGTCAGTTATAAACAAATCATAATGACTAAAACATGAGTCAAAAGAATGTTCGCAAATAGGACAATCGATCCAAGTCATAACATTGTGTGATCATTTCCGTTGCTAGATACACCTTATTACTTCCATCTTGGTTTAGAGTGGAACTTTAACTTTTTCTGAACTCGTCTATTGCAAATCACCTCTGTAGATTTCTGTTGTGAACCGACCCAACTGCCAAGCCCAACTTAATCAACTAAGTAGCCCAAATTAAAAGGCCCAACTCATTCAGCAGATTTGGAGTATAAAGAATGATCGAAACAGAGGATAGGGTATGAATGATTATTGTAAGAACGTTGTTGGCTTATTCTTCCCATCATGTTTCTGTAACTCCAAGCTTCCCATCTCCTTCTCTTTCAAATACTTGTATTACATTCGGTTGTTATTTGTATTAGCTCAAACGATTAATAGAAACCTATCAGATTTCATACCCAGCTGTTGATCCTTAGCATCGATGGCTTTGTAAGATCTCGAACCATAATTACCTCACTGGCTCCGATCCTAACTCGTGGATTTCTCAATCTGAGCTATACTTTTGTTTTTACTCAATCAATGGGGATGAACAATTCTCATACGTTATTGAAGTATTTGAGGATGGACCATTCTACTGGTTCAATTCCTGGTTTCAGAACGATGATCTCACATGGAATGATTTCACTACTTCAATGCTTCACCGATTCCGTTCTTCATCCACATCTTTCTTTGCCCTCCAGGTGTTTGATGAAATGCCTAACAGTATTGAACATGAAATTGCGAATGAAGTTCATGAAACCACTAATGACGATGTATTAGAAACCCATACTACATCTCTTGTTACTGTTAATGAGTCTCTAGATGTAAAGGATGCTCAACTACTTACATTAGATTATATTTTGTGCTTGGATGCTCAAAGTGTTACGCCGAGTATAAATGTAGTCTTGGCTGGTGATTTGATACAAAATGTTATGGTAGAAACCAATGGCTGTGTTGTAGATTCTTCGGTTGCTTCACTAGTTAATACCTAATTTGCATGGAAACCAGGTTTGATTGAGCATCTTGTTCAGGTATCTCATAGGAAATTGGTTATTCCTACTGCTAGTATACTTCATTTACAGTTAGGGAGTTCTCCTATGGTAATTGACAATTCCGATGAAGTACTGACGAGGGTTGTAATGATATGCTACTTTCACAGCGCTTTGTTCAAGTATATCCTAGACCCAAATTCATCATTACTGTTGTTATTACAAACGATATCACATCTGGTAGTTCTATTATGGTCATTACTGGTCATAGTTTGCATTTTGGTGCTAACGTGCATGGAATGGGTTATGGATTTATTACCAATTGAGTTGCTATTGCCAAGCTTTTTTTCACACAGATGTTGAGAGGTTTGAACCGATCATAGAGGATAAACGGATTGTTTGGAAGGGCGAAACACCACCTTCACTTACGACTTTAGTTGATAGGGCACAAGTACGAGTTATTAGAAACTTCCAACAATCTATGATTCAAACATCAATTTTCAGGTGCTAACACCTCAAGTTCATGCCATCGCGGGTCACGTTCAAATTAGCATAACACGTACTTTGACAGTGAAGTTTCCATGGAAGTCTCCATGGTTTTCTTTTTGTTCCACCTTTGGTTTACTAGTTCAGAGGCAAAGGTAACTGCTACATTCGTTAACAGTTGATAGAACGATAATTCTGTTGGTATTCCAGTTCCATATAAGGGATACATATCTTACTTGGAAGGGCGGAACAACATGGACAAGTGATTTCAGAGACATAGTGGGATCATGTCCTTCATACGAAGGCCATGCTAAATTTCTTGCAACCTACTGTCTGACGCAATTTTTTACTTACGTTTTCTGGTACTATGCGGGCACCAGCACTAATGGTGGGTACCCGAACCGTAACAGAGATGGTTATATTGTCAATCACGTTTCATTGCGAAAGTTTCTGATGAAAATAAGGTTAATAATGCAAAAATAGTAGGTGAATATCATGTTACCGATATAGTTTTGGCCAACGTAAAGAACTATCCATGGTGGCCCGATCAGATGTTTGATTCGTATTTTCCACATATAAAGCTAAGACATACTCTGACAAGAAAAAGCTTCTTGTTGGTTAATTTGGGGATCCAAATTTTGCATGGAATGAACTTTCCAACATCAAGCCATTTAGGAAGAATTTCTCTAAACTGGAGAAACCAAAGTTTGTTTCAGATTCCTCTAACACTTATCAACCAGTGATATGCAATGTTGATTACACATGTCATAATGAGTGGACACAGTGCACCTATGGCAGGAACTATGTTGAATTGAGTTCTGGTAGTGGTGTCCGTGATGAAGATATTTTTTTCGTGCGCAACCATAACGAGCTTTCACTTCAACGGGTCACTTTCGGTTGTGAAAATTTATCTTATGGCAATATCTTTGCTCAACGCGCCAATGATATAATTGGTTTGGGTCGTGGTGTTATAAGATTTGTTGACCCACTTGTCAGCCGAGGTGTCATAAGGGATTTGTTTTCTTTATATTCTGGTAAAATGGATGTGTGTGGTGTTGTTATGGTTCTTGGTGGTCTTCCTCCTTCCTATTGGGTGTTGTATACCTACTCCGACCTCATACACAACCAAACTTACAAGGTTGACCTATCAGAGTTACATACCGTTGGGATTTGGTTACCTTTGAATTCGCGTAATTTTGATGGATACATGGAACAATGTTAGAAAGTGGAAACACGTATGCTTGTGCTCGGGTTATAATTTGTAGGAAATTGTATATAAATGAAGTTGTTTGGGGTGGTGGGGAACTGTGCTTTTACTACAATCTTGCTTCAGTTTCATGTTACACTTGGGTATGCGTGTAAAGGGAACACTCACATTGGAGTTAATCCACACCCAACTGAGAAACACGAGGGTGACTTTAATGTTGATATTGCACAAGGGCCTATGACTGCGAGTCTCGATGACGGGATGATAATGCTCCATGAATTCGCCATACAATTGTGGCTTCAAGCCACAGAGTTGGGCTCACTCACAAATTACTTGGCACCTTCACCGAGATGGTTACTTTGCACGTTCTTGGTAGGGGGGGGGTTGCTTTTCTAGTTCAGTTGATATGGAAGCCACCATGGTGGTATTTATGTTGTTTTTATTATCACATCCTTAAACCACCACCAGAACCTCCTCCATCTCGATTAGCTAATCATCGTCTTGCCCATCTACCATCTAGTGCTTCGGAACTAGTTCAACCCTCCTCTCATGTAGGTTTGAAGGTTTATGGAGAATTAAACTATCCATTTCCTCAAACCGTTTCATCTCCCACCTTGAGGACAAGGTGGTTTTGAAAGAGGGGAGTGATGTTGTGAACTGACCCAACTTCCAAGCCCAACTTAATCAGTTAAGTAGCCCAAATTAAATGGCCCATCTCATTCAGCGGATTTGGAGTATAAAGAATGATCGAAACAGAGGATAGGGTATGAATGATTATTGTAAGAACGTTGTTGGCTTCTTCTTCCCATCATGCTCTCTGTAACTCCAAGCTTCTCATCTCCTTCTCTTTCAAATACTTGTATTGCATTCGGTTGTTATTTGTATTAGCTCAAACGATTAATAGAAACCTATCAGATTTCATACCCCTATTTCTGTTAGCTGTAGAGTTGTGAAATAACCATTCACAACAATTTCTTACATATTCCTTAGTCTTAAGTTCTTTCGACATTTCAAATACAAGATTCAAGATAAAGATAGGAAGTGAATTGCTAGCAATATTGTAAAGTTGTTAAAATCTTAAATTTTTAGAGAAGTTATTTGTGATATCTACTATTTTATATAACATATTTAACAAAATGATTAATTACCGTTCAAGTTTTGGATATCTTCCCGATTTCAAACAATATACAAAAATCTCAAATCCATACTTTTCTAGAGTAGTCTAACTTTCATTATTCAAATACACGTTATCTTAACTCTGATTTGTAAATCTTGATATGAATAAACAAAGCATCTTGATGAATCTACAACCTAATTAAATATTTATTTTTGGAATTCCAAGATGAAGCAAATATATAGTAGATATGATTCCTTTCAGATGAAAGTTTACAAATTTAATAAAGAAGGGGAAAAAGTGGAATGTTGCTTTAAAATTCAAACACGTAGTTTAGGACCACCTAAAACACAATTAGGTGCCTAAAAAAGCTACCACACACCATTGTCTTCGGATCTACAACACACCTGAAAGACCAGTCTAGAAACCATTTGTATGTTTTACAACCAAGCTTGTATAATAAAGTCCCACGTGTACTTTATTAAACCAGATTTATAAAATTATAGAATACTAATAATATTTCATTAATACAAGGCATGAACATATCTTAAACTGAGATTATATTAAAAGTTAAAACCTATTTGGACTCAGAAGGAGGTAGTGGCGCAACTTGTTGCCCGTCCACCTGCCATTAGTCTGTAACCGTCTCTATTTTTTATGAATAACAAAACTCTATTTTATCATATAAAAAAAGTTAGATCTTAATCAACTAAGAAAAGCATTGTACTTGTATGTTAAAAGTCGAACTAAAACATGGTTTGGTCAAATTATAATAAAGAAAAATCAATAGTACGTCCTTATTAAAGTTAGTTAAACTTTCCTAACTCAAGTGATCTAAATGAATATAATGAAATCTATTATATATAATAAATGAATACTAAATGGATATTCTAATAAATTTAAATCAAAATTCTAACAAAGGATTCTAATTAATACATTCTCTCCTTAAATTTATTAATAATATTATTAATTAATTAATGTATCATATTGATATCTTCTATGATTTATCCGATTAATATAACATTGTGTTTTTAATGCTTATTATCGGATTATCAGAGATATATATTTGAATCATTGATAATAAGATGGCTATACAACTATTGTGTATGATAAAAAGAAACTATTAAGTAAGAGATGATCGCTACTAATAAAATAATGAATATATCAATATCATTATAAATATAACATTAAGTTATGATACACGAATATAAATGCAACTAATAACTAAGTAAAATACTAATTAAATATGTTTATTAAACTTATTTTATTAAATATCTTTTAATCTACTCTTATATTAATAATGATCACATTTTTACAACTATGTCTTCTTCATTAGTAAATGATTATAATACTTTTTATAATCTTTGTTAATTATATTAAGTTATGCTTTATATACTTATTTTTTTGTCAGTTGTATACCAATGATGTTTTTATAGTTCATTTTTAATAAAAGATGAACATATCATTATATTCATTAATGTATATATTATATAAAAATTATATAGTAACTACTATGATTCGTATTATAATAGGATTGTGTTTGGGTTTTAGATGTGTATGTGATTATCCCCGTTAACAGGTGCAATAATAAATTAGATGTTAAACAACTACAAAAGGTTTATAGAAATTAAATAAACATCAATATGAAAGATAACCTTAGAATTCTATATAAAGATATATAAATTATTGTTTCATGTTTTTTCATAGTTAAACACTATGAAATATTTTTATCAGATTAATAAAAGTAGATTAGGATTATGAGTTGTTTTAAAAAAATAGTCTTGAAGTAATAAATATTAGCCATTTTAATTATTAACAATAACAAATAAATAATTTAAAGTATTAACTACTCGAAGCACTCGTGTGACGCGGCAGAATTCAGCTTTGATTGTATTGGTTTGGTTTGGTTCAGTTCGTTACAGTATCGGCACTTGATATAGCAATCAAAAAAAAAAAAACAATAAAATAAGGTCGTTAAACTTTTTAGTATAAAAAAAATTGTGATTTTTTTAAAGTTTAAACTATAAAATTCCTTGAAAAAAAAAAACAAAACATCATGTTATCAAACTGAAAACAATTAATAGATTTATACCCAAACTAATGTTTAAGATTTAGCAGTGCTATATAAATTCTCTCCATGCAGCTTTATTTAAAATATATATATTCAAGGTGTAAAATGTAAGTTTTAACTCATGTATATAATGATAATTAGAGATTATATATTGGGCTCTTATTTATGTCAATGTATGTTAAAATTATTATATTTTTCTTTAAGGTTTAAAGAAAGAAATTGACGTATTCCTGATTATGGTGGTTTTAATAATTTTTTGTATATGTATTATTATTTAGTATTTACATAAGATAATTTATTTATTTAACCCGTGCAATACACCACGATTCTATAATCTATATATAATAAATGAATAGATTAGCGCTGATGTGGCAGTATCGAGTCTTCTGATTATATTTTGGCGAGAAAAAATATGTGTTTTTCTCCTTCACGAACCCCGTGAATGTAATCCGACCCGTAGTTTCGGATCCTATATATGATCTAAAAAATACTGTTTCGTAAAATTCGATACGGATCCATATCAAACCCTAAAATTCACAGTTTCGCATTCACGCTTCTTTCTTGAATCCTCTGCTCCATTGTTTGGCTCTTCTACAATCAAACCCTTAATCACCCCAAAAGTTGTGTCTTCAATCTTTCTTACTCTCTGCGTTGAATCTCCCTCTAATTATGTCTGATTGAAACGTTGGAGCATATGGGGACGAAATATGATCGGGTTCAAGTAAGTTTGATTAATCCAATTTTTGTTATCTGTTAGGGTTTCATCAAGCAACTTCACTTTCCTCAAAAATGAGGAGAAATTCATAATTTCGAAGGTTAATTTTGCAGAAATTAGTGGTTTCATAACATTTTCTACTATTGAATTTGTTCAATTTGTCTCCGTGTTGATTCGAGGTCCATCGTTTCTCCTATTTGAAGGTAAAATCACTTCACAATTCAGTAGGAAAATGCTTTAATATATTAGGGTTTTTTGTATGCATGGTCTGAGACTGTTTCCCCAATTTATTTGATTATTCATTTAGGTTTTTTGTTCATCCAATAATCTATGGTAACAGTGGTATGTTATTAGTCTATTTTTTTGTTATACAACCAATCTTCCTTCGCAAGGGGTAAAAACTGAAACAAGAAATAGAAGTATGTGAAAATTAGTGAGAAGATGGTTTCTACATTGATTGTGGTATTAATTATTGCACTCATAAGATATTAATTGCATTGAAGTTTGCGTAATGATTTCGCCATGCTTCTCTTAGGCCTTATAACGTGGTTATCCAACTGAGTTTACATCATACTTTCTTCATTGTCGTTCACTGCGGGTTGAGGACAAACCCGATTATGCTTACCTGAAGAGAATATGTCGTGACCTCTTTATCCGTGAAGGTATTAAAATTTCACAATTGACACTTGATAGATGATATTTTGTGCTGTGATACAGATAGTTTGTGTTGAGTGGTGTGTTTTGGTGATCTTAAGTGGCGGGCATATCACCACTAGCAAGCCAACGAAGGTCTGAACGTGTTCACGCGTTCCAGTCATCGACAATGGTTCGTGTTAGGTTTTTTCATTGGACAAATTCGTGGTACTGAGGAGCTGCTTGGAGATGAGTGTCAACCCAGTCAACCGACACGAGTAAAACAGGTTCGTGTACACGAGGCATTTTCTAACCCGACAACTTAATTAGTTAATCATTTGCTCATGTATTTCATATATATAGTTGTTGATCAATCACGCATCACGTGTGGGAAAATTTTGTTATTATTCTCTTACAATCTGATAATTTGGAGAGTGTTTGAGATTGCTAATCTGTTTGTTCTAGTATGACAATAGGGGGATGATGTTACCTGTTTGTCATGATAGATAATTGGATTTTTAGTCGAATGACGGTTGGGAAGATGAAAGAGCCTCTTGGGAGTAAGGCTGGTGTTTCATGTGGCAAGTTTCATTATGCAGCGCGTTGGGGGAACCGAGTGGTCATGCACACAAAGTTGAGACATAACATATAATATTTCTTTGATCTTGAAAATTTTATCTCAAAGTTAATATAATTGCTTATATAAGATGATACATTATCTCTTAAACAGTGAAACCTTTTGAAGCATGGGTTTTGCTACAACGAGAAGGATATCCTATATTCGGGTTTTTATTTCTTTTTGCACATTATTCAGGTATCATTGGTATGCCACTACAAGCATATTATATTCATGGGGCCGATATACTACCAGACACTAAAACACATGGTAATTGACAACATTTTTTATTACTCTTTTCTCTAATGTAGTGGGATTGTTTAGAAAGATCACATTTGACAAATCTATATACAAAGAAGTTAGTTCTGGAGATTTTATGTTGTTCGATAATTATTTGCATCATATTTTATAGCTTCGTTAGACATACCCCACGGAAGAGAGAAGCAGAAATGGAGGTGAGAATTTTGCCGCTCAAATACGTTTGATATTACATTTGGGTTTTTAACTTTAAATAACAATTGTGGTTATTGCCTAGGTCTGTGAGTGGGTGAAATGGAACGAGATTGTTTAATTGCTTACGGAACATGTAATCTGATTTATGAGCATTTAATGATCTCTTGCGATCTTTTACAATTCAGGTACTTTGTATATGTTCAATATTTGTTAGTAACTCTTTTTTTTCTTATTGGCGCAGTCAACATACTTTCAGTAAGTGAGATTGAGAAAGAAAATAATAATTTAAGTCTATAATTAATGCACCAAAATAGAAAGTTGGTTTTAACACTTTGTTTATGTTCAGGTCTACACTGGTGAACATTTGTTCACAGGTTGTCCTTGGCGCTAGAGGTGTGGGTTTCGATTACAGAATGGTGCAAATGCCCTTTGTGTATGTTCTTTTCGATCAACGATATTTTTAATTCTCATGTACATCTTAGCGGGTCAAGAAATGACATCAAAGTTGTGCAATCTGTGATGCTTCTTGCGAGTTGGGCTATTTGGAGTGCACATAATGATGTCGTGTTCAACAATAAAACGACGAATGAGAGATCAATTGTTGCAGAAGTAAAGTGATGGGGTTGTTGTGGATCAAGAGCAGTGCTAAAAGGCTTAACCTGTATGAAGAAATGTGTTTTCTGTTTTTTTTTCTTTTGTATGTAGTTTTTTTGCTAGCTCATTGCTAGCTATGGTGGGATGATGTAGCCTTTAAAAAAACACACTTTGTTTATGATTATTGCACCAAAATAGAAAGTTGGTTTCTATCACTTTCTTTATACAGAGTCAACATGATGAGCTGGAGGCTAAGTATCTTGAAGAGAAAGCAACATTGGAAGCAAAATAGTTACGAGTTGTTGTATGCTAAGGTCTCCATAATCATTCTATCTTGCTATGGATTTTGAATTTGTTAAAAAACATTATAAGATTTTAATAAGCTTCAAGTTTATATGTATGATATCGTATGAAGATTACACCATCCATTTAGTGTCTACAGTTGTACCTTCTGATATCAAAGACACAATAGATACAAATTTATATGTATCCTTTCATTATCATAATGGAGTTCAAACAAATTTGTAATTTAATAGTTTATTTATTTGGTTATTAAGTCGGTCTACTAAAGTTGAAGGAAGCATCCAATGATAATTTGGGGGATAAGGAAAATAATGAGTCAACACAAGCTAACTCTTTTCCATTATAATTGTCCCTTTTAATTCTTTTTTTTTTTTTAAATAGTTAAGCTTGAATGCATTGGTGTCATATGTTACGGTCTGCTGAATTTTTGGCTTACTGCAATGAAGTTCAATGAAGTGCTACCTGAGGTGATTGAATAACCAACAATCGTTTCCACACACATCTAAGTCTTTACTGAGTCTGATGAAGAAGCTCTCCGGTATCTCAAAGATATTAAATGGTGTAGACTTGATGGTGCCAAGGGATTAAGCTTGAAACATAGTTTAATTCCAATCCTTACTTTAAGAACTTGCTGCTAACAAAGACATATGAGATGATTAATGAAAAGGAACACATCTTAGAGAAAGTAATTAGGTATTAGGTATTATTTTTATATCCTTTCTTTTTTGCTAAAATTATTTATTTCAACATTATTGTTTTTTGCTGCTATTCTTAGGTTTCTTCTATGTACATCTTGGAAATTTGTAGAATATATTATCTATATATAAAAACGATGAACAAATGTCACACTCAACCAATGCTTCGGCCTTTCTCTTTCGCCCTATGAATTAAGAAACGAAGAGAACAAAAAAAAGCTATAAAACGTCGACTCCGCCGCATCTGATTGCCTTGAAGTGTATATGTCACAATATAGTTTATTCTCCTATTTTGGTACTTGACCTTTTAATTATTTTTTTCAGTTACTTTGCCTCACACCTTGGATGGTTTTATAAGTGGCAAAATGGGTAGATTGGGTTAATTTGGTTTAGTCTTAGGCACATGCCTATTAGGTTGATTCACAAACACTTTATTGTTTATTCTGTAAAATCTCGATAACTAAGAATTTTCCTATTTTACCTTCCTTTTAATAATGATGAGTTAGCTATGTTTAATGCGAATATCATTATGTAGTGCATGAAACAATACATCACTATGAGAAAACTTAGATAACGTTGGCTAGACATTTAATATTACATAATTTTTTAATGATTTAAATTATGTATTAATTATATATAGTTTTTAATATAAGTAATTTGCTTGAGCTCGGGAAGCTAGTCCCAGGTGATAACTAGTTTAGTTAATATATAGTGATAATTATTTTCAAGTTTAATGTAAAGTATGAGGTAAATGTGAATAAAAGGTTCACTATTAAAAGCAAATTTTACAATTGCTTAGTTTTGGTCATTATAATCATTTATATTATTTGGATCAAAATATATTAAGCCTATAATATAATTAGTTGGTAATTGTTGATGGGCCGATTTACTCTAATTAACTAATTGGGTTTTGTTGGGTGTATATAAGGAGATTACTAGAGAGGGGTTAGAGTTAGACAATCATAACCTCAACACCAAAAAAACGTCCCTCCACTCTCTCCATTACTACGAGTTCTTCAACCCTAAAGAACTCGGTACTACCAACAAGAAGATACATCCTAAAGGGGAATCAGATCAAGCTGACAACTATGTCGAACTCCATGGCTACGTATCTGACTGGATTCTCCTTGGGCCTGTTTGCTGTATCAGGTTTTATTTACATGTTTTCCATTATGTTTAATCAGAACTGACCACATATGGTATCAAGCATATGTGATAATCATATCAAAGCATATGTTGATAAATCAGTTCTGATTTTATCCATTATTCTGATACTAAAATCTAGAAAACAATTTTTTATGAAAATACCTAATATAACTTGAAACATAAAATTCGAATAAAGCTAAGAATTCACTGATTTATGAGTTAAAAGGATGTTTAATCACATCCGAAGTTGTTACTGTTCCGAAATCGACATTAATATGCTAAAATATAAAGATTTCGCATCCCAGAATTATTATTTTATTTTTAGGGTTCATCATGTCTTCTTAGGAAAATTTGAAATTCCTTTATGTTTTGGCATATAATTTGGATTATTGAGTGTTCTTCCTGTTTTAATATGTTTTTGCGTTCTAAAGATTTTTAAAATCTGTTAATAGATAATCAGATAAAATTTCCAAATAATTTTGATAAAATTAGATCATCACTAAAACAGGAAACCATATCTTGAAATCCCTAAAAATTCAAATTTTCAATTTTATCTTTACTAAAGATGTTGATGAGTAGGTTTCGAGACTTGGATAATAAGTTTCGAGATTAAGTGGTTTCAACTAAGGTTCTGACTGAAATTTCGACTCGAAATCTCACTAATTACGAGGATAGCTGAGATTGCGTCTGAGATTTTGACTCACAATCTGGTGGTTGCGACTCGAATCCTCATAATGAAGTCAAAATCTCATTAAGACATTAATCTTTATCACTTGAAACCTTAGTTAATCGAAACCTTACTCGAGATCTAACTCGAAATCTCATAACTGAGTCGAGATCTCATTCAAATCTAAGGTTAGCTCGAAATCTCACTCGAAACCTCATTACTTTATTAAGTTGTTAATGAGAATTAAAATAATTGGTTTTGTTAACACTTAATTAATCAGAATCAGGTAATTTTACAAAACCGAATAGCTTAACTAGAATGAGCTCAGATGTATCACTTCTGGCCAAAGCTGATTTGATACATCTATTTATTGTTCAAGTATAATAAAAGCTATGTTAATTATGCATTACAATCTTAAATGTCTTATTTCTGGCCAAAGATGATTTAATTCATTCATGTCTAGCATTATTAACAAGTGCATAACTAAGGTGATTGTCTCATTTCTGGCCAAAGCTGATTTATGACGATTACTTTGCACACATATTTAGATGATTACACTTCTGGCCAAAGCTCATTTGTCTTCGTTTAAGTAGAATTTTTTAATTAGTCTATTATTTTGATGTTAATAATAGACATATCACAACTTCTTCAAATAATGATCTTCACATTAATGATCCTTCATTAATCCTATGATCGTAATTTTTTGTCTACCTTACCTTATGTCACACCCCAACTGATGGCGGAATCATCGGGGCAGACGTAAATAGATTGCTCGAGACTTCATAACACTAATAGTTGCGAAAAGTATTTAAATAACGGATTTCATTTCATTTCTAAAGAGTCAATTACATAGATTGAAATCAAATCCAACAACTTGAAATAAAAGAATTACATTACAAAAAGTATACAAAATTTAAAATGTGTTTCTAGGCAGCATACTAAGTTCCATGAATCATCATCACATCATCAATAACCTGCAACATGTTTTAAAACATAGTTCAATACAAACGTATTGGCGAGTACACTAGTTTTAGTCACATGGCATAAGTATAAAAAGTATTTCTCAATCCAACATAGCAATCTGGTATACAAGGTCAAACTAGCATGCATGACTAAAAGTCAAACCCAAGTGTCCACAAGAATTATATGTGTCCCTCGCCATAAAATAACGAGACTATTTACGAATAATAAGCATCCCTTGATAACGAAGTAACTGAGACCATAAAGAATATAACTTAACAAAACCCTGTCGGGTGGCGTGCTACTCCTATAGTGCTATAATTGTTAAGGTGGGCTAACAAGTAGCATGAATTCTGGCATGAACCTAAGCATAACAAAGCATGTATAACGGATTGAGTGGATAAAGCATATTTGTGTAAATCGTGCATTTTAAAAAGTAAAACATGGTGCACCCAAAGTGTGTTAAAGCGAAAAGGGTCAAGTGTACTCACATGTTTGCATAGCTTTCCGATTATCCGAGTGTTGACAAGTTGGTGAGAATAGAGAAATTAAGGTGTGTGAGTATTCAGAATGTTAATGGAAGATTTTGATTTGGAATGTAAAGTATGCGAAAGTATGTATTCAAAAGTAATTATCAAGACTTAAACACTCGTTTTTGACACTATAAGTCCCGTAGGGGATAATGTGGTTTCATGGGTCGAATTGCCCATTAGAATCTAACGAGAGGCGCAAGCCTTTGATAATATAACTTACTACCATGACAAGTAACCATGTCGATTATAATCAAGGGTTTGGTTATGTATTCATATATTTATAGTTTATATAATATAGTTCTAAGTTTAGTCCAACAAGAATAACATAGATTGTCATATAAGTCATGCATGGAGGTAGGATGAAAACCATCCTTTAACCTCATTGTAAGATTCACCAATACACAAATCATCACAAGGATGATTCGGATGGTCATGAATGAAAGGTATTGTACAACTAATCACTATATCAAGTAGCCAAGTAAACATTAACCCGTGAGCCACTTCTGACATGGAAAGAGTTAACTAAGTGTCAGAGGCTAGAAGGGGTTAGGTTACTTTTAATCTAGCAAACTACTCGAGATAGCAATGGTAAAACATCAAGTGAGGTGATGGAATGAAGTTAGGATAGCATGGCTTCCAAGTATTCACACCTATACCAAAACACAAGTCTTGCCATAAACTTCATGGCAAGCTCGGATGGTTTCATCACTTATGGGTTGCATAAACCCTAGTAAAACAAAAAAGTTTGGACCTCAAAATGGTGATATTCCACTTAGTTTGCCATGGCAAACTTGTGGAAACCTTCAATAGGTTTCCCAAATAGCTTGAAAGAAGTAATGAAGAAAAAGATGAAGAAAAGTGAGTGAAAACTCACTTAGAACACTTTGAGTTTTCTTCCTTGCTTGGAAGACTTGTGGGAATTTGGGAGTTTGAGAGAAAATTTGGTGTGTGGAAATATTTAGGAGGTGGTGGAGGCTTGTACTTATAAGTGGGTATTGGGGTTTGGGATTTAATGAAGGTGGAAGGTGATTGGAGGAGAAATGAGGTGAAGAAGGTGAAATATGATTGGCTTAAAAAAGGTGGAATGTGATTGGAGGAGAAAAGAGGTGGAAAATCTTTTGGTTTTGTTCACTTTAAGTCCTTGCACTTTGTAACTAGGTTATTTTATGACGTTTTCTTGTATTTTAGTTTATTTTTAGGTATCCAAACGTATTTAAAGATTGATTGCCTAAATAACACAGATATAGAAGGTAACACGTATATGTATAAAATGAATTTCCTCTATGATCAAAGCCTCGGATTACAAGATGAAATGAACCATGAAACTTGATTACAAGTTTCTAAAATTAGCAATACAATTACACTTTCTAAATAGGGAAAGTACAAAATATGAAACATTACAGTCTCCCCTACTTTAGGAAATTTTTTCCTAAATTTATTCTAGAGGAAGACTTTTGGAAAAAAACATTTTGATTAAAACGTTCGGCTAAAATCGAAATTTGAAGTTTAAAGTCTACGCGGGGTTTATGTAAAAGAGAGTTGAAATGTTTGGAAATTGCGAAGATAAAAAGCTTGGTTTGTAAAAGTAATTCATTTGACTAAGGCGTTTTGAGGCTTCAAACGTAAGTGAGTGCAAGAATAAGTAAGACGTGTATGTGTGTGTAGTGCAAAGTGAGTTTGAACAACTCAATTGGGAATTTTTGTAAGGATGTGACCTACAAAAGATTTTTGTGTACGTAAGGATGTAACTTGACAAAATGTGCGGCTCGCACCATAGATTGTAGGAAAAAATTTTATTGGTTCAAATGCGTGTTAGTAAAATCACTTGTAGAAAAAATGTTTATAGTTGAGAAGCTAGGATGGCAGGTAGTTATGGTTTCAAAAAGTTTTAGCGGTAGTAGGCCGTCTAGTTGAAGTTTGCGCGTAATAAAGAACGAAAGATATCTTAAAAGTATTTTGACTAACTCGAACTGGTGAGGATGTTTGTAAAAATGGATCTAACGTTTAGGTCGATTAGATTGTAAATAAAGTTTGAATGAAATGTTAGGGAAGGGATTGAGAATATTCTTGGTATGAGAGCGAATGAACGAATTGCTAGGTGTAAGCGAGGTTAGGTATGGTATGGATGTCGAATAAACTGCGACTCATGAAGAATTGAGAGATGCTAGTGATAGTTGTAGTTGTTATAGCTAACGATTTTGAGAATGAGGCCTTGTCAAGGATAATCGAGTGCTAATCATTTTGAAGTCATCAAATTTTGTTATGAATCAAACATATTTAACAAGGTCCGAGAATCGCCGAATTTCACATGGCATGCTTTACGAAAGTTTGGTAACATGGTAGGGACACTTATATATAGGAAGTACTGGCGGCATATCCACCATGTTACGTCTGTTTCGCTATTCGGTGTCATGTTACATTTAGTGTTACAATACACAATAGAACCCACTATGGTTTTCATGCGCCTACCAATATAATCCCGTGTGCACCCGCGATTATTTTGGTTTGTGCATGCTCCGCATAATTTGTACTAGTGTATGGGTCTGGGTGAATTTTAGTACTATAAGTGAAAATGTGTGCATGATAACGTATAAAAATTAAGTATCAAAGCATGGTTGTATGTACGTATGAGTGTATCTAACGTAGATGAAACCACTCGGGTTTGCCCACTTATAGATTTCAAGTATGACTACCAAGTAGCGCGAATGTATAAGTTTTGAGCATGATTGATGACAAATATGTATAACACTAGCATGCAGTATGGAATGTATAAGTTGAAGTATAATGAAATTGAGCATGCATAAGTTACCATGAAGTTTCGAGTGCATAAAATACGAAGTGAAATGATGATATGTATAAGATTGTTATGAAATGTTGGATGTATAAATGGAAACATGTAAGGTGATATGCAAGTGTATGGTTGCTTGAGTCAAACATTGAGTTGGTTGAAATATGATAACTCGGGTTTGTCGGAACTGAAAGAACACAATCGTGAATGTTAGGTGAATATTGAGAAAAGTTTTGATTTGTGACGTAAGATGAGGTTTGTAAAAACAAATGCTGCTTTTTGGTTTAAAATTTTGTATTCGCATACGTCGTATGTTGTCCGACCTTATGAAATTTTCTTGCCCAAGCGTTTAGATTTAGAATTGTGTGTCGACGATTTTGAAAAAGGTTGTGGATAGTGTACTTGCTTGTCTTTACATTTAAAATATGGAAGGTTGTGTTTTTGAAAATTTTCGTGGAAAACTCGGGTCTTGAAAAGTGTTTTACTCAAAGGGAACTCATACGTATGTGAGAGAAAGTTTTCGTTGGTTTCTTGTTGGAATAAAAAAGTCTTTAGGATGATAGTATAAAATGAGTGTGGTTTAGTGATTGGACGAGTTATGAAAATCGAGGGTAAGAGGTTCATTAGGTCGACTAAGTTGATAGGTAGTTCATAAAGTTTTGAAAATTTGGAAAGAAACGTTTAAAGTATCATTGGGAATTTCGTGCATGTGATTTACGTAAATAAATTGTAAGGGGAGAAACACGTTTGAGTAAAATAATAAGGTTCGAAATTCATGTATAAGTGCGAAAATTGACACAAATATAAAAGGTTTGAGTATAAGTTTTGAATGAGTGTTTGTTACCAAAATAGTCGAGTTACGATTTGATCTTCCATTGAGGTGTGGACATCACTCCGATCTCAAGGACAAGATCCTTTCGAGAAATGGGTGGAGTCAAAACGTCAAGGTAAGGGAATCACTCCTATCTTGACGAGGAGACTTCCATTTTTGGGAAAACGAGTAGTGTTTGTCTTGTGGGTGACATTTTGAAATCGTATTTATAAATAGTGTATAAGGCATATGAAAAGTATAAGTATGATATGTGGGTAGTCATGGTGAAAATATTTTTGAATTTTGAAAAATTGATATAATATAATGATGGTTTAGACTAAAACTTGGATTGATCCGAAACGAAACTTTGACTAACCAAAGTGATCGAAAGTTCTTTTGAGTTTGGGAAACATGCTTTGGCCTAATAGGTAAAATACTATCGTCAAAATTTCGATTAACGGTATTTACCCTTCCGATTACTACATGTCCTTAGTCAATCGAAAGTTCGAGACTTTGGTGGATTGAAAATCGAGGAGTGGGACTAGTTATCAAGGTGCGGGTATCACTCATAACTTGAAAACATCATTCCCTAAGTGTGGTTGGTACTTACGAAACGCGGTAAGGAACTAAATCCGACTCGTTGGTAAGGGTCCACTAGAATGAGCATGGCGAAATTTCATCAAGGTAAGGATGTCCACTAGAATGAGCATGTGGGTTAAGGGTCTTTCACCAAAGTGAGGGTTTCACTCCTATTTTGGTGAAATCGTCTCGTTTATATAATACGAATGCTTTCACGTCTTCTTGTGTGTATGGTAAGTCGTTTAGGGAAGACATACGGAAATTTAAGACAAAAGATAAGGTAGAAGCAAATAGGTAGAATTCGAGTATTTGATGCATGAAATCAAGAATGATCAAGTATGGGTAATTAGACAATAGACTAGGTCAAATCATGAAATTTTTTTCCTAATTCTCTATAGTTATGGCTCTGATACCAATCTGTCACAGCCCAACCGATGGCAGAAGCTCGAGACTTCATAACACTAATATTTGCGACAAGTTTTTAAATAACGAATTTCGTTTCATTTCTAAAGAGTCAATTACATAGATTGAAATCAAATACAACAACTTGGAATAAAAGAATTACATTATAATAAGTATACAAAATTTAAATTGTGTTTCTAGGCTTCCTACTAAGTTCCATACATCATCATCACATCATCAATAACCTGCAACATGTTTTAAAAACATAGTTCAATACAAACGTATTGGCGAGTACACTAGTTTTAGTCACATGGCATAAGTATAAAAAGTATTTCTCAATACAACATAGTACTTTGGTATACAAGGTCAAACTAGCATGCATAACTAAAAGTCAAACCCAAGTGTCCACAAGAATTATATGTGTCCCTCGCCACAAAAGTAACGAGACTATTTACGAATAATAAACATCTCTCGATATCGAAGTATTAAGACCGTAAAGAATATAACTTAACAAAACCCATTCTAGTGGTGTGCTACTCTTATAGCGCTATAATTGTTAAGGTGGGCTAACAAGTAGCATGAATTCTAGCATGAACCTAAGAATAACAAAGCATGTATAACGGATTGAGTGAATAAAGCATATTTGTGTGAATCGTGCATTTTAACAAGTAAAACATGGTGCACCCAAAGTGTGTTAAAGCAAAAAGGGTCAAGTGTACTCACAAGTTTGCATAGCTTTCCGATTATCCGAGTATTGACAAGTTGGTGAAAATAGGGAAATGAAGGTATGTGAGTATTCGGAATGTTAATGGAAGATGTGGATTTGGAATGTAAAGTATGCGAAAATATGTATTCAAAAGTAATTATCTATACTTAAACACTCCTTTTTGACACTATAAGTCCCGTAGGGGATAATGTGGTTTCATGGGTCGAATTGCCCATTAGAATCGTAACAATAGGCTCAAGCCTTTGATAATATAACTTATTAACATGACAAGTAACCATGTCGATTATCATCAAGGGTTTGGTTATTTATTCATATATTTATAGTTTATATAATATAGTTCTAAGTTAGGTCCAACAAGAATAACATAGATTGTCGTATAAGTCATGCATGGAGGTAGGATGAAAACCATCCTTTAACCTCATTGTAAGATTCACCAATACACAAATCATCACAAGGATGATTCGGATGGTCATGAATGAAAGGTATTGTACAACTAATCACTATATCAAGTAGCCAAGTAAACATTAACCCGGTGAGCCACTTCTGACATGGAAAGAGTTAACTAAGTGTCAGAGGCTAGAAGGGGTTAGGTTACTTTTAATCTAGCAAACTACTCGAGATAGCAATGGTAAAACATCAAGTGAGGTGATGGAATGAAGTTAGGATAGCATGGCTTCCAAGTATTCACACCTATACCAAAACACAAGTCTTGCCATAAACTTCATGGCAAGCTCGGATGGTTTCATCACTTATGGGTTGCATAAACCCTAGTAAAACAAAAAAGTTTGGACCTCAAAATGGTGATATTCCACCTTAGTTTGCCATGGCAAACTTGTGGAAACCTTCCAATAGGTTTCCCAAATAGCTTGAAAGAAGTAATGAAGAAAAAGATGAAGAAAAGTGAGTGAAAACTCACTTAGAACACTTTGAGTTTTCTTCCTTGCTTGGAAGACTTGTGGGAATTTGGGAGTTTGAGAGAAAATTTGGTGTGTGGAAATATTTAGGAGGTGGTGGAGGCTTGTACTTATAAGTGGGTATTGGGGTTTGGGATTTAATGAAGGTGGAAGGTGATTGGAGGAGAAATGAGGTGAAGAAGGTGAAATATGATTGGCTTAAAAAAGGTGGAATGTGATTGGAGGAGAAAAGAGGTGGAAAATCTTTTGGTTTTGTTCACTTTAAGTCCTTGCACTTTGTAACTAGGTTATTTTATGACGTTTTCTTGTATTTTAGTTTATTTTTAGGTATCCAAACGTATTTAAAGATTGATTGCCTAAATAACACAGATATAGAAGGTAACACGTATATGTATAAAATGAATTTCCTCTATGATCAAAGCCTCGGATTACAAGATGAAATGAACCATGAAACTTGATTACAAGTTTCTAAAATTAGCAATACAATTACACTTTCTAAATAGGGAAAGTACAAAATATGAAACATTACAGTCTCCCCTACTTTAGGAAATTTTTTCCTAAATTTATTCTAGAGGAAGACTTTTGGAAAAAAACATTTTGATTAAAACGTTCGGCTAAAATCGAAATTTGAAGTTTAAAGTCTACGCGGGGTTTATGTAAAAGAGAGTTGAAATGTTTGGAAATTGCGAAAGATAAAAAGCTTGGTTTGTAAAAGTAATTCATTTGACTAAGGCGTTTTGAGGCTTCAAACGTAAGTGAGTGCAAGAATAAGTAAGACGTGTATGTGTGTGTAGTGCAAAGTGAGTTTGAACAACTCAATTGGGAATTTTTTGTAAGGATGTGACCTACAAAAGATTTTTGTGTACGTAAGGATGTAACTTGACAAAATGTGCGGCTCGCACCATAGATTGTAGGAAAAAATTTTATTGGTTCAAATGCGTGTTAGTAAAATCACTTGTAGAAAAAATGTTTATAGTTGAGAAGCTAGGATGGCAGGTAGTTATGGTTTCAAAAAGTTTTAGCGGTAGTAGGCCGTCTAGTTGAAGTTTGCGCGTAATAAAGAACGAAAGATATCTTAAAAGTATTTTGACTAACTCGAACTGGTGAGGATGTTTGTAAAAATGGATCTAACGTTTAGGTCGATTAGATTGTAAATAAAGTTTGAATGAAATGTTAGGGAAGGGATTGAGAATATTCTTGGTATGAGAGCGAATGAACGAATTGCTAGGTGTAAGCGAGGTTAGGTATGGTATGGATGTCGAATAAACTGCGACTCATGAAGAATTGAGAGATGCTAGTGATAGTTGTAGTTGTTATAGCTAACGATTTTGAGAATGAGGCCTTGTCAAGGATAATCGAGTGCTAATCATTTTGAAGTCATCAAATTTTGTTATGAATCAAACATATTTAACAAGGTCCGAGAATCGCCGAATTTCACATGGCATGCTTTACGAAAGTTTGGTAACATGGTAGGGACACTTATATATAGGAAGTACTGGCGGCATATCCACCATGTTACGTCTGTTTCGCTATTCGGTGTCATGTTACATTTAGTGTTACAATACACAATAGAACCCACTATGGTTTTCATGCGCCTACCAATATAATCCCGTGTGCACCCGCGATTATTTTGGTTTGTGCATGCTCCGCATAATTTGTACTAGTGTATGGGTCTGGGTGAATTTTAGTACTATAAGTGAAAATGTGTGCATGATAACGTATAAAAATTAAGTATCAAAGCATGGTTGTATGTACGTATGAGTGTATCTAACGTAGATGAAACCACTCGGGTTTGCCCACTTATAGATTTCAAGTATGACTACCAAGTAGCGCGAATGTATAAGTTTTGAGCATGATTGATGACAAATATGTATAACACTAGCATGCAGTATGGAATGTATAAGTTGAAGTATAATGAAATTGAGCATGCATAAGTTACCATGAAGTTTCGAGTGCATAAAATACGAAGTGAAATGATGATATGTATAAGATTGTTATGAAATGTTGGATGTATAAATGGAAACATGTAAGGTGATATGCAAGTGTATGGTTGCTTGAGTCAAACATTGAGTTGGTTGAAATATGATAACTCGGGTTTGTCGGAACTGAAAGAACACAATCGTGAATGTTAGGTGAATATTGAGAAAAGTTTTGATTTGTGACGTAAGATGAGGTTTGTAAAAACAAATGCTGCTTTTTGGTTTAAAATTTTGTATTCGCATACGTCGTATGTTGTCCGACCTTATGAAATTTTCTTGCCCAAGCGTTTAGATTTAGAATTGTGTGTCGACGATTTTGAAAAAGGTTGTGGATAGTGTACTTGCTTGTCTTTACATTTAAAATATGGAAGGTTGTGTTTTTGAAAATTTTCGTGGAAAACTCGGGTCTTGAAAAGTGTTTTACTCAAAGGGAACTCATACGTATGTGAGAGAAAGTTTTCGTTGGTTTCTTGTTGGAATAAAAAAGTCTTTAGGATGATAGTATAAAATGAGTGTGGTTTAGTGATTGGACGAGTTATGAAAATCGAGGGTAAGAGGTTCATTAGGTCGACTAAGTTGATAGGTAGTTCATAAAGTTTTGAAAATTTGGAAAGAAACGTTTAAAGTATCATTGGGAATTTCGTGCATGTGATTTACGTAAATAAATTGTAAGGGGAGAAACACGTTTGAGTAAAATAATAAGGTTCGAAATTCATGTATAAGTGCGAAAATTGACACAAATATAAAAGGTTTGAGTATAAGTTTTGAATGAGTGTTTGTTACCAAAATAGTCGAGTTACGATTTGATCTTCCATTGAGGTGTGGACATCACTCCGATCTCAAGGACAAGATCCTTTCGAGAAATGGGTGGAGTCAAAACGTCAAGGTAAGGGAATCACTCCTATCTTGACGAGGAGACTTCCATTTTTGGGAAAACGAGTAGTGTTTGTCTTGTGGGTGACATTTTGAAATCGTATTTATAAATAGTGTATAAGGCATATGAAAAGTATAAGTATGATATGTGGGTAGTCATGGTGAAAATATTTTTGAATTTTGAAAAATTGATATAATATAATGATGGTTTAGACTAAAACTTGGATTGATCCGAAACGAAACTTTGACTAACCAAAGTGATCGAAAGTTCTTTTGAGTTTGGGAAACATGCTTTGGCCTAATAGGTAAAATACTATCGTCAAAATTTCGATTAACGGTATTTACCCTTCCGATTACTACATGTCCTTAGTCAATCGAAAGTTCGAGACTTTGGTGGATTGAAAATCGAGGAGTGGGACTAGTTATCAAGGTGCGGGTATCACTCATAACTTGAAAACATCATTCCCTAAGTGTGGTTGGTACTTACGAAACGCGGTAAGGAACTAAATCCGACTCGTTGGTAAGGGTCCACTAGAATGAGCATGGCGAAATTTCATCAAGGTAAGGATGTCCACTAGAATGAGCATGTGGGTTAAGGGTCTTTCACCAAAGTGAGGGTTTCACTCCTATTTTGGTGAAATCGTCTCGTTTATATAATACGAATGCTTTCACGTCTTCTTGTGTGTATGGTAAGTCGTTTAGGGAAGACATACGGAAATTTAAGACAAAAGATAAGGTAGAAGCAAATAGGTAGAATTCGAGTATTTGATGCATGAAATCAAGAATGATCAAGTATGGGTAATTAGACAATAGACTAGGTCAAATCATGAAATTTTTTTCCTAATTCTCTATAGTTATGGCTCTGATACCAATCTGTCACAGCCCAACCGATGGCAGAAGCTCGAGACTTCATAACACTAATATTTGCGACAAGTTTTTAAATAACGAATTTCGTTTCATTTCTAAAGAGTCAATTACATAGATTGAAATCAAATACAACAACTTGGAATAAAAGAATTACATTATAATAAGTATACAAAATTTAAATTGTGTTTCTAGGCTTCCTACTAAGTTCCATACATCATCATCACATCATCAATAACCTGCAACATGTTTTAAAAACATAGTTCAATACAAACGTATTGGCGAGTACACTAGTTTTAGTCACATGGCATAAGTATAAAAAGTATTTCTCAATACAACATAGTACTTTGGTATACAAGGTCAAACTAGCATGCATAACTAAAAGTCAAACCCAAGTGTCCACAAGAATTATATGTGTCCCTCGCCACAAAAGTAACGAGACTATTTACGAATAATAAACATCTCTCGATATCGAAGTATTAAGACCGTAAAGAATATAACTTAACAAAACCCATTCTAGTGGTGTGCTACTCTTATAGCGCTATAATTGTTAAGGTGGGCTAACAAGTAGCATGAATTCTAGCATGAACCTAAGAATAACAAAGCATGTATAACGGATTGAGTGAATAAAGCATATTTGTGTGAATCGTGCATTTTAACAAGTAAAACATGGTGCACCCAAAGTGTGTTAAAGCAAAAAGGGTCAAGTGTACTCACAAGTTTGCATAGCTTTCCGATTATCCGAGTATTGACAAGTTGGTGAAAATAGGGAAATGAAGGTATGTGAGTATTCGGAATGTTAATGGAAGATGTGGATTTGGAATGTAAAGTATGCGAAAATATGTATTCAAAAGTAATTATCTATACTTAAACACTCCTTTTTGACACTATAAGTCCCGTAGGGGATAATGTGGTTTCATGGGTCGAATTGCCCATTAGAATCGTAACAATAGGCTCAAGCCTTTGATAATATAACTTATTAACATGACAAGTAACCATGTCGATTATCATCAAGGGTTTGGTTATTTATTCATATATTTATAGTTTATATAATATAGTTCTAAGTTAGGTCCAACAAGAATAACATAGATTGTCGTATAAGTCATGCATGGAGGTAGGAGGAAAACCATCCTTTAACCTCATTGTAAGATTCACCAATACACAAATCATCACAAGGATGATTCGGATGGTCATGAATGAAAGGAAATGTACAACTAATCACTATATCAAGTAGCCAAGTAGACATTAACCCGGTGAGCCACTTCCAACATGGAAAGAGTTAACTAAGTGTCGGACGCTAGACGGGGTTAGGTTACTTTTAATCTAGCAAAATACTTGAGATAGCAATGGTAAAACATCAAGTGAGGTGGTGGAATGAAGTTAGGATAGCCATGGCTTCCAAGTATTCACACCTATACCAAAACAAAAGTCTTGCCATAAACTTCATGGCAATCTCGGATGGTTTCATCACTTGTGGGTTGCATAAACCCTAGTAAAACAAAAAAATTTTGGACCTCAAAATGGTGATGTTCCACCTTAGTTTGCCATGAAAAACTTGTGGAAACCTTCCAAGAGGTTGCCCAAATAGCTTGAAAGAAGTAATGAAGAAAAAGATGAAGAAAAGTGAGTGAAAACTCACTTGGAACACTTAGAGTTTTCTTCCTTGCTTGGAAGACTTGAGGGAATTTTGGAGTTTGAGAGAAAATTTGGTGTGTGGAAATGTTTAGGTGGTGGTGGAGGCTTGTATTTATAAGTGGGTATTAGAGTTTGGGATTTAATGAAGGTGGAAGGTGATTGGAGGAGAAAAGAGGTGGAGAAGATGAAATATGATTGGCTTAAAAAAGGTGGAATGTGATTGGCGGAGAAAGGAGGTGGAAAATCTTTTGGTTTTGTTCACTTTAAGTCCTTGCACTTTGAAACTAGATTATTTTATGGCGTTTTCTTGTATTTTAGTTTATTTTTAGTTATTCAAACTGTTTATTAAGTCTGGATTTTGCGTATAAACACGTAAGATTGATTGCCTAAATAACACAAATAGGAAAGGTAAACGTATATGTATAAAATGAATTTCCATTATGATCAAGGCCTCGGATTACAAGATGAAATGAACCATGAAACCTGATTACAAGTTCTAAAAATAGAAATACAATTACACTTTCTAAATAGGGAGAGTAGAAAATGCGAAACATTACACTTTAACACCCCATAACACTACTCACTATGATTTTCTTCTATTAATTAGTTTCTCCTCCACTCTAAAATTCTAATCCTAATATGTTTTGCCTATTTAAAGTTTCTATAAGATTAGATCTTAAATTAAATCTTTGATTATCTCTTAAAAACACAATAATCCCATTGCTCTCTTCTGATAAAGTTCTACAGAAGAAAAGTAGAGCATTATGAATAGGATAAGTCGAACATAATCTCTTATGATAATCAAGAACTCTTTAAACACAATGCTATCACTAAAGTTATTCGAGATTAAGTTTTTCCTAAGACTAATCTAATTTATGGAATAATCAGAAGAACTCCTAAGATGCATGTATTCATTTCAAATTCTAAAATACAAGGTTTAGTGGCATCCGTGAATACATCATAATATACAATACCATGACTCATAAAATAAAGGGCTCAAGCATGGAAATAGGTATATATATATATATATATATATATATATATATATATATATATTCAGTACATTATTACTAACTTTTCCACAAGTACAATTTGATGCCTTATAAATTAACTGTAACACTTTAAAGTCCCAAAGGAAAATGCGTGTGTTGATCAGCAACATACGTACAGGAAAAGAAATGTCTAAAACTGGAAAATAAGATGTCATTCACCTCATTACCACTAAAACCTAAAAGATGATACTTCTAAGGTCCATTGACAAAATACATGTAATAAATACTAAGGTTCTTAAAGGGAGAATCTCATTGCATAATTATGCCATTAGACTAGGCATAAGCAACGAGACTATCCATAGTTCAAAAGAATAGTTGGCTAAAATAGGTAGTCGCCTATTAATGATCTTTAAGTCTAATAATCCAAATATTCCAATTAACAAATGATAAGTCGACTCTAGTTCTCTACGTTTCCTTACCGGAATTCAACAAATAATTAACATGAGAGTTAGTGACAAAATTAAATGTTAAGGCTATAGGAACCATGAAAAGTTGTCTTCTAATTACGCTTTATGATACCTTACATATTCTGGAAATTAATCAGAATTTAGTATCAATATTAAAGCTATATTATGACAATGGTGAGGTTTACATAGCCAACATAAAGTCACACTTACCTTAAACTCTCATATAATTTGTTCTCAATATCTGGATAGAAACATTAATAAAGAAAACTAGATGATACCTTAAACTTTCACAACATTTGTTATCATGCAAATGAGAATTTGACAAAAGGAAAATAAGACCTATAATTTCCATCCATTGTAACCGAAATTCATAAGAAATCATGACATGGTAAATGAGGATGTTTTTTCATCAAATCTCAATTTAAATCATGATGTTAAAAGCCCTAAATCATTAATTGGCTTAAGGAATAAGTATGGGTCCACCAGAAGTTATTCATTGACATTCGTGGAACTTATTCAAAATAAAATATTCAGACACAATTCATTTATCATTTAAAGACTATCTACTTGTATTTAAATTTGTCTCATATGACCCATAGTCTTAAAGAAATCTATTCATATATATACTTAACTTGATTTCTATTAAATATGTTCCTAAGTTTCTTATAACATCTGGACATTAAGGAAATCAAGTAAAGTCTAACATATTTATTATAGGTTCCCACTTCATCAAACTTCTCTTGTAGCATTTATAGAGATATCAAAGAGTTGTGGGAGCATTAAGTGTCTTAATAATAACTTGCAAAAGTTGCAAGTGGTGGGGGAGTGAAAACTTCACAATACTTTAATTGACACCTCTTGTACAAGACAATGATCCATCTCGACACTGTTCCATCAAATCATGTCTCCTTAAAATCCAATGCTACTCTTACAAAAGTTTCATTGTTGCTTAACTGTGGGCACACTTAGATTTCTTACCTAAACTAACATAATCCTCAACAAGAGAAACTACAACGACTAACGTCATTAATTTGTTTCTCACGTAAAATTTGTTGGCCGTTAAATATTGACCTTAAGCATGCTGAGTTTCTAAAAACTTCTAAGGTCAGTGGGACCAGTAAAAGTCTTTATCATGTGCAAAAAATACAAGAGGCAGGGGGAAGAGTGTCATTAAATTTTACTCTGAATTTAACTCCGATTACACCTCTTGTACACCAACTGCATCAACTCTTACACACTTAGTATCTTGAAAATGATAGCAATCTAACCAAGAGCTAATCCACCGCAAAACCGAAACTTCTATTAAACCCAATAATCAACTCCGGAGGTCATTTAGGTTTAAAAACCTACTAACTTTGATGATTACATAACCTCCCTACTGAAGTTGAAATGCATTTTGGAATATTTTATTGATCCTATCTCTTCTAATGAAGCCATTAACGTCAATCAATCTTTTGAATAGAATAAAACTGTTTTCTAGTAAAACTGATTTTATGTGTTCGAATAATTTTTGGGATTTGAATGAATTACCTAAGAGGGTTCATAACCAAATCAAATCCTAATATAAACGTTAAGACCCAACGAAGCATGATTGAGTGTCAAAGGTTATACTCAGGAAGAGATAAATTATCAAAGAATCTTTATCACCTACATCACAAAAGATTTCTTTTGGGATCATCACTGTTCTCGTATATAATAGTTTTGAGCTTTGTTAACACAAACTTTGATATAATAGATCTCAGAGATATCTCTTACATGATAGATATCATAACATGCTGAGATAGACCCAGTGAGGCATTACTTTCGTTCCATAAGTAACAAACAATATTGCTCCCCTTTAGATAATAATAGGATAAATGAGATTATTTACTTATGCTTCATTAATTAGAAGCCTTATGTAGACTCAAGTCTATTCTCGTTTAGATATTACTCATATTGCAACACACTAGATATGTCTAGACTAATGTGAAGCATCTTATGAAGTATTAAAATATCTATAATGGAAACAAAGAGACGCTAATTTTAAAGAAGAAGTGAGAACTCAAACCGGTTGATTACTCTAACTTGTAATTTTAAAGATGACAAAAATGTCTTATTAAGAGAGCTCATAAAAGAGACGGGTTTTAATTGATGACCGTGTACAACTGCATATCGTACTATGAATGACTAACTATTAATTAATTTTCCTCATCAGTTTGATTTTGTATGTATCTAACATATGTTCTACCGGTGTAATGACATATAGACAACTATAAATACAAATCAAACGCTAAAGAGCTTACTTGAATATTTTGATCATAACTTTTTGGTTTTAAATTGAGGCTGTAGTATGACTAATGGGGGTCCTTGAAGGACCGTGATCAGGCGGTTCTAGACGGAAGTTAGTGGATAAACATAAACCGATTCGGTAGAATGTTATTACAGAAAGGAGTAGAAACAGAATGCAACGGAAGTCTTCATTCATACCGAAAGAGTATACATCTTTATAAGTCCAGCTACCGGAGTTCCTGGAGAGAATCCGGCAGCACCTCCCCGTAGGGATGCCAAAAACTTAAATGACAAAATGAACAACACACCTATATATAGGGAGACAAGTTCGCTGGAGTGGAGCCGAACTTGACATCAACATGCACTTCTTAAGCGAACTTGGCCTTTTATAGTCAAGTTCGGGCAAACTTGACTAAAGGCACATCAAGTTCGAGCGAACTTGACCAATACAGGTCAAGTTCGGGCGAACTTGTTCCCTTTTACACTATAATCTCCGTATTTCAGTCGTGTGTTCGATTCTAACCTATACAATATTCAACACATCTCAATCCAGCCTATTCGACAAGTGACGAACACAAAATGCATCAACAGATTCCCCCTTGTTCGTTACTGTCGAAGCTTGATCTTGAACTCCAAAACTTTGAGCTGTGTTTGAATATTCTCTGCAACTTCAATCACGGTGTCTGCCGATGTCGTCGAGAAGCGTCAACAGATTCCCCCTTAATTGATGATCCGGGTTTGCATTAACAACTTTCAAAACCGCTGAAATCTCCAGTTCGGATCTTTGGTTGCGTGGTTTCCACCTCCTCTGATTTACTTGACCGACAAATTTTCTCGAATAACCATCAACTCGAAGCTAATCAACGCAGCAGCTTCTCCATTTCGATGATAACCGCATCCGAGTTCAGTTTTTGAATAAGCGTTGAGCATCGAGAGTTTATTCCGCACACTCCTAAAGTATCAAAAACTCAACCGAAATTGATAGAAACTTCAAATCACCGCATCGGAAAACTTCAAATCAACGAATACCCTCGAAAATCTGAAAAGCCGATTTCCGTAATAGCAGTTAAGCACCCTTCAGAAAGATTTGATTAGCAAATCGGTAATCTGCTCAATCAACAAATCTTCATCGGAAACAGATAATCTGGTAATGCATCGAATCTAAGAAACATACGTCCGTGACCAAAATCACATTCTTCCTCTTCAGTCATAATGCCAGATATATAGCTATCTCCGGTAGACCAGCGCCACTTAATCACCAAACATCATCATCCAATGGCGGTTAGTCCAAAGAGAAGAATGATTCATCTTCTTGAAGACTAAAAATAATGGCCACCAAAGGCTATCATTAGTTAGTGTATCTGGGATAACTTCAGATCTCCTTGGTAATTTTGAAACCATCCGTCTTCAGAGCTAGTCATTAATCCTAAGATCATCACAGAACGTTTTAAACGTCCTCAGTTCCTTCATCGGTACTAACGACTACTAATCCAGCTAACTGTTCCTTAACCGGAGATCAGGACTCTAACCCTTAAGCATCAATCTGTATTATGATCTGATAAATCGGAACTTCCTATGATCACAAAATATCAATGAATCTCAATTCTATGCATTTCCCGAAAATCTGCAATCGGTAACTACCCGGATACTGTTGCAGTAGTCACAAATTTCAAAAATGCCGGAATCTTCAAATACTGAAAAATTTTCATTCCCCCTCATTTTTGCAAATTTTGACCATACTGAAATTCCCCCTCAAATCCGGAATTTTCAGTTTTCAGAAAATGCGGAATTTAACTTTAGGCCCATCGGTAGCCTTCAACTCTAATGATCACCAAATTGCTTTGGAATCAATGAATACCTCTCATCTTCAACCATCTCTAACCTCATCATCTCAGCCTATCTCTAAGGCCTCTGACGGTGTCCCCGAACAGTCAGTATCGGACGTTAAAATTTCGAAAAAATTTCTATCACCAAATTTTTTCTAGACACCCGTCTCATCAAACCGAACAATAAATTTTTGCAATGCCTTTTTTTAGGCTCCTTGACAAGTTCGGACGAACTTGTATATGCTAGTGAGACAAGTTCGGGCGAACTTAGTCAAATTGTGACAAGTTCGGGCGAACTTGGTTGGCCACCACCAAGTTTGGGCGAACTTGATGAAATAGACAAGTCGGGCGAACTTGTGCTTAATTTCAATGACAATTAGTCAAGTTCGGGCAAACTTGATGAAAATTCATGAAAAACTTTGTCAAGTTAGGGCGAACTTGATGAAAAGTCTTGAAAAACCTTGTTAAGTTCGGGCGAACTTGACCTCGACAGGTCAAGTTCGGGCGAACTTCGTCTCCCAAATCATCCATTTTTCACATTTTTCGATCCAAAATCCTTATTTTTCGAATTTCGAGATGATTTCACCATAGATCTGGTCGAAATTGGTTTTCTAACAAGCCTATCCGTTCAATTTTACTTTTCATATGTGGATTGTATGGTTATTTGATGATTTACGTCTAAAACCCCTCCTAATGTCCATAAATGTCCAAATTCATGAGCGTAGGTGATAACCGTAGCTCTAATACCAATTGAAGGACCGTGATCAGGCGGTTCTAGATGGAAGTTAGTGGATAAACGTAAACCGATTCGGTAGAATGTTATTACAGAAAGGAGTAGAAACAGAATGCAGCGGAAGTCTTCATTCATACCGAAAGAGTATACATCTTTATAAGTCCAGCTGCCGGAGTTCCTGGAGAGAATCCGGCAGCACCTCCCCGTAGGGATGCCAAAAACTTAAATGACAAAATGAACAACACACCTATATATAGGGAGACAAGTTCGCTGGAGTGGAGGTATGTTTGGGCGAACTTGACTATGTCAAGTTCGGCCGAACTTGACATCAACATGCACTTCTCAAGCGAACTTGGCCTTTTATAGTCAAGTTCGGGCGAACTTGACTAAAGGCACAACAAGTTCGAGCGAACTTGACCAATACAGGTCAAGTTCGGGCGAACTTGTTCCCTTTTACACTATAATCTCGTATTTCGGTCGTGTGTTCGATTTTAATCTATACAATATTCAACACACTCTCAATCTAGCCTATTCGACAAGTGACGAACACAAAATGCATCAACAGTCCTGAGTCGAATGATGATTCAACGGATGTATTTCTCTGCTACGGTTCTTGGTTTAAAGCTAAAATGAGTATTACTTCTGATCAGAATTATCTAATGCTCATGATAAATTATTACTCGGCTAAGTGGGAGAATGTAAGATTAAATATAATTATTATGTTATATTTAATTGTGTAGCAATTATAATCATTTATATTATTTGGATCAAAATATATTAAACCTGTAATATAATTAGTTGGTAATTGTTGATGGGCCGATTTACCCTAATTAACTAACTGGGTTTCCCCTTGGGTGTATATAAGGAGATTACTAGAAAGGAGTTAGGGTTAGACAATCATAACATCAACACCCAAAATCGCCCCTCCTCTCTCTCTCTATTACTACGAGTTCTTCAACCCTAAAGAACTCGGTACTACTATCAAGAAGATACATCCTAAAGGGAAACCATATCAAGCTGACAACTATGTCGAACTTCATGACTGCGTATCTGATTGGATTCTCCGTTGGCCTGTTTGATGTATCACGTATTATTTACATGTTTTCTATTATGTTTAATCAAAACTGACCAACATTGGTCATTGAATTTATGTGTCATGAAATATTTCACTATGATGAAACAATATTAAAACTTACATGATCTAAAATTTAGAAATATATATACATGTGTGTAATTTGATTGAAACAATACTAAAATTTGTTAATTTCATAATTTTCCACCTTAATCTTGTAATACTTTTTTTTCTTAAATTATGTTTTAAAGTATTATAATCTTCGTATTAAGATGTTATTTTCTTAAAATATGATTTATGCTAATGTAAAGAGATACATGAAATGATATATACTGAAAATGTAGGCTTCACTCACATACTAATCAGCGTATTTTTTACTAATATTTATTTTTAAAATTTTTATTAATACGATTTGTTTTAAGTATTATAAAACTCAGACTATAATCGATATGAATTTTAATACAAACCGAGTTACGAATAGTAATGTTGTTAGGATCTAAGTTTGAAATTACTTGCAGTTTTTGTTTCAGAGAATGGAAAATGGATTGAATTATAAACGAGATGCAGTGGAATTAATGAAAAACTTTTACTACAAGCAATTAGTCGTTTGTTTTCATCACCATCATGCTTTCAAGTTGATAAACTTTGCATGTGATTCACAAACTCCCCCCCCCCCTAGCCAATTACAATTGTTTGATAGTAAGAAATGAAGAAGATAAAGTGCAAAATGATCTTTTTCAGGAAGACAAAGTTAACTGTTACAACGATCACCTATTTATACTAACTATCTAACCACTGAGCATCTTTTGTGACGTCATGGTTGATAGTGACAGCTAACAAAATGTAACTAACTAAAACACTGCTCTAATACTAATATCAGTGCATAGCACTGTTACATTGAATAAGATAAAAACTATGCTAAGCTCTGATCTCTATCCTCTGATCTTGATTCTTCTATCAGACCTTTGCTTCTTGAGCTATCAGATTATAGGAACAGATGCTTAGGGAAAGCAGTGAAAAGGTAGATCAGTGGTTTGTAACCACTGATAGTTGAACCAAAGCTCGGATAGTGTATTTGGCTTTGATATCATATGTTCCTTTGTTAGGGTTCGATTCCAACAATCTCCCCCTGGAACAGATGATGCCTAAAGACTTGTTTATTCTTGGTTATTTTCCTCAATAGAAGCTCCCTGATTTGGCCTTTAAACTGGAATTCAATATTCAGAGAGACTCCATCATCATCCTTTTCGAGTGTCAGATCCAGAAGATCATGAAGGTCTTCTGCATTTAGCTCATATGCAACCTCCATGCTCATCTCGCCAGCATCACCATTAGACTTGAGCAATGTCAATTCGTGGGAGCCTTTTTCGACTTTCCACTTTAGAATTTTTGGGTCTTCTGGTTTTCTAGGATGACGTTTATTGATTGAGGTTTGGAGAGCTTTTTGTTGAACTATCTTTGTCAATTGAGCTCTGAGCTTATCACTAGCTTCATCTGTATGATAGTTAACCATGTTTTGAATTCCCTCCTTGATGTGTTCGAACACTCTCTTGTCTTCTTCATCTACTTTTTCTTGCCTTTTTAACTGATTTAAGGCAAGGATGAAGAGGGCTGATGATGAGATAGGCTTTTTGGAGTGATGAGCTTTTTGAACATCATCTGATGGAGGATAGATTGGTTTAGGAGGCATGCTTGGATCTTTCTTCCTCCTCTCTTCTAACATCTTGTAGGTGTCAATTACCCTGGCTTCTCCCCACCTTATCACTTGGTTCCTTGAACCATAGTGATTTTGTATCAACTCTTCCTTCATTCTCTTAAGCTTCAAAGCTTTGTCAGACATATCTCTCTTATGTTGTTCCCAGTTTGGAGGAGTTGGCTTTTTGAGAGGATCCTTTAACATTTCTTGCATTCTTTTAATCTCTTCTCTCAACTCATCTATACCAATCCTTAAACTGTGCCTTTGTTGATTTGTATTGCTTGTTCTTCATGATGTGCTCAATGAGTTCATTTTTAAGGAACTGATCTTCCCTTTCTGACAGCTTGTTACTCAGATTTTTGACAAAATTTTGCAATGTTCTGGCTTTACTGAGCTGAGAAGACATGATGGTCTGTATCTCTCTATCACTTTTACCAGCGGATTCTCTTTTTGCCATATCCTCTACTTTTTTCAATTTGAGTTCAAGATACTCATCTATATTTGCAGGTCTTGGATAGCATCATGGGATAATATGATTCTTTTATTAGGGTTTTCTTCAGAGTAGAAGCTTAGAATCTCTGCCTTGACTGCTGGTAAATCAAGAGGATATAACTTTGCTGCAGGAACAACTTTAAAGGGATCAGTGGTTTGAGTTGTGGATGATGGAAGCATTGATGTGGAGGTCAGTGGTTGTGATGATAGAGGAGTAGGAGCAGGAAAGATCTCTTCTTCATTCACAATTTTAGTTGTCTTTCTCATTTTAAATTGAACTTCGGGTGATGATGGATGAGTTGATGTTGGTAGAGATTTGGTGGATGTTGTGACATCTGAGCCTTGTCAAGCATCAAACAATACTAAACAATTCCGAATCTAATGAAATCTTGCATTTCATTCCGGAAGTTGTATAATTACATGTGACTTTCACACAATTAAGTTTGTGCACAATTTTGATTCCTCAAAGCTTCTATGGAAGTTATACGTAAGCTATTACGCAAAACGTAACTAGTTTAACACGACGTACACTCCGGAACAATGACACAAGCTAAACATACCTGAAATATCCTTTACATAACTTAGAAATAAGTTTCGTGGGCTTTGGTATGGCAAAAACATGCTTTTGTAACTTGAGGGGTATTTTGCAAATTCTACGAAACTATGCCTTTTCGCGTATTTCGCTATCCGGAACATGTACGGACTTCCAAAAATTTTTGTAATCATTAAAATACTATATTTTAGCGATTGGAATACAAAAATATCATTCGTTACGCATTTACGGTCATTTGCTCGTTCGTTACGCTTTTCGTCGTAATTAACCGAAAACCGCAACCGTACGACTAACGAACCGACCTCTGGAACATTTTTGGACACATTTCAAGTTCACTATACTTTATTGTCCTTATGAAGCCTAAAAATGAGGTTAACGGCTGTTAAAAGTGTCAAAATGCGTCAAAAACAAGTTCAGTGGCCATTTCTACCATTTTTGAAACGTTTCTGGCAGCTAGGGATCTTACAGACCGTAAGACCAAAGCCCGTACGGTCCGTAAAGGACCCCCAACTCACCAGAAACTTGGCAGCAGCTGGATTAATGCCTCATTGACTCATCAAACGAGTCGCCACCCTATCTTCTGCATTTGACATGTATTTGGACACTAATCCATCTTCATGGTGACTCATGTGTAAGCATCCTATAACTCCAAGAAATGTATAAATACCCATGTTCTTCATACATGAAAAGTTTTAGTCACTCACTTTCTGCTACCAACTGAAGTTGCAACACCTTTGGTGACCAATCTCTGAGTTCTTGGCATTCCTATAGTGTTTGTAAGTACTCTCAATCATGCTTTGTTTAATTCTTGTAGTTTAATTGGATTAAAAGCCAAACAGTTTGACTTTTGTTTGACTTCCAGAATTGATCATGAATTGATCAACATAAAATCCAATTGAATCTTTCAATATGATGGTAATCAAGATGGTTCTGGTCCCTAATGATCATACCTACTGATTTCCATCTTTTCAAGTCTTAATGACGAGTCAAAGTTTTGGTCAAAATGCGATAAATGCGCATTTCATGCCGAAACTAATTTCGGGTGTCAAAACAGTTTGTTTTGGTACCAAAACTCTTTCATAAACTTAATTAAACATGTCAAGACATGTCTAAATCGTCACTCTCATTTTAGTGCTTGTTTAGAATCGTAAGTTGAACGGTTTGACCACCGCTTTGACTTTCGGATCTGACCCATTTCGTTGATCTTCGGACCCGACCAAATACATATTTGTGACCATTATTATAAAGGGAATAACCTCTGAGGTTATACCTTATGGTCATGTCATTTGGTTAGTGTTGTGATAATTAGCTGTTATGTTCTTCAATAATGACCAAAATGCCCTTTTCGCAAATAAATCAACTTTAATCATATGTAACATAAAATTTGACATCCATTATGATCAAATAACTTTTCAACATGTTTAAGCATTAAGACTTATCATAACACATATCTAACCATCCGAATGTGTAGTTACGCAAATGACGCGTTAAAGTGGCTTAAAGTACCTTAACGGGTCATAACGGGTCAAAAGCACATAAAAATCTTCCAACTCAGAATGTTCACTTATTAAACCATGTCATATGAGTTCCAATACTCATTTGTTTTATAAGGTATCATTCTATCCAAATCCTCCGATTTCAAGTTTCGATATTTACGTTGTTATCCATTTTTAGGACATACACTTGATTCCTTGATCTTTGGACTTTGATCATACACTCGTACAAGGCTTATCCGCAAATCCTAGGCGAGTAAATCACTCCCATCTTTTATGTTTTAAAAATGTTATGGGGTGATTCATATGTGCGAATTGTTTTCTAGTTTTCAAAGTACAAATACTATGGTTTATATAACAATATGGTTTCAATAATGTGATACAACTTGTTGGTGTGGTATCCAAGATACGAATGAAATTCATTAACATTTATGCCGCCCAGTAGTAAGTTATGGTACCATAGGATTGACAATCCCATTACTAGCTATTCACTGGATTTGGTGGGTAGTTTGGGAACGATAAAAACTGTTTTGACTAACAAATCATTCGTTGATTTGTTAGTCTTGTTAAAGAGATCTTTTAGGATCTATTAAAGATACCCTTGGGGTATAGACGAGTCACACAGGTTTGAATGTATTCATTAAAGAACGACCAAAAGTTTTCACAATTAAAACAAGAACAATTGTATGATGTTTTATAACAAGGAACGTGAACTATTGGTTTATAACAAGGAACAATGAACGATGAACAAATGGTTTATAACAAGGAACGATGAGTTTATAACAATTGGTTTATGATACGAATGATTGGACAATGTTTTGAACAATGATATACAATGGTTTTCAATTAAAGATATAAACCATACAAATTTTCTTTCAAGACAATTTACTACTCGAGTTTACAAAACAAATGATTTTAGTTAAGATTCATGGCTACAAGATTTTTTTTACTTATATCAACTTGTAAAGTTGGTATGATATATTGCAATATCAAACACTTTTAATTTCAAGATTTATGCTCGTCGACTCTCGAAGTTGGACGAGGTATTGCAATATGGATATAAAGCCATGAATTTAACACTCATAAAACCTATGTATTCGCCAGCATTTTTATGCTGACTGTATTTTCACATATGTTTCAGGTATAGTTGCATGACAATTGTTGCTGCATACTTCACGTAGGAATGGACGCTGACTCTAGTGCCTTAAAACAAGAAAGACAATTAAAATGTTTGATTGGTTGTTATAAATTCCAAAGACAATGTAATTTGATAATCATTCAATAAATCATAACAATAATTACCATGTGTTGTTGAAATAATCTGTTAACGTGACTCCCTAAGTGTTTCCGCCGCATGTTTTTTTACGCGGTTTGGGGTGTTACTGGTTGGTATCAGAGCACTGATTATAGGGAATTAGGTTATTACTAATGCTTTGACCTAGTCTATAACCTTCCTAGGACCCCAACGCAAGTTTACTTGTGTTTAGATTCTTAAAACATTTCCATCACTTATCCTTAGGTGATTACCAAAAACAAAGCATATCACATCTTTTGAAAGTCAAAATTTTTCTAAACTTCACAAGAAATCATTTATCCTTAGATGATTTGTTCTTGGGCTTATTGCCTTCAAAATTTTCAAACTCTCGTCAAAGTTTGGGATTTAATAATGTGAACACATGCAATCTGGAAGGGTGGGTGCCTGTACCCGAGTTTTCTGTCTAACGCTAGAGTGTTCGTACAAATCCACTTAATCGGACCAGTCACTCTTACCTGGGAACTCTTGGGGTGAGTGTCCACTTATAGGCTAAAGCATGTTTTCGCGATACATTATAAGAACCATTTACTTTGATTAGTCACCGCGCATCATTTGTGTGTTTTGAGAAACAAACAAATGACCACCATCCTTATGTTTCGTCGATATTTTGATGCCTCTATTGATTTTCAACCGAATGTCAATCTCATATATCTTCTTTCATGTTTCTTTTCTAGAATTCCTCCTCGATGTGATACAACTCAAAATGCTGAAATGGTTGCACTTATCGCTCAGCAAATGGCTGCAATCCTCCCAAACCTAGTGACTCAATTGAATCAAGCGAACAACAATAACAACAATGCACCAGCTTCGTGCAACTACAAACAATTCTGCTCGCCTAAACCATTTCAGTTCATTGGGTCTGAGGGAGCTACGGGACTTCTTCAATGGTTTGAGAGTCTCGAAAGCACGTTCCGTTTTGTTCAATGTCCAGATGAGCGAAAAGTTGAATTCGCGTCGAGTGTATTCAAGAAAAGGGTTCTTACGTGGTGGAATGGTATAATGAGAGATAGGGGTGCCGATGTGGCATTGGCACAAACTTGGGGAGAGCTTCAAGCTTTGATGATGAAGGAATTATGTCCTCGCCGCGAGAAGAGGGCGCTCGAGAACGAATTCCATGATTTTAAGCAAGATAGTGGCAAGCATCGCGCTTATACTGACCGGTACGAGGAGCTAAGTTTGTTATCTCCGACCATGGTTACGCCTTTGGATAAGGCAATTGAAAAGTACATTGATGGCCTCCCTGATCCGATTTAGGACATAGTCACTGATAGCAACCCCGCTACAGTTAGACTGGCTATTGAACTATCTGCTACCCTGACTAAATCTCAAATCAAGAAGGTAAACTATTTCGTAAAGGTGACATGAAACCATCGGATGAGACTGCTCAGGAAAAATCAAAAGAAAACAAGACTGAATCCTCTAAGAAGTCAAAGAAGCGTGAGGCTTCACAAAATTTCGCTGTAGTTGCTAAGAACAATCAAGCTGCCCCCAATCAACCAACACAACCCCTTGCGAGGAAACCTTATGTTGGTACAACACCTATATGCAACAGGTGCAACGCTCATCACCAGGCTCACCTACAGTATCGTCAATGCATTTTGTGTGGGCGACTTGGTCATTTAGCAAACGTCTGTCGATCAGCTCGAGCTAACTTTCCACCAGGTTCTTGCTACAACTGCGGCGAGATGGGTCAGTTTAGAAACAACTGCCCGAGAATTGGTAATGCAAATCCTGCACGTGGATGAGCATTTCACATATATTAACAAGACTCGAGCCAACAACGATACAACTATGAACAATTAAGTTTTTATGTGTTTCTCATTTTGTTACCAAGACTTCGAAAAACACTTTGATTGTCTATTAATAAATATGGTTGTTTCCATTTTATTTACAAATGTGAATTCATATATGTGTGTTATACTCCTACAATACCAATACCAAGGAAATGTTTCCGTACAAATCAAACTACTCTCGTGGTTTCTCTTATTTTATGATCGCTCGCGATCTCCATAAAAATCCTATGTACTCATTTCTCTTATGAAACAAAGTACAAGGTACACGTTATAACATCTAACAAGATACTCAAAGTACTGCTTTAAAAATCCTTGCTTGGATACCTAAGGGTACTTTTCATAAGTCCTTAATTGGTCTTATGCAATATGTTTATGAACATTTCGACATTTTCCCGTTTTCATTATACCATACATAGTAAATGATTTCAAAGATATCTTATATGATTTCAAAAGACATTTCACATGGTTTTCAAATATTCTAACATAGAATATTTACCAAATATACATAGTGCATGATTTCATACATATTTTCAAAACCTTACACCTTAAATCAAAGACTTTTCACATGTTTTCAAAACATTTTAATATGGTATATTTACCTAATATAGCTAGTGCATAATTTCAAAAACATTATATATATGATTTCCAAAATCATTGAACATATTTTCTAAGACTCCATGCATGATTTTCAACGACACTTTGCTTCGTATGTTGACCTAGCCTATTTAGTACACGATTACAAGGACATCTATACAAGGTATATTGACTTAGTATACCAACACACAATTTTCAAAGACATTTTGCTCCGTATATTGACCAAACATACTTAGTGCGTGGTTTTCAAAACATTTTCGCCGCACAAATCCTTATAGGATCTTCCTATCTTCATAGTTAGATTCTTGTGGATGTTTAAAGTGCAAATCGAATTCCTTAATTAGATTCTTTGTGTACTTTAATGCAAGACAATGTGACAAGACGATGTGACTAAACCAAATCCTTAAAGTATCTATCTACCTTCATACTTAGATTCTTGTCGGATGTTTAAAGTACTAATTGAACTCCTTGATTGGATTCCTGGTGTACTTCATATACATATGTACAAATTGATGGCAAGATAATAACAAGTTGATGACCAAAATGACGATTATGTGATTATGTGTTTACGTGTTAAGTTAATTCAAATGTTTGCTATCCAAATCCTTGTAGAATCTTCCATACCTTCATATGATAGATTCATAGAAAGATATCCAAAAGTACTATCTTAAATCCCTAAATGGGCTATGCTATGCAAATAGTGCCTTATTCAAGACCCATTGATTCAATAAAGGACATTTCAGGGCTAGTTAAAGAGACCTTTCAGGGCTAGTTAAAGAGGTCTTTCAGGGCCTAGTTAAAAAGTCTTTCAGGGCTTAGTTAAAGAGGTCTTTCAAGGCCTAGTTAAAGAAGTCTTTCAGGGCTTAGTTAAAGAGGTCTTTCAGGGCCTAGTTAAAGAAGTCTTTCAGGGCTTAGTTAAAGAGGTCTTTCCGGCCTAGTTAAAGAGAGTCGTTCAATTAGTTAAAGAGTCTTGTAGGTCTAGTTAAAGAGATTGTCGTCAATCTAGTTAAAGAGATTCATGTGTTGATCTAGTTAAAGAGATTGTTCGTCAATCTAGTTAAAGAGTTCATTTTAATGATCTTGCTAGTTGAAGAGACTCTTTGGTGGTCTATTTAAAGAGATCATGCGTTGATCTAATTAAAGAGATCCCGATGTGGTCTAGACAAGTCATTCCATGTTTACTCATATGATTTTTCCCCTACACATCACAAAATAAACTATGCGGACTGTGAAATGAATTGAGTAATTATGGATGCATAGATAATTATAAAATTCCCTTGCATAGAAAACCATAGCAAGTTTTGTCATGTGTAAGAACCTATAGTGATAAAAATAACGAGACGGGGAAAATGTAATAAGGACATGGTGGATACATAGTTGGTACTTCCTATATATAATTGTTCCTTATTACATTGCATGCGTGGCGTTATTTAAGTTACTAGAAGTTCTGGACCTTGACCAATATGGTTTTATCATACACTCTCTGACTCCAATTTCGAGCACACAAAAGTTTCCTATACTAGTCTTCACGGGAAACCTTTATAAACAATCTTCCGTTCATTATTCAAAATCCGACTCTTTTTCTTTCAAGTTCACGCTCTTTTTATGGTATATTGTGATAAAAAGATACCACTTTGACATTTACAAGAATCTTTTCGGAGGCTCAGTACAATCAAATGTGCCATGCACCTACCTATTGGAATGAGGTTAAGATTTTCGAATCTCAACTCATCACCATGGACAACAAACGAGTACAATAAACAAAGTTTGCTGGAATCCAAACATTTTCTAGAGATGTTCTCCGGGAACGAAGGATCACATGATAGCGATACCCGCAATTGTGTTTTTACAAGTTTTCCCTAAGTTAAATTTCGGGACATTTCCTAAAGTAGGGGAGACAGTGACATCTGAGCCTTGTCAAGCATCAAACAATACCAAACAATTCTGAATCTAATGAAATCTTGCATTTCATTCCCGGAAGTTGTATAATTACATGTGACTTTCACACAATTAAGTCCGTGCCCAATTTCCATTCCTCAAAGCTTCTATGGAAGTAATACGTAAGCTATTACGCAAAACGTAACCAGTTTAACGCGACGTACACTCTGGAACAATGACACAAGCTAAACATACCCTAAATATCCTTTACATAACTTAGAAATGAGTTTCAAGGGCTTTGGTATGGCAAACACATGCTTTTGTAACTTCAGGGGCTATTTTGCAAATTCTGCGAAACTACGCCTTTTCGCGTATTTCGCTATCCGGAACATGTACGGACATCCAAAAATTTTTGTAATCATAGTCTATGCCTTCTTCCTGTCTATAGCCTTGAACCACGAGCCTTGCTTTGTTCTTGAAACAATACCCCTTTCATCTGTTTTGTTCTTGAAGACCCACTTTTTGCCAATAGGACTGCAATCTTTTGGCAATGGTACAAGTTCCCATACTTCTTGTCTTCTGAATTGTAGGAGATCTTCTTGCATGGCCTCTACCCAACTATTGTCTTTTAGTGCCTCTTGGTACTTGACAGGTTGTGTGAGTGATAGAAAACCAGCAAAAATACAAATGTTTTGGGATTGGCTTATAGTGAGCACTCCCTCATTGATGTTGCCAATAACTTGATCCACAGGATGGCTTTTGAGGAAAGTCAAATTACCTTGATATGGGACAATGGCATTCTGAGGTGAAGCTTGCAAATGTGTATCATCTGAGCTATCCTCTGTTGGTGCATTTGATGGTCCAGCCTCTGATTGGAATGGTGGTGGAGGAATTGGTGGAATGGATGTGAAAGTGGGTTGAGTTTTGTCCATTTGTTGTGGACTTTTATCAACAGATGTTTGGTTTTGAGAGCTGGCAGAGGTTTGAGTATTAACCACTGTTGACCTGACAGATCTTTCACCATTGCTACTAACATCTGCTCCTCTGCCTGAAGGATAGATTTTGAAATTTGGAAGAATGCAATCATATCCTTGCTCTTGACTTGATGACTGTGGAGTACCTGCATGGTTAGTCTTGACAGACACATCTTCAAATGTAAATTTAGATAGATCAAACAGTTCAGCAGGATTTGCTGGGATTTTCAAAGATGAAAGTTCATTGAACTTTACATTTAGAGTTTCTTCAACACACTTGGTCCTAGAGTTAAAAACTCTGTAGGCTTTGGCAGTGGTTGAGTATCCCAGAAAATAACCAAAATCAACTTTGGCTGCAAACTTGGATATTGAATCCTTTAAGTTTAAATGAAGCATGGGCAGCCAAAGACTTTAAAATAAGAGATCAAAGGTTTGATTTTTAAAGCAATTCATAAGCAGTCTTTTGATGCCTGGGATTTATCAAAACTCTATTCTGAACATAGCAAGCAGTGTTTACAGCCTCTGCCCAAAAACACAAGGGTAAACAAGAATCTGCTAGCATAGTTCTTGCTGATTCAATCAAAGTTCTGTTTTTCCTTTCAACAACCCCATTTTTTTCTGGAGTTCTAGGGACGCTATATTGCCTAACAATCCCTTTTGACTCACAGAAGGCATCCAACTCTTTGTTCCTAAACTCTGTCCCATTGTCACTCCTAAAGATTTTTACAGGAAGATCAAATTGCTTTTCAACTTGTTTAACAAAGTTTTGCAAAATGTTTGATGTTTCATCCTTAGAGTGTAAAAAGAAAGTCCATGTGAACCTGGAAAAATCATCAACTATCACCAGGCAATACCTTTTATGTTTTAAGCTCATGATTTTCACAGGTCCAAACAAGTCCATATGAAGTAACTGTAAGCACTGACTTGTTTTGGATTCTTTAATTGACTTGTAAGAACTTTTATGTTGTTTACCTTTTAAACAGGAAACACAATGTTCTTCACAAGTAAATTGTTTGTGTGGCAAACCTCTGACAAGACTTTGTTTTAAGAGAGTGGAGATAGTTTTTAGATTTGTGTGACCTAGTCTTTTATGTCATAGTTCTGTTTCTTTGCTTGAAGCAACTGAGAACAAACAAGCATTTGACATAGGATTATCTTTTACCATGTCAACCACATACACATTTCCTACCCTATTAGCAGTAAGTTGTGCTTTGCTCTATGCAATTATTTGATTAATCTTTTTGACAACCTCTGGGCCAACTATCTAACAAGTTTCCTTAGTTAAGAAGGATCCATAACCCTTATCACTCATTTGTGAGACACTCAGAAGATTGAATTTTAGATTATCAATGAGATTCACATTTTCAAACTTGACTTTTCCAGCTGAGACACATCCTGACCCCAACACCTTCCCTTTTGAATTATTTCCAAAGGATATATCACCCCCTCCATCAGCTTTAAAATTTCTGAGCAGGACTTTTCATCCTGTCATGTGCCTGGAGCCTCCATTATCTACATACCAAAGACTGTCAAGGCAAGTAGAAGCCCCCTGCACATGTTTTTGAAATAATTAGTTCAGGTGAGTTTCCAAAGCCATAATGGCTTTGGATGGGGTGTCAGATGATCCAGACTCAAGTTCAGATGACTGAGCAGTGGTTAGATCAGGTTTTTGTAACCACTGCTTGGAACCAATGGCTATCAACTGTTGGTAACCATGAGGATGCCTATTTACCCTTGGCTTAGAAGGCTTTTTATAAGTCTCATAAACCATAGGCACCTTTTGATATTTAGGCTGGCTTTTACCTCTTGGAAACTTGTTTGATAGAGGTGCATCTGTCACTTGAATTTCTCTGTGAACAGTGGTTTGCTTTAAAGCTTTTGTGACAGATGTTTCAATTGGCTCAAAATTCTGTTTAGTTTTGTTTTCAGGAAAGCTTGAACTTTCTCTTTCAAGAGCTTTTGCTCTAATCTCTTTTACCTTTTGATGATAGATTTTGAGATAGGCACACTCTTGGGTCATGTGATTTGTTTTGTTGCAAATGGTGCATCTAGGAGAGTTGGATATAACACAAGTTTTGTTTATATCATAGGCTTTTAAAAGAAAACAATTTGCAGCCACATGCTTTCTCTTTTCACAAAACAAGTATTTAACCTTTTCTTTCTTTTTCCTATCAGACTTTTTGAGACCAGTGATTGTAACCTCTGCTGGCAAGTCTTTGATGGGATCACCAATGCTTTTGGTGCTTTTATACCATCAGTGGTTGAAAAGTCCACTGGCTTGAAATTTTCTAAAATATCACATTCATCTGACCAGGTTAGCTTAAACTGATATTTTTCAATTTCTTTTTCTTTTGCTGAAACCTCTGGTTTTTCAAGAGTGATTTTGTTTCCATTTTTATCTGTGATCTTAATTTCTTCACCAACCAAGTTTGTTGGGACTATTTCAACCAGCTCAGAATAAATTTTTGCAACATTATCACAAGTCTGGTTATAATCTCTAAAGCATATTCCAAACTTTATGTTGCTCTTGATTTGAGCATCAAGGATAAGCTCATAACCTTTACAAGACTCTACCCATTTTTCACAAGTGATTTGGGTAGTTTCAAGCTCCTGTTTGCAAACCTGGTATTTTTCTACCATGGTTTGGAGTTGGTCTTTGGTTATGCTTGATTCATGCCTCAGGCTACTCATTTCAGAATCTTTTTCACTTAACTTTGTTTTTAACTCTTTAACAAATTTTTCAAAATTCAGTTCATCTTCTAAAATTTTGTTTCTCAGGTTTTCATTCACATGTTTTATGTTTGCAAAAGCAATAATGCATTTGTCAGAACATGGATCTTTGAGGATCTGAGGTGATACCTTCGAAGCAGCCATGAGAGCACAATCACATTCTTCTTCTTCACACACCTGCTCATCCCATGGGTCAGATAGAGGGACTTTTTCATCATCAACAACATGTACATCAACCACTGGTGTAACTTCTGGTGTAACCACTGCTTCACAACAATCAAACACATCAGACTTTAACTCCTGCTCCACAGATTCATCACCTTCAACAATGGTCTCTAAAGCCATTAAACATATATTTTCATTTTCAAAATATTTTTTTGGCTATGAGAGCAAAGTTTTCACCAGTTAAATCCTCAGGCAAACTACTCCAATCAACAAAACCTTGTGTGAAAAAGCTTTGTTGATTATCTCTGCTGATGTAGCAGTGGTTTGAGTAGGTTGAGTAACTTGTGGCATTTGTTGCACATGTACTTGAGGTGGTGCTTGGACATATTGAATCTGTGGTGCAGGTGCTTGAACATAATGGACAGGAACTATAGCAACAGGATGTGCAAAGTGTGCAGTATTTTGCGTTTGAGGTGCAGGGGTATATTGGGAATATTGGACAATGTTTTGAGGTCTGTGGCCAGGATGTGTTACATTTGGTCCTGCAGATTGTGATCTGCATTCTCTGGCAAAGTGACCCATCTTGTTACATTTGTAACATTTAATGAGGTTAACGGGTGTTAAAAGTGTCAAAATGCGTCAAAAACAAGTTCAGGGGCCATTTTTGCCATTTTTGGAAAGTTTCTGCTAGCTAGGGGTCTTACGGACCGTAAGACCAAAGCCCATACGGTCCGTAAGGGACCCCCAGCTCACCAGAAACTTGGCAGCAGCTGGATTAATGCCTTATTGACTCTCAAACGAGTATGCCACCATATCTTCTGCATTTGACATGTATTTGGACACTAATCCATCTTTATGGTCACTCATGGACATGTGTAAGCATCCTATAACTCCAAGAAATCTATAAATACCCATGTTCTTCATACATGAAAAGTTTTAGTCACTCACTTTCTGCTACCAACTAAAGTTGCAATACCTTTGGTGATCAATCTCTGAGTTCTTGGCATTCCTATAGTGTTTGTAAGTACTCTCAATCATGCTTTGATTTTTAATTCTTGTAGTTTAATTGGATTAAAAGCCAAACAGTTTGACTTCCAGAATTGATCAACATAAAATCCAATTGAATCTTGCAATATGATGGTAATCAAGATGGTTCTGGCCCCTAATGATCATACCTACTGATTTCCATCTTTTCAAGTCTTAGTGACGAGTCAAAGTTTTGGTCAAAATGCGATAAATGCGCATTTCATGCCGAAACAAATTTCGGGTATCAAAATAGTTTGTTTTGGTACCAAAACTCTTTCATAAACTTAATTAAACATGTCAAGACATGTCTAAATCGTCACTCTCATTTTAGTGCTTGTTTAGAATCGTAAGTTGAACGGTTTGACCACCGCTTTGACTTTCGAATCTGACCCATTTCGTTGATCTTCGGACCCGACCAAATACATATTTGTGACCATTATTATAAAGGGAATAACCCTCTGAGGTTATACCTTATGGTCATGTCATTTGGTTAGTCTTATGATAATTAGCTGTTATGTTCTTCAATAATGACCAAAATGCCCTTTTCGCAAATAAATCAACTTTAATCATATGTAACATAAAATTTGACATCTATTATGATCAAATAACATTTTCCAACATGTTTAAGCATTAAGACTTATCATAACACATATCTAACCATCCGAATGTGTAGTTACGCAAATGACGCGTTAAAGTGGCTTAAACTACCTTAACGGGTCATAACGGGTCAAAAGCACATAAAAATCTTTCCAACTCAGAATGTTCACTTATTAAACCATGTCATATGAGTTCCAATACTCATTTGTTTTATAAGGTACCATTCTATCCAAATCCTCCGATTTCAAGTTTCGATATTTACATTGTTATCCATTTTTAGGACACACACTTGATTCCTTGATCTTTGGACTTTGATCATACACTCGTACAAAGCTTATCCGCAAATCCTAGGCGAGTACATCACTCCCATCTTTTATGTTTTACAAATGTTATGGGGCGATTCATATGTGCGATTTGTTTTCTAGTTTTCAAAGTACAAATACTATGGTTTATATAACAATATGGTTTCAATAATGTGATACAACTTGTTGGTGCGGTATCCAAGATACGAATGAAATTCATTAACATTGTTATGCCGCCCAGTAGTAAGTTATGGTACCATAGGATTGACAATCCCGTTACTAGGTTATTCACTGGATTTGGTGGGTAGTTTGGGGAACGACAAAAACTGTTTATGACTAACAAATCATTTGTTGATTTGTTAGTTTTGTTAAAGATATCTTTTAGGATCTATTAAAGATACCCTTGGGGTATAGACGAGTCACACAGGTTTGAATTTATTCATTAAAGAACGACCAAAAGTTTTCACAATTAAAATAAGAACGATTGTATGATGTTTTATAACAAGGAACAGTGAACGATTGGTTTCTAATAAGGAACGATGAACGATCAACAAATGGTTTAAAACAAGGAATGATGAGTTTATAACAATTGGTTTATGATACGAATGATTGGACAATGTTTTGAACAATGATATACAATGGTTTTCAATTAAAGATATAAACCATACAAGTTTTCTTTCAAGACAATTTACTACTCGAGTTTACAAAACAAATGATTTTAGTTAAGATTCATGGCTACAAGATTTTGTTTTACTTATATCAACTTGTAAAGTTGGTATGATATATTGCCATATTAAACACTTTTGATTTCAAGTTTTATACTCGTCGACTCTCGAAGTTGGACGAGGTATTGCAATATGGATATAAAGCCCTGAATTTAACAGTCACAAAACCTATGTATTCGCCGGCATTTTATGCTGACTGTATTTTCACATATGTTTCAGGTTTAGTTGCATGACGATTTTTGCTGCATACTTCACGTAGGAATGGACGTGGACTCTAGTGCCTTAAAACAAGAAAGACAATTAAAATGTTTGATTAGTTGTTATAAATTCCAAAACAATGTAATTTGATAATCATTCAATAAAACATAAGAATAATTACCATGTGTTGTTGAAACAATCTGTTAACGTGACTTCCTAAGTGTTTCCGCCGCGTGCTGTTTTACGTGATTTGGGGTGTTACAGATGTATCAAAAATGGTCATGGCAGTGGATAGGTTTGCATCTGCTGCAAACTCTGCTGTGCTAACAGATGTTAGCTCAACAGTTGTTGTAACATCTGTTGTGGTAGAAATGGATGTGAAAGTTGAAGTGAGTGTACTTGATTTTTGAGGAGCAGAGGTTTTAATGGCTGGACTTATAGCAGGCTCAGTTTTGGAAGGAGTGGATGTTGGTTGCCTTACTTTTCTAGCAGGTCTCTTCTTTGTTGAAGTACCAACCTCTTCCTTTTCTTTTTGTTGCTTAATCTTTTGCTCAACCAAAACCTTGCCATCAAGGTACACTGTTCTCTTCTGCTTCTCATTTTCCCTGGCCAAGATGTCATCTGTTAAATCCTTTTTCTTTGAACCATCTAGCCTGGGAATATCCATGGTTGGCTTTGCCATCTGATCATCAATTGTAAGCTTCTTTTGCCCCAAAGGTTTCTCCCCCTTTTCTGGCATCATCCTCTGTGGGTACAAAAATTACTGTAGGTTGAGCAGTACCAGTGGATTGGAAAAGATGAGCTTTTATAGCTTTAATGTCTGCCCTGGTATCCATGAATCTTGCTTCAACCATGTTTCTTACTTCCTGCATTTGATGTTTATGTTGTTGATCTGAGAAGTGCTTTTGTTGCTGAAACAGAGGATTGAGGGCTTGTTGCAGATCAACAGTGGTTTGAACAGAGGGTTTGCTCTTTATAGCTAACAACTGTTGCACAAGACTTTTGATCTCATCAACAGAAGTTTCAAGTGTTGATATTCTCTCTGTCAAATTTTTGTATTTTAGATCATCACCTAATTTAATAGGATCATCTGAACTCCTACCAGAAGTGGTAGTTGTATCTAGGGGATCATTAGCATGTGTTTCATCTAGATGCCCCTTGTTCTTGGTTCTGGGGACTTCCCACTACATCAGAGGTTACCTTGGTAGCCTCAGCAGTGGTTACCTTCAACAGAGACTTAGAAATGTAACCATTGTCCAAAGGAAAACTAGGTAGTTTTGCAATTGTAGTGGCTGCTCTAGTTGAACTATCACCAAGGGTTACATGTAACCCAAGGGATGTAGTCTCTTCATTTGCTGATGGGCTAGCAAAGAATAAATCAGACCCAACATCTTGTTGAAGTATATTCTCAGTGATAGGTTGTTGAGAAGTGCTGGATAATGTCTGATCTAATTCAATTGTATTCAGCAAGGGTATAAAGGTTTGTGGAAGTGATTTAATTGGAGAGGGGATTGGTGCAGAAAGAGACATTGCCCTGGGAGAGGGGTTGTGGAAGATAGAACCAAGTGGTCCTAGAGCTTCATAATTTGGTGTCCCTGTGTTTACAACCTGATCCTTTTGTGAGGATGCAGGAGGAGTTTCATAGCCAGGTTGAGATCTTTCAACCATCTGCTGTGAAGAAGTAGCAGCAGTGGTTTGTGACTTTGGTGGTGTCATAGGGTTAACCTATGGGATCTCATCTTCCAGAGGACCCTTTTTGGGTTTAGTGGGTTTTCTGGATATCTTTGTTGGTTTCTTTTTGGTGATTTTAGGTGTGGGTTTCAGAGTAGTGGTTGCAATACTCTGATCACCTAGAGCAGTGGGCTCAGTAGCAGGAGGAAGAGATTGAACATTTTGTTCTTGTAAAATTGGCTCATCCTCCTCTACTTTTGTTTTGGAAACTTTTTCAAGATTTGTTAAGCGTGTAAAAATTCATGAGTTAGGCAGCCATGTGTGGATACTGCGCCTTGTTTACTTGCTTCAGATTTGATCTGATTTTGCAAGTAAATACTGAAGAATCGAGGATGTATCAAGAAAGCTTTTATTTTTGAAATATTTTTAAAATTATTGACAAGGTCATGAAACAAAACCTGGGAATAATTAAAATCTGATTCAGTCAAAATTGCAAATCCCAGAAAATGCATGTTTAAAGGAATTTCATTACAAGCAGTTGATTTTGCGGAGAGACATGTTAAAAGAGTATGGAAAAAGAATTTCATATGTGCTGAAAAATTGGGTTTAAAGATTGTCATACCTTTCAACTGACCAGTGTAACCCTTTTCCATAAACTCTGCTTGCATCTCTCTTAAACAAAAGGACACAGGATGTGTAATATCATTCAGTTGAAAGACCTGAGAGATCAATTGTGGTGTGATTTGCATAGGAGTACCCCCAACCTTTGAAGTGATAACATAAGGAACATCATCAGCAGATGTTTTGACCTTAGCATTTAGCCATAAACCCGAAGAGAATCGATGTAGATCTTGGTTTTGGCTTCGAGCATGTGTTTAAATTTTGATTCTTTGAGAATCCGGATCATTGTATGGTATCTTGTGTATCGGTTTCTTCTAATATTGCAGTGTAATTGTGTGGGGTTTTGATGATCAAGACAAATGGTGGTATTTCTTGCTTTGATTTCGCCTTTGATTTTGTCTTGGGAGCCATGATTTGAATGAAAACTGTTTTGAGATTTCTAAGATCGACATAGTTTGATGAACCCTCTGTTCTTGATAGAACAAGGTTTTTATAGGGTTTTGAAAAGTGATGATGACATGGCATCTGATGCAACAACTGTCGAATAACATCTGCCCACGTGTAACCTTTGTTCTCTAAATGGAAGACACTTGTTTGGCTAACCACTGTTGGTAAATGTGATCAGTGGATAAGAACAGTGGTTACAACTATCATAGGGTACACTTTTTGATAGTGGATAGATTTTTCTAAACGAACAGTGTTTTTATGCTATCAGTGCTTTGAACAGACTTTGAGGATTTATTGAAAAATTCAGTTTTAAACTATTTTTAAGGATGGATTTTGATTTTCTAAAAACATTTATTGCTATTTACACATGGATCACAAGGAAATTTTGTTTTTAATCCATGTTTAGCATTCCAAGTCTAGAAATCAAACTGTCAAAAGTGTGAGCATCAAGTGCTTTTGTTAACACATATGCCAGTTGATCCTTGGTATGGACATGTTGTAAAGAAATCAAACCTTTTTCATAGCAATCCCTCACAAAGTGATGTCTGATGTCAATGTGTTTGGTGGTGGAATGAGAGACAGGATTTTTGATGATATTTTCTGCTGCTTGACTATCAATTTTGAGTGGTGTTTTCAAAGCAGTGATACCAAAATCCATCAATTGATTTTGAAGCCACATGATTTGAGCAGTACAACTTGCAGCAGCTATATACTCTGCCTCAGCAGTGGATGTAGAAACTGCAACTTGCATTTTGCTTTGCCAAGACACTAAGCAATCACCTAGGAATTGGGCTCCTCCAGATGTGGACTTCCTTGTTGTTTTACATCCAGCAAAGTCACTATCAGAATATCCTGCAAGCTCAATATTACCATTAGCAGGATACCAGATACCAAGTGTGGGAGCACCTTTTATGTATCTGAATATCCTTTTTACAGCAATAAGATCTGATTTTCTTGGCAATGATTGTGATCCGGCACAAACACAGTTGCAAACATGATGTCTGGCCATGATGCAGTTAGGTACAGTAAAGACCCAATCATGCTTCTATACAATGTTTGATCAACAAGGTCATCTTTGCCATCAATTGTGACTAGCTTGGATGTTACCATGGGTGTGCTGCAAGGTTTACAATCATCCATATCAAATTTCTGAAGTAGTTCTTTCACCTACTTATTTTGATGGATGAAAGTGCCATGTTGCATTTGTTTGACTTGTAAACCAAGAAAACATTGCAACTCACCCATTGCACTCATCTCAAACTCAGCTGCATGAGTTTTCTGAACTCTTCACACATGGCAGTGCATGTGGATCCAAAAATGATGTTATCCACATAAATCTGGACAAGCATCAAATCTTTTCCTTTCATTTTAAAAATAGGGTTTTATCAATCCTACCTCTGGTAAAACCAATGGATAAGAGAAAAGTGGATAGAGTTTCATACCAGGCTCTGGGTACTTGTTTTAGACCGTATAGTGCTTTGTTTAACCTGTATAGATGACCAGGATGAAATGGATCTTCAAAACCAGGAGGTTGACACACATACACTTCTTCCTTGATCTTTCCATACAGGAATGCACTTTTGATGTCCATTTGATACACTTTGATGTTGTGGTTGGCAACAAAAGCTAAAAACAGTCTGATAGTCTCCAATCTTGCAACTGGAGCAAATGTTTCATCATAGTCTATGCCTTTTTCCTGTCTATAGCCTTGAACCACGAGCCTTGCTTTGTTCTTGAAACAATACCCCTTTCATCTGTTTTGTTCTTGAAGACCCACTTTTTGCCAATAGGACTGACATCTTTTGCAATGGTACAAGTTCCCATACTTGTTGTCTTCTGAATTGTAGGAGATCTTCTTGCATGGCCTCTACCCAACTATTGTCTTTTAGTGCCTCTTGGTACTTGACAGGTTGTGTGAGTGATAGAAAACCAGCAAAAAGACAAATGTTTTGGGATTGGCTTATAGTGAGCACTCCCTCATTGATGTTGCCAATAACTTTATCCACAGGATGGCTTTTGTGGAAAGTCAAATTACCTTGATATGGGACAATGGCATGCTGAGGTGAAGCTTGCAAATGTGTATCATCTGAGCTATCCTCTGTTGGTGAATTTGATGGTCCAGCCTCTGATTGGAATGGTGGTGGAGGAATTGGTGGAATGGATGTGAAAGTGGGTTGAGTTTTGTCCATTTGTTGTGGACTTTTATCAACAGATGTTTGGTTTTGAGAGCTGGCAGAGGTTTGAGTATTAACCACTGTTGACCTGACAGAGCTTTCACCATTGCTACTAACATCTGCTCCTCTGCCTGAAGGATAGATTTTGAAATTTGGAAGAATGCAATCATATCCTTGCTCTTGACTTGATGACTGTGGAGTACCTGCATGGTTAGTCTTGACAGACACATCTTCAAATGAAATTTAGATAGATCAAACAGTTCAACAGGATTTGCTGGGATTTTCAAAGATGAAAGTTCATTGAACTTTACATTTGGAGTTTCTTCAACACACTTGGTCCTAGAGTTAAAAACTCTGTAGGCTTTGGCAGTGGTTGAGTATCCCAGAAAATAACCACAATCAACTTTGGCTGCAAACTTGGATATTGAATCCTTTAAGTTTAAATGAAGCATGGGCAGCCAAAGACTTTAAAATAAGAGATCAGAGGTTTGATTTATAAAGCAATTCATAAGCAGTCTTTTGATGCCTGGGATTTATCAAAACTCTGTTCTGAACATAGCAAGCAGTGTTTACAGCCTCTGCCCAAAAACACAAGGGTAAACAAGAATCTGCTAGCATAGTTCTTGCTGATTCAATCAAAGTTCTGTTTTTCCTTTCAATAACCCCATTTTGTTCTGGAGTTCTAGGGAAGCTATATTGCCTAACAATCCCTTTTGACTCACAGAAGGATCCAACTCTTTGTTCCTAAACTCTGTCCCATTGTCACTCCTAAGGATTTTTACAGGAAGATCAAATTGCTTTTCAACTTGTTTAACAAAGTTTTGCAAAATGTTTGATGTTTCATCCTTAGAGTGTAAAAAGAAAGTCCATGTGAACCTGGAAAAATCATCAACTATCACCAAGCAATACCTTTTGTGTTTTAAGCTCATGATTTTCACAGGTCCAAACAAGTCCATATGAAGTAACTGTAAGCACTGACTTGTTTTGGATTCTTTAATTGACTTGTAAGAACTTTTATGTTGTTTACCTTTTAAACAGGAAACACAATGTTCTTCACAAGTAAATTGTTTGTATGGCAAACCTCTGGCAAGACTTTGTTTTAAGAGAGTGGAGATAGTTTTTAGATTTGTGTGACCTAGTCTTTTATGTCATAATTCTGTTTCTTTGCTTGAAGCAACTGAGAACAAACAAGCATTTGACATAGGATTATCTTTTACCATGTCAACCACATATACATTTCCTACTCTATTAGTAGTAAGTTGTGCTTTGCTCTATGCAATTATTTGATTAATCTTTTTGACAACCTCTGGGCCAACTATCTGACAAGTTTCCTTAGTTAAGAAGGATCCATAACCCTTATCACTCATTTGTGAGACACTCAGAAGATTGAATTTTAGATTATCAATGAGATTCACATTTTCAAACTTGACTTTTCCAGCTGAGACACATCCTGACCCCAACACCTTCCCTTTTGAATTATTTCCAAAGGATATATCACCCCCTCCATGAGCTTTAAAATTTCTGAGCAGGGCTTTACATCCTGTCATGTGCCTGGAGCCTCCATTATCTACATACCAAAGACTGTCAAGGCAAGTAGAAGCCCCTACACATGTTTTTGAAATAATTAGTTCAGGTGAGTTTCCAAAGCCATAATGGCTTTAGATGGGGTGTCAGATGATCCAGACTCAAGTTTAGATGACTGAGCAGTGGTTAGATCAGGTTTTTGTAACCACTGCTTGGAACCAATGTCTATCAACTGTTGGTAACCATGAGGATGCCTATTTACCCTTGGCTTAGAAGGCTTTTTATAAGTCTCATAAACCATAGGCTCATTTTGATATTAGGCTGGCTTTTACCTCTTGGAAACTTGTTTGATAGAGGTGCATCTGTCACTTGAATTTCTCTGTGAACAGTGGTTTGCTTTAAAGCTTTTGTGACAGATGTTTCAATTGGCTCAAAATTCTGTTTAGTTTTGTTTTCAGGAAAGGTTGAACTTTCTCTTTCAAGAGCTTTTGCTCTAATCTCTTTTATCTTTTGATGATAGATTTTGAGATAGGCACACTCTTGGGTCATGTGATTTGTTTTGTTGCAAATGATGCATCTAGGAGAGTTGGATATAACACAAGTTTTGTTTATATCATAGGCTTTTAAAAGAAAACAATTTGCAGCCACATGCTTTCTCTTTTCACAAAACAAGTATTTAACCTTTTCTTTCCTTTTCCTATCAGACTTTTTGAGACCAGTGATTGTAACCTCTGCTGGCAAGTCTTTGATAGGGATCACCAATGCTTTTGGTGCTTTTATACCATCAGTGGTTGAAAAGTCCACTGGCTTGAAATTTTCTAAAATATCACATTCATCTGACCAGGTAAGCTTAAACTGATATTTTTCAATTTCTTTTTCTTTTGCTGAAACCTCTGGTTTTTCAAGAGTGATTTTGTTTCCATTTTTATATGTGATCTTAATTTCTTCACCAACCAAGTTTGTTGGGACTATTTCAACCATCTCAGAATCAATTTTTGCAACATTATCACAAGTCTGGTCATAATCTCTAAAGCATATTCCAAACTTTATGTTGCTCTTGATTTGAGCATCAAGGATAAGCTATAACCTTTACAAGACTCTACCCATTTTTCACAAGTGATTTGGGTAGTTTCAAGCTCCTGTTTGCAAACCTGGTATTTTTCTACCATGGTTTGGAGTTGGTCTTTGGTTATGCTTGATTCATGCCCCAGGCTACTCATTTCAGAATCTTTTTCACTTAACTTTGTTTTTAACTCTTTAACAAATTTTTTCAAAATTGAGTTCATCTTCTAAAATTTTGTTTCTCAGGTTTTCATTCACATGTTTTATGTTTGCAAAAGCAATAATGCATTTGTCAGAACATGGATCTTTGAGGATCTGAGGTGATACCTTCGAAGCAGCCATGAGAGCACAATCACATTCTTCTTCTTCACACACCTGCTCATCCCATGGGTCAGATAGAGGGTCTTTTTCATCATCAACAGCATGTACATCAACCACTGGTGTAACTTCTGGTGTAACCACTGCTTCACAACAATCAAACACATCAGACTTTAACTCCTGCTCCACAGATTTATCACCTTCAACAATGGTCTCTAAAGCCATTAAACATATATTTTCATTTTCAAAATATTTTTTTGGCTATGAGAGCAAAGTTTTCACCAGTTAAATCCTCAGGCAAACTACTCCAATCAACAAAACCTTGTGTGAAAAAGCTTTGTTGATTATCTCTGCTGATGTAGCAGTGGTTTAAGTAGGTTGAGTAACTTGTGGCATTTGTTGCACATGTACTTGAGGTGGTGCTTGGACATATTGAATATGTGGTGCATGTGCTTGAACATAATGGACAGGAACTGTAGCAACAGGATGTGCAAAGTGTGCAGTATTTTGCGTTTGAGGTGCAGTGGTATATTGGGAATATTGGACAGTGTTTTGAGGTCTGTGGCCAGGATGTGTTACATTTGGTCCTGCAGATTGTGATCTGCATTCTCTGGCAAAGTGACACATCTTGTTACATTTGTAACATTTAATTTTGGACTTATCCAACCCCACTTTTAACCCCCCATGCAATCCTGGAAATCATCTACCAGTTGTTTGTAGAATTTACTTGCTCTAACACTTAAAAGTGCCCGCTGATGAAAATGTCCATCTCTTCAAGGTCAGTGGGTTCAAAATGTTTTAAGTCATTCATTTCAAAAGACAAATTGTCAGAGGTCTGGCTTTCACAATTTGCAGCAAAAGCAAAATTGGGTGTACTAGGATCAGAGTTGAAATTGTTTCCAGATGTTATGTCAATGTAATGAGCATAACTCTTATCCTTTCCATAGCTAGACCCCTCCTCATGACTATACAAAGCAGTGTTTCCCAGAGTATAATCAACAGTCATTTTCCCTGACTCTTGCAACTTCTTTTTCTGGTTCAACTCTCTCTCATAAGTGAGGAGTCGTCCATGAAGTTGTGTCAAGGTCATGTCCTTGTAACCAACAGCTGTTTCGAGTGACATAAGCTATAGTCTCCCATTTCTCAGGTAAGGATCTCAAGAAACGACTATTGATAGTCGAATTTGGGAGTTCCACATTTACCAATTTGAGCTCACTGATGAGACAGCTATATCTTTCGAACTGTTGGGTTAATGATTCACCCTTAACGTGGCAAAATGTTTCATACTGTTGGTTTAAAACCTCTCTATTATTCTCAATCACCTCTTCAGTACCACCCATTGCTCTTTAAGAGCATCCCATAACTCTTTAGTACTATTACAATGAAGTAATCCCGCATAAATCTCATTCGGCAAGGCCGAAGCAACGATGCTAAAGGCCTTAGCATCCAACTCAATCTTGAGGAAATCCTGTTCAGAGTAATTTTCGAGTTTCTTAGGGACTTGAGTGTGGGGATCCTCTGTGCTTGGAACCATGGTATATGAGGTCCAAACACAACGGATCTCCAGCATCCGGTGTTCTGTTGGGGGAGAATATGACCCATCCTACGTTGCAAATATAATATTCATTTTGTTTCAACATAGATGGTTTGAACATGGATCCAATATTGGATTCCGGTGTGTTTTGTGCCATTTCTCTTGTTTACAACAGATTTGTGTTAAAAAACTTTTGTAGTAATAAAACTCTGTATTCAAGTAAAACTATCAAACGAATTAGCACAAAGAGCTGATCTATTCAAATCAATTTGACTGTTAATTCAAAATTGATTGATCAAGCTCTGATACCAATTGTTAGGATCTAAGTTTGAAATTACTTGTAGTTTTTTTTTCAAAAATGGAAAATGGATTGAATTATAAAAAGATGCAGCGAATTAATGATAAACTTTTACTACAAGCAATTGGTCGTTTGTTTTCATCACCATCATGCTTTCAAGTTGATAAACTTTGCATGTGATTCACAAACTCCCCCTTAGCCAATTACAATTATTTGATAGTAAGAAATGAAGAAGATAAAGTGCGAAATGATCTTTTTCAGGAAGACAAAGTTAACTGTTACAACGATCACCTATTTATACTAACTATCTAACCACTGAGCATCTTTTGTGACGTCATGGTTGATAGTGACAGCTAACAAAATATAACTAACTAAAACACTGCTCTAATACTACTATCAGTGCATAGCACTGTTACATTGAATAAGATAAAAACTATGCTAAGCTCTGATCTCTATCCTCTGAATCTTGATTCTTCTATCAGACCTTTGCTTCTTGAGCTATCAGATGATAGGAACAACTGTTTAGGGAAAGAAGTGAAAAGGTAGATCAGTGGTTTGTAACCACTGATAGTTGAACCAAATCTCGGATAGTGTATTTGGCTTTGATATCATTTGTTCCTTTGTTAGGGTTCGATTTCCCAACAAATGTACAATCGATGAAAGCACATACGTTCGATACCGTTTCATTTTTTTAAGCGAACCAAATTGTACTCACCAAAGCTGCATCGTGGTTTAGTTTTTGTTTCTATATAAACTGGCGTCGTTCGTTTTCAGCTTTATATATGTTGCGACATGCGTTAGTATCTACGTTTTGATAAAAGTTTTATAAGAAATCGAACGAATCAAATATAATAATTTTTTGTTATTTATCGTTACAGAACCGATACCATCCGGACAATATCGGTACCAATACATGTATTCCTTTTTATGGTTTCTCGATGGTCCATTATAAATTTCGTTTCGTCACTCTAATAATATACGTTGCAACGTGCATATTGTTATCTACTTTTCGATAAAAGAAGTTATACAATATTGAATGGGTCAAATATAATTGATGTTTGTGTTCTTTACCGTGTCGAATTGATGTCGTTAAAACAACATCGTATCAGTACATGTATATGTTTTTAATTTAAATTCTCCACGTTTCGGCATAAATTTCAACGGAGTTGTAAAGGTAAATGATGTGGTAATGCGGTTTATAAAAACTAACCTAACCTAGACACCCTAGTTTTAAATTTATAAATTTACAAACAAGAATCTCTAAATGCTAGACCACTGACAGGCAAGTGTACCTTACGTACGTAGTAAAGCCTAATGAAGTCCGAGTATCGAACCCACGAGACACTAGCGACGCTAAACTAGACTCTGACTTAACTAATTACTTAACTGGTTTGAATTTGTGTTTTTGGGATTTTTCTAATTCTACTAAACGGGTAAACAAGATAACAAAGCAAGTGAGCAATATGGTGAAGTGACGGGAAGCAGACAATGATGAGAAAGAACTACCCAGGCTTCGAATCCCTATGACCAACCTATGACCTTTAGTCCTGACCAATGGCTAAAGCTCCGAATCTACCCAGAAAACCTCCCGCTAAGGATGATCAACCAAAATAGAAGATGGAACAGAGCGATGAAGTGCTAAATTAGAAACGACTCGACCTATCGACACCGAATCCCACGACTATCACATTAATAACAATTATGGTGCTAAAATCCTCCGGTCATGAAGCTAGCCTGCAAAACAATTGAAAACCTAGGAAACTCTAAACGCGAATAAGTAGCCGAATCCGAGCTATCCTCCGGTCACAAACTACCAAACAACGCCTAGCTAATAACCTAGCAATCTTGACTCGTCCTTGGAGTTGCCAGAAAAGGATGCACACTATACTCAATTGATTTTAATTAATTTAGTTAAACTTGAATTATCTCTAATCTCAGGCTCTAGACCGAAAACCTAATATATTAACGAACCTAGAATGATCTAAATAGTTCCAGACCAGACAAACAAGATCACCTAACCAAACAACCAATCACAACCAAGACAAGCATACAAATTCGTAAACAATAACAAAGCAAGAATATGTAAATCGTCACAATTCAATCATTAGTCAAAACCGAATAGTCAAAACATTAAATCATAGATCATCTAGGCCTAGGTAACATAAAAAGTTTAGCTACTCATAATCAATGCAACAAAAACTAGTTCAAAGCAAGCAAATTTAGAAAACATGTTTATCATATTCGAGTTCGAATGAAACCGAGAACAATAAACAAAAGTCTAACCGAAAGCAATAAACTTTAATCGCGTTCTTCAAATCCTAGCTTTCTCTTCACTTCAATTCCTCTAAAAATCGCTCCTTTGCAGCCCTCTTTTTTCCCTTTTCTTAGCCGCTCGCTCTCCAACTTGCGGCCGTCCTCCTCTCATATATATATCTTTTTGAAAGGTGTGAATTATTTGCGAATATCGGGAGGTCTAGCATACGTTGTCTTAACCGGGTCCGCACTAGAGAGGCCCCTCGCACAATAGATCCCCGATTTAAACCCCTCAATGAGAAACCCCTATCACCAAGACTAGAACTTGAAACCTTGAGGGGAAAACTCACCCAGACCCACCATAAGTGGAACTTCAATCCCGTAGACACCAGTAGAGCACTAGTGATGGTTTCCTCTCATATAATATATATAGATTATTAATAAATTACGTATTATGATGGGAGTCAAAACACAATTCTTTCCACCATCCGGGCCCAAACGAATTATATCAAGTGAGCAGGCCTTCTCTCGAACTCCAAAAGGCCCATCACAAAGATTAAAAGTGCGGTCAAGATATTAACTTTCGGTCAACAGGTCCACACACTAGACTTCAACACTCACGATAAAAATTCTTTGTTGTACATGGAATGAATTAATTCCATCTTTCATCCATTTGACACTAGTAGTCCCCCATCTTTGTTGAGCTACTTTTAATTAGCCTTCATCATTTTACATTTCAGCCCCTCAAGTTTCAACTTGTTTATTCTAGTTCCTCAAGCTTATTATAATTATTATTTTTAGAACTTTCAACTTATTGCAGTTTGGTCATTCGAGCTTATAAACTAGAGATAGTGAACTCGACCCACTCAAGAAAAATAGCAGCAATTTTAATTCGGTTACTGACATTCTACTCTGCCCAAATGGCTGGTTATTTCCTTATTACTTGTTTTAGCTTCATTTACACAGCACCTGACAAAACACAAAATAATATAATATAATACTAAAAACTAAAAAGAATAAACAAAAACTAAATAAGAACTATACAATTTACACGGACAAGTACGTGTATCCACACATCAGTAAACTATAATTGATTTTCTTTTACTGTGACGAACTGAACTAATACATTTTGAACATCGGTACTGGTATTCGTGTATAAAATTTTCTCGATGTTGCCGTATAAACGTCGTTACAAAACATAATTGTATTCGGAAAAAAGTATTTTTTTTTGGTAACATAATTAAGTTATAGGAATTGTCGGTACTGTGTCGAGCCAAACAAATACTATCTGAATAAAATTGGTATCGGTACTGATAATCGTTTTTATCTCTTTTAGTTACCATAATAAGTGTTGGTATCGTACCGATATCGTAATAAACTGATTGATACCGAATGACTGTTATGAAGTGCGCAAACTCACAGTTGTTATAAATATCTAAATATATTTTGTCTTGATGTGAAATACTTTCTAACACACTTTATAAACAATAGTGACACTTCAATAGATATGTCGTTTATGACCGTAATCATTTCATGTTTTCAACGACTTTGAAGTTCTGGTAGACAGGTCCTACTTGAATAAATTTTTTCTTTAAAAGAAATAAATATATTAAAGTTCATAATATACAAATGAATAAACTACAAGAATAATCTTTAAAGTTCATAAATATTTTGAGTTTGGGAAAATACTATAAAAAAACCAATATTTGTTTTTTTTTCTCTCCAAAAATCCCATACTTTTTTGTATGTTAAACTCTATCTACTTGATAATTTTAAACATAATAGTTAACTTTTTCTAAAACAAAATATTAATTATAAATTAGGTTCTTTGTACCTAGGATTAATTTCATATATACACTTACAAATTTTTAAAAATATATGTATCCAACCAAAACTAAAAATAACATATATGCTCTTACAAAGTAGTTGAAGTATCAGATATACCAAATTTATTAAAAAACCTTCTAACAAATGATCATTTTACTCTTATCTTTTTAGCTTCAAGTTTTCATATATGCTCATCTTTAACTTTATATTTTTTATAACACATTTTTAGCTTAAATTTATTTTTACCCATTTTTATTTTTTTTACCCATAAAGAATGATATACTCCATATATAATATTTAAGCTAAATAAATTATGCTAGAAATGAGTAAATATAATATTTAAAGTTAAAAGTCATATACGAGATTTCAAAGTTTTAGAAAAAGAGGGTAAAATTTTCATTTATTAAATTCTTTTTTATGAATTGGGTATAGATGATATTTCAAATAATTTGTAAGGGTGTATATGTGACACCCGGCTATTTAGGTTGTACCGTACAAATGTAAAACGTGCCATGAATGAATAAAAGGCCGTATTTGATTATTTATGATGTTTATATATGGTATTTAATCTGTTGGTAAATCCAAAGTTTGATAAAATTACGATTGGCAATATTAAGACAAACGCTTATCGCGTAAGAGTTAAAATGCGAAACGAACTTCGGTGATCGCCGGATAATGTTAAAATCCCAAAAATAGTCCGTTATGATTTAAATAATATATTTAATCATAATCGTGAGGAAAAATTATTTAAAACGCTAAGAAACTCTATTTTTCGAGTTTAAACGCGTACTGCGCGTAACTGACAAAATACTGTCAACACAGCCAGTTCAGGGCAACGAATAATTATTATAGTAATAATTTGACGAGTTTATTTTTATAGAATGATAAAAATAAATTAAAACGCTTAAAATCCCTATTTTTGCGAATTTAAGCGCGTCCTGCGCAACACAGCGCGTGTACTACCAATTACCGACAACGTAGCCGGACTAGGCAAATAAAATACTGATTAGTAATATTTTAGTGTGTTTATTTTTATAGAGCATTGAAAATAATTTAAAACGTGTTAAAACATGATTAAAACGCTAGATAAAACACCCGGTATCCACTTAAATACCAGTTTATAGCCAAAAATATATATATATAATATTATGCATGTGTGTGTGAATATATGTGAGTGGAGGGATTTGTGGTAGCCATTAGACCCTCTTTTCCCTCTCTCTCTTCCAAGTGTTAGCATTGAAACACACACAATCATTGCAACTTTTATAAAATCTTCCAAAGATCCCCCAAATCCAAGAAACATTATCAAATCAAATTCACTCTCTCTCTCTAAACCAAAGCTCGGCCGAACACCCCCATGAACAAACCCATTTTCAAATTTCAATCTTGTTCTTGAAGATCTAAGACCATTCCAAGTGTTTTCAAGTAGTTTGAAGGTTTAAAGGTGTTTCCAAGCAAGAATCAAGCCCCATACCATCACACCTTGCTAAAAACCCATCATAAACAAGAAGGTATAAAAATTTACTTTAAAAACTTGTTCTTGATTCTTTATGAGTTTTGATGAAGATGGGAGTTTCTCTTGTTCTTGGATGATTCACTAACTTGAAAACAACAACAAATGGGTTTTTGAATAAAATGAAAATGGAGGTGTGTTTGTATATATATATGTGTATGGCCGTATGTATGCATGTATGTGTATGTATACATTTGAAATGTTGAGTTTGATGTTTTATTTATTCTTGTTAATGAGATTCTTGGAAGTTGCTACATCCATGAACAAAAACGTGTCATACAAGAAGGTTCTTTGATTTAAAAGATTAGTTTGAAAAGTTGAGTTTTGGAATATGTATATATATGTATGTGTGAGCTATATATATATATATATATATATATATATATATATATGTTTGTTGTTAGTTCATAAATGTTAAGGATTGTGTCTTGCATTTATGTGGAATGATTAGATGATGATAATGACATGAAGATTTGAATGTCATGGATAATATGAACATGGAATAAATGCATGTCTAGATGCATATGAGTACATGCAAGTTGAAAACAAAATGTTATGGATGCATTAGGTGCTTGTACATAAGCATGCATGTGAAAATATGGCCATGAAATGATGATTAAAGTGTGTTTTGATAAAAATAATTTTTGATCAGATTTTAAAGCATAAAAATAATGTTATTTGAAGTGTAAAATGGTATGAAAATTTGACATAAAGTTTACTAGCTTTCCATGTTGTACTATATGCTTAAAAGTGTTGTAAAATGTGTGAAATCACATGATTTATGTGCCTTACACAAAAACTGCACTGATCATAACCATCATTTTATTCAGTATATAACATGTATTGTGTTAAAATATGAAGTCGTTTCGAGTTCGGATGGTTGGGGTAACGTTTGACGCAAAACTATGCGGTAAAAACGGTAAAAATCACCTTTTTAAGAGGTTTTTACGAAACTGTTTTAGATCAGTAACTAAACTGATATTTTTGATATAAATATAAGTTTTAACTTGTATTAAGTTTATTTGGTGTTTGGTTAGTCATACGTGACTTTCAGCACCCGTAAACGTTACCGAATCACTAAAATACGCATTTTTCAATGTACACTAGGATGTGTTGTTCATGGGTGAACCTTATGTGTTTAAATGTGTTATATGATTTAAATATGTGAATATGATAATATGTTAAGTGTTGACATGATAGCGGGAATTAAGACTATGCATGTACGCTTGTATGTTTAAAACGGTAGAATCGCGTTAAATGTGTAACTTATTTGTCGAGCATGAAACTTGATACATAGGTTAACTAAATAAGTTATTTCATGTATGCATGCTTTAAATGATAAATGTATGAGTTAACGAGATTTCACGTGTTATGAATGTTATGAATATGTGCACGTTTATGTATATATATTACGATGCACAGTTCGTAGATATATAGTATTTATAAACGGGAGTGTTAATGGATATAACATTAAGGTCATCAATAAAATCGTTCAAGTCGCAAAAATCTTAAAATATATATATGAACTCATATATATATATATATATATATATATATATATATATATATATATATATATATTAATATGCCAACATAATAAAAAATAATAACGTTTCGAGAAAATCTCAAAGTTATGTGAAAATTCTAAGTATTGGAGAAACTTAGGAATTTTGTAATATATTGATTATTAAATCGTGCCTACGTATGTTAGGACGTGTAGAATCGAATTTGGGATTGCCCTATTTTAAATACGCACCCAAAGGTGAGTGTCACTAAACCCCCTCTTTTTACGGTTTTGTATATGTTTTGGGGGAAGAACACGCCTTAAAAGGATTAAAGATGTTTTTGAATAAAACATACCTTTGTTTATATAAAATGTAATTTTCATGGATAATATATGATTTTGATGATATTAATATGTTTCGGGTAGAAACGGTTTTGTGAATAAATATGTTTCGGGGATGAAACGGGGATTTTACGTGTTTTACAGAAACGAGTGTAATTTAAAAAAGCTTAAATCTAATGTGTGACGAATTGGCCGGTCTCAGAAGTACGTACGGATTAGGCTTACGTTTCGGTGGGGACGTCGGGGATTCATACAACTCGTTATATATTAAATTTATCATTTTAGTAGGATATATATATTGTTCATGAGGCAAGTGATATAGATGGCCCTTATGGGCGCATGCGTAAGCGCTTGTTGTTTAATCATTTAAGTATGAACATGTAGAATTGTTGGTAGATCTATCGGGTTGACTACCCCGTCGTGATCGGTCGCTCCGATCAAGTCAAACGACGAAACTGATATTCTATTATAGTCTAGTCTTGATTATACCCTTGTTGTTAATATATAGTTCGTATTGTCTTGAAAACATACGAGTCTAAACATTTGATGCAATAAATTTAATATGTAAAACTTTGAAAGATGCTTAGTTCGGAGGTTTCGGGGAAACGCTTGCGACGGCTGACTCATGGATTTTATTAAGGAGATAAATTAACTTTCAAAATATTATTTGGATGGTTTGATAATAAACACATAATTAGAAAGTTGTCTTGTTTTAAATTTGAATATGTGAGCTCACCCTCCTTTGTGTTGACACTTGATTTTAATATGTTCTTCAGGTACTTGAGCATGGCTTCGGGAATCTTTGGCGTGTTCTTGTGGTTGTGATGCATGTTTTGTTTAATAATAAACTTTCGACAACTTTTAAAACTTATTTGGGACCGACTGTATTAAGATCCATAAGGATCAAGATAACTTAACTATGTTATGGTTGTGGTTTGTGTTTAAATTTGGAAACAATGTTTTAATTAAGTAATATGTCCAAAATTAACGATGCATCGTCCACTAAGATATTTATGGGCACCAACTTCGTCACCATTACATTTGTATTTCCGTTGCGACGTTTTGGGGTGTTACAGTATATGATATTTATAATTTTGATGGGTATATATGATACTTTGTAAGTTGCAGGAGTATATATGAAATTGCTCCTAAGAGAAGAGCATCCTATTTGAGAAACTTGAGAAGCATTCTGGACCATACATTTCTCTAAGCTTTTCGTAATATACACAGATGTATAGTTTAAAACTGACTATATACATATGTGTATTTCAAGATACACATATGTATATAGTCAGTTTTAAACTATACATCTGTGTATATTACGAAAAGCTTAGGGAAAATGTGTGCTCCAGAATGCTTCTCAAGTTTCTCAATTAGCCTAGTGTTCTCACATGATCCTAACCCTATATATATAAGGTATATAGGGTTAAGGTAAAATGAAAACCTATACGAGTTGTGAGAACTTAGAGAACTCGGCCTTACGAAAGGGTTTTTCAATTTTTTTTTACCAAGAATCTTAAAAAAAATCGACTTTTCAAAAAAAAAACTTGTTTTTTCATTTACGGCAGCCGTAAATGCTGTAAAAAGTGATGTCATACTTATGTCATCACCCTTTTACACTACTGTAAGGGGCCGAAAAACACCACTTCGGATTTTTTTTTACGACAGTGTTTTCTAACATTTTAATCTAGGGGTGTGATAGTGTTTACCATTAAAATAATAATTTTCTAGATTAAGGTATAAAGGTAAATTTAACATTGTTGAATTTAAAAAGTCACATGCAACAATGCAAGTTCCATTCCTTTTTTTAAAAGTCAGTAACTTTTTATACGTAACTCTTTTTAAAAAAATTAAACCATAATAACGAGTGTTTTTTTTATCTTTAATATGAGTACCATATTGTTATACTTATGTAGAGAAAAAAATTACGTTTCGATTGGATGTTTTAGTCCATGGTGTTTTTTCTATGTTCATATAATGGTGTTTTAATTGTATTGTGATTCAAGGTATTGTGTTTTACAGTAAAACACCATGACGTAAAGAAGACACCATAGCATTGCAAATAATGAATTATGATTCAAGTTATGGTGTTTTAACATCTAGAGTATGTAACATTGTATTGTGATTACAGTCATGGTGTTTTAACATCTGGAATAGTAGTAGAATCATTCTAAATGTTAAAACACCATTACTATATTACGATTCAATTCATGGTGTTTTTGGAATTGTATGGTGTTTTATGCCTGCAAAAATAACAAAAATCATTACAGATGTTAGAACACCATGGTGTATTACGATTCAAGTTGTGGTGTTTTCTGGAATTTGTATGGTGTTTTATTCTAACTGATGATGGATTCCTAAAATAAATGATGAATTCCTAAAATAAACGATGAATTCGGTTACAAGATTATATCTTTAATTGGGATTATAGGTTAAATTACCATCTTACCCTTAAACTAATAAAATAGATAGGGACATGTGTCATCACCATAGTCTTTCTTATCATTCTCACACTTTTAGTCTTTTTTACAGGATCCTCTACATTATTATATTATATATATATATATATATATATATATATATAGTTGTGTGTGTGTGTGGGTGTGTAACGCCCTGCTTTTTTTATAATTTCATTAATTAGAAAGCTTGTCTTGTAATGTTATTTTGGAAATCTTGTATTCTTGTAATCGTCTCTTCGTTGTAATCGTTGTAAAATCCGAGACTTGGATCATAATGAAATTCGTATTTTCTTACAATTCATGCTTTACACATTCATACATTGAAACCACTATACACATGATACTTAATTCGTGATTCTTGAAAACGTGTGATAAATTTACAAATACGTGACGTAGCTGCATCATACGATACTTATCCTCAATTCTTATGCTTAATCATGCTTGTTTATACTTATTCTCGTGACTAAATTTCATGCAAATGTTTAGAGTATTCGTTTATACTTAAAACATCCCCAAATTAGTCCAAAAACGCTTAACACATTAAAGATATGGGATCAATGGACAAACCACCAAACAAAAAGGATAAAAAAATAAAAATCTTGCTTCTGACAAGCCTTATGGACAGCAAGGCCACATGCTTACGGTCTGTAAGGGGGTCTGACGGGGTAAATTTTGATCAACCGTGTTTTGAACTTGTTTTTCCACCCTTTTCACCTCCAATCACCTTCAAACTCCATTAACCTCAAACCCTAATCACCCCCATTATAATAAGAGCCTCCACCTTCCATTTTAACTTTCCAAACACCCACCTTCCATTTAACTTCCCAACACTTAATCCTCTAAAAACTCCAAATCATCCAAATTCTGATTTCTGGGCAGATTCATCAAAGTTGCTAAAGTGAGCATAAGTTCACTTCTACTTCTTCTTTTTCATTGATTCTTCTTTCTAGTCACTTGGAACAACCTTAGGTATGATTCCACGGGTTTTCCATGGAAAATCCAGACCTGGAACTTCACCAAGACAGGCTCCAAAGTGACATAAACTTTCTTCTTTGATTTAAACTTTGCTAAACTACTTAAACTTGAGGTTTCTCATACACATTCCTATGTCCTTATGCTGATTAGTTGGGCTTAAAAACAAGGTTGTGATATATAAATCCATAGGTTTAATCCTTATAAAGTTTCATGTTTTGATAGAGTTTTAACTCACAATTAATGAACAAGTCTTGAACTTGAAGTTGTGTGATTATAAGATTAGCTTGGGCTATTCTACTTGGAAAATCCACACATTACTTGATGTTTTCTTAGATTAGTTGTAATTATTTCATTCCTTATAGTATGTTCATGACCCTCCTTGTTGTCTATGACAACATGTGTAGTGGTGAATCCAAAAGAGGTCCTAAATGGATGGTTAATCCTCCTACCTGATGCTTGACTTACATGAATCCAAAAGTGGTCTTAAATGGATGGTTTAATCCTCCTACCCCATGCTTGACTTATATGAATACCTACACAATATAATCTATATAATATCTAAGTAACTAAACCTTGATAATAGCCTAATGGTTATTTGTCAAATGTTAAGTTACATCATCTATGACCATGATACTTATTACGATTCTAATGGGCATTGTAACCATGAAAACATTCCAACTCTTTTGAGTTTCATAGTGTCAAGAACAAGTGTTATGTGTGCTAGATGATTACTTTTCATATGATTATTTCTTGTACTTTTCATTCCAAATTCTTAATCCTCCGTTAAACATCCAATACTCACACCTATGTTTCCTCGTGTAGAAGGACAAGGTGCTCCATCCTAATCAACCAACAACTCTCACGGACTTACCAAGTGGAAAGCTTGCAAAACCGTGAGTACACTTGACCCATTTAACTTTTAAAACACTTTGGGTTGTAACATGTTATTATATCAAATTCACAATACACACCAAACATGCTTTGAAATCTCAATCCTTATACATGTATTGTTTACTTAGGTCCATGCTAGAAACATACATGCTATTAACTTTGTTAGCCCTAACTTAACATATATACACCCGTCTGGGTCTTTTTAAGTTTCCATTCTAAAACGGTCTTGTCACATGCGTGGCAAGGGATGCTAAATACTAGTGGACACTAGGGTTTGACATATTTTTATGCATGCTAGTTACCTTGTTTACAATTTGCCATATGGATTCGAGGAAATGCTTTTATACTTATGTTATACTTATACAAAACTTGTGTACTCGCCTGTGCTTTTGCATTGACTTTATTTTAAACATGTTATATGTTGATGATGATGATGATGCACGTGCGAATCTAGTAGGCTTGATTAGAAACGCGCTCAAGAATACTAGATTTAATTTATTATGTTATGTTAAACTCGTCGTATTGTCCTTTGTTTGATGTAATTTGAATTTCATGTAATGTAATTGACAATTTGAGTTAAGCAATGAAAACGGTTTTGATTTAAATATTGTCACAATTAGTGTTATGTTTGATGAGCAATCTCTTTCGTCTCGCTCCGATATTTCCGCCATCAGTTGAGGTGTGACAATATATATATATATATATATATATATTATATATATATATAGGGTTAGGATCATGTGAGAAAACTAGACTAATTGAGAAATTTGAAAAGCATTCTGGGCCACACATTTCCGTAAGCTTTTCGTAATATACACATATGTATAGTTTAAAATTGACTATATACATATATGTATATTGAATTATACACATATGTATATAGTCAATTTTAAACTATGCATATGTGTATATTACGGAAAGCTTAGAAAAATGTATGGTCCAGAGTGCTTCTCAAGTTTCTCAAATATGGTGGACTTCTCTTAGGATCCCTACCCTATATACATATAATATATAATATAAACTTCTTGTATATCATGTATTTTTAACTTTTGTTATTTTTATATATAATCTTTACCCTATTTGAAAAAACAAAATTATACATTTTCAAAGGATTAGAGAATCAAAATAAAAATTTTCAATCTATATTTTCTTAGTTTATCGATTCCAGTGGTGAACAAAAATAACATTATATAAGTTGAGTTTTTACTTATATTTCTAAAATTGGTCTATTGATTCCAGTGGTGAACAACAATAACATTATATAAAGTTGAGTTTTTTACTTTTATTTCTAAAATAAAAAAAATCATAAAATCGTATAAGTTTAAAAAGACAAATAAAAATAAAAAACACAAAATCATTTTAACTCCAGTCTCCAAATTATAACTCAATATCATCTATGTTACAAAACCCATTAACTTATCAATTGGTAAACCTTCCGGTCTCCAAATTATAACTCAACATCATGTATGTTACAAAACCCAATAACTTATCCATTGGTAAACCTGTCTGTAATAATCGCATTCCTCTGATGATCATATTCTTCTGTTAGTAATTAGCGATATTTTTTATAGTTTTTGTTTTGGTGTTGGTGATTACTGGTAGATGCCGTCTATCAGTGATTAGATGTTAGTGATACTCATTTACTTATTTAAATTAGCCGTTTAATTTACCGTCATCTTTTAACCGTTGGGTTTTTTTTCAGTTTGTTGTGTTTAGCGGTGATTATGGTTACGGGTGTTCGGGTTATGAAGACGGATATTATGCCTCGTACGGACAGAAAAGTATGGCAACAACTTTTTTTTGTTAGTGATGCCTCGTACGTACAACAAAATGTTGGTGAGCCTTCTTACCCAAGAGTCATTGGTTGACGAGCAACCCACTTACCAGGAAGAGTCATTGGTTGACGAGCAACCTGGTTACCCAGAAGTTTGCTACAAAACCGATCAAGTATTAATTATATATATATTATGTTAAAATATTACTATAAATGTTATATATTTTTTAAAATGTATTATGAACGTTATATATTTTTGTTAAAATATTGTTGTAAATATTATATATATTTTCCGTTTACGTTGTTTAGGATTTTATGTCCCGCGATGAGTTGGAAGGTTGGGTAAACCAAAGGGGTTTAGATAAAGCATACATTATTGTTACTAGACGGTCTACGAATCATAGGATATGGCTCCAATGTTGTCGTACCAGCGAGCATGAGAGTAAGGTCACGATTAGGGAAACCGACAACAAAAAATGTGGATGCGCTTTTATGATGATAGGGTATCGCGACCAAAGTCGTTGCGCTTGGAGGATAGATCATCGGCACAAACCTTATACTACGGAACATAACCATGTCCCTGCTCAACATCTGGAGGGATACACGTATGCCAGGAGACTCACTCGTAATGTATTTAGATTGGTGCAAGAGCTGACAAATTAAGACATAGAGCCCCCTAAAATCTGGAAAGCCAAACCGAACAGAAACCTGAAAACAGTTTGTTCTGAAGGACATACACAAAAACGCCAAAAGATTATGGCAATAAAGTGTGATAAAAAAGTCTCCCATGCAGAGTACAAGTGGATTCAAAACAAAATTACACGTAATTAGAGAATACAATACCACATGTGACCCAACGTCAACGAACGACACGTATAGACCGTATATTTCATAAAATAACACGTACACGTAATCACAATATACGCCATACAATATACACATTGAAATGGCAAAACCTGAAATCTAATTTTTTTATTTTAACCCTATACGGATCGTATAGGCCAAAACTCCGTCGTATAATACATGTATACGTATCGTATAGACCAAGGGGACAATTTGATGATACTCAACCCTTATACGCATTGTATTGGCCTATACAATGCGTATTACACTTCAATAACCCCTGTGAATTCAGAGGGTAGACATCACAATACGACCCAACTAAAAAACACACAAAATACACACATACGGTGTGATACTACACAAAAATAATATGAAAATATATAATATATTTTGAAATTTTGGAAATTTGAAAACATGTTGTAATTGAAAAAATGTTCGTAATTGAAAAAAATAATATAAAATTCTTATTTTTTACAGATCGATATGGCCGATGTGGACGGTGATCGGGGTTGGGGCGTAGCCGTCGGGTTGGGCCGAGGCGGGACGTAGTCGCCGGTTGTCCGAACCGGGGTGAAGGGATGGGCGGAGGGGTAGGGAGGGCCAGAGGCCGACGGAGGGAAAAGACTTTTCTTCGTTGTGAAAAGTTTCAACGGATGGAGATCGTCGTCCATCCAATGATTGATTTGGATGCATTGGAGGAGGTACAAGAGGCGTGAGATCCTGAGATATTATCAGACACAATACTCCGTGGGACAAGTTTACTAGTTATTAACTTGTGTTATTTGTTTTGTTTTTGAAATACTAACTACACAATATGACAGGTTGTTTGAGCTGGCGTTCTTGCCCTCACGATGATTATCAAGTTCTTATCGTTGTTTGGGTTCTACCCGAGACCAGCCGATCACCAAGAGGAGGTGGATGACCCGAAGCACCCATTGGTTGAGGTTAGTTTCCTATTAGGCACAGAGACCCATGAGATGTCGCCAAGGGAGTTTGATGTGCACACCAGCTTCTATACGTTGCAGGAGACGGACACCCCACTCCACCTGACGTGCACACGAGGTACCCCGAATGACACTCGTCAGATTCAGGCGAGTGATCAGTTGGGGTCCCTTTGGCCGATCGAAGGCTAGGGTGACCGCTTTCACAGATCTCTTGTACCGTTACGTGCACAGGCTTATCGCCACATCTATTGCACCACACGACCATAGTCGCAATTGGTGCAATTAGGGGGGGGAACTATTTTACATGTATTTTCTGCTATGGGGGGCTATACGTCCTCGATTAATGCCCCCGTGGAGTGGTTTGTGGCGACGCACCACTAGCAGGACTTGTCATTGTTGTACAGGGGGGAAGGTGTCACACCCTGACCCGCAGCGGATTGGTACGGGACATGATGATTGTTCATAACCATGACAGCTAACAATTGTTTCAATATTTAAAACACAACCATTTATAGTTCAAATATTCAAAATAGTTCATACATTGTTCAAATATAAAACATAAGACAAAATTTATAGTTTATTTTCCTAAGGCCCATCCTACGTGTCCTCTTTTCATATTATCAAAGTTGTTTACCAGTGTCACATTAGAAAAATATATTTTTGGGTCAACAAAATGTGGGTGAGTAATTCCTTTTTGTTTTATAAAACGAGTTTTATATTAACTTTAAGAAAAAATATTTTAAGATGCCTTTCAAGGTTAGTATAAGAATCATAGTGTAATAACAATATAACAATGTGACATGTATACAATCAAATAAACATTTAAGCAAATATGAATCAACGAATAATGACAATACGAATAAATGACTAAATGAGACTCAAGCCCCGAAGAGCAAATCTAAGACTGTGATGATACTAGGCTACAACTCATGGTCGTGGGGAACATAGTCAGCCATGGATCCACATGACATGCTAGAATACGATAGACTGCCCACACATAACAAATAAAATAAAACACATGTATGCATCCATATATTAACACATTGAAATTTAGCATGGTAACAAAAGAATAAATCAAGTATTTGAATAACGTGGTACACCACAAAAATTTATAGAAGTAGGAAACGGAAAATAGAAGAAATTACTCACAGATCGTGTTCCGTCTATTCCTTGATTTATCGCATGGATGGTTAAGAAGGGAAAATTCCACGAACAAGATTGCTATATATATATATATATATATATATATAATTTAAGTATATGAAGAAACCCTTTTTAAATGTGAAAACCTATTAAACTCTAATGTGTGGCTAAGATTGATCCACATCAACACTTTTTCAGGAGATATTACTCATGTCTTTTGTTGATGCATATTTGTGTGGATGCGGCTCGGTTCGGTTTGGTTTAGCTCGGCTCAGTTCGGTTTGGTTTGAGACCGAAGTCAATGACGTTCCTCGTCGTTACGATCCGGAATTTGCGATGCGAGATCGAAGCATGTCAAGATAACATCATCATTGATGATGTCATGATGATGTAACATAGAAACATCTATCTTGAACTTTAGTTACTATGCACGAAGAACTAATGGATATTTACAATATTTGTTTATATGTTGTCCACGAAGAACTGTTTGATCAAACATACATGTTCACATATTAACAAGGTCATGAAGAACCATTCTTTATGACCCTATGTTGTTCGTAGGTAAGTGTCAACTAAGAACCCATGGTTCGTGGGACATTTAGTTTTTCGTGGCCCAGTAAGTTGTTCGTAGTGTTAGCTGGGTCATGGCCTATAAATACCACACATATGTTATTTGGGTTCTGTAAGAGTGCAGAGTGAGAGATAAGTAGTTTGTCAAGAATTTATGTACTGGGTCTCTGTACAAATCAATATAGTGAATCTTTGAAGATATATATTTTGTTATATTGGTTGTGCTCTTGCTTTGGTTTGCATATACATTGGATTCCGCACTCGTGTGTGTGTTAGACAACAAGGAAGTAGGTTAATCTTGATCCTCAAGTGGAGCTACAAGTGGTATCAGAGCTTTGGCTTTCTTCCTTGTTGAAAACCAACATTTTGATGTGTTTTGAGCAAAGTTTGGGTGTCTCTGTTCTTGAACCTGAGCAAGAAACTTAAAAGTTTTTGAAAGAAAAGTGAACTAAAACTTGAGGAAAACTAGTTGTTTGCAGAAAATTTTTATAAAAACCTTGTTAAAACACATGGAGACATGTTAAAATGCGGTTTTTGTTAAAATTTCAAGCAAATAGTTAGTTCGCCATCTTCTCCGGTAAGGTTTTGGCCGGAAAAGTGACCGGAAAATTGTTGGTAGGATAAGATTCCTTAAAGATTTGGCTGAAAAGAGGATTTTCGAATGTTTATTTTCTAACCAAATCTAGATAACCAAGTACCAACTTTCTAAAATTCAAAAAAAAGTCTTCTGCTGTAAAAGGAAACTTTCACCTACCATCACACGAAGAACCTGGTCTGCGAAAAACCTTATCACAAAGAACTTTATTATTATTATTATTTTTTAAAATACCTCACGAAAAACCTTGTGAAAACTTATATCTTTCGTGGACATTGACTTTCGTGGATTTTAACTTTTGTGGAAACCATTCATTTAAAAAAAAAACCATCACGAAGATCTAGCTCTTATTATTATTATTATTATTATTATTATTATTATTATTGTTATTATTATTATTTTAGCTTAAGATTTTCGTGAGACAGGTTCTATGTTGGTATAAGTTTTTCGTGGCCATAGGGTATTTCGTTACATAAGTGTTTGGTAGTCCATTTTTTTAAATAGCCTTAATTAATATGGGTACAAATCCTTGGGATTGGGATAGTAGCTCAAGTACAAGTCAAGATCTATCACAAACTTCCTCCGCAACCTCTTGGGTAAAATCTTTAATGCCTCAACATACGGCCATGATTGCCGCTAATCAATGGGCGTGTGTTACAAATCAAAATCAAAACGTTCAATCTCTTCTCATTAGCGATAGTGAGACATGAAGCAGCAATCGTCCATCAAAGTTAAATCACATGAACGATTATCCATCACGGAAAAATCGTTTTCATACGTATGTTCTTGGTCAGAATACCGAGTTGTGGACATGTTTTACTACTCCATACAAAGAATCTATCGAAGAAGTAGTATCAAATTAGACCTCTTTAGCCGGATTGGATGAGAATGATAAAAAGGCTTATGATCTAGAGAAGAAAGCCTTTGCTATCCTTGCACAAGCTCTTCACAAGGATATTTGTCATCAATTTATGTATTGTGCCACTACGAAAACTTTGTGGGATACTTTGGAATCAAGAGGGGAAGGAAATGCTGCAACGAGAAAGATCCAGCATGATCTTTTAAAGAAAGAGTTTGAAGGGTTTTTGTTCATGGAGAATGAAACACTAAGCGACATGACTACTCGATTCTATCATTTTCTTAGTGAAATTTACTCATACAAGGTTAGCGCATCACAACAGGAGATTGTTATGCATTTTGCTGATGCTTTGCCACCTAAGTGGAGTCAATTCATTGAGTTGCTGAAGCATACCGGTGTTTTGGATATAATCAGCATTTACGAATTCGTTTAAAAACTTGAAAACAAAAATGAAGAAGAAATTCGTAAAGCAAAACGGATTCCAGTTCCAGAGAACCCAGAGATGTATTTTTGAGGCATTAACACAGGTGCAAGTACAAGTCAGCAACCGAAGCTTCAAACAGCTTTTGTATCGAATGCAAACCCTTTTCTACCACCACCTAAACCAGATCAATCTACTCAAGCCTATGGACAAGCCTTTGATCCAAAAGCCTTTCTTCCTCAACCACGAGATATTGCATCACAAGTTCCACAACACGCATTTGATCCAAAAGCCTTTCTTCCTCAACCACGAGATATGCATCACAAGTTCCATAACACGCATTTGATCCAAAAGCCTTTCTTCCTCAACCACAAGTTCCACAACATGCTTTCTATGGTAACAAGTTTTAACCTTCAACCCCTAACACCATTAGACTTGATACATCAAACCTTAGCAAAGTAAGTGTAGAGGTTGCCAAAGAACACATGGAGCTTCTAAACACTTTACTGAGTTCTTACTGCGAATTAGTAGCTGGACAAATTGGCAACATCAGTCTAACCAGTGAAGACTACACACAAATTGATAAAGAGGAGATGGAGTTGATTGATATCAAATTGGCGTTTCCAAGTGCAGTGAGAAGAGCAAAAGACTTTATGGAGAAAACCGGAAGAACTAATCTGGAGAGCAACAAGGATACTCCATACGACTTTGACAAAAGGAAGTTTACTTGTTTTAACTATAGAGAAAAGGGGCATTTTAAAAGAGAATGCACGAAGCCTCCACAGCAAGGGAATCAATATCCTTTCAACAGAAATCAAGCTGCTAACAATGAAAGAGCAATGGTTCTTGCAAACAATTCCAACCAAGCTTTGATTGTTCAGGTAGATGAACGCTGATTGGTCTGTTCAATTGGGAAACAGTGGTGGAGGTGGTACTGCATACTATGCCGGAATCGCAAAGAATAATAGCAATGGAGAATCGTCCAGAAATGATAACAGTTCATGGGATAGCAACAGTTCAGATGAAGCAGAATTGACTTAAAGTGAAGATCGATATGAAGATGTTGAAACTGAGGTAGATGATGTGATTACTGAAACTGAATCGACAGATAGCGACGAAGCAACCTTGGAGCATGAAGTTGAAGGGTCATCTGATGAGTTTTTCAAGCATCTCTCAACAGTTGGATCTTCCACTCTTCGTGCAACATTCATGGCTCGTTTGGATTGCCAATCTAGCCAGGTAAGTTTCGATAAACCTATCTTGTCTAAGTGTTTTAATTTTATAGTTTTAAAAGGTAAATACTTAGAACTTGTGGTAAATTTGATCACACGAAGAAACATTATCAGAGTTTTATTGTAGATCTGACAAAGTGCACTGAGGCAAACACAACTCTTAAGAAAAACGTAAAGGAATTTAAAACGACAATTGAAACCTTAAGGAAAAATGTTTCTGAATTAACAAAGAATGTTTTGAGAAAGCAAACAGCCATTAACAATTATTTTAACAAGCTTGAAGAAAGGAAAAATGAACATGTGCAAAGTGTGAACATGATGCAATCAAACTCAAGTTGGATAATTACTCCAACTCAAGATATATTTTGGATCACAAATCTCTTGTTAATATCATAACTTACGTAGTATATATATATATATATATATATATATATATATATATGATACAAAATTATTTTATAATATCAATAATTTATAAAAATCCAACTATATAACCGATGGTACCAATTATCAAGCTTATTCCCATAACTTTATTTACCCTTTTATATTAATAAAAATAGTAATAGTATATTGGAATAAACTTTCTGTTAAATATATTGAATATACTATTTTGGAATAAAAGTTTAAATAAATAAATTTATCAAGATATAAACTTTCTAGATTTATGTGAACATATTTATTTTTAACTAGTGGGTTGAACCATATTGGTTTAAAATGTTAAAACTTAACTCTTAATTTATATTATATTATTTATTCAAAGAAGTATTATAGTAAGTAATACAAAGTTTGACGTTTCTAAAATTGATTCTAAATATATAAGGTAATTTAATAATATACATGTATTAGAATACATATATATTTCAAACAATAATAATAGTAATTTGGTTTAAAGATTTTACAATATTAAAATTGTAATTTGATTTTTAAATAAAGCTATATCAAGGACAAATGTATTAAACATGAGTAAATTATTTTTATGTGGGGCATCCAATTTAATTCTAGCTTTGACAATGAAACAATAACTAGAACGTTTAGGAAAATTTAACGTGTCAGGTAAAATAAATAAATACTAAATTACTGATTTAAGTCGGGTAAGAACATATGTTTTCATTTTGTAATATCTTTTACTTCTTAAAATTTTAATTATCTGATCTCTTTGTATATATACTGACTGTACAAATTATCAGGCCTATCTTTTCTTTTCTTTTATATACATCATAAAATAAAAATTATTACCTTTATTAAGTATAATATTCTAGATGATAGAGAATAAAAACATGATTATTTATATATAATATACATAATAATCTTTTGAACATACATTTTCTTTAAATTATGTTATAGGTGTAAATGTATAAAATTTTATATGTACGCTATGTAAAAAAATAAATTTTAGTTTACATTGTGTAGACATATAAACATATAAATATTATTTAAATGTATTACAATGTATATATATATTTCAAATAAAATAGAATTGTAATGCATTTAAAATAATTATATATTATCCTATGCTATCCTATATTAATAATGGAAACCAATGAATAGTTATTATAATAGTATATATAGTTCTTTTAATATTTTAAATTTAACTAGTGGAATTCACCGTGCTATGCGGCGGGTATTCAACCGTTATCAGTTTGGACCGTCAGGGTACCGGTTCAACACTTATATAATTTATAAAAGAAAATACTTTATTTAGAATAAAAAATTTTTTATACCGATATGTCAAATTTTTTTTTGAACACAATAGATTTCACACAAATGTTTGCACAAATGTAACCGTTTGTCTACAATTTCGACTATAAAATATTAATTGTTTCAATTTTTTTATCTTAGGTAAAAGTAATCATTTTTTCGTCACCACTACCCTTAATAAAATAGTGTGTCCAAAATTAGAAGGCGGGAAATTATATGGCCAAAGTAGAAAAAACATCAACTTCTCGAGCACAAACATATGTTAGCAATTGATATATATATATATATATGTATGTATATATATATAATGTATGTATATATATATATGTATATATATAATATAAAAGTTAACTTTTAATTTACTAGATATAAAATGTTAAGTTAACAACTTGAAGGAGTATAGGAAAATTTCAACTTGGTTCTACTCAAATATCTTGAAAAACTTTTTTAGTTGGTCCTTTTTATACAAAATGTCATAACATTGACTATATTCGTATATATAGTTTTTGATCGATATAAAATAATTAATAGTATCTCCGAACATTATACTACTATAACCATATTTTATAGACTAGTAATAATTAACTTTTATTTACTAGTATATTAATTTAAATTACAGATTAGCTATGTCTATACTATCTTATTAAGCAAACTAAGATTTCTACCCTTTAGGTGATTTTACATTGTGTACACATGTCGAAGCAACATGTACAAGGGAGCCAAACTATTTTAGAGGGAGTAAACTTGTGCATTGTTCAAAGTTTTAAGACACTTTGAGAGCAATTTATAAAAATAATAATAATAATAATAATAACAACAACAACAATATATATTGAAATTCGTTAAATGAGTTTAAACACTTTCATGAATGTCATACGCTAGATCATAACTAACAACGATTCAAGTTTTGAAACTTAACTAGAGATTAAGCTCTTCTTTATTTAATGTCATACACTATACCATCAAAAACTAAAGACGATTCAACTTTAGAAACTGAAAGAGGTAATTACGAAATTATTGCCATCATTAGAGCTTAAACTTTTATAAATTTACTTCAGAATATACAGGCCATCCTAAGGTTTGGTTTCTTGGTGTTGTAACTCAAAGTATCCTCATGATGATAGTGACAGAGCATTTACCAAAGGTTACGCACCATGGTCATTACCTTCTGGTTTAATTTCTTAATTTGGCTTTTTATCTAATTAAGGTTTTCATATGAAAAAAAGTGTTAATAAGCATAATCTTCATTCATATAAGTTTTTTTTATATTTCAGGGCGATCTTCATCTCTTTTTAAAACGGAAAGGAGCACTAAAGCTAATAACAACTTTGAAATTCACCATGGATATAGCAAAGTGAGTGTTGGCATAAGAATCCAGCTGAAAGAAAAACATTCAGAAAGATAATCTCTCGGTTGGAATCAATCTATAACTCCAGTAATCGTAGGAGGCGTTGGAAGGTATCACTTTTGTTTTTCGTAATGTTATTCTGGTTTTATTTTTTTTGGTTAATTACATTCATTTTCATAAGATCACCAATAATAATATTTTCATAAGATCACCAATTATAAATATAATATATAATTTTTTTTCATCCTTAGTAACCTTGTTTATCTCTAGAACACACAATCAGAGTGTAATTTTGTGGTTCAGGTTCGGTCATTGAGGTGGTTTCAGAAAATGGAGACGGTGTGGAAGAAGAAGATTATGTAAGAAGCACCCGTGAAGCCGTGATCGATCGTCTCACATATAAAATGGCCAACGGTTGCCTTTTTCTTGAAGTAACCTTCACAGATGCTAGAAAGGCATTTTCTTGATCAAAAGGTGTTGTGCAAACTCATTTTATTATCAATCAAACACATATCGATTAAACTCAACCAAAACGAAACACCTCTGATCCGATCTACCATTCCGAAACACCCCAGTGGCCACTACCGTTAATACCTGAACTCATGACCAAGTCGCCGGAATCGAGACATATGTCGTTGTCGCCTCTCTCCTCACAGGTATCTGTTACTTATTACACAGGTGCTTAAAGCCATGCGAATTATCGAGGAGGTCTTACACTAATCTCTTTGAACTTGCTGATGTTTACGATTTCATTGCGTTCATGTGTGTACATCTTTGTAATAATACTTTTAAATTGATTATGTATTCATAGCAGAGTATAATTGTGGTTTTGTGTAGAGTATGTGGTTACCTTGCTTCATTTATTTGTCTTGATGATTATTATGTCATTTCATTTGTATTATTTATCCTTTTGGTTAGCAACTCTTATATTAATATGGTGTTAGGCAAAACGTGTAGGGTCGACTTGTGGGTAGCATATTAATATGGTGTTATGCCTCTATTGCATAATACTATGGAGGTACTTGATACAGATTCATATGTAGATTCAGAAGTTTTATACTTCACATTGTTAAATGCTTAATGTAGTTTGTTATATTAAAGTTTCCATGACTTTTTATTAGGTTATGATGGGGCTACTAATGATTCGATTGACTACTCACGATATGGAAATCCTGATGGAGTTGTATGTTTCATTTAAGATTTATTTTGGTATAATTAGTTTTGTAATTTGTAGATAGCCTCTAGTTTTTAAAGAATCTCATGGTAAAATATGCTATAGAGGTTTATAGTGTTATGTATTGTTTTGGCCTTGCACTTTATGGTACTTATTCACTAAAGCCAACAATTGGTCACGATGGTCACCTTTTTTATGCTCAGCAGCACCAATATCTCGACGAGTCCCTATTTTTAATCAATCAATCAAAAAGAAAAAAATATTATCGCTCATATTTATCCAAACGCACAACTCACTATCTGCAACAAGCTCTGCTACAACTCCATCGTGTTGTAAATTATGCCACCACACATCGCGCAGCTTTTATGGAATGAAAATGTTACAAACTTGGAATGGGTTGTGGTTATTAATTAGATCTTAGTTAGAAACCGCCGCAAGCGGGCATTCCCACTGGTATACTAAAATATGTGTTAATGGTTAATTTAACCTTATATAAATTTATGTATACTGACTTAAATTTTATATATTTATGTCATAAACTGAAAGATTAACGAAATCTGTCCATTACGAAATTATTTTAAATAATTCGTTGTTTTTTTCTGACCCATTACTGATCTGTGAAGACTATGCTGTAAAAAGATTACATATTTATGTTTAAGAGAATAAAATAACACTTATATTTATGTTTAATAGAATAAAATAACACTTATGATGATATAAGTGATATAATTCAAAATACTTATATGTAAATTATATTACATATTTAAATGTAGTAACTTACTAGTGTACAACTTTATCTAGGATTATATGACCAAATTAGCCAGTATAACGTTTTGTACTATAGGAATATAGTATCCTAATGATATGTGTTATTTACACAAAACAGAGCTTTACATTATAAATACACAACGCGTATCACCATTGTATTTAATAATATAATCTTGTAGTGTATAAATTTAAACAGTCCTCCAACAGTTTAATAATATAAACATTCTAAGGTAATATACATAATGTATTTTAAACCTTCTTTATATCTAAGCCCCTATTAGAGACATAATACATCTGTTAGGTAGCCTATGGGTACATTTAATCATATTGGTCATTCATACTGATATGAACTCAAAACATAAAAATCATAATATAAATATTAAAATTTAACTACACAGAATAACACATGAATTATTATATTAATTTCCTAACATAATGTTTAAGTTTTAGGTATTAAAAGAACACCTAAATGGCTTAAACCAGTAGCTCTCATACCACCTTCTGTCACAACCCCGACCCCACCCTAGGAGCGGGAGCCGTGAACCAGTCAAGTGGTACCGGTGTTTATTTAATTTTGCAGCGGAAAACTTTCATCAGGACCGTAGTTAGGAAATAAATTCAGAGTTTATAAAACACCAAAATTTTAATAATAAACCAATGGGCTAAAACCCATATTCCATTCAAAGGTTTTTATAGGGATAAACCCTAATTAATAAAATATAAATTTCTTCTTTTGTTAAGGTAATTATAGCCACTTTATTTAAGTCTTCAGTGCTCCATAGCTGGCTTCTATTATCTCTATAGCGAGTTACCTAAAACGCGTTTTAAAAATATTTTATCAGCAAGAAATACTGGCGAGTTTATTTGATTTTATAAAATGACACATTGTTATACTTTACAGTATTAAGGGCGAACACATTGTTTATTTCTATCAATTATTCAACACAATATGCGACTGGGGACACTCCCCCGTGCGTGACGTGGTCATATTACTTTGGGTCCTGTCACTCAATAGTAACAGTTCCCGTCACTCCCTTGGTGACTGTGGACTAGTAATGTATACAAAACCCCAACTACTGGCAATAATTATAGATTACAAAGACTTAATCCCTGTAAGTATAACTGAAAAAATTTTGAGGAAGACTTAATCCCCGTAAGTATAACTGAAAAAGATTTTTTGGTTTTGTAAAGTAATTTGGTAAAAAGAGAGAATGACTCACTTGGTAACTTTAGGGTCTAACTACATGCATCCTAGTATAATCTTGGGTATAACTCCTGAGCTCTTAATAGAATATATAATGCACTAGTGTTAAGTATAATAACCCAAGTCACTTTAGCCATACAACACGAGACAGAACCCTAACGAACTTAGTCAGGCAGAGTCTCGACATGCATTGGTGGGTTCTAAATCAATCAGGTAGGGTAACGAATTAGTGATAAAAAATTAAAACACTTATAATAAGACAGGGCTTTGGAGTATAATGGGGGTAAATTACTAAACAAAATGAATTATAGAAGAGAGGGGAGAGCGTGAGAGAGAGAGAGAGCAGAGGTAAAAGAAGAAGGGGACGGCTATTTATATTAAAGTTTTTGAAACTTGGCCACGCGTCATTGTTCTGATCATTCCATGTACACATACAATTTTGCATTATTAAGTTTTAGTTTATTATTAGTTTATTATTATATATTATAATTAATTCAGCTACTTCATTCATTTATCGTTTTGTAAAACGATGAATATGCCATTAGAACGAGAATATTTTTATCTACATTTTGACCTAAGTTTTATTAAAAATAGAGTAAGTTAAATTATAATATATTTTTTATTATTATAATTTTTAAATAGTTCCTATATTCTTCTAAATACCTTATATTTCTAACAGTCAACTTATGCGTAATCTACCCATTTAATTATATAAGTTTTTATATACTTTATTTTAAAGTTTTATAATAAAAATTTTAGAGATGTTGAACCCGGGTCGAATCCCGCCCCCCGTCCAGTTTTTCCTTATATTTCCCCCTTTACACCTTCTTTAATAGATCTTTCAATACATGCCACCTTTATTCCCTTATGATATAACTTGATTAAATTATTAAACCTAACTTAGGTGCTTCTCTTATCAATTCTGATTTCCCTTAATATTATAACTAGATTAAAGGATATACTTATAAAATCTAACTTAGTTAGGGGTTATATTTAACTTAGTTAAGCGGTTCCTCTTATAAACCTTAACGGAAACTAACAGGTTAAACTTATAAAATTTTATATTTTAATCTCGTAATCACTAATTTTAGTTAAATTAAATTCCTAAATATTGCAACAAATAAGAATAATATAATCTCGCATTTTTATTAATATACTTCGGTTCTGGTTTACAGTGCGAGTCGGGTTTTCGGGGATCCGTTTTTTACGGACTTTACAAGGGGCGTACATCACACAGATTGCCCTATCATTGGACCTTGTTCCTCATGAGAATCCATAGTTTACCGCCGGGGGCATGACTGAGCTGGCCAGATTTGTTGCGCCAGACGCTGATCGGCATGCACATCATGCACGACTTCCAGGTGTCGGCCTTCGCTTTCACGACCGCGATGGCTACATTTTTTGCCCCATTGATCTCTCGGACGAATTACCTGAGGAGGAGTCGCTCGTGGTAGGTGGTGATGCTCATGACGAGGATGATGATGATGCCGAGCCAGCCGATGCTAAGGGAGGCCGACAACTCACATCACTGCAACCACAACTGCAGGGGGTGCCTTAGTACCCCAGCATGTCCTGTATGACCAGCTGTCACCGACTATCGTGCTTGCGGAGATTGAGAGCCAGCTACAGGGGCGGATCGACGCCTACCACTCTCGTATTGAGGCCGTAACAGCCCAGCGTAACCGCACTATGATATTATCCGCTTTGGCAGCCAGCACGCGCCCAACGTCTGCCCCTCACGGCTTTAAAACGCGTCATGATGGTGAAGGTATTCGGCCCCTTATAAAGAAGCCTTTGTTCCTCTTCACAACCGATGTGGGATATCACAATCCACCTCTCTTAAAGGGGTCCGGCGTCCTCGCGGGACCTGGCACCACCGGTTCGGCCCTGGCTCTGATACCATCTGTAACAGCCCAGCGTAACCGCACCATAATATTGTCCGCTTTGGCAGCCAACACGCCCCCAGCGCCTGCCCCTCACGGCTTTAAAACGTGTCATGATGGTGAAGGTATTCAACCCCTTATAAAGAAGCCTTTGTTCCCCTTCACAACCTATGTGGGATACCACAATGATGTGACAACTTGTAATTTCGAGGTTAGAAACGTTCGTTTTCGTATTTATAAATCGAGCCTTATACTTATTTTATTCGACGAGTTAATTATACTTAACTAAAATATTATTTAGGTCCATATTTTCAAGCGATTAACTAGAAATTGAATCCTTATCCTTTTAAACCGACTCGAACCGTTTGAACCAAAGCCCATGTCGCGTATTGACCCAACCCACTCGTGTAACTCGAACTTCTGAGACCCGAATTGATTAGTATAAGTTGCAATTATTCTAATTGATTAATATTGATGATTAATATGTATATATATAATACTAAGCAAAAATATCATCGACAACCACAATTCCCTTCCTTTATTCTTTTCTTTCTTCGGCCCAGTGCAATTCCAAACCACCCCCAACTCTTTGACTAACCAATGTACGCATGCATGTTTATTATTATTATTATTATTTTTAAATAAACTCCTCAACTGAAAGTGCCAAACTTACGGCCCAAACTTCTTTAATCCAAACCGACCTAAATACGAAAGCAACTATATTACGAAACCTGCTTTGTTTTAACCCTTCTCCTCACAACTCCAAACCCTATCAGACCTACAGCAAACTTATGACTTCTTTGCCTCTATTTTCTCTCTCCGCTATGGTTGACGGAAGTCGGGCTCCGAGGTCGCTATGCTATCACAACTCCAAACCCTATCAGACCTACAGCAAACCTATGACTTCTAGTTAAAGTTTCGTTGTCTCGGTTCGGTTCCGGTTCGTCCTCGACTAAGATATTCGTATGAAAGTAGGATTAATTAGGAACTGTTGTGAATACTATGTGTAATATGATAGCATAGAACAAATTATATGTGAATATTTATGCGTAGATGAGAGGTGATTGTGTTTGCACATGAAAGTTTGTCGAATGACCTGGGTACGAATGTGTGTATGAAAACAACAAAGTAGGATTTTATGTTGGTGATGGATGTTTAATCTTGATTGTGAAGTGCAAGTATCAGATTGTATGCATAGGAATATTGGTTCGATGTCGTTGCAAGGCCATGAAAACCCGTATATGAAACCATGTAATATATGTATACGTGACTGGGTACAAGTATATTAATCTGAGAAAAACGTAAAGAGTATGTATCGTAGGTATGCAAGTTCCGGTTTGACCTCGGTTTAGTGTATATATATATATATATATATATATATACGAAAATCACATATTAACTTGTATGTTAGTGTGGACATGAATATATGACTATGTGTGTGGGGAAACTGTTATATATGTGGATACATGAATGGTGTGCAAATCACTGTGTGTATGATGGATGGTGTGTAGTCATGATTGTTTCGTGTAATGTTATACGCGTTCATGTTTTGTAAGTAGGATGTACCCGAGTTAGCTTTCAAGGTGTCAAGGAATTATTGCACCTAATAATATATATATGTATGTATTTACGTATGTTTGGTAGTGGTTAATGGGAAACATGTATATAAATATGCATCACATGTGATGAGGATATATATATTTCTTTTCTTTCTTGAATAGTATTTATATGTATGAATATGAGTGTGTTTAAGAAAAAAAAATTATAATAAAAGTTATGAATTGAGGTGACAATAACTTGAAACTGTACAATGACCCTCTGTTTGATGTCTAATAATAAGATAATATTTTTATCAGGACTTAGCAAACCTAGAAGCTTCTATATTTGTTTTCTTGTTGCTGTGCACCCTAAGGTGAAACTATTATAAAAGCATGTATTCCCGGTGGTTTGGGAACAGATAAAACAACAAATATGTATTCTCCTTGGGTAGAATACGGAAACCTTGTCCCCTTGGGTGGGACAACAAGTTAATTTACTATCGTGTCACATGCCTTAAGCGTACTAGACGAAAACTCTATCTGAAAGTCCCTACACATTTTATACCGATCAATCGCCGGGCAAATGGCGAACGGGTTATTGGTTGAATAGCGCTATTAGGTCTAACAAGCCTCACACCGTGCCGCAGGGGACGGGCGTGGACTAATATACTTGGGCACTAATCAATGACGATAGACATTGACGTGGTACACTGAAGATAACCACAGTTAGTAGTTGGTATGGTAACGTGTTTAGTAGCTTAAAAAGGTGAGGTAGCTCCCATGACATGTTTTATAAGAACATAGTAATTTAACAAACTTATGTTTTTGAAACAACACTAAACAACTGTGAACTCGCCAACATTTTGTTGATACGTTACTACATGTTTTGTAGGTCCTTAGGTACAACATGGGAGCTTGCGTTGGAGGAGTGTCGTGGTTACGTTGGTTATTTGATTTAGTTTTTATTAAACAATTATGGTTTTAAATATTGTTTGAATATTTTTTTTAAACTGTTTTCTTCCGCTGTTGGACAAACTATATTTTTGGACATTTAAACTTCCGATCACTAATCGTGTTGATGGTGATACTTTTTTTGATAACTTTAATAATGGTTCAACATGATTAGTGGCTTGATCCTGGTCGGTCACATCCCTCGCGGTAAAACTTTGCACGTGGAAATTTGGGGGTGTGACAGACTGGAATCAGAGCCATTGGTAATAGTGAACTCGGTTTTAAAAAGAAAGTCTTTTTGAGAAAAACCGGACTATAACCTGTTCTGTACTAAGCGATCCGCAACGACACTACACTCCAAGTGCAACGCTCAGTACTTTAGATTTCATAGTTTCTGCATGTGCCTACTTGTTATTTACTTGATACATTACGTATTAGTGTGCTTAGTTCTTGAGACTCTTACGACATGTTATCTGTTAACACTAACACACTCTCTCCTAAACCCAAATGTTTAATTGGAACTATATGCGTTGTGATCAAACTTTCTTCTACTTTCCTCACACCACTACAACATCGTTCTCATTTTATGTTTTATGGATGTAAAGACAATTAGCGGACGTGTTGGAGCGGAGGAGCCAACATGACGCATGCTCAGATTTAGGCTTTAATCAATGAGGGGTTGCTGAAGCTCTGGCAACACACCAGGAGGTAAAACAACCATTCCGTACTATTCTAGAATGTTTAAATCCCATCTCTTTGTCTCACATGTTCTGATCGGCTTCGTTTTGCGATAGGTCAACCTACTCAACCCCGAGCTTGTACTTTCAAGGAAATTATGGATTGTAAACCCCACTCTTTCAACGGCACCGAAGGAGCAGTGGGTCTTTTGCATTGGATCGAGAAAGCCGAATCTGTTTGTGAGATGTGTGATTGCCCTATCAACAATCCGTAAAGTATGCAACTGGCACACTAGAAGGAAAATGCGCTTTCTTGGTGGAACGCACAGGTTCAGATGCTTGGATTGGTGGCTGCCAATGCCACTCCCTGGAATGATTTCAAGGATTTAATCAAGGAAGAATATTGTCATAGAGATGATATTCAGAAAGTCGAGGTAGAGTATTACAATCTGAAGATGGTTGGATCTGAAATTGAAGCGTACACTAAAAGGTCTGTTAGTACATAATGTCTATGTCTTAGTCTTGGATCGAGTCTGTTTAGTTTGGGCTAGATTATGCTAGAAATAGTATATTTATGTACATAGTATGACAAGTTCGCTTGGAATCATGATGTGAGAACAAGTTCGGCCAAACTTGTTCTATACAAGTTCGCCCGAACTTGTGTAGCCACCAGCGAACTTGTCACACTATAAATAGGTGACTTGGGTTTTTCATTTGTAACTTCTGCAACTTTTGTCACTTGTACGGTGAAGCTCTGCCCGATCTGGATTTGACATGTAAATGAACTTTCTGATCAATAAACAACAACTAAACAGTAAATCTTTGCATATTCGATTAACACGTCATATAGTTTCCGCCTATATGAATGATTAGATACCAATTTAGGTTCCTATGCTAAACATGGAGTGATCTAACAAGTGTTATCAGAACCTGGATACCTGAATTGGTGAAATCATTGCAAATCTACTCTTATTCTACTCCGTTCTACCATTTTTCTTCATTTTTTCAAGAAAAACAATGAATTCACCGATAAAAGTTGCTAATTTTTGAATATGTCATATAAAATACACTTGTGGTAAACCCCTGAGAGTTTGGACATCAAATTCACACGAATTGATATCAAAAAGTTGAAAAAACCATGTTTGGCAAACTGATTTTGGTCGAACTTAACATCAAGTTCGCTCGGACTTGATTAAAACTTCATTGTTTTTAATCAAGTTCGCCCGAACTTGATTGAATTTCAAGGTTTTTCTGATAAGTCCGCTCGAACTTAGTAGAAATTTCTTCAGTTTTATCAAGTTCGCCCGAACTTATAAAACTTTGTTGATTAATATCTACAAGTTCGCCCGAACTTGTTCGTCTTTCTTGAAAAGTCTTATAAGTTCGCCCGAACTTAATCAGGGAGAAATTTTCAAAATTCCAAACACAAGTTCGCCCGAACTTGTGAAAATAAAAATCTAAATTTTTCTCAAACTGCAAGTTCGCCCGAACTTGTTAGTGTACTGATCGTTTTTCGAAGTTTGTGAACGTGTGTTTTTCAGTGACATTTGTCAATATTTTCAAGATGGAAGATCTTCACAGTGCATTCATGACGGCTTCAGCTTCAAACGCTCAAATGGTGAATCAAGTGAACATCGAAACGAGATGGGCACGTCTGTAAAGCCTCCAAAACTCATGTGTATGGACGAATATGATGGTGGAAAGAGAAGTTTATGAATTGGGTCCAAGCTACATATTTCCACAGCTGGGTGGCAATAAAGACTGGTTACATGGCCCAGAGATGAGAATGACAATGTTATCGACGTCAGCAAGTTCTCAACTTTACAGAAAGATGCTTACGTCGCCGAGAAGAAAACGATAAGCTAATCCAACAGTCGGTGAACGAAGATATTTTGGTGCTTCTACCGGAATTCAAGACTGCACAAGAGCTATGGAAATCCTTGAGAAAAAATATCAGGGAAGTGTAGAAATGGTCAAAGCAAGAAAGCACTGATCATGAAAGAATTTGACATATTTACGATGATTAAAGGGGAAACAATGAAACAGATGATTGAAAGATTTTGTCATCTGAAAGTGATCATGAGGAGACATGGGCTTGAGAAAACAGAATTAGAATACATTGATAAGCTAGCTGACGCTTTACCTGAGGGTGAGTGGACGACTTATCTCATGGTACTCAAAGAAAGTGCGAGTTGGGAGTTCTTCAAATTATTCACATTCATTGATAAATTGGAAGGGCACGAGATGGGGTTGTTAAAGATAGCAAAATCAAAGAATTCAAATGTTGCTCAAGATGTAGGGCTTTACTATAAGACCGGAGCTCAAGAGAATATTACTAGCCCGAAGATTCAAACTGCTTTTAGCGCAAATCTGAATTATTTGAATCATTCGCCACAGAGTCAAAATCAATCATATCCGAAATATGATCAGAGTCCACAGAATTCTTCATATTAAGCACGAGTTCAAATCAGAATAGTCAACCGAATTCTGATCCAAATGTTTTCAAATGTAACATTACAGTAAACCTAAACAATGTTGTTTCTGAACAAGTTGCTAAACAACATATGGTACTACTTGCCATAGTGTTGGAATTGTATGAAAGTTTGGTGGCTGGAAAGATTGGTAATCCGGAGATGACCGCCGAAGACTATGATCAAGTAGATGAAGAAGAGCTTGAGCTGATGGACATCAAGTGGTCATTAGCTTCGATTATTCGAAGGGTTACTAAATTTGTTGCTCTAACCGGAAGAGACATCGGGAATTCAAGCAACAAATTGGGATTCAACAAAACGAAGGTTACTTGCTTCAAATGCCGACAAAAAGGGCACTTCAAAAGAGAATGCAAGAATCCAGAAGCGAGTGGCAACCAAAGTCCATTTGGAAGTGGCAGTGATTATTACAAGAAGTCGTTTACAATACAAGCCTTTCCCAAAGAAGACTCAAGTCGAAATCCAAGAAAAACATCAAACACCTAGAAAAGGCAATGGTGGCTTCGAATGAAGATGACGGTTTTGACTAGAATTCATACATTGGCAAGAAAACCGGAGTTGCTATAATGGCTGAGATTGTAGAAGATACATCTGCTGAAGATGCAGCTATGGAGAATGCAATGCTAGAAGAATATATGTATCAAGTGAGGAAGAGGAAATTTATCACCACACAAAGGTGCAGAGGACCTTTCTCCTAACATAACTACTAGTTTTGCAGGTTGTTTCGGTGATACAACAACTTCGGAGCATGTTGCTAAGGAGAAACCTGTGGTTGAAGAGGTTATCAACGTAACCAAAGAAATGAATGAAGAAAACCTCACGGAGATTGCCAACAAAGCTATGATGGCAAATTTGACAAAGGTAGGTCCGGAGGTAAAGGTTGTAGAAAAGGAAGTTGTTAAAGTGCAAATCGTCGAGGTTGAAAAACTATGTACGAAATGTGTTGAATCATGTGTTCAATGTGCTGAAAAGTCTCAGATCATAAGCGAACTCAATGTGCATAAAACAATTTCAAATATGATTATCGCACAATGAAAGAGGCATATGACAAAATGAAAGATGATTATGGTAGGCTTGATAGAAATAACATTGAACAAGATGATACTATCAGAATGTTAAAAGCCATATTAATGGAAAAACAAAAGGCTATTAACATTTATATAAACAACATTGCTGAAGTAAAACAAGAACTTCAAGACATGACAATCGGAGCTGAAAGAGTAAGACAACTTCTTAAGAGCTATACCACAAATGCATATGTCATCGATCATATTCTTCCACGATCTCGTCGGAAGAAAATGTTCAGAAAACCAAAGGTAAGAAACGTGGAGACTATAGCATGTTCCACCACCCCTATGCGAAAAGTATTATCGCAAGAAGGCTGAGGAGATGGAAAAGGCGCTCAACATTGAGCTTTTAACTGAAAAGAAAAATGAGCTGCCTGAGAACATTGATATAACCTACACAAGTGATGATGGGAAGCGGTGGTTAAAAATGTTGTTGAAAATGTTTTGAATGATTCTGATGATGGCAGCTTTAAGAGCGCCAACTCGAGTTCGAATAATTCTGATTCACGATCTGAAGATGACGACACATCATCGGAAGATAGCCTAAGTGATGATCCTAACATTGTCATGTACAAAGTTAAGGATTCTGATAGACTATACTTAGACTATAGCTTTCCGATTCGGAATGTGAAAGAAGATCAGCTTGATAAATTCTTCAAACTCGTTGAAGTTTCATCAAAAGATTTGGAAATCAATCAAAAGAAGTTTTACTCTAAACCTAAAAGAAACAACTACCGAAGGAATGGTGGTGACTTTCCGGAACATAGGAGAGCGGGGTTTGGTTTGGTTGTAGAAGAAGAGCCGAATAAGAAAATATCACCATTTCGCGAATATAAAGATAAGAACATGACATTCGTATATGGGACGAGCACGGTTCAGGAAGAAAGTTTGATTGGAAAGCAATCAAACGTTGAGTTTAAGAAAGAAAAAGAACTTCGAGATAAGGCTAAATCCGCAAGTGGTGTAAAACCCACAAGTGGACATTCTCATGATGATCGGACTTGCTTCAAGTGCAATGAATTGGTCATATTGCACGCAAGTGTCCGAAATCTAAGCCGGTCTATCTTTGAAGGAAAACAAGTTCAGATGTTGAAAAGCCTAAGCAACCAGAGTTTGTAAAACCTGTTAAAATTCTGAAAAGAAACTCAATTTTCAAGAAAGGTGAAACTTTCAAGTCAAATGAATCAAGATTTTACATAAAAAAGGCAAACATAAAATCACAATCATGGATTGCTAATAGAAATCATCAACATCTGAAGTTACCAAGTCTGAGCTAGTTAAGACCGGTAACAACAAAGAGTCTAAATCTGAGATTAAAACTAAAACTGTCAAATCATCAAAAGATAAAAAGAAAGTTACTTTTGAAATTGGTAACAACAGTGACTTCTCAGATGGTGATTTTGAGGATGATTATGAAGCTTTATATCCCAAACCCAAGACCAAGAAAGCTTGGGTCGCGCTTTTTAACTGAATGATAATGTGTGCAGGGGCTCCAAAGATCCATTCTTTCAAAGTGGATTCTAGATAGTGGAGCATCAAGACACATGCAGGGACGAAAGCTCTTCTCTTCGACATTAAAGCTATAAACGGTGGAATATGTTGGCTGTGCCGGTAATCAAGGAGGAAGGATTGTCGCCAAAGGAAAACTCTCAAATGGCGTTGTATCGTTTGATCGTGTGAATTAAATTGCTGAGCTTGAGAAATATCTTCTAAGTATCTCAAGATTTGCGACAAGCAGTTCACAGTTCACTTCAACAACAAGGAGTTTATGATACTTAAGCCGGGTTTCAGAATTCCGGATGATTGAGATTCTCATGCGACTCCGCGCGAAAATGATCTTTATGTGTTAGATATGGGCAACGCTACAACTTCATCAAAATCGGCTCATGTTTTGTCACTAAAGCCACGGAGAAAGATTCAATTCTATGGCATAGAAAAATGGGACACATACATCTGAGAAAAATGAATTTTCTTGTTCATAACGAGTTAGTCGAGGGGGTGAATCTTCGAAGCTTCCACTTGACGGATCACTGTCTGGAATGCAAGAAAGGGAAGCAGAAGAAGAAGTCACATACAAAGAAGATTCTGAATTCTATTAAGTTGCCGCTTGAACGTCTACATATGGATCTTTTTGGACCAGTAAATGTACGAAGTATATCCGGAGATCTATATTGTTTGGTCGTGACGGATGATTATTCTCGATATTCATGGGTTTTCTTTCAAGAATCCAAGGATGAAACATTCGATAATATGGTGATTCCTTCAAGAAGCTCGAAAATATATATCATCTGCCTATCAGACGTATGCGGAGCGATAATGGCACGAAATTCAAGAACAACAAGATGAAAGAGTTTTGCAACGCCAAAGGAATTCTGCACGAATTTAGTGCACCATATACTCCACAACAAAATGGCGTAGCTGAGAGGAAGAATAGAACATTGATCGAAACTGCAAGAACAATGCTTGCAAACTCAAAACTTCCTGTTAGCTTTTGGAGTGAAGCGGTTGCAGTGGCATGCTATACTTTGAATAGGGTCTTAACTGTCAAACCGACTAAAAAGACATGTTTTGAGATGATCAACCGAAGGAAACCAAACCTGAAATATCTAGAGCCGTTTGGTGCACCATGCACAGTAAGTTGATCAAGATGGAAAATTTGGTGCTAAAACGCTTGAAGGTTTCTTCGTTGGTTACTCTAGTCCGCTAAGAAGAGTTTATGTTCCTGCTTTGAGAAAAGTGATCGAAGCACAACACGTAGATTGCTTTCGGTATACAACTCCTATTCAGAGGAAAGGCGATGCGTGGTTGTTCAATTACCAAGATTTGTGGAAGTCATTCGACTTGCTGGAAGAACCGTCTGATGAAGAACATGCAGCTCTTTATTTATTCAACAGTCGGAAACCAAGAACAAATTATAAGGCCAATTGTGGTTAATCAACTCACTGGTTCTACTTCGTCTTCTGGTGCAGGTCGAGTAATAGTGGTGTTCCGGTTGAACAAGTTTCTTAAGTAGAAGTAACACCTACTACAACTCCAGACAAATGTTTCCACTGAACCAGGAAATACAACTACAGAGCCCATTATTTCTCAGAATCAGAATTCCAACTCCGATGAAGCTCCGACTTTCGATGATGATGGAGAATCTTCTTCCGATGAAGAATCCGAGCAGATATCCAACATGTTGAATCAATCTGCTGGCCTGAGCAATCAAAATAAAGCTACATCTAGTGCTCCTGAAGTTGATTTGATGTTGATCTGAATGTCTCAAATCAGAACAACTCAGTTGATGTTCCTAGCAAGGAGATGCCACGATCTTATTCTTATCATCCTTCAACAAATATTATTGGAGAGTTACAGACTGGTGTGCGAACAAGAAGTCAAATCAACAAAGCATTAAGTTGTTTCTATACCCGAGTGGCTCCTACTCAAGAGTATTGTTATTATTCATGTTTCATATCTCAAATAGAGCCGAAGACTGTGAATGAAGCTCTAGGTGATGAGAATTGGGTGATAGCGATGCAGGAAGAGTTGTTACAGTACGAGAAAATGGGAGTCTGGAGGCTTGTAGATTTACCACCTAAGTAGAAAGCGATAGATACGAAGTGGGTCTTCAAGTGTAAAAGGGATGATTGAGGTGTGATTGCTAGAAACAAAGCTCGGTTGGTTGTCAAAGGTTTCCACCAGCAAGAAGGAATTGACTATACGGAAGTCTATGCACCGGTTGCACGTTTAGAGTCAATCCGCATTTTCCTTGCATTCGCAGCTTGGAAATGTTTTAAGGTGTACCAGGTAGATGTGAAATCCGCATTTCTCCATGGTAAGCTACGCGAACAAGTGTACATCAGCCAACCACCGGTCAGTCGATCCGCTGAACAAGAACAAAGCTTATCTCATAGACAAAGCCTTATACGGATTACATCAAGCCCCGAGAGCTTGGTACGAGACGTTATCTCAACATCTCGTTGGAAACGGCTTAACTAGAGGCATAATGGATAGTACATTGTTTACCAAGGAAGTCGGAAACCATCTAATCATCGTACAAATCTATGTGGATGATATCATTTTTGGTTCAACGGATGATAGTCTTTGCAAAGAGTTCGAAAAGATCATGAAGAAGAAATTCGAGATGTCTTCTATGGGCGAAATGAAATTCTTCCTCGGATTACAGGTTGATCAGTTACCAGACGACATATTCATTCCCTCAAACAAAGTATGTTCACGATATTCTGAAGAAGCTTGAAATGGATAGCTCAAAGCCGCTTTCAACTCTTCTAGGCCTGAATCACGGAATTTGCATTGACGAAACAGGAACCAAAGTGGATGATGCGCTCTATCGGTCGATGATAGGATCTCTGATTATCTGACCGCATCTCACCCAGATATTATGTATCCTATCTACCTTTGCGCGAGATATCAGTCCAGCCCCCGGGTGCCACACATGCAGATAGTCAAAAGAATATTCCGTTACTGAAGGGATGTCCAAGCACCGGCTTGTGGTATCCAAAGACGATAATTTTGATCTGACGGGATACGCTGATTCGGACTTTGGGGTGGACAAGCTGAATTCTAAGTCTACGACGATGGTTGTCAGTTCTTCGGAACTAGATTAGTAACGTGGCAATGCAAGAAACAAACCACAGTCTCTCTTTCTACCTGTGAGGCAGAATAAATTTCTGCTTCTAGCTGTTGTTCTCAAATCCTGTGGATTCAACAACAGATGAGGGACTATGGATTGCGATATTCTTGATACACCTTTATATGTAGATAATAAGGCAGCAATTGACATCACTAAAAATCCTGTTCATCACTCACGAACTAAACACAAGAAATTCGTTATCACTTCATTCGTGACTGCTACGAAAAGAAGTTGGTACGAATAGAAAAAATCCACACCGATGAACAAAAAGCTGATTTTTATACCAAAGCTTTTCCTTTAACAAGATTTAAATATCTCATGAGGCTTAAAGGTATTAAAAATTTGTTGACAGGTGCGAAGCAGAGGTTGAATATGGATCGGACGATGAGTTCACATGATCCACATTGGTTTGTATATCTTTTAGATTAGTATTTCTTAAAAACAAAATACAAAAATATGTTTTTGATTTTAGGGGGAGAAATATTTGAGAAAATACAAAAACATATGAAAATTTTCAAAAAGTACAAAAACGATTGAAAAAGACAAAAAGAATTTAGTGTCACAAAGGAAATGATAGTACATCAGTGGACTATCATAGTATGCTAAAGAATTGTAAAGTTTAAAAGTGATAAACAAGTCTTACTATGGATGTGTCGATAGACTTTACACGTTCAGTAAATTGTTTCTGAGATATAAACTAAATTTTACAACTACTTAATCTTGTGGATTAACATCTCTCGGATATATGGACTTAGTACTCCGAAATTTCGTCTGAGAGATTGTCTGATTCTGAGATACGAGGTCTTTATAGATAGTTGATATCTGGGGTATTATACAAGTTCTTTTGATTTTGCGGAAGCAATAGCCTAGAACTTCTATAATGCTTTTGCTAAAAAACCCCTAAACTGCATGCAAAGCTTAAAAGAATCGAAAGATCTAATCATTTGCAGTGCTTAAAAGATTCCTTAATTGGAACACTACCTTAAAGTCGAGCCTTCATCTCTTTGTTGATACGGTGGTATTAACCTGAGCTCTCAAGGCTTCGCATTAACCCAGATACATATATCAATTATGTTATATTCACCTGTAAGATGAAATCTAGGGAATCTTGGTACGGGGGTATATTCTGGGATGGGAACCATATTTAAGTCAAGTTTCATAATTCATACCTAACATATCTTGAAACAATTGAGAAATGTGTCAGAGTTTAAGTGGACAAACATATCGACAATCTAGGTAAACGAGATTAAAACTTAAAGTCATCAAAAGGTTAATGGTACTGGTGATATGTCTCAAACAACTGATATAATCCTTAGACATGAATTCACAAAAAAATATGTCTATAAATATGTTTGTACATAGTTTACTTCTTAAAGTTCTGTAAATAGTTATGTACGTAGTTTACCTGCTTTACAGATTAAAACCATAAAAAATTTTTATTGTGTTTTTGTCACACCCCAACCGATGGCGGAAACATCGGAGTGAGACGTAAACAAGACTGCAACAGACTTCATAACGCTATTAGCGACAATATTTAAACAAAACCCATATTTCATTCATTCAACGATAACATTGTCAAATTACATCATTAAGTCACTTACAACAATTTGAAAGTTTAAAGATAAGTACAACATAAGCATAACAACAAAATAGTACAACATTTTAGCCTAACGTCTAAATGTGTATCTAGAGCATCATCACTACTCAAATTTCATGGCAAAATCTTCATCAACCTGTAACATGTTAAAAATACGGGTTCAATGCAAAAGCAAAGGCGAGTACACAAGTTTGGTGATACATAGCATAAGTATAAAAGTGTGTAACTCGAATCCACATGGTAATTGTAAGCAAAGTTCATACTAATCATGCAATACTAGATCAAACCACGAGTTTCCACAAAAGTTTTAACGAGATCGAGCTTCCTTTGCCATAAAAGTGACATGACTAAAATGCGGGTAAATATCTTAACATAACCCCGACGGGCGGTGTGCTACTCCTATAGCGCTATATATGATAAGTTGGGGTAGCTAAGTTAATGATCAAGCATGTATAATCAAGCATGTATATAGGCATAACAAGTATTCATGTATAAGGATTGAGCATGTAAAGCATGAGTTTGTGATATGTGTATTTTGATAGGTAAACATGTTACAACCCAAAGGTGATTAAAACGGTAAATGGGTCGAGTGTACTCACGGTTTTTGCTAAGTGTTCCACTTAAGTAATCCCGGGAGATTTGTTGTGTTGATTAGAGTTTGGCACCTTGTCCTTCTACAAGAAGAAGTTAGGTATTAGTTATGAATGCAACGGTGGATTTGGAGTATTCGAGCGAGCTAAATGCTAACCTTGGTGGACACACATGAACAAGTCTATGAATTTGCATCACTTGTGAGCTAAATGCTCTATGAAAACAGAATTATTGTGAGGTTTAAAACTATTGTTTGAATGTCTCAGCCTTGTTTTTAAGCCTAACCAACCACAAGAAGTGTGGTAAGCATTCGGACATAAGTTTGAGATGAGTTTGACTCAAGTTTGATGAACATAAACAAAGTTTGCAAGAGTTTGAAAACAAATAGAAAGTTTTGGAGAATTTAGGGGCATTTCTAGGTCTGAATTCTCCAAGGAGAGACCATGGAATCATGTCCAAAAGAAAACCAAGAATGTAGGAAAAAGAATGGGGCAATTTTGTTGAGTATTGAGTGAGTTATGCTCACCTTAGTGTAGAGGTACAAATCTGCCCGAAAATTGGATTCAGCTACGAACTTGGAGTGTTCTGGGAGGCTTGGAGGCTTTGCAAGGTGGAAAAATGGCTGGAATATAAGAGGTACTTATAGGGAAAGGATTAGGGTTTAAGTGGGTTGGGTTTTGAATAGAATTAGTGGGTCATTAGACTTGAAACAAGCCCAAAAACATACCCAAACAAGGGCTGATTGCAAGGCTGATTTTCAGCCTTTATTCTTATTTTGTTGTTGTTTAAATGTAATAAAAGGTGTATTTGAGATGCACTTTATATAAATAAGATGTTACATGATGTTTGGTGTATTATTCATAGGTTATCAAGGTCTAAAGTGCATCTTAAACATGTTTTAAAGTACCAAAATGTGTGATAAAAATACATGTAGGTGACATATCAAAAGTAACAAGTATGTTTAATTTATGGTTAGGTATAACCAAGTGAAAACATATAACTTAATCTTAAAATCGGATAACTAAGTATTTGAATGTATGGAGATTTGAGAATTACGAATACACGATCAATGTTTACAAGTTAAACTTACGTTTAAGCGAATTATGAATCATGTATCAACCGAATGCACGTATTAATGTATAGACATGTATAAACAATGTATAAAAGATTCATTTTATTACGATCAAAGCGAATTATGAATCATGTATCAACCGAATGCACGTATTAATGTATAGACATGTATAAACAATGTATAAAAGATTCATTTTATTACGATCAAAGTCTCGATTTACAATGATTTGAAAACGAGATACGATTACAAGGGAAACAAGTTTCCGAAAAATAGAATTACGATACAATCTTGCTAAAAAAAGGAAAGTTGTGAAAAGCGAGGCGTTACAGTCTCCCCTTCTTTTGGAAATTTCGTCCCGAAATTTAGGAAGATGCAACGAAGAGATGCGGATACTTAGTCTTCATATCACTCTCGAGTTCCCAAGTAAACTCGGCGCCACGTTTCCCTTCCCAACGAACTTTTACGATAGGGATCCGACTGCGTCGTAGCTGCTTGACTCCTCGGTCCATGATTTCGACCGGTTTTTCCACAAAATGCAACGTCTCATTGATTTGAAGATCTTCGAGCGGAACTTGAAGTCCTTCTTCGGCTAGACATTTCTTGAGATTTGAAACATGAAAAACAGGATGAACATTGTTGAGCATTTGAGGTAGGTCAAGCCGATATGCTACCTTGCCAACCTTTCCAAGATCTTGAAAGGACCTACGTAGCGAGGAGCGAGTTTGCCTTTCTTACCAAAACGGACAACGCCTTTCCAAGGGGATACCTTGAGAAGTACATGATCACCCACATTAAATTCCAAGGGCTTGTGTCTTTTGTCAGCGTAGCTTTTTTGTCGGCTTCGTGCTTCGAGGAGATTATCACGTATTTGAAAGATCTTGTCCATTGTCTCTTGTATTAGCTCAGGACCGGTGATTTGTACGTCTCCAATCTAGTACCAACAAATAGGCGAACGACACTTATGACCATACAATGCTTCAATGGAGCCATTTGAATACTAGCGTGATAACTATTGTTGTACGAGAATTCAACCAAGGGTAAGTGCGAATCTTAATTGCCGCCAAAATCGATTACGCATGACCGAAGCATATCCTCCATGGTTTGGATAGTACGCTCGCTTTGACCATCAGACTGAGGATGAAAAGCGGTGCTAAGATTAAGCTGAGTGCCAAGGGCGGATTGAAAAGTTTGCCAAAGGCGAGAGGTGAAACGAGCATCGTGATCCGAGATAATATCAAGAGGAGTACCATGACGGCTAATGATTTCATCCGTGTAGATACGAGCCAATTTCTCGACTTTATAATCTTCACGAATGGTGAGGAAATGCGTGGATTTGGTCAGACGATAGATGATAACCCAAATGCTGTCATGACCAGACGAAGTACGAGGCAATTTCGTGATGAAATCCATGGCTATGCTCTCCCATTTCCAGACAGGAATTTCTGGTTGTTCGAGCAAACCAGAGGGACGTTGATGTTCTGCCTTGACTCTCTAACACGTAAGGCATTTGGATACGTAAAGAGCGATATCACGTTTCATCCCAGGCCACCAATAGGATGCACACAAATCGTGGTACATCTTATCAGCTCCAGGATGGACGGAGTATCGGGATTTGTGGGCTTCACTCATCAAAGTAGTCTGAAGATTGAGAGGATCGGGAATCCAAATATGATTATGGTAGTAAAGAATACCATCAGGTTTAGCTTCGAGCGGGTTTTCGACTCCACAATTCAATTCACTATCGAGGTTACCCTCGTTAATAACGGTAAATTGTGCTTGTAGAATCAACTCGTTGATTTTTCCCACGATTTGGTAGCAACGAACACTCTTAACATGAGTTTTATGACTAAGTGCATCGGCCACGACATTCGCTTTGCAAGGGTGGTAGCGAATATCACAGTCGTAGTCGTTTAACAATTCTACCCAACGACGTTGTCATATGTTGAGTTCCTTTTAATCAAAGATATGTTGGAGGCTCTTATGGTCGGTGAAGACTGTACACTTTGTACCATAAAGGTAGTATCGCCAAATTTTAATGCAAAGACAACTGCACCAAGTTCAAGGTTGTGAGTAGTATAGTTTTTCTCATGAATTTTGAGTTGTCTCGATGCGTAAGCGATTACTTTGTCTCGTTGCATGAGTACGCAACCAAGACCATGGTTAGAGGCATTGCAATACACGACGGAATCGTCGTTCCCATCGGGGGAGTGAGGATATGAGCATTACAAAGCATGTCCGTGAGTGTTTGGAAAGATTCCTCTTGTTCGGGACCCTAAACAAAAGGTTTATCTTTTTGAGTCAACGAAGTCCAAGGAACGACAATACTAGAGAAGTTCGAGATGAAACGACGATAATACCCAGCTAGGCCAAGAAACGAACGAATTTCAGAGGGCGACTTAGGTGCAATCCAATTCTTCAAAGCTTCTATCTTTGCAGGGTCAACATGAATACCGAGTTCATTGACGGTGTGACTTAAGAATTGAACCTCTTTTAGCCAAAATTCACATTTGGAGAATTTGGCGTAAAGACGTTCGGATTGCAAAAGCTGAAGAATGAGAGGCAAATGTCGTCGATGTTCTTCTTTCGTCTTGGAGTAGATTAGGATATCATCGATGAATACAATGACGAAGTGATGGAGAAAAGGCTTACACACGCGGTTCATGAGATCCATAAACACTGCAGGTGCGTTGGTCAAACCAAAAGGCATGACCACGAACTTGTAGTGTCCATAACGTGTACGAAAGGCGGTTTTGGGTACATCTTCCTCGGAAACCCGAAGTTGATGATAACGGAACGGAGATCAATCTTTGAAAAGCACTTCGCGCCTTGCAATTGATCAAAGAGATCGTCAATACGAGGAAGTGGGTTTCGGTTTTTGACTTTAAGTTTATTGAGTTCACGATAGTCATTGTACATCCGAAAGACCCATCTTTCTTCTTGACGAACAACACAGGAGCGCCCCACGGGGAAGTACTAGGGTGTATAAAGCCTTTATTAAGAAGCTCTTGAAGTTGGCTTGATAGCTCTTGCATTTCCGAGGGTGCTAAACGATAGGGAGCTTTTGCAACATGAGTTGCGCCAGGGATAAGATCAATACGAAAATCAACAGCTCGAGGAGGTGAAGGACCAGGAAGATCCTCAGGGAAAACAGAAGGAAACTCACAAACGACTGGAACATCACTTATGCTAGGACCTTTGTCTTTCTTTTCCACAACATGGGCGAGAAAGGCAAAGTACTCCTTACGCAAGTACTTGTCCTCTTTGATGCGTGACATAAGCTTGAGACCTTTAGAAGGTTTCTCGCCATAGACGTGTAGAGAATCACCTTGAGGAAGGGGGAGGCGAATAAATTTATCAGAACAAACAACTTCGGCACGAACTCGCATAAGCCAATCCATGCCTACTATGATGTCGAAACTACCCATTTGCATGGGACTGAGGTCATTGGAGAACGAATGATCGTTAAGAATCAAAGAGCAACCAGAAAGAATGGAATCAATGGAGATGGTTTTACCATTAGCGACATCGACAGTGATAGGATTAGGCATTTTAGATCGTTCGCAATTAAGCAAAGGTTCAAATTCTAGCGACGCAAAACTCCTATTGGCGCCAGTATCAAATAGGCATGTAGCATAAATATGGTTCACCAGGAACGTACCAGTAATGACGTCGTTAGAACTTTTGGCTTGAGCAGAGGTAAGCATGAAAGCTCGCCCCTTTGCAGGCTCAGGCTGTTGCTGCTGTTGATGCTGCTGGTTGAGAAGAGGACAAACATTAGCGAGATGATTGAGATCGCCACATTTGTAACATGCTCGCACAGGAGCATTCTGACGCTGAGGTTGGGTTTGATTCGGGTTAGGGTTAGGGACAATGGCTTGATTGCTTTGGGTTTGGCGACAATGGCTAGCGAAATGCCCCATCCTGTTCCAGTTGGTGCAATTCCGACATGGGGTAGAAGGGAGATGGTGGTAGGTGCAGCCATCACACCTAGGCCAAGTGCCGGCGTAGTTTCGCTTGGGTGGATCTTTGTTTTGGGTGGAGGAGATGGCATTGAGTGGTGTGGGGGCAGACGGAGTAACGACCGCGTTATTATGAACTGAAGACTTCCGCTTCTTGTTCTTGTTGTGGTTCTTTTTAGGTTGAGGGGAGGTGACTCGGTAGTGGTGGTGGTATTGGCAGTGGCTGTAACATCCGCCAAAAACCGGATTTACCAAACCCGCTTCGTTTATTAACCGAACAACCAGTTAAAAATTTCGTTGTGTATTTAATGCCCAAATTAATTTTAAACGATACATAATTAATAAGTATATTAGAATATAAAATTTATTTTTGAAAATGTACTAAAAATAATGAATTAAAAATAATATGCTGAAGCCAGGACTCGAACCCGGGTCAGCCGAGAGTCAACACAGCCTTAACTCACACGCGCTCAACCGCTCCGCCACTTGTGTTGTTTGTTAACATATTGAAACAATTAATACATAAATCAATCTGGAAATCAAAACCAGTGCACAGCGCGCCCAAATCCGCTCTCGCCGGAAATTCCGACGAATTCGTCAATTATTGACGTCTTTCTTTTGTCATAACGGACGCATTTACAATCATATCGGTTATAACCGAAATAAAACCATCAATTTCATTCATTGCCTTAAATTTTTATTGAAACCGAAAATACAATTCAAATCCGGGATTGTACCTTGTTCATCAGTTAGGCTCACGTATCTATTCAACTTACACTCATCATTTCGCTCAGAAAACTTCGCCGGAAGTCACCGGAATTCTCTGAAAAATTACCAGAAAGTTTCGCCGGAAAACCGAATTCAATCCATCCTTTCTTTTTACCCAAAAATAAGATCATAGGACTCATACTGACATCACTCCCACTCACCTTAAACCTCTGAAGAATCTCTGTCGCAATAAAATTCACTCGCCGGAATTCTCTGCAAGTCGCCGGAAAACCGGGACTTTCATCTACACGGTAATTACCTCGATGTTTCTGTTTCATTCCATTATAAGATGAATTCTAACACCATTTCATCGCTCAGCATCAACCCCAGACGACATTGCCGGATTTTTCTGTTTTCGCCGGAAAGTTTTTGAAAGTTTCAGAATCACGCTGATAACCGGTATGATCATGTAATCTACTGATAATCATTACTCATTAGTTCAATTTCACATCTAATCCCTCCAAACTGCTAATTGACTCTAACAGCTGAAGGTCACCAGAACAGAGCCGACGAGCTTCGCCGGATTTTCTGAAGAAGACGATCTGTTCGGTATTTTCTTTCCCCAGACTCTTCGATTCAATACTTTCCAATTGTTCATCTTGTTCATTAACCAGATTAATCAAGAATCAGTTGCTTTGACCGATGTCTGTGTTTTGAACGAAGAAGACGAGTTCAGATATGATATAAGATTAATTAAAAACAGTTTTATGAACGGGTTAGACACACAGTCCAGTGGTGGACTGTGTGCAAACAATATGCATAATGTCCCGAGTTCGATTCTTGACACACGCACCTTCACAGAAATAAAATGTCTTTTTTTAGAGACTGAACCGGGTTAATTCAGTAATATGTTAAGTATAATAAAAACTAGAATATTTACCAAGTTAGACACACAGTCCAGCGGTGGACTGTGTGCCAAACTAAACCACAGGTCCCGGGTTCGAGACCTGTGGAGTGCACCGAGTCGTTACATTAAAATCTTTTTAAAATAAATGATTTTCGGATTAATTTAATTAGTATATAAATATAATTAAAAACAGAATTATTTCGGGTTAGACACGTAGCTCAGTTGGTAGAGTTGCGTGCACGCGTACGGGAGGTCTCGGGTTCGAGCCTCACCCGGCGCGTACACTTACACAATAAAAACCGGTCAACAAGTCAACGGTCAACGGTCAACAGTCAAAAAGTCAACATTTTTTTATTATTTTTATTTATTTATTTTATTTAAAAATCAATTAAAAATACTTAAAAATAACATTTTTAAGGTTAGAAAATAGCCTAAAACTCACAAAAATATATTCAAAAATCCTATTAAAGTTGTTAATAAAATCCATTTATTTACCTTACTTTTTCATTATTAATTAGGTTAGTTATTCCTCGTCGATCAATCCTCTAAACTCGTGCGCATTCATCATCATTCACCGAACGCACCCACTGTGAGTGAATCTATTCCCCGTTTAAATCACGTTTGGGGTGTATCATGTGTCTTACTATTTATTATATTTAAATCATTGTGCATACATCATATCATGAATAAATGTGTATCCAGCCTGTGTAAACTGTTTGTGTGATTATTGTTTAGATTTAATTTATTATTTTCAGTACATGCAATTTCATAGGCCGCCGCTCCCCATTACATTATGAGCGTTGAGCAGTTCCCCATTTCATTATGAGCGTGAACCTAGCGTTGCCTACATACGATCGGCTACGTTTGATTGAGCCTTGATCGCACAGACATTTTTCATTTTCAGTACATGCAATACGATCGGCTCCGTTTGATTGAGCCTTGATCGCACAGACATTTATCATTTTCAGTACATGCAATACGATCGGCTCCGTTTGATTGAGCCTTGATCGCACAAGTTTCATTTATGTTATATATTTATGTAAGTTGATATGTTATTGTATGCTGTTAGTTTGTTAATGTGTGTTATTGTTTGTTGTTGTTTGATATCGTATGTTAATGGTTTGTGATTGTATGCTGTTGGTTTGTTAATGTATGTTATTGTTTGTTGTTGTTTGATATCGTATGCTAATGGTTTGTTATTGTATGCTAATTGTTGTTATTGTATGTTTATTTACGTTTGTTCATATATGAATATTGCACAATTTTTCCATATTAAATACAACCAGAAATAAATAATAAATGTTTTCTAACAAGGTTCACTCGCCAACTTTTTGTTGATCCAAAAACCATTTTTACATATGATACAGGTGAACAGGATAAAGCAAGGAAAACATAGGAATTTGCCTTAGAAGAAAAATAATGAAGTTTAGAAGGATGAATAGAACATGTTGTATTTGTTTGATATGATTGTATGATCTCTAATAAATATGAAACATTATAATAAATGTCATGAGCTTTGTTGATAACCCAATCATGCCCCGATCACCTTTTCCGCTGCGGGTCGAGGTGTGACAGTGGCTTGATGCACGTGCTTCGTAGGAATCTTGTTGTAGTCCCCCTGAAGGATGCAGTCGTGGTTTAGCTCTATGATGGTGCTATAGGCTTCTTTGATGGTTATGGGGCGTGTAGCGGCTACATGGTTCATAATCACAGGCGAGAGGCAACGGATGACCTTGGCGATCACCTTGGGAACGGTATCAACCTGTCTGGGACAGATGATACTCAACTGTTTGAAGCGAGCGATCAGCCTTTCGGCGTCGCTCCCTTGTTGCTTGAGGTTCAAGAATTCGTTTTCGAGCTTCTGGGTCTCGTGGGGAGGACAGAACTGATCTCTCATGAGCTGCTTGAGCTCGTCCCAAGTGAGAGCGTGAGCTGCTTTGTTGCCACGCTTGTTGCGTTCCGTAGTCCACCACTCGAGGGATCTCTGGCGAAAGACCCCGGTAGCGTTGAGGGTTCGAAGGCCATCAGGGCAACCACCCTGAAGAAAAGTAAGATCCATCGCGTCAAACCAATTGATCATGGCGGTGACACTGTCCATGCCAGTGAATACGACTGGTTTACAAGCCATGAAATGCTTGAATTGGAAGGACGTTTTGGGGTTGTCGGTTTTGGGGTCGGCAGAGGATTTGGGTGTCTCGGTATTGATGGTTTGAAGCTGGCTAACGATATCGGGATGACACGGGCCATTTGATCGGCCATTTACCGACGAGTTCTTGCTTGGAGATGGAGTCTTCATTGTTGTTGTTGTTGTTGGAACCCTTGTTGGACCTCTTGGATTTCTTGGACGAGTTAGGAGAATTCATCTAGAGGTTCAACATAGAAGAAAAGGGATGAGACTTTATTATAATATGGAGAAAACAAGTTGTGCATGAATAAGCATGTATAAGGTTCAAGCATGGTTCACTAAGTTTGCATGAAAGTATCAAGTATAGCATGGATAATCACGTTTAAATGCGAATAAGGAGTATAAATTTAGTGTGTTCACCAGGATTAGTATTGTTTTTTTTATCGCAATAAACGTGCGAGATGTGTAACAGTTCAAACGAATAAGGTAACAAGTATAAATCACTTAAAAATTCAGATAACATAAAAGATTGGCTCAATAAAACATGGGATTGCTTCGGGTAGAGAAAACATCGACAATTCCAAAGTGAATCGAAGATCCTTTCTAATTAGAGAAACGTGCTTTGGCCTATAGGTAAAATACTCTCATCAAGAAGCGACTAACGGTTACCCCTCCAGTTACTCCACGTCTCTAATCGATTAGAAAATCGAAACTTTGGTGAGAACGAAAATCAAGGAATGGAACTTAATCGACAAGGTGCGGGTTTCACCCCTAACTTGACGATTTCCTACCCTAAGTGTGGTTGTTCTTACTAAACAAGGAGCATATTCCGATTCGTTTGTAAGATCCACTAGAGCATGAAATGGAAGTTTCCATCAAGATGTGGATATCACTCCCAACTTGATGGTATAACTTCGTGAAAAATCGAATACGCGGAATGAGGGATTTCACCAAAAAATGTAGGTCATTGGGCCTATCTTGGTGCAAATCGCCTCGTTTGCATCATGAGTGTCTTCGAGTCTTCAAGTGTATTGTGTAAAATGTCTTAGGAAAGACATTATGTATATTTTTAAGACCAAAAGATAAGAAAGAAGCAAGGGGGAAGAATAATGTTTTAAGCATGATATAAGAATGGTCAAAAAGGGACACTTAAACTATAGACTAGGTCGAACATGGCAATTCTACCTAATTCCCTATAGTTATGGCTCTTATACCAATCTGTCACACCCCAACCGATGACGGAAACATCGGAGTGAGACGTAAACGAGATGCAAGAGACTTCATAACGCTATTAGCGACAATATTTAAACAAAACCCATATTTCATTCATTCAACGATAACATTGTCAAATTACATCATTAAGTCACTTACAACAATTTGAAAGTTTAAAGATAAGAGGTACAACATAAGCATAACAACAAAATAGTACAACATTTTAGCCTAACGTCTAAATGTGTATCTAGAGCATCATCACTACTCAAATTTCATGGCAAAATCTTCATCAACCTGTAACATGTTAAAAATACGGGTTCAATGCAAAAGCAAAGGCGAGTACACAAGTTTGGTGATACATAGCATAAGTATAAAAGTGTAACTCGAATCCACATGGTAATTGTTAGCAAAGTTCATACTAATCATGCAATACTAGATCAAACCCCGAGTTTCCACAAAAGTTTTAACGAGATCGAGCTTCCCTTGCCACAAAAGCGACAAGACTAAAATGAGGTAAATATCTTAACATAACCCCGACGGGCGGTGTGCTACTCCTATAGCGCTATATATGATAAGTTGGGCTAGCTAAGTTAATGATCAAGCATGTATAATCAAGCATGTATATAGGCATAACAAGTATTCATGTATAAGGATTGAGCATGTAAAGCATGAGTTTGTGATATGTGTATTTTGATAGGTAAACATGTTACAACCCAAAGGTGATTAAAACGGTAAATGGGTCGAGTGTACTCACGGTTTTTGCTAAGTGTTCCACTTAAGTAATCCTGGGAGCTTTGTTGTGTTGATTTAGAGTTTGGCACCTTGTCCTTCTACAAGAAGAACTTAGGTATTAGTTATGAGTGCAACGGTGGATTTGGAGTATTCCAGCGAGATTACGGAAATAAGAATTAAATTATTATGTATGAAACTATTCACTAAGACATAGCACTTGTTCTTGACACTATGATAACCCGAAAGGGGTTAATATGGTTTCATAGGTTCGAGACCTATTAGAATCGTGACAATGAACTACATACTTTAGTGATAAACTTAATAACTTGATAGGTGATTATTTAGTCATTATCAAGGTTTCGGTTTTAGGATTATATTATAGTCCATAATATATACATAGTAGTAAGATTATGTGGGAGGTGGGAGGATGAACCATCCACTTTGGTACCTCTAAGTATTCAAGTAAAGTATGGAGGTAGGATGATGAACATCCATTTAACCTCGTTATATGATTCACCACTACACAAGTTGTCATAGACAACAAGGAGGGTCATGAATAGAGAACAATACAAGAATGAAATGACAAGAATGTAAGTATGTCACCATAATACCAAGTAGCCAAGTGAGTACAACCCGAGAGAACACATGTCAACGGCTTGGCGGGTTGTGACACTTTAGGACTAGCAAACTACTTGAGATGATGATGAAAATCATCAAGTGATGTGTGGTCTCAATGTTTAGGATAGCCAAAGCTAACCTTGGTGGACACACATGAACAAGTCTATGAACTTGCATGATTTATGAGCTAAATGTTCTATGAAAGCAGAATTATTGTGAGGTTTAAACCTCTTGTTTGAATGTATCAACCTTTTTTTAATCCTAACCAACCACAAGAAGTGTTATAAGCATTCAGACATAGGTTTGGGATGAGTTTGACTCAAGTTTGATGAACATAAACAAAGTTTGAAAGAGTTTGAAAACAAACAGAAAGTTTTGGACAATTTAGGGGCATTTCCAGGTCTGAATTCTCCAAGGAGAGACCATGGAATCATGTCCAAGGAAAAACAAGAATGTAGGAAAAAGAATGGGGCAATTTCATTGAGTATTTAGTGAGTTATGCTCCCTTTAGTGTAGAGGTACAAATCTGCCCGAAAATTGATTCAGCTACGAACTTGGAGTGTTTTGGGACGGCTTGGGAGGCTTTGCAAAGTGGAAAAATGGCTGGAATATAAGAGGTACTTTATGGGAAAGGATTAGGGTTTAAGTGGGTTGGGTTTTGAATAGAATTAGTGGGTATTAGACTTGAAACAAGCCCAAAAACATACCCAAACAAGGGCTGATTGCAAGGCTGATTTTCAGCCTTTATTCTTATTTTGTTGTTGTTTAAATGTAATAAAAGGTGTATTTAAAGGCATTTATAAAATAAGATGTTACATGATGTTTGGTGTATTATTCATAGGTTATCAAGGTCTAAAGTGCATCTTAAACATGTTTTAAAGTGCCAAAATGTGTGATAAAAATACATGTAGGTGACATATCAAAAGTAACAAGTATGTTTAATTTATGGTTAGGTATAACCAAGTGAAAACATATAAGCTTAATCTTAAAATCGATAACAAGTATTTGAATGTATGGAGATTTGAGAATTACGAAATACACGATCAATGTTTACGAGTTAAACTTACGTTTAAGCGAATTATGAATCATGTATCAACCGAATGCACGTATTAATGTATAGACATGTATAAACAATGTATAAAAGATTCATTTTATTACGATCAAAGTCTCGGTTTTACAATGATTTGAAAACGAGATACGATTACAAGGGAAACAAGTTTCCGAAAAATAGAATTACGATACAATCTTGCTAAAAAAAGGAAAGCTGCGAAAAGGAGGCGTACAGTTTTAGCATAAACTACAAAAATACAAAAAGATTTTGTTTTAATCATTTTTACAAGCAATGATGGAGAACGGATCTTCGAAGTCTGGTAAGGTGCTTAAACTGGTGGAAATCTTAATTGACAATGGGCTGGGAGCTAATATGTAAAATCTGATAAGTCGAAACGATTAAAAGTTCATTAATTTGAAACTTGATTTTGAGAAACACCAACAGTTTGTTCATAACGGGTCGAACCGATGTCATTAACTTGGACTCGGTAGACAAATCGGTTAACAAGGTCATTAAATTGGACTTGGTCAACTGGGTGGATTGTTAAAACTGGTAAAATCTGAAAAGATCAGGGTCTAAATTGAAACATTTGAAAAATTTGGGTTTGAAATTGATCAAGTTCACCCGGACTTGTAATCAAGTTCGATCGAACTTGTATATGCTCTTTATGTTTCATCTGTTGATAGTTCGCCCGACTTGTTTGCTAATCTTAATTGATTGAATTAACAAGTTTGCCAGAACTTGAGGCATATATAAACCACAAGTTCGACCGAACTTCATTATCGTGATTAACATCAGAGCGAACTTGAAAGGCGATTTTGAGAGATTTCGAAATTGGCACTTATACGTTGAATTGCTGTCAAAATTGCACCTGATTAGTGGTGATTTACACACTACTCATCATGGCAATGGTGAGTGATTTGATTTTGGACCGAGAATTGTTATGTTTTGAAAGATTTATATTTGGTTTGGACTGTTGGACATGTTTTAGACAATTAATGGATAAATAGAGACTTAAAACATGATAAAGAAACAAAATCGACCATAAAAATGTCATCAATTTATTAGAATAGCATGTATATGATGTTGCAGGTTTGAGTGAACAAGATGACAAGTTTCGCCTGAACTTGTCTATTGGTTCTTTGAACCAAGTTCGGCCGAACTTGTCCTCAGGAGATAAAATGTTATAAATGTTATAAGTTGCCCGAACTTATCTTTAAAATTGTGAAATTGTTTTTCTGACAAGTTCCCCGGACTTGTCTGAAAAATTAATTCAATTGTTAGACTTTTGCAAGGTTGCTCGAACTTGTTCTTAGAAAATGTTTAAAACTGTTAAACAAGTTCGCCCCGGACTTGATGATTTGTAATGTGTTTGTTTGTTTTGCAAGTCCGCCCGAACTTAATCTAATGAAATGTCAAATTGGACAATCAAGTTCGCCCGAACTTGATATGAATTTTGTGAAAATTGTCAAACTTTGCTAATTTTGTCTCGATCTTCGTGTTTGCAGAATATTCAGCTCTCATTCAACAAGTTTCACAATACGTGCATTACGCTAGACAAGACTATCTGTCCATCGCTAGAAGCATTTGATGATATTCTCGCATTTATGGAGCGGATTCCAATTCATAAAGCTATTAGGAAAAGATCGGTGGTCCATAGATCGCATGTTTATAGATTTTGGAATTCTGCAGCGATGAATGAGGATGATACAGCGATCAAATCAGTGGTTCGTGTTGGAGAAGAAGATAAGGAGATTATTTTTACTGAAGATGATATTCGAAAGGTTCTGAACTTCAACGACAACAAAGATGATCCGATGATGCTTGATGAAAAATGGTTAGAGGGTGTTTTTGCCGAATGGGATACAAGGGGCACTTTAATGAGTCTACTTTGAAGAAAGGATCAGTTCCTAACCCCTACAAGTTCTAAATGCACGCTATTATTCATGCGTTTAGCCATCGAAAGGCTAGATTGGACGATGTGCAAGATTACATGGCATGTATGGCTACAACGCTTATTCTGAACAAGAGATTCAACTATTCGAAGCTGGTATTCACGCATATGAAGAATAACATGGGATCGAATAGACTCGTGATGTATCCAAGATTCGTACAAATGTTGATCGACGACAAATTCAAGAAGATAGCAAAGGATCCCAACGACATCTTATATCTTAGTCATTTGGATGATACTACTGTCAAGAAGCTTATCACATTCAGAAGCAGTCCTCAGCACCAATTGCAAAGCCTTTGTTCGGTGCTAATGATTCTGAAAACTACGTCGCGCCACCAGAATACAAATGGCGTAAAGAGTTAGCGGTGATGAAAATGAAAAAATGCTGAGATAGAATGGTTGTCGACCTTCAAAGAAAAAAAGAAGCGACTGGTTTCTAAAGAAAGTTGTTGTTCAAGAGAAAAATAAAACGTCGCGAAAGCCAAAGAAATGCGAAACGATGTTAATTGAAAGAAGATGAGCCTGTTAATGTTCAAACATAAGCTGGATCGAGTGCTGCGGTGAACATTGAGAGTCAAGAGGTTGAAAAGACTACGCAGGAAGATGATGTTATCTTTGCTACATCTGAAAATGATGAAGATGGTGATGACTCGATTGAAAAGCTACAAAGAAATCAATCGCCGAAACAGCTGCTGAGAAAGTGAAAGAAACTGATGCAGATTATATGCCAGAGACTGAAAAGGGTTCTGACGAGGAGAGACCGAAAAAGAAAGTAAAAAGAGTTAAGTCTTCTGCTACAACTACAACTATGAAGAAAACTGGTTCTCCGAAGACAAAAGGAAAGAAATCTCAAAAGCCTAAAAGCCGCCGATACGTTGGTCAAAAGAAAAGCACAGAAGTCATACAAGAACCTTCTGCTGCAAAAGATACAGGAGTTACACAAGAACCTCATGCGGCTGCAACAATACAAACATCCAAAGTTCAAGAGACATTAGTATAGACAGGAGTCACACAAGAACCTCCCGAGTCTGAATTGCTCGAAATTCCTATCTTCACGTCTCAAGATCCATTGACAGCTTCTCAACCTGAAAGCTCAACACCTAAAGAAGTTCGAGTGTCTACACCTAAGAGTACACCAAAGTCTACACCTAAGACTACTCCGAGGTCGAAGATGTTTGGAAATATTCCTGATGAGCCTGTTTCTCTACAAGATCTGAATGATTTCTTCCCAGAATCTGATGTTGATGAACTTGAAAAGCGTGTGAAAGTTCTTGAAGACAAAGTTGCTAAGAATGAAACGAAGAAGGATGCTTTAGAATAGTTGGTGAAGCAAGGGGAAGTTGAAAAAGAGATCTTAAACGACAAAGTCAAATTCTTGGAAGGTGATAGAGGGTATTTGAAGGCCCTAATTGAAATCTTGCAAGATGCTAACGAACGATTACTTAAAGACATATCAGAACTACGATCAGAACGTGATATGGATGATCGAAGGTTTAACAGACTGCAAAAAGTATTGACGAACAGTTTGGGAATTGATTTTGCTGCAGAATATGCTCGTTTAGATTTGCAAGAAGCTTAGGAAAAAGCAGAAAAAGAATTGGCTGAATAGGGGAAAGGAAAGCAGGTTGTTGAAAGTATGCCTGAGGTTACTGAGACTGTGATTGAATCAGCAAAAGCTTCTGAGTCTGTGGTTGTTCCAGAAACAGAAACTGAAAAGAAAGATGATGAAGAAGCTGAGGATAAAGATGATGATGAACCTGCAGATGATACGAAAGACGACTACGACAATGATGATGGAGATAATGATGATCAAGGAGGAGTTGGTCTGAAAGTGGTTGATGCTAAAGTGAATGATGAATTTGATTTCTCTTCGTTGCTAAATGATGATGTGAACAGAATGGATGATCAAAGCCAGGGGGAGCAGACAAGGGAAACATGGCAAATGATGATATTGATATGACAAATGCTATTACTGTATATTTTGTTGTTGTCGTTCCGATAAAGCCGATGATTCTGATGCTTGAACACAATGTTGAGGAAGGCGGGTTTGTTCACAACTACTCAAAGGAAGATCTAGCAAAGCTACTTAATGTTGATGCTGAATCGTTTGATTTCAACTTTGAAAAAGATGTGGTGAACATAGATACGTTTGAGCCGAATGAATATTGTTTCAAATGTAGGTCCGAAGCTGACGATTATAACAAGGTGATCATTGAAGATTGGTCGTCAGACGATGAGAAAGATGAGGCAGAAAAATACACTGGTCTGAATACAGATAGTTTTCCAACTTTCAAAGAGAGGTATGAGCAATTAAATGAAGATCTGCTGAGAGATAAGATTGCAGAGTCAGTTTGAGAAGGAAAAATCCCTAAACCAATGACGAAGGAAGAAATTGCACAAGCAAAGAAGTCCTGGTTTAAAGAAATGCCAAGAGAACATTTCAAAACTCTTCCTTACTTGGATGTAGAAGAGTTGGTGTAGACGAGAAATGTCACATATCATATGAAGTTTATTGATTAATTGCTATGGAAGATGATCAAGTTTGAAGCGACGCAAGGTATTAAGTATTGGAAACCATTCATTCCGAAGCGCCGAATCAAAACAGATAAGAAAACTGGTATTAAAGATATTACATTGATTATAAAACGTCCCAGAGCAATGAGGAACATGCCCTTAATGCCGATTGAACAGAATTTCTATCCAATATTTAAGTGGTGGCAAATAGACCCGACAACGTGTGAAGTAGTGATTGTGCTGAGATTCGAAGATCATATGGATATCACTAAAGAAAGGGTTGTAATGTTTGGGGTAGAAGGTTTAAGAGGGCTGTGGAGAATGATTAGAATACTAGACCCGATGTGGCTAGTGAATTGCTCGAAGGAGGATATCAAGTGTTTATTCTTTAGCAAGATTTGTTATGAAGAACGTTAGAAGGAACAAGCAATGCAATATCAGAGGGTTGTGAATGTTTGTTATGCGCATGAAGTTAATTTTAGAAGAATGTGGGAATCAAGTTGGAGAGAAATAGAATGCGAAGAATTTCTAAAAGAAGAAAGGCGTCGGGAACAATTTCTAGAAAGAACAAAGGAGGCAAGACTGAGATGTTTTCAATTTATGACTAAAGTGCCACCTACAGATCAAATGCCGATTCCATCGCAAGAACGAAGAAAGAAACCGATAAAGAACTTCTTTGGACGCGTGAGGCAGAGATAAAGCTTTGAAGACTGATCAAGACGAAGACGATATCCAAGGGCGAGTCTGTTAGTACATAATGTCTATGTCTTAGTCTTGGATCGAGTCTGTTTAGTTTGGGCTAGATTATGTCAGAAATAGTCATATTTATGTACATAGTATGACAAGTTCGCTTGGAATCATGATGTGAGAACAAGTTCGGCCGAACTTGTTCTATACAAGTTCGCCCTTGTGTAGCCACCAGCGAACTTGTCACACTATAAATAGGTGACTTGGGTTTGTAACTTCTGCAACTTTGTCACTTGTATGGCGAAGCTTGGCCCGATCTGGATTTGACATGTAAATGAACTTTATGATCAATAAACAACAATTAAACAATAAATCTTTGCATATTCGATTAACACGTCATATAGTTTCCGCCTATACGAACGTTAGATACCAATTTAGGTTCCTATGTTAAACAAGGAGCGATCTAGCAAGGTCGAATGATTTAGCTGCTCTTTGCCCGAATATGTCCGAGCCTGCTTACAAGAGGATTGAGCTCTATCTCAAGGGTTTAGCTCCTTAAATTCAGAGTTTGGTAACTTCAGCTAATCTCCCTACGATACAGGGAGTAATCCGTTTGGCACACCATCTCACCGATCAAGCAGTGGAACAGGCAAGTTGCCCAAGCGAAACAGCGCTACGACTGATACTACGAGTGACAACAAACGCAAGTGGGATAGCAACCAGAGCAAGGGTTCTAGCTCTTCTCAGCCTCAGTCACAGCAGAGAAAGTTCGAAGACAACAAGAGCCCTAATCAGCGAACTTCGGCAAATCAAAACTAGGGTGGGTACAGGGGAAACCACCTGAAGTGTAATCGTTGTAACTTGCACCATAGTGGACAATGTGATAAGAACCGATGTCAGAGATATAACAAGCCAGGGCATGTGGCAAAAGATTGTAGGAGTCTGTACCCTACAAGACAGAACCAGCAACATCAACAACAATAGGGTAACAATAAGGGGTGTTACCAATGTGGAGCCAAAGGGAACTTTAAGAGAAATTGCCCTCAATTGAACCAAAACCGCAACAACAACAACAATATCGGCACTGGAAACAACAACAAGAGCAATGGCGAGAATGGCACAAAAGGTCGAGCCTTTGTGATTGGCTCGGGTGAGGCAAGAAACGACCCTAATGTGGTGACGGGTATGTTCCTTCTAAACGACTCCTTTGTTTCAGTACTTTTTTATTCTGGCGCGGACCACAGTTATGTTTCCTGAAACTTTAGTACATTACTTAAGCCTGCCCCAACCTCTCTTGACCATAAGCACACAGTTGAACTAGCTAACGACAAATCCCTTGTGGTAACACGTATCCATCGCGACTATAGTTTGGAGTTATCTGGCCACAAATTTGTTATTGATTGATCCCCATCACTCTCGGAAGTTTTGATGTCGTAGTCGGGATGGATTGGCTATCCCTAAATCGCGTGGAGATACTTTGCCATGAAAAAGTCGTCCGCATCTGTTTTTCTAATGGTGAAACCCTGGATATTCGAGATGAGAAGGGTGGCACTGTGATAAGTATTATTTCATTCTTGAAGGCTCAGAAGTGTCTGCAAAAGGGCCATACCGCTATTCTAGCTATTGTCACTGATGTACAAACCGAAGAGAAAAAGGTCGAAGATATTCCTATTGTTCGCGACTTCCCCGAAGTCTTTCCCAAAGAACTACCTGGCCTCCCACCTCATCGTCAAGTTGAATTCCAAATCGAGTTAACCCTTGGAGCGGCACCTTTAGCTCGAGCACCCAATAGACTAGCACCAACTGAACTGGAAGAATTATCGACACATTTGCAGGAGCTACGGGATAAGGGTTTTATCCGCCTAGCACGTCACCGTGGGGAGCCTCAGTACTTTTTGTCAAGAAGAAAGACGGTACCTTTCGTATGTGTATAGAATACCATGAACTCAACAAAGTGACTGTCAAGAATCGTTATCCACTTCTTCGCATCGATGATCTATTCGACCAATTGCAAGGGTCAAGTTTCTATTCCAAGATTGATCTGAGATCGGGCTATCATCAGTTGAGAGTCCGAGATGAAGGCATCTCCAAAACAGCATTCAGGACTCGATACGGCCACTACGAGTTCCTCGTTATGCTTTTGGGCTAACGAACGCACCCGCGGTTTTTCTGGATCTCATGAACCGGGTATGCAAGCCCTACCTTGACAAGTTCGTCATCGTTTTCATTGACGAGATCCTAATCTACTCTAAAAGCCAGGAGGAACACGAGCAACATTTACGCCTTATTTTGGAACTCTTACGAAATGAGCAGCTCTATGCAAAATTCTCGAAGTGTGACTTTTGGCTTCATGAAGTTCATTTCCTCGGTCACGTATTTAATGAAGTTGGGATTCATGTTGATCTAGCCAAGATCGACTCTATCAAGAATTGGCCTGCGCCTAAAACTCCGGCTGAAATCCGCTAATTCCTTGGCCTAGCGGGTTACTACTGCAGATTCATCGAAGGATTCTCAAAGATTGCGCAACCTCTCACTGCTTTAACTCAGAAGGGTATCACCTATAAGTGGGGTGACGCTCAAGAATCCGCGTTTCAGCATTTGAAAGATAAGCTCTCTAGTGCACCTATTCTGTCTCTACCTGAAGGCACTGATGATTTTGTTGTCTACTGCGACGCATCCATTCAAGGACTCGGTTGTGTGTTAATGCAACGCGAGAAGGTCATTGCTTACGCGTCTCGACAACTTAAGGTTCATGAAAAGAACTACACTACCCACAACCTGGAATTGGGAGCTGTAGTGTTTGCACTTAAGATATGGAGACACTACTTGTACGGTACCAAGTGCACAATTTACACCGATCACAAGAGTCTCAAGCACATACTCGATCAGAAGGGGTTGAATATGCGGCAATGCATATGGGTCGAACTCCTAAACGGCTACGAGTGCGCAATCAAATACCATCCGGGCAAGGCGAACGTTGTAGTTGACGCTCTCAGCCGAAAGGAAACTAAACCTAAACGTGTTCGCGCGTTACAGCTTACCATTCATTCAAACCTCCCTGAGCAGATCCGAAATGCTCAAGTTGAAGCCCTGAAGGAAGAAAATCTTTTGGCTGAATCTCTGCGGGGCATGGAGAAGCAGCTCGAACTCAAAGATGACGGCATCCACTACTTCATGGAACGTATCTTGGTTCCATTATATGGGAGCCTATGAGAGCTTGTGATGGACGAAGCACACAAGTCTCGCTACTCGGTACATCCTGGTTCCGACAAGATGTATCACGACGTCAAGGCCTTGTACTGGTGGCCTAGCATGAAATCATCATCGCAAAGTACGTCAGCAAGTGCTTGACCTGCGCTAGGGTCAAGACCTGAGTATCAAAAGTCGTCTGGGCTACTTCAGCAACCAGGGATACCAACATGAAATGGGGAACAAATTTCTACGGATTTCGTTACCGGGCTACCCAGAACTCAAAGCGGAAACGACACCATCTGGGTGATCGTGGACCGCCTAACTAAATCTGCTCACTTCCTCGCTATCAAAGAAACTGACAAATATGACACGCTTGCTAATTTATACTTGAAGGAAATAATCTCGCGGCACAGAGTGCCCACCTCTATCATCTCCGACCGTGACCCTCGTTTCACGTCCTATCTATGGCAGTCCATGCATAAATCATTGGCTCGCATTTAGACATGAGCACGACCTATCACCCACAAACCGATGGTCGGACGAACGCACCATCAGACTCTTGAAGACATGTTGCGAGCGTGTTTTATCGATTTTGGTAAAGGTTGGGAAAACACCTACCCTTGGTAGAATTTTCTTACAACAACAGTTACCACACCAGCATTCAAGCTGCTCCGTTCGAGGCATTGTATGGACGGAAATGCCGATCACCTCTGTGTTGGGCTGAGGTTGGCGATAGCCAAATCACTGGCCCTGAACTTGTACTTGACACAACGGAAAAGATTGCCAAAATCAGAAACGAATGGCAGCAGCTCAAGACCGTCAGAAAAGCTACGCTGATAAGCGTAGAAACCATTGAAATTCCAAGTTGGAGACCGAGTTTTGCTAAAGGTCTCACCTTGGAAAGGCTGGTTTGTTTTGTAAAGAGGAAAACTCAATCCGGATTATGTTGGACCATTTGATATCACGGAAACAATTGGCAAAGTGGCGTGTAGACTGAATTTACCTGAAGAACTCAGTGGTGTGCACAATGTCTTTCATGTATCTAATTTGAAGAAGTGCCTATCGAAGAGACGCCTGTTGTACCATTCAAAGAACTCAAGAGTGATGATCAGCTTTGTTTCATCGAGGAACCAGTTGAAATCATGGATCAAAATATCAAAACACTCAAGCGCAGCGAAATTTCCATTGTTAGAGTTCGTTGGATCTCAAAACGTGGACCAAAGTTTACTTGGGAACGGGAAGATCAAATGATGCGTAAGTATCCTCAGTTGTTCAAGAACAACGCATCCAGTGCTGAAGCTACGACTGAATTTCGGGACGAAATTCCAAATCAACTTGGGGATGATGTGATACCCCGTGAAAATGCGCAATCACACTAGCTTCTTCAGTGACTGCGCTCGGACAACTTTCAACTTGTGGATGATGTGACAAATTGTAATTTCGAGTTAGAACCGTTCGTTTTCGTATTTATAAATCGAGCCTTACACTTATTTTATTCGAAGAGTTAATTATACTTAACTAAAATATTATATAGGTCCATATTTTCAAGAGATTAACTAGAAATTGAATCGTTATCCTTTTGAACCTACTCGAACCGTTTGAACCAAAGCCCATGTCGCGTATCGACACAAACCCACTCGTGTAACTCGAACTTATGAAACCCGAACCATAGCACGAACATTATACTTTATATAATTATATTAATTTAATTATACATTTATATTAATTTATATTAATTTATATTAATTGATTAGTATAGTTACAATTATTCTAATTGATTAATATTGATTATAATATGTATATATATAATACTAAGCAAAAATATCATCAACCACAATTCCCTTCCTTTATTCTTTTCCTTTCTTCGGCCCAGTGCAATTCCAAACCACCCCCAACTCTCTTTGACTAACCAATGTACGCATGCATGTTTATTATTATTATTATTATTATTATTATTATTATTATTATTATTATTATTATTATTATTATTTTTGAATAAACTCCTCAACTGAAAGTGCCAAACTTAAGGCCCAAACTTCTTTAATCCAAACCGACCTAAATACGAAAGCAACTATATTACGAAACCTGCTTTGTTTTAACCCTTCTCCTCACAACTCCAAACCCTATCAGACCTACAGCAAACCTACGACATCTCTGCCTCTATTTTCTCTCTCCGCTACGGTTGACGGAAGTCGGCCTCTGAGGTCGCTACGCTATCGGTTAGTATAACACACTCTGTACTTCTAGTTAAAGTTTCGTTGTCTCGGTTCGGTTTCAGTTCGTCCTCGACTAAGATATTCATATGAAAGTAGGATTAATTAGGAACCGTTGTGAATACTATGTGTAATATGATAGCATAGAACAAATTATATGTGAATATTTATGCGTAGATGATAGGTGATTGTGTTTGCACATGAAAGTTTGTCGAATGACCTGGGTACGAATGTGTGTATGAAAACAACAAAGTAGGATTTTATGTTGGTGATGGATGTTTAATCTTGATTGTGAAGTGCAAGTATCAGATTGTATGCATAGGAATATCGGTTTGATGTCGCTGCAAGGCCATGAAAACCCGTATATGAAACCATGTAATATATGTATACGTGACTGGGTACAAGTATATTAATCTGAGAAAAACGTAAAGAGTATGTAGCGTAGGTATACAAGTTACGGTTCGATATATTATATATATATATATATATATATATATATATAAAAATCACATATTAACTTGTGTGTTAGTGTGGACATGAATATATGACTATGTGTGTGGGGAAACTGTTATATATGTGGATACATGAATGGTGTGCAAATCACTGTGTGTATGATGGATGGTGTGTAGTCATGATTGTTTCGTGTAATGTTATACGCATTCATGTTTTGTAAGTAGGATATATTTATAGATATATATATGTTTGGTAGTGGTTAATTGGAAACATGTATATAAATATGCATCACATGTGATGAGGATATATATATTTCTTTTCTTTCTTGAATAGTATTTATATGTATGAATATGAGTGTGTTTAAGAAAAAAAATTATAATAATAGTTATGAATTGAGGCGAAGATAACTTCAAACTTTACAACGACCCTCTGTTTGATGTCTAATAATAAGATAATATTTTTATCAGGATTTAGCAGAAGCTTCTATATTTGTTTTCTTGTTGTTGTGCACCCTAAGGTGAGTTCACACTATTATAAAAGCATGTATTCTCGGTGGTTTGGAACGGATAAACAACAACTATGTATTCTCCTTGGGTAGAATACGGGAAACCTTGTCCCCCTTGGGTGGGACAACAAGTTAATTTACTATTATGTCACATGCCTTAAGCGTACTAGACGAAAACTCTATCTGAAAGTCGCTACACATTTTATACCGATCAATCGCCGGGCCAATGGCGAACGGGTTATTAGTTGAATAGCGCTATTAGGTATAACAAGCCTCACACCATGCCGCAGAGGATGGGTATGGACTAATATACTTGGGCACTAGTCAACGACGATAGACATTGACGTGGGGCACTAAACATAACCACAGTTAGTAGTCGGTATGGTAACGGGTTTAGTAGCTCCCCATGACATGTTTTATAAGAACATAGTAATTTAACAAACTTATGTTTTTGAAACAGCACTAAACAACTGTGAACTTGCCAACATTTTTGTTGATACGTTACTACATGCTTTGCAGGTCCTTAGTACAGCACGGGAGCTTGCGTTGGAGGAGTGCCATGGTTGCGTCGGTTATTTAATTTAGTTTTTATTAAACAATTATGGTTTTAAACATTGTTTGAATATATTTTTTTAAACTGTTTGCTTCCGCTATTGGACAAACTATGTTTTTGGACATTTAAACTTCCGATCACTAATCGTGTTGATGGTGATACTTTTTTGATAACTTTAATAATTGTTCAACATGATTAGTGGTTTGATCCTGGTCGATCGCATCCCTCGCGGTAAAACTCCGCACGTAGAAATTTGAGGGTTTGACAAAGGCCTCTTCTGATATGGGAGATCTTGGGCGATATCCAGGAGTCTATAGAGCGTGGTCGGACCCCCTTACTGATGTCGTCGTTGCCACCTCGCCCTGGACAGGATCCGCAGCCGTCTGGCATCGCTCAGGATCCAAGGCCATCAGGCACCACTCAGGATCCTTAGGATCCGGATTGGACGGTTTAGGATAGTTTGTTGTTCTTTTGTTGTATTTTGATTGTTTATGTATTTTGGATTATGTCATGTATAAACAAACTTATTATATAGTTAAATTTGCAGTTTCAGTTTATTTATATTTGTGATTGTTTATTTACAATGTTTAGATTGGTTGGTTGGTTTCGTATAATGTATAATATGATATGACATGTCACAATACGATACGTTACGTCACGATACGATACGAAACGTCAACATGAAATATGAATACAACTACGATATGTTACGATAAAACATAATACAAATTACAAATACGATACAAGTACAATACTATATAATACGATATTTCACGATGTGATATCATACGAAAAGTCACGATAAAAATATATTATAAAATACATAAAAACGAAAATAACCAGCAATAAACACAAACAACCACACCCAAAACACCAAACTTTAAACTAAAAAAAACCTGGTCTCAATATGGATCGTATAGCCCTATACGATCTGTATAAGACTAGTTGTCAGTCTTTTCTTCAAGTGTCTAAAGTTTACCCTATACGGATCGTAAGGGCTATACAATCTGCATTGAAAAAGCGAAGTGTGCGGATAGATTCCAGGGTGTTCGAACAGATGGAGCCTTTTTATAATAGGTTAGAGATTATTTGAGAAAAAAAAACGGAAGTTACAAGTATATGACATGTAAGAGACTGTAAATATAAGGACCGAATTTGTAATTAATTTTTTGTTTTAGAAAAAAATCACAATTATGTTCAAAATTACCAAGTAGAGGGACTTTAACATGTAAAAAAGTGGAGGGACTTTTATGTGACAAAACAGGAAGAATGTTGGTTTTTTATGGTATTTTCCGTTCGAGTTTCATCATAACTTTAACAAATTATGAATTTAGCATTTTGTTTACAATTTTGTAACACGTTTAGTAATAGATGTTATATATACCACACTCACATTAGATTTTCAACTTCACTGTTATAAGAAAATTAAAAATAATAATCCAATTCTCTCTCTAATCACGTTATATTCCATCTCCCTTTCCATCTTTCTATTATCTCCAACGCTGCGAAGTGGTTTTTAATTAACCTGACATGCAAATGGTTAGGTTTGGTAGAGTTGGACACCATGTTATGGATCAACTAGGTTTATGACGAGTGGTGTCTAGATAGCTAAATCAGTTTGTTAGTTGAAGCGTTTTTGATAATAAAAATGGGAATATCACAAAAATAACCTTTGACTTCACCACCTTACCAAAATAAACAGCGTATGCGTCTGTGGCTTCAGCATTCACGGAAAACAATGTAGGTTTTGTGTCTTGGGATGTCGCATAGATATTGTCCAATACAAACGAGCCACGTGAGAGAAGTGATAGTTGGAGTCTTACAGACATATGGGGGCCGCCTTTTACAGTTTTGTGTTTGAGCCTAGACGTATCAGACGGCTCATGTGGCTCAGACGCAATGTTTTGGGGTTTTACTGATAGGGTCGTCCTCCTTTAGCATAGGAACCTAGATTTGTTTCTAACGTCCAATTAGGCGGAAACTAATGATGAGTTAACCAATAATAAGAATTACTCATTTAATGTTTGTTTATTGATATTGTTCAATACATTCAAGTCCTGGATCTGACAGAGCTTCGCCGTCTGTGTGCCAAAATCTCTGATCCTTACAAAGAAATCCCAAGGCACCTATTTATAAGGTTTCAAGTTCGCTTGGATGGTTAACAAGTTCGGGCGAACTTGTCTTGAACAAGTTCGGCCGAACTTGTTCTCACATCTAGATTCCGGGCGAACTTGATCCCCAACATACATAAATACGCCTTTTTCTAACGCGATCTCACCTATTCTAAACAGACTTGATACAAGACTAAGACATAGACATACTGTACTAACAGACTCCCCCTTGGATATCGTCTTGGTCTTGTTCAGTCTTCAGAAGCTCTTGTTCATTCAAGACTCGTTCTAGTGTAATGACGTAGGCAACAGACATATGCACTAACAGACTCCCCCTTGGATGTTGCCGCAGTCATTTTGACTTCAAATAAACTCCTGAGTCTTTAAAATACTCTCGATCTTTAGCCTTGAATAAACTTTAACGTCTTTGATCTTCGAATGTTCTTCAACTCTGTTCTTTTAAGCTTAACTTGACAAAACTCTAATCACCTGTTAGGATCTGAGTTTGAATTACTTGTAGTTTTTGTTTCGAAAATTGAAAATGATTGAATTAAGAGAGGTTTGCAGCGGAATAAGATGGAAACTTTTACTACAAGCAATGGTCGTTTGTTTTCATCATCATCATGCTTTCAAGTTAATTAACTCGCATTTGATTCACAAACTCCCCCTCAGCCTTTGCAATTACAGTTTGGTAATGAGAAAATGCAGAGAAGATGATATGTGAAAGTTGATCTTTTAAGAGACAAGTTTAAAGGTTACAAGAGTTGCCTATTTATACTAACTATCTAACCTCTGAGCATCTTTGATGACGTCAGGGTTGATAGTGACAGGAAACAATATGTAACTAACTCTAAACACTGCTTATACTAACTATCAGTGCTTGGCACTGTTACATTGATTAACTAAGCTAATGACTAAACTCTGATTCCTATCCTCTGTCCTTGTTAACTCTGGCAGACCTTGAAGCTTTGTGAAGGCAGATGATAGGATGAGCAGTCTTTATGGAAAGCAGTGTAAGTACATCAGAGGTTGTAACCTCTGATAGTTGAACCAAAGCTCGGATAGTGTTATTTGGCTTTATATCATCTATTCCTTTCATAGGGTTCAATCCCAACATCACCATGCTCCCCCTTGCTGTGAGCTATGCTCCCCCTTGCTTTGAGCTTTCTGGTATCTTCAACGTTTTATCCAGCTCCCTCTAAAACTTTACTATCTGTTTCAAAGTTCTTAAACATTCAAATAAACATTTCAGATTCAAACTTTGAAAATTTTGTAACCTCAACATTTCAAATTTTAATCTCTTTTCATCTTTCAAATCATTTAGTTAATCAAGTTCAAATTAATGACCTTGAATACTTTTACATTTAAGACCTTGAATTTTCATATTTTTATCAATTATGAAATCCACTTAGTTGACCAAGTCTTGGTTAACCAATTTCGTATACCAAGTCCAAATTAATGACCTTGGTTCGAAATCGTTGCGAACAAACCAATATTTTTCTTCAATTTTAAAGTTTCAAATTAATGAACTTTTTCCAACACTTTCGTTCATTTTGCTTTTTATCAGATGTCAACAAGATTTTCCCATTTTAGCACCTTACCAGACTTCGAAGAACCGTTCTCCATCATTGGCTTGTAGAAACTAATGAAGAAACAAAATCTTTTTGAATTTTAGAAAATTTATGCTAAAAACACTGAAAATCTCTTTGGTTTTAATCTGTAAAGCAAATAAAGAAAGTAAATTATGTACAAACATATTTACAAACATAATTTTGTGAATTCGTGTCTAAGGATCATATCAGTTGTTTGAGACATATCACCAGTACCGTTGACCTTTAGATAACTTTAAGTTTTAAACTCGTTTACCTTGATTGTCGATATGTTTGTCCACTTAAACTTCGACACATTTCTCAATTGTTCCAAGATATGTTAGGTATGAATTATGAAACTTGACTTAACTATGGTTCCCATCTCAGAATATACTCCCGTATCAAAATTCCCTAGATTTCATCTTACAGGTGAATATGGCGTAACTGATATCTGTATTTGGGTTTTGCAAGACCTTAAGAGCTCAGGTTAGTACTACCGTACAGACAAAGAGATGAATGCTCGTCTTTAAGGTGTGTTCCACTTAAAGAATCTTTTAAGCACTTCAAATGATTAAATCTTTGGATTCTTTTCAGTTTTGCATGCAGTTTAAAATGTTTTTAGCAAAAGCATTATAGAAGTTCTAGGCTATTGCTTCCATAAAATCAGAAGAACTTGTATAATACTCCAGATATCAACTATCTATAAAGACCTCGTATCTCAGAATCAGGCAATCTCTCAAACGAAATTTCGGGTACTAAGTCCATATATCCGAGAGATGTTAATCCACAAGATTAAGCAATTGTAAAATTTAGTTTATATCTCAGAAATAATTTACTGAACGTGTAGAGTCTATCGACATATCCACAGTAAGACTTGTTTATCACTTTTAAACTTTACAATTCTTTAACATATTGTGATAGTCTACTTATGTACTATCATTTCCTTTTTGACAACAAAATTCTTTTTGCCTTTTTCATGTTTTTGTACTTTTTGATTTTTTCAAATGTTTTTGAATTTTCAATTTTTTCCATATGTTTTTGATTTTTCAAATTTTCTTACTCCCCCTAAAATCAAAAACATATTTTTGGATTTTTGTTTATAAGAAATTCTAATCTTAAAAAGATAACAAACCAATGAGGATCATGAGAACTCGTCGTCCGATCCTTTTCTCAACATCTGCATCTGCACCTATTCAACAAATAAACCATTAAACTCATTTACATGAAAGACTAAATGGTTTTGTCATAAAATCAGTTTTCTGTTCAACGGTGTGGATTTTCACAATTTGATCCTTTACGAATTTTCTTTTCTACTACTCCCCCTCAAAATGACAAAGGTATGACATTTTCGAAATAAGTTAAGATTCATGAAGCTCCGCTATCCAGATACTACTTCGGCAATGTGGATTTAGAGCCCCTACACATGAAAAATAACTACTTGAATAGTGAAACCCAAACCTTTTTGGTTTGTGGTTTAACTTGATAAAGATCATTGTAATCAATTTCAGATTCATCATCAAAGTAATCAAAATAATCATCAAACATTGCGTCCGATGTCAACTTTGAAACCTTTTCAACCTTTTCTTTCTTTGTTTGTTTTAAAAAAAATTGACTTTGAAATATCATTTTTGATTGTTGTTTCGGTTGATTTGACATTTTTAGATTTATCAGAAACAGACGTGTCACTTTCAGATGATGTTGTGTTCTTTTTAGCAACCCAGGATTGTGACTTGCTTCTTGCTTTCTTGATATAGAAACGAGAATCTTTGTTTTCATTAAATTTTGAAGTTTCACCTTTTTCAAAAATTGAGTTTTCAAACCTTGTTTCAATTTTAGGTTTCACTTCGAATTTAGATTCTTTGTTTCTTTTTAACATTGTGATTGGTTTCACAATCTCTGGTTGTTTTTGTTTCTCAATATCTGAAAACATTTTTCTTCGATAATACACAGGCTTTGACTTCGGACACTTGCGAGTAATATGGCCAATTTCATTGCATTTAAAGCAAGTCCGAGTATCATGTGAGTGTCCACTAGTGGGTTTTACTCCACTTGCGAATTTAGCCTTGTCCCGAAGTTCTTTCTCTTTCTTGAACTCATCATTCGATTGCTTACCGATCAAACCTTCTTCCTGAACCGTGTTTGTCCCATACACAAACTTCATATGTTTACCTTTATATTCTTGAAATGGAGACTTTTGGTTCTTCTTCGGTTCATCTTTGCTTACCTCCAAACCCAACCCTGCTCTCCTGTTCTCAGGAAAATCACCACCATTCTTTCGGTAGTTGTTAAAGTTCCTTTTGGATTTTGAATAAAATCTTTTCTCTTCAATTTTAAGATCATCTGACGAAACTTCTACAAGTTTGAACAATTTTTCGATTTGATCTTCTTTCACGTTCCGAATCGGAAAGCTATCATCGAAATATAATCTATCAGATTCCTTAACCTTGTACATGACAACATTAGGATCATCACTTAGATCATTTTCATATGATGTATCGTCATCTTTAGATTATGATTCTGAATTGTTCGAACTTGAGTTGGCGATTTCAGAGCTGCCGTTGTCAGAATCATTTCTTAAGACATTTTTACCACATTTTTACAACCACATCACTGTCATCGTTTGATTCCGTATAGAGATAAAAGCGTTAATTTTTTGCCTTTTCAATACCATCCTCTTTCTTGCGACAGTAACTCGCAAGTAGCGGCGGTGGAACACTTTCGTACTCTTTACGTTTTGTACTTTTCGGTTTATCATCATTTTCCTCCGACTTAATCGTAGGAAGAATGTGATCAATGACATATGCATTTATGGTATAACTTTTTAACAATTGTCTCACCCTTTCTGTTCTTCATGTCTTGAAGCTCTCGTCTTGTTTCAGCAATAGTGTCAATATACATGTTAATTTCTTTTTGTTTTTCAATTACTATTGCACTTAACATTGTGACATTAGCACTTAATTCAAGATTAGCTTTTTCGACCTTACAGTAAGTACCTTTTATTTTCTCATAAGCTTCTTTTATCGTTCTGTAATCATATCGAAAATTTTCGTTATATTTTCGATTTCTCAGCACATTGTTCACAAGGATTTGCGCACTTTGTGCAAGTTTTTCAACCTCCACAACTTTCACAATCTCCTTTTCAATAACTCTTACCTCAGCACTTACCTTCTCATCCTCCGGTTTCTTTTCCTCACTCACTATCTCAGAAGATGCTCATCAGAACAACCTGCAAACTAGAAACATTATTAGGAGAAGTAGCATTCTGCATCATCGTGTGATGATAGATCTCCTCTTCTTCTCTTCGTTGCATGTACTGTTCTAGAATAGCATTCTCCAGAGTTGCATTCTCGGCAGACATATCTTGCTCTTCCACAATCTCAGCCATAAGAGCAACTCCAGTCTTCTTGTTGATATACTTGTTCCAATCAAAACCTTCATTTTCATTTGAAGCAACCATTGCTTTTTCTGCAGTGTTAGATGTTTGATCTTGGATTTCAACTTTCCTCGGTAGTGGCTTGTATTGCAATGCTTTCTTGTAGTAATCATTGCCACCTCCGAAAGGACTTTGATTTCCACTTACTTCTTGATTTGGTCACTCTCGTTTGAAATGCCCTTTTTGTTGGGACTTGAAGCATGTGACCTTTGACTTGTCAAAACCAAGCTTGTTACTTCAATTACCAATATCTCTTCCAGTTAACGCTACAAACTTGGTAACTCTTCTGATGACTGAAGCCAGACTCCACTTTATATCCATCAGCTCCAGCTCTTCTTCATCCACCTGATCGTAATCCTCAGCAGTCATTTCAGGATTCCGATCTTTCCAGTAACTAAACATTCATACGATTCCTAGAACTGTAGCAAGGAGTGCTATGTGCTGTTTAGTTACTTTCTTCGGAAAAACATTCTTCAAATTAACAGCTATATTGCATTGGAAAACATTCGGATCAGAACTGGATTGATGTGTCTAATGAGACTGATTGTTCTGATTTTGAAACGAAGAATTTAAACCCATGCTTGAATATCCAGTGTTTGGTGAACTCTGATTCTATGAAGAATAATTCGTGGAATTCATATTAGCACTGAATGCTGTTTGAATTTTCGGACTCTGAATCGGAATATCTTGAACACCTCCTTTGTAATACACACCGACATCTTGAACAACGTTTGCATTCTTTGACTTTGCAATCTTTTACAGTTCCATCTCATGACCTTCTAGTTTGTCAATGAAAGATGACAACTTTAAATGCATCCATGCCGGACTGTTCTTTAAACCCATCAGGTAAGTTGACCACTCTCCCTCAGGAAGTGCATCAGCCAACTTTTCAATCTTTCTTCGGTAGTTCTCTTGATGTCGTGCCTTCGCATCCGAACCATTAGATGACAATATCTGTCAATCATTTTCTTCATAGTCTCTCCTTTGATCATCGTAAAGATCTCGATTTCTTTCTTGATTAACGCCTTTTTGCTCTTTATCATCTCATTGTTTCTTTGAATTTGTCACAAAGAGCTTACCACAATCTTGTGATGTTTCACATTCAGGTAGTAATATCAAAATATCTTCCATCACAGACTGTTGTATCAGGCTAATCATTTTCTTTTCGGCCACGTACGCCTCTGTATCAGTAGGTGTAAACTTAATCAAAGGTAGATCTTGTTCGCATTCATCGTTTGGCCATTTGTATCCTTTTCTATCGCAACCCAGCTGTGAAACTGATTAGCTTGTACCCAGTTTACAAACTTTTCCTTCCACCCTTCAAACTCGTCCATACTCATTAGCTTCAGCGGTTTCGTAGTAGTACCCATCTCATTGTCGAGATTCATTTGATTAACCACAATAGCATTAGATGTTGAAGCTTGAGCTACTCCAGCAGCAAACGCGTTATGAGGATCTTCCATCTTGAAAAACTGTCGAATTAAAAACGATTTAGTAAGTGACAAGTTCGGGCGAACTTGAAGTTTGAAAAAATCAGATTTTGCTTTAACACAAGTTCGGGCGAAATTATAGTTTTGAAAAATCAGATTTTAAATTTACACAAGTTCGGGTGAACTTGTGTTGAAGAATTTAGAAAATTTCACCCTGATACAAGTTCGGGCGAACTTATATTGAATTTCAAATAAACTTTCAAGTTCGGGCGAACTTATATGTGAAATTCAATAAAATCTAATCAAGTTCGGGCGAACTTGATAGAAATTGAAAGATTTCTTATAAGTTCGAGCGGACTTTATCAAATTCTCTTGAAAAATCGATCAAGTTCGGGCGAACTTGATGTTAAGTTCGACCAAAATCAGTTTTTGAAACATGGTTTTTTCAACTTTTTGATATCAGTTCGTTTGAATTTAATGTCCAAACTCTCAGGGGTTTACCACAAGTGTATTTTACATGTCATATTCAATTTTAACCATTTTTGACCGTGAATTCTTCAAATGTGTAAAGAAGTTAAGAAAAATGGTAGAAAAGAGATGAAATAGATTCTTGAAGTGACTCCACCAAATCTAGGTATCCAGGCTCTGATACCACTTCATAGGACCGTCCTCCTTTAGCATAGGGAACCTAGATTTGTTTCTAACGTCCAATTAGGCGGAAAGTAATGACGTGTTAACCAAATAACAAGAATTACTCATTTAATGTTTGTTTATTGATCAATATTGTTCAATACATTCAAGTCCCGGATCCGACAGAGCTTCGCCGTCTGTGTGCCAAAATCTCTGATCCTTACAAATGAAATCCCAAGGCACCTATTTATAAGGTTTCAAGTTCGCTTGGATGGTTAACAAGTTCGGCCGAACTTGTTCTCACATCTAGATTCTGGGCGAACTTGATCCCCAACATACATAAATACGCCTTTTTCTAACGCGATCTCACCTATTCTAAACAGACTCGATACAAGACTAAGACATAGACATACTGTACTAACAGACTCCCCCTTGGATATCGTCTTTGTCTTGTTCAGTCTTCAAAAGCTCTTGTTCATTCCAGACTCGTTCTAGTGTAATGACGTAGGAAACAGACATATGTACTAACATTTACGTCAAGAACCATTTTGATGCAATCCACTCATGGGGACACGAAATGTGGTAGGTACAAATGCAATCTTCTTAGACGCAAACTTGATGATATAGACGCCGAGGTGGCTTCTCCAAACGCAATCTTTTTGTGGATACACTATACCTTACACATTGATGTATCCGTACACTGTACACCATACACTTACACACTGACGCAAAAGTTCCTTCCTAGACGCTATCTTCATTTTATAGACGCGAAACTACCCTCCTAGACGCAAAGGTACACTCCGATTGTCAAATACCATACACATCCTTTTTTACACGCAATGTTTTATTACTTAAAGTTTGTTTTTTTTTAATTTTCTTAAAACCAATCGTTCTGTTATTTCCCACTTGTTTCAGTATCTAAACTCATATTGTTTACACCACAAAACGTAAAAAAACATGTCCGTTAGATTCATTATTTACAGCGGGGGTAAGCGGGATGTCGTTAACGGGAGCATCAAGTATGTTGTTGGAGTCGATTGTATGAGACATGGTTTAGATAGAAATGGATATATCTTATGATGGTTTTTATCTTATGTTTCCAAGATGTGCGAGCTTCCAAACATCACATGATTTTCTTACAAGATGGCAACGTTTACTGATCCGATTGATATAATAAGTGATCGTGATCTAACTTTTTTTTTCAAAATGGCGGAGCAAAATCCACATGATCTATTGTAATTATATTGTTATTTAAGAAATTGGTGTCAGTTCGTCTAGTTGTGCTTCAAACCATTTTAAAGTTCCTGATTTAAATGTCTCTTTTTAGAAACCAATGATTTTTTTAACTACCTAAACTCGTGTCTGAATTTTTTTGAGGCTCCTATTCAATAGAGTTAACAAAAAAAAATCTTCAACGAGTCGTTTTATGAAGTTTATAGTTCAAAAACAAAGCAATGAAAATTGAACTTGGAAGAATGTGTATTGGGGAATGTTTCCAGGGTAAAATAGATAAATCATAGAAGAACAGGTATGAAATATCATGTCTAGTTGACGATTGTGAGTGGCTTATAAACACGTATAGATACGCGACAACACGTATGGTTCATATTAAATATTTCAATGGTAAACACACATGTTCGAGGGCGCAGACGTATCCGCATCTTCGTCAGGCAAATCCGCTAGTCGTGGAAAGTGTCACGCACTCTAAATGCTATAAATATTATTCAGCCACTCACAATATTTTCACACTTTAATTCATCACACTTGTCAATCTCACTTACACTTCACCATAATGGAGGATGATTGGAACAAATAAGAAGAAATAACTCTTGCTAAAGCTTGTGCTGGCTGCTCAAATAACCAAGACAGGGGGGGTTATGACACGTGGTTAAAGATTGACGTGTTTAATTAATTTACGGATGAGAATTCGCGACTAGTTTGGGACCTCCATCAGAAATGGACGAATTTCCATATTGCTAGTAGAAAGTTTGGCATTTTGTTTGAGAAAGCGAAGAAGAGAGAAAACATGATAGACAAGGAGGAGGCTCTTAGGGTTGCGATACATGCCTATGAAATAGTTTACCAAAAACTTTTTGAGCACGTTGAAGCATGGGAAATTATGAAAACCAATCCAAAATAGAGACGACGTTCGAGGTGGGAGGAGGGGGCCTATCAGGGTGGCCCTTAGTGCTTATGAAAGAATATATGAAGCACCATTTAATCATGTTGGTGAACATGCGATACTAGAGAAAGTCTGGAAATACTGAAAAATGCATGACATTCAATCTTAATAGAGTATGTCGTGCCTAACCAGTCCTTATCTGGTAATGAAGGTGTGTATCTTTGTATGCTAATGGAGTATCTCGTTACAGATAAGATAAACTGATATCTAACTGGTGACGTTAAACAAGCATGTATGTCATACAGATATTTCATGGCTGGAAAAATGTATTTTTGGCATTGTTTACCATGTCCAAATGTTGTTTAGTATAAAAATCTATGTGTTTTTATCAACCTTCTATTTTATGGTTATTTACCTTTTTAATACATATCAAAGTTAAAATATTTATGTCAAAACTACCTATAAATATAGGTGTGACCATTCTAAATAAATCACATTAAAATTCCCAAGTACTCACAAATCAAAATATCCCAAAATGTATTCATGACCCAGTACGCCACCAGAGGAGGTGCTGGAAAACTATCGAATTCGACTTCTTCACGCGTTGGAAGATGCAAACAACATCCTTTATCCGGGTCCTCCTGTTATGCATCCAGTTTATCAAGCGTTGTCTCCGGTTCAACAAGAACTTCATCTAGTTCAACCCGTTGTACATCCAGTTCAACCCGTTGATCATCTGGTTCATCCCGTTGTTCGTCCTGTTCAACTTTTTGCTCAACGAGGTACATCAACCAATCCAACAGTTCATTCATCCGGTTGAACCGATTCAACCTGCACTAGCGCAAGATTTCGACCTTTTTGATTAGGACGAGGCATTTAGTATCAACCTAAACCGGCTCTCCTGGTAGATTATGACCCATATGACAATTAAAAATGGGCGTTAGAACGTGAACAACTTCAACAAGTCCCAGAGTCGTACAGAGCCGTCCCGGGTGAGGAGTACGTACCACAATCAGATAAGGATGTGGGTTACGAATCTCAATACAAATTTCATGATCTGTGGGAGGATGATCGTGGCATTGATTCGCACTGCTTTGGCTTAAAGTAATCTAAATATGAATGATTCCATGTTTATTAAGTTAATTATGTTATTCAGTAGCCTATTATTATTGGTAAGAGTTTATATTTAGTAATGATTAATTATGAGCTTTGGCTTAAAGTAATCCAAATATGTATGATTTTGTGTTTATTTAGCTTATTAACAATTACATGAAACAATTACATAATACACCTTCTTTTCGCAATACATAACGTACATAATATTTTTAAATTACTAAAAACTTAGAAACGAACATACATAACGTACATAATATTTTAAATTACTAAAAACTTAGAAACGACATACATAACATACAAAAATAAAATGTTAAAAATTGAAGTTTCCATCGGCTTTGTCATTTCCATCTTTGTCTAAGCTCAAGAGGATAGATGAGTGTTTCTTCCTTACCCCAAGATATATAACTTCTTTGGATGGTACCTGAAATTTTAAAGATAAGAAAAACGTTGTATAAAACCACTTTCGAATCAAATACATATTATTTTGAAGAAAAAAAAATCAGCAAAGTAGGAAAACGTAGTATCTCATCTTCATTAAAAAATGGTGTACGTTAAAAATTGTCAAGCCAACGAAACAATGGATTATATAGTAAATATAAAAAAATATCATAAAGTTTGCGCCTGTGGTTAAAACCGAAAAATATCGCATCAGTTTTTTGGGATGAAAGCTCATGCGTCTGAGCCACATGATCCGTGTGATCATGACTCAAACGCAAAATATTGAAAGGCAGCGCTAGACGCAATATTGGAATCCTTCAACGTGGCTTGTTTCTGTTTGGTAATGGTTATGAGTCCATACCAGACGCAAAAAGGTGCATTGTTTTCCGTGATTGCGGCAACCCCTGAGACATGCGTGTGTTTATCCCAATAAAATTGGTTTTTGTGATACTTTTTTTAAAGGCATGTCTATTAGTGTTTGCCATCTCAGTAGTTGAGATGTTGGTTTTATATTTCTACAAAATTAAATATTCTCCAACTCTCTTTAGTTATTTCATCAAAACAATGTTTTCCTTATTACGGGTTTTAAGTTATATACCTCTTATACACATAACATACGAGGGTCTTAATAAATTAGAAAACGACAAACTCTAAAGCCACCGTAGCCCCAGTTAAGGAAGTCCTAATAAGCTTGAATCAAGACCACACAGGATCTATACACTGAGCAAGACAAGAACTTTACTCAAACTCCAGGTAGTTAATGCGCTTTATATAGACAGTTAAGACACGAATGAGTGAACCAACGAAACATGAAGAAATGTTTAACCAAAGTTCACTTTCAATAAAAAAAAACTAGTTATTAAAGTCGTTATTACATACTCAATTAAAAAGTTGCCAAAAATTAGAAATAAAAAATAATACATAAAAGAATTGTATTCACCAAGTGATGTAAGAGATTTTAGCCAAGCATGACCTTTGTTTGACAAGAAATCTTACTATCGATCTTGGATCCCGAGACTACTACACACTCTAAAAAAATGAAATATGGATGATGGTGGTGGGTGTTGGTGTTATAGTGGTGGTGAACTGATGGAAAGTGTGAGAGAAGTGGTTTACCAAGGGATGTCTTTCTCTTGAACCAAGAACCTCTATTTATAGCTGGAAACAGAGGGTTAGCACAGCTTCGTGGTCTTCTCTTTCTCTTCCTTCATTAACTGCAGATGTCAGGTTTTGTACCAACACGCCCCGTAGTGTCATAGCACGAGCCTGTGGTCAGTGTACTTGTTGTACTATCACAGATTCTACGAATCTTAGAGTTGACCACGGCCCGTGTTGAGTTGGCACAGCCCCGTGTCGGTTTGTCTTTTGCTGTTGTCCTGTTCTGCAGGGAATCTTGGATGGGCACGACCCCGTGCCTAAGCTTCTGTTCTTTGTTATTTTGTTGTTTTGGATGTGGATGGGGGTTCGACAGGTCGTGTTAGTCCCCCTTCTTTGTATTTATGTTGGTTTATGATGTTAATTTGTTCCTTTTATTCGTTTAAGCCCTTTCAGTCCTGTAATTTAAAAGTAAACAAAGAAACATGTTTTTCCATCATTAGTACCGAAAAAGTGTCAATTTCATGCCTTCTTTGGTGTTATTTATATATTGCATTTTGCGCACATCAAATACCCCCACACTTGAATCTTTGCTTGTCCTCAAGCAAAACTCTATAATGTGGCTTAGACACCCAAATAGAATTGGTAGAAGAGAATTTTTGGGTTTATCTTTAGAGTGTCGGGAATCCAAGTTCTAAATTTGTTTTTATTTTATTTACAATCTTATTCGTCATGATTTATTTAAAACGTTTTTTAAGAAAAATTATATGTTTTGGGCATAACATGCCTTTCTTAAATTCTATTTAGTTATATACAAATTTACACACCTTACAAGTTGTCACTCAACACTCGGCCGAAGATGTTTAAGTGAAAGCGCTTGGACCTGGTGTGGAGCTTACGCCTACTATAGGCTTGACAAACAATCAAACATTCTCCTTTTTGACGTTTAATCTTTGTAAGTATCAAGAGGGCTTATAAAAATGTAGGTTTTGGCTAGGGGTTGGTGTTTTAAGGAAAAATGGTGAAAGACGTAAAAAGTGTCGGTTTTCTTGAAATTTCCTTTGTTGGCTTAGAAAAAAAAAACTTTAGCCAATGTTTTTTTTTTAAAACCGAACTTTTTACTAAAATAAAGGGTGTAAACAAAGAATAAAATTTTGTGGATGTGAGTGGTTGTGTTTGCAAAAGTTTATATTTTTGCTGGTTTAGAAACGAAAGGGTTGATGCTCAAGGGGTTTAACTACGGGATATTTTTGGTAAGGGATGAAAGGAAAATAAAGGTTTAGAATGAAAAACGGGTTAGTCATAATGTCTCCATCATTTACTTACTTGGATTTGTGTCGGTAAGGATTGGGAACATATTGTTTTGGCAAGTTCTAGATTTGTAAGAACCAAACGGCTATTCACACGAGAAATGAAAATTTGAGCAATTAGTATAGATATGTATTTGTATGCTCGGTAAAGGCTCAAAAGCTCACTTTTGTGGAAAAAGGGGTATAGTATAAAAGTGTATATTTAATCAATTTTACAAAGATTTGTTATGCCCGTCTTTATAATTTTTTCAATTGGTTCTTTTTATCATGACGCTGTCAGGTGTAAATTAGTAAAAACATAAATTTTAGAACTTAGTTTACAAACTAAACCAAGATAAGTACCAAAAAATTAAAAAAAATTGAAAAATATTTGGGGTGATTAGCGCTTTTCCAAGGCGAGTTTTATGCAAGGCCTGTTTTTAGGACAAAAGATTCAAGGTTTTAACATCCCTCCACAGTTAAATTACACATTGTCCTCAATGTGTCCCAAATAGAATTTGTTTTGAGTAAATGTGCAAAAAGTGGGATGAAACAACAATTTTTAAAGTTACTTGGCACTAGGCACGAGGGCGTGCATGGTGGGCACGACCCCGTGATCAAAGTGCAAGTAACAATGTTTTTGAAAAGCTTACAGAAGGTTGGGCTCAGGGAGCATGGGCTATGGGCACGGCCCCGTGGCATACGTCTGTGATAATTAAGAACTTGGGTTTCGATGCTTGTCTTCTGATTTCTGGGCTTAGGGACCACTATGCTTAGTGTATCCAAGCCTCTCAAGGTACCTGTGAGCAAAAATTCTACCACAATATAATAATCACAACATAACAAGCGTTCCTAAATTACGAGTGTTTACTTGTCCAACCACCAACATACGAAAAGAAAAGAAAATGCAAAAAAGTAAATTATCTGAAGAAGCAAATAGTCCATCGGGACGCAGCCTGGAAAATACCAAATTGTTCAAGGATTAAAGAGAGATAACCTGAAGGGTGGATCTGCCGCCCACCACCACCACTGCCTAATCTGAATCCATGTCCTCACCATCCTTCTCCAACTCCTCGTCTTGATACGACATGTGCTCCCAGATGTATGTAATATCGTTTTGCTTGGTAACGATATTGCGTTCCATGCTCCCTATCCAGCTGTTTGAGCTTTGTCCCAAGCTATAGGCGTTTCTAGACACTTGGAGTATTTCCTGCATATTATTGTATATATTCTTAAAGTTAGGAAACTCACCTCCTCCTTGAGAGGAGGAGCCCAGGGCGTATCCGGAGTATCGAGGACGGTTAGGGTCGTCTTTAATTGTAAGGACCTCATCTGGGTCGTTTGGGTTCCACACTCGGCCACGTTCATCTTTGAAGCGCCTGAGGCCATTGTTGCAATTGATGATAAGACCCATGCTTCGGCATAAGGCTAGATCGGCTCGTATCACGCCCACTCCTTTGTGGAATGCATTTGGGGTGTGTTTCTTGAATAGCTTGGCGATGCATCCTCCAAAGAATATCGGTGTTCGGCATTGGCGGTAGCATTTGAGGCCATGTTCCTCAACAACCTGTGGGCGGCATCAAGGGGGTGTGATTCACGATACAATATTAGCAAGTCAGCTCTCAGAGGTTCACCACCCCGCCACTATCCTTCCTATGCCACAAAGATCCACTAAGGACCCGATGAATGTATCGGATTAGAGGGTCCCTTATTTTTGTGCTCTTTGTAGATCTTGGATCATAATGGCCATCCCCAATTAATGCCCATGGAGCATGTCTTTGGTTATCCAGGAGTTCACAGACACTGTCCGTGAAGTCTTGCTCGGTTGTGTCTTCTTCGTGTATAACCTAATATTTATGCCGAACTGAGCCACAGAAATGCTATACCATTCTCCCCCACACCTGAACTGAACTGCATTTGACTCAAACATATCCTTCTCAATTTTTTGAAAATAAGTGTGCTTAAGAATTCCCTGTTTATTCGTGGATTGATCTGAGCCGGGTTTCTAGAAAGGTACGTAACAGACCAGTAATCGGAGCACTCTTTGCCCCACAGTCTCAAGTGTAGTGTAACACACTTGTCGCAATGGTTCCTCGTGCCTTGCTTGTAGTACTTCAAACCAATTTTGATACTCAAGTTCAGAAGTTTTGAATCGTAAGAACTTATGAGGTGCCATTCCTGCAAGGAAAAACCAGTAAGACTATTGGCGTGTCAAAATAATTATGCAAAAAATGGAAATCAGAGGGTCTGGACACGGCCTCATGCCCACTTGGCATGACCCTGTGTCTTGAAGTTGGGGCGCCCACGGCCCCATGGTGAACCTTCTGTTAACCCAATATTAGGGTTTTCGAGCCGGCTTTGAAAAATTCAAAATTTTTGGTTCATCATGGACGGTTTACCCAGAAAATCAAATCCAAGAGCCAATTTTGCACAAACTACTTGTTTACCCTTTTGATTTTAACTTTTTCGGTTATGAACGAAGGTTTCTGACAATGTTTGGTTATTTACTTCTCAAACCACTTATATTTACTACTAGTAACAAGATCTAAGCAAAAATTTGGGATTAGCACAGGTCTAGTTTAAGAACCCTACATTTTCCAAAATTTTTGATGTTAAACTACATGCAAAGTGCTAATTTAACTGATTATGATGTTAGAATCATACATTGTTGAGGGATTTGGATCGAGAATCGTTATATTTCAGCGGAAAAAGGGCATGAATCGCTGTTCCAGAGAAACGGGTCCTGGTTTTGTTAGAAAAAGTGAAGAAAAAGAGGTTGTAACCTGTCTGCAGATCTACCACGGCCCCGTGCCTGCAGCACGGCACCGTGACCATATATATAATACATATATATACATATATATATATAATTTATATTTTAGTGTTGTGACCTTTCTTAGGGTTCCCTTTTTGTACTAACTTGTTTCAAGTCCATTTTCTTGTTGCTCCCCCAAATGTACCTACAAGATATTGAAAAAGAAAGGAAACTTTATACATATTTACAATTAACGTTTGGCTATTCCCCGATCACTTGTCTACTTCTTAGAGTATTATTTCAACTTCGCCATCCTCAAGAAAGCCTCTATAGAGCTTAAGCCTTTGTCCATTGACCTTGAAAGGTTCACCGTTTCGAGGTTTAATTTTTATAGCAGCCATGTCGAATGACTTGGGTAATGGAAAAAAGTCGGACCACCTAGACTTGAGTTTTCCGGGAAACTAACGAAGTCTTGAGTTAAACAAGAGCACTTGATCCCCTCCTGAAATTCTTTAGGTTTGCTTATTTTATCGTGTAGGTTTTTCATGCGTTCCTTATAAATTTCAGAGTTGGAGTATGTTTGATTTTTCATTTCTTCTAATTCCTTAAATGATAGAATCAATTTTTACCGGAAGTTTCTTGGTCTAGGTTTACTTTTTTAATACCAGTATGCTTTTTGTGTAGTTTCTACCGGTAGGTGACAATTTTTTACATAGACGAGCTTATATGGGGTGGTGCCTCTTGGTGTTTTATAGCCATTCAGAAAGCCCATAAAGCATCATCTAATTTAACTGCCCAATCCTTTTTATTTTTGGCCTACGGTCTTTTCTAAGATTCTTTTCAAATCTCGATTTCTGCTTGACCGTTGGTTTGAGGATGGTAGGCGGTTGCAAGACGGTGATGGACCCCATATTTTGTTAAAATTTTGTTTAATTAGTAATTACAAAAACGGGTGCCCCTATCACAGATAAGTGCTTTTGGAGTGCCAAAACAGAGAATAATCATTTCAAGAATTTTATCACAACTCTTCCATCATTAGTTGGAAGAGCTACGGCTTCGGCCCATTTGGACTTGTAATCGACTGCCACAAGAATATATTTATTCCCCTTTGACGGTGGGAAAGGTCCCATAAAATCTAAACCCCAAACATCAAAATTTCACAAATAAGAATGCCATTTTGAGGCATTTTATTTTCTTGATGAGATATTACATGTTAGTTGGTATGCGTCACATGTTTCTATTAGATTATAAGCATCCTTATGGATGGTTGGCCAATAAAATCCTAAATCGAATACCTACGTGTGGTGCTCGTTGCTCCATGATGTCCTCCATATGGTCCTTCGTGACATTGGCGAAGAATCTTTCTTGCTTCTTGATCATGGACGCACCTTCGGATAAGCTGGTTGGCATATATTTTTAAAAGATAAGGATCTTCCCAAAAATAGTGTTTAACATCAGCAAAAAAAAATTTCTTTGATAATGTGACCATCCTTTGACTAAAATGCCACTAGCGAGATAGTTAGCATAGTTGCGTACGATGGTTCGTTTTGATATTCGACCATTTCCAAGGATTCAGTGAGGTATTTTTCGTTGATGAGCTCCTCCCAGATTATCTCCAAAGCGGGATCTTCTAAGGGAGATAAGTGATTAGCGGCAATGTTTTTGGCTCCTCGTTTATCCCTTTTATTTCAATATCGAATTTTTGGATGAGAAGAATCAACCGAATCAAACGTGGTTTGGCATCTTGTTTTTGAAAAGGTATCGAGTGGCGGCATGGTCCGTATAGACTATCATTTTAGAAAGCACAAGATAGGAACAAAATTTATCAAAAGCAAATACTACGTTTAGTAACTCTTTTTCGGTAGTTGTATAATTTTCTTGAGCATGTAAAGAGTTTTACTTGCATAGTATATTGAGTGAAAATGTTTTTCTTTTCGTTGTCCCAAGACGGCTCCAACCACAAAGTCGCTTGCATCGCACATGATTTCAAAAGGTAATTTCCAATAGGGTTCTATCATGATGGTGCGTTGACTAGCATTTATTTTAGTGCAAGAAAAGCTATATTGCAATCCTTGTCGAAGATGAATGGGGCATCTTTTTCAAGTAATTTTGTTAGAGGTCTAGAGATTTTTGAAAACTCTTTGATAAATCACCTATAAAATCCGACATGTTCTAGGAAACTTCGTATGGCTCGAACGGAGGATAGGGGATCTAATTGGGAAATAGTGTCTATTTTTCCCGATCAACTTCCATTCCTTCGCTTGAGATTTTATGACCGAATACTATTCCTTAGTTACCATGAAATGACATTTTTCCCAATTAAGGGCGAGGTTAGTTTCCTCACATCGGGATAGCATTCATTAAAGATTATCGAGGCATTGTCAAATGTATCCCAAAGATAGAAAAATCGTACATGAAAACTTCCATGGTTTTTTCTATCATGTCGTGGAAGATAGCCACCATGCAACCTTGAAATGTTGCGGGGGCCTTGCATAGACCAAAAGGCATACGTCGATAAGCAAAGGTTGCATAGAGACATGTAAAAGTTGTTTTTCTTGGTCCTTCGGTGCTATGGGAATTTGAAAATACTCGGAGAAACCATCTTAAAAACAATAAAATTTATGACCGGATAGTCTTTCTAGCATTTGGTCGATAAATGTCAAAGGAAAGTGGTCTTTCCTTGTTGCCCCGTTTAATTTGCGATAGTCAATACAAATCCTCCATCCGGTGACGGTTCTTGTCAGTATAAGTTCATTTTTTTCATTAGTTATTACCGCCATACCTCCTTTATTCGATTCTAATTGGATGGGACTTACCCAAGGGCTATCAGAGATAGGATAGATGAGTCCAGCTTCTAGTAGCTTGATGACTTCATTTTTAACCACTTCTTGTACGTTTGGATTTTCTCTTCTTTGTGGTTGTAATACTGTTTTATAGTCAGCTTCGATCAAAATTTTCTGTGTGTACATGGATGGACTGATGCCTTTGATGTCCATAAGTTTCCATGCGATTGCTTTTTTATGTTTTTACAAAAGTTTTATTAATTTTCTTTTTACAAAAGGGTTAGTTTCGAAGAAACGATGATAAGGAGCTTACCATGATTGTCTAAGAATGCGTATTCTAGGCCTTTTGGTAGCTCCTTGAGTTCAAGTGACGGTGGGTCTTCAAGAGACCGCTTATTTTCTTCTTTATTAAGGTCGATGGCCAAAAAGGTTTGTTCGATGACGGCCTCCTCTTCGACGAGTTGTTCCTATGTTTCTTCCTTATCGGGTGGCTCTATTTCATCTTCAATTAGGGGGTCGTCATTACCTATTGGATTCTTCATTGATTTCTCAAGATTGACGTACCTTTTTTCGGTCCCTAATTGAAGTGGTAGGTTGTTTTGTTTTCGGTTGACTAAGTTTTGATGGGTTTTTATGAACGGTTGTCCTAACACAAGTAGAGCATCATCTAGGATGGTAAAGTCGGTTAGTACTAGCGTTTGATTTGTTTGAATTAAGACATCCTCAATCATCTCCGGGCTTTTATCATTTTTCGGTTAGAGAGAAAAATAGGAATCTTAAAAGGAGAAAAATCGCTAGTACCCAGTTTCTGAAAATGAATTTTGGCATTATGTTAACACAAAGATCTTTATCAATTAACTTGTTACTAACGAAGTGTTTTGAAAAAAAACATGGAACCAGTTTTATGTTTAGTTCATACTGTTCATCTTGTATTAGCGAAGTTTGATCATTTGTTAAGTTAATGCTAATCATTTTTTCGATTTTAGTAGTAATGTTTAGCTCTTCTAAAAACTTAGCATGAGAAGATACCAAACAATGATTTTCAAATGAAGGTTGTAAGATGTGAATTTCTTGAAAATTATCATTTTTAGACTTACCTTCTTCTTGGTTTGGTTCATGCATGAGTTTATCACTTTGTGGATCTTTTATTTTTACCTCTTTAATTATTACCTCTTTAGTACTAATGGTCTCTTCTTTTTTCGCGAGATCTCTTGAGTAAGAGTTCTAGATTTTTGAGACTTTGTATAAGGCTTTCGATTTCAGGAGCGATTTTTGGTGGCGTGTCGTATGCTTCAAACGGATTGGTATCCCAATCAAAGCTTGGATTTAGAAGCTCAAACCTTGGTTCTTCGTAAGTGGTGTACGAGGGTGATGACTGAAAAAGGTAACAATGTTGCACCGAATGAGATTCACCGCAAATGGTACAACATGGTTCCTTGTAATCATCGTCAATAAAGTAGTAGTTGTAATCTTCTGAGTAGTGATCCATTGGAAGATACCCAGAAGATTATCAAGCCTCGGGATCAGAAAAGAGAAAAATAAAATTTAACAGAGGGATGACCACGGCTCCGTGCTGTACTGGCACGGCTACGTGGGCAAACCTGTATCTGGGCGCTTGAAAAAGGTTTTCTAAATATCTGTAGCACGAGGGCGTGGCCACGTGGCACGACCTTGTGGCAGACCTACTATAAAGAAAAAAAATATTTTGAAAACGGAGTCGCAGTTTTGAAATATGAACAGAATTTTGATTAGGCCGCTAATTTTAAGCTTTGCTAAAATCCTTGTGTCCCCGGCAACGGCTCCAAAAACTTGACGTGGTCGAGCGTAGTTATAATTTTTGTTATATTTTATGCACTCTTTACTCATGGATCAAGTTTTAGATTTATAAAACACAATACAATACTATCCTCTACACACGTTAGGGCAAGTGCACCATCGTAGAAGTAGTATAGTGTTGGTAAGATACCGAGCTCGTCCAAGGACACAAGAGCTTTTAATACCGGCTTAACGTTAACTTCTAATCCAACCAAATTTTGATAAAAGCTTTGAAAGTTTTAAAAGGTAAAAATAATACTAAAAATGTAAATAAAAGGAAAAACAAATAGACAAGAAGGAATCACTTGGTTCCAACTCCTCTTTTATGTATCCTTTGATGAATTCTGCACTTTGGCTTTATAAAAGATTATCTTAGTTATAGTAGTAGGCCCCTTTGTGAAGGCGACGTTACCCTCAACCATACTGGTCTGAGTCAGCAAGGTTGGATGATTGAAAGATAATTAAATAAGTTATTATTGTGAAAAGTGATAGGCCCCTCTTGTTAAGGCGACGTTACCCTCGACCATATTGGTCTGAGTCAGCAGGGATACAGTCCCGCAAGGTCGGATAAAGTTTTAATAGTAGTTTATTTATAAGGGGTTCAAGCCATTCTTACTTCCCCTCGATTTGATACTATCTGCCTCAAAGGAAGTTCTAATAAGCTTGAACCAAGTCCTCGCATGATCTGTACGAGGCAAGAACTTTACCCAAACACCCTTCTAACCTCCTTCCAGGCAGTTAACACGCTTTATATAGACCGTAAAGACACAAATGAGTGAATCAATGAAACATGAAGAAATGTTTAACCAAATTTCACTTTCAATATAAAAAACTAGTTATTAAACTCATTAATACATACCCAATTAAAAAGTTGCCAAAGATAAGAAATCAAAAGTAATAAATAAAAGATTTGTCTTCACCAAGTGATGTAAGAGATTTCGCCAAGCATGGCCTTTCTTTAACAAGAAATCTTACTAACGATCTTGGAACCCGAGACTACTACACACTCTAAAAGATGAAATATGGATGATGGTGGCAATGTTGGTGTTGTAGTGGTGATGAACTGATGGCAAGTGTGAGAGAAGTGTTTTGCCAAGGGATGCCTTTCTCTTGAACCAATCACCTCTATTTATAGCTGGAAATAAAGGCTTGGCACGGCCCCGTGGTCTTCTCTTCTCTTCCTTCTTTAACTATAGATGTCAGGTTTTGCACCAACAGGCCACGTGGTTCTTAACACGGCCCCGTGGTCAGTGTACTTGTTGTACTATCACAGATTCTGCGAATCTTAGAGTTGACCAAGGCTTGTGTTGAGTTGGCATGGCCCCGTCTCAGTTTGTCTTTGGTTGTTGTCCTTTTTTGTAGGGAATCTTGGATGGGCACAACCCCATGCCTGGTAGGCACGACCCAGTGCCTAAGCTTCTGTTCTTTGTTAATTTGTTGTTTTGGATGCGGTTGGGGGTTCGGCAGGTCGTGTCAATCCTCCTTCTTTGTATTTATGTTGGTTTTTACTGTTAATTGGTTCCTTTTATTCGTTTAAGCTCTTTTAATCATGTAATTTAAAAGTAAATAAAGAAACATGCTTTTTCCAACATTAGTACCGAAAAGGGTCGATTTTATGCCTTGTCTGATGTGATTTATATGTTGCATTTTGCGCACATCAAATATTCTCCATAACTTCCTCCGTTCAACTGAATTGTTCTTTTAGTGCATCCCATAACTCTTTGGAAATATTACAATGCAACAAGCCAGCATAGATATCATTAGGCAGAGCCATAGTTACCATCCTACAGGCTTTGGCGTCAATCTCGAATTTTTCATAATCTTGCTCTGAGTAATTCTCCGGTTTCATTGGCGCAAAAAAATTTGGGTTCTTGGCACGAGGTACCATTGGAATGTAAGGTCCTGAAAAAAACGGACTTCCAATACCCTGTATTTTGATGAGCAAGTATATGACCCATCCTACGTTGCCAAATGTTGAATTCGGATCTGACAAGTATATGGGGCTTATTACTGAATCCTATTAGAGAAAAAAGAGTATGTGATCGCCACTTTTGAGTCCTTCACTTTAAACTCTAAGCTACGAACAATATTGGATCCTTGATGAGTTGATCTTTGTATGTTAAATTGATTGTGAAACCAAGTTTAACGTGACCAAGCTCTGATACAAATTGTTAAGTCTGAGTTTACAAGGTTTGTGAAAAACTAACAATTAAGCTCAAAATAATTTTGTATTGTAATAAAGATAAGTAATCACAAACGAAAATCATTATCAACAACTGTATTTCATTGATTGCAATGATTCAAATGTTTTACAGAGTGTTGATTTTACGACTCCCCCTCAGACTGATCACTATAACAAAGACTATTCGTACAAAAGAAAAGGTGATATGTAGTGATAGATACTTCTCTATAGGCAAGATCTATTTATACTAAGTACGAAAGCTCTATTTGTGATTGGTTGATATCACCTGATAGTGAAATCTAACATTCCTAACAGAAAATATTCCACAGATGTTTCACACATCTGTGCGAATCTAACATCTGATCTAATTATGCTAAACACTGATACAAAAAAAGTATAGTTACATTGGGAAACATTTATTTGGACTATCTCTGTTGTTTTGATCCAAACATCTATTTGGCCAGCCAGTTTTTTGGTCTTTTTCATCAGACCTTTGCTTTCAATAGACTTTAGGCTTCAAAAGACCTTAATTATTCTTGAACAGTGGTTTCAATACTTTGATCAAATGTTTGCTTGTCTTCAACAGATGCTCTCATTTAGGAGTTTAAGATTCACTATCTTTAAGGAGAATCTGGTTCAAGTTGCTGTTTATTTCTAAGCAACTGGTCATGTTTTGTCTGAATATCATCTGTTATTTTATAGGTTCAACAAAAACATTACTAATGCATTTATGGGAATAAACATAGACATTAATCTTTTCTATGTACTATCATGGAAACAAGTGGTAACAACCTTAGGTTCATCAATTAACACATGTATACTTTGTACGCATTTATGGGAATAAACATAGACATTAATCTTTTCTATGTACTATCATGGAAACAAGTGGTAAGAACCTTAGGTCCATCAATTAACACATGTATACTTTGTACACTTTCAGACACTGAAATCTAAGTTATGATAAATGTAAAAAGGACGAGTGTGCTTTGAGACTAATCACTCAGACCATCACCAACTTAAGGTGATAAATGCATACATAAATAGATTAAGTTAGTTGCTACATCAGATTTTCACAAATACATTAAAAACACTCAATTTATCTACAAATCTACAAACATTCTTATCAATACTTACATTGCCATATCATCACTATTGCTTACATTTTGTTTTACTCCGTGTTATATTCTTATATTTTTAAATATATATAAATAACTTAATCAAATATAATTAAAATAAAAAAAACATAGTTATTTCATTTTCTATTTATTTAAATTCGGTTTAGCTTGAAGTTGAATATTTTGTTTACTTAGGAAAAAAAAGATTATTTTCATAAAAAAAGACTAGGTTGACAGTTTGTATTTAAAGAAAACATTTTTTTTCTTTTGTTTTTATATATCATGTATACCGTTAAGATAAATAAAAAGAATTATTTTATTATAACCGATGTTAACGTTTGGGAAATCAAAAATGAAATAATTTTTTGAAATTAAATTATTTTAATAGATGAAAAAACTGTTTTCATTTGAAAAATTAACTTGCGGGTTGGACTATTTTAACTTAGCCTTTTCTAATAAAATAAATACATTCATTAAATATTATAAATTTCAACCTCGAACTACTAGCAAAATATGGCGTGTGTACTGTGCCAAATCTCATATAGATTGCCTCTCCAATGCTTAAAAGTTGGATGGTATGATTTTTGTGTGTAACATCACCCAAACACATACCTAAATATATTGCATTGGGTTTGATCTAATAACAATAGCTTATTAGATTAACAAAAATGTTGTGTTTTCACTCACCACATAAAATGCTAAATTTACATTTCATATCAAATTCTCAATTACACATACCGTTTGCTAGTAATAAATAGGAAATGTGTTGCGATGAAATCTGTGAATTTTCTAGAAAGTGGCTAAATCCAATATATAACTTAGCACTTAAATCTTTCTTGTAGTTTAGTCATTATTAAAAGATAAATATGGCTAGTATTTTGAAATTGAAAAGAGGCGATTAAGAAAATAAATAAAAACAAAATAGAGATGAGTGGTAAGCATGTGCTACGGCTTAAACTAAAAGATCAATGAGTGGAACAAGTTAAGTCGTTTCATTTATTTTAAATAATAAAAAGCACAAGGACCACTTGTCACCTTTCCGGTTTTGCCCACACACGTGTGTTAGACCCCCACGGGGTGTGATGCGTGGGTTTGGGCAGGGATGGCAAGCAAAGTCGACTAAACCATATCGGGCCAGCGTTGGCTACGGTGTTGCCCCGCTGGCGTGGCTTTGGAGCCTGGCGTGGAGTAGGAGAGAGGTGAGGTGGCTGGCTTGGATTGACTAGTGAGATAGGACCGTTGGGCTAGCCTTGGCCAACGACTACTTAAAAAAAACAAAAAAAATTCTTTTACTTATTTTCTATATAAATAAGCCAATCCTTACTCTTTTTTACTATCCAAATATTCAAAATCCACTTCCCATCACCAAAAAAATATATACAATACATTCTTCAAGTTCAAGCGATTCGTTTGATAATTATGATTTGTCATCCTTATCGGACGACGGGGCGGAAATATTATTATCAACAGTGGCGATGGTCGTGAAAGCTATTTTTGAATATTTAGATGAAGGGACTTCCCAACTCCAACCCAAACGGAGGAAATATATATTGTTCGTGAACGCGAAATCTCAAATGATTTGTTGGTAAGCGATTATTTCTCACCCAAACCAACGTATGTTGAAAGAATGTTTAGGCGTCGTTTTCGTATCAGTAAAAAAATATTTTTAAGAATATAAAAGGATTTAGAAGATAATTATGCTTTTTTCCGACAAAGACCCGATGCGCGTGGTAATTTAGGATTTACCATGTGGCAAAGGTTACGGCCGCCCTAAGACAATTGGATTACGGCAATAGTTCCGACATAATGGACGACTATTTAAAAATGTTGGCACGAGTGGCTAGGGAAAGTCTTCACAATTTTTGTGCGTATATCATTGACCTATATATGAAAAGATACTTGGTACAACATGTTTCGACACTTCCTAGATTCGACTCTATTGAAGATGAAGATGATTGATTTTCTTTGTGATGTAATATATTTTTTATTGTAGTTATTTAATATGGATAAAATAGGTGTTTTTAAAATTACTTTAATTCTATGATTAATCGCCTGGCCACGCCCCCTCCATACCCCACTTTTTTGGGTGTAGACTGGTGGAGCCCACAACTGCCACATGTCGACCAATGCCCCCAACCCAAGCCCCTTCACACCCTATAGTCTTATATAATTTTCTGTTTTTTCTTTATTTATAGAATTACTAAAAATTTCCTGCGCACTATGTTGCCTTATGTAAGAGGTTGTGGATTTACTGAGTTGAGTTTAAAGCGTCATGCCTAGTAATGTTATGAGCCTGAAATATATGGATATAGTTTTTAAAAAAGTTAGTTTTGCTATTCAAAAATGGGTAGTATCACAGCTTGTTGCCTGTTTACCTTCTATCTCGATTAAATTTTCAATTTTTAATTATAATAACAATGATATATGCACAAAATAGAAAACATTGTTTAGAGTAGCAAGCGATCTAATTACATAAAAGTTTTGCAAGCACACAAACATAAAGTTTAGAGGTATAAAATGATGTTTGTTAGGTAAATGAGTGTTAGAACTTCTATAGCGGAAGATTTTTTTTAGATGTTATATTTATGGCTACCTAGATGAATGGAAGAACATGTAATGTTAGTAAAAGTTTGCTGCGATTTTTTCTAAAGTAATTAGGCAGGTGTTGAAAGTGTGTCTGACGAATCTCGTAAGTGTTGATACTGCTCGATTTTAATAAAATATATATCCAAATGTAGATAAAAATCAGCGTGTCACAACAATATATTTTGAATTGTGTGTGTGTTTTACTTGTATATAAGGAAACCAAAAGTATCAAAAGCAAATGGGATAAACACTTGCTGGTTGTCAATTTTCTCGTGTGTGGTCACTTTGCCAGAAGTAGATTATAAAGCAGTCTGATCCACCATGAAAGCACTACCCCTACGCCCACAGAGGTGGGGGGCTTAGATCCACACATGTGTGCTTTCCTCCTACCTATCAAAATATCAAAATGTCGGCTGGTTCAAGGGTAGATCTTCCTTCTGATAGGCCAGTTAAGAAATTTTTTGTTTCTTCTTTAGAAATCCTAGTGCGCCTGAATATGTCAAAAAGGACTTCCATAACCAAATCATGTCGGTATTTAAACCCCAAGAGCTCTCTACAATGAACTACATACTCCCCAAAAGAGTCTACATGTGCCTTATGACAATCAGGGCATATCTCATCAACCAGAAAAAAGGAATCAATAGGCGATATTTAAGGATAGTACGGTACTCCACCAGCGACATATGCTGGCGTAACCCATCTATAGGTATAGCGAGAATAAAATATTGGCCATGTGGTACTCGTAGACGCTTGTTGGATCTGAGAGTGTTTGTAGTGTATGTAATACAATCACAAGGTACAAACGTACTCTCCCTCACCAGGTGAAGACTCTCTCACTTGGTTCTTATGTGCTCATGCACTAAGTGCTAACGATTATAATGTACAAGAAGAACTATATATAGGAAGAGTGAACTACTCATTAAATGAGTGTAAGTGCCAGCACCTGACTCAACTGCTGGATAGTTATACTGTTACATTGGAACTGCTGGATTTGTTTTATATGAGAGAGAACAACTGGATTCTATAGAACAACTAGTTAGAACCAGATCTTCTATAAATCCAGCACTTCTGGTCTTTTGACTTGTTGACCTGATCTTCAGTCTTGACTTGAATATTGACTTGTAGACTAGCTCTTTTGCACTCCAGCACTTTTGTTCTCTTTACATTGTAGGCAACAGTTGTTGTGTAACAGTAGTTTGGGCAGTTGTTCTAGGAAGCCTTGAAGGGGGGAAAATTATTGGAGCAACTGATTGTATCTTGACTTATTTCATCAAGCAGGGATGATGGTTCCCTTAGGTTTTGGTTTTCATCATCAGCATATCTTACATAACCTAACAATCTCCCCCTAAATATGTTGATGCGAAAATCACACTTATTGATGCATTTCTTTTATTCTCTTATTTGTTTAAGAAGATTCCTTGAAATGTTTGTTGTAGTTAAAAACCTGACAATTCCTTTATCTTTAGCAAAGTCAACCATCTTTGACTTTAGAGAAAGGTTCTATGTCTTCGCATTTTTAATCTGTGAGTAGCTTGTTGTCTCTAAATCTCTGGGTTAGGGAAGACTAGAGACTACCCTTTGGACCTCAAACGGCAGAACAACACTCCTATCTTCTGAGAGATTTGGCATATTGTAAGTTTTCAAAGCCTTTATAAAAAAATGGTAGAGCATTCAAATATGTTAACAAGGCCATAACCTTCAGAAGAAGCCTATGAAGGATTTTGAATCTGAGCAACTTCATTCTAATGAGAAGTGCTGGAATTCTGAAATCTGTTGGATGTTCTGTATTCAGGATTCTAGTTGCTTTTGTGGCAACAATTTTGGATCTAGTTGATTGGTCATTTTAAACCTTATTTTCCTACCATCTTGATTCTTCTATACTACTCTTGCGACTATTAAGTAGTTTCTAGAAGAGATTCGTTGAATTTTCAAGGGTGGGAAGAATACTGGCTATTATAGAAAGTTTTCTAGATTTTCAAGAATTTTGAAAAAGAGTGATAGATACAGAGATGTTATAGTGTGTCAATTATGATCGATATATCTCCCCCTTTTGGTAGCAGCAGATTGTTTAGTATGTTAGATAGTGTGGAATTGTGGATAGCAACCCTACTGGTGAATGATGAGGTGGTTTTTCCTAACCAGTAGATTTACTTTCTATGGCTGGAAGCTTTTGATATAGGACTAACAAGTTTTGGAATCTTAAGCTACTGTGTAGGAGGCCAACTGTTGGGTATCTCATGGTTCAGCTGGTCTTAGCATGAGACATATTGATGACCATCTACTTGAGATCTGGATACCACAGTTATCAGCTTGTTTCGTCAAATCCAGAGTTTCAGATGCAGACATCATTCATCTTTGTGAAATCATTTACCCCCACACGAAGTGGCTGTGTTACAAGTTTTGACAAACTGTTTTGTCATTCTTAACAAAGATCAAGGTGTTGTTGCCTTGGTCTTTCACCTCCTTTTCTTGGTACTAAGGACTTTCATATGTTTTGTCTTTCTTAACAAAGACCATGGTGTTGTTTCCTACAAGGTGGTCTTACATATGTTTCCACTGACAATCTTAACCAAATGAGGTCAATCAAAAGAGTGGAAGCCACACATTCAATCTAATCGCCAAGATATACTTGATATGGATTTTGCCTTTTCTTCATGTGGGTTAGGAAGTGAACTATGTAATCATATGAGCATCTGATTCTTTATCTCTTTGATATGGTAGTGAGATTAGCTCATTTTTTATGTTCAGATGTTCATCCATCATGAAATTTTAACCCCTTCTTTTTGAAAGAATTAGAAGAAATTTTAGTTTTTGAAGTGATTTTCAAGAATAGATGTGAAGAAGTAACATCTATCTTTTTTATGAGTTAATATGTATGTCATTCCTTTTTCGAGATGGATTTGCGCTTTTTAAGATTGGAGATAACTTAACAACATGTATTGTGTAGATTTTAACTATCTTGGGATACCATATGATGGTTATGTTCCTTGGATAGACGGAGGCAGTGGGCCAAATTTTACAAGAAACAAGATTAGATCATATGTGCACTTACCTTTGGGACTTTGTGTAATATGGAGTTGAAGGAATGGGAGACGTAGTTTTGAAACCACAAGTTAGAAAACCAGTCGTTTGATAAACTACTGGTGTATGTCTTGAAGTTTATTCTCTTTTTGGTAAAACTATTGATATAGAATCAGTTTTTCTAATTCTGAGAAGATTTAAAAGGAAATAAGGACATAAATTTGAACATATATATAATATATATATATATATAATATATATATATATATATATATATACACACACATACACACATTGAAATCATTCTAATTCTAACATACCAAGCCTAGAGATTAGGCTTTGAAATGTTGGTGTGTCCAATGGTTTTGTAAAGACATCTACAAGCGCATTTGTAGATGACACATGATGAATTAAATCATACCATTTTCATAGTAATCCCTTACAAAATGATGTCTAATATCCATATGTTTAGTTCTTGAATGTTCAATAGGAGTTTTGATGATGTTCTAAGCTACTTCAGTGTACATTTGGATTGGAGTTTTCAAGGATTTGATTCCATATTTCAAAAGTTGATTTTACAACCACAAGATTTTAGTACAACTAGCTGTTGCTATGTATTCTGCTTCAACAATTGAGTTTGATACAACAGTTTGTTTCTTGCTTTGCCAGGAAATAAAGGCATCTCCCTAATACTGGCATCCTCGTGTAGTAGATATCCTGGTTGTGAGACATCTTGCAAAATCACTGTCTGAAAAGCCAACAAGCTCAAGTTTGTCATTAGCTGGATACCGAATTCCTGGCGCCAGAGACCCTTGAAGATATATATTATCTTTTTCACAGCAATCAAATGTGACTCTTTTGGTACGGCTTGATATTGCGCATACACAAGTAGCAAACATGATATATGGTCTTGATACAGTAAGATACATCAAAGTCTCATCTACTGGTTTGCTAGTAAGGTCAAAATCTGTTGGGATTGAACCATTTACAAAGGAACATATGATACAAAGCCAAATACACTATCAACATTTTGGTTCCACTATCAGAGTTTACAACCGCTGTTAGTTAAACACTGCCTTTCCAAAGATCTGCTTCCTATTATTTGCTGCTAGAAAACGACAATTTGTCAAAGGTCTGCCAGAAGATAAAGAAGCAGAGGATAGTTATTAGAGTTTTACTTTTATTAGTATAATATTCAATGTAACAGTGCTTTGCACTATTAGTGTTTAGCAATCAGTGGTTAGGTTAGTTATTTGTTTGTTAGATGTCACTTTCAACCCTGCCGTCATCAAAGATGCTCAGAGGTTAGAAGGTTAGTATAAATAGGTGATCGATGTAACAATGTTCATTATCTATCAAAGATCATTTTATCAGTCTATCTTCTTTGCATTTCTGTACTTACAAATGATTATCATTGGGCTAAGGGGAGTGTGTAATTCGCATGCAAATACTACAATTAGTTCAAAGCATGATGAAGAAAACAAACGACCATCAATTGTGATAAAAGTTTCCACTCATTCCGCTGCATTAAAAATCATTTTACATTCATATTTCCATTCTTGAAACAAAAATCACAATTGGTTCAAACTTAGATCCTAACAATTGGTATTAGAGCTTGGTCAATCAAATTTTGATTAAATTCAATTTGATTTGAAAGATCAGCTCTCCCTACTAATTTGTTTGTTAGTTTTTGTTGAGAAACAGAGTTATATTACGTTTTAAAGCTTTTAAAACACAAATCTGTTGAAAATCAATCAGAAATGTCTCAAAACACATCAGACTCCAACATTGGATCTATGTTTAAACCACCGATGTTGAAACGAAATTAATATTTCATCTGGCAACATCGGATGGGTCACATTTTAGCTCAGCAAAACACCGGTTGTTGGTGATCCGTTGTGTTTGGACCACATATTCCATTGGTTCCAAGCACAAAGGATCCCAATACTCAAGTGCCTAAAAATCCTAAAAACTACTCTGAGCAGGATTTCCAGAAAATAGAGTTGGATGCAAAAGCGTTTAGCATTGTTGCTTCCGCGCTACCCAACAAAATCTATGCTGGACTGCTCCACTGTAATAGTGCAAAAGAGTTGTAGGATGCACTAAAAGAGCAATTCGATGGGACTAAGGAAGTGATAGAAAACAATAGAGAAGTTCTGAATCAATAGTATGAAACGTTTTGTCACGTAAAAGGAGAGTTGTTAACACAACAGTTCGAACGTTTTAGCTGTCTCATCAGTGAATTGAAACTGGTTAACGTGGAATTTCCTAATTCGACTGTCAATAGTCGTTTCTTAAGATCGTTACCAGAAAAATGGGAGACTGTAGCTTACATTACTCGAACATCTGTTGGTTTTAAAGAAATGACCCTCACACAACTTCATGGTCAACTCCTCACATAAGAGAGAGAATTGAACCAGAAAAAGAAGTTGCAAGAGTCAGGGAAAGTAACATACGACTATACCTTGGGTAACACTGCTCTTTATAGTCATGAAGAGGGTTCTGGCAGTGGAAAGGATCAGTGTTATGACCATTATATTGACATAACTTCTAGAAACAATTTCACCTCTGATCCTTACACACCCAATTTTGCTTTTGCTGCAAATGGGGAAAGCCAAAACTCTGACAATATGTCTTTGAGATGAATGACTTACAACATTTTGAACCTACTGATCTGGAAGAAATGGATATTTTACATCAGCTAGCACTGTTGAGTGTTAGAGCAAGTAAATTTTACAAAAGGACTGGTAGGAAGTTTCCTGGGTTGCATGGCGGGTTAAAAGTGGGGTTGGGTAAATCAAAAATTAAATGCTATAAGTACAACAGGTTAGGACCCTTTGCTAGGGAATGTAGATCTCTAACTGCAGGTCCAATTGTGACTCACCCAGGCCCTAGACCTCAAAGCACTGCTCATTATTCCCATTATACCCCTGCACCACAGATGCAAAACACTACACACTTTGCACATCCTGCTACTACAGTTCCTGTCCATTATGTCCAAACACCTGCTCCTCAGATTCAGTATGTCCAAGCACCACCTCAAGTGCATGTGCAACAAGTTCCACATGTCACTCAAACTACTAAACCACTGCTCCGGCAGAGGTCAACCAATAGAGCTTCTTTACACAAGGCTTTGTTGAGTGGAGTAGTTTGCCTGAGGATTTAACAGATGACAACTTTTCCCTAATGGCTAAAAATGATTTTGAAAATGAAAATATTCGTTTAATGGCCTTAGAGACTATAGTTGAAGATGATGAGTCTGAGGAACAAGTATCAAAATCTGATGAGGTTCAAAGTTGTGATGTAGCAGTGGTTACACTAGTGGTTTCACAAAACATTGTTGATGAAGAAAAGACCTCTATATTTGATCCATGGGATACAAAGGTGTGTGAAGAAGATTGTGATTGTGCTCTTATGGCTGCTTCCAAGGTTTCACCTCAGATCCTTAAGGATCTCTGTTCAGAAAAATGTATAATAACTTTTGCTAACATTAAACAGGTGAATGAAAACCTTAGGAACAAAATCTTAGAAGATAAACTCAATTTTGAAAAACTTATCAAAGAGTTAAAAACAAAATTGACCACAAAGGATTCTGAGATAAGTAGCCTAAAGCATGAAGCTAGCATAACCAAGGACCAACTCCAAACTATGGTAGATAAATACCAAGTTTGCAAAAAGGAGTTAGAAACTACCCAAATCACATGTGAAAAATGGGTAGAGTCTTCCAAAGGTTTTGAAATTATGCTAGACAAACAGATCAAGAGTAACATAAAAGTTGGCATTGGTTTTTAAAAGAAGAACAAGCCACTGCAAATGTTATAAAAATTGATTCTGAAAAGGTTGAAGTGGTTCCTAAAAATATGGCTAGAAATGAGATAAAAATCACTGATAAAAATGGTAACAAAATTTCTCTGGAAAAACATGAGGGATCCTCAACTTTTAAGGAAATTGAGAAATACCTATTCAAACCCACGTGGTCAGATGAATGTGATATTTTGGAAAATTTCAAGCCTATGGACTTCTCAACCATTGAAGGTGTCAAGGCACCAAAGGCTTGAATCATTCCCATGAAAGACCTTCCAGCAGAGGTTTGCTGAGAAGAAATCTGATAAAAAGAAAAGGGAAAAGATCAAACATCTGTTTTGTGAATTTTGCAACAAAAGAAATCATGTAACATAAAACTGTTTTCTTTTAAAAAGCATATGACATAAACATAACACATGTGATTCCAAATGATTCAAAATGTTTTGTCTGTGGTAAAACAAATCATTTAACTCATGAGTGTGCTTATCTTCAAACCTATGATCAAAAGGTAAAAGAGATCAAAGCAAAAGCTCTTGAGAGAGAAAGTTCAAGCTCTGCTATAAATAATTCTAAGCAGACCTTAGAACTTGTTGAAACATCTGTCACAAAAGCATTGAACAAAAGCTTTGTTCCCAGAGAGGTACAAGTGACAGATGCTCCACCTGCCAACTGGTACCCAAGAGGACATGGAGAACCAGTTTATCAAAAGGTTCATATGAGCTATGAAGCTTACAAAAAACCTTCAAAGCCCAAAGTGAATAAATATCCTCATGGTTACCAACATCTGACAGGAAATGGTTCACAACAGTGGATACAAAACAAAACTCAAACCACTGACCATGTTCCTGGATTTGAGAGTGGACACTCTGTGACCCAATCCAAAGCCATTCTGGCTTTGGAATCTCATCTAAACTAATTGTTTACTTATATGCAGGGAGCTTCTACTTGCCTTGATAGTTTATGGTATGTAGATAGTGGAGGCTCCAGGCACATGACAGGATGTAGAGCCCTTCTCAAAGATTTCTTGGCTCATGGTGAGGGTGATATAGCCTTTGGTAACAATTCAAAGGGCAAGGTGTAGGGGTCAGGGTGTGTTCAGGCTGGAAATCTCAAATTTGAAAATGTTAACTTAATTGACAATCTAAAATTCAATCTTCTGAGTGTCTCTTAAATGAGTAACAAATGGTATGGATCCTTCTTTACTAAGAAAACTTGTCAAATTGTAGGACCAGATGTCGTTAAAAAGATTGATCAAATCATTGCTGAGACCAAAGCATCACTTGTTGCTCATAGGAGTGGTAATGTGTATGTGGTTAATATGTTGAAAGATAACCCTATGTCTAATGCATGCATGTTCTCAGTTGCATCCAGCAAAGAGACAGAGTTATGGCACAGGAGACTTGGGCACACAAATCTGAAAACAATCATTACACTCTCTAAAAAATGTCTTGTCAGAGGTTTACCACCAAAGCAATTTACTTGTGAAGAGCATTGTGTTTCCTGCTTAATAGGTAAACACCATAAAAGTTTTTACAAGTCAATTGAAGAGTCCAAAACAACCCAGTGTTTGCAATTACTGCACATGGATTTGTTTGGACCTGTAAAAATCATGAGCTTAATGAAGAAAAGATTCTGTTGGTCATTGTTGATGACTTTTCAAGGTTTACATGGACATTCTTCTTACACTCCAAAAATGAAACTGCTGGTATATTGCAAAATTTTGTTAAACAAGTTGAAAAGCAATAAGACCTTCCAGTAAAAATCTTTAGGAGTGATATTGGGACAGAGTTTAGAAACAAGGAGTTGGATGCCTTATGTGAGTCAAAAGGGATTGCTAGGTAATTTAGTGTCCCAAGAACTCCAGAACAAAATGGGGTGGTTGAAAAGAAAAATAGGACTTTAGTTGAATCTGCAAGAACCATGATAGCAGATTCTGGTTTACCCTTGTCTTTTTGGGCAGAGGCTGTAAACACTGCTTGCTATGTTTAGAACAAGGTTTTGATTAACCCCATGCATCAAAAGACTACCTATGAATTGCTTTATAAAATCAAACCTCTGATCTTATATTTCAAAGTCTTTGGTTGTCCATGCTTCATTTTGAACTTAAAAGATTCTATCTCTAAGTTTGCAGCCAAAGTTGACTGTGGTTATTTTCTGGGATACTCAACCACTGCCAAAGCCTACAGAGTTTTTAACTCCAGGACCAAGTGTGTTGAAGAAACTTTAAATGTGAAGTTCAATGAACTCTCATCTTTAAAAATCCCAGCAAAGGCTGCTGAACTGTTTGATTTAGATAAATTTACATTTGAAGATGTGTCTATCAAGACTAACCATGCATGTATACCACAATCATCAACACAAGAGCAAGGATATGATTGCATACTTCCAAATTTCAAGATAAGTCCTTCAAGCAGAGGAGCAGATGTTAGTAACAATGGTGAAAGCTCTGCTGGTTCAACAATGGTTAATACTCAAACCTCTGCCTGCTCTCAAAATCAAAACATTGTTGATAAAAATCCACCCAATGTGGATAAAAATCAACAAACATTCACATCTATACCACCCATACCTCCACCTCCATTCCAATCAAAGGCTGGACCTTCAAATTCACCAGCAGATGATAGCTCAGATGATACACATCTGTAGTCTTCACCTCAGAATGAAATTGTTCCATATCAAGGTGATTTGATTTTCCTCAAAAGCCATCCATCGGATCAAGTTATTGGCAACCTAAATGAGGGAGTGCTCATAAGAAGCCATCCCAAAACATTTTCTTTTTTGCTGGCTTTCTATCACTCACACAACCTGTCAAGTACCATGAGGCACTAAAAGAGAATAGTTGGGCAGAGGCTATGCAAGAGGAGCTCCTTCAGTTTAAAAGACAACAAGTTTGTGAACTTTTACCACTACCAAAGGATGTCAGTCTAATTGGCACAAAGTGGGTCTTCAAGAACAAAACAGATGAAAGGGGTATTGTTGTCAAGAACAAAGCAAGGCTCGTGGTTCAAGGCTACAGACAGGAAGAAGGTATTGCCTATGATGAAACCTTTGCTCATGTAGCAAGGTTAGAAGCCATCAGACTATTCTTAGCTTTTGCTGATAACCACAACACGAAAGTGTTTCAAATGGATATCAAACGTGCATTCCTGTATGGAAAGATCAAAGAAGAAGTGTATGTGTGTCAACTTCCTGGATTTGAAGATGCATTTCATCCTGATGATGTTTATAGGTTAAACAAAGCACTGTATGGTCTTAAACAAGCACCAAGAGCCTTGTATGAAACTATATCCACTTTTCTCTTATCCATAGGTTTTTTAAAGAGGTAAAATTGATAAAACCTTTTTTTAAAATGGGAAGGAAAAGATTTGATGCTTGTCCAAATTTATGTGGATGACATCATTTTTGGATCCACATTCACTTCCATGTGTGAAGAGTTTAGAAAACTCATGGCAGCAGAGTTTGAAATGAATTCAATGGGTGAGTTACAATGTTCTCTTGGTTTACAAGTTAAACAAATGCACAATGGCATTTTCATTCATCAAAATAAGTATGTGAAAGAACTGCTTAACATATTTGATATGAATGATTGTAAACCTTGTAGCACACCCACGGCAACTTCAAAGCTGGTCACTGGTGTTGATAAAGATGACTTGGTTGATCAAAGTCTTTATAGAAGTATGATTGGGTCTTTGTTGTACCTAACTGGTTCTAGGCCAGACATCATGTTTGCAACATGTGTTTGTGCCAAATCCCAGTCAGCACCTAGAAAGTCTGATCTTATTGTTGTTAAAAGGATATTCAGATACATAAAAGGTGCTCCCACACTTGGTATCTGGTATCTAGCTAATGGAAACATTGAGCTTTCAGGTTACTCAGACAGTGATTTTGCTGGTTGTAAAACCACAAGGAAGTCCACATCAGGAGGAGTCCAATTCCTAGGAGATTGCCTAGTGTCTTGGCAAAGCAAAAGCAAGTTACAGTATCTACATCCACTGCTGAGGCTGAATACATTGCTGCTGCAAGTTGCACTGCTCAACCTTTATGGCTTCAAAATCAACTTTTGGATTTAGGTATAACTGCTTTAAAAACTCCACTCAATATTGAAAGTCAAGCTGCTAAAAACATCACTGAAAATCCTGTGTCTCATTCTACCACCAAACACATTGACATCAGACATTACTTTGTAAGGGATTGCTATGAAAAAGGTTCGATTTCTTTACAACATGTCCATACTAAGGATTAGCTGGTAGATGTTCTAACAAAAGCTTTGGATACATCTACCTTTGAAAGCTTGATCTCTAGGATTGGAATGCTAAACATGGATTAAAAACAGTTTTCTTGTGATCCATGTGTAAATAGCATTAAAATGTTTTTCAGAAAATCAAAATTCCATCCTTAAAAATAGTTTAAAATTAAATTTTTTAATAAATCCTTAAAGTCTGTTCAAACCACTAATAGCATTAAAACACTGTTCGTTTAGAAAAGTCTATCCACTGTTAAAAGTGCATCCTCTGATAGTGTCAAACATTGTTCATAAACCACTGCTCATACTCTCAATCAGTGTTTTCAAAACAACTGTCTTCCATTTTCAAACAGAGGATACACGTGGTCAGACGTTATTCGTCAGTCAATCGCATCAGATGACACGTCATCATTACTTTTTCAAAAACCCATATAAAACCCTGTTTTATCCATAACAGAGGTTACATTTTACCGTGTCGAATTCAAATTCTCAAAACGGTTTTCTCTCAATCATGGCACCCAAAACCAAATCCAAGGTGAAATCCAAACCAGACCCACCACCATTCACCCTCATAATCAAGACTCCTCATAACTACACAACAATCTTCGAAGAAACCGATTCTAACACCAGATACCATCCGATGATTAACATCTTAAAAGAATCAAAATTCAAGCATATGTTGAGCGTTAAAGCCCCAATTTATCAAGAAGCACAACGGCAATTTATTTTTGGTCTGACGAAGCCCTTATGGATCGTAAGGGTTACTACCTTGCGGTCCGTATGCCTTCATTTTTTTCTGCCCCAGGTGTCCTTGCGGACCGTATGGCCCAAAGGCTTACGGTCCGTAAGGCTTTTATTTTTTTCAAATTTTTGCTTTTTTATATTAAAATGGCAAATGTTTACGAAATAATACAAACTTACAACTACAAAAACTTACAAAAATGAACGCCAGGTTTTCTTAGTCCATTTATTTCGACTCGTTAACTGCGCATCTCAATAAACCGGTTAGTATGTTCGACAATAACCAGACACTAAAGACTCAAAATACAGAAATGAAATGCACAAAATACGGTACAAACTCTACAACTTGGGAAAAACCCCGAGTGTGCAAAACAAAATCTCACGTGCTCATTACCAGGAGGTCAATCACCTCCTCCTCTCCCTCCTTGGTCAGTCCCGCAACGAAATGCTTCAAACAATGACCATTGACCTTAAACCTTTGACTGTCCTCATTCTCAACCTCTATAGTTTCGTATGGGAACACCTGTGTAACCACATACGGTCCACACCAACACGATCTCAGCTTTTTCGGGAATTATATAACAACAACTTCTCCCCACACTTGAACTCTTTCACCTGCTTCAAGTGTTTATCGTGCAACTCCTTGGTACGCTCTTTATAAGCCCACGATTTCTCGTACGCCTCATCACGTAACTCCTCTAACTCGTGAATCTGAAAAAGCCGCTTCTTCCCTGCAGCCGGCAAGTCAAGATTAACTGCCTTCAATGCCCCATAGGCCCTATGCTCTAGCTCGACCAGTAGATGGCACGCTTTTCCATAAATTAACTTAAAGAGAGTAGTCCTAATAGGTGTCCGATAGGCAGTCCGGAAAGCCCAAAGTGCATCATCTAACTTGTTGGACCAGTCGATGCGGCTGTTTCCGACAGTCTTCTCCAAGATTCTCTTAATCCCCCTATTCGAATTTTCCACCTGCCCACTAGTTTGAGGATGATAAGTCGTTGAAATCCGATGGGTGACCCCATAGCGTTTCAAGACTTTCTCCATCTGTTAATTACAGAAGTGGGTGCTTTGATATGAAATCAAGGACTTCGGTGTCCCGAAAACAATCTCCAGAAAAATCTCACAACAACCCTCGCGTCATTCTTATGCAAGGCCTTTGCCTCTACCCACTTAGAAACATAGTCGACTGCAACGAGGATCTATCGGTTCCCTCTCGACATAGGGAACGGACCCATGAAATCGATGCCCTAAATATCGAATACTTCCACAACCTGAATAGGGTTCTGGGGCATCTCATTCCGAGATGTGATATTTTATGTCATCTGACAGGCATCACAACTACGCACAAACTCATGTGCGTCCCTAAAGATGGTCGGCCAATAAAATCCCGCGTCAAACACCCGTTTGGCGGTGTAAGCCACACCATAATGGCCACCAGTCGGTCCCTCATGAAAATGCCGCAGAATACAGCGGGACTCGAACCCAAACACACATCTCTGAATAACCTGGTCCGCTCCAACCCTGAATAAGTACGAATCCTCCCAAATGTAGTGCTTGACGTCCGCAAAGAATTTCTTCTTTTGCTGATACGTCATGCCCTCCACAAGGTCATCTGTAGACAAGTAATTCGCCAGATCAGCGAACCAGGGAAAGCCTTCCTCGTGGGCTTTCAGAAACATCAACACCTCTTGGGGAAACTCATCCCCAATCCTATCCTCCCGAGTTTTCTCTATCTCGGGGTTCTCCAGCCTCGACAAATGGTCGGCCACCACGTTCTCATCACCCTTCTTATCTCTGATCTCTAAATCGAACTCCTGAAGTAGCAAATCCACCAAATCAACCTCGGCTTCGAATCCTTCTTTGCGAACAAGTACCAAGAGCTGTGTGGTCCGTGAAAATGATGGTCTTTGATAGTACCAGATACGATCGGAATTTGTCACATGCGAACACGACTGCTAGCAACTCCTTCTCTGTCATGGTATAGTTCTTCTGGGCATCGTTTAGGGTCTTGCTAGCGTAGTAAATGGGATGAAAGTGTTTCTCCCTACGCTGCCCTTGAACGGCCCCAACGGCGAAGTCGCTAGCATCGCACATGATCTCAAATGGGAGGCTCCAATCAGGAGTAATCAGAATGGGAGCACTCACTAACCTCTCCCTAATCAACTCAAAGGCTTTTAAACACTCATCTTCGAACACGAATAGCCTATCCTTCTCTAGCAGCTGGGTCATCGGGCGAGCAATCTTTGAGAAGTCGCAGATGAAACGGCAGTAGAATCCCACATGACCCAAGAAACTCCTAATCAATTTCACAGAAGTAGGCGGCGGGAGCTTGGAAATAATATCAACTTTGGCTTGATCAGCCTCAAGCCTCGCCTATGAAATATTGTGCCCTAGCACAATCCCCTCTCGAACCATGAAATGACACTTCTCCCAGTTAAGCATCATGTCATCTCCTCACATTGAGTAGGCACACGCTCTAGATTACGCAGACAGTGATCGAATGAACTCCCAAACATAGAAAAAATCATCCATGAACACCTCTATGGAGTCCTTGATCAACTCGTGAAATATTGCCACCATACAGCGCTGAAATGTGGCAGGAGCGTTACATAACCCAAATGGCATACGTCGATACGCAAAGGTGCCGAAGGGGCATGTAAAGGTGGTATTTTCCTGATCCTCTGGTGCAATGGGGATCTGGAAGTAACCTGAGAATTCATCGAGAAAGTAATAGAACTGCTGTCCCAACAGTCGCTCCAACATCTGATAAATAAAGGGCAAAGGAAAGTGATCCTTGTGCGTGGCATCATTGAGTCTGCGATAATCTATGCAAACTCGCCGGCCGACATGGGGTGCCTGTGTCAATTATCTCCGATAGAGATGGACGATTTGATCCAGATTTTGGCGATCTCTTCAGGAGTCGTTGGGTTCTCGTTTGGACATGAGTACTGCATATCATCCTCAAACGGATGGTCAGAGTGAGAGAACCATTCAGACGTTAGAGGATATGTTGAGAGTGTGCATGATTGATTTTGGTGGAAGTTGGGATACTCATTTGCCATTGGCAGAGTTTTCTTACAACAATAGTTACCACGCTAGTATCAAAGCCGCTCCGTTTGAAGCTTTGTACGTGAGAAAATGTCGATCGCCCTTGTACTGAGCTGAAGTTGGTGAAAGGCAACTAACCGGACCTGAGCTTATCCAGGAAACCAGTGACAAGGTTGTCTAGATCAAGGAAAGGTTGAAAGTTGCCACCGATCGACATAAAAGTTATGTAGACAACCGAAGGAAACTGTTGCAGTTTCAAGTCGGAGCTCGTGTTCTAGTGAAGGTATCACCTTGGAAAGGTGTTGTGAGATTTGGTTAAGGAGGAAAGCTTAGCCCGTGTTATATAGGTCCTTTCGAAGTCCTCTCTCGAGTTGGATCAGTCGCGTATAGGCTTAAGCTGCCACAGGATTTGAATAGAGTTCATGACGTGTTTCCTGTTTCCAACCTGAGAAAGTGTCTGTCAGATGAGACACTAGTTATACCCCCCGATGAGGTTCAAGTAGATAATGATAAATGAGATTTATCGAGGAACCGGTAGAAGTTCTGGATGAGAAGATTCAGAAGCTTAGAAGGAGTCGGATTAAGTTGGTCAAGGTTCGCTGGAATTCCAAGCGTGGACCCGAATTCACATGGGAACGACAGGACCAAATGCAACGAAATATCCGCATCTCTTTAAGTCTAGTGCGAAAACGAAACCTATAGGGTAAGAATTTCGGGGACGAAATTCTTGAAACATGGGGAGACTGTGACACCCGGCTATTTGGGCTGCAGCGTACAAATGTAACACGTGTCCTGAATGAACAAAAGGCTTTATTTGATTATTTATGATGTTTATATATGGTATTTGATGTGTTGGTAAATCCAAAGTTTGATTAAAATTATGTTGGCAATATTAAGATAAACGCTTATCGCGTAACGGTTAAAATGCTAAACGAACATCGGTGACCGCCTGATTAATATTGAAATCCTAAAAATAGTCCATTATGATTGAAATAATATATTTAATCATGTTCGTGAGGAAAAATAATTTAAAACGCTAAGAAACTCTATTTTTCGAGTTTAAGCGCGTACTGCGCGATACTACGCGTATCTGACAAAATACTGTCAACACAGCCAGTCCAGGGAAACTAATAATTATTATATTAATAATTTGACAAGTTTATATTTATAGAATGATAAAAATAAATTAAAACGCTTAAAATCCCTGTTTTGCGAATTTAAGCGTATACTGCCAAATACCGACAACATAGCCGGTCCAGGCAAATAAAATATTGATCAGTAATATTTTAGTGAGTTTATTTTTATAGAGCGTTGAAAATAATTTAAAACGCAATTAAAACGCTTGATAAAATACCCGGTGACCAGTTAAATACCTGTGTAAAACATATATATGTGTATGTAATAAAAATTTGTGTGAGTGTGGGCATAGGTGGCGGCAATGTGTGCTGCCCACCTTTTTATTTTTTTCTTCTAATTGGATAAGTGTACACCTTGGAAAAAAACACAATCAAGATACTTCCACACTTCATATTCACAATTTCAAAACAACAAAAATCATTTCCATCTTTCCTTCTCTCTCTCGGCCGAACACGCTCCAAACAACATCCATTTGAAGATCCATGTTCATACAACTTCATTTCAAGTGTTTTGAAGATTTAAAGGTGTTTCCAAGAAGTTCCAAGTAAGGACCAAGCTTCATCTCATCATCTTAATCAAAAACCCACTAGAATCTTGAAGGTATAAAATCATATCTTTAAAAAAAATGTTCTTGATTCTTGTTAGTAAAGATGATAGAAAATGGGTTTCTCATGTTCTTGGATAATTCACTAACTTAAAAACAATAACAAATGGGTTTTGAAATAAAATGAAAATGGATAAGTGTATGTATGTATATATGGTCGTATGTATATATGTATACATATATGACATCGAGTTTTGACTTTGTTGATTGATTTTTGTTTGATTAGATTCTTGCAAAGTTCATGCATGTATGATTAAAAGTGATGTACATAAAAAGGACTTGTGATTAAAGTGGATTGAAGAAAAGTTCATGTTTGGATGTATATGTATATATGTGGCCGTGTATTTATATGTATATGCATACATATGAAATTTTTGTTAGTTAGTTCATAAATAATACATGCATGCATCTTGTGATGATGATGTAAATGATTAGATTAACTTAAATGTTTTGGATTGTATGAACATGCATTTAAGATGAGGATATATGCATTTAGTTCAGGAAGAATGATGATGATATGATATACATGCATTAAGTGCTTGTGCTTAGTCTTGCATGTGGGTGTATGTACTTAAAATGATGAATAAATTATGTTGTTATAAAAATAGTTTTAAATCAGATTATAAACCTTAAAAATAAAGTTATTTCATGTGTCAAGGTAGTATGAGACTTGTCATGAAGTTTACTAGCTTTGCATGTAGTACATTGTGCTTGAAATGTTGTAAAATGTGTGAAATCGCATGATTTATGTGACCTACACAAAAACTGCACTAATCTGATTATAACCATCATTTTAATCAGTAAATAACATGTATTATGTTAAAATATGAAGTCATTTCGAGTTCGGATGGTTATGGTAACGTTTGACGCAAAACTATGCGGTAAAAACGGTACAAATCGCCTTTTTAAAAGGTTTTTACGAAACTGTTTTAGATCAGTAACTGAAACTGATATTTTTTTATATAGATATAAGTATTTTAACTTATATTAAGTTTATTTGGTGTTTGGTTAGTCATACGTGACTTCCGACGCCCGAAAACATTACCGAATAGCTAAAATACGCATTTTTCAATATACACAAGAATGGGTTGTTCATGGGTGAACCTTATGTGTTTAAATGTGTTATGTGATTTAAATATGTGTATATGATGATATGTTAAGTGTGGACATGATAGCGGGAATTTAGACTATGCATGTACACTTGTGAGTTTAATGTGGTAAAATCTGTGAAATTGCGTTAAATTTGTAACTTATTTGTCGAGCATGAAAATTGATACATAGGTTAACTTAATAAGTTATTTCATATATGCATGCTTTAAAAATGATAAAATGTATAAGTTAACGAGTTTTCGCTTGTTATGGTATCGAATAATTGTGTACGTTTATGTATATATATTACGACGCGAAAATCGTAGATATATAGTACTTATAAACGGGAGAGATAACGAATGTAACATATTAAGGGTCACCAATAAAGTCGTTCAAGTCGTAAAATCTTAAAATATATATATATATATATTAGGGTAAGGTTAATATAAAAAAGACAAAGAGTGTGAGAAAGGTAAGAAAGAATCTCAGCCATTAGATTTAAATTAATTGAAAAGGGTAATCAAGTAATTTTATTATTGATTTAATTAATTCAAAACCTTCCAGAAACCGCCACCCTAATTTATAGGAATACTGAATAACACTGCAAACACCATTCAACACGTATATAACACTATTCAATAATTATATAACACCCTTCAATAAGTATATAACACCATTCAATAAGTATATAACACCATTTTAAAGATCTCTATAAAAACACTACGAATAACACTGCAACAACCATTCAGTGCATTTATAACACCATTCAATAATTATATAACACCATTCAACACATATATAACACTATTTAATAAGTATATAACACCATTCAATAATTTTATAACACCATGAACTGAAACAAAAAACCATTAACTGGATCATTCGATTGAACGTAATTTTTTTTGTATATAAGTATAGTAATATGACACTCATATTAAAGATTAGAAAACACTTGTTATTATGGTGTAATTTAAAAAAAAACGAGTTACGTGTAAAAAGTTATTGGCGTTTAAAAAATAAAAGGGGAACTTGCATGTGGAATGCATGTGACTTTCTAAAATTAAAAATGTTAATTTTACCTTTATACCCTTAATCTAGAAAATTAATTATTTTAATTGTTATACTATTTACAAAATTGCCATCAAGATCTTAACCATTAGATTAAAGATCTAATGGTTTAGATTCTTTCTTACCTTTCTCACACTTTGAGCCTTTTTTACAAGATCCTCTACCTGTATATATATATATATATATATATATATATATATATATATATATATATGAACTGATATATATATTAAAGTGCCAACATAATAAAAATTAACGACTTTTCGAGAAAATCTCAAAGTTATGTGAAAATTTCAAGATTTGGAGAAACTTAGGAATTTTGTAATATATTGCTTGATAAATCGTTCCTATGTATATTAGGATGTGTAGAATCAAATTGTGGGAGCGCGCTAATTTAATTACTCACCCAAAGGTGAGTGTCACTAAATCCCCTCTTTTTACTGTTTTGTACATGTTTTGTGGGAAGAACACGCCTTAAAAAGGATTAAAGATGTTTTTGATTAAAACATACCTTGGCTTATATAAAATGTATATTTTCATGGAAAATATATGATTTTGATGATATCAATATGTTTCGGGTAGAAACGGTTTTGTGAATAAATATGTTTCGGGAAGGAAATGGGGATTTTACGGTGTTATAGAGAAAACGAAATATGCTTAAATCTAAAGTTGTGGCGAATTGGCTCGGTCTCAAGAGAGTTAGTACCGGGTATGGTTTACGTTTCGGTGGGGACTTCAGGGAAATCGTACAACATGAAATATTAAATTTATCATTTCATAGGATATATATATTGTTCATGAGGCAAGCGATATAGATAGCCCGATATAGGCGCATGCGCAAGTATTGTTGTTTAATCATTTAAGTATTGAACGCATAGAGTTGTTGGTAGATCTATCAGGTTGACTACCCCGTCATGATCGGTCGCTCCGATCAAGTCAAACGACAAATTGATAGTCTATTATAGTCTAGTCTTGATTATACATTTATTGTTAATATATAGTTTGTATTGTCTTGCAAACTTACGAGTCTGAACATTTGGTGCTATAAATTTAATATGTAAAACTTGAGAAGATTCTTTAGATCGGAGGTTTCGGGGAAACGCTTGCGACGGCTGACTCATGGATTTTATTAAGGAAATAAATAAACTTTCGAAAATATTATTTGGATGTTTTGATAATAATCACATAATTAGAAAGTTTTCCTTGTTTTAAATTTGAATATGTGAGCTCACCCTCCTTTATGTTGACACTTGATTTTAACGTGTTCTTCAGGTACTTGAGCATGGCTTCGGGAATCTTTGGCGTGTCTTGTGGTTGTGATGCATGTTTTGTTTAATAGTAAACTTTGGACAACTTTCAAAACTTATTTGGGACCGACTGTATTAAGATCCATAAGGATCGAGACAACTTAACTACTCTATGGTTGTGGTTTATGTTTAAACTTGTAAACAATGTTTTAATTAAGTAATATGTCCAAATTAAAGATGCATCGTCCACTAAGATAACTATGGGCACCAACTTCTGTCACTATTACGTTTGTATTTCTGCTGCGACGTTTTTGGGGTGTTACAGAAGTTGGTATCAGAGCCAATGGTTGTTAGTGAACTAGATGTTTTCTGGTGAAAACTCTAGACTTCAACCAAAGAATTTTGAGATTTAAGTCCAAAATTCGCGAAGCCAAAACTTTTAAATAAACATGGATTTTTATCATGTATGAAAACCATTGCCTGTTTATGTGCATACGTGTTAATCTGTTTATTTGGGCCTTATGTGTTATTATTCATTTGAACACACACTTACTTTGTACGGTTATATATGTCACATATTTTGCACGAGCACGAGGTCATCGAGATTCATGACTCGGGTAGCGAGCCTGAATTCGAGACTTCACCCAGATCCGTATTACCAGAGGACCCCTCACGATTCCACTTTTGTTTGATGCGGCCGGATTCGCTTCGTCCTTCCATGTTAACCCTGCTGCATTCGCCAGCCAGGTTGATCCCCATTATGCTTTTACAAGCAGCGGTTGGATCGAAGACGATGATGATGATGCTCCACCCTCGATCTACGAGATTGGGAAATCATCAGGTACCATGCCAGTTATTGATGACGTTGATAGAGGTGTCCTGTTGATAGGAGGATCTTATAGTATCGCACCAGCAGTAGACGCTACAATTGTTTCCGCTCAGCCATTAGAGCCATTGTCGTATCGTCTACTATCGATGCTGAGCCCATTACTGAGATCCCTCCACCCGTTGTTTCTGAGTCATCATTACCATCGATCGAGTCGCGCGCTCCTACTGCACCCCTTTTGGTCTACTTTCGACGTAGGAAAAGGATACGACCAGCTGGAGAGATTGCATCAACTTCCAGAGCAGAGATAGCATCTGCTTCGAAGAAGTAGAAAGGAGTGTGGGTTAACCGAAGCTCTCATTGCGACCGTCAGTTGGGGCCATACGCGGAGACCTAGAGGCGACCAAGGAAAAGGTGAAGGACATAGAGGGTAAGATGGATTGGTTTGACAAGGTTTAGGATCTTGATGACAGTACTATGGACCAAATGCACTGGAGGATAGTAGAGTTGGAGGAGCTTGTGAGGAAGCTTCTAGAGTTTGTTGGATTGAAGAAGTGATTGTAGTTTGTTGTTTATGTTGTTTGTTTTGTATGTCCCTTTTAATAAACCCTTATATTGGCTTGCATGCCAAATTTTTGGATATTTAGGAGGAAATTTCATCTAGACTTGTTATTGGTGGTTGATTATGTCACACAAAATTTTGATGGTCGTTGTACTATGAACAAGCTTTGTAATTTCCATGATAAATATCAATGATATGGGTTCTCTTTTTGTTAAATTATTCTCATTATTATGTGGATGCATGTGTATTGTTTAGTCCACTATTATTTAATGATTGACATATCTAAATAACGTCTTGTGTTGATATTATTATTGCAATAATAGAAACGACAAGATGCCACCAAAAGCGAGACAGGGTACTGGACTACCTACCACCCTAGAAGAGTTGGCACAACTCATAGCCCAACACGTTAATATGCCTTGGAACAGCGCAAAGCTAACCAGAATATTGGGCAAGGACGTGGGCGTGGTGTTGCTGGGCATGGTGATGGTGGTATACAGATTGGAAACCCGCAAGGTAATATAATGATCGGAAAAGTTTTAGTAGTTCCTGTGTTATGATATAATCAGAGCGTAATCTTGATTTTTCATTAACCTTGTGAACAGTGCATGGATGTACGTATAAAACATTTCAGGACTGTAACCCACGATCATTTACCGGTGCTGAAGGGCCTCTTGATATCACTAGATGGATCGAGAAGATGGAGTCTGTGATGGCCATCAGCGCTTGTGCTGCTGATCAGAGGGTTAGGTATGCTTCGTGTTCATTTCTTGATGAAGCTTTATCTTGGTGGAACACTCAAGTTCAAGTTTTGGGCGAAGACGCTGCCTACGGTCTTACCTGGAACGAACTAAAAGAGATGCTTCTTAAGGAATATTGCCCGCGTAGTGAGATGTAGAAGATTGAGACTGACTTCTAGAATTTGACCATGGAAGGCCTGAGTGTCAGAGCTTATACGTATCGGTTCAATGATTTGGCTAGATTGGTTCCACGAATGGTCACTCCCGAATACGTTAAGATAGAGAGGTATATTTGGGGATTGTCGCCACAAATTCGCAGTATGGTTACATCAGCGAAACCACTACCCATCTGGAAGCTACTATTCTAGCGAAATCATTAGCGAATGATGCTGCTCGCAAAAGTAGCCTTAACAGGAAGGAGGATACCGGGAAGTCGTCGGGAAAAGTCAAGGCAGAAGGGAAATCTGGCCGATCAGAGCGTTCTGAGCCTAGATCTATGGATTCGTGAAGCGAAAGTCTGAGAGCTCAAAAAGGATTCCGATGTGAAGCGTGAGTGGAAACGCGATTCGGGGAAAGCATATGTGGCTAGTTCTAGTGGTTCGAGAAAGGATAACGTCAAGGATAGTAGGAGTGGTTCGGTAAAGAAGACTCACGGAGATGAGCAGGGAAAGTGTGCCAGATGTGGTCGAACTGGACATGTTACTCGTGAGTGCTATGCTAAGAGTACGTTGGGGGGAGTTAAGCTCGAGGGATGCTATGAATGCGGAAAGCATGGACGTTTCAAGAGGGACTGTCCGAATGTGAAGGGTCAGAATGCCAGGGGCAGAGCTTTTGAGCTGAATGCTGGGAAGGCACGGGATGATCCTGCAGTTGTACTGGTACGTTCCTAATCAATGACCATTCTGCGTTCGTACTATTTGATACTGGTGCTGACTTGAGTTTTGTTTCGAAAAACTTTGAACCATTTCTGTTTGCTCAAACAAAGAAGCTAAGTAAAAAGTACTCGATAGAATTAGCAAATGGTAAATTGATAGAGACTAGCGAAGTCATTTGTGATTGTAGAATTCGGTTATGCGATCATAGTTTTACTATCAATTTATTACCCGTGGAGCTGGGTAGTTTTGATGTAGTGGTTGGGATGGATTGGCTATCCAAGAACGGAGCTGAGATCATTTGTTTGAAGAAACAAGTGCGGATACCTCGTCCTGGTGGTGGTGAAGCTTTAGTTGTTCATGGTGACTGATCGAGTCGAGTGTCAGGAGTTATTAGTATTATGAAGATGCACAAGATGTTGCTTAAAGGCTATCATGTGTTCTTTGTTAACGTAGTGGATATGAAGGCCTAAAGTGGGAAGATTGAAAAATTCCTATATATCGCGATTATCCAGAAGTTTTCCCTGAAGACTTGCCTGGATTACCCCCGCGAGACATATCGAGTTTAAGATCGATCTTGTACCTAGTGCTGCACCAATTGCAAAATCTCGTTAGAGATTAGCACCGTAAGAAATGAAAGAATTGCAAATCAACTTCAAGAGCAATTAGATAAAGGTTTCATACGACCAAGCTTTTCGCCTTGGGGAGCACCTGTGTTGTTCGTGAAGAAGAAGGATGGTTCCTTCAGAATGTGTATTGATTACAGAGAGTTGAACAAATTAATTATCAAGAATCGGTACCCCCTATCGAGAATCGACGATTAATTCGACCAGCTTCAAGGATCAAGCAACTACTCGAAGATAGACCTGCGTTCAGGTTATCACCAGTTGAAGATTGCTGAGGAAGACGTTCCGAAGACTGCTTTTAGAAGATCATGAGCAACATTTGAAGATGATTCTGAAGCTGTTGAAGAAAGAGAAGTTGTATGCCAAGTTCTCTAAATGTGAATTTTGGATTCGAGAGGTGCATTTTCTCGGACATGTCATAAATGAGAAAGGTATACATGTAGACCCGAAGATAGAGGCGATTAAGAATTGGGAAGCGCCAAAGACTCCGTCAGAGGTGCGACAATTCTTAGGACTTGCTGGGTATTATAGAAGATTCATTGAGATTTTTCCAGAATAGCGCAACCATTAACGCTATTGACCCAGAAGGATAAGAAGTTTGATTGGACAGAGAAGCAAGAGAAAGCTTTGCAGTTGTTGAAGGAAAAGTTGTGTAGTGCACCTATTCTTTCCCTGTCTGAGGGAAATGACGGTTTTGTTGTATGCTGCGATGCGTCATGTTTCGGCCTTGGTTGCGTGCTTATGCATAAGGATAAAGTGATAGCCTATGCATCCAGACAACTGAAAGTGCATGAGAAGAACTACACAACTCATGATTTAGAGTTGGGAGCTGTTGTGTTCGCTTTGAAGATTTAGAGACATCATCTATATGGCTCGAACTGTACGATTTACACAGAATATTAGAGCCTCCAGCATATCTTTGATCAGAAGGAACTCAACATGCGACAACAGCGTTGGGTAGAGTTACTCAATGATTATGAGTGTGATATTCGTTATCACCCGGGAAAAGCAAATGTTGTTATTGACGCGCTCGGTAGGAAGGAGCGGGAGAAGCCTCTACGTGTGCGTGCTTTGGGTTTGACTATACAAACGAATTTGACTGATAGAATTCGTAATGCACAGCGGGAAGCTTTAAGAGATGAGAATCTGAGTAGAGAAAGTTTGAGAGGTTTGGAATGTGAACTGATACCAAAAGCGGATGAAGTGATGTACTTCATGAACTGAGTTTGGGTTCCGCTTAGAGGTAACCTATGTGAATTGGTTATGAACGAGGCTCATAAGTCCAGATATTCGATCACCCAGGTTCTACCAAAATGTTATCTGGATATTAAGGAGTTATATTGGTGGCCGAATATGAAGAGAGATATTGCGGTGTATGTGAGTAAATGTCTGACATGCTCAAAGGTTAAGGCTGAACATCAGATGTCGTCTGAGCTTCTACAGCAACCAGAGATTCCTAAATGGAAGTGGGAGCATCTTGCTATGGACTTTATCACCAAGTTACGCCGTACGTCACGTGGACATGACACCATTTGGGTAATTGTGGATCGATTGATGAAATCTGCTCATTTCTTGCCATTAGGAAACAGACAAGACGGAAAAGATATCGCAGTTGTACCTCAAAGATATTGTAGCCCGACATGGAGTGCCTGTGTCAGTTATCTCCGATAGAGATTGACCATTTGACTCCATATTTTCGCAATCTCTTCAGGAGTCGTTGGGTTCTCGTTTGGACATGAGTACTGCGTATCATCCTCAAACGGATGGTCAGAGTAAGAGAAACATTCAGACGTTAGAGGATATGTTGAGAGCGTGCGTGATTGATTTCGGTGGAAGTCGGGATACTCATTTTCCATTGGCAGAGTTTTCTTACAACAATAGTTACCACGCTAGTATCAAAGCCGCTCTGTTTGAAGTTTTGTACGGGAGAAAATGTCGATCACCCTTGTGCTGGGCTGAAGTTGGCGAAAGGCAACTAACCGGACCTGAGCTTATCCAGGAAACCACTGAAAAGGTTGTCCAGATCAAGGAAAGGTTGAAAGCTTCCACCGATCGACAGAAAAGTTATGCAGACAACCGAAGGAAACCGTTGCAGTTTCAAGTCGGGACCGTGTTCTACTGAAATTATCATCTTGGAAATGTGTTGTGAGATTTGGTAAAGTGGGAAAGCTTAGCCCGCGTTATATAGGTCCTTTCGAAGTCCTCTCTCGAGATGGATCAGTCGCGTATAGGCTTAAGCTGCCACAGATTTGAATGGAGTTCATGACGTGTTTCATGTTTCCAACCTGAGAAAGTGTCTGTCAGATGAGACACTAATTATACCCCCCGATGAGGTTCAAGTAGACGATAAACTGAGATTTATCGAGGAACCGGTAGAAGTTCTGGATGAGAAGATTCAGAAGCTTAGAAGGAGTCGGATTAAGTTGGTCAAGGTTCGCTGGAATTCCAAGCGTGGACCCGAGTTCACGTGGGAACGACAGGACCAAATGCGACGGAAATATCTGCATTTCTTTGAGTCTAGTGCGAAAACGAAACCTGTAGTGTAAGAATTTCGGGGACGAAATTCCTTAAACAGGGGGAGACTGTGACATCTGGCTATTTGGGCTACACCGTACAAATGTAACACGTGTCCTGAATGACCAAAAGGCTGTATTTGATTATTTATGATGTTTATATATGGTATTTGATGTGTTGGTAAATCCAAAGTTTGATTAAAATTATGTTGGCAATATTAAGATAAACGCTTATCGCGTAACGGTTAAAATGCGAAACGAACATCGGTGACCGCCTGATTAATGTTAAAATCCTAAAAATAGTCCATTATGATTGAAATAATATATTTAGTCATGTTCGTGAGGAAAAATAATTTAAAACGCTAAGAAACTCTATTTTTCAAGTTTAAGTGCGTACTACGTGATACTACGCGTATCTGACAAAATATTGTCAACACAGCCAGTCCAGGGCAACTAATAATTATTATAATAATAATTTGACAAGTTTATTTTTATATAATGATAAAAATAAATTAAAACGCTTAAAATCCTTGTTTTGCGAATTTCAGCGTATACTGCCAAATACCGACAACATAGCCAGTCCAGGCAAATAAAATATTGATCAGTAATATTTTAGTGAGTTTATTTTTATAGAGCATTGAAAATAATTTAAAACGCAATTAAAACGCTTGATAAAATGCCCGGTAACCAGTTAAACACCTATGTAAAACATATATGTGTGTATGTAATAAAAAAATTTGTGAGTGTGGGCATAGGTGGCGGCAATGTGAGCTGCCCACCTTTTGATTTTTTGCTTCTAATTGGACAGGTGTACACCTTGGAAGAAAACACAATCATTTAAGATACTTCCACACTTCATATTCACAATTTCAAAACAACAAAAATCATTTCCATCTTTCCTTCTCTCTCTCGGTCGAACACCCTCCAAACAACAACCATTTTCAAAATCCAACTTTGTTTCTTGAAGATCCATGTTCATACAACTTCATTTCAAGTGCTTTTTGAAGATTTAAAGGTGTTTCCAAGAAGTTCCAAGCAAGGACCAAGCTTCATCTTATCATCTTAATCAGAAACCCACTAGAATCTTAAAGGTATAAAATCATATCTTTTAAAAAATATGTTCTTGATTCTTGTTGGTAAAGATGATAGAAAATGGGTTTTTCATGTTCTTGGATGATTCACTAACTTAAAAATAATAACAAATGGGTTTTGAAAGAAAATGAAAATGGATAAGTGTATATATGTATATATGGTCGTATGTATATATGTATACATATATGAGATTGAGTTTTGACTTTGTTGATTGATTTTTGTTTGATTAGATTCTTGAAAAGTTCATGCATGTATGATTAAAAGTGATGTACATAAAAAGGACTTGTGATTAAAGTGGATTGAAGAAAAGTTCATGTTTGGATGTATATGTATATATGTGGCCATGTATATATATGTATATGCATACACATGAAATTTTTGTTAGTTAGTTCATAAATAATACATGCATGCATCTTGTGATGATGATTTAAATGATTAGATGTACTTGAATGTTTTAGATTAGATGAACATGCATTTAAAATGAGGATATATGCATTTAGTTCATGAAGAATGATGATGATATGATGTACATGCATTAAGTGCTTGTTCTTACTCTTGCATGTGGGTATATGTACATAAAATGATGAATAAATTATGTTGTGATTAAAATAATTTTAAATCAGATTATAAGCCTTAAAAATAAGGTTATTTCATGTGTCAAGGTAGTATGAGACTTGTCATGAAGTTTACTAGCTTTGCATGTAGTACATTGTGCTTGAAAAGTTGTAATGTTGGTGCATATGTCTGTTGCCTTTGTCATTACACGAAAACGAGTCTGGAATTAACGAGAGTTTCTGAAGACCGAAAAGATTGAGTAGATATCCAAGAGGGAGTCTTTGGTTCATAACGTCTATATAATAGTCTTGTATCGAGTCTATATAGTATAGGTGAAAAGAGGGGTATTTAATAGAGTTTAGAGCCAAGTTCGCTTGAGATGGAACTTGAGAAGTCAAGTTCGGCCGAACTTAACAAGGTCAAGTTCGGGCAAACTTACATCCCCTCACCAGTGAACTTGTGCATCTATAGATAAATGCCTTGTGATTTCATTTGTAAGGAGTTGGAGATTTTGGCACAGAGATGGCGAAGCTCTGTCGGATGGGGATCTTGAATGTATTGAACTTTAGATCAATGAAAACAACTATTGAACGAGTAATTCTTGTAATTTGGTTAACTTGTCGTTAGTTTCCGCCTAATCGAACAATAGATAACAAATTTAGGTTCCCGAGCTGTTCGTGGACGTTCCTACAAGTGGTATCAGAGCCCGGATACCTAAATTTGCTGGAATCAACACAAGAATCTCTCTATTTCATCCCCATTCTATCATTTTTCTTAACATTTTCACATACTTGATGATTTCACGGTCAAAAAAGGGTGATTTTCGAGTATGTCATGTTAAACACACTGTTAACAAACCCCTGAGAGTTTGGACATCAAATTCAATCATTTTGATATCAAAAAGTTGGAAAAACCATGTTTTTGAAACAAGATTCAGCCGAACTTAACATCAAGTTCGACCGAACTTGATTAAAATCTTACTGATTTTCATCAAGTTCGACCGAACTTGATTAGTTTTTTCAAGGTTTTGAGCTTAAGTCCACTTAAACTTGTTGATATTTGCTTGAAATTGTATCACGTTCGACCGAACTTGATATAACTCTAGTAAAGATTCACTTAAGTTCGACCAAACTTAGTTTGTCTCTTGAAATTCAAGTGGAAGTTCAACCGAACATACTGTTTTCATTACAATCTTTACACAAGTCCGCTTGAAAGTTGATTTCTCTCAAAATCTGCATCAAGTTCGACCGAACTTGAGGTTGTGAGATAAAATTTGAACTTTGTCATATAAGTTCGACCGAACTTGTGAAAAACTGAAATCAACCATTTGTTTTCACATAAGTTCGACCGAACATATTTGTTTCTAATCATTTTTCGTGTGTTTTGATCGTTTTTCTCAGATAAAAACTTCACGTTGTTAAAATTGAAGATTTCCACAACGTGTTTGTTTCTCAAGTGGCTTCCTCGTCAAATGTTAATATCCTTGTGGCGAATTAGATGAATATCGACAACGAAATGGGTACTACTCAAAAGCCACCGAAGCTAATGAGTATAGATGAATTTGAAGGATGGAAAGAATAGTTTGTGAATTGGATACAAGCGAATCAATTCGACAGCTGGGTTGCAGTTGAGGATGGCTACAAATGGCCAAAAGATGAGCGTGATCAAGATCTTTCTTTGAACAAGTTTTCACTAGGCGACAAAGCACAGTATGTCGCTGAGAAGAAGATGATTAGCTTGATTCAACAATCAGTAAAGGAAGATATTTTGATATTATTGCTAGAGTTTGATACTTCTCAAGAATTATGGCACTCTCTGTGTGACAAATTCAAAGGAAGTGATGAAATGATCAAGAGCAAGAAGGCCTTAATTAAGAAAGAATTCGAGATCTTTACGATGATTAAAGGTGAAACTATGAAGCAAATGATCGATAGATATTGTACCTCATGGTCCAAATGCAAAGACATGACATCAAAAGATCTACTAAAGAGCAAATCGAGAAGTTGGCCGATGCACTTCCAAAGGAGAATGGACGACATACTTAACGATTCTGAAAAATAGTCCATCTTGGAGACATTTCAAGTTGTCATCTTTCATCGACAAATTAGAAGGTCATGAAATGGAGTTGATGAAAATGGCTAAATCAAAGAATGCCAATGTTGTTCAAGATGTCGGTGTCTATTATAAAGGAGGTATTCAAGATACTCCGATTCAAAGCCCGAAAATTCAAACGATTTTTAATGCAAATGCAAATTCTTCTCCGAATCAAAGTTCTCCATATGTTGGTTATTCTAGTGCTAGCTCAAGCTCTTCATTCCAAAGTCAGACCAGCCAAGCAAGTTCTGACTCAAATGTCTTCCAATGCAACATAGTAGTCGATCTGAAGAATGTATTTCTAGAAAAAGTGGCTAAACAATACATAGCTCTTCTTGCTACCGTTCTCGAATCTTATGAAGCTCTTGTTGCTGGAATGATCGGTAATCCGGAAATTACTGCCGAAGAATACGATCAGGTAGATGAAGAAGAACTGGAGCTGATGGATATCAAATGGAGCCTTACATCCATCATCAGAAGAGTTACAAAGTTTGTAGCACTCACCGGGAGAGATATTGGTAATTCAAGCAATAAGCTTGGATTTGACAAGTCAAAAGTCACATGCTTCAGGTGTCGACAAAAAGGACACTTCAAACGCGAATGCAGTAATCAAGAAGCAAGTGGAAACCAAAATCCTTTCGGAAGCAACAATGAGTACTACAAGAAAGCTCTTCAATACAAGCCATATCCAAAGAAAACGCAAATTGAAGTAGAAGACAAATCTGCAAAGAAATCCGAACAAGCTCTTGTTGCAAATCATGAAGAAGATGATTTTGACTGGAACAGTTACATCGGAAAGAAATCTGGAGTTGCTATGATGCAGAAGTTGTGAATGAAGCTGAAACTTCGTATGTTGATGTTGCCTTGGAAAATACAATATTGGAAGCATACATGCAGAGAACTGAGGAAGAAGAAATAGCTTATGCCGAGATGCAGAAACAAGAAGCCTTGAAAGCAGAGACCGAAAGGGTAAAAGCTGAGGTAAGAATGTCTGAAAAGGAAGTTGTGAAAGTTGTGGAGGTTGAAAAATCTTGCACAAAGTGCGCAAATCCTTGTGAACCTTGTATTACAAAGGTCAAAGTCATAAGAGAATTAACTGAACATAATGAAATTTTTCGTTATGATTACAGAAACATGAAAGAGGCTTATGACAAGATACAAGGCAAATATAAAAAAGTCGAAAAAACTAATCTTGAAATTGCTGCTAATGAAAAAATATTAAAAGCAACAGTGACTGAAAAACAAAAAGCAATTAACATGTATATCAACACTATTGCTGAAACAAAACGTGAGCTTCATGACATAAAAATTGAAACAGAATGTGTAAGACAACTTTTGAAAAGCTACACCATAATGCTTATGTCATTGATCACATTCTTCCTACGATGAAATCGGTGGAAAAAGACGGTAAACCAAAACGTAAAGAATACGGAAGTGTTCCTTCACCATTGCTTGAAAATTATTCTTGCAAAAAGGATGATGAAGTTGAAAAGGCATTTGATATACTACTTTTCTGAATTGAAAAATCAATTGCCTGAGAATATTGAAGTAGATTTTACGAAATCAAACGATGACATTAAAGCAGTGGTAGAAAATGTGGTAAAGAATGTTTTGGGAAATGATTCTGATGATAACAGTTCTGATTCACAGTCTGAAAATGACGATATAACATCTAAAAATGATCTAAGTGATGATCCTAACGTTGTCACGTACAAAGTTAAGGATTCTGATATATTATATTTCGATGATAGCTTTCCGATTCGGAATGTGAAAGAAGATCAAGTTGACAAATTGTTCAAACTTGTGGAAGTTTTGTCAGATGATCGATCTCGAGAAAAATCAAAAGAAATTTTATTCTAAACCCAAAAGGAATTTTAACAACTACCATAGGAATGGTGGTGATTTTCCTGAGAACAGGAGAGCAGTTTTAGGTTTGGAGGATGAAGAAGATGAATCGACGAAGAAACCGAAGACAGCGTTCCAGGAATACAAAGGTAAAAACATGAAGTTTGTGTACGGAACGAATACGGTTCAAGAAGAAGATATGATCAGTAAGCAAGCAAATGATGAATTCAAAAAGGAGAAAGAACTTCAGGAAAAGACTAAGACCAAATCCACAAGTGGATTGAAACCCACTAGTGGAAATATTTCTGATAATCGGACTTGCTTTAAATGCAATACTGTTGGTCATATTGCTCACAAGTGTCTGAATATAAAGCTTGTGTTTCCATGAAGGAAAACCGAATCAAAAGATGAAAAACAAAAACAACCAGAGATTGTGAAAAATGTCACAGAGTCAAATAGAAACTATGAATCTAAACAAGAAGTGAAACCTAAAACTGTGTCAAAGTTTGAAAACTCAACATTTGAAAAAGGTGAAACTTCAAGGTTTGATGAAATCAAAGATTCTAGATTCTATATCAAGAAAGCGAGAAGCAAGCTACAATCCTGGGTTGCTAAGAAAAGGCTTTCATCATCAGAAAAACCAAAGTCTGTTGCTGACAAAACAGAAAATGTTAAATCAACTGAGTTAGTAATCAAACAGACAACGAAAGAAAAGGTCAAAACGTTTTCAGAATCGACATTAGACGAAATGTTCGATGATGATTTTGAATATGATGAAGAGTTAGAATATGGTTATGATACTTATCAGTACAAACATAAAACCAAAAAGGTTTGGGTTTCATTTATCAAATAGTTGTTTCATGTGCAGGAGTCCCAAGATCTACTTTATCAAAGTTGATACAGGATAGCGGAGCTCCATGAGTATTTAACTTATCCAGAAATGTCATCTTTGCCATTTTGAGGGGGAGTAGTTAAAAAGAAAAGTTTTTGAAATTACAAGTGGTTGTTAAAAGGAAAATTTTGAAAATACAAAATTATGAAAATCCACACCGTCGAACAGAAAAACTAATTTGAAAGTTCTTACATGTTCAAACTGCTTTTACAAGTGGTAAATGAGTCTAATGATTGTTTGTTAAACAATTGCAGATACAGGATTGAAAAAAAGGATCGGACGACGAGGTCACGGGATCCGCATTGGTTTGTTACATTTTTAGAAGAATTTCTTTAAATCTAAAATCCAAAAAAAAATGTTTTTGATTTTAGGGGGAGTAAGAAAATTTTAAAAATTGTTGAAAAATCAAAAACATATGAAAAAGTTGAAAATTCAAAAACATTGAAAAAATGCAAAAAATACAAAAAAAATAAAAAATTCAAAAAGAATTTTGTTGTCAAAAAGGAAATGATAGTACACCAGGGGACTATCATAGTATGCTAAAGTTTTGTAAAATTTAAAAGTGATAAATAAGTCTTACTCTGAATGTGTCGATAGGCTTTACACATTCAATAGATTGTTTCTGAGATATAAACTAAATTTAGCAACTGCTTAATCTCGTGGATTAACACATCTTGGATATATGGACTTAGTACTCCGAAATTTTGATTGAAGGGTTGCCTGATTCTGAGATACGAGGTCTTTATAGATAGTTGATATCTGGAGTATTATACAAGTTCTTCTGATTTTGCGGAAGCAATAGCCTAGAACTTCTATAATGCTTTTGCTATAAACCCCTAAACTGCATGCAAAACTTGAAAAGTATCGAATGGTCTAATCATTTGCAGTGCTTAAAAGATTCCTTAAATGAAACACACCTTTAAGTCGAGCCTTCATCTCTTGTCGGCACGGTAGTACTAACCTGAGTTCCCAAGGCCTCGCATAACCCAGATACAGATATCAACTACGCTATACTCACCTGTAAGATGATATCCAGGGAATCTGGATTCGGGAGTATATTCAAGAGGTGGGAACCATAGTTAAGTCAAGTTTCATAATTCTTACCTTAACATATCTTGGAACAATTGAGAAACGTGATGAAGTTTAAGAGGACAAACATATCGACAATCTAGGTAAACGAGTTTAAAACTTAAAGTCTCAAAAAGGTCAACGGTACTGGTGATATGTCTCAAAAAACTGATATGATCCTTAGACGCAAATTCACAAAAAATATAGCTGTAAATATGTTTGTACATAGTTTACTTTGCTTGTTAAAATTTCTGTGAAATTTTTTACTTATTTTTTAAATCCAAAAAGATTTTCAAAAAGTCAATGTTGGAGAACGGATCATCGAAGTCTGGTAAGAAAAAGTTCATTAATTTGAAACTTTAAAATTGACAAAAACATTAGTTGTTCACAACGGGTTTAGCCAAGGTCATTAACTTGGACTTGGTTGATAAATTTGGTTAATCAAGGTCATTAACTTGGACTTGATCAACTAAGTGGATTTCTACAAATCAAATGATGAAAATGTGAAAATTGAAGGTTATAAACGTAAAATGTTTCAAGGTCATTATTTGAACTTGAAATAACTGAAAAATGAAGATTTGAAGTACAAGTTTTGTACAGGTGGTATGGAATACATGTGGTACAAAATTTCAAAATTAAAATCTGAAATGTTTATTTGAATTCCCAAGTAATTTGAAACAGGAAGTAAAGTTTTAGGGGAGTAGGATGAAATGTGATTGAAGATAAAGCTCATAGCTAGGAGGAGCACAGCTCACAGCTAGGGGGAGCTTGGAGATTAAAAGTTTTATCAAGTTAAATTGAAGAAAAGAGAGATTTTGAAAAGCATAAAAGTTTAATGCTTATTCAAAGATAAAGTTAAAGACTCAGGAACTTATTTGAAGTCTGATGTTTACAAGGTGTTCAAAGAAGAGTATGACACTTGAAGACTGACGAGGATGATTATTGACAAAAGATGTCTATGAAAGTAGATGACTACGGCAACATCCAAGGGGGAGTCTGTTGGTGCATATGTCTGTTGCCTTCGTCATCACATGAGAACGAGTCTAGAATAAACGAGAGTTTCTGAAGACCGAACAAGAAAAAGTAGATATCAAAGGGGAGTCTATTGGTGCATAACGTCTATATAATAGTCTTGTATCGAGTCTGTAGAGTATAGGTTAAACGAGGCGTATTTAATAGAGTTTAGAGCCAAGTTCGCTTGAGATGGAACTTGAGAAGTCAAGTTCGGCCGAACTTGAAAAGGTCAAGTTCGGGCGAACTTACATCCTCTCACCAGCGAACTTGTGCATCTATAAATAGATGCCTTGTGATTTCATTTGTAAAGAGTAAGAGATTTTGGCACAGATACGGCGAAGCTCTGTCGGATCCGGATCTTGAATGTATTGAACTTTAGATCAATGAAAACAACTATTAAACGAGTAATTCTTGTTATTTGGTTAACTTGTCATTAGTTTCCGCCTAATCGGACAATAGATAACAAATTTAGGTTCCCGAGCTGTTCGTAGACGTTCCTACATGTAAAATGTGTGAAATCGCATGATTTATGTGAGCTACACAAAAACTGCACTAATCTGATTATAACCATCATTTTAATCAGTAAATAACATGTATTTTGCTAAAATATGAAGTCGTTTCGAGTTCGGATGGTTATGGTAATGTTTGACGTAAAATTATGCGGTAAAAACGGTACAAATCGCCTTTTTAAGAGGTTTTTACAAAGCTGTTTTAGATCAGTAACTAAACTGATATTTTTATATAAATATAAGTATTTGGTGTTTGGTTAGTCATACGTGACTTCCGACGCCCGAAATCGTTACCGAACTGCTAAATAACGTTTTTCTAATGTACACAAGAATGGTTGTTCATGGGTGAACCTTATGTGTTTAAATGTGTTATGTGATTTAAATATGTGTATATGATGATATGTTAAGTGTCGCCATGATAGCGGGAATTTAGACTATGCATGTACACTTGTGAATTTAAAGTGGAAAAATCGGTGAAATTGCGTTAAATGTGTAACTTATTTGTCGAGCATGGAAATTGATACATAGGTTAACTTAATAAGTTATTTCATATATGCATGCTTTAAAAATGATAAAATGTATAAGTTCACGAGTTTCGCGTGTTATGGTATTGAATAATTGTGTACGTTTATGTATATATATTACGACGCGCAAATCGTAGATATATAGTACTTATAAACGGGAGAGATAACGAATGTAACATATTAAGGGTCACCAATTAAATCGTTCAACTCGCAAAATCTTAATATATATATATAATATGACTCATATATATATATATATATATATATGAACTCATATATATATATATATATGAACTCATATAATATATATATATATATATATATAATATAAAGTGCCAACATAATAAAAATTAATGACTTTTCGAGAAAATCTCAAAGTTATGTGAAAATTTCAAGATTTGGAGAAACTTAGGAATTTTGTAATATATTGTTTGATAAATCATTCATACTTAAATTAGGACGTGTAGAATCAAATTGTGGGATCGCGCTAATTTAAATACGCACCCAAAGGTGAGTGTCACTAAACCCCCTCTTTACTGTTTTGTACATGTTTTGGGGGAAGAACACGCCTTAAAAAGGATTAAAGATGTTTTTGAATAAAACATACCTTTGCTTATATAAAATGTATATTTTCATGGAAAATATATGATTTTGATGATATCAATATGTTTCGGGTAGAAACGGTTTTGTGAATAAATATGTTTCAGGAAGGAAACGGGGATTTTACAGTGTTTTAAATAAAACGACCGTGTAGATTTAAAAATGCTTAAATCTAAAGTTGTGACGATTTGGCTCTGTGTCAAGAGAGTAAGCACCGAGTATGGTTTACGTTTCGGTGGGGACTTCGGGGAATTCGTACAACATGAAATATTAAATTTATCATTTTAGTAGGATATATATATATGTTCATGAGGCAAGCGATATAGATGGCCTGATATGGGGCATGCGCAAGTATTGTTGTTTAATCATTTAAGTATTGAATGCGTAAGTTGTTGGTAGATCTATCGGGTTGACTACCCCGTCGTGATCGGTCGCTCCCATCAAGTCAAACGACAAATTGATATTCTATTATAGTCTAGTCTTGATTATACCCTTATTGTTAATATATAGTTCGTATTATCTTGCAAACATACGAGTCTGAACATTTGGTGCTACAAATTTAATATGTAAAACTTGAGAAGATTCTTTAGATCGGAGGTTTCGTGGAAACGCTTGCGACGGCTGACTCATGGATTTGATTAAGGAATAAATAAACTTTCGAAAATATTATTTGGATGTGTTGATAATAAACACATAATTAGAAAGTTTTCCTTGTTTTAAGTTTGAATATGTGTGCTCACCCTCCTTTGTGTTAACACTTGATTTTAACGTGTTCTTCCGGTACTTGAGGATGGCTTCGGGAATCTTTGGCGTGTCTTTGGTTGTGATGCATGTTTTGTTTAATAATAAACTTTGGACAACTTTTAAAACTTATTTGGGACCGACTGTATTAAGATCCATAAGGATCGAGACAACTTAACTACTCTATGTTTGTGGTTTATGTTTAAACTTGTAAACAATGTTTTAATTAAGTAATATGTCCAAGATTAACGATGCATCGTCCACTAAGATATTTATGGGCACCAACTTTCGTCACCATTACGTTTGTATTTCTGCTTCAACGCTTTTGGGGTTTTACAGAAGTTGGTAGCAGAGCCAATGGTTGTTAGTGAACTAGATGTTTTTAGGGGAATTCGAGAAGCTACCAGGATTAGACATCTTCTTCGGTAGCTTGTTCTGCAAGACTGCAGAACACTCCTCGCTCAATGTAACAGTCGCAAGATCCTCCAACTTCTTCTTATTCGTGAGCAGGTCCTTGAGAAACTTCGTGTACTTCGGCATCTTCGATAGGGCTTCTATGAATGGAATGTTCACGTGCAGCTTCTTCAACATCTCGAGGAACTTACCGCACTACTCTCCATCCTTACCCTTCACTAACCTACCTGGGTAAGGGGGTGTCGGCTTATACACCCTCATCGGCCCCTTCTCTACTTCCTTCTTCTCCCTGAAGACCCGCTGGACTGTGCTGTACTTGCTGGGTGCAACCTAGGATGCACTTCGCCAGCTGGTGTCTCCATCTCAATCACCTCATCGACGTTCATCCTCAACTACTGGCTCGATCTCAACAGCTCGTCTGCCACTTCTAGTGGTAATAGCCTTCGTAGTGGCATTTGGATTTCCTACAGGCTACTAGGGAGACCTCCCTGGGGTCTCTGGTCCATTGTCGTCCTAGCGGTTAGGATATCTGGCTTTCACCCAGGAGACCGGGTTCGATCCCCGGCAACAGTGCCAAAAACTTTATGTACAAAAATGTATATATGAAAATCAGGCAAGTTTTAAAATGGAATTTGTTGGTGCATATGTTTGTTGCCTACGTCATTATGTATCGAGTCTGAGTGAATAGGGCTGGAAATCTCAAATTTGAAAATGTTAACTTAATTGACAATCTAAAATTCAATCTTCTGAGTGTCTCTCAAATGAGTAACAAAGGGTATGGATCCTTCTTTACTAAGAAAACTTTTCAAATTGTAGGACCAGAGGTTATTAAAGAGATTGATCAAATCATTGCTGAGAGCAAAGCATAACTTTTTGCTCATAGGAGTGGTAATGTGTATGTGGTTGATATGTTGAAAGATAACCCTATGTCTAATGCATGCCTGTTCTCAGTTGCATCCAGCAAAGAGACAGAGTTATGGCACAGGAGACTTTGACACACAAATCTGAAAACAATCACTACACTCTCTAAAAAATGTCTTGTCAGAGGTTTACCACAAAAGCAATTTACTTGTGAAGAACATTGTGTTTCCTGCTTAAAAGGTAAACATCATAAAAGTTCTTACAAGTCAATTGAAGAGTCCAAAACAACCCAGTGTTTGCAATTATTGCACATGGATTTGTTTGAACCTGTAAAAATCATGAGCTTAATGAAGAAAGGATTATGTTTGGTCATTGTTGATGACTTTTCAAGGTTTACATGGACATTCTTCTTACTCTCCAAAGATGAAACTGCTGGTATATTGCAAAATTTTGTTAAACAAGTTGAAAAGCAATATGACCTTCCAATAAAAATCTTTAGGAGTGATAATGGGACAGAGTTTAGAAACAAGGAGTTGGATGCCTTATGTGAATCAAAAGGAATTGCTAGGCAATTTAGTGTCCCAAGAACTCCAGAACAAAATGGGGTGGTTGAAAGGAAAAATAGGACTTTAGTTGAATCTTCAAGAACTATGCTAGCAGATTCTGGTTTACCCTTGTCTTTTTGGGCAGAGGCTGTAAACACTGCTTGCTATGTTTAGAACAGAGTTTTGATTAACCCCAGGCATCAAAAGACTACCTATGAATTGCTTTATAAAGTCAAACCTCTGATCTCATATTTCAAAATCTTTGGCTGTCCATGCTTCATTTTGAACTTAAAATATTCTATCTATAAGTTTGCAGCCAAAGTTGACTATGGTTATTTTCTGGGATACTCAACCACCACCAAAGCCTATAGAGTTTTTAACTCCAGGACCAAGTGTGTTGAAGAAACTTTAAATGTGAAGTTCAATGAACTCTCATCTTTAAAAATCCCAGCAAAGGCTGCTGAACTGTTTCATTTAGATAAATTTACATTTGAAGATGTGTCTATCAAGACTAACCATGCATGTATACCATAATCATCAACACAAGAGCAAGGATATGATTGCATACTTCCAAATTTCAAGATAAGTCCTTCAAGTAGAGGAGCAGATGTTAGTAACAATGGTGAAAGCTCTGCTGGTTCAACAGTGGTTAATACTCAAACCTCTGCCTACTCTCAAAATCAAAACACTGTTGATAAAAATCCACCCAATGTGGATAAAAATCAACAAACATTCACATCTATACCACCCATACCTCCACCTCCATTCCAATCAGAGGCTGGACCTTCAAATTCACCAGCAGATGATAGCTCAGATGATACACATTTATAGTCTTCACCTCAGAATGCAATTGTTCCATATCAAGGTGATTTGATTTTCCTCAAAAGCCATTCATCGGATCAAGTTATTGGCAACCTAAATGAGGGAGTGCTCATAAGAAGCCAATCCCAAAACATTTTCTTTTTTGCTGGCTTTCTATCACTCACACAACCTGTCAAGTACCAAGAGGCACTAAAAACAATAGTTGGGCAGAGGCTATGCAAGAGGAGCTCCTTCAGTTTAAAAGACAACAAGTTTGTGAACTTTTACCACTACCAAAGGATGTCAGTTCAATTGACACAAAGTGGGTCTTCAAGAACAAAACAGATGAAAGGGGTATTGTTGTCAAGAAAAAAGAAAGGCTCGTGGTTCAAGGCTACAGACAGGAAGAAGGTATTGCCTATGATGAAACCTTTGCTCATGTAGCAAGGTTAGAAGCCATCAGACTATTCTAAGCTTTTGCTGCTAACCACAACATCAAAGTGTTTCAAATGGACATCAAAAGTGCATTCTTGTATGGAAAGATCAAAGAAGAAGTGTATGTGTGTCAACTTCCTGGATTTGAAGATGCATTTCATCCTGATCATGTTACAGGTTAAACAAAGCACTGTAGGGTCTTAAACAAGCACCAAGAGCCTGGTATGAAACTCTATCCACTTTTCTCTTATCCATAGGTTTTTTAAAGAGATAAAATTGATAAAACCTTGTTTTTAAAATGGAAAGGAAAATATTTGATGCTTGTCCAAATTTATGTGGATGACATCATTTTTGGATTCACATTCACTTCCATGTGTGAAGACTTTAGAAAACCCATGGCAGCAGAGTTTGAAATGAATGCAATGGGTGAGTTACAATGTTTTCTTGGTTTACAAGTTAAACAAATGCACAATGGCATTTTCATTCATCAAAATAAGTATGTGAAACAATGCTTAACAAATTTGATATGAATGATTGTAAACCTTGTAGCACATCCATGGCAACCTCAAAGCTGGTCACTGTTGTTGATAAAGATGACTTGGTTGATCAAACTCTTTATAGAAGTATGATTGGGTCTTTGTTGTACCTAACTGGTTCTAGGCCAGACATCATGTTTGCAACATGTGTTTGTGCCAAATCCAGTCAGCACCTAGAAAGTCTGATCTTATTGTTGTTAAAAGGATATTCAGATACATAAAAGGTGCTCCCACACTTGGTATCTAGTATCCAGCTAATGGAAACATTGAGCTTTCAGGTTATTCAGACAGTGATTTTGCTTGTTGTAAAACCACAAGGAAGTCCACATCAGGAGGAGTCCAATTCCTAGGAGATTGCCTAGTGTCTTGGCAAAGCAAAAAGCAAGTTGGAGTATCTACATCCACTGCTGAGGCTGAATACATTGCTGCTGCAAGTTGCACTGCTCAACCTTTTTGGCTTCAAAATCAACTTTTGGAGTTAGGTATAACTACTTTAAAAACTCCACTCAAGATTGATGGTCAAGAAGCTAAAAACATCATTGAAATCCTGTGTCTCATTCTACCACCAAACACATTGACATCAGACATCACTTTGTGAGGGATTGCTATGAAAAAGGTTTGATTTCTTTACAACATGTCCATACTAAGGATTAGCTGGTAGATGTTCTAACAAAAGCTTTGGATACATCTACCTTTGAAAGCTTGATCTCTAGGATTGGAATGCTAAACATGGATTAAAAACAGTTTTCTTGTGATCCATGTGTAAATAGTATTAAAATGTTTTCAGAAAATCAAAATTCCATCCTTAAAAATAGTTTAAAATTGAATTTTTTAATAAATTCTTAAAGTCTGTTTAAACCACTAATAGCATTAAAACACTGTTCGTTTAGAAAAGTCTATCCACTGTTAAAAGTGCATCCTTTGATAGTGTCAAACATTGTTCACAAACCACTGCTCATACTCTCAATCAGTGTTTTCAAAACAACTGTTTTCCATTTTCAAACAGAGGATACACGTGGTCAGGCGTTATTCGTCAGTCAATTGCATCAGATGACACGTCATCATCACTTTTTCAAAAACCCATATAAAACCCTGTTTTATCCATAACAGAGGTTCCACTTTACCGTGTCGAATTCAAATTCTCAAAACGGTTTTCTCTCAATCATGGCACCCAAAACTAAATCCAAGGTGAAATCCAAACCAGACCCACCACCATTCACCCTCATAATCAAGACTCCTCATAACTACACAACAATCTTCGAAGAAACCGATTCTAACACCAGATACCATCCGATGATTAACATCTTAAAAGAATCAAAATTCAAGCATATGTTGAGCGTTAAAGCCCCAATTTATCAAGAAGCACAACGGCAATTTATTTTTGGTCTGACGAAGCCCTTATGGATCGTAAGGGTTACTACCTTGCGGTCCGTATGCCTTCATTTTTTCTGCCCCAGGTGTCCTTGCGGACCGTATGGCCCAAAGGCTTACGGTCCGTAAGGCTTTTATTTTTTTCAAGTTTTTGCTTTTTTATATTAAAATGGCAAATGTTTACGAAATAATACAAACTTACAACTACAAAAACTTACAAAAATGAACGCCAGGTTTTCTTAGTCCATATATTTCGACTCGTTAACTGCGCATCTCAATAAACCGGTTTGTACGTTCGACAATAACTAGACACTAAAGACTCAAAATACAGAAATGAAATGCACAAAATACGGTACAAACTCTACAACTTGGGAAAAACCCTGAGTGTGCGAAACAAACTCTCACGTGCTCATTACCAGGAGGTCAATCACCTCCTCCTCTCTCTCCTCGGTCAGTCCCGCAACGAAATGCTTCAAACAATGACCATTGACCTTAAACCTTTGACTGTCCTCATTCTCAACCTCTAGAGTTTCGTATGGGAACACATGTGTAACCACATACGGTCCGCACCAACGCGATCTCAGCTTTTTCGGGAATTATATAACAACACCTTCTCCCCACACTTGAAACTCTTTCACCTGCTTCAAGTGTTTATCGTGCAACTCCTTGGTACGCTCTTTATATGCCCATGATTTCTCGTACGCCTCATCGCGTAACCCCTCTAACTCGTGAATCTGAAAAAGCCGCTTCTTCCCTGCAGCCAGCAAGTCAAGATTAACTTCCTTCAATGCCCAATAGGCCCTATGCTCTAGCTCGACCAGTATATGGCACGCTTTTCCATAAATTAACCTAAAGAGAGTAGTCCCAATAGGTGTCCGATAGGCAGGCCGGAAAGACCAAAGTGCATCATCTAACTTGTCGGACCAGTCGATGCGGATGTTTCCGACAGTCTTCTCCAAGATTCTCTTAATCCCCCTGTTCGAATTTTCCACCTGCCCACTAGTTTGAGGATGATAAGTCGTTGAAATCTGATGGGTGACCCCATAGCGTTTCAAGACTTTCTCCATCTGTTAATTACAGAATTGGGTGCTTCGATCTGAAATCAAGGACTTCGGTGTCCCGAAAACAGTCTCCACAAAAATCCCACAACAACCCTCGCGTCATTCTTATGCAAGGCCTCTGCCTCTACCCACTTAGAAACGTAGTCGACTGCAACGAGGATCTATCGGTTCCCTCTTGACATAGGGAACGGACCCATGAAATCGATGCCCCAAATATCGAATACTTCCACAACCTGAATAGGGTTCTGGGGCATCTCATTGCGGGATATGATATTTCATGTCCTCTGACAGCATCACAACTATGCACAAACTCATGTGCGTCCCTAAAGATGGTCGGCCAATAAAATCCCGCGTCAAACACCCGTTTGGCGGTGTAAGCCACACCATAATGGCCACCAGTCAGTCCCTCATGAAAATGACGCAGAATACAGCGGGACTCGAACCCAAACACACATCTCTGAATAACCTGGTCCGCCCAATCCTGAACAAGTACGGATCCTCCTAAATGTAGTGCTTGACGTCCGCAAAGAATTTCTTCTTTTGCTGATACGTCATGCCCTCACAAGGTCATCTGCAGACAAGTAATTCCCCAGATCAGCGAACCAGGGAAAGCCTTCCTCGTGGGCTTTCAGAAACATCAACACCTCATGGGGAAACTCATCCCCAATCCTATCCTCTCGAGTTTTCTCTATCTCGGGGTTCTCTAGCCTCGACAAATGGTCGGCCACCACGTTCTCATCACCCTTCTTATCTCTGATCTCTAAATGAACTCCTGAAGTAACAAAATCCACCGATCAGCCTCGGCTTCGAATCCTTCTTTTCGAACAAGTATCAAAGAGCTGTGTGGTCCGTGAAAATGATGGTCTTTGATAGCACCAGATACGACCGGAAGTTGTCACACACGAACATGACTGCTTGCGACCCCTTCTCTGTCATGGTATAGTTCTTCTGGGCATCGTTTAGGGTCTTGCTAGCGTAGTAAATGGGATGAAAGTGTTTCTCCCTACGCTACCCTTGAACGGCCCCAACAGCAAAGTCGCTAGCATCGCACATGATCTCAAATGGGAGGCTCCAATCAGGAGCAATCAGAATGGGAGTACTCACTAACCTCTCCCTAATCAACTCAAAGGCTTTTAAACACACATCTTCGAACACGAATGGCCTATCCTTCTCTAGCAGCTGGGTCATCGGGCGAGCAATCTTCGAGAAGTCGCAGATGAAACGGCAGTAGAATCCCAGATGACCCAAGAAACTCCTAATCAATTTCACAGAAGTAGGCGGCGGGAGCTTGGAAATAATATCAACTTTGGCTTGATCAACCTCAAGCCCCGCCTATGAAATATTGTGCCCTAGCACAATCCCCTCTCGAACCATGAAATGACACTTCTCCCAGTTAAGTATCATGTTCGTCTCCTCACATCGAGTAAGCACACGCTCTAGATTACGCAGACAGTGATCGAATGAACTCCCAAACACGGAAAAAATCGTCCATGAACACCTCCATGGAGTCCTTGATCAACTCTGAAATATTTCCACCATACAGCGCTGAAATGTGGCAGGAGCGTTACATAACCCAAACGGCATACGTCGATACGCAAAGGTGCCGAAGGGGCATGTAAAGGTGGTCTTTTCCTGATCCTCCGATGCAATGGGGATCTGGAAGTAACCTGAGAATCCATCGAGAAAGTAATAGAACTGATGTCCTGACAGTCGCTCCAGCATCTGATAAATAAAGGGCAAAGGAAAGTGATCCTTGCGCGTGGCATTATTGAGTCAGCGATAATCTATGCAAACATGCCAGCCGACATGGAGTGCCTATGTCAATTATCTTCGATAGAGATGGACGATTTCAATCCAGATTTTGGCGATCTCTTCAGGAGCCGTTGGGTTCTCGTTTGGACATGAGTACTGCGTATCATCCTCAAACGGATGGTCAGAGTAAGAGAAACATTCAGACGTTAGAGGATATGTTGAGAGCGTGCGTGATTGATTTTGGTGGAAGTCGGGATACTCATTTGCCATTGGCAGAGTTTTCTTACAACAATAGTTACCACGCTAGTATCAAAGCCGCTCCGTTTGAAGTTTTGTACACGACAAAATGTCGATCACCCTTGTGCTGGGCTGAAGTTGGCAAAAGGCAACTAACGGACCTGAGCTTATCCAGGAAACCACTGGAAAGGTTGTCCAGATCAAGGAAAAGTTGAAAGCTGCCGCCGATTGACAGAAAAGTTATGTAGACAACCGAAGGAAACCATTGTAGTTTCATGTCGGAGATCGTGTTCTGGTGAAGGTATCACCTTGGGAAGGTGTTGTGAGATTTGGTTAAGGGGAAAGCTTAGCCCGCGTTATATAGGTCCTTTCGAAGTCCTCTCTCGAGTTGGATCAGTCGCGTATAGGCTTAAGCTGCCACATGATTTGAATAGAGTTCATGATTGTTTCTTGTTTCCAACCTGAGAAAGTGTCTGTCAGATGAGACACTAGTTATACCCCCCGATGAGGTTCAAGTAGATGATGATAAACTGAGATTTATCGAGGAACCGGTAGAAGTTCTGGATGAGAAGATTCAGAAGCTTAGAAGGAGTCGGATTAAGTTGGTCAAGGTTTGCTGGAATTCCAAGCGTGGACCCAAGTTCACATGGGAACGACAGGACCAAATGCAACGGAAATATCCGGATCTCTTTAAGTCTAGTGCGAAAACAAAACCTATAGGGTAAGAATTTCGAGGACGAAATTCCTTAAACAGGGGGAGACTGTGACGCCCGGCTATTTGGTTGCAGCGTACAAATGTAACACGTGTCCTGAATGAACAAAAGGCTTTATTTGATTATTTATGATGTTTATATATGGTATTTGATGTGTTGGTAAATCCAAAGTTTGATAAAAATTATGTTGGCACTATTAAGATAACGCTTATCGCGTAACGGTTAAAATGCGAAACGAACGTCGTTGACCGCCTGATTAATGTTAAAATCCTAAAAATAGTCCATTATGATTGAAATAATATATTTAATCATGTTCGTTAGGAAAAATAATTTAAAACGCTAAGAAACTCTATTTTTCGAGTTTAAGCGCGTACTGCGCGATACTACACGTATCTGACAAAATACTATCAACACAGCCAGTCCAGGGCAACTAATAATTATTATAGTAATAATTTGACAATTTTATTTTTATAGAATGATAAAAATAAATTAAAACGCTTAAAATCCCTGTTTTGCGAATTTAAGCGTATACTGCCAAATACCGACAACATAGCCGGTCCAGGAAAATAAAATATTGATCAGTAATATTTTAGTGAGTTTATTTTTATAGAGCGTTGAAAGTAATTTAAAACGCAATTAAAACGCTTGATAAAATCCGCGTGACCAGTTAAATACATGTGTAAAACATATATATGTGTATGTAATAAAAATTTGTGTGAGTGTGGGCATAGGTGGCGGCAATGTGGGCTGCCCACCTTTTTATTTTTTGCTTCTAATTGGACAGGTGTACACCTTGGAAGAAAACACAATCATTTAAGATACTTCCACACTTCATATTCACAATTTCAAAACAACAAAAATCATTTCCATCTTTCCTTCTCTCTCTCTCTCTCGGCCGAACACCCTCCAAACAACATCCGTTTTCAAAATCCAACTTTGTTTCTTGAAGATCCATGTTCATACAACTTCATTTCAAGTGTTTTGAAGATTTAAAGGTGTTTCTAAGAAGTTCCGAGCAAGGACCAAGCTTCATCTCATCATCTTAATCAAAAACCCACTAGAATCTTGAAGGTATAAAATCACATCTTTAAAAAAAATGTTCTTGATTCTTGTTGGTAAAGATGATAGAAAATGGGTTTCTCATGTTCTTGGATGATTCACTAACTTAAAAACAATAACAAATGGGTTTTGAAAGAAAATGAAAATGGATAAGTGTATGTATGTATATATGGCCGTATGTATATATGTATACATATATGAGATCGAGGTTTGACTTTGTTGATTGATTTTTGTTTGATTAGATTATTGCAAAGTCCATGCATGTATGATTAAAAGTGATGTACATAAAAAGGACTTGTGATTAAAGTGGATTGAAGAAAAGTTCATGTTTGGATGTATATGTATATATGTGGCCGTGTATATATATGTATATGCATACATATGAAATTTTTGTTAGTTGTTCATAAATAATACATGCATGCATCTTGTGATGATGATGTAAATGATTATATTAACTTGAATGTTTTGGATTGTATGAACATGCATTTAAGATGAGTATATATGCATTTAGTTCATGAAAAATGATGATGATATGATATACATGAATTAAGTGCTTGTACTTAGTCTTGCATGTGGGTGTATGTACATAAAATGATGAATAAATTATGTTGTGATAAAAATAGTTTCAAATCAGATTATAAACCTTAAAAATAAAGTTATTTCATGTGTCAAGGTGGTATGAGACTTGTCAGTAAGTTTACTAGCTTTAGTACATTGTGCTTGAAAAGTTGTAAAATGTGTGAAATTGCATGATTTATATGACCTACACAAAAACTGCACTAATCTGATTATAACCATCATTTTAATCAGTAAATAACATGTATTGTGTTAAAATATGAAGTCGTTTCGAGTTCGGATGGTTATGGTAACGTTTGACGCAAAACTATGCGGTAAAAACGGTACAAATCGCCTTTTTAAGAGGTTTTTACGAAACTGTTTTAGATCAGTAACTAAACTGATATTTTTTTATATAGATATAAGTATTTGAACATATATTAAGTTTATTTGGTGTTTGTTTAGTCATACGTGACTTCCGACGCCTGAAAAAATTTACCGAATAGCCAAAATACGTATTTTTCAATGTACACAAGAATGGGTTGTTCATGGGTGAACCTTATGTGTTTAAATGTGTTATGTGATTTAAATATTTTTATATGATGAAATGTTAAGTTTCGACATGATAGCGGGAATTTAGACTATGCATGTACACTTGTGAGTTTAAAGTGGTAAAATCTGTGAAATTGCGTTAAATGTGTAACTTATTTGTCGAGCATGAAAATTGATTCATAGGTTAACTTAATAAGTTATTTCATATATGCATGCTTTAAAAATGATAAAATGTATAAGTTAACGAGTTTTCGTGTGTATAATGGTATTGAATAATTGTGTACGTTTATGCATATATATTACGACGCGCAAATCGTAGATATATAGTACTTATAAACGGGAGAGATAACGAATGTAACATATTAAGGGTCACCAATAAAATCGTTCAAGTCATAAAATCTTAATATATATATATATATATATATAAGGTTAATGTAAAAAGACCAAAAGTATATATATATATATATAATATATATTATATATAATATAAATATATATTATATATATATATATATATATAAGGTTAATGTAAAAAAGACCAAAAGTGTGAGAAAGGTAAGAAAGAATCTCAGCTATTAGATCTAAATTAATTGAAATGGGTAATCAAGTAATTTTATCATTGATTTAATTAATTCAAAACCTTCCATAAACCGCCACCCTAATTTATAGTAATACTGAATAACACTACAAACACCATTCAACACGTATATAACACTATTCAATAATTATATAACACCCTTCAATAAGTATATAACACCATTCAATAAGTATATAACACCATTTTAAAGATCTCAATAAAAACACTACGAATAACACTGCTACAACCATTCAGCGCATATATAACACCATTCAATAAGTATATAACACCATTCAATAATTATATAACACCATTCAACACATATATAACACCATTCAATAAGTATATAACACCATTCAATAATTATATAACACCATTCAATAATTATATAACACCATGAACTGAAACAAAAAACCATTAACTGAAACATTCGATTGAACGTAATTTTTTTCCTGTATAAAAGTATAGTAATATGGCACTCATATTAAAGATTAGAAAACACTCGTTATTATGGTGTAATTTAAAAAAACCGAATTATGTGTAAAAAGTTATTGGCGTTTAAAAAATAAAAGGGGAACTTGCATGTGGAATGCATGTGACTTTCTAAAATTAAAAATGTTAATTTTACCTTTATACCCTTAATCTAGAAAATTAATTATTTTAATTGTTATACTATTTACAAAATTGCCATCAAGATCTTAACCATTAGATTAAAGATCTAATGGTTTAGATTCTTTCTTACCTTTCTCACACTTTGAGTCTTTTTTACAGGATCCTCTACCTAAATATATATATGAACTCATATATATATATTAAAGTGCCAACATAATAAAATTAATGACTTTTCGAGAAAATCGCAAAGTTATGTGAAAATTTCAAGATTTGGAGAAACTTAGGAATTTTGTAATATATTGTTTGATAAATCGTTCCTACGTATATTAGGATATGTAGAATCAAATTGTGGGATCGCGCTAATTTAATTACGCACCCAAAGGTGAGTGTCACTAAATCCCCTCTTTTTACTGTTTTGTACATGTTTTAGGGGAAGAACATGCCTTAAAAAGGATTAAAGATGTTTTTGATTAAAACATACCTTGGCTTATATAAAATGTATATTTACATGGAAAATATATGATTTTGATGATATCAATATGTTTCGGGTAGAAACGGTTTTGTGAATAAATATATTTCAGGAAGAAAATGGGGATTTTACGGAGTTTTAGAGAAAACGACCGTGTAGATTTAAAAATGCTTAAAGCTAAAGTTGTGAAGAATTGGCTCGATCTCAAGAGAGTAAGTATCGGGTATGGTTTACGTTTCGGTGGGGACTTCGGGGAAATCGTACAACATGAAATATTAAATTTATCATTTTAGTAGGATATATATATTGTTCATGAGGCAAGCGATATAGATGGCCCGATATGGGCGCTTGCGCAAGTATTGTTGTTTAATCATTTAAATATTGAACGCGTAGAGTTGTTCGTAGATCTATCGGGTTGACTACCCCGTCATGATCGGTCGCTCCGATCAAGTCAAACGAAAAATTGATATTCTATTATAGTCTAGTCTTGATTATACCCTTATTGTTAATATATAGTTCGTATTGTCTTGCAAACTTACGAGTCTGAACATTTGGTGCTATAAATTTAATATGTAAAACTTGAGAAGATGATTTAGATCGGAGGTTTCGGGGAAACGCTTGGGACGGTGACTCATGGATTTTATTAAGGAAATAAATAAAATTTTGAAAATATTATTTGGTTGTTTTGATAATAATCACATAATTAGAAAGTTTTCCTTATTTTAAATTTGAATATATGAGCTCACCCTCCTTTGTATTGACACTTGATTTTAACGTGTTCTTCAGGTACTTGAGCATGGCTTCGGGAATCTTTGGCGTGTCTTGTGGTTGTGATGCATGTTTTGTTTAATAATAAACTTTGGACAACTTTCAAAACTTATTTGGGACCGACTGTATTAAGATCCATAAGGATCGAGACAACTTAACTACTCTATGGTTGTGGTTTATGTTGAAACTTGTAAACAATGTTTTAATTAAGTAATATGTCCAAAATTAAAGATGCATCGTCCACTAAGATATTTAGGGGCACCAACTTCTGTCACCATTACGTTTGTATTTCTGCTGCGACGTTTTTGGGGTGTTACAGAAGTTGGTATTAGAGCCAATGGTTGTTAGTGAACTAGATGTTTTCAGGTGAAAACTCTAGACTTCAACCAAAGAATTTTGAGATTTAAGTCCAAAATTCGCGAATCCAAAACTTTTAAATAAACATGGATTTTTATCATGTATGAAAACCATTGCGTGTTTATGTGCATACGTGTTGATCTGTTTGTTTGGGCCTTATGTGTTATTTTTCATTTGAACACACACTTACTTTGTACGGTTATATATGTCACATATGTCGCACGAGCATGAGGTCATCGAGATTCATGACTCGGGTAGCGAGCCTGAATTCGAGACTTCACCCAGATCCGTATTACCAGAGGTACCCCTCACGATTCCACTTGTGTTTGATCCGGCCGGATTCGCTTCGTCCTTCCATGTTAACCATGCTGCATTCGCCAGCCAGGTTGACCCTCGTTATGCTTTTACAAGCAACGGTTGGATCGAAGACGATGATGATGATGCTCCACCCTTGATCTACGAGACTGGTCAATCATCAGGTGTCGTGCCAGTTATTGATGACGTTGATAGAGGTGTCCTGTTGATCGGAGGATCTTATAGTATCGCACCAGCAGTAGACGCTACAATTGTTACGGCTCAGCCATTAGAGCCATTGGTCGTATCATCTACTATCGATGCTGAGCCCATTACTAGATCCCTCCACCCGTTGTTTCTGAGTCGTCATTACCATCGATCGAGTCGCGCGCTCCTACTGCACCCCTTTTGGTCTAATTTTCGACGTAGGAATAGGATACGACCAGCTGGAGAGATTGCATCGACTTCCAGAGCGGAGATAGCATCTGCTTCGAAGAAGTAGAAAGGAGTGTGGGTTAACCGATGCTCTCATTGCGACCGTCAGTTGGGGGCCATACGCAGAGACCTAGCGGCGACCAAGGAAAAGGGAAGGACATAGAGGGTCAGATGGATTGGTTTGACGAGGTTCAGGATCTAGATGACAGTACTATGGACCAAATGCACTAGAGGATAGTAGAGTTGGAGGAGCTTGTGAGGAAGCTTCTAGAGTTTGTTGGATTGAAGAAGTGATTGTAGTTTGTTGTTCGTTTTGTATGTCCCTTTTAATAAACCCTTATATTAGCTTGCATGCCAAATTTTTGGATATTTAGGAGGAAATTTCATCTAGACTTGTTATTGGTGGTTGATTATGTCACACAAAATTTTGATTGGTCATTGTACTATGAACAAGCTTTGTACTTTCCATGATAAATATCAATGATATGGGTTCTCTTTTGGTTAAGTTATTCTCATTATTATGTGGATGCATGTGTATTGTTTAGTCCACTATTATTTAATGATTGACATATTTAAATAACGTCTTATGTTGATATTATTATTGCAATAATAGAAACGATAAGATGCCGCCAAAAGCGGGACAGGGTACTGGACTACCTAGCACCCCAGAAGAGTTGGCACAACTCATAGCCCAACACGTTAATAATGCCTTGGAACAGCGCAAAGCTAACCAGAATATTGGGCAAGGACGTTGGCGTGGTGCTGCTGGGCATGGTGATGGTGGTATACAGATTGGAAACCCGCAAGGTAATATAATGATCGGAAAAGTTTTAGTAGTTCCTGTGTTATGATATAATCAGAGTGTAATCTTGATTTTTCATTAACCTTGTGAACAGTGCATGGATGTACGTATAAAACATTTCAGGACTGTAACCCACGATCATTTACCGGTGCTGAAGGGCCTCTTGAAATCACTAGATGGATCGAGAAGATGGAGTCTGTGATGGCCATCCGCGGTTGTGCTGTTGATCAGAGGGTTAGGTATGCTTCGTGTTCATTTCTTGATGAAGCTTTATCCTGGTGGAACACTCAAGTTCAAGTTTTGGGCGAAGACGCTGCCTACGGTCTTACCTGGAACGAACTAAAAGAGATGCTTCTTAAGGAATATTGCCCGCGTAGTGAGATGCAGAAGATTGAGACTGACTTCTAGAATTTGACCATGGAAGGCCTGAATGTCAGAGCTTATACGTCTCGGTTCAATGATTTGGCTAGATTGGTTCCACAAATGGTCACTCCCGAATACGTTAAGATAAAGAGGTATATTTGGGGATTGTCGCCACAATTCGCAGTATGGTTACATCAGTGAAACCCACTACCCATCTGGAAGCTACTACTCTAGCGAAATCATTAGCGAATGATGCTGCTCGCAAAAGTAGCCTTAACAGGAAGGAGGAGACTGGGAAGTCATCGGGAAAAGTCAAGGCAGATGGGAAATCTGGCCGATCAGAGCGTTCTGAGCCTAGATCTATGGATTCGCGGAAGCGAAAGTCTGAGAGCTCAAAAAGGATTCCGATGTGAAGCGTGAGTGGAAACGCGATTCGGGGAAAGCATTTGTGGCTAGTTCTACTGGTTCAAGAAAGGATAACGCCAAGGATAGCGGGAGTGATTTGGTAAAGAAGACTCGCGGAGATGAGCAAGGAAAGTGTGCCAGATGTGGTCGAACTGGACATGTTACTTGCGAGTGCTATGCTAAGAGTACGTTGGGGGGAGTTAAGCTCGAGGGATGCTATGAATGCGGAGAGCATGGACATTTCAAGAGGAACTGTCTGAATGTGAAGGGACAGAATGCCAGGGGCAGAGCTTTTGAGCTGAATGCTGGGAAGGCACGGGATGATCCTGCAGTTGTACTGTACGTTCCTAATCAATGACCATTTGCGTTCGTACTATTTGATACTGGTGCTGACTTGAGTTTTGTTTCGAAAAACTTTGAACCATTTCTGTGTTCTCAAACAAAGAAGCTAAGTAAAAAGTACTCGATAGAATTAGTAAATGGTAAATTGATAGAGACTAGCGAAGTCATTTGTGGTTGTAGAATTCGGTTATGCGATCATAGTTTTACTATCAATTTATTACCAGTGGAGCTGGGTAGTTTTGATGTAGTGGTTGGGATGGATTGGCTATCCAAGAACGGAGCTGAGATCATTTGTTCGAAGAAAAAAGTGCGGATACCTCGTCCTGGTGGTGGTGAAGCTTTAGTTGTTCACGGTGACTGATCGAGTCGAGTGTCAGGAGTTGTTAGTATTATGAAGATGCACAAGATGTTGCCTAAAGGCTATCCTGCGTTCTTGGTTAACGTAGTGGATATGAAGGCCAAAAGTGGGAAGATTGAAGAAATTCCTATAGTTCGTGATTATCCAGAAGTTTTCCCTGAAGACTTGCCTGGATTACCCCCTACGAGACATATCGAGTTTAAGATCAATCTTGTACCTTGTGCTGCACCAATTGCAAAATCTCTTAGAGATTAGCACCGTCAGAAATGAAATAATTGTCAAATCAGCTTCAAGAGCAATTAGATAAAGGTTTCATACGACCAAGCTTTTCGCCTTGGGGAGCACCTGTGTTGTTCGTGAAGAAGAAGGATGGTTCCTTCAGAATGTGTATTGATTACAGAGAGTTGAACAAATTAATTATCAAGAATCGGTACCCCTACCGAGAATCGACGATTTGTTCGACCAGCTACAAGGATCAAGCTACTACTCGAAGATAGACCTGCGTTCAGGTTATCACCAATTGAACGCAGGGAGCTGTTGTGTTCACTTAGAAGATTTGGAGACATTATCTGTATGGCTCGAACTGTACGATTTACACAGACTATAAGAGCCTCCAGCATATCTTTGATCAGAAGGAACTCAACATGCGACATCGGCGTTGGGTAGAGTTACTCAATGATTATGAGTGTGATATTCGTTATCACTCGGGAAAAGCAAATGTTGTCGCTGACGCGCTCAGTAGGAAGGAGCGGGAGAAGCCTCTACGTGTGCGTGCTTTGATTAGACTATACAAACAAATTTGACTGATAGAATTCGCAATGCACAGCGGGAAGCTTTAAGAGATGAGAATCTGAGTAGAGAAGGTTTGAGAGGTTTGGAATGTGAACTGATACCAAAAGCGGATGAAGTGATGTACTTCATGAACCGAGTTTGGGTTCCGCTTAGAGGTAACTACGTGAACATGTTATTAACGAGGCTCATAAGTCCAGATATTCGATTCACCCAGGTTCTAACAAAATGTATCTGGATATTAAGGAGTTATATTGGTGGCCGAATATGAAGAGAGATATTGCGGTGTATGTGAGTAAATGTCTGACATGCTCAAAGGTTAAGGCTGAACATCAGAGGTCGTCTGGGCTTCTGCAGCAACCAGAGATTCCTCAATGGAAGTGGGAGCATCTTTCTATGGACTTTATCACCAAGTTACCCGTACGTCACGTGGACATGACACCATTTGGGTAATTGTGGATCGACTGATGAAATCTGCTCATTTCTTGCCCATTAAGGAAACAGACAAGACGGAAAAGATATCACAGTTGTACCTCAACGATATTGTAGCCCAACATGGAGTGCCTGTGTCAATTATCTCCGAGAGATGGACGATTTGACTCCAGATTTTGGCGATCTCTTAAGGAGTCGTTGGGTTCTCGTTTGGACATGAGTACTGCGTATCATCCTCAAAACGGATGGTCAGAGTAAGAGAAACATTCAGACGTTAGAGGATATGTTGAGAGCGTGCGTGATTGATTTTGGTGGAAGTCGGGATACTCATTTGCCATTGGCAGAGTTTTCTTACAACAATAGTTACCACGCTAGTATCAAAGTCGCTCCGTTTGAAGTTTTGTACGGGAGAAAATGTCGATCACCCTTGTACTGGGCTAAGTTGGCGAAAGGCAACTAACCGGGCCTGAGCTTATCCAGGAAACCACTGAAAAGGTTGTCCAGATCAAGGAAAGGTTGAAAGCTGCCGCCGATCGACAGAAAAGTTATGTAGACAACCGAAGGAAACTGTTGCAGTTTCAAGTCGGAGACCGTGTTCTACTGAAATTGTCACCTTGGAAAGGGTTGTGAGATTTGGTAAAGGGGGAAAGCTTAGCCCGCGTTATATAGGTCCTTTCAAAGTCCTCTCTCGAGTTGGATCAGTCGCGTATAGGCTTAAGCTGCCACATGATTTGAATGGAGTTCATGACGTGTTTCATGTTTCCAACCTGAGAAAGTGTCTGTCAGATGAGACACTAATTATACCACCCGATGAGGTTCAAGTAGACGATAAACTGAGATTTATCAAGGAACCTGTAGAAGTTCTGGATGAGAAGATTCAGAAGCTTAGAAGGAGTCGGATTAAGTTGGTCAAGGTTCGCTGGAATTCCAAGCGTGGACCCGAGTTCACATGGGAACGACAGGACCAAATGCAACGGAAATATGCGCATCTCTTTGAGTCTAGTGCGAAAACGAAACCTGTAGTGTAAGAATTTCAGGGACGAAATTCCTTAAACAAGGGGAGAGTGTGACATCTGGCTATTTTGGCTGCACCGTAGAAATGTAACACGTGTCCTGAATGACCAAAAGGTTGTATTTGATTATTTATGATGTTTATATATGGTATTTGATGTGTTGGTAAATCCAAAGTTTGATAAAAATTATGTTGGCAATATTAAGATAAACGCTTATCGCGTAACGGTTAAAATGTAAAACGAACATCGGTGACTGCCTGATTAATGTTAAAATCCTAAAAGTAGTCCATTATGATTGAAATAATATATTTAATCATGTTCGTGAGGAAAAATAATTTAAAACGCTAAGAAACTCTATTTTTCGTGCGCGATACTACGCGTATCTGACAAAATACTTCAACACAGCCAGTCCAGGGCAAGTAATAATTATTATAGTAATAATTTGACAAGTTTATTTTTATAGAATGATAAAAATAAATTAAAACGCTTAAAATCCCTGTTTTGCGAATTTAAGCGTATACTGCCAAATACCGACAATTTAGCCGGTCCAGGAAAATAAATTATTGATCAGTAATATTTTAGTGAGTTTATTTTTATAGAGCGTTGAAAATAATTTAAAACTCAATTAAAACGCTTGATAAAATACCCGGTGACCAGTTAAGCACCTGTGTAAAACATATATATGTGTATGTAATAAAAATTTGTGTGAGTGTGGGCATAGGTGGCGGCAATGTGGGCTGCCCACCTTTTGATTTTTTGCTTCTAATTGGACAGGTGTACACCTTGGAAGAAAACACAATCATTTAAGATACTTCCACACTTCATATTCACAATTTTAAAACAAAAAAAATCATTTCCATATTTCCTTCTCTCTCTCTCGGTCGAACACCCTCCAAACAACATCCATTTTCAAAAAACTTTGTTTCTTGAAGATCCATGTTCATACAACTTCATTTCAAGTGTTTTTGAAGATTTAAAGGTGTTTCCAAGAAGTTTCAAGCATGGACCAAGCTTCATCTTATCATCTTAATCAAAAACCCACTAGAATCTTGAAGGTATAAAATCATATCTTTTAAAAAAAAATGTTCTTGATTCTTGTTGATAAAGATGATAGAAAATGGGTTTCTCATGTTCTTGGATGATTCACTAACTTAAAAACAATAACAAATGGGTTTTAAAAGAAAATGAAAATGGATAAGTGTGTATGTATATATGGTCGTATGTATATCTGTATACATATATGAGATTGAGTTTTGACTTTGTTGATTGATTTTTGTTTGATTAGATTCTTGAAAAGTTCATGCATGTATGATTAAAAGTGATGTACATAAAAAGGACTTGTGATTAAAGTGGATTGAAGAAAAGTTAATGTTTGGATGTATATGTATATATGTGGTCGTGTATATATATGTATATGCATACATATGAAATTTTTGTTAGTTAGTTCATAAATAATACATGCATGCATCTTGTGATGATGATGTAAATGATTAGATGAACTTGAATGTTTTGGATTATATGAACATGCATTTAAGATGAGGATATATGCATTTAGTTCATGAAGAATGATGCTGATGATATGATATACATGCATTAAGTGCTTGTTCTTAGTCTTGCATGTGGGTGTATGTACATAAAATGATGAATAAATTATGTTGTGATTAAAATAATTTTAAATCAAATTATAAACCTTAAAAATAAGGTTATTTCATGTGTCAAGGTAGTATGAGACTTGTCATGAAGTTTACTAGCTTTGCATGTAGTACATTGTGCTTGAAAAGTTGTAATGTTGGTGCATATGTTTGTTGCCTTCGTCATTACACGAGAACGAGTCTGGAATAAACGAGAGTTTCTGAAGACCAAACAAGACAATGTAGATATCCAAGAGGGAGTCTATTGGTGCATAACGTCTATATAATAGTCTTGTGTCGAGTCTGTATAGTATAGGTGAAACGAGGCGTATTTAATAGAGTTTAGAGCTAAGTTCGCTTGAGATGGAACTTGAGAAGTCAAGTTCGGCCGAATTTGACAAGGTCAAGTTCCGGCGAACTTACATCCTCTCACCAGCGAACTTGTGCATCTATAAATAGATGCCTTGTGATTTCATTTGTAAGGAGTTGGAGATTTTGGCACAGAGACGGCGAAGCTCTGTCGGATCCGGATCTTGAATGTATTGAACCTTAGATCAATGAAAACAACTATTAAACGAGTAATTCTTGTTATTTGGTTAAGTTGTCATTAGTTTCCGCCTAATCGGACAATAGATAACAAATTTAGTTTCCCGAGCTGTTCGTGGACGTTCCTACAAGTGGTATCAGAGCCCAAATACCTAAATTTGCTGGAATCAAGACAAGAATCTCTCTATTTCATCCCCATTCTATCATTTTTCTTAACATTTTCACATACTTGATGATTTCACGGTCAAAAAAGGGTGATTTTCGAGTATGTCATGTTAAACACACTGTTAACAAACCCCTGAGAGTTTGGACATCAAATTCAATCATTTTGATATCAAAAAGTTGGAAAAACCATGTTTTTGAAACAATATTCATCCGAACTTAACATCAAGTTCGACCAAACTTGATTAAAATCTTACTGATTTTCATCATGTTCAACCGAACTTGATTAGTTTTTTCAAGGTTTTGAGCTTAAGTCCGCTTAAACTTGTTGATATTTGCTTGAAATTGTATCAAGTTCGACCGAACTTGATATAACTCTAGTAAAGATTCACTTAAGTTCGACCGAACTTAGTTTGTCTCTTGAAATTCAAGTGGAAGTTCGACCGAACATACTGTTTTCATTACAATCTTTACACAAGTCTGCTTAAAAGTTGATTTCTCTCTAAATCTGCATCAAGTTCGACCGAACTTGAGGTTGTGAGATAAAATTTGAACTTTGTCATATAAGTTCAACCGAACTTGTGAAAAACTGAAATCAACCATTTGTTTTCACATAATTTCGACCGAACTTTTCTGTTTCTAATCATTTTTCGAGTGTTTTGATCGTTTTTCTTAGATAAAACTTCAGATTGTTAAAATGGAAGATTTCCACAACGTGTTTGTTTCTCAAGTGGCTTCCTCGTAAAATGCTAATATCCTTGCGGCGAATCAGATGAATAACGACAACGAAATGGGTACTACTCAAAAGCCTCCGAAGCTAATGAGTATAGATGAATTCGAAGGATGGAAAGAAAAGTTTGTGAATTGGATACAAGCGAATCAATTTGACAGCCAGGTTGCAGTTGAAGATGGCTACAAATGGCCAAAAGATGAGCGTGATCAAGATCTTCCATTGAACAAGTTTTCACCAGGCGACAAAGCACAGTTTGTCGCTGAGAAGAAGATGATTAGCTTGATTCAACAATCAGTAAAGGAAGATATTTTGATATTATTGCCAGAGTTTGATACTTCTCAAGAATTATGGCACTATCTCTGTGACAAATTCAATGGAAGTGATGAAATGATCAAGAGCAAGAAGGCCTTAATTAAGAAAGAATTTGAGATCTTTACGATGATTAAAGGTGAACTATGAAGCAAATGATCGATGAATACTGTCACCTCATGGTCCAGATGCGAAGACATGACATCAAAAGATCTACCGAAGAGCAAATCGAGAAGTTGGCCGATGCACTTCCAGAAGGAGAATGGACGCATACTTAACGATTCTGAAAAATGGTCCATCTTGGAGACATTTCAAGTTGTCATCTTTCATCGACAAATTAGAAGGTCATGAAATGGAGTTGATGAAAATGGCTAAATCAAAGAATGTCCAATGTTGTTCAAGATGTTGGTGTCTATTACAAAGGAGGTATTCAAGATACTCTGATTCAAAGCCCGAAAATTCAAACGGCTTTTAATGCAAATGCAAATTCTTCTCCGAATCCAAGTTCTCCATATGTTGGTTATTCTAGTGCTAGCTCAAGCTCTTCATTCCAAAGTCAGACCAGCCAAGCAAGTTCTGACTCAAATGTCTTCCAATGCAACATAGCAGTCGATCTGAAGAATGTATTTCCAGAAAAAGTGGCTAAACAGCACATAGCTCTTCTCGCTACCGTTCTCGAATCTTATGAAGCTCTTGTTGCTGGAAAGATCGGCAATCTGGAAATGACTGCCGAAGATTACGATCAGGTAGATGAAGAAGAACTGGAGCTGATGGATATCAAATGGAGCCTTGCATCCATCATCAGAAGAGTTACAAAGTTTGTATCACTCACCGGGAGAGATATTGGTAATTCAAGCAATAAGCTTGGATTTGACAAGTCAAAAGTCACATGCTTCAGTGTCGACTTAAAGGACACTTTAAACGCGAATGCAGTAATCAAGAAGCAAGTGGAAACCAAAATCCTTTCGGAAGCAACAATGAGTAGACAAGAAAGCTCTTCAATACAAGCCATATCCAAAGAAAACGTAACATTGAAGTAGAAGACAAATCTGCAAAGAAATCCGAACAAGCTCTTGTTGCAAATCATGAAGAAGATGGTTTTGACTGGAACAGTTACATCGGAAAGAAAACTGGAGTTGCTATGGAGTTGCTATGATGGCTGAAGTTGTGAATGAAGCTGAAACTTCGTATGTTGATGTTGCTTTGGAAAATGCAAAACATGGAAGCATACATGCGGAGAACTGAGGAAGAAGAAATAGCTTATGCTGAGATGCAGAAACAAGAAGCCTTGAAAGTAGAGACGAAAAGGTAAAAGCTGAGGTAAGAATGTCTGAAAAGGAAGTTGTGAAAGTTGTGGAGGTTGAAAAATCTTGCACAAAGTGCGCAAATCCTTGTGAACCTTGTATTGCAAAGGTCAAAGTCATAAGATAATTAATTGAACATAATGAAATTTTTCGTTATGATTACAGAAAAATGAAAGAAGCTTATGACAAGATACAAGGTAAATATAAAAATGTCGAAAAAGCTAATCTTGAAATTGCTGCTAATAAAAAATATTAAAAGCAACAGTGACTGAAAAACAAAAAACAATTAACATGTATGTCACACCCTCAATTTCCACTTGCGGAGTTTTACCGCGAGGCGTGTGAACAAACCAGAATCCGAGACACTAGTAACATCGAACGACTCTATATGATTAGTTTATACGTTTTCCAAAATCATTTGTTTAACCATTCATAGTTAATTTTAAATTGTCTTAGTTTGGTTTCAATGTTTAGCGGAAGCATTAGTTTTAAAGTTGAGCGGAAGCATTAAAGTAAAGTAAAGGGACGGGCGCCAACACAAACGCCAAAACTAAAGAAAAACCCAAACAATATTCGTAAATGAGACTCGATAAAAAGATGTCTTGATCAATGCAAGTGAGTGCACCTAGAGCTCCTAGCGTCCTGTGAAACATGTAAGAAACAAGTGTCAACATTAAAGAAGAGTGAGTTCACAGGTTTTCATAAGTTCATTTGTTCGGTTATCAGTTTGTTTCCCCCGTTATCCCTAACCCGGAATAACGTTATAGTTCCATTATTCCAAACCCGGAATAACAATGATGTTGATTTCATTATTCCTAACCCGGAATAATATTGTTGTTTGTTTCATTATTCCTAACCCGGAATAATATTGTTGTTTCATTTCATTATTCCTAACCCGGAATAATATTGTTGTTTGGTAATTAAGTTCAATGTTAACATGTAGGTAGCTAGCCTAAAGTTATGTCACATAAGTGTTCGTGATCGAAGCTGACTGTTGTGCCTCTGTGTTGCCAGGCCTATCACTGACCATGGCGAAAGTTAGGCTAAATTATTCACCCGTTGACCATACCCGGTCGGCTAGCGCGACTAGCTCGGGTGGGGCTTGTCGGGCCCAGTAGTACTACTTATAATCTCCCCGCTATCTAACCCAATACTAACGATCCGAGAGTTTGTCGAGGACTTCCGTGATATAGCTGCTTAGTGACCATAACGTACATTAACATTAACTTAGTTACCGAATAGTTTAACGACGTTAATTTCGTATAACGTTAAGAGATAGAGTTGTAGAGTGTATACATGTTTCTCCCCCTGTTGTTTAAAACCGGATAAAATTAGGGGCCGTGAACTCACCTTTAGTTGCTCGGTTAGTGTAACACAGAAGTAGCAAATGATGGGACCACTAATCGCGTCCTAACAAGTCAATCGGTTTAGAGTTAGTGTGTGAACACACTGATACAAACCCTACACATAACTATCATACAATTCGGCACACATGATAACAATTTCGAAAACACAATCATGCATGCAAAGTATTATCATACCAACATAATGATCAAACCAACTTATTATGAATATAAATCAACTCATACGACATTTTGGTACACACATTTGCAAGAAATCAAGTTTCAGCTTGTATGCTCATAACTAGGCTGTTTTCGAGAATTTTTATGAAATAGTTCCAACCTTCCAAAAATTCCAATTTTTTTACAGAAGGTGTCAACTAAACTGTAGAATTTTATATAAATTTTTCAAGTCTTAACACTTTACAAATTATTCATAAATATTAATATACTAGGCTGCAGTCAGATTCGTCGCTTTCTGACTGCAGTCCACGGAGAATTTATTTAAAAATCACCGTTCATCCAATTAACAAAATTCCAGTGGTAGTTTCCCGGAAATTTCCATCTCCAGTTCTGTACAAATTTCGTGATTCGACTCTCTACAGATTATGAGACCCGACTCGATAAACAATTAACAAATTTTCAGAATTTACACAGCTTCAGTTACTGCACTTAATTGACCACTTAAAAATATCAAACGACCTCAGAAATTATGAATCCAGCGCCATTAGAAGGTTTTTCAAAAATATACGTTTTAGGCTTCAGAAAATCCATTTTTCGATAAATAATAACCAAGTTACAGCCAATTGAAGTTGGCTGTAAAACCATTCAGCATCCTGTTTTCAACTTTTTATTGCAATATAACACGCTTAAACAATCGAGATGTTAAATATGAACGATCAAGAACAGATTTATCAATCATATATCATCATGTACATCATACTCATGCAAACCCTAATCATATTATACGATTTTTATCACAAAACGCAGCCAATGATCCTTTTATTCAACTAATCGTCTTAATCGCAATTCTTGCACAAATCATCAAACTAAACATCATAACTCTTTCAATACCATGATTCTACCATTACATACAAGCATGATCAATAGTTCATAAACCCTAACATGATTTGCGAAACAATAGAAAACCCTAACCTTTAACAATGGAGATTAACGAACCGGGAACGAGATGGTAGTTGATTCGGGTTGAAGGGAATCGCGACCGAGAGAAAGAGTGGGGAGAAGGCTGTCGTCGGCTGGTTTTAGAACTAGGGTTCCTCTTCTTTTTTTTGTTAACAATTCTCATGCATGCTTATCTATATATAGTGTGGGGAAGGAAAGAAAAGGAGAAGGGTTTGGGGCGATTTAAGCTTGCGGCCGCAAAGGGTTTGGGTGGGGCGGTTTGGGTCTTTAACTTGGCCTCAAGTTTTGCTTAACTCCTTGAGTCGCAAGGAAGTGAGGTCAACCCGTTTCGCGAACCGGTTCGGTTCGTTTATCTATTTACTATATATTTTTATAACTAATCACCACGAAATCAAAACATAACATAATCACTCACCAAGCTTATAAACGTCTAATACATATAGCATGTAATTCACTTGATAAGTTCACAAGGTTAGCATAGTTATTTCGAGCGTGTAAAATAAATCCCCGAATCAATTTAGCGTAGAACGAATAACCGTGAAGTAGTGCGTTTAAGATACCTCAAAAACCGGGATGTCACATTATCCCCATGTTGAAAGAATTTTCGTCCCGAAAATTGAGTAAACGCGGTATAGAATGCAACGCACAGGTTTAGAATGCCACGCACAAAGATTTAGTTCGTTAACAATGGTACACGAAATTACAAGAAATTCCCAGGTTGTCACATCATCCCCATGTTGAAAGAATTTTCGTCCCGAAAATTTAGTTGGTGGTATCGTTAGCTTGCTGCTCAGCTGCAAAGAGGTGTGGGTATTTGCTTTTCATTTGGTCCTCTCTTTCCCACGTGAACTCCGGTCCACGCTTAGAATCCCAACGAACCTTGACGATCAGTATCTTGCTGTGCCTTCGAGTCTTGATGTCACGATCCATGATCTCGATAGGTTGTTCCACAAAGTGCAGTTGTTCATCCACTTGAATCTCATCCATTGGAATGACTAGGGTTTCATCTGATAGACACTTCTTCAGATTTGACACGTGAAAAACGTTGTGAACTCCACTGAGTTCGTAGGAAGGTCTAATTGATAAGCTACGGGTCCGATACGTTTCAAGATCACGAACGGGCCTATGTACCGTGGGTTTAGTTTGCCTCGTTTCCCAAAGCGGATTACACCCTTCCAGGGTGACACCTTCAGTAGGACGCGGTCGCCTACTTGAAATTCAAGCGGTTTGCGTCGTTGATCAGCGTAGCTTTTCTGTCGATCTCGTGCCGCTGCCATGCGGTTTCTGATTTGTACAATCTTTTCAGTAGCCTCAAGTATCAACTAAGGGCCTGTGAGTTGACTGTCACCGACTTCTGCCCAACAGACCGGTGATCTACATTTACGACCGTATAATGCTTCAAACGGTGTTGCCGATATACTCGTATGGTAACTGTTGTTATACGAGAATTCCACTAAAGGCAGATGGATTTCCCAACTATTCCCGAAGTCTACCACGCATGCCCTAAGCATGTCTTCCAAGGTCTGAATGGTCCTTTCGCTTTGACATCAGTTTGAGGGTGATAAGCTGTGCTCATATCTAAGCGTGTACCCAACGCTTTCTGAAGTGACTGCCAAAAGTTGGACGTGAAACGAGCATCTCTGTCTGAGATGATGGACGTTGGCACCCCGTGCCGAGAAACTACTTCCTTAATGTAGATGCGAGTCAACTTATCCTATCTTATCTGTTTCTTTAATCGCTAGGAAGTGTGCGCTTAGTTAAACGATCCACGATCACCCAGATGGTATCGAAACCACCCAAAGTTCGCGGGAGTTTAGTGATGAAGTCCATCGAGATCTGATCCCATTTCCACACCGGGATCTCAGGTTGTTGAAGTAGCCCCGATGGCTTTTGATACTCTACCTTGACTTTTGCACAAGTCAAACACTTGCTCACGTAGGTGGCTATATCAGCTTTCATGTTGGGCCACCAGTACGCGGCTTTAAGGTCTTGATACATCTTATCCGAACCAGGATGGACAGAGTATCGGGATTTGTGAGCTTCGTCCATGACTAGCTTTCTAAGGTCTCCGTGGAGAGGTACCCATATACGATTCATGAAATACCGGGCTCCATTGGGTTTTACTTCCCAATCGCGTTCCATTTTTCCCACCGATTCGGCCTTGATGTTTTCTTCCTTAACTGCTTCTAACTGCGCGTCGCGTATCTATTCGGGTAACCCCGAATGAATGGTGAACTGTAGTGCTCGTACCCGACGAGGTTTCAAGTGCTCCTTCCTACTGAGGGCATCAGCTACCACGTTAGCTTTACCTGGGTGATACCGAATGGCACATTCATAATCATTCAGGAGTTCGACCCAGCGACGCTGTCGCATGTTCAACTCCTTCTGGTCAAAGATGTGTTGGAGGCTCTTGTGATCTGTATAGATTGTGCACTTTGTTCCATATAGTTAGTGTCTCCAAATCTTCAGCGCAAACACCACTGCTCCCAATTCCAGGTCATGTGTTGTGTAGTTTTTCTCGTGAACCTTCAATTGTCGGGACGCATACGCGATGACCTTATCACGTTGCATGAGTACGCATCCCAATCCCTGAATGGAAGCATCACAATATACCACAAAATCATCAGTCCCATCCGGCAATGACAGAATGGGTGCACTGCAAAGTTTCTGCTTCAGCAATTGAAATGCCGCTTCCTGCTTGTCACCCCAAGCATACTTGGTGCCTTTCTGGGTGAGGGTGGTAAGCGGTTGCGCAATCTTTGAAAATCCCTCTATGAAACGTCTGTAGTAACCCGCCAAACCCAAAAATTGGCGGATCTCTGTCGGTGTCCTGGGTGCTTCCCAGTTCTTGATAGCATCGATCTTGGCGGGATCGACGTGGATACCCTTTTCATTCACAATATGCCCGAGGAACTGAACTTCCCGAATCCAGAAATCACACTTTGAAAGCTTGGCATATAGTTTCTCCTGTTGAAGTAATTCTAGCAGTAATCGTAGATGTTCAGCATGTTCTTCTTCACCTTTAGAGTAGATGAGTATGTCATCGATGAACACAATGACAAACTTGTCGAGATACGGTTTACACACGCGGTTCATGAGGTCCATGAATACCGCGGGTGCGTTGGTGAGACCGAAGGGCATGACCAAGAACTCATAATGGCCATACCGAGTACGAAATGCCGTCTTAGCGATATCCTCCTCCCTGACACGTAACTGGTGATAGCCGGACCGTAGATCAATCTTGGAGTAGTAGCTTGACCCTTGAAGTTGGTCGAAGAGATCGTCGATGCGAGGTAATGGGTATCGGTTCTTGACAGTAACCTTATTGAGTTCCCTGTAGTCGATGCAAATGCGGAAGGTCCCGTCCTTCTTCTTGAAAAAAAGGACCGGAGCTCCCCATGGCGAAGTACTAGGGTCGGATAAATCCTTTTTCTAACAATTCCTGAAGTTGGGTAGATAGCTCTTGCAACTCGGCTTGAGCTAGGCGATATGGGGCCTTGGCGATGGGAGTTGCATGGTTCGCCAATTCAATTTCAAACTCCACTTGTCGATGTGGTGGAAGACCAGGTAACTCCTCTGGAAATACATAGAAAAATCACGGACGACGGGGATATCTTCTATACGCTTCTCGCCCTTAGGCTGTTCGGTGACCAGTGCGAGAAAAGCGAAGGAGTTCTTCCTCTGAAGATACTTCTGTGCTTGCATGTATGAGATGATGTTTGTGACGGCGCCTGCCTTCTCGCCTTGTACCGTCAAAATTTCGTCGTTAGAGAGCGGAATACGGATAGCTTTCTCGAAACAGAGAACTTCAGCTCGGACGTCGGATAGCCAGTCCATTCCGGCTACCACGTCAAAACTACCCAGGGTAGTTGTCATCAGATCAATGGTAAAGGTGTGACCCGCGAGTTTCAGTTGATAGTCGGATACTATATGGGTCACATCTACAGATTTACCATCGGCTAGTTCTATGACGTAAGGGGTCTCTAGGGGTTTAGGCGTGAGATTTAGGTTCTTCCTAAAAGACTCCGATATAAAACTCCTATCCGCACCCGTATCAAAAAGTACAGTAGACAAATTGTTCGTTAAGGGGAAACTTACCGGTGACCACCTTCGAGTCGTTTCTGGCCTCTCCGCGGCCTAGCGTAAATGCACGACCTTTGGCACCTCCTGTGCCACCATTCCCATTGTTGTTGTTGCTATTGTTGTTGTTGCTATTGTTGTTGTTGTGGTTGTTGTTGTTGTGGTTCCCACCATTGTTGTTGTTGTTATGAAGCTGTGGGCAGTCTCGTTTGAAGTGGGCAGTGCTACCACACTGATAGCACCCCTTGTTAATACCCTGCTGCTGACCCTGGTGCTGATTTTGATTTTGTCGGGACATGATTTCCCCGCGACAATCCTTTGCCGCGTGTCCCACTTTGCCACATTTGGCAGCGATTTCCGGCACGAGGGCCATGATGATGAAGGTTACAACGATTACATTGTGGCTTTCGACCCACATAGCCGCTTGTGTTCTGGGTTTTGTTGGCGGGCTGATTATTGTGACCCCGGTTGCTGTTGAAATTATTGAACCGTTTCTGGTTCCCTTGTTGTGGCTGGGCTGACGAAGACTGTCGAGCAGACGAGTTTTCAAATTTTCTTTTATTATCAGGGACCACTTCAGTTGCACCCCGAGATGGCAACTTCTTTTGTTCCACCGCCTTATCGGTGAGTTTGTGCGCCAACCTGATAGCTTGATGCTCAGTTGCAGGGTTGCTAGCCATTACCATGACCTGGATCTCGGGGACCAGACCCCCAAGGTAAAACTCGAGTCGTTTCTCCACGGTGTTGGCCAGATCGGGACATAGAAATACCAGGTCATGATGTTTCGCTGTGTATGCTTCAATTTCAGATCCCACCATCTTGTGGTTCCATAATGCTTGCTCCAACTGCTGAACCCTGTCTCGCGGACAGTACTCCTCTTTGATTAGGGCCTTAAACTTGGCCCAGGCCATTGCGTTTGCAGCAATAAGTCCACGCGTTTGGACTTGTGCATTCCACCAAGTTAGTGCCCCATCCTCCAACGTTGAGGCAGCATACTTGACCTTGTTGGCCTCCAGACAATTGCACATTTAGAACACTGATTCGGACTTTTCAATCCAGCGGACCAGTCCTATGGGTCCTTCTGCACCCGTGAATTTGCTCGTTTCGCATCGAGGAACATCTTGTAGGGGTTAAGACCCCCTCCTGCTGACAGAGGACTGGTAGTCAGCGAGAAAGTCTACTAGCCCAACTATTAGATTTTCCCATGAAAATTTAATAATGGTTACCAGCTGGTTGGTTTTGAACACCTGCCAGAGCAGCATTCACGTGTTCTTGGATCATTGCGGCCAATTCTTCGGGTGTCATGTTGAGGTTTCCGCGACGTCCAGTTGCCATTTTAGATCTTCGCAAGACAACATAAACACACACCGATAAGTATATATATCCAATATAGTTATCCTATTCCATACTTAAATAATCCCTCAAATTATGTCAACCCAAATAAATTAAACAATCAAAAGAAATATTCGATTAAATAAAATTTCAACGTCTCACAAAATGCCAACCAAACATATCAGTTTACTATAAAATCTCAAGTTTAAACATAAGTAGAAAAATAAATAGACTTAAGGAAGCAAATGGAATAAGCGAGACGAATCAGTCTTCTACGTCTCCATCTCCCAAATCGCTATCGTTGCCGTCATCCTCCTCGGCGTTTCCAGCTTCCACAGCCGGGTCTTCCTCCTGATCCTCCTCTGTCGGCACTGGAGGGGCCGGTGCTGGTGCGGGTACTGGTACAGGTGCCTGATTCTGTTCTAGTTCTTGAATTCTCCAGCTAGACTCAAGAACTCTGTCTTCGAGCCAGTCAGCCCTCAGCTGCTCAGCACGAAGATCTTTAGCTAAGGTGTTACGAGTTATCTTATTCTCATGTTGCTCTCCCTCGAGTTCTCCCGTCTTACCCGTTAATTGGCGTATCATCCATCCCTGTGCTAGGATGGTTTCCTGCATTCTCTCTAGTTGTTCCTGTTGTTTTCTTATCATATCTTTAAGTAGGTTGTTCCCTACTTCTAACGAGTTAACCAGTTCGACCGGCATAGCGATGGTCGGGCGTGAGGACGACTCCTCTCCGAGAGCGAGTCTTTTTCTAGCAGCTGAGCGTGTCTCCACGCCATGAGGTGGTGAGGGTTCGACCATAGGTGCCTTTCCCGGCGCCCTTGGTTGCAAAAGTTTGTCGGATGATGATGATGATGACATTGCCTGTTGGGTTGTGTAGTTAGTTACGAGTTGCATTCATTTCAATTATGCATTTATATTTTACATAACACAGTTGTGGTACAACATATAACAAGATATCACAGTTCAGTGCCAAACTAAGTCTAGTGTCATGTAATCAGCTATAGTTTAGGTCTACTTTCAATGCAAACCTGGTTCTCTATAGCTAGAGGCTCTGATACCAATCTGTCACACCCTCAATTTCCACTTGCGGAGTTTTACCGCGAGGCGTGTGAACAAACCAGAATCCGAGACACTAGTAACATCGAACGACTCTATATGATTAGTTTATACATTTTCCAAAATCATTTGTTTAACCATTCATAGTTAATTTTAAATTGTCTTAGTTTGGTTTCAATGTTTAGCGGAAGCATTAGTTTTAAAGTTGAGCGGAAGCATTAAAGTAAAGTAAAGGGACAGGGCGCCAACACAAACGCCAAAACTAAAGAAAAACTCAAACAATATTCGTAAATGAGACTCGATAAAAAGATGTCTTGATCAATGCAAGTGAGTGCACCTAGAGCTCCTAGCGTCCTGAGAAACATGTAAAGAAACAAGTGTCAACATTAAAGAAGAGTGAGTTCATAGGTTTTCATAAGTTCATTTGTTCGGTTAAAAGTTTGTTTCCCCCGTTATCCCTAACCCGGAATAACGTTATAGTTCCATTATTCCAAACCCGGAATAACAATGATGTTGATTTCATTATTCCTAACCCGGAATAATATTGTTGTTTGTTTCATTATTCCTAACCCGGAATAATATTGTTGTTTCGTTTCATTATTCCTAACCCGGAATAATATTGTTGTTTGGTAATTAAGTTCAATGTTAACATGTAGGTAGCTAGCCTAAAGTTATGTCACATAAGTGTTCACGATCGAAGCTGATTGTTGTGCCTCCGTGTTGCCAGGCCTATCACTGACCATGGCGAAAGTTAGGCTAAATTATTCACCCGTTGACCATACCCGGTCGGCTAGCGCAACTAGCTCGGGTGGGGCTTGTCGGCCCAGTAGTACTACTTATAATCTCCCCGCTATCTAACCCAATACTAACGATCCGAGAGTTTGTCGAGGACTTCCGTGATATAGCTGCTTAGTGACCATAACATACATTAACATTAACTTAGTTACCGAATAGTTTAACGACGTTAATTTCGTATAACGTAAAGAGATAGAGTTGTAGAGTGTATACATGTTTCTCCCCCTGTTGTTTAAAACCGCATAAAATTAGGGGCCGTGAACTCACCTTTAGTTACTCGGTTAGTGTAACACAGAAGTAGCAAATGATGGGACCGCTAATCGCGTCCTAACAAGTCAATCGATTTAGAGTTAGTATGTGAACACACTGATACAAACCCTACACATAACTATCATACAATGCGGCACACATGATAACAATTTCGAAAACACAATCATCCATGCAAAGTATTATCATACCAACATAATGATCAAACCAACTTATCATGAACATAAATCAACTCATACGACATTTTGGTACACACATTTGCAAGAAATCAAGTTTCAGCTTGTATGCTCATAACTAGGCTGTTTTCGAGGATTTTTATGAAATAGTTCCAACGTTCAAAAATTCCAATTTTTTTACAGAAGGTGTCAACTAAACTGTAGAATTTTATATAAATTTTTCAAGTCCTAACAATTTACCAATTATTCAAAAATATTAATATACTAGGCTGCAGTCAGATTCGTCGCTTTCTGAATGCAGTCCACGGAAGAATTTATTTAAAAATCACCGTTCATCCAATTAACAAAATTCTAGTGGGAGTTTCCCGGAAATTTCCATCTCCAGTGTCTGTACAAATTTCGTGATTCGACTCTCTACAGATTATGAGATTCGACTCGATAAACAACTAACAAATTTTCAGAATTTACACAGCTTCAGTTACTGCACTGAATTGACCACTTAAAAATATCAAACGACCTCAGAAAAATATGAATCTAGCGCCATTAGAAGAGTTTTTCAAAAATATACGTTTTAGGCTTCAGAAAATCCGTTTTTCGATAAATAATAACCAAGTTACAGCCAATTGAAGTTGGCTGTAAACACCATTCAGCATCCTGTTTTCAACTTTTTATCGCAATATAACACGCTTAAACAATCGAGATGTTAAATATGAACGATCAAGAACAGATTTATCAATCATATATCATCATGTACATCATACTCATGCAAACCCTAATCATATTATATGATTTTTATCACAAAATGCAGCCAATGATCCTTTTATTCAACTAATCGTCTTAATCGCAATTCTTGCACAAATCATCAAACTAAACATCATAACTCTTTCAATACCATGATTCTACCATTACATACAAGCATGATCAATAGTTCATAAACCCTAACATGATTTGCGAAACAATAGAAAACCCTAACCTTTAACAATGGAGATTAACGAACCGGGAACGAGATGGTAGTTGATTCGGGTTTGAAGGGAATCGCGACCGAGAGAAAGAGTGGGGAGAAGGCTGCCGTCGGCTGGTTTTAGAACTAGGGTTCCTCTTCTTTTTTTTTGTTAACAATTCTCATGCATGCTTATCTATATATAGTGCGGGGAAGGAAAGAAAAGGAGAAGGGTTTGGGGCGATTTAAGCTTGCGGCCGCAAAGGGTTTGGGTGGGGCGGTTTGGGTCTTTAACTTGAGCCTCAAGTTTTGCTTAACTCCTTGAGTCGCAAGGAAGTGAGGTCAACCCGTTTCGCGACCCGGTTCGGTTCGTTTATCTATTTACTATATATTTTTATAACTAATCACCACGAAATCAAAACATAACATAATCACTCACCAAGCTTATAAACTCTAATACATATAGCACGTAATTCACTTGATAAGTTCACAAGGTTAGCATAGTTATTTCGAGCGTGTAAAATAAATCCCCGAATCAATTTAGCGTAGGAACGAATAACCGTGAAGTAGTGTGTTTAAGATACCTGAAAAATCGGGATGTCATAATGTATATCAACACTATTGCTGAAACAAAACGTGAGCTTCATGACATACAAATTGAAACAGAACGTGTAAGACAACTTTTGAAAAGCTACACCACAAATGCTTATGTCATTGATCACATTCTTCCTACGATCAAATCGGAGGAAAAAGACGGTAAACCAAAGCGTAAAGTGTTCCTTCACCATTCCTTGAAAATTATTCTTGCAAAAAGGATGATGAAGTTGAAAAGGCATTTGATATACTACTTTTATCTGAATTGAAAAATCAATTGCCTGAGAACATTGAAGTAGACTTTACGAAATCAAACGATGACATTAAAGCAGTGGTAGAAAATGTGGTAAAGAATGTTTTGGGAAATGATTCTGATGATAACAGTTCTGATTCATAGTCCAAAAATGACGATATAGCATCTGAAAATGATCTAAGTGATGATCCTAACGTTGTTATGTACAAAGTTAAGGATTCTGATATATTATATTTCGCTGATAGCTTTCTGATTCGGAATGTGAAAGAAGATCAAATTGACAAATTGTTCAAACTTGTGGAAGTTTTGTCAGATGATCGATATCGAGAAAAATCAAAAGAAATTTTATTCTAAACCCAAAAGGAATTTTAACAACTACCATAGGAATGGTGGTGATTTTCCTGAGAACAGGAGAGCAGGTTTAGGTTTGGAGGATGAAGAAGATGAATCGATGAAGAAACCGAAGACAGCGTTCCAGGAATACAAAGGTAAAAACTGAAGTTTGTGTACGGAACGAATACGGTTCAAGAAGAAGATATGATCAGCATGCAATCAAATGATGAATTCAAAAAGGAGAAAGAACTTCGGGACAAGGCTAAGACCAAGTCCACAAGTGGATTGAAACCCACTAGTGGAAATGTTTCTGATAATCGGACTTGCTTTAAATGCAATACTGTTGGTCATATTGCTCGCAAGTGTCTAAATATAAAGCCTGTGTTTCTATGAAGGAAAACCGAATCAAAAGACGAAAAGCAAAAACAACCAGAGATTGTGAAAAATGTCACAGAGTCAAATAGAAACTATGAATCTAAACAAGAAGTGAAACCTAAAACTGTGTCAAAGTTTGAAAACTCAACATTTGAAAAGGTGAAACTTCAAGGTTTGATGAAATCAAAGATCCTAAATTCTATATCAAGAAAGCGAGAAGCAAGCTACAATCCTGGGTTGCTAAGAAAAGGCCTTCATCATCAGAAAAACCAAAGTCTGTTGCTGATAAAACTGAAAATGTTAAATCAACTGAGTCAGTAATCAAACAGACAACGAAAGAAAAGGTCAAAACGTTTTCAGAATCGACATTGGACGAAATGTTCGATGATGATTTTGAATATGATGAAGAGTTAGAATATGGTTATGATGCTTAACAGTACAAACCTAAAACCAAAAAGGTTTGGGTTTCATTTTTCAAATAGTTGTTTCATGTGCAGGAGTCCCAAGATCCACTTTATCAAAGTTGATACAAGATAGCGGAGCTCCATGAGTATTTAACTTATCCGGAAATGTCATATCTTTGCCATTTTGAGGGTGAGTAGTTAAAAAGAAAAGTTTTTGAAATTACAAGTGGTTGTTAAAAGGAAAAATTTTGAAAAGACAAAATTATGAAAATCCACACCGTTGAACAGAAAAACTAATTTCAAAGTTCTTACATGTTCAAACTGCTTTTACAAGTGGTAAATGAGTCTAATGATTGTTTGTTAAACAATTGCAGATACATGATTGAAAAAAAGGATCGGACGACGAGGTAACGGGATCCGCATTGGTTTGTTACATTTTTAGAAGAATTTCTAAAATATGTTTTTGATTTTAGGGGAAACAAGAAAACTTCAAAAATTGTTGAAAAATCAAAAACATATGAAAAAGTTGAAAATTCAAAAACATTGAAAAAATGCAAAAAGTACAAAAACATTAAAAAATTCAAAAAGAATTTTGTTGTCAAAAAGGAAATGATAGTACATCAGTGGACTATCACAGTATGCTAAAGTTTTGTAAAGTGTAAAGGTGATAAAGAAGTCTTACTCTGGATGTGTCGATAGGCTTTACACGTTCAGTAGATTGTTTCTGAGATATAAACTAAATTTAGCAACTGCTTAATCTCGTGGATTTACACATCTTGGATATATGGACTTAGTTCTCCGAAATTTCGATTGAAGGGTTGCCTGATTCTGAGATACGAGGTCTTTATAGATAGTTGATATCTGGAGTATTATACAAGTTCTTCTGATTTTGCGGAAGCAATAGCCTAGAACTTCTATAATGCTTTTGCTATAAACCCCTAAACTACATGCAAAACTTGAAAAGTATTGAAAGGTCTAATCATTGAGTGCTTAAAAGATTCCTTAAATGGAACACACCTTTAAGTCGAGCCTTCATCTCTTTTTCGGTACGATAGTACTAACCTGAGCTCTCAAGGCCTCGCATAACCCAGATACAGATATCAATTATGCTATACGCACCTGTAAGATGAAATTAGGGAATCTGGATTCGGGAGTATATTCAAGAGGTGGGAACCATAGTTAAGTCAAGTTTCATAATTCTTACCTTAACATATCTTGGAACAATTGAGAAACGTGATGAAGTTTAAGAGGACAAACATATCGACAATCTAGGTAAACGAGTTTAAATCTTAAAGTCTCAAAAAGGTCAACGGTACTGGTGATATGTCTCAAACAACTGATATGATCGTTAGACGTAAATTCACAAAAAATATAGCTGTAAATATGTTTGTACATAGTTTACTTTACTTGTTAAAATTTCTGTGAAATTTTTTACTTATTTTTTAAATCCAAAAAGATTTTCAACAAGTCAACGTTAGAGAACGGATCATCGAAGTCTGGTAAGAAAAAGTTCATTAATTTGAAACTTTAAAATTGACAAAAACATCAGTTGTTCACAACGGGTTTAGCCAAGGTTATTAACTTGGACTTGGTTGATAAATTTGGTTAATCAAGCTCATTAACTTGGACTTGATCAACTAAGTGGATTTTTACAAATCAAATGATGAAAATGTGAAAATTGAAGGTTTTAAACGTAAAATGTTTCAAGGTCATTAATTTGAACTTGAAATAACTGAAAAATAAAGATTTGAAGTACAAGTTTTGTACAGGTGGTATGGAATACATGTGGTACAAAATTTCAAAATTAAAATCTGAAATGTTTATTTGAATTCCCAAGTACTTTGAAACAGGAAGTAAAGTTTTAGGGGGAGCAGGATGAAATGTGATTGAAGATAAAGCTCAAAGCTAGGGGGAGCACAGCTCACAGCTAGGGGGAGCTTGGAGATTAAAAGTTTTATCAAGTTAAATTGAAGAAAAGAGAGATTTTAAAGATCATAAAAGTTTAAAGCTTATTCAAAGATAAAGACTCAGGAACTTATTTAAAGTCTGCTGTTTACAAGGTGTTCAAAGAAGACTATGACACTTGAAGACTGACGAGGATGATTACTGACAAAAGATGTCTATGAAAGTAGATGACTGCGGCAACATCCAACGGGGAGTCTGTTGCCTTCGTCATTACACGAGAACGAGTCTGGAATAAACGAGAGTTTCTGAAGACTGATCAAGACAAAGTAGATATCCAAGAGGGAGTCTATTGGTGCATAACATCTATATAATAGTCTTGTATCGAGTCTGTATAGTATAGGTGAAACGAGGCGTATTTAATAGAGTTTAGAGCCAAGTTCATTTGAGATGGAACTTGAGAAGTCAAGTTCGGGCGAACTTGACAAGGTCAAGTTCGGGCGAACTTACATCCTCTCACCAGCGAACTTGTGCATCTATAAATAGATGCCTTGTGATTTCATTTGTAAGGAGTTGGAGATTTTGGCACAGAGACGGCGAAGCTCTGTCGGATCTGGATCTTGAATGTATTGAACTTTAGATCAATGAAAACAACTATTAAACGAGTAATTCTTGTTATTTGGTTAACTTGTCATTAGTTTCCGCCTAATCGGACAATAGATAACAAATTTAGGTTCCCGAGTTGTTCGTGGACGTTCCTACATGTAAAATGTGTGAAATCGCATGATTTATGTGACCTACACAAAAACTGCAGTAATCTGATTATAACCATCATTTTAATCAGTAAATAACATGTATTTTGCTAAAATATGAAGTCTTTTCAAGTTTGGATGGTTATGGTAACGTTTGACTCAAAACTATGCGGTAAAAACGGTACAAATCACCTTTTTAAGAGGTTTTTACGAAACTGTTTTAGATCAGTAACTAAACTGATATTTTTGATATAAATATAAGTATTTTAACTTATATTAAGTTTATTTGGTGTTTGGTTAGTCATACGTGACTTCCGACGCCCGAAAACTTACCAAATCGCTAAAATACGCTTTTTTAAATGTACACAAGAATGGTTGTTCATGGGTGAACCTTATGTGTTTAAATGTGTTATGTGATTTAAGTATGTGTATATGATGATATGTTAAGTGTCGACATGATAGCGGGAATTTAGACGATGCATGTACACTTGTGAATTTAAAGCGGTAAAATCGGTGAAATTGCGTTAAATGTGTAACTTATTTGTCGAGCATGAAAATTGATACATAGGTTAACTTAATAAGTTATTTTATATATGCATGCTTTAAAAATGATAAAATGTAGAGTTTTCGCGTGTTATGGTATTGAATAATTGTGTACGTTTATGTATATATATTACGACGTGTAAATCGTAGATATATAGTACTTATAAACGGGAGAGATAACGAATGTAACATATTAAGGGTCACCAATAAAATCCTTCGACTTGCAAAATCTTAATATATATATATATATATAATATATATATATATATATATTAAAGTGCCAACATAATAAAAATTAATGAATTTTCGAGAAAATCTCATAGTTATGTGAAAATTTCAAGATTTGGAGAAACTTAGGAATTTTGTAATATATTGTTTGATAAATTGTTCCTACGTATATTAGGACGTGTAGAATCAAATTGTGGGATCGCGCTAATTTAATTACGCACCCAAAGGTGAGTGTCACTAAACCCCCTCTTTACTGTTTTGTACATGTTTTGGGGGAAGAACACGCCTTAAAAAGGATTAAAGATGTTTTTTGAATAAAACATACCTTTGCTTATATAAAATGTATATTTTCATGGAAAATATATGATTTTGATGATATCAATATGTTTTGGGTAGAAACGGTTTTGTGAATAAATATGTTTCGGGAAGGAAACTGGGGATTTTACGGTGTTTTAGATAAAACGACCGTGTAGATTTAAAAATGCTTAAATCTAAAGTTGTGACGAATTGGCTCGGTCTCAAGAGAGTAAGTACCGGGTATGGTTTACGTTTCGGTGGGGACTTTGGGGAATTCGTACAACATGAAATATTAAATTTATCATTTTAGTAGGATATATATATATATATATCTATATATTGTTCATGAGGCAAGCGATATATATGGCCCGATATGGGTGCATGCGCAAGTATTGTTGTTTAATCATTTAAGTATTGAACGCGTAGAGTTGTTGGTAGATCTATCGGGTTGACTACCCCGTCGTGATCGGTCGCTCCCATCAAGTCAAACGACGAATTGATATTCTATTATAGTCTAGTCTTGATTATACCCTTATTGTAAATATATAATTCGTATTATCTTGCAAACATACGAGTCTGAACATTTGGTGCTATAAATTTAATATGTAAAACTTGAGAAGATTCTTTAGATCGGAGGTTTCGGGGAAACGCTTGCGATGGCTGAACTTTCGAAAATATTATTTGGATGTGTTGATAATAAACACATATTTAGAAAATTTTCCTTGTTTTAAGTTTGAATATGTGTGCTCACCCTCCTTTGTGTTAACACTTGATTTTAACGTGTTCTTCGGGTACTTGAGCATGGCTTCGGGAATCTTTGGCGTGTCTTGTGGTTGTGATGCATGTTTTGTTTAATAATAAACTTTGGACAACTTTTAAAACTTATTTGGGACCGACTGTATTAAGATCCATAAGGATCGAGACAACTTAACTACTCTACGGTTGTGGTTTATGTTTAAACTTGTAAACAATGTATTAATTAAGTAATATGTCCAAAATTAACGATGCATCGTCCACTAAGATATTTATGGGCACCAACTTCCGTCACCATTACGTTTGTATTTCTGCTTCGACGCTTTTGAGGTGTTACAGAAGTTGGTATCAGAGCCAATGGTTGTTAGCGAACTAGATGTTTTCAGGGGAATCGTGAAGCTACCAGGATTAGACATCTTCTTCGGTAGCTTGTTCTGTAAGACTGCAGAACACTCCTCGCTCAATGTAACAGTCGCAAGATCCTCCAACTTCTTCTTATTCGTGAGCAGGTCCTTGAGAAACTTCGCGTACTTCGGCATCTTCGATAGGGCCTCTACGAATGGAATGTTCACGTACAGCTTCTTCAACATCTTGAGGAACTTACCGCGCTACTCTCCATCCTTACCCTTCACTAACCTACCTGGGTAAGTGGGTGTCGGCTTATACACCCTCATCGGCCCCTTCTCTACTTCCTTCTTCTCCCTTGAAGACCCCTGGACTGTGCTGTACTTACTGGGCGATAGCCTCGGATGCACTTCGCCAGCTGGTGTCTCCATCTCAATCTCCTCATCGACCGGTTCATCCTCAACTACTAGCTCGATCTCAACAGCTCGTCTGCCACTTCTAGTGGTAATAGCCTTTGCAGTGGCATTTGGATTTCCTACAGTGATACTAGGGAGACCACCCCAGGAGACCCGGGTTCGATCCCCGGCAACAGCGCCAAAAACTTGATGTGTGAAAATGTATATATGAAAATCAGACAAGTTTTAAAATGGAATCTGCTGGTGCATATATCTGTTGCCTACGTCATTATGTATCGAGTCTGAGTGAATAGGGCTTAATCTGTTAGAATCTAGGCATAATTATGAGAGATAGAAGTCAAGTTCGCTCGAGGTTGTGTTGATAAGGTCAAGTTCGGCCGAACTTGACTAAGTCAAGTTCGCCCGAACTTCAGTCATCTCCAGCGAACTTGGGAGTCTATAAATAGGTGTCTTGGTGATTCATTTGTAAGGTGGAAAGATTTTGGCACAGAGACGGCGAAGCTCTGTCGGATCCGGTTCTCGAATGTATTAAACTTTAGATCAATGAAAACAACATTTAAATGAGTAATTCTTGTTATTTGGTTAACTTATCATTAGTTTCGCCTAATCGGACAATAGATAACAAATTTAGATTCCCGTGCTAATCGTGGACGTTCCTACAAGTGGTATCAGAGCCTGGATACCTAAATTTGCTAGAATCATGACAATAATCTCTCTATTTCATCTCCATTCTATCATTTTTCTTAACATTTTCACATACTTCATGATTTCTTAACAAAATCAACTAAAAATTGAATATATCATGTAAAATATAGTTGTGATAAACCCCTGAGAGTTTGGACATCAAATTCAACCGAATTGAAATCAAAAAGTTGAAAAAACCATGTTTTGGAAACTAGCTTCAGCCGAACTTAACCTCAAGTTCGACCGAGCTTGATTAAAATTTCAAAGATTTTAGTCAAGTTCGACCGAACTTGATAGATTTTTCAAGATTTTTGTTACAAGTTCGACCGAACTTGAAAGAAATTCTAATATTTTTGGTCAAGTTCGACTGAACTTGATCAAATTTCATTGAATTTTTGCCACAAGTTCGCCCGAACTTGAGAATAGTCTTGATAATTCACATAAGTTCGACCGAACCTATCTGTTTCTTGAAATCTTTTACCAAGTCCGCTCGAAGTAACTTTTCTCATAATTACACATCACGTTCGACCGAACTTGAGGTGTGTGTAATAAAATTGAAAATTGTTTCTAAGTTCGACCGAACTTGTTGAAACTTGAAATAAAAAACCTGTTTTCACACAATTTCGACCGAACTTGTCTGTTTCTAATCAATTTTCGAGTGTTTTTTGATCGTATTCTCATATAGGACTTCAGATTGTCAAAATGGAAGATTTCCACAACGTGTTTGTCTCTCAAATGGCTTCTTCATCAAACACTAATGTTCTTGCGGCAAATCAGATGAATATCGACAACGAAATGGGTACTACGTCAAAACCGCCAAAGCTCATAAGCATGGATGAATTTGAAGGGTGGAAGGAAAAGTTTGTGAATTGGATACAAGCGAATCAATTCAACAGTTGGGTTGCAGCTAAGGAAGGGTACAAATGGCCAAAGGATGAACGTGATCAAGATTTTCCGCTGAACAAGTTTTCAGCAATTGACAAAGAAAATTATGTCGCTGAGAAGAAGATGATTAGCTTGATACAACAATCAGTAAAGGAAGATATCTTGATTCTTTTGCCAGAATATGAAACATCACAAGAATTATGGCATTCTCTTTGTGAAAAATTCAAAGGAAGTGATGAAATGATTAAAAGCAAAAAGTCTTTAATCAATAAAGAATTTGAGATTTTCACGATGATTAAAGGTGAAACAATGAAGCAGATGATCGATAGATATTGTCACCTCATGGTCCAGATGCTAAGACATGATATCAAAAGATCTAATGAAGAGCAAATCGAGAAGTTGGCCGATGCACTTCTAGAAGGACAATGAACAACATATCTGAAGATTCTGAAGAATAGTCCATCTTTAAGACATTTCAAGTTGTCATCCTTCATAGACAAATTGGAAGGATATGAAATGGAATTGATGAAGATTGCAAAATCTAAGAATGCTAATGTTGTTCAAGATGTCGGTGTTTATTACAAAGGAGGTATTCCAGATACTCCGATTCAAAGCCCGAAAATTCAAACATCATTTAGTGCAAATACAAACTCTTCTCCAAATCAAAGTTCTCCATATGCTGGATATACTAGTGCTAGTTCAAGCTCTTCATTCCAAAATCAGACAAGTCAAACAAGTTCTGATTCAAATGTATTCCAGTGCAATATAGCAGTTGATTTCAAGAATGTATTTCCTGAAAAAGTTGCCAAACAGCACATCGCACTTCTTGCTACTGTTCTTGAATCGTACGAAAGTCTTGTTGCTGGAAAGATCGGTAATCTGGAAATGACTGCCGAGGATTATGATCAGGTGGACGAAGAAGAGTTGTAACTGATGGATATCAAATGGAGCCTTGCATCCATCATCAGAAGAGTTTCTAAGTTCGTGGCACTCACTGGAAGGGATATTGGTAATTCAAGCAACAAGCTTGGATTTTACAAGTCTAAAGTCACATGCTTCAGGTGTCAACAAAAAGGGCACTTCAAGCGAGAATGCAACAATCAAGAAGCAAGTGGAAATCAAAATCCTTTCGACAGTAACAATGAGTACTACAAAAAGCTCTTCAATATAAGCCATATCCAAAAAGAACATAAGTCGAAGTTGAAGATAAATCTGCAAAGAAAGCCGAACAAGCTCTTATTGCTAATCATGAAGAAGTTGGTTTCCACTGGAACAGATACATCGGAAAGAAAACTGGGGTTTCTATGATAGCAGAGTTAGTAGATGAATCTGAGACATCGTATGTTGATGCTGCTTTGGAAAATGCTATTCTGGAAGGTTATAGGCAGAGAGCTGAGGAAGAAGAGTTACCTTACCTTTAGATGAAGAAACAAGAAGCCTTGGAATCAGAGGCAGAAAAAGTAAAAGCTAAGGTAAGTGTGTCTGAAAAGGAGGTTGTGAAAGTTGTGGAGGTTGAAAAACCTTGCACAAAATGCGCAAGTCCTTGTGAACCATGTCTTGATAAAGTCAAAGTCATAAGAGAATTGACTATATACAACGAAAACTTTCGTTATGATTACAGAACCATGAAAGAAGCTTGTGACAAAATATCAAGCAAATATAAATATGTTGAAAATGCTAATCGTGAACTTAACGCTAATGTAAAAATGTTGAATGCCACTGTAATTGAAAAACAAAAGGCAATTAACATGTACATTAACACCATTGCTGAGACAAAGCGTGAGCTTCACGACATAAAGATAGAAACGGAATGGGTAAGACAGCTTCTAAAGAGCTACACCACAAACGCGTATGTCATTGATCACATTTTACCTATGATTAACTCGGAGGAAAATGTTGATAAATCCAAACGTAAAGAATACGAAAGTGTTCCTCCACCACTTCTTGCAAGTTATTCCTGCAAGAAAGATGATGAGATTGAAAAGGCATTTAATTTACTCATTTTATCAGAAAAGAAAAATAAATTGCCTGAGAACATTGACGTAGACTTTACGAAGTCAAATGATGACAATGAAGCGGTGGTAAAAAATGTAGTTAAAAATGTGTTGGGAAATGATTCTGATGATGGCAGCTCTGAAAGCGCCAAAACAAGTTTGAAAAATTCGGAATCACAATCTGAAGATGACAATACATCATCAGAACATGATCAATACATCATCAGAACATGATCTAAGTGATGATCCTAATGTTGTCATGTACAAAATTAAGGAATCTAATAGAGTGTACTTCGATGATAGTTTTCCGATTCGGAACGTGAAAGAGGATCAACTGGATAATTTTTCAAACTTGTAGAAGTTTCATCAGATGATATTGAGAAAAACGATAAAAGATTTTACTCGAAACCTAAAGGAATGCTAACAATTACCGAAAGGTTGGTGGTGGTTTTCATGAGAACAGGAGAGCAGGATTGGGTTTGGAGGAAAGTGAAGAAGAACCGTGAAAGAACCAGAAATCGTCATTTCATGAATACAAAGGTAAACACATGAAATTTGTGTATGGGACGAATACGGTTCAGGAAGAAGGGATGATCGGTAAGAATTCGAATAATGAATTCAAAAAGGAGAAAGAACTTCGGGACAAGGCTAAAACCAAGTCCACAAGTGGAGTAAAACCCACTAGTGGAAATGTTCATGATAATCGGACTTGCTTTAAACGCAATATTGTTGGTCATATTGCTCGCAAGTGTCTGAATCTAAAGCCTGTGTTTCCATGAAAAAAAACCGAATCAAAAGATGAAAAGCAAAAACAACCAGAAATTGTAAAATCTGTCACAGAGTCAAATAGAAACTATGAATCTAAATGCGAAGTGAAATCTAAAATCAGTTCAAAGTTTGAAAACTCAATTTTTGAAAAAGGTGAAACTTCAAGGTTTGATGAAATCAAAGATTCTAGGTTCTATATCAAGAAAGCGAGAAGCAAGCTACAATCTTGGGTTGCTAAGAAAAAGTTTTCATCAGCTGAAAAACCAAAGTCTATTGCTGACAAAATTGAAAATGTCAAAATAACCGAGTCAGTAATCAAACAAATGAATAATGAAAAGATAAAAACGTTTTCAGAATCGAGATTGGACGAAATGTTTGATGATGATTTTGATTATGATGAAGAGTTAGAATATGGTTATGATGCTTATCAATACAAACCCAAAAACAAAAGGTTTGGGTTTCATTTTTCAAATAGTGGCTTTGTGTGCAGGAGTTCCAAGATCCACTTTATCAAAGTTGATATAGGATAGCAGAGCTCCATGAGATTTAACTTATCTAGAAAGTCATAATCTTTGAAGTTTTTTTGAAATTACAAGTGGTTTGAAAAAGAAAATTTGAAAAGAATGTTTTAAAATTTGTGAAAAATCCACATCGTTATACAGAACACTGATTGTTATACTGAAAAATCATTTAAAATTGATTTCCTACAAGTGATTCTTACAAGTGGTTTCTACAGGTTGATGATATCAAAGATTAATGGTTTGTTCTGCTGACAGGTGATGATGCAGAAAATAAAAAAAAGATCGGACGACGAGTTCTCGGGATCCTCATTGGTTTGTTACATTTATTAAAAGAATTTCTTAAAAATCTAAAATACAATAATATGTTTTTGATTTTAGGGGGAGTAATCAATATTTTTAGAAAAATCACAAAAACATATGAAAAAAAAATTTTGATTGAAAATTCAAAAACATTGAAAAAGACAAAAAGAATTTGGCTGTCAAAAAGGAAATGATAGTACATCAGTGGACTATCACAGTATGCTAAAGAATTGTAAAGTTTAAAAGTGATAAACAAGTCTTACTGTGGATGTGTCGATAGGCTTTACACGTTCGGTAAATTGTTTCTGGGATATAAACTAAATTTTACAACTGCTTAATTTTGTGGATTAACACATCTTGGATATATGGACTTAGTACTCCGAAATTTCGATTGAAGGGTTGCCTGATTCTGAGATACGAGGTCTTTATAGATAGTTGATATCTGGGGTATTATACAAGTTCTTATGATTTTGCGGAAGCAATAACCTAGAACTTCTATAATACTTTCGCTATAAACTCCTAAACTGTATGTACAATTTGAAAAGAATCGAAAGATCTAATCATTTGTAATGCTTAAAAGATTCCTTAAGTGGAACACACCTTAAAGACGAACCTTCATCTCTTTGTCTATACGGTAGTACTAACCTGAGGCTCTCAAGGTCTCGCATTAACCCAAAGACAGATATCAATTACGCTATATTCACCTGTAAGATGAAATCTAGGGAATCTGAATTCGGGAGTATATTCAAGAAGTGGGAAACACAGGTAAGTCAAGTTTTCATAATTCTTACCTTAACATATCTTGGAACAGTTGAGAAACGTGATAAAGTTTAAGTGGACAATCATATCGACAATCTAGGTAAACGAGTTTAAAACTTAAAGTCTCAAAAGGTCAACGATACTGGTGATATGTCTCAAACAAACTGATATGATCCTTAGACACGAATTCACAAAAATGTGTCTGTAATGTTTGTACATAGTTTACTTTACTTGTTAAAAGTTCTGTAAATACTATACTTGCTTTTCAAAATAAAACCAAAAAGATTTTCAGTGTGTTTTAGCATAAACTTTCTAAAAATCAAAAAGATTTGTTTCTACATTAGTTTCAACGAGCCGATGATGGAGAACGGATCTTCGAAGTCTGGTAAGAAAACCTGATGAATGTTTTAAAAGTTCATTAATTTGAACTTTAAAATTAGATTGTTCATAACGTTTTTTCAAACTGAGGTCATTAATTTGGACTTGGTTGATATATTTGGTTAATCAAGGTCATTAACTTGGACTTGATCAACTAAATAGATTTTTACAAATCAAATGATAAAAATGTGAAAGTTGAAGGTCTTAAATGTAAAATGTATTCAAGGTCATTAAGTTGAACTTGAAACAATTAATGTTTTTAAAAAGATTGAAGTGAAGATTAAAGTTTGAAATGTTGATGGTACAAAATTTCAATACAGTGAATCTGAAATGTTTATTTGAATGTCAGAATTTATTTAGACAGGTAGTAAAGTTTGAGGGGAGCTGGATAAAACACTATCCAAAGATTTCAGAAAGCTCAAAGCTAGGGGGAGTTTGAAGTCTAAAGATCAAATCAAAGGGGAGTCTGAGACTAAAGCTTAAAGCTAGGGGGAGCATGTTGATTAAAAGTTTATCAAGACAAAGTTAAAAGAAAGAGAAAGAGGATATAAAGATCAAGATGTTAAAGTTTATTCAAGAACTAAAGATCAAAAGACTCAGAAGATTTTAAAAGTCAAAATGATTGCGGCAACATCCAAGGGGGAGTCTGTTGGTGCATATGTTGTTGCCTACGTCATTATGTATTGAGTCTGAGTGAATAGGGCTTAATCTGTTAGAATCTAGGCATAATTATGAGAGATAGAAGTCAAGTTCGCTCGAGGTTGTGTTGATGAGGTCAAGTTCGGCCGAACTTGACTAAGTCAAGTTCGCCCGAACCTCAGTCATCTCCAGCGAACTTGGGAGTCTATAAATAGGTGTCTTGGTGATTCATTTGTAAGGTGGAGAGATTTTGGCACAGAGACTGCGAAGCTCTGTCGGATCCGGTTCTCGAATGTATTGAACTTTAGATCAATGAAAACAACATTTAAATGAGTAATTCTTGTTATTTGGTTAACTTGTCATTAGTTCCCGCCTAATCGGACAATAGATAACAAATTTAGATTCCCGTGCTAATCGTGGACGTTCCTACAAAATTGCAAACTAAACCACACACAATCGGCAAGTGCACCGGTCGTAGTGTAGTGTAGATGGCAAGACCAGATATCAATCTGTGGACACTATATGCAAACTCTAGATACTGAACCTTTATCGAATACAAAGTCAATTTTAAGTTGATTTTGATGTTTATCTAATAACCTAATTAGTCCATAAAATGGTGAACAAAACAAGCAAACGCAACCCAAACACGAACTCGGGAGCTAGATGTAGATCAAATATGATGAGAAAAGACTACCTAGGTGTCGAATCCCTAGAATCGTGCAACGCTATCTTGACTATGGCAATGGCTAAATATCCTAATCTACCCGAATAACCTCCCGCTAGAGATGATCAATCGAAAGACAGGGACGAAATGCGAAGTGCTAGAATGAACCGACTCAACCTATCGATACCTAATCCCACGAATATCAAGTAATGAAAGCGAATCTACCTCCAAAACCCTCTATTTGTGAAGCAAACCAAACCTTGAGAATTGAAATCCTAGGAAACCCTAAACGCGATGCAATAAACGAGCCCGAGCTATCGGTCACCAATCTACCCAACAACGATTAGCTAATAATCTAGCACACCTATCTCGTCTTTCGAGTCACTAGATGAGTATGCAAGTTTAGTTTGTTGATTTTAACAATTGATTAACTTGGTTTATTTCTAACACAATATTCAAACCGAAAACCCTAAGATTAAACGATTTGAATTAAATCCTAAGTCTAGGGTGTATTTCTACGTGCCTAAACCGCTAGATTTATCAATCAAAATCAATACAACCACATGAACATGCAATATCAATATCAAATTCAAGACAAGATTATGTAAATCGTATAAAATAGCCAAAACCGAGTCAAAACAATGCAACAATCACTAGTTCATCTCAACCTAAGTAGTTTAAACGTTTGCTACTCATAATAATCAAGAATACAACTGAAACAACTCTGAAAACAAAAGTCTACATGATTCGAGTCGAAAAGACTGCGAAAAACTAATGTTAACGAACCCACAATGCTCCAAACTCAAACCGAATGCTTCCTAGGCTCTTGAGCAGCTTCACAATGCTTCAAAATCGTCCCAAAGTGCTCCCAAGTCGCCTGCTATGCGGAATATATCAAACCCTAGTCGGTAGCCTTAATTTATAAACTTTTTGCGAAAACCAACTCGCTTACGGACCGTATGGCTTTGCGGCTTACGGTCCGTAAGCCTATGAAAAATCCAGCGTGCATGACCTCCGTACGGACCGTAAGGACCAAGGTCTTAAGGTCCGTAAGGCCTTCTGGATAGCAAACTTATCCTTTGATCTTTGTTTTCCGACACGTCTTTCGTGCTTCTTCGTTGCAATCACTTTCCTTCGTTTTCACCGCTTAATCAACAGGTTCTTCACAACTTCCTGCCAATCACAATTTAATCAAATCAGTATCAAAATCGCGGGAAAACCACATATAAACCAATCAAAATGTAGGGAATTTGATATGTAAAATGTGTATAATTCTAGACACATCAAAGGCATGGTAGACGAAGAAGATTTGATTGAGAAGCCATTCTATAAAATAGTTTCCAAAGAAATTGCTTGAGAAGGAATTTTAGCAAGAGTTTTGTAAAAAGTAGCACCGTTTGCCCTATGGTGGGCGCCAAATTGTTTTGGTCAAAAATTACCTAAGCAATTAATTGATCAAATTTGTTATGCGTGGTAGTGTTCTATACGTAATTGGTTAAGAATTATGTTATAAAAATGTAACTAAGACGTTGGACAAAGATGCTAAGAGTTTATAACAAAATATCGTTTGACTTGCTAAAAATATTGCTCGGAATATTAGAATATGGCTCAGGATATTGACGATACTAAGTAATGTAGTGGCTAACGACATAAGGAGTTACGAGGAAAACACTTGATCAATGTAGATTGCCAGCACAAAACCTTGGGAGACGACTATAAAAGTCTTCTGACATAGTCAATATTGTTGCAACAAGAAATAGAAGTACAACTCGAGAATCAATGTGGTTGATGGTATAATAATTGCTAAAATGTAAGTGATTGTGCATTATGAGGTGTGTAATCTTAAAACAGAGTGTTAGAGTTTGCGAGTGTGTGTGCCAGTGATGTTCGTAAGGGTTCCAATTGATCACTTGACCTCTTTAGTTATAAGATAAGTGCCTAACTACAAGTCTAATATTCCAGGGATGCTCCAGCATATGCTTTTTCGAACGTTGGAGTTCAAGCCGTCGAGTCCAACGGTCAGTTCCATCAACTAAGTTATCCAAAATTAAGCTAAGACTTCATCTTTTATCTATTGGCATGCGATTAATAAATAGCATGTGCAAAATAGATTAGTTTGAAAACAAAGAAGAAGTTCAGAATATATTACTTGTCGAATATCCCGGATGGTCAATCATGATCCAATTATTAGTCGAAATATTCACCCATTACAATTGAATCATTGAATAGAGTTGATCTAATAGAATTGAATAATGCTCCGTTAACATGGAAGGTAATCCAAAAGGATGTAATTTCTACAAATACTTAGATCGTGAAGTGAAAACTGGTTTTCCTACCATGAAGGCTGCAGAATCATACATAAAGAAAACTCCATGAGTTATTGATAGAGAAACAGGTAAGACTGCCAATAGTGCGATGTGGCCACCAACAAATAAAGCTAAGATAATTCCACTACCGAAGCATTTGCCTGATGGTTCTTTAAGAGAGTTCATATTCTGGGTCTATGATGCTAAAGTTGGTGATGCACTGATAGTTTGTAAAAATATGGAGTTTAGAATTGCGGATGCAATAGATTTGATGTGGCTTGGATGCGAAGACATTGATGTGTTGTCAAAGAATCAAATCAAGACAAATCTAAAGTATGAAGTGTGCGCCAAGGCGTATACATCTTACGTCGCTTCGATTATAAATATGAGTTTATGGGCAAGAGAACAGGACCAGTTGAGACAAAAATCATGGTGAGTACATCAACAATGAACCATGAAAAATATAAACCAAGGGGGAGATTGTAAGGTCTATGTTATAGGCTTACCCTTTGTCTAGTTAATGGTGGTTTAGTGTAGTTCGAGAGGGGTTAATGAGGTTACGTTTGGGATAGCTTAACTAGATTTGGGTTGAGCCTATGCCATGTGGGCCAGGGCGGTTTCGCGGGAACGCCTAAGGCTAACTAAAGAGGGGGTTTATGCGTCATAACTTAGGTTGGCGGTTTTGTTTTGTGTTGCTTGTATCAGATGATTTCCAAGGTAATATTATAATCGTATATGCAAGTTTAACATTTCATTCTTCGTGTTCTTAATTCAGATCAACAATTTGATTTCGCCAAACTGTTGTTTAACTTGATATTTGCATTTTCGAGATGTACAGGCGTTATCGAATCCTTCCAGTATTGTTTATATGGTTTTCGACTGATGTGAAACACGTATCGGTATCCTTTTAGACTTATCACAACTTTAATTTGTTATGTTTTCTTTTTCAGTTTTATAGCATTCGTCAATATTGTAATAATGTAGTAAACCTATAGCAACAGAATTTTCGTCACATAGTTCAAACGAATCCTGCTAGTTAGTGATAAGAAAGCAAAATATTTTACTATATGTAATTAAAAAGCATGCTATATCCAAGAACTAGTATAAAATTACAAAAATATATAATTACGAATAATATTAATAAATATATATTAAATTAATATAGTTTTATAATATAAATAAGAAGCGTGTGATATCCAAGGGTTAATATACAATCACTAAAAAAAATTTGTTGGACCAAGACCAGTTAACCCTCTCAGACCTTAATATCCAATAAAATGCATATAAAAGTTTGCCACGAGATATGGCATTTTTTATTGGGTGATTATGTTTAATTTAACCTTAAAAGCGGTGCTTGTGACGACTTTCAAAGTCCTTAGCCACCTAAAATACGCCTAAAATTAAGGCGCAATTAAGGGTTGTTGAAACCTATGTGTACTGTAACACGTCTATCTTTATACTTGACAATTAAACAAAAAAAAGCACAACACTTTTCTTACAACACAAAACAAATCTATAATTAATTTGTATATTTTATTTATTTACCATTATTTATCTTTTTTCAGTATGAAGATATCTGTAATTAATTTTTATAATTACCCTTCAAAACAAAATATTAAGATGAATTCATTTTCGTAATTTTCCTTCATTTAATTCGTGTAACATGTTTAATACTTGATTAAAATCATTGAACAATACTGTTAATTTAATAAAATATACACTATGTTAAAAATATGTAGGCATGTATATCTATTACAAGTTGAACCATTTTCATTATTTTTAAAATTTTACTACAAATTAATGATTTTGAAATGTTGACACGACATTTATGAATTCAAAAAGTGATGAAGAGACTTAGTTAAAAGATATAAAACTAAAGATAATATATTTGAAACTAAAACATGACTTATACATGTATCTTTTGAAAATAACATATATAAAAAATAGAAAAAGTAACTAAAACTTGTACTATCATATTTAATCAAGATCTTCGATGCATCTTATGAAGTTTAAAAAAAAAAAGCTAAACGCACGGTACCCTGACCGCGGGAGGGTTCTCCCTCCCCAAGCTAGCTTAGCCCCATAGCTGTCTGGCGGTTACTACCCAGCAGGATTATTCTGACCGAGATGGACTCGAACCCACGTCCTCCATTTGGAATGGGTAAGGCTGGCCACTGGGCTGACACCCTGTGGTTATCTTATGAAGTTCAAGAACATTAGAAGGATAGTGTATGATTAGAATATTTTAAGTAAGAGATTTGGTGATTATATAAATAAAATGAATCTTAAAACACAATAATTGTATTAGCTAGAAACTAATGTGTTTAGATCCAATCACTAATTAAATTACATATGTTTAAGAACAGAATCATTGAGTTGGAAGATTGGAAACAAGAGTGAGGTCTGTCGGTATAAAGATGACACCTAATTTTATAATCCTTAATCATGGTAAACATCACCTTAGCTAATTAAAATAATCCTAATTACTTTCTTAAACAACTCAAAAGCCTTAGTATGGGATCCTTTCCACACCATGCGCATCTTTTCCAAAACACTTTTTTCTTTTCTTCATTCTTTTTAACACACAAATGCCTAGCGCGGATCACTACCGTCCAATGTCATAAGCAACTTGTTTTTATATATTGTATAAATTTCATTCCTTTTAACACATAAATACCTAGCGCGGATCACTACCGTCCAACCGTCATAAGCAACTTGTTTTTACATAGTATTTCTTAAGCACCTCTTAAACCCATAACCAAAGTTTGTAATCAATTAATATTCTCAAGCCAGAATATAAGAATCTCTCTCTCTCTCCTCCCTCACTCTCTCTCTCTCTCTCTATATATATATATATAAACACACAGCACATACACCAATGACTAATCTCATCCTTATCCTTAATTGCTACTTTTGTCGTTAGTTATATTATAAATTATTAATTACTTAAGTAAACTAAGTAATCTCTTGGCCTTATCCTTGTTGCTTAAAATAGAAATTAATCCAATTAGAAGGAAAGTTTTCTATAATGTTCTTCCTATACCTTGGGGGTATAGAAAGTTATAGATAGTGGTGTCATGAATCTATAGGTCTATGGGTAGGATTAGTGTGTGGTGGTGTTGAAAGTTGAGGCCAACTTTTAACTCTTTAAATGGTTAAAGAATCAATCAACGCTCAACAACCATTTCTGACAAGTTTAGTTTGGGTCATTTCATTGGTAAATAATGAAAGTGAGGAGTAGCGTTTTATAACTGGACCACTTATCGAATAATAATACGGGTTTGAGCTATTTTAAAAACTGAATAACGGGTTTATTTGCCTAGGAAAGTATTAATATATTTGGAAGTTGCATTAGGAAGTATTCCAACAAAGGTGGCTCTCTTGAACCGTGGGGTCTCTATTGGGATATAAGATGTAGAGTTTGTGGATTTGGTGAAGAAACTGTTAGTCATCTAGTAGTCGAGTACGTATTGGTCCATGCGGTTTGGTGGCATATTGGCGTATGGACATAAAACATGGCAATGGACGTGGCTTCTTTCAGAGAAAGAGTGGAGCGAATAGAGGGGATGAAAGCTTCGGCAAAACGGAAGAAGACAATGGTTACGATCCTGTATTCAGCCATGTGGAACATCTAGAAAGCCCGGAACGGATGAGTGTTTGATGGCAGGCCTTTTGTGGTTTTAAAAGTGGTCGACGCGATTAAAGAGGGGTCGTTTTTATGGCTAAAAAATATAGCGACTTTCAGCGTTTTAGTTTGGGAGAGACGAAGAGACTTTGATGTGCAAGATTGTATTTTGTAAGTATTTGTTTTTGTTTCGGGATTTCCAGTTTTCTGGGTGGCCCCTTTGTACTATTTTATGTTTCGTAATGAAATAGCCATTGTTAAAAAAAAGAAAACATAAGACCATGTGCTATCATGACGTTGGACGAGGAGTGTGTGGCAAGCCATAGCGTTGGGGAAGACGGATAATGATTTTGTTTTCTTTTAATATTAAACAATATGAGAGTGGTTATTGTATATGAGGAAAGAATTGCACGAAGTGTAGGAGACAAGTTTGGTCATTGATTTGCAAGATTAATTGGTCCCCAAATATAAAATTCACATAACTAAAAACAAGGGAAACCAGTGGGGAAAGGGTAAAATAGGAAAATCTTATATGGTTGACTTATAAACTCACTTTCCTTTTATTTTCAAATGGCTATAACTTTTTCATACGTTAATATTTTTTTATAAAAATTACACCGTATTAACGAGCATTTCATTCTCTTTAATTCGAGCAGGATATTGCTACATTTTCCTTAAAAAAATTACAGGATATTGAATAGCAATTACGCGATTTTGAATACCAGCAAGTGATTAGGTAATTACGTAACAGTAGTTGACTATGTATTATTACGTGACTACATAATTTTAAATACTTATTTCGTACGCGATTTTATTATAGTATTTATATGAAACCTACTGAGTGATTACGTAATTACAATGGATAATGTTTCATATGAAATACCTTAATGTTACATAATTATCCACCAAACTCCTTCCATACACCTTTGTTGCACATTTCGAGTGAAAAAAAGTATGACCATATGTCACCTAGATGGCATCACACGGCAACACTTTTATCAATCAAACCTTTCAACCCAACCTTATAACATATAATAATTTGAAGTTTCAAAGTGTATTTAATATGAAAATACTCATTAATAATAATTTTAAATTACAAAAGTTACTGTAGTTATTTGGTTGAATGTCATGTTGCCACGATATTGCCATGTTTCTTTCTTTGATACGTGTCCTGAATTGCAGGCTTTCTTATATGGTACTTTCAAGAGCAAACACGTAAGAAATGTAGAATTTTCTTCTCGAAGATGATGAGTTTTCATCAACATCTTCATCGTTGAGCAGAGCTGCAACTTATCACATCGACTCCTCAGCTGATTCAGTTCTTCAATCGCATCCCTTTGGATCTACAAATCGAAACCGCTACAATAGATAACAGAAGCAGATAATATCACAGATCGAGCAGTGGAACAAGATCTAAAGGTACAAAACACACAGTAACCACAATAAAGTATAAACCCTAGTCTTTGAGGAAGAAGATGACGGATCTATAGTGAGATTTGAAATTTGAATCGGTTGTGTGCGTTGTTCGGTGACCGAAAGTCTAAAAGAAAAAAAAGATTAGTGTTTTTGTAGGTAATTGACTAACTTTGGCTCAGAATTATCCACATGGTCAAGATAAACTCCCGGCCACCACTAGCTTCCGATAAAGTCTGCATCTGCTGCAGTAGGAGTAGGTTGTATGTTTGTGTTGATGGGTGGTGTGAAGTCAGCTTGCAACTTTTATAAATTTTTTTGTTTAAAATAATGGTTACATGTGAATGATAATAGTTACTACTATTTATTAGTTTGTACCTTCATGTTAATCGGCACGGATTATAAATTCCGTCGACTGAAACAAAACAACAATGACCGATGGCCAAATTGCGGTTCATGTCGGAACGAGTTTTGATTGGATTTGGTTACATGAATGGGTTCAAGTCATTATGTGTTCGAACAGCAGAATACATGATACAAATTCTTTTTAAGCATATAAAAGGCCCATATAAGAAGATATCGAAGCATATCATTAAAGTTGACTTTAAATTTATCACCAATAAGTGATATAGAAGTGTCCTAACTTGATCAAACCCATACTTCGTCTAACTTATAACCAAGTGATATAGAAGTGTCCAACTTAATCAAACCCGTGGCCAACTTGATCAAACCCGCAAACCCGTGGCGAAGCGCGGGTACAACCACTAGTGTCATATTAATTTGAAACGTTAACAAATATGATGACTAGAATTAACAAATGTGAAACCGACATTAACATATGAATTTACGAATGACATTTTGTAACGTAACAAAGAATTAAAAAATAAATGAAATTCCAACCCAAGTATCGATCAGTTCCCTTAGTTGGCACCCTAACTAGTCAAACCAAAATGAAGACAATTCAATAGTACTAACCAGACAGACTGATTATGTACCATTAAGATGATGAAATTTTGAGTCATGAACAAATATGTTAATTAAGTAGGTCGTGTTAAGGTTATAATACTTGTTAAAAAAGCTATCACCCCACCCAAAACTATATCATAGAAAAAAAAAACATATATATTTATGCTTTTAGTTCAACATAAGTGACTTATTTTGATGAATAGGCTACACAGGTCGTATTCAGATTATATGATCTAAAGTGTTCGAACTAAAGATGATATCTTCCAACCCATGTTGCCTAGCATTTTAATTGGAGCATGAAATATCGGTGTGGAATGTACTGAAAGTGAGCCCCCCACCCACACACACACATACACACACGAAGCTAGTTACCTAGCTATTTATCATAAACCTTTAGTCAATGTCAAGCAGTTTTCACCATTATAGACAAACCTTTGTGGTATCACTTCCAAGTTAAGAGATAAAAGAGAAAGCATATGTTGTGTAAGTCTTGAAAAGGAAAATTGCATCACTTTGTAACAATATTCATACCAATCTAAACTGCTCATGCATGCATTTCCTAAACTGATATCAACAATTTACATACGGAACTATGGTTATAACCCAAAAAAAGAACTAAGAAAAAACCAAATTCTTTAATGAATTGGTTCAACTTAAGAAAAGGCAACACCTATGAACATATCGGATAAGGTTCGCGAACATGCAAGCAGCAGGACAATTACTGTTTCAAATACGCAAATGTGATTACCTAACTAATCCATATTTCATTTGACTACAAGTTAAACATCTTTAATTTTAGTCCCTTTCACACAAAAGGAAACTTTGTTTTTATAAACCACTAAATAAAACTTGATCACTCATTTCATATATAGAACCCTTAAACCCTAAATATATAACCCAAAATGGTTCTTATAGTTAATAAATAAATAAGTTTTTATCAAAACCTCGTATATATATACGTATGTGTGTATATACACACATATAATTTATATATAACTGAAAGAGCATCTATATTCTTGGTTTTAAAAAAGCACGCCTTAGGCGCACTAAGACGCAGACGCTGGCGCCATGTCTAGGGTGATGTGTGCCTAAACAGGAAGCGCAAGAAAACCACCTTTTTTATGGGATTCTACGGGATTGAGGTGCGCACTTAGTGTACCCAGGGGAGTTTTATGCATTAAAATGTTGTATAATGATAGGGTTTTTTTTACTTGTACATTTAGGTGAAATCATATAAAAACTTTATTCATTTTAGACTGGGGATGCTAAAAACCTACGGTATATATAAAAAAATAATATAGTCTTTTTTTTTTATACACATTTTCCTTTTATTGATATTAAAACTGGTCGATTTACATCAAAACCGCATGTAAGCAAGCAACAAGCTGCGCCGCTACTCATTTCTGAATAGCAAATCTTAGCCTATTAAAGACAAACCCCTGACCTCTGTTGAAGAGCAACTGTTGTGGACAACTTTTTGAACCCTAGTCAACAAACGGATAGCTTCTGAAGCTAGGAAGCCAAATGTGTCAAAGGCGAACGGGAAGACTCTATCTTAAATACGAAAATCCCTCCCCTTTTACGCTTTTTAAGTGGAAGACTTTATTTGGGTGGGAGAGTAGATGGGTATGTATAGAATATAGATACAGGAAACTTATTGATGGCTACCGTTAAACAATGTGTGTGTGTGTTTAGGTGGAAGGATGCAGATGGATAAAAAATGTGGTCCCAGAATGGTGTGGTTTTGGGGCCTTTTGGGTGTTGACGCGTGTCCAAGCCAGGTTTAGGTTTTTGGATGCCCCCCATGTGCATATGCCAGTACAACAACAACAAACCCCACCATCCCCCTTGGCGTGAAAACATGTCTTTATTCACACCTCACAGAAAAAAATCCAAATGACGACATTTTTATCATAAAGATGTTGAGATTCCAACATGAAATTACCCAAGTTAAATGATAGTAGATTTTACATACATTTACAATATCGAAATTTTGGTCTTGTAACGGTTTGTGGCTAATCTAGAAACAAAACTATTACTAGTGAGCTATATTAAGGAAATAATAATAGAGAAATATGTCACATCTGAAGATATTTTATATAAGATGTTAAAATTAATTGGTCAGTGGAGCCAGTTGATTGGCCAATCAAAAGACACTTTGAAAGCCACCTGATGAAGTTCAACAACCAATAAATGTTCTTGCTCCCCCACCTTTAGAATAAGTTTGTTTAATAACATTGTCATGAGTTTTGACAAGTTGGTCTACTAGTTAGTCATTTGATTTCTTTTATTAAGATCTTAATTTCAACTCCCACTAACATTACTTTAAAGGACATTAGTGGTGGCAATGAAGTTTAGGACTAGACCTCTTTGGAGGTCGCCACTTCGAAACCGAGCTGAACCGGGTTTTACCGTAGTGAGTCTTTGGGCGGGCAAGTTTTCCCGGAAACTGGTGGCATGATGGCTCGGGTATGCATCCAACTCTGAACGTTATGGAGGAAAGAGATGCATTTGCTCGATTGAGGGCAATCCAAGATGCTTATCCGATTATTTAGTTGGCCGTTAAAAAAAACAACATTGTGATGAGTGATAACACATTCAAGATTTACCACCAAAATCTTATCTTACTATTAAAATGTTTTTTTTTAGTTGGGCTTTTTAAGTATGAAGATAAATTGGTGGTTTTTTTAGTTGGGTTATGGCTAATTAAGATAATAATTTTAGAGTTGAAGTCGCTATGTCACATGCCCACTTCACTTTGTATATCTAGTAAGATTGAAGTTTTGATAATTGATGTCGCGATGTGAGATAGCGACCTCAACAGCGCTACACTTATCTGATCTAGTCACATTTGCACTCCAAGAACCTAAAGTCGCTATCTTAGATAACAACTAACCCAGATTTGGAATCCAACTAAAAAACACACCATTTATCGATCATCATAGGTTTCAAAAGACCTCGTGCGTTAAAAAATCATCAAAATGCGAACAATAATTTTTAAGGGGTTGTTTGTTTACCTCTTAATGAGACTCTTAATGATTCCGACCTCTTACTGGTTCAACACTTAATGCTTCAGACTATATGTTCCGCGAGCAGATGTCTAATGATTCAAACATATGCCTCTGAATGGTTAGGCATTATACTGATTCGAATGGTCAAGACCTCTAATCTTAACTGGTCAGACATTTGCTTCTGAACGGTTAAACATTATACTGGCTCTTAATGGTTCAGACCTCTTACTGATTCACCACTTAATGTTTCAGACCTTTTACTGATTCAATACTTAACCATTCAGAAGTTGCCAAATAGCACTTTAATCTTGTAGTGCTTTGAAGTGAACAAAAAAGCTAGCGTGCAAAACATGTGGGTCCTAATCCTACAACTTTTTATTTATGATGTGTTAAGACTTGAGACATCTACATAGTCTTCTCCATATGTGAACTCAAGAGGTAGAAAGCTAAAAGATAATGTAGGGAATATTTTCTTATCCACATACTAAATTTCCTCAAGTAAGTGCCCAAAAGTCTTACACGTATTTCCACTTTGACAGTAATCCAAGTCAGTCCCATCTTGTTTTGTGCTCAAGATACAATGGCTGGCACTCATGAGTTCATAAAGATCAATGCTTTTTGAGTTTGGTGGATTAAATATAAACTATCAAGCTTAGTTTAAGTAAGACGATGACGATACTTTCGTCACATTTTGTTATATCCAACCAACAAACTGGTCGGTTTAACTGAAACAAATAAATAAATTATTTGAAATGACTTGTCATTTGAAAAACAAAACAAATTTCCAAGAGCAAATATAAATTCTATTGTTTGAGTTACATGTCACTATAACCGTATTGCTTCCAATTCAATAATATGTTGCTGAAATCATAGTAGTCCAAAGGCGCACAAGGCGCTCGCCTAGAGGGGCCTAGACGCATACCAGCGCAGCCATACCACCTTGCGGGCTGCAGCCATCAAGGTGCCACCACCAAATTCTACAAAATCCAGCCAAATTTCGGTCTGAACAGTTAAAACTTGTCTGAAACTTAGAAAAATGGCCTGGAACCGCCTAAACAAGCCTAAAATATGTCTAAAATCTCTAAAAAGTGGTTTGTTTATACTATGATCGAGCCTTGCTTAAAGAAGTACTCGCTTTTTAAACGCCTTCCGTGTGCCTCAAGTGTGCCTAGCGCCTTCGACTACCTAAGCTGAAATTAGTTTTTATAATTTATAAATGCTGTTATTATAATTTATGCAAGAGATTAAACAAGAAAGCTAAAACATCCTAATAATAATATTAATGTTTTTTTATTTTTACTTTTTATCCATTATCACATGTGATGTAAGTGCATGTGTCACGTAATGGTAATATTTTAAGTTGCTATGGGTTTCTATGTAATTCTCATCCGAGAGCTGGAGTGACTTTCCTAAGCACGCATGCACCCACAGAAATGGGAATAAACATGGATAAATAAATAAAAAAATAGATATATGAAAAATAAATAAATATATAAAATGTATTTGTTTACTGACTTTAAGGTGGTCAGGTTTGGGATCCAAACCCCTGCCCACTATTTAATTTTGGTCATAAAGGTCAAGTTTTTATCAGATATGACTCCCCCCAAATTTCTTGGATAAACATTGGAAAAAAAAGGTAAGGTGATTAAAATAAAATGAACATAAATGGGAAAAAAAACATTTGTGGACAGCTTCAAAGATCAAAGCAAATCATGTAGATGACTTAATATCATTATTAAGTGGAGTGTGAATGATCTTGACACCAACAACTCCAAACATTAGGTGTTTTAAGACCAATCAGTATTTATAAAATTATGACAGTGGTTTGTTCAAATCTATTAGCCCCAAAGACTAAAATAGACAGACCCATGTCACTTTTGTAACTTTGCAATCTCTGTATATATTAGTTCTAAACATGTTAAAGTTAATGATGAATAGTAATAACTCTTTTGTCTTTTATGTTTTATTTTTCATATTTACCTTTTGGGTTTTTATAAAATGAATAGTAATACTCTTTTGTCTTTTGTGTTTTATTTTTCATAATAAACCTTTAGAGTTTTTATAATTTTGTAACAAAAATTGGTTATTTATAATTTTGCCACAAAAGCTAAACGAGTTTAGTTTTTTCATTAATTTTTATCTTACGTTTTTTCATAGATTTTGTCGTTGTTTAGTTGCTACTTGGTACTATGTTTGATAGTCATATTTGGTCCCTCGAGTTTTCTTTTACGCCCTTGATTTGGAATATGTGTCGGTATAAATTCGACTTTGTCTACTTTTTACATCATTGAGTTGTTATAAATTCGTTTTTTTGTTTTATGTTTTTTCCAGGCTTTGGTCATTGTTCGGTTGCTACTTAGAACGGTTTTATGCCCCTAGCCCTACAACGCTGGTAGCATGGTTTTACCGCCCCTCTCCGCCACACGAGAAACTTAAACTAGCATGCATTAGAACAAATGGTTCAAAACTCATGGAGGATTAAAGGGTAGAACAGGAAGGTTTTAAAAAGCAGCAGGGGCAATATAGGCATTATGGGTTTGGAAATAAAGTCACTGAATGATCCAAAGTAACCAGAGTTCTTAGTCTCCACTCCACCTTTATAAATAAAGTCTCCCTTAAGGTACCCACTTTAAGACATCCACTTGTTTCACCAAACAAGAACACTTCTGCCTGCCAAGTGTTGAGAAAGATGACAACCCAAACTCAGGTTGATGATCAAATGGTTCTTCTCTCCCAATATTATCCTGGGATATATGAACAACTCATACCACAACAAGGTTTGAAACTATTCAAAAAATAATATGTTTTGAAAATTTACACATTTGTGTTATTAAACTTTGGTGTTTGATGTGATTTGATTCTGTTTAGGGAAGTTGTGAAACCGCGAAGAAGACGAAAGAAGAACAAAACAGATGCTAATAGCAGTGGGTTTAGAAAAAGGAAGCTGAGTGATGAACAAGTGAGTATGCTTGAACAAAACTTTGGAGATGAGCATAAACTAGAGTCTGAAAGGAAGGACCGGATTGCGGCTGAACTCGGGCTTGACCCGCGCCAAGTTGCGGTTTGGTTTCAGAATCGACGGGCTCGATGGAAGAGCAAGAAGATGGAAGAAGAATATTCCAAGCTTAAGACTGAGCATGATTCAACTGTTCTTGAAAAATGCAGACTTGAAACAGAGGTATACCCTTCTTTCTATTATCCAAATAGTTTCAACAAATAATATACATACTTATCCTATATTTGTTACTTCAATCAGTTTGTGTTTCTATATTTGTTGGCATGTCACTTGCCAATAAATATATAAAACTATGAAATGAAAGACTGTTTTCCAAGTATATATATATTTACATGTTTTATTTTATATACATCATAACCTCAATAAATGAATACATTGGATAACCAGAAAAATATTCAACAAAAATAGAAAACTATGAAATAAAAGATTGTTTTCCAAGTATATATTTTTACATTTTTTATATACACCATAACCTCACTATAACAATACATTGAATAACCAGAAAAAATATTCAGCTTATATATATGGCGATAAAATATTGTGAGGGTAAAAACAGTTTTGAAACCCGAAAAAAAATATTATTATAGAACAACCAATTCACATACCCTCTAAACTTATTAATATTAACGTTCACCATGAGACTAGAACACTCAATCATTTTAATCACTTGAAGAGATGTCTGTACTAAATATCTTGTTATCGTCAGCCTACAAGCCCCCTTTGGTATTTAGTGAAGTTATTTATCCTATAATTGTTTTTACTATAAGTTGTAAACATATATAGAAAAATATAATGGTAAATAAATTGTAGATAATAAATGAGCAGTTGCCAAGTGGCCCAAGTATTGTGTTTAAGAAAATAAAGTATTTTTAATCCAAAAATAAGAAAGCCTCATTTGGAAGTGCATGGACTCAAGGCTCAAGAAACACCATGTGATTTTGACAAGAATAAGGAGACTAAAATCCCATTGGTCCAGCAGAATATGTACTATTTTGTGTGTTGATCCATATTGTTTTTTAGGATGTTGACAGTATTTTTGGTGGACTAGCACATGACACATCTCCCCACGTGGGCCTTCACCTTCCACATTACAGTATCTTTCAAAGACAAAATATAAATTAGATTAAACTTAGATACCTTTTAATCTTTTATATTGTTGATATAACACAACCTGATCAGGTGTATTTGTACAGGTTTTAAAACTTAAGGAACGACTTGCCGAAGCGGAAAAAGAGATAAACCGGCTAGTGGAGCGGTCTGATGGGATATCGAGCACAAGCCCAAGTTCATCCTTCTCTATGGAGCCGATAGAGCCACCGTTGTTCGGACAATTTGGGATGGAAGGATTTGAAGATGCATTTTATTTTCAGGAAAGTAGCTATATACAAGGAGGATTGGATTGGCTTAATATCTAATTAGGGATTATTATGTAATTAAATAATTTTGGTAATCTAGTATTGTAGATAGTAACATCTAATGTACATCTTTTGTCCTTGCTATCTGGTTGATGATCATGTGCTTTTATTTACTTAATAATCCTTTGACTATATGGAAAACACTAGTGGCTAGGTTGTCATGAACAATCTTTTCTTCAAATTTGATTGCATGAGGGCAATATGGTCATTTGATTGTCTAAAGATGCATGCAAGTCCATGCATATTGCATGGTCATCATTTACTTGAATATTTAACATGAACCCAATGTAAATTGTAAAGTATGGTCAACATGAATATTTACCAACAGCTCTTACTGTCTTATATCAATGTCAATGACTCTAAGAAGTAATGATGATCTAGAGGTTTATGAAATAATATGTTTTAACTTATCACATGTGTCAATGTGTTATTGGCGCAAAAGTAGTGGACGTCAACATCAATGTCTAATCAACACAAAAGTGACAAAGTTCAACGTAAAAAATGGTCCACGTGTCTAATAATGATCGCTTATCTTTCATTAAAGATGTAAAATGGTTAAGTTGATAAATTTAGAAGAAGAAAAAGGCGATGGTTTTGGCGATATGTTTATTCGTGATTTTCCGCAAGATTAAATGTCATGTTCAAGCTATCCCAAGTTGACACCTAGATTTCAAGATGGGACCCAAAACTACTAATAAATAGGTAATCCCCAATAGATCAACAAAAGTAGCTTTCTCTAAAGCAGGTACAATTGTACAAAAATGTAAAGTTATGACAACAACTAGCCTGTTTTATCATATATTCCACAATCTGAGATGAGTGTATTGATCAACATCCTAGAAGAACACCATCATATGTTGATGGTCGGGTCATGACGATAAACAAACACACAAACAGAAACAAGAAAATTAGTAAAATGATTACATGATGGGAATAACAGAAAGTGTAATGAACAATTATTTAGTGAATATCAAGAAGAGCAATAATGAAATTACCGTACTTGAAAAATGGTCCACAACAATTAGTTAAGTCATAAAAGCTGAAGCTTTTGCAGGTAAATTTGTACCATACTAACAGACTCAGATAACTAAGGGTGATTGCATTTGTAATGATGAGGAAAAGCAGCCTAGGGAAAATCTAATAAATGGCCATTTTAACATAAAACTTTACCCAACTATTCGTTTGACTTTTAAGTTACATAATCATTTGACCGTTTAAAACAGTATACATTTCTCTATAAAGAACATCCAACCCAACATGGCTCAACCCAAAAACGAAAATCTGGCAGTTTGGGGCCAAAACCGCAATAATCCATTATTTGGTTGCCTAATTTTAGCCGGGAAGTCCCAAAAAAACATGATTCTTATGGACACGTGGCATCATTTGGCTGGTTTTTCGTCCTTGGCCACGTAACTTCCGCAAAGAAGTTGAAAAAAGCATGATAAGGGCCATAAACGCGTGAACGGACAATTATAGCGGTCCAAAAGCAAATAGCTGCCAAGGGCCCATATTAAAGATGTAGCCTGTAGGTTATCGGTAATTTTATGTCATGCATAATTTATATATACACATATAAAACGTAAAACACATATCATATTAAAACTAATATCAAAACTCAAAAGTGCCAATATTTGAAAATGATCTAATCGTAAGCCATGAAATCTTCTTCCGAGTCCCCATCAACCTAGACAACCAACATAATGGTCAGTAGCACCGATAATAGCGGTTCCGCTATTTGACACCGCTATTTTGGAAGAGCCTGATAACCGCTATCCCACCGCTATTGACTGCTTAGATGGACACACGACATCATTTGGTGGGTTCCGTCTATGGCAGCGTAAATTTCACCGGTAAGTGCCAAAAAAGCATGAATTTCACCAAGAAGTCCATAAAAAGCGTGATTTCCGTTTCATGATTATCACCAAGACGGTCAATCAGTTAGATTATATATAACTAAATTAGTCAAATAGTAGGTAAATTGTTTGGATAAAGTGGCCATTTATGTGATTTTCCCTTAATGTATGAAATTTCATGTCCTATTCCCACATTTATATATGAACAACGAAAAGCAAAGGAAAATGACAGTAAGATCTTGTTATCACAGGCATCATCATCATAATGATAAGATCAAGAATAATTATAACAAAACACTTCTAAAGGCTAATCACAATTTCTGTAATGGTTCACAATAAAATCCAAATACCAAAACTTAAACATGTGACAACTAGATGCATGATAATGATGATGATAAACCAAATGAAATGCCATAAAGCACAAAAACAATGGCGATAAATAGCTATTTCAACAGCCTGAATGACAACAAATCACATAATCAAATGTGTATCAACTGGTGGTATAATGAGTAACGAGCAATCTCATATAACTTAATCACTGTGTCAATAACTAATAACACTATAATAGAAGTAGTGACGAACCCGATGCTCGTTGAAATGCCAGTGAATTCGTAACGAAAACCCTAGAAACTAGTTTAATACCCGTCCGGTGGACGGGTTACGCTAACAACGTAATAAACAAAGATATGAAGACGGGTTGGGTGTTTTGGGGGTCAGAGATTAAAATGAAGGTATACTACAAAATCCAATCCTATTTGACAATTTCCGAAGGTTAGCATGCTGCGCACCAATTAGGCCTCATCGAACTCCCAAATTGGGGTTTTTTTTAAGTCACAACAGTATTACACAAGGACGATAATGTTTTCCTATGATTCTAAACTTAGATTTCTAACTCTTTAGATTTAAATTTCGGCTATAGCAAAGCAAGGTTAGCAATTCCAATGAATCAAATTGCACCAAATCTTTAAATAATTATTAGACATTGACTACTAAAACTTAAAAGCATAAACAGGCTCGTGAAACAACCATGTCAAGCAACACAAAGATCATGATTCTAAAACTCAGAATAGTCAAAATCATGTACATCACCTTTGAACACATTTCACATAATCTATTCGAGGAAGAAAAGAGCAAAGAAAAAAAACCTTTTATTATTTTCAAAAAAGAAAACACAAGAGGAAGTTATGACCCTCATATACTCAAATGTTTGAAGCTATCAATCAGGAATGTTGTAAAATCACAGGTATACACAAGCAACTTAACATGCAAATGTGTATAGGGAATGAACAAAAAACGGATGACCTCCTTGACAACCAGGTTAACAAATCGCAATTGAATTTAAGATCACCGCTAGCGAACATCCTAAGTGTGCCAACAACGTCACCATAGCAGTAGCTAGTCATACCAGTAGCTAGTGCACCTGCACATGACCATTGGCACCAAGCTTAGACCGCGGGGTGTGGGGGGCTTGTGTTGGGGGCTTTGCTCGACACGTGGCGGGGGTGGGATTCACAAGCCAATTCTTGAAATCAAAGGGTGTGAGGTGGCATGGCTTCGGCTGGCGTGGCCAGCCATTTGGATTTATTTGGGTGGCTTAGATCGAACCAATCAACCAAAGCCAGCCACATCACCCCAGCCCCCGCCCCACGCCAGACACCATACCCACGCCAAAGGGGCAACACCATGCCCAACACCAACCCGGGGTGGAGCACCCCTATAATCATCGCACCATTTTTCATCTCCCTCTCCCTCTGATATCATACACAAACGAAACCACAATATTTTTTAGCAATGATAACATGATGGAAGAAATCAGCGAGAGTTGAGTTCATGAGCAAAGCATTTGATCTAGAGGCATTAGCAACAGCAGCCCGTTTAGATTATTTTATGTATATATAAAAGCGAAGAAAAAAATGTAACGTAACAATTTGCTTCAAACTAATAAACATTACAAAGACTTCAACTTTTAATTTGGAGAAACTATATCTCATAATTGAATATAAATTTGATGTAGTACAAGGACATATGCCCTCATTAACACAAGTTCTGCTTGGGTATACCAGATACTTCCTAAAACAATAAAATTTGTAATCAACGTAGATAGGTGTAAAAAAATAGTGCTCCTTCCAAGTTCCAATATGTAGATAGATGAATATAACAGTGCTCCTTAATCAACAAACTGATTTTCAACTAAAATTAAGTATGGTACCATATATTCCCTTTTAGTGCTCCACATAAACTTCCAAATGTACCTCTCCCATTCTAAATATCCTTGTCTGTGCAACAGAAGTATCTACATGACTACATGAGTAACAACATAACAAACAACTTAAACTATAAAAATAAAAATAAATTTTATATGATACGTTACCTAGCAACTTCAGGGTTTAATCCAACATGGAATGTTGCCTCTCTTTGAAACTGATTCATAGCTTTTAAGAGTTAAATATGGAAATAAAGTTATGAATCGTGTGTAGGTCGGGAAAAACCAAAAGCAACGCCAGTTAACATGGAAGTTAACATTACTACATGAACCCAAAGAAAAAGATAAATTTCTAAAGCATTTGATATTTGAATACATGTCTACATTGGTTTAAAATATTTGATTCTTGATAGCCAACCATACATGGCCTTAACCATTTAAGCTACATGTCTTTATGAAAATGTGAAATAAAGTCACCAAAATTTGAAAGAATGATCAGTTCTTGTTTTCGCCTTAACAAATGCTATATGAAGCCCTCAAAATCATAAGCTTTCTTCCCCATCTCTTAAAAGTCTAGATTAAACTCAAAATCACAAACACACATAAACCAAAAATCTTCAAGATAATTTTGTAGTGGTACCTGATCTAGGAATGGAAACCGGATGAAGGCAATGACAATTCAAGGGTGAAGACGCAAAGTTCACCCGTCGTTTGTTTCATAGCCGCACCTGAACGACGGCAGAAACTGGATGAAGGGGAAATTCGATATAGGTAGACAAAAGTGCCAGCCCCGATGCCATTAGTGGAAGGGTACCTGCATGCCAACATATTTTAATACTAGTTCTTCATTAGTTTTCAGAAAACAAAAGGGTTTCTTACCCTTTAAATTGACTGTAAATCAAGTAGCAGTAAACGTATCCAAAAAAACATATGATAAAAAAAAACCTTGTGGTTATAGTGCTCATCGTTTAAAATGTCATCTAGAGACCATAAAAATTCCATTCAATGCGCCATTTTTTCTTCCTAGGATGATCTCCTTCTCCCATCCTTTTAAAATTAAAAGCACGTTACCAAATTCCGGTAATATCTGGTGGGGGCAGTAGGAGAAGAAATTGTTCCTATTAGAGGTTGCAGAGCAAAAGAAGATTTGTTGCATCTGAACCAATGTGGGGAATTTTAGGGTTTGAACTCATATATGACTTCTCATATATTTAATCCTTGAGCAGAGAAAAGATAATGGGGAGAAGAAGCAGGAGGGTGTGTTAGGGATGGATCGTTCCAAGGAAGGTGGAAGGGAGTTTATAGCCATAAATTTAGGCGGCAACAGTTGGAGGAACGTGTCACAAAGGAGTTGAGATTGGAACTGCAAATTCAAATTAAATAATTGCTCAAAAATTCTAAATACTCTCCTCAACTGACAGCACTACCCATGTAACTACTAATAACCGCTCAAAACCGACGTGAACATGGGGATTGAAAACAGGGATCCAGGTAACTACTAATAACTGCCCTAAACCGCCGTGAACCGCCACCACAGCAGTTTTTTTGTGAGTTTAAACGCTGAGATTTGAAATCTCAGCATGATCGGACGGTGGAGACGGATTTGAAAAGGGGTTAGACTTAATGGCTAATATATATATATATATATATATATATATAAAATGTCAGGAAATTTAGAGTAACCACCAAAGTTGTGGAGATAGTGGGCAGCAAAAGGTGGAGGTAACCACCAAATACAAAAACCAACCATAATCTCTTGGAACCACCACAAGAGCGGTTATTTTAGTGAGTTTAAACGGCTCAGATTTCATCTCAGCAAGATCTATTTGTGGATATCGATTTGGAAGGTGGTTAGACTTAATGGGATCCATATATATATATATATACACATAAAATTGGGGAAATTTGCAGGAGGCTGAATTTTGAATGTGTTAGCCTACTTTCTAGCCCGACCTCACCATAAGACATTGAATGCATTGTGTATATTCGGTCTGATTACCCAAATATCGATACGCGTTTACTCGAGCATACCTCTAAACATTTGGCTTTATTTTTTTATTAAATTAATTATATAACCGAAACCCTGACGGTCATTGAGCGGTATGAGATCAAGTACAACTTTGACCCTCCTTACCAAGACTCCCCAAGAAATCCTATCAACAGAGGAGGTCAAGTACAACTTTCGACCTCCCAGGCCCATGACCAAGGCCACTGGTAAGAAAGACACTAGCAAGTTCTGTACCTTTCATAATGACACAGGACACCACACGAATGATTGTTACCAACTAAGAAAAAGAATAGAAGAAGCTGTAAAATCAGGGGAGCTGGCCCACTTGGTGAAAGAAATAAAGGACAAAAAGAAGGGAAAGAAGGAGGCCATCGTAAACATGGTATGGTCAGAAGGCAAGCCAGAAGGAAAAACAAAGAGGACCACACCATGGAATCAGTAGTTCATCTGCTTTCCTCCTACAGATCCAAACGACAAGCTGGAACTTCCTATCACCGTGGAAGCCGAAATAGAAGGCTCCTTCCTCGACAGGGTATACATGGAACCAGGAGCTGCCTCCAATATCATGTACCGAAGATGTTTTGACCAGCTCAATAACGAAACAAAGGCTCGACTTCAAGCCACCGATACATCTCTTCGAAGCTTCACGTGGGAGAAGGTACAACCCTTAGGGAACCTAACACTTAATCTACACTTAATTTATGTTTCAGGGATGGTGACTTGTCCAGAACAGAGGAGCTTACTTTCATTGTTATAAGCTCCCCTTCAAACTATGATCTGTTGATAGGAAGACCTGGACTTGCAGCATTTGTTGCTGTAGTGTCTACAGCACATGGAATGATGAAATTCCAACGGAAAAGGGCATCGCTTCGATGGTCCCAACTCAGGAAGCTCTATTGATTGCATCTATGGAAACAGAAGAAGGGAGTGCAGTATAGTGAATGAACGCCCAGACGAGGAGATAAGCATCAATGATTCTTACCCAGAACAGAGGATAAGAACCAACAATCACCTCCCTGATGCACTAAGGACAGGCTAAAAGACCTCTTACGGAGAAACACAGACGTGTTTGCCTGGTGCTCGAGAGACATGACCGGAGTGCCAAGAGAAATATCTGAACATGCTTTAAACATATCTCCCTCCTACAAACCCTTCGCACAAAACAAGAGAAGCCTAGCTCCCGAACGAAGCCTAGCTGCCTGTCTGGAGGAAGGTAAGCTAGTGGAAGCCGGCATTCTAAGGGAGGTGAAATATCAATCCTGGCTAGAAAACCCTGTTATGGTCAGGAAGCCCGATGGCTCATGGAGGATGTGTGTAGACTTTAAAGACCTCAATAAGGCATGCCCCAAAGACTATTATCCGCTGCCCGAGATTGATTGGAAGGTAGATTCACTCACTGGTTTTAAATACAATGCTCTTCGATGCCTACAAAGGGTATCACCAGATCCAGATGATGGAGGAAGACAAGAAAAGACAACATTTCACACCGATAGGGAATCTATTGTTACAAAAAGATGCCCTTAGGATTGAAAAATGCGGGAGCAACATACCAACGTCTTGTGGACAAGGCCTTCTCCAAGCAAATCGGGAGAAATAAGCATACGTCGGCGATCTTGTGATAAAAAGTCACACCAAATGATGTGTGAGAATGTGTATATTAAATTCGAACAAGTTTTAAAAAGGAATCACAACCTAAACCACACACAATCGGCAAGTGCACGGTCCCGGTGTAGTGTAGATAGTAAGACCGAATATCAATCCGTGGACACTATACGCAAACTCTAGATACTAAACCTCCATCGAATACAAAGTCAATATTTAATTTGATTTTGGTGTTTAACAAATAACCTAATTGATTACGAAAATGGCAAACATGACAAGAAACGTGAAACAAACACGAACACGAGAGCAAAATGTGATCAAATATATATGAGAAAAGGACCACCTAGGTATCGAATCCCTCGAATCATGCAATGCGACTCTGACAGTGATAATGGCTAAATATCCTACTCTCCCGAATGACCCCCGCTAGAGGTGTATCACACGAAAGATAAAGATGAAATGTGAAGTGCTAGAACGAACTGGCTCGACCTATCGATACCAAATCCTACGAGAATTAAGTAATGAAAGTAACTTTAACCCCCAAAACCCTCAAAACGCAAAGCAAAGCAAACCAAACCATGATAACTAAAATCCTAGGAAACCTTAACCACGATGTAATAAACGAGCCCGAGCTATCGGTCACCCAATCTATCCACCAATGATTAACTAATATCCTAGCTCACCTAAATCGTCTCTCAAGTCATCAAATGAGGATGCAAGTTTTAGTTAATTGATTTTAATTATTAGTCGAATTGGTCAATTTCTCAACTCAATATTCAAACCGAAAACCCTAAGATTAACGATTCAAAACAAATCTAAGTCTTTGGGATATTTCTATGTGCCTAAACCGCTGAATTCATCAACAAATAATCAATCAAAACACACCAACATGCAATATCAAGATCAATATCAAGGCAAAGTTATGTAAATCACATCAAATAGCCAAAATCATGTCAAAATCGCATTACAATCATCAAGTTCATCTAACCTAAGTAGTTTATAACGTTTAGCTACTCATAATATCCATCAAAACAACTGAATGAAATCTGAAAACAACTAAGTTCATAGTTTAAAGCGAAATAAAACCGAAAAAATAATGTTAAACGAACCCAAGATGCTCAAAACTCGAACCGAAAGCTTCCTAGACCTTCAAGCAGCTTCAAAGTGCTCCCCAGTCGTCCAAAACTGCTCCTATGTCGCCTGGTATTCGAGATATCTCACACCCTAGCGGCTGCATTGATTTTATAAAAATTTTGCGAAAACCGACCCCCATGAGGACCGCATGGGGGTATGGATGCGGTCCGCATCAGGCAAAAAATACATGCGTCACTTATGTTGGATGCGAACCGTATGACTATCTGGATGCGGTCCCCATCCATGTCCTGGAAACTTGAATTTTATCTTTTAAGCCCCTTTCTTCGACACGTCTTTTCGTACTTCTCTCGCGGCAACCGTATTTCTTCGTTTTTGCTGCCAAACTGCTGGTTTCATCCCCGATTCCTATAAACACACAAAATCAACAATATCAAAATCGCGGGAAAACCGTATACAAATAACTCAAAATGTAGGGAATTCGACACGTAAAATGTGTATGATTTAAGATATATCAAACATCCCCACACTTAACCTTTTGCTTGTCCCTAAGCAAAATCCTAAGCTACACGTACAACTTACACATTCAACAAAAACTCAAGTCTCAAACAAGTAGTAATGCGGACTACAAAGTCATCAAACACAGCGGTTTCACAAGACTTACAACGTTCAAAAGGTTGATGACTCAACATATTTAAACCAAAACTGGGCATACCTAACAAAGTTTTTCTCACCTTCAAGCCATCAATCATGCATTGCCAATACCCCTTACAATGTCACTCGACTCTTGGATAAATATATATCATAACATATCAAGTGAACTCTCAAAAACCAAACTATGAAGCAATATTGTCATAAGCTTGTACGTCAATCAAATCTCCACCAAATTGTTAAGATTCGGCACAAATCAAGAGGACTTTAAAGATAGGCAAGGGCTAAAGGTAGGATATTTTATTCGGGAAACAGTAGGCTAACAAAAACAATCACACGATAAACCGGATAAACACTAAACAAATACTCACAAACTTGGTCGTATCGACCCACAAATTTATTCTATTTTTCTTTCATTTTCTCATTCCCCTTTTTTTGCATTTTTTATGCATTTTTTATATATATACTAAACAAAGTAGTAACATAACACGATACGGCTATCAAATCAACAAAAGGGGAACAAAGGAATGGCTAGGCTCAAAGTGGTATCTAAAGGGTAATGGCGAAACAGGTCAAACACAAAGGCTAAACAAATAGGGTGATCCTAATGCCTCTATCATATCCACGAAATCCTAACCAAGGCCTCAAACTGTATCAAAACGCACAAGTTCTAAAGTAATGCAACAAGTCGGTAAACACACATGAAACGAAGTGGTGAACATATAAATATGAAACATATAAAGGCTCAAATCTCACTATCATGTGGTAAATACTGGCTACCGATATCGACAATGCATAACTAATCAACTCTCCGGCTCCATCCACTATCCTAGGCATCCCAAAACCTTTTACTTCCCAAAAACCGAATCAATCAACCTAATATCCCGCATCTTAAAGAAACATGTGCTCTTGACTCGTAAATCCGACAATTAAACAGCTTTTGACCGACACTTTGAAAAGGTTTTTCGTTTTCTACGCGCTAAAGGGCCGGGACTCGCAAAACCAACTCTTTTTTTTACAAAAACTATATTTACAGACTCAATTTACAAATTATTTACAAATTCCCCATCCCCACACTTGAAAGACACATTGTCCCCAATGTGAACGAAAAGGAAATAAACAAATATACAAATTATACAACAACAAACATGAGAGTGAAATTGAAACCCCCTGATATGCTCGATACACTACTCGTATACAATCCAACCGCTCAAATCACGCGACCCAGCAATCGAAATATTACCTGTATCATAGAACTGCACGCCTATAAGCAATATATCAAACACAAACCATAATATACAATAGATATATAAAAACTGTACATTACAACAAAAGAAACCCAACCGGTTACCCTTACAAATTCCCCCAAATATGAGTATCAAGTTCAGACCATGATAATGAAAACAAAAATAAGAGGAAAAAGTACAAGGTAACCCAAAAATCCCAATGAGGCTGACTACTGCGGGCTTGGTGGTGGCTGAATGTGCAAATGATCCATGATACTCTGCAGCATCGCTCTAATCTGTGCCTAATCAGCTCTAATACCCTCAACACCCTGCTCCACTCTCTCAATACGACCCCTCTGTGCTATCTGCTCCTCATGAATGGTAGCTAATGTAACTGGCCTAGGAGCGGCCCTAACCTATGCATATGGCCGTCCTTCATAAGGATGACGCTGAGCAACAGCACCCGGTGCATCCTATGGGTCCACACCCGGTGGAACAGGGGCCGGCTGGGGCCCCCTGGTGCTAGAAAATGTGGTGGATCCCCCGGTGTGACTAACTCCATCATCTATCACATGTCACTCAATCGATAAGTACCCCCAACAGGCCCTGCTCTCAACCATGCAGGCGGAAACACATCAAAAACAACCAAACTCTCTGCTAACACACTGATATATGATCCCATACAAATCCTCGAATCTGCTCCACGTCCCCGATCTCTGGTGAATGAATGCAGTAAAAGCACGGCCATGTTGGCCTCGTGGCCTCCAACCAAACAGATAACACATACAGCTCGTAGTAAGTCACCTTCTCAGGTGACATATGTCGTGCTAAGACTGTGCAGGTGAGAATGCGGTGGATAAATCGAACAACCGGGTCCCTGATCTGGGAAGCGGGAATACCAGGAACCCATATGCCATCGCCGATAGTGGACCAGAATGCAGCTAACTGTGTAGTAGTGAAGCACTGGGCAATGTAGAATCGGTCCATCCCATCAGACTATCGGTGAACATCGGCTGCGTCGTCTCCTGTAAAGTATTCAAACCCATGTGTACGGCAAACTGAGCGACCGACATGATGTGCATATGTCGTCCCAGCGCAAAAATAACAGCAGTCGCATGAGTGAGGCGTGCAGAATCAAATCGGAATGTGGCGTGAAACTCTAATGTCAGCTCCTTATATGCAAGACGTCTCTCGTCTAAAAGTACCCTCCATCGAGGAGTAATAATCTGCTGTAAACGCTCTGTCGCACCCATGCGACCCATCAATGTCCAATCATCGTCCTCAGCCGATGAAACCTCAACGTTAGCAACCGCTCTAGTAGTGCATGCTCCTTAGTGTCGTGCTAGAAGCATAGCAGTGTATGGTCCAGCTCGCTGATAGATAGCGCTGGCTGTGTAAGATCACGCAGGGCGGCCTCCATGGAATAACGAATCTGCCGGGTCGGCTGAGCAGGCTGCTCCTGCTGTACTGGCTGCGGCGGAGGCGGAGGTGGCACAACTGCACGTGTGGGCCGGCCTCGCTTGTGGACCGACTGCGAAGTCGACGATGCCATACCTGCGCTCAAATTACAAAAATAAGATATACAAACAAATATACAAGACACCGCCCCTAAACACGTTTTTTTGATGCATATACAATTTTTTTAAACATAAGGAAAACATATTTTTGGTGTGTTTAGGGCGGCGGTTGCGGCCGTATAGCATTTCGTTTGCGGCCGCAACGACTAACTATACAACAATAATAGTAAAAATTTCAGCATACCTCCGGCGTATTTACAAGAATCGACCTTCCTCGCCTAAATGGAGATTGAGTACGAGCTAGGAGATCAAGACCTACAATTAGTCGAACAACCAATTTCGACACTTAATATCATCCAAAGCCCAAAGTCTTATGTTTTTATGGCATCCGACAATAATAATACAACAAGTTACAACGAAAACTAAACGAAAACTCTAACTTACACAATGCAATCATGAAAACATATACAACAAATGTACAAAACACTTTACTACGACTCGACCAAACAAAGCAATTTACAACAACAACAACCCAAACCACCCGCGACATTTCCCGACAAACACAAACCAATTTCACCTAAACTACCTCATACATTCTCATACATTGATGCACAAAATAAAACCCCGTAAAACTGATACGACCTGAACCGATTCGACTGAACGACATAACCGAGTATACCAAGCATGTAAAGCAGACTAGGGGGTCGGAACCATACCTGTTTTGTCGACTATACGATGCATGGAAAACGAGGTGAAGGTGAATCTGAACCGAACCGTGACCAGTGGCGTGAATACTGGTTGTAGATGACTGATGAGGTGGCTCGTGGTGGTGTTGCATCGGAAACATCGGTGGTTGTTACACCCCAACCGATGGCGGAAACATCGGATGAGACGAAAACAAGATTGCTCATTGCTCATAAATACCATTGGAGACAATATATAAACAAAACCATATCCCATTCATAATAACATTGTCAAGTACATCATTTGAAATCAAATACAACAATAACAAGTCAAAATTTGATACAATATTTTATAAACCTAATGTCTATATGTGTATCTAAGCATCATCTCTACTCCAATTTCATGGCAAAGCTTCATCAACCGTAACATGTTAAAAATACGAGTTCAATGCAAAGGCTTAGGCGAGTACACAAGTTTTGTGATACATAGCATAAGTATAAAAGTATAACTCGAATCCACATGGTAATTGTAAGCAAAGTTCATACTAACCATGCAATACTAGATCAAACCCTAAGTTTTCACAAAAGTTTTACGAGATCTAGCTTCCCTTGTCACAAAAGCGACAAGACTAAAATAAGTATCAGAATCTTAACATAACCTCGACGAGCGAGTGTGCTACTCCTATAGCGCTATATATGATAAGTTGGGCTAGCTAAGTTAATGATCAAGCATGTATAAACGAGCATGTATCTAGGCATAACAAGTATTCATGTATAAGGATTGAGCATGTAAAGCATTAGTTTGTGATAAGTGTATTTTGATAGATAAACATGTTACAACACAAAAGTGATTAAAATGGTAAATGGGTCGAGTGTACTCACGGTTTTGCTAAGCGTTCCATTAAGAAATCCCAAGAGCTTTGTTTTGATAATTTAGAGTTTGGCACCTTGTCCTTCTACAAGAAGAACATAGGCATTAGTTAGGAGTGTAACGGTAGATTTGGATTATTCGAGCGAGATTACGGAAATAGGAATAAGGTATTATGTATGAAAATATTCACTAAGACATAGCACTTGTTCTTGACACTACGATAACCTGAAAAGGGGTTTATATGGTTTCATAGGTTCGAGACCTATTAGAATCGTGACAAGGAACTATGTACTTTAGTGATAAACTTAATAACTTGATAGGTGATTATTTAGTCATTATCAAGGTTTCGGTTTTAGGATTATATTATTGTCCATAATATATACCAATATTAGGTTCATGTAGGAGGTGGGAGGATGAACCATCCACTTTGGTACCTCTAAGTATACAAGTAAGTCAAGCATGGAGGTAGGATGATGAACATCCATTTAACCTCTTTATATGATTCACCACTACACGAGTTGTCATAGACAACAAGGAGGGTCATGAATACAAGAATGAAATGACAAGAATTGAAAGTATGTCACCATAATATCAAGTAGCCAAGTGAATACAACCCGGAGAGCACACGAGGACACATGTCAACGGCTTGGCGGGGTTGTGACACTTTAGGACTAGTAAAGTACTTGAGATGATGATGAAAATCATCAAGTGATGTGTGGTCTCAATGTTTAGGATAGCCAAAGCTAACCTTGGTGGACACACATGAACAAGTCTATGAACTTACATCACCTGTGAGCTAAATACTCTATGAAAACATAACTTTTGTGAGGTTTAAACCTCTTGTTTGATGGCTCAACCTTGTTTTTAAGCCTAACCAACCACAAGAAATGTTGTAAGCATTCGGACATAGGTTTGAGATGAGATAAACTCAAGTTGGATGAACATAAACAAGTTTTAAAAGATTTTGAAAACAACAGAAAGTTTATGGACATTTTCGGGGCATTTCTAGGTCTGGATTCTCCATGGAGAACCCTAGGAATTCAACCCAAAGATTATCCAAGTCTGTAGGAAGAAGAATCAAGTGAAAAGACCAAGTTTTGAGCAAGTTATGCTCACTTTAGTGGAGGAGGTATAATCTGCCCGAAAATTCTAATGTGCAACTAATTTGGGACAATTTGGGAGTGCTTGAGAGTGATTAGATGAAGATTGGAAAGTGTTTTAGGTGTGAGGAACTTGGTTTATAAAGAGAGATGATTAGGGTTAGCTTAGAGGTGATTAAATGGTGTATTAGAGGTGATTGGGTGAAATTTTAAGAGTGGGATTCGTGCAAACCACGGATGTTCAAACCTGGTGTCCCGCTCAGGTCCCCTTACGGACTGGGCCAGGACACACCTTTTATATTTTGTTGATTTGTTTAATCTTGACGGGTTTGGACCATTTTTAAGGTTATTTTAGGACATGTTAATGTATTATAAGACCATGTAACATATCATAATGTGTATGTAAGTATAATATGATCGAGATCGAGTATAAACACTTGGTATAATGTATGTACAAACGTATAAATGTCGTGTATGAAGTATGCATGACATACGAGTGTTGCGTATAATCAAGTGTCTCATGTATTCGAGTATGTGTATCAAGTGTATGTATTGTATGAACAAGTATAACAAGTATAGGGCAAAATGTATATTTCCATTACGATTCAAGTCTCAATTACAACGATTACAACGAAATGAGAAGTACGAATACAAAGGCTTCCAAAAATAGAATTACAACACGAGCTTGCTATAAATAGAAAGTAAGGAAAACACGAGGCGTTATAGTCTCCCCTCCTTTAGGAAATTTCGTCCCGAAATTTAGGAAGATGCAACGAAGAGATGGGATACTTAGTCTTCCTATCACTCTCGAGTTCCCAAGTAAACTCGGCACCACGTTTCCCTTCCCAACGAACTTTTAGGATAGGGTTTCGACTGCGCCGTAGCTGCTTGACTCCTCGGTCCATGATTTCGACTGGTTTTTTCACAAAATGTAATGTCTTGTTGATTTGAAGATCTTCGAGCGGAACTTGAAGTCCTTCATCGGCTAGACATTTCTTGAGATTTGAAACATGAAACACGGGATGAACATTGTTGAGCGTTTGAGGTAGGTCCAATCGATATGCTACTTTGCCAATCCTTTCCAAGATTTTGAAAGGACCCACGTAGCGAGGAGCGAGTTTGCCTTTCTTACCAAAACGAACAACGCCTTTCCAAGGTGATACCTTGAGAAGTACACGATCACCTTAAATTCCAAGGGCTTGCGTCTTTTGTCAGCGTAACTCTTTTGTCGGCTTCGTGCTTTGAGGAGATTATCACGTATTTGTAGGATCTTGTCCGTTGACTCTTGTATTAGTTCGGGACTGGTGATTTGTACGTCTCCAATCTCGTGCCAACAAATAGGCGAACGACACTCATGACCATACAATGCTTCAAATGGAGCTATTTGAATACTAGCGTGATAACTATTGTTGTACGAGAATTCAACCAAGGATAAGTGCGAATCCAATTGCCGCCAAAATTTGATTACGCATGACCGAAGCATATCCTCCAAGGTTTGGATAGTACGCTCGGTTTGACCATCAGACTGAGGATGAAAAGCGGTTCTAAGATTAACTAAGTGCCAAGGGCGGATTAAAAAGTTTGCCAAAGACGAGAGGTGAAACGAGCATCACGATCAGAGATAATATCAAGAGGAGTACATGGCGACTAATGATTTCATCCGTGTAGATACGAGCCAATTTCTCGACTTTGTAATCTTCACGAATAGCGAGAAAGTGCGTGGATCTGGACAATCGGTCAATGATAATCCAAATGCTGTCATGACCAGACGAAGTACAAGGCAATTTCGTAATGAAATCCATGGCGATGCTCTCCCATTTCCAGACAGGAATTTCTGGTTGTTCGAGCAAACCAGAGGGACGTTGATGTTCTGCTTTGACTTTGGAACATGTAAGGCATTTGGATACGTAAAGAGCGATATCATGTTTCATCCCAGGCCACCAATAGGATGCACGCAAATCATGGTACATCTTATCAGCTCCAGGATGAACGGAGTATCTGGATTTGTTGGCTTCATTCATCAAAGTAGTCCGAAGATTGAGACAATCGGGAATCCAAATACGATTATGGTAGTAAAGAATACCATCAGGTTGGCTTCGAGCGGGTTTTCGACTCAATAATTCAATTCACTATCGAGGTTACCCTGGTTGATGACGGTAAATTGTGCTTGTCGAATCAACTCGTTGAGTTTTCCCACGATTTGGTAGCAGTGAACACTCTTAACATGAGTCTCATGACTAAGTGCATCGGCCACGACATTCGCCTTGCCAGGGTGGTAGCGAATATCACAGTCGTAGTCGTTTAACAATTCTACCCAACAATGTTGACGCATGTTGAGTTCCTTTTGATCAAAGATATGTTGAAGGCTCATGTGGTCGGTTAGGACCGTACACTTCGTACCGTAAAGGTAGTGTCGCCAAATCTTTAATGCAAAAACAACTGCACCAAATTCAAGGTCGTGAGTAGTATAGTTTTTCTCATGAATTTTGAGTTGTCTCGACGCGTAAGCGATTACTTTGTCTCGTTGCATGAGTACGAAACCGAGACCCTGGTTAGAGGCATCGCAGTACATGACGAAATCATCGTTCCCATCGGGGAGAATGAGGATAGGAGCATTACAAAGCATGTCCTTGAGCGTTCGGAAAGATTCTCTTGTTCGGGACCCCAAACAAAAGGTTTATCTTTTTGAGTCAACGAAGTCAAAGCAACGGAAATCTTAGAGAAGTTCGAGATGAAACGGCAATAATACCCTGCTAGGCCAAGGAACGAACTAATTTCAGAGGGCGACTTAGGTGCAATCCAATTCTTCACAGCTTCTATTTTTGCAGGGTCAATGTGTATACCAAGTTCATTGACGGTGCGACCTAAGAATTGAACCTCTTTTAGCCAAAATTCACACTTGGAGAATTTGGCATAAAGACGTTCGTTTTGCAAAAGCTGAAGAATGAGACGCAAATGTCATCCGTGCTTTTCTTTCGTCTTGGAGTAGATTAGGATGTCGTCGATGAATACAATGACAAAATGATCGAGGAAAGGTTTACACACTCGATTCATGAGATCCATGAAAATGGCGGGCGCGTTGGTCATACCAAAAGGCATGACCACGAACTCATAATCTCCATATCGAGTGCGGAAAGCGGTTTTAGGTACATTTCCTCGGAAAACCGAAGTTGATGATAGCCAGAACGGAGATCAATCTTTGAAAAGCACTTCGCGCCTTGCAATTGACCGAAGAGGTCATCAATACGAGGAAGTTGGTATCGGTTCTTGACTGTAAGTTTATTGAGTTCACGATAGTCAATGCACATCCGAAAAGACCCATCTTTCTTTTTGACGAACAAAACGGGAGCTCCCCAAGGGGAAGTACTAGGGCGTATAAACCCTTTATCAAGAAGCTCTTGAAGTTGGCTTGATAGCTCTTGCATCTCCGAGGGTGCTAGACGGTAGGGAGCTTTTGCAACTGGAGTTGCGCTAGGGATAAGATCAATACGAAAATCGACAGCTCGAGGAGGCGGAGGACCAGGAAGATCCTTAGGAAAAACAGAAGGAAACTCACAAACGACAGGAACATCACTTATGCTTGGACCTTTGTCTTTCTTTTCCACAACATGGGGGAGAAAGGCAAAGTACTCCTTACGCAAGTACTTGTTCGCTTTGATTCACGACATAAATTTGAGACCTTTAGAAGGTTTCTCGCCATAGACGTGTGGAGAATCACCTTGAGGAAGAGGGAGGCGAATAAATTTTTCGGAACAAAAAACTTCGGCACAAACTCGCATAAGCCAATCCATGCCTACTATGATGTCGAAACTACCCATTTGCATGGGAATGAGGTCAATGGAGAATGAATGATCGTTAAGAATCAAAGAGCAACCAGAAAGAACGGAATCAATCGAGATGGTTTTACCATTAGCGACTTCGACAGCGAAAGGATTAGGCATTTTAGATCGTTCGCACTTAAGCAAAGGTTCAAATTCAAGCGATACAAAACTCCTATCGGCACCAGTATCAAATAGACAAGTAGCATAAATATGGTTCACAAGGAATGTACCGGTGATGATGTCGTTAGCTCTGGGCTTGAGCGGAGGTAAGCATGAAAGCTCGCCCCTTTGCAAGCTCAGGCTGTTGTTGCTACTGATGCTGCTGGTTGAGAAGAGGACATACATTGGCGAGATGATTTGAGGTCACCACATTTGTAACATGCTCGCACAGGAGCATTCTGACGCTGAGGTTGGGTTTGGTTTGGGTTAGGGTTAGGGACAATGGCTTGGTTGCTTTGGGTTTGGCGACAATGGCTAGCGAAATGTCCCATCCTGTTACAGTTGGCGCATTTCCGACACGGGGTATTCGGGAGGTGGTGATAGGTGCAACGATCACACTTAGGCCAAGTGCCGGTGTATTTTCGTTTGGGTGGATCGTTGTTTTGGGTGGAGGAGATGGCATTTAGAGGTGTAGGGGTAGGCGGAGTGATGACCGCGTTGTTTTGAACAGGAGCCTTCCGCTTCTTGTTCTTGATAGGGTTCTTTTTGGCTTGAGGGGGAGGTGATTCGGTAGTGGTGGTGGTGTTGGCTGTGGCTTGGTGCGCATGATTCGTAGGAACCTTATCGTAGGCCCCCTGAAGGATGCAGTTGTGGTTAAGCTCTATGATGGTGCTATAGGCTTCTTCGATGGTTTTGGGGCGTGCGGCAGCTACGTGATTCATGATCACAGGCGACCGTATCCACCTGTCCAGGACAGACGATACTCAATTGTTTGAAGCAAGCGATCAGTCCTTCAGCATCGCTCCCCTTCTGGGTGAGGTCCCAGAATTCGTTTTCGAGCTTCTGGGTTTCGTGGGGAGGACAGAACTGATCTCTCATGAGCTGCTTGAGCTCTTCCCAAGTGAGAGTGTGGGCTGCTTCGTTGCCACGCTTGTTACGTTCCGTAGTCCACCACTTGAGGGCTCTCTGGCGAAAGACCCCGGTAGCGTTGAGGGTTCGGAGTTCATCAGGGCACCCGCCCTGAAGAAAGGTAAGCTCCATTGCGTTAAACCAGTTAATCATGGCGGTGACACTGTCCATGCCAGTGAATCCTACCAGTTTACAAGCCATGAAATGCTTGAACTGGAAGGACGCTTTGGGGTTGTCAGTCTTAGAGTAGGCAGAGGATTTGGGTGTGCCTTCGGTATGGATGGTTTGAAGCTGGCTAACGATATCGGGTATGACACGGGCCATTTGATCGGCCATTTGCTCGGCGACAAGACCGACGAGTTCTTGCTTGGAGATGGAGTCTTCATTGTTGTTGTTGTTGGAACCCTTGTTGGACCTCTTGGATGAGTTAGGAGAATTCATCTAGAGGTTCAACATAGAAGAAAAGGGATAAGACTTGATCATAATATGGAAAATAAACAAGTTGTGCATGAATAAGCATGTATAAGGTTCATGCATGGTTCACAAAGTTTGCATGGATTCGTCAAGTATGGTTCACAAAGTTTGCATGAATTCATTAAGCATAGCATGTAATATCACGTATGGACGCGAATAAGGAGTATAAATTTAGTGGGTTTGTAGGACCGATCCTCGATGCTAAGGAACTTAAATTTGATATCTAACGTCCATAATAGCGGAAATATTACGCCTTGTTTACCAATAGACAAGAATTAATTAGTTTAACATCAGTTTTATTGATCAAACGTCAAGAGTACAAACTGATAGAGCTTCACCTCCAAAATGCCAAAGTTACAAATGAGTGAGGCATGCTAGCTATTTATAGAGAAGCAAGTTCGCTGGACATGACCATGAGTTCGCCAAACTTGCCTTAGCAAGTTCGGCCGAACTTGACAGTTCAAGGTGTCATGGGCGAACTTGTCTCTTAACTACATAAATACAACTTTCAGCTAGCCTATTCAACTCTATTCTATACAGACTCGATATAAGACTAAGACATAGACATTATACACCAACAGACTCCCCCTTGGATATCGTCTTCATCTTGTATCAGTCTTCAAAACTTTGTCTTCATAATATACTTTAACGCACACGACCGAAGAAGTTCTTGTACGGCTTCTTTCGTCGTTCTTGTTTAGGATCCGACGTCTGATCTGTAGGAGGCACTTTGTTTATACGCTTCTCCTTTTTCAAGAATTCAACTCCCTCTTGATCCCTCCACTTTGTCTGCCACATCTTCCTTGAATTTACTTCTCTTGCATAGCAAACATTAACAACTTTCTGATACTGCATCGCTTGTACCTTTTCGTGTTCTTCAAACACAATCTTGCTATAGAACAAGGTTTTGATATCTTCTCTGGAACATTTAACAAGCCACATTAGATCTAGAATCCTGATCGTTCTCCATAATCCTCTCATGCCTTGAAATCCCAATACCTCAACTCTTTCCTTCGAAATATCCAAGTGTTCTTCAAATCGTAATATAATAATAACTTCACAAGTAGTTGGATCTATCTGCCACCACTTGAACAATGGATAGAAGTTCTGCTCAATCGGCATCAACGGCATGTTACTCATTGCCCTAGGTCGCTTCATTATCAACGTTATGTCTTTCTCCCATGTTTTCTTGTTAGTCTTGATTCGGCGACCTGGAATGAATGGCTTCCAATATCTGAATCCTTTGACCGCTTCATACTTTATCAACTTCCATAGTAACTGATCAATCACTTTCATGTGATATGTAACATTAACAGTCTGAACCAGCTCTTCCATATCCCAATATGGTAAGGTCTTGAAATCAGCAAGATACTTGAAGTATTGCACTCCAAATTCTCTTTTGATTGCATATACGTTAAGTTCTTTGAACCAACCCCAGCTTAAGATATCCCCCAATGACACGTCTTTGTCTCTGGTAAAGAATGCTAGAGGACGTCGAAACTTACGTTCGCGCGGCATCTCTTTAAACCAAGACTTTTTCGCTTGAGCTATTCTTTTTTCGTCATCGGCTTTGGTACTTTACCTTCTCTAACTGATTCTTCAATCCTTTCTTTCAACATGTCTTCTTCAAGTTGCTTGTACATCTCCTCAAATGTAGGAAAACTATCTGTATTAAGACCGACGTACTTCGCAGTTTGATGTGTCTCATCATCAGAAGACCAATCTTCCACAATCACTCTATTATACTCGTCAGCTTCAAATCTCCTAACATATTGATAATCATTCGGCTCAAATGTGTTAACATTCAACACGTCCTCTTCAAAATTAAATTCTAGATCTTCAGCATCAACTTCAACTAACTTTGCAAGATCTTCCTTAGTATAGTTGTGCACATACTCGCCTTCCTCCACATTATGCTCTAACATCAACAATAAAGGCTTAGAAGGTACTGCAGCAACCGGCTTTACAAATCTTTCAACGTTAGACATATCAATCTCATCAGATGGCCCTGTCTGCCCTGACTCCCCCTCAATCTTATCATCCGTCTTGTTTGATTCATCATCCATCAGCGAAGAGAAATCAAATTCACTTGAGACTTTAGCTTCAGTAATTTTCAGACCAACACCACCCTGATCATCATCATCGTCACCGTCAGCAACATTCCAATCCTCATACTCAGAATCATTCTTTTCATCATCTTCCTTATCCTCTTTTTCTACTTCTTTATCGTCCTTTTTTCAGACACAACGATAGGATCAGAAGGGTTGACAGATTCCTCAAACTTTGGAATATCAGACTCAAAAGCTATAACAACATTCTTTTCAACAAATTTCTCTACAACTTCAGAAGAAGTAGGTGCTTCACCTTCAACATTCTTACCTATACCACTCGCTGCTAGTTCTTTCTCAGCTCGTTCTTTAGCTTCTTGTTGATCCAGATGATCATATTCGGCAATGAAATCGATATTCAGAGCATTTGATAAAACTTTCTGCATCCTGGAAAATCTTCGATCATTTAGTGCTTGGATTGACTTTAGATCTGCAATATATGTTTGAAGCTTTTCATTTGCATCCTGCAAACTCTCGATCAATGCCTTAAAGTATTCTCGTTCATTTTCCAACACTTTCACTTTATCGTCCAACATCTCTTTTTCAACATTGCTTTGATTCATTTTCTGCATAAGCTCAGCTTTCTCCTCCTCATTCTTTACCACTTTTTCTTCTAACACCTTCACACGTTTTTCCAGAAGTTCAACATTCGTCACTGGAAAGAAATCATTTAGATCTTGCAGATTAATCGGATCATTATGCATATCACCAAACAGATTAGGCCCTAAAGTTTTTGGTGTTGACTTTGGGTAGCAGCCTTTGGTGTAGACTTCCTTGGAGTAGAACTTTCAAGATTTGAAGTCGTTGGAGCAACCGGTGATTGAATTATAGGTACTTCCAATAAACCAGACATAGGAGGTTCTTGTGTAGCTCCTGGCCTTTCAGCTTCACTTGAAACAACAACAGGAGGTTCTTGTGTAGAAGGTTCTTGTGTGACTTCTTTCTCCTGTGCGCCAGAAGGTTCTTGTGTAACTTCTGCGCTTTTCAACTTTCCTCTGTATCTTTTACTTACAGCTTTTTGAACTTTCTTCGTTTTCTTTCTACCCTTTGTCTGAGGAGACCCTGTAGTATTTGTCGATGAAATAGTAGCAGTCTTTACACGTTTTGCTTTTTTCTTGGGCCTTTCTTCGTCAGACTCTTTCTCGAGATTTGGATCAAATCAGCATCAGTCTCTTTGACCTTTTCTGCCTCAGTCTCTGCTATAGATTTCTTTGTAATTCTTTAAAGAGAATCATCAGAATCATCATTCTCTGAAGTAGCAGATATAACATCTTCTTGTGTTGACTTTTCAATCTCTTGTCTTTCAACAACTACCGCAGCACTCGAACCTGCTTCAGCTTGAATATTTTCTTGTTCATCTTCATCTATGAGCATTGTACCGACTTTCTTTGCAGCTCGCTTCTTTTTCGGCTTTTTAACTTCGGCCTTTAAGAACAATTCACTTTGAGCTTTGGTTTGAAATCTTTGAACCATTCTTTTTCAGCATTTAGCTCTTTTTCATCATCGCTTCCGTCTTTCCTCCATTTATTATCAGGCGGCGCAATGTAATTTAAATCTTTGATAGCTCCGAAAACTGGTTTTGCAACAGGAGCTGAAGCTTGCTTCTAGAATTTTAATAGCTTCTTCACAGTTGTTTCATCGAGGTGACTTAGATAAAGCACATCATTCGGATCACGTGCAATATTAGTGAACTTCTCATCTATTAGCATCTACACGAACCTCGGATATAAACATAGTCTCGAATCCTCCATATTCTTTGACATATGAGTAAAAACAAGCTTAGAAAAGTTGAACGGCTTCTTCAGAATGAGTGCCGTTGCCATACAGGCCAAATAATCTTGTACATCGTCAAGGCCCGCCTTTCGATGACTAAAAGTATGAATGATCGCATGCATAAGGAGCTTGTAGGGCTTTGGTACTTCCCCTTTCTTCAACGTTGGCTTATTCACGCTCCCCTTATATCCCATTCGAAAGAAACAACCTCTAACCATCTTTTCGTCGAAGAATAACGGATCATCTTTATCATCGTTGAACTGTGGATCCGTCGAATATCATTTCAGTCACAGCGATCTCCTTTACTTCATTTCCAACTTGCACCAATGAAATAATCGTCTTCTGATCATCACTAAAACTCACGTTCACCCAGAAATGGAACGTGTGACTTCTATAAGATTCTAACGTGCGTTTAAGTCGGATCGGTTCACCGAAGAACACAAACTCTGCGTTTAATTCGGTTTAATGTGCGGAATCCGTTAAACCGAACCTAATCGTATACACGAATCATAAATAATCAACGTTTATTAAGTTCTAATCGACAACCTGACATAATTTCAACCCTAACGTTACAAAATCACTCGATCTAGATCGGAACCGTATGATGAACTTGTTGGAGCTCTTGCACGAAGTTGTTGTTGTGTTCTTGACTTGATTACTATCAAATCAGGTTGTTCTAGCTCTGATACCACTTGTAGGACCGATCCTCGATGCTAAGGAACCTAAATTTGATATCTAACGTCCATAACAGCGGAAATATTACGTCGTGTTTACCAATAGACAAGAATTAACCAGTTTAACATCAGTTTTATTAATCAAACATCAAGAGTACAAACTGACAGAGCTTCACCTCCAAAATGCCAAAGTTACAAATGAGTGAGGCATGCTAGCTATTTATAGAGAAGCAAGTTCGCTGCACAAGACCATGAGTTCGCCCGAACTTGCCTTAGCAAGTTCGGCCGAACTTGACAGCTCAAGGTGTCATGGGCGAACTTGTCTCTTAACTACATAAATATAACTTTCAGCTAGCCTATTCAACTCTATTCTATACAGACTCGATATAAGACTAAGACATAGACATTATGCACCAACAGTGTTCACGAGGATTAGCATTGTTTTTTATTGCGATAAACGCGCGAAACGTGTAACGGTTCGAAACGAATAAGGTAACAAGTATAAAATCCATATAAATTGAGATAACATAAAATATTGGCTAATAAAACATGGGATGTTTCGGTTAGAGAAACGTCAACAATTCCAAAGTGAATCAAAGACCCTTTATAATTAGAGAAACGTGCTTTGGCCTATAGGTAAAATACTCTCATCGAGAAGCGACTAACGGTATTTTACCTTTCTAGTTACTACACGTCTCTAATCGATTAGAAAACCGAAACTTTGGCGAGAGCGAAAATCGAGGAATGGGACTTAATTGACAAGGTGCGGGTTTCACCCCTAACTTGAAGATTTCGTACCCTAAGTGTGGTTGTTTATTACTAAACGAGGAGCATATTCTGACTCGTTTGTAAGATCCACTAGAACATGAAATGGAAGTTTCCATCAAGATGTGGATATCACTCCTAACTTGATGGTATAACTTCGTGAAAAATCGAATACGCAGAATGAGGGATTTCACCATAAATTGTAAGTCATTGGACCTATCTTGGTTCAAATCGCCTCGTTTGCATCATGAGTGTCTTCAAGTCTTCAAGTGTATTGTGTAAGATGTCTTAGGAAAGACATTATGTAAATTTTAAGACCAAAAGATAAGGAAGAAGCAATGAGGGAGAATAAAGTATTAAGCATGATATAAGAATGGTCAAAATGGACACTTAAACTATAGACTAGGTCTAACATGGCAATTCTACCTAATTCCCTATAGTTATGGCTCTGATACCAATCTGTCACACCCCAATCGATGGCGGAAACATCGGGATGAGACGAAAACGAGATTGCTCATTGCTTATAAATACCATTGGCGACAATATTTAAACAAAACCCATATCCCATTCATAATAACATTGTCAAGTACATCATTTGAAATCAAATACAACAATAACAAGTCAAAATTTGATACAACATTTTATAAACCTAATGTCTATATGTGTATCTAAGCATCATCTCTACTCCAATTTCATGGCAAAGCTTCATCAACCTGTAACATGTTAAAAATACGAGTTCAATGCAAAGGCTTAGGCGAGTACACAAGTTTTGTGATACATAGCATAAGTATAAAAGTGTAACTCGAATCCACATGGTAATTGTAAGCAAAGTTCATATTAATCATGCAATACTAGATCAAACCCTGAGTTTCCACAAAAGTTTTACGAGATCGAGCTTCCCTTATCACAAAAGAGACAAGACTAAAATAAGTATGAAAATCTTAACATAACCCCGACGGACGGTGTGCTACCCCTATAGCGCTATATATGATAAGGTGGGCTAGCTGAGTTAATGATCAAGCATGTATAAACGAGCATGTATCTAGGCACAACAAGTATTTATGTATAAGGATTGAGCACGTAAAGCATGAGTTTGTGATAAGTGTATTTTGATAGATAAAAACATGTTACATCCCAAAAGTGATTAAAACGGTAAATGGGTCGAATATACTCACAGTTTTGCTAAACGTTCCATTTAAGAAATCCCAAGAGCTTTGTTGTGATAATTTAGAGTTTGGCACCTTGTCCTTCTACAAGAAGAACATAGGCATTAGTTAGGAGTGTAACGGTAGATTTGGATTATTCGAGCGAGATTACGGAAATAGGAATAAGGTATTATGTATGAAAATATTCACTAAGACATAGCAGTAAGACTCGCGTTCACCCAGAAATGGAACATGTGACTTCTATAAGATATCTAACGTGCGTTTAATTCGGATCGATTCACCAAAGAACACAAACTCTGCGTTTAATTCGGTTTAATGTGCGGAATCCGTTAAACCGAACCGTAATCGTATACATGAATCGTAAATAATCAATGTTTATTACGTTCTAGTCGACAACCGGACAGACTTTCAACCCTAACGTTACAAAATCACTCGATCTAGATGGGAACCGTATGATGAACTTGTTGGAGCTCTTGCACGAAGTTGTTGTGTGTTCTTGACTTGATTACTTTCAAATAAGGTTGTTCTAGTTCTGATACCACTTGTAGGACCGATCCTCGATGCTAAGGAAGCTAAATTTGATATCTAACGTCCATAATAGCGGAAATATTACGTCGTGTTTACCAATAGACAAGAATTAATCAGTTTAACATCAGTTTTATTGATCAAACGTCAAGAGTACAAACTGACAGAGCTTCACCTCCAAAATGCCAAAGTTACAAATGAGTGAGGCATGCTAGCTATTTATAGAGAAGCAAGTTCGCTGGACAAGACCATGAGTTCGCCCGAACTTGCCTTAGCAAGTTCGGCCGAACTTGACAGCTCAAGGTGTCATGGGCGAACTTGTCTCTTAACTAAATAAATATAACTTTCAGCTAGCCTATTCAACTCTATTCTATACAGACTCGATATAAGACTAAGACATAGACATTATGCACCAACAGTGTTCACGAGGATTAGCATTGTTTTTTATTGCGATAAACGCGCGAAACGTGTAACGGTTCGAAACGAATAAGGTAACAAGTATAAAATCACATATAAATTGAGATACCATAAAATATTGGCTCAATAAAACATCGGATTGTTTCGGGTAGAGAAACGTCGACAATTCCAAAGTGAATCGAAGATCCTTTCTAATTAGAGAAACGTGCTTTGGCCTATAGGTAAAATACTCTCATCGAGAAGCGACTAACAGTATTTTACCCTTCCAGTTACTACACGTCTCTAATCGATTAGAAAACCGAAACTTTGGCGAGAGCGAAAATCGAGGAATGGGACTTAATTGCCAAGGTTCGGGTTTCACCCCTAACTTGAAGATTTCGTACCCTAAGTGTGGTTGTTTCTTACTAAACGAGGAGCATATTCCGACTCGTTTGTAAGATCCACTAGAACATGAAATGGAAGTTTCCATCAAGATGTGGATATCACTCCTAACTTGATGGTATAACTTCGTGAAAAATCGAATACACGGAATGAGGGATTTCACCATAAATTGTAAGTCATTGGACCTATCTTGGTGCAAATGGCCTCGTTTGCATCATGAGTGTCTTCAAGTCGTCAAGTGTATTGTGTAAGATGTCTTAGGAAAGACATTATGTAAATTTTAAGACCAAAAGATAAGGAAGAAGCAATGAGGGAGAATAAAGTATTAAGCATGTTATAAGAATGGTCAAAATGGACACTTAAACTATAGACTAGGTCGAACATGGCAATTCTACCTAATTCCCTATAGTTATGGCTCTGATACCAATCTGTCACACCCCAACCGATGGCGGAAACATCAGGATGAGACGAAAACGAGATTGCTCATTTCTCATAAATACCATTGGCGACAATATTTAAACAAAACCCATATCCCATTCATAATAACATTGTCAAGTACATCATTTGAAATCAAATACAACAATAACAAGTCAAAATTTGATACAACATTTTATAAACCTAATGTCTAATCTGTATCTAAGCATCATCTCTACTCCAATTTCATGGCAAAGCTTCATCAACCTGTAACATGTTGAAAATACGAGTTCAATGCAAAGGCTTAGGCGAGTACACAAGTTTTGTGATACATAGCATAAGTATAAAAGTGTAACTCGAATCCACATGGTAATTGTAAGCAAAGTTCATATTAATCATGCAATACTAGATCAAACCCTGAGTTTCCAAAAAAGTTTTACGAGATCGAGCTTCCCTTATCACAAAAGAGACAAGACTAAAATAAGTATGAAAATCTTAACATAACCCCGACGGACGGTGTGCTACTCCTATAGCGCTATATATGATAAGGTGGGCTAGCTAAGTTAATGATCAAGCATGTATGAACGAGCATGTATCTAGGCACAACAAGTATTTATGTATAAGGATTGAGCATGTAAAGCATGAGTTTGTGATAAGTGTATTTTGATAGATAAACATGTTACAACCCAAAAGTGATTAAAACGGTAAATGGGTCGAGTGTACTCACGGTTTTGCTGAACGTTCCATTTAAGAAATCCCAAGAGCTTTGTTGTGATAATTTAGAGTTTGGCACCTTGTCCTTCTACAAGAAGAACATAGGCATTAGTTAGGAGTGTAACGGTAGATTTGGATTATTCGAGTGAGATTACGGAAATAGGAATAAGGTATTATGTATGAAAATATTCACTAAGACATAGCACTAAGACTCGCATTCACCCAGAAATGGAACGTGTGACTTCTATAAGATATCTAACGTGCGTTTAATTCGGATCGGTTCACCGAAGAACACAAACTCTGCGTTTAATTCGGTTTATTGTGCGGAATCCGTTAAACCAAACCATAATCGTATACACGAATCATAAATAATCAACGTTTATTACGTTCTAATCGACAACCTGATAGACTTTCAACCCTAACGTTACAAAATCACTCGATCTAGATCGGAACCGTATGATGAACTTGTTGGAGCTCTTGCACGAAGTTGTTGTGTGTTCTTGACTTGATTACTATCAAATCAGGTTGTCCTAGTTCTGATACCACTTGTAGGACCGATCCTCGATGCTAAGGAACCTAAATTTGATATCTAACGTCCATAATAGCGGAAATATTACGTCGTGTTTACCAATAGACAAGAATTAATCAGTTTAATATCAGTTTTATTGATCAAACGTCAAGAGTACAAACTGACAGAGCTTCACCTCCAAAATGCCAAAGTTACAAATGAGTGAGGCATGCTAGCTATTTATAGAGAAGCAAGTTCGCTGGACATGACCATGAGTTCGCCCGAACTTGCCTTAGCAAGTTCGGCTGAACTTGACAGTTCAAGGTGTCATGGGCGAACTTGTCTCTTAACTACTTAATATAACTTTCAGCTAGCCTATTCAACTCTATTCTATACAGACTCGATATAAGACTAAGACATAGACATTATGCACCAACAGTGTTCACGAGGATTAGCATTGTTTTTTATTGCGATAAACGCGCGAAACGAATAAGGTTACAAGTATAAAATCACATATAAATTGAGATACCATAAAATATTGGCTCAATAAAACATCGGATTGTTTCGGGTAGAGAAACGTCGAAAATTCCAAAGTGAATCGAAGATCCTTTCTAATTAGAGAAACGTGCTTTGGCCTATAGGTAAAATACTCTCATTGAGAAGCGACTAATGGTATTTTACCCTTCCAGTTACTACAAATCTCTAATCGATTAGAAAACAAAAACTTTGGCAAGAGGAAAATCAAGGACTGGGACTTAATTGACAAGGTGCGGGTTTCACCCCTAACTTGAAGATTTCGTACCCTAAGTGTGGTTGTTTCTTACTAAATAAGGAGCATATTCCGACTCGTTTGTAAGATCCACTAGGACATGAAATGGAAGTTTCCATCAAGATGTGGATATCACTCCTAACTTGATGGTATAACTTCGTGAAAAATCGAATACGCGGAATTAGGGATTTCACCATAAATTGTAAGTCATTGGACCTATCTTGGTGCAAATCCCCTTGTTTGCATCATGAGTGTCTTCAAGTGTATTGTGTAAGATGTCTTAGGAAAGACATTATGTAAATTTTAAGACCAAAAGATAAGGAAGAAGCAATGAGGGAGAATAAAGTATTAAGGATGATATAAGAATGGTCAAAATGGACACTTAAACTATAGACTAGGTCGAACATGGCAATTCTACCTAATTCCCTATAATTATGGCTCTGATACCAATCTGTCACACCCCAACCGATGGCGGAAACATCGGGATGAGACGAAAACGAGATTGCTCATTGCTCATAATTAACATTGGCGACAATATTTAAACAAACCCATATCCCATTCATAATAACATTGTCCAGTACATCATTTGAAATCAAATACAACAATAACAAGTCAAAATTTGATACAACATTTTATAAACCTAATGTCTATATATGTATCTAAGCATCATCTCTACTCCAATTTCATGGCAAAGCTTCATCAACCTGTAACATGTTAAAAGTTCAATGCAAAGGCTTAGGCGAGTACACAAGTTTTGTGATACATAGCATAAGTATAAAAGTGTAACTCGAATCCGCATGGTAATTGTAAGCAAAGTTCATACTAATCATGCAATACTAGATCAAAACCCGAGTTTCCACAAAAGTTTTACGAGATCGAGCTTCCCTTATCACAAAAGAGGCAAGACTAAAATAAGTATGAAAATCTTAACATAACCCCGATGGACGGTGTGCTACTCCTATAGCGCTATATATGATAAGGTGGGCTAGCTAAGTTAATGATCAAGCATGTATGAACGAGCATGTATCTAGGCACAACAAGTATTTACGTATAAGGATTGAGCATGTAAATCATGAGTTTGTGATAAGTGTATTTTGATAGATAAACATGTTACAACCCAAAAGTGATTAAAACGGTAATGGGTCGAGTGTACTCATGGTTTTGCTAAGCGTTCCATTTAAGAAATCCCAAGTGCTTTGTTGTGATAATTTAGAGTTTGGCACCTTGTCCTTCTACAAGAAGAACATAGGCATTAGTTAGGAGTGTAACGGTAGATTTGGATTATTCGAGCGAGATTACGGAAATAGGAATAAGGTATTATGTATGAAAATATTCACTAAGACATAGTACTTGTTCTTGACACTATGATAACCTGAAAAGGGGTTTATATGGTTTCATAGGTTTGAGACCTATTAGAATCGTGACCAGGAACTATGTACTTTAGTGATAAACTTAATAACTTGATAGGTGATTATTTAGTCATTATCAAGGTTTCGGTTTTAGGATTATATTATAGTCCATAATATATACTTAATATTAGGTTCATGTAGGTGGTGGGAGGATGAACCATCCACTTTGGTACCTCTATGTATACAAGTAAGTCAAGCATGGAGGTAGGATGATGAACATCCATTTAACCTCTTTATATGATTCACCACTACACGAGTTGTCATAGACAACAAGGAGGGTCATGAATAAGAACAATACAAGAATGAAATGACAACAATTGAAAGTATGTCACCATAATATCATGTAGCCAAGTGAATACAACCCGGATAGCACACGAGGACACATGTCAACCGCTTGAGGTGTGACACTTTAGGACTAGTAAACTACTTGAGATGATGATGAAAATCATCAAGTGATGTGTGGTCTCAATGTTTAGGATAGCCAAAGCTAACCTTGGTGGACACACATGAACAAGTCTATGAACTTGCATCACTTGTGAGCTAAATGCTCTATGAAAACAAAATTTATGTGAGGTTTAAACCTCTTGTTTGAATGCCTCAACCTTGTTTTTAAGCTAAGCAACCACAAGAAGTGTTGTAAGCATTCTGACATAGGTTTGAAATGAGATAAACTCAAGTTGGATGAACATAAACAAGTTTTAAAAGATTTTGAAAACAAACAGAAAGTTCATCGACATTTTCGGGGCATTTCCAGGTCTGGATTCTCCATGGAGAACCCTAGGAATTCGACCCAAATATTATCCAAGTATGTAGGAAGAAGAATCCTATGAAAAGACCAAGTTTTAAGCAAGTTATGCTCACTTTAGTGGAGGAGGTATAATTTGCCCGAAAATTCTGATGTGCAACTAATTTGGGACAATTTGGGAGTGCTTGAGAGTTATTAGATGAAGATTGGAAAGTGTTTTAGGTGTGGAGGAACTTGGTTTATATAGAGGGATGATTAGGGTTAGATTAGAGGGGATTAAATGGTGTTTAGAGGTGATTGGGTGAAGTTTTAAGAGTGGGATTCGTGCAAACCACAGATGTTCAAACCTATTGTCCCGCTCAGGTCTCCTTACGGACCGTAAAGGTATCACCTTGCTGTCCGTAAGGACCGGGCCGGGACACACCTTTTATATTTTGTTGATTTGTTTAATCTTGACGGGTTTGGACCATTTTTAAGGTTATTTTAGGACATGTTAATGTATTATAAGACCATGTAACATATCACAATGTGTATGTAAGTATAATATGATCGAGATCGAGTATAAACACTTGGTATAATGTATGTACAAACGTATAAATGTCGCGTATGAAGTATGCATGACGTCGTGAGTGTTGCGTATAATCAAGTATCTCATGTATTCGAGTATGTGTATCAAGTGTATGTATTGTATGAACAAGTATAACAAGTATAGGGCAAAATGTATATTTCCATTACGATTCAAGTCTCAATTACAATGATTACAACGAAATGAGAAGTACGAATACAAAGGCTTTCAAAAATAGAATTACAACACGAGCTTCTATAAATAGAAAGTAAGGAAAACGCGAGGCGTTACTGTGGTAGGTGAAGGTAGGTGGTGTCCGATAAGGGTGGTTAATGGTGGAGGTGATGTGGTGGTGAGACGGTGATGGAGAGGATGCGACGGGGCAGTGGTGGGGCTCAGGTGGTGAAATACATCGGCAGGAGGTGGCGATGGCGTAAGGTGGCCGGGACGATCGGAGATAATGGGTTTCGGAGTGATGGAGAAGGGGCGAAGCAGTGGTGGTTATGGTTGCGTGACGGTGGTAGTCTCAGACGCGGGTAGGTGGTGGCGGAGCGACGACGGGTGTGGTGGTGTGAAGTGGCAGAGGGAGAGGGTGGTAGTGGTGGTGTTCAAATGCGAGATCCCCTGGATTTGGGGATTTTTTTTATTTTCAGTATTCTGCAGGCGGATGCGGACCGTATCCATGTATGGATGCGGTCCGTATGGGCATTAATTTTTTTGTACCGCCTAAAGCCTTGTGGACCCGTATGCTGTACCGGTTGCGGTCCGCATCTAGTGTTTTATTATTAATTATTTTATTAAATAATAATAATTATTATTATTATTATGAAATTGTATTAATTTTTACTATAATTTTACACATTTACAACTTACATTACCGAAGCACCGAATTTCTGAATTCGTTAAATTGAACCTGTAACTGCACATCTCATAAACCGATCAGTACGTTCGATAATAAATAAGCAAAACAGACTCACTATACAAAAATAAACACAAACCTAAAGGTACAAACTATACAACTCGGGAAAATCCCGAGTGTGCAAAGCAATCTCTCACTTATTCATCAACGGGAGGTCTATCACCTCCTCCTCTCTCTCACCAGTCTGTCCCTCAACAAAGTGTTTCAAACGATGTCCATTCACCTTGAATTTCTGACCGTCCTCACTCTCTACCTCAATCGTTCCGTATGGAACACCTGCTAATCACATATGGCCCGCACCAACACGATCTAAGCTTTCCCGGGAACAACTTAACCGGGAATTATACAGCAACACCTTCTCCCCACACTTGAACTCTTTCACCTGCTTCAAGTGTTTGTCATGCAACTCCTTGGTGCGGTGCTTGTATGCCCATGATCTCTCGTACGCCTCCTCGCGTAGCTCCTCCAACTCATGAATCTGCAGAAACCGTTTCTTGCCAGCAGCTGGAAGGTCAAGACTGACTGCCCTCACGCCCAATAGGCCCTGTGCTCAAGCTCGAAGGCAAATGACATCTTTTCCATAAACCATCCTAAAGGGAGTAGTCCCAATAGGTGTCCTATAAGCAGTCCTAAACGCCCAAAGCGCGTCATCTAGCTTGACGGACCAATCAATGCGACTGTTTCCGACAGTCTCCTCCAGGATTCGCTTAATTCCCATGTTCGAGTTCTCCACCTGCCCACTAGTCTGAGGATGGTAAGCTGTTGAAAGCCGATGGGTTACCCAGAGCGTTTCAAGACTTTCTCCATCTGAGCATTGCAAAAGTGGGTACCTCGATCCGAGATCAAGGACTTCGGTGTCCCAAACCTAGCAAACAACCTACGCAAAAACCTCACAACAAATCTAATGTCGTTTGTGGGCAAGGCCTCAGCCTCTACCCACTTAGAAACATAGTCAATTGCAACGAGGATGTATCGGTTTCCTCTCGACATAGGGAACGGACCCATGAAATCAATGCCATAAATATCAAACACTTCCACAACCTGAATAGGGTTCTAGGGCATCTGATTCTGGGATGAGATATTTCATGTCCTCTGACAGGCCTCACAACTCCTCACAAACTCGTGTGCGTGTCTAAAGATGGTCGGCCAATAAATCCGCATCAAACAGCGTCTGGCGGTGTAAGCCGCACCATATGACCACCAGTCAGTCCCTCATGACATTGTCGCAAGATGTTGCGGCACTCGGACCCAAACACACATCTCCTAATCACCTGGTCCGCTCCGATACTAAACAAGTATGGATCCTCCCAAATGTAGTGCTTAACTCTGCAAAGAATTTCTTCTAAGGCTGGTACGTCATGCCTTCCAAAAGGTCACTTGTGGACAAGTAATTTGCTAGATCAGCAAACCAGGAAAGCCTTCCTCGTGGGCTTTCAAGAACATCAACACCTCATGGGGAAACTCATCCCCAATCCTATCCTCCCGTGTCCTCTCGATCTCGGGGCTCTCTAATCTCGATAAGTGGTCAGCAGCCACGTTCTCAGCACCCTTCTTATCTCTAATCTCTAAATCAAACTCCTGTAATAGCAAAATCCACCGAATCAGCCTCGACTTCGCATTCTTCTTCGCAAACAGGTGCCTAAGGGCTGTGTGGTCGGTAAAAATGATAGTCTTCGAAAGCACCAGATTTGACCTAAACTTATCACACGAGAAAACCACAGCCAGTAACTCCTTCTCTTTCGTCGTATAATTCTCATGGGCGTCGTTTAGGGTCTTGCTAGCGTAATAAATGGGATGAAAGTGTCTCTCCCTACGCTGCCCTAACACGGCCCTACGGCGAAGTCACTAGCGTCATACATAATCTTGAAAGGGAGGCTCCAATCAGGAGCAATTAGAATAGGCGCACTCACTAACCTCTCCCTAATCAACTCAAAGGTCGTCAAACACGAACGGCCTATCCTTCTCTAGCAGCTGGGTCATCGGGCGAGCAATCTTCGAAAAGTCACGAATGAAACGGTGGTAGAATCCCGCATAAACCAAGGAACTCGTAATCGATTTCACGGAAGTAGGCGGCAAGAGCTTGGAAATGACATCAACTTTGGCCTGATCAACCTTAAGCCCCGCCTATGAAATCTTGTGCCCTAGCACAATACCCTCTCAAACCATGAAATGACACTTCTCCCAATTAAGCATCAGGTTCGTCTCCTCACATCTAGTCAACACACGCTCTAGATTACGCAGACAGTGATCGAATGAACTCCCAAACACAAAAAAAAAATCGTCCATGGAGTCCTCGATCAACTCGTGAAAAATCGCCACCATATAACGCTGAAATGTGGCTGGAGCGTTTTACACAACCCAAACGGCATGCGTCGATACACAAAGGCGCCAAAAGGGCATGTAAATCTGGTCTTTTCCTGATCCTTCGGTGCAGTGGGGATCTGGAAATAAACTGAGAATCCATCAAAAAAGCAGTAGAACTGCTGTCCCGACAATCGCTCTAGCATCTAATCGATAAACGGCAAGGAAAGTGATCCTTGTGCATGGCATCATTGAGTCTACGATAATCTATGCAAACTCGCCAGTCGGTGATGGTCCGGTGCTCGTTGGCGACCACTGTCATACCCCCCTTCTTGGGGACCACCTGGACAGGACTCACCCATGCAGAGTCTGAGATCGGGTAAATCAGCCCTGCATCCAATAGCTTAATCACCTCTTTCTTCACGACATCCATATTAGGGTTTAGCCTTCTCTGAGGCTGAACCACCGGCTAAAACTCCTCCTCCATCAGAATTCTATGCGTGCAAAATGAAGGGTTAATACCCTTGATATCCATCAGCTTCCACACGATCGTCTTCATGTGCTCTCTCAAAACACTCATCAACCTCCTCTTCTCCTCCTGCGTCAATCCAGCAGAAATGATGACGGGCAAACTGGGACCCCTCGCCCAAAAATGCCTACTCCAAATGTGACGGCAACTCCTTCAACTCCAAGGGCGGGGGTACCTCAACAGACGGTCTCTCCTTCGGCATCTCCTCCTTGCCGATAACCTCAAACACCTCAAATCTAGGGGAAGGCTCGGTAGCCTGCGACAAAGGGTCCTGCTCAACGTCACTCTCAGTGACCCCACTCCCCTGATCATCTACGCTCTCAACATGCGCATCAGACGCATCTCTCTCGCAAATCTCCCTCAAAATACCACCCACATGTGACATAAGTGTGTCAATGAAGTATAAAGTATCATCGTGATGGTGGGTGTGCCTCATAGAATGCTGGATGTTGAATGTCACCTCGTCCTGATCAACTCGAAGCGTCAGCTTGCTGTCGTGCACGTCAATGAGCGCACGCGCAGTGGCAAGGAATGGACGACCTAAAATCAGTGGGACCTCGGAATCCTCGTCCATATCAAGAATGACGAAGTCGACTGGAAACACAAACTTGTCGACCTTTACCAGCATATTCTCTACTATCCTTCTCGGAACCTTCACCGATCTATCCACCAACTGTAGACTCATGCGCGTAGGCGACGGCTCGCCTAAATTGAGCTTAGCAAATATCGAGTATGGCATCAGGTTTATGCTAGCTCCTAAGTCTGCCAGTGCATTGATGACGGCAAGATTTCTGATCAGGCAGGGAATCGTGAAGCTACCAGGATCAGACATCTTCTTCGGTAGCTTGTTCTGTAAGACAGCAGAACACTCCTCGCTCAACGTAAAAGTAGCAAGATCCTCCAACTTCTCCTTATTCGTGAGCAAATCTTTCAAAAACTTTACGTACTTCGGCATCTTCGATAGAGCCTCTACGATTGGAATGTTCATGTGCAGCTTCTTCAACATCTCGAGAACTTGCCGTACTGCTCTCCATCCTTACCCTTTACCAATCGACCCGGGTAAGGGGGTGTCGACTTATACACCTTCAACGGCTCCTTTTCGACCTCCTTCTTTTCTCCTAACGACCCTGGACTATGTTGTACTTGCTGGGCGTAGCCTGTTGTGCACTTTGCCAGCAAGGGTCTCCATCTCGATCTCCTCATCGACCGGCTCCTCATCAACTACTGGTTCGTCCTCAACAGCTCTTCTACCACTCCTCGACGTAACAGCCTTCGCAGTGGTGTTCGGGTTTCCAACAGTGCTACAAGGGAGACCACCCTGAGGTCTCTGGTTCAGATGATCGGCCAGCAAACCTACTGTTCTCTCCAGGTTCTGCAGTGTTGTGCTCTGACTCTTCATGAAGGTCTCGTGCTCCATGAATGTCGAGTGTCCTCTCGTGTGATGAACTATGTAGGAAACTGTGTCTGCTTAGCCAACGTATCCTAGTTTTGCCTCAGCATATCCTCGATAGTCGGGTAAGTCGCACGAACTCGATCCTCCACCTGTAGCTCCTGCGTCCTTAAACAAACTCTAACGCGGCTGAAACCCCGGTGGGTTGCTGTTCTTCCAGCTAAAGTTTGGATGGTTCTTCCAATTCGAGTTGTAACCACCTATTCTGATTTCGATTTCCCACAAACTCCACCTGTTCTTGTAGATCCTCGGGAAAATAGGACACGCGGCCATGTCATGCCCTCCCGTGCATATCTCGCACAACTGCTCTTCCTTTGCCTGCATATCTGTCATCTGCTTCGTAAACGTATCGATTTGTGCCTGCATAGCAATAGTATCATCAATCTTATGCACACTTCTCTGTGCAGCACACGAGTCTCTAGACTCAGGGAACTCATAGCTACTCATCACTATGTCCTCGAACATGTGAGTACACTCCTCTGGTGTCTTGGCGGACATCAGATTACCACCAGCGGTAGTGTTCAGCATATTCCTCGTGGTGGGCATCACTCCATGATAGAACTTCTCAACTAACGCCTAATCCTCGAACCCATGATGAGGACACTTAACCAGCAAATCCTTGAAACGCTCCCATGTCTCGTAGAATGACTCCACCTCTTTCTGTCGAAACTCCTATATCATGCTCCTCATACTAGCAGTTTTAGCGGGCGGAAAGTATTTACCTAAGAATTTATCCCGCATCCCGGCCCAGGTAGTGATGGATCCAGCAGGAAGAGACTCTAACCAAGAGTGGGCTCGGTCAGTGAGTGAGAATGGGAACAGGCGCAACTTGCAGGCGTCCTCGTTGACACCTTGCTCCTGAAACGTATCGCAGATGGCGCAAAAACGATAGATGAGGACATTTGGGTCCTCGAAAGGCAACCCATGAAACAGGCAGGTGTTAGTGATCATCGTGATGATCTGAGGCTGAATCCGCCAGCTGTTAACACCGATAGCTGAACGGGTGATACTAGATCGAGAATTGGCCGCGTTCGGCCTGGCGTAGTCTGCGACGACTCTCCTAACTGGGGCATCAGCGTCACCCATGGTAAAAGCAGAAGATGAAATGCGTACCTGACTAGCTCGGATGGTGTGAAGGCGCTCGTGGAAATCTCGCTCGGGTTCGGAAGAAGCAACAAACGAAGGTGGCCCCTGTGAACGAGTATTGCGCATACAATGGTAAGGAAACTAAGTTAAATACTAAAGACGATCTAACTCTAAAGGCACAAATTGCAAGCAAAAGGCGCCAAAAGGCAATGAAAATCTAAGAAAGCAAGTAAACAACTAAATAGACGACTCGGATCGTTCTTTAAAGTGCCAGTGTCCCCAGCAACGGCGCCAAAAACTTGATGTGTGCGAATGTGTATATTAAATTCGAACAAGTTTTAAAAAGGAATCACAACCTAAACCACACACAATCGGCAAGTGCACCGGTCGCGGTGTAGTGTAGATAATAAGACCGAGTATCAATCTGTGGACACTATACACAAACTCTAGATACTAAACCTCTATCGAATACAAAGTCAATATTTGATTTGATTTTGGTGTTTAACTAATAACCTAGTTGATTACGAAAATGGCAAACACGACAAGCAACGTGAAACAAACACGAACACGAGAGCAAAATGTGATCAAATATATATGAGAAAAGGACTACCTAGGTGTCGAATCCCTAGAATCATGCAATGCCACTCTGACAGTGACAATGGCTAAATATCCTACTCTCCCGAATGACCCCCCGCTAGAGATGTTTCACACGAAAGATAAAGACGAAATGTGAAGTTCTAGAACGAACCGGCTCGACCTATCGATACCAAATCCTACGGGAATTAAGTAATGAAAGTAACTTTAACCCTCAAAACGCAAAGCAAACTAAACCTTGATAACTGAAATCCTAGGAAACCTTAACCACAATGTAATAAACAAGCTCGAGCTATCGGTCACCCAATCTACCCACCAATGATTAACTAATAACCTAGCTCACCTATATCGTCTCTCGAGTCATCAAATGAGGATGCAAGTTTTAGTTAATTGATTTTAATTATTAGTCGAATTGGTCAATTTCTCAACTCAGTATTCAAACCGAAAACCCCAAGATTAACGATTCAAAATAAACTCTAGGTCTAGGGGATATTTCTATGTGCCTAAACCGCTGAACTCATCAACAAATAATCAACCAAAACACACCAATATGCAATATCAAGATCAATATCAAGGCAAAGTTATGTAAATCACATCAAATAGCCAAAATCATGTCAAAATCGCATTACAATCATCAAGTTCATCTAACCTAAGTAGTTTATAACGTTTAGCCACTCATAATATCCATCAAAACAACTGAATGAAATCTGAAAACAACTGATTACATAGTTTAAAGCGAAATAAAACCGAAAAACTTATGTTAAACGAACCCAAGATGCTCAAAACTCGAACCGAAAGCTTCCTAGACCTTCAAGCAGCTTCAAAGTGCTCCCCAATCGTCCAAAACTGCTCCTATGTCGCCTGGTATTCGAGATATCTCAAACCCTAGCGGCTGCATTGATTTTATAAAAATTTTGCGAAAACCGACCTCCGTGCGGACCACATGGGGGTATGGATGCGGTCCGCATCAGGTAAAAAAAATACGCGCGACACTTATGTTGGATGCGGACCGTATGACTATTTGGATGCGGTCCGCATCCATGTCTTGGAAACTTGAATTTTATCTTTTAAGCCCTTTCTTCGACAAGTCTTTCCGTACTTCTCCCGCGGCAACCGTATTTCTTCGTTTTTGCTGCCAAACTGTTGGTTTCATCCCTGATTCCTATAAAACACAAAATCAACAATTAAGTATCAAAATCGCGAGAAAACTTTATACAAATAACTCAAAATGTAGGGAATTCGACACGTAAAATGTGTATGATTTAAGACACATCACCAAAGAAGGCATGCTCCAAGACATCAAAGAAACATTCCACAACCTCAAGGAAATCAACATGAAGTTAAACCCAAGTAGGTGTTCTTTTGGGTAATGAAGGCAAGTTTCTTGGCCACATAGTAGGGAAACAAAGCATAAAAGCAAACCCGGACAAGGTCCGAGCGGTCACAGAAATGAAATCGCCAAAAACTAAGAAAGAGGTTGAAAGCCTCGACGGGAAAACAGTAGCACTCAAGCGCTTCCTTCCCAAGTCAGCAGAATAATCTTTTCCACTCTTCAGAACATTGAAAGGTTGCAGTGAAAAAAGGAGCTCCACATGGACGGAGGAAGCAGAAAACAACTTTTGTAGCACTCAAGGAAAACATAGCTTCCCTTCCTACCATGATAGCACCCATGAAAGAAGAAACCATCATAGTCTACTTGTCAGCAGGTACAAGGGCTATGTACATATCTCATTTACTCTCTAATTCGCGACTCCTACGCTCACAATTAAATATACTAACAGCTCCTCAAATACAACTGTCCTCAGGGCAAGAAGCCATAGTTCTATGCTAATGGTAGAAAGAGGAAGGGAGCAAATACCAGTTTATTTCATGAGCAAGGTTCTTAAGGCAGCTAAAATTAACTACTCCCCAATCGAGAAGCTAGTACTTGCACCAGTACACACGGCAAAGAGGCTAAGAAGGTACTTCCAAGCTCACCCGATCCAAGTTATCACCAACCAGCCACTAAGATCCATCCTGGAAAAGCCGGAAGATTCAGGAAGGCTGGCTAAGTGGGCTGTAGGGCTAGGGGAGCACAAGATCGAGTATATACCAAGGAAGGCTTACAAGGGACAAGTGTTAGCAGACTTTATAGCTGAAATGCCAACAGTCAAAGAGATAATGAGATAGATGAAAAAGGGTGCCAAACGATCATCCCAGGGAAGTGGACGTTGTTTTTAGATGGAGCTTCTAGTAAAGAAGGTTCCGGGGCAGGCCTTATCATCACAGACCCCCACGGAACCGAATATACTTATGCACTCTGTCTTGACTTTCCATACACAAATAATGAAGTTGAATATGAAGCGTTGTTGGCCGGTCTAAGGCTAGCTAAAACCATGAGAGTAAAAGAGCTACACGCCTTCACCGACTCAAGGTTGGTAGCAAGCCAAGTGGGAGGAGAATACACGGCAAGGGAACCTGATGACTGTCGTCAGTGTCATGCAAAAACCGAAATAAACTATGTAGATAGAGTAAGTCGGGTATCGAACCAGAGGAGGATTGTGGAAAGTGTTATAGATTAAGTATTAGTTAATTACTTGTGAAAATGTAAACTCGGTTTGTTTGGTTGTTTGATTAACTAGAAATTACTAAGAAAACAAGGTTATAATCAATGGGAGAAACAATGGTTCCTCCGGATTTTAGATTCAAAGCCAATTCATTTACGTATTTGATTGTTTACAATTACATAGACATAATTGTATGACCTGATTAATTAATTGTATGACCACTAAGGTTCTAGCCGCTCATCTCAGTTGTATGATCTTCACACGCTTGAAAGATGATTGAAACCATGATCTTGATCTTTGATTTGGTGATTAGAATGATGATTATGGTGAAAGAACGCTCCATAAAGTGTGTTCTGGTCTGCTCATCTCAGTGAGGTCCAGACTTTCTGGTTACATGCCAGATCCGTGCAAAAACGGTTTTATCATAACTTCTTCGTTATAGCTCCGTTTTACGCACGGTTTTTGCCTACGCGCTCGTAATTCAAGCCTCTATCATTATATATCTTAAGATATTTACTTCCACTCCATTTGGTTTCCTCAAAACACATCCAATCTTCATGTTTAACCCCTTGGACTTCATTCTTTCGTATAATTTGCATCCTCAAGCCTTGATAGCACCCGAACACAATCCAAATTCGTATCACGAGCTGCAAATTCCATCTCGTAGCACTCCACTTCATCTTTAATCATCATAACTTCTCCGAATTACGTGCTTTACCTGAAAACACTAATTTCTCGTAGTTATTCAATTCCCCATGTATAAACGATCAAATATACATAAGATTAGACATTTAAACACTCTAAGACTCGGACTTTTCCCTCTACATCACATCCCCACACTTATCCTTTTTCGTCCCGAAAAAGAATTTGCAATGGAATCATAATCAAATCATCAACTTCAATTTATTCAGTTAGCTTATTAACAAATCTAATCACGCATTAACTAAGATTGCAAGTATACGGTCCACCTTAATCATAATTCATTAAGTTCAATTGCAGTCGTCATCTATGGGTCTCACACTCAAAAGACTACACTGCCACTTAATCTCGTTTCAAGCTTATGAGAAAACTGTCTTATATAACAAGCTTTTATATATTCCCGATTAAACTTTGATGGGTAATGGATGATGGTTTTCGAGCTTAACATGCTTTGTATACGATCACTTAGCGGACATACCTCGCATGAGTCACCATCCTCGCGATTAATGCCATAAGTTTCACGTATTTGCTATTTCTTTTCTGACTCCACCTAGAGGGTATGTACCGCATGAGTCACCATCCCCGCGGAAATACCATAGGCTTTGTCAATGTAAGCTAGCTCAATAAATGCATTGATGGAATTTTTTCGGGTGCCACCTTGTTTCGGATTTATTTATATAAAAAGAAACAGGTGTGTCATTTAATCGGAATATATATAGGCTTTTTACTTATGACAGAACCCTTATACTCTCTACAGTTTCAGTTTTGCTATAGCTCCTAAGGCGAGAACCCACAAGATTCCTAATATTTAAGTATTTTATTTAATCCTAAGGAACTTTTCAACCGGCTGGGCTTACCCACCTATCCTAAATTAGATGCGATTTCGACTGTTTTATCATCTCATATATATAATAATTGAAAGCCAACAATTTAATTATACCTATTATTTTCCATTTTGTTGCAAAAATCTTTCGAAACATGATCAAATTTGTTCAAAAATTTTCAATTTTAGGGGATTTCAACTGATTCAAGCATTTCAACTGATTCAAGCATTTGATATGATCATTAAACCTACCAACCCTATCTCAAGATACCGCATCCCCACACTTAGGATACATTGTCCCAATTTATAGCGCAATTCAAAGCCTAACTCGAGATATCCACCTACAACCCATGAACAGCTAACACCCTACTCGACTTGACAAATAACACCATTCCCAACACAAAACTTCACATCACCAAATACACGAAAACAAATAAAACACAAGATAGATAAACACATGCACCTGATCATGTGTCTGTAATGATGCAACTGTTGTGATCTAACAAGAATAGACGCCTTCCACGGATTCTTTGATATCTCACCGGGGATGTTGCAAAACATCCCCACACTTGAATTATTGTATCCGTGAAGATGAACTCGTAAATACCTGTCAAAACACAACCACACAAAAACGAAACAAAACAAGGTATGCTACCCTATATCCTCGGGGTGCCTCCCAAGAGCACTAAGTTTTAGGTCTTCAGCCAGACCGTACCTAATATGCGCTATGGTGGTATCAATATGCACTTACCCGATGTATTCCCAATGAATGCTAGGAATTTTACATGCCATTTCCATAAGCTCGTCGGTATATTTGGCATGTTTAGAAAGCCCCTGCGAGTTTCGTTGATCCACTTCACGAGATATATACCAATGTATTGTAGCTTCGCCCTTTTCATCTTCTTCCTTGAACCCTCTTCCCCACACTTGTTAATTGGAATGATTGATATGGGAAGAGGTTTTGTACACACATTCATCTCATCAGACTGCTCTGCCTCATCATCTCACACACCATCTGATCCACCAGTGACTCTTCATCAGATAAAGGATTCATTGGTGTGGTATTATCCTCCACAACCTCGTCCCCTACTTGAGAAGGAGACATCTGTAGAGACACCCATCTATCCCTGGCTTGGCGTTTTTCCATTGAAGTCATTCTTGGCCCATCATCCTTCACTTCAGCCATCAAAAGATCATACTTCAGAATCCACATCTCCAACTGGTCCTCTATTGACAGGTCAGGTTTTGCCAATTCCTCTTCAATGTATGTCAGGTCTCTTTGTCTCATATATTCAATAAGACTTACAAATTGGGATGATTGATAGTAACTATGTGACTGAGGTTCACATTCAGACTCACCCTGATCAAATGTATGTTGGGTATGATAGGCATCCTGATAGTGTACTGGATGATCTTCATAAGAAAGTTGAGAGTATTCATCATAACAATCATCATACTCCTCTTGGTAGCTCATACATTGTACCATCCCCGGATCATAGCTACACTCATCCCATGTTTGCTCATCATAACAATAATTCGTATCCGATTAGTAATCATATGTAACACGCGGCGAATCAGAATAAGAATAGTGCGGGTGGACATGATCATCTGAATAAAAATCCAACTCAATTGCTCTCCTCTGTTTTTCTCTACGCCTGTATCGAGCCTCCCAACAGTAATTCCCGGATGCAGCGGATTCTTGCAAAACACACATGTATAGTACTTGGAAAATCTTCTTCTCAAATAACTTGACATCCTGCAAAAACACAGAAACACAAGCACCAAGCATAAATTTGAAAAAAAACAAAAAACAAAACAAAACTGACACTATTTTTGGATTTTTTTTTATTTTAACTAAAACTTAACACTTAAACATTTGCACACGGCTCCCCGGCAACGGCGCCATTTTGATGACTATCGTCAGTGTCATGCAAAAACCGAAATAAACTATGTAGATAGAGTAAGTCGGGTATCAAACCAGATGAGGATTGTGGAAAGTGTTATGGATTAAGTATTAGTTAATTACTTGTGAAAATGTAAACTCGTTTGTTTGGTTTTTTTATTAACTAGAAATTACTAAGAAAACAAGGTTATAATCAATGGGAGAAACAATGGTTCCTCCGGATTTTAGATTCAAAGCCAATTCGTTTACGTATTTGATTGTTTATAATTACATAGACATAATTGTATAACCTGATTAATTGATTGTGATAAAAGAGGACTGAGTACTCTGATTGATTAACAACGAGAGGTTATCACAGATTATCAATTGAGATTACCAAACCCAATCCCTATCTAATATATCCCAATTACCAGAACTCTCGGGAATTTAAAGAATCAAAACTAGGTTTAAAGCAAAATCAACCGTTTACAAATCAATCAAGTCAAATCAACCGGTAACAAGTATCGAATGCTTAGATTACTGGATTTAAACAATAATCCAAACACATAAATAGAGTTGCTTACAAGAATCCTCCACCAGGAGGAAACCACTAAGGTTCTAGCCGCTCATCTCAGTTGTATGATCTTCACATGCTTGAAAGATGATTGAAACCATGATCTTGATCTTTGATTTGGTGATAGGAATGATGATTATGGTGAAAGAATGCTCCAAAAAGTGTGTTCTGATCCCCTAAAATCGTCCCCAAAGTGTTGGATTCAATCTAAGGTTTAAACCCTTTAAATAACTTCAAAAAACAATTAGTTGCGAACATTTCCGTCACCCCGACCGTCAGTGACGGTCAAGACTTTCTGGTCACGTGCCAGATTCGTGCAAAAACTGTTTTTATCATAGCTTCTTCGTTATAGCTCCGTTTTACACACGGTTTTCGCCTACGCGTTCGTAATTCAACCCTCTATCATTCTATATCTTAATATATTTAATTCCACTCCATTTGTTTTCCTCAAAACACGTCCAATCTTCATGTTTAACCCCTTGGACTTCATTCTTTCGAATAATTTGCATCCTCAAGCCTTGATAGCACCCGAACACACTCCAAATTCGTATCACGAGCTGCAAATTCCATCTCGTAGCACTCCACTTCATCTTTAATCATCATAACTTCTCCGACTTACGTGCTTTACCTGAAAAACACCAATTTCTCATAGTTATTCAATTCCCCATGTATAAACGATCAAATATACATAAGATTAGACATTTAAACACTCTAAGACTCGGACTTTTCCCTCTACATCAGAACCATCAATGGTAAAATACAAAGACAAAGTAAAGGAATTGATGGGTAGCTTTGAGTCTTACTCCTTGACTCAAGTCTCAAGAACAAAGAACAAGCAAGCTGACGCCTTAAGTAAGCTAGCTTCACTAAATTTGCACACCTGACAAAGAAGGTACTTGTCGAGCTGCTAAAAGCAAGATCCATTGAGGAAGCTAAAATCCAAGATCTGGTGATAGAAAGCAATGACCCATGGATGACGTCCATTCAACGATTCCTATAAGAAGGAAAGCTCCCCCACGAAGAGGCAGAAGCTGCCAAGATAAAGGCAAAAGCCAAGCAATACGTTTTAGAAGAAGGAAAGCTCTACAAGAAGGGTTATCTCTCCCCTTTGCTACGTTGTGTAGGTCCTGAACAAAGAAACTACCTGATTAGAGAAGTACACGAGGGGATTTATTGGTCACATGCAGGAGTAAGAACGATTGTGGCAAAATTAAAGAATATGGGCTACTTCTGGCCCACAATGCACAAGGATACAGCAGAAGTCATCCACAAATGTGAAGCATGCCAACTACACGCTCTTGTAAAAACATGCCCAAAGCATGATCTCGTCCCTATCATAGCTGCATGGACAATCTATAAGTGGGGGATGGACATAGTAGGTCCCTTCCCCACGGCAGCTGGACAAGTGAAATTTCTCTTCGTAGTAGTAGACTACTTAACAAAATGGCCGGAAGTTTGGCCATTAGCGAAGGTCACTGGAAAAAATGTTGTCAGCTTCATTTGGGAACAAATTGTCACACCCCAGCTGATGGCGGAATCATAGGGGTGCTGCAGGCGAATCAAATTGTTCAAGAGAAATTCCAAAACAACTATTAACGACAATATTTTAAAGGTTCTGTTCATGCATATTATGTGACAACAGCTTTGGCTTGGTCTTTGGATATTAAAAAGAGATTGGATCATGAAGATTTGAAGGAATTCGAGTTAATTGTGAAGCCCAATCAAGCCCAAGTTGTATTTTATCTAATTCGAGTTTGTGTTTGTGGGCCTAGCCCAGTTTGCATGTATGGCTGTATGTATATAAACAGCTTTGTGCTTTAGGGGTTAGGTTAACCACTTGAGATACTTGAGACATTAGAGAGTTTGAGAGAGAATTCGTAAAAGCATTGGCTTGGACGAATTTGAGGATCTAAGTTGACTGTAATATGTTTTGGTAGATAATCAATAGAGATCGGTTTGTGAATTGGTTCGTGTTCTTCATCTATACTTGTTTTTTGTGCGTGTTGATTAATCAAGGAGATTCGGGATCCTTGATTAGTTATCAGTTTTGTGACGATCCATAGAGACCAGGGGACCTACAATTGGTATCAGAGCGTTTGCTCTTCTAAAGGTTCAAGACTAATCGACAGATTCAAGATTATTGTTTTTGTGTGAAGAGTTTCGAAGAACAAGGAAGAACAGTCAAGGACAGCATAAAAACTGCGTTTTGATCTGTTTAAGGAGTGATTAAAAGTTGTTTTTGGTATTTTAGGAGAATTGGTTTGGAAAGTTTTGAAGAGATATTGATTTTAGAAGATATTCTGCTTTTAAAAGTGCTTGATTTTCGGGATTAAGTTGAAAATTGGCTGATTTTATTACATGCGAATTGCTGAATTAGTGTGCGATCAGAGAAGTGTGCGACCAGAGAAGTTGTGCGAGTTTGTTGTCACACCCCAACCGATGGTGGAAACATCAGGGTAGTGGCACTAGGCGACCAGATTGTCTCACGAGAACTCCATAACAAGTATCTAGCAACATTACTTGACATTTAACATCCCATACTATCAAACATAACATTTCCAAACAATTATTACAGGAACTTGTTTTCTCATAAGCACTAATCAGGTTCGATATCCCCTAGATTTAATACATGAGTTTCCAAATCAAAACAAACTAAAACAACTAAACTAAGCAAAATCCAATGCATCCAATGCTAATCCTCAACCTGTCACATATGTTAAAATAAAACGTCAATACAATTAAGTAAAGGTGAGCATACCGGTTTGCGTACATAATAGATATAAAAGCGTTTAGCATACACCGCATGACATACGAGATAGTTGTGAATGATTTAACTACTTAGATACATGCAAACCAACAAAACCGCGATTGATCGAGGCATGCGAACAAGTTTCCACATCCTAAAAGAGAAAATAAATGCGAAATAAAAATGCGAGCCTTAACAACCCCGGGCCTCCGGGTGGCGGGTCAACCTCTTGTATACTATCATGTTAAGGGTGGCGTACAAGCAGTCAAGCAATACATGCAATTCAGCAGATTTCACGTAAAGTCATACAAACAGCGGGTTGCGAATAAGCGTTTTGAGAGTTGTGTGATGTGTTTTGATATACGAACATATGTGACACCCAAAGGTGCGTTTAAGCATAAAAGGGGTTCAAGTATACTCACATTGGGTGCATTTTAGGGAGATTCAGATCTGAGTTGAGTCGAGAAGAGCGTCGGATCAGTCTGCAAGCGAACAGAAGTGCATCAGTCTTCCGAGTTGCTGAAACGGTTAACGGTTGAGAGAACTGCAGACAAGTTCGGGCGAACTTGCATGCTAGACTTACTGAGTGTACAAGTTCGGGCAAACTTGTATGTTTCCATACAAGTTCGGGCGAACTTGTGGAATCTTGTTGAGATGTGGGACAAGTTCGGGCAAACTTGTAAGGTTGCTAACTGAGGAGGACAAGTTCGAGCGAACTTGTCTAATTTTCTTGAAAATTGGACAGACTTGTGTCATTTTTGTAGTTTTGACATGTGAGACCAAGTTCAAGCGAACTTAGTCACCAAATTGGTGACAAGTTCAAGCGAACTTGGTGTATTCCAGGCGAACTTGCTTGTTTTGGTATCCAAATCGTGCGTTTTTGCATCGTTTGTTGAGGAAATATAGTGTTCATCCCTCCAACTGTCACACCCCGACCCGCAGCGGAATAAGAGTCGGGGCATAATTGGGTTATCACCAAAGCTCATGACATTTACTAATATGTTTCATATTTAATAAAGTCAAAGTTACATTTCCAAAATCCAAACATGTTCATTCAATACAAGGAAAATAAGCCAAGCATAACAATCCCAACACTAAATCGTTTTATTCTTCTAGTCCAAGTCCTATGTGTTCCTAGCTGCTGCTGCTTCACCTGTATCATGTGTAAAATGGGGGTTTTTGGGTCAACATAAGTTGGCGAGTGAACCTTATTAGATAAACATTTATTAATAAATTAGTTGTTAGTTTATCAATGAAAATTAGTTCATAATCATAGATGAGCAAATGTAAATAATCAAGCAATGGCAAATAGCAGTCACAACTATAACATACAATAACACATGTCAGCATACATGAACATACCAACATCATACTGTAAATAACGTAAATGAAACTGTGCGATCAAGGCTCAATCAAACGGAGCCGATCGCATTGCATGTACTGAAAATGAAAATGTCTGTGCGATCAAGGCTCAATCAAACGGAGCCGATCGTATGTGGGCACGCCAGGTTCAACCTCATAATGAAATGGGGAACATGCTCAACGCTCATAATGTAATAGGGAGCGGCGGCCTATGAAATTGCATGTACTGAATAATAAATTGCATCCAATAATAACTACTTAACAGCAACAAACTGAATACACATGTTCATGATATGATGTATGCACAATGGTTTAGTTATAATATATATATACAAAGACACATGATACACCCCAAAACGTGATTAAAACGGGGAATTTGTAAGATTCACTCACCTTGGGTGTGTTGGATTGGAGATGGTGATATGCGCACGAATTAGATGAGCGGAACAACGGGGATTACTAACCTAAATAATAACGGAAAAATATATTAAATGGGTGGATTTTATTAAGGATTTTAATGAAATTTTTAGATATATTTTTGTGAGTTTATGGCTATTTTCTTTCTTTAAAAATGTTATTTTTAAGTAATTTTAATTGATTTTTAAATTAAATTTAATAAATAAAAATATAAAAAAATTGTTTATTTAGCGTTGACCGTTGACCGTTTGACCGGTTCGGTCAGCGTATTAGTTTGCGCCGGGTGAGGCTCGAACCCGAGACCTCCCGTACTCGTGCACGCAGCTCTACCAACTGAGCTGTCTAACCCGTAATAATCTTGTTTTTAATTATATTTATACACTTATTCAATTTAACCAAATTTCCTTTATTTGCAAAAACATTTTTAATTCAATCGGACCGGTGCTAGTGACGGGTTTCGAACGCGCGACGTATGGTTTATGTTGCACACAGTCCACCGCTGGACTGTGTGTCTAACCTGGTTATTATCTCGGTTTTTATTATACTTAACAACTAACTGGGTTATCCCGATTTAGTTTAAACAAAAAGGCCTTTTATTATACAAGGAGTGCGTATAGCAGGAATCGAACTCGGGACGTGCGTTTGTATTTTGCACACAGTCCACCGCTGGACTGTGTGTCTAACCCGTTTAAAATACTAATTTTAATTAGTCTTAAGTTATGTTGCGTCTTCATCTTCTTCGTTGATTTTACACAGACAAACTTATTCCGACTGTTATGACCTATTCATGACATATACGCTTTTCAGACATTACAAGTAATTTAAAAGTAAAGAATGGAGAGAGTTTGGGGGAAAAAGATGTACCGATTGATGTTGTTCACGGAATTCTGGCAGAGGTTCGTCGGTTCTGAAGGTGAACTCCGGCTGTTGAAACCAATTAACAGCTTTGTTCGATTATTTAAGAAGTTGAGTCACTTAAACAAGGTTTAACAGAAGTTTGGGAGATCATACTCGTTCACGGTGTGTTTCCTGCAGTTTCAGGAGTTTTCCGGCGAAGGTAAGATTTTTGACAAACGTTGACTAGGATCGATTCTGATGGTGGAGTTGTGTTAGTGACTGATTAATCACATGATTGAAACAGAAAGAGTCGGAGGAAATACCGTGTGGATGTGAGTCCCGGTTTTCCGGCGACTTGCAGAATTTTTCCGGCGGTCTGATTTAAGCTTCTCCGGTGGACTGTAAGGTTGCGGAAATGCAATTGGGAGTCTTGCAGAGTGTTTTGAGTCGCAGGAAGGGTCTAGGATTGAAGTAATCCGAGAATTGAAAACTTTCGGTTATTAAACCGATCCACTTACGAATTCAAGTTACACTCATGGCAGCATTGATTGGAATCGTCCGTTTATCGGTTATACTCGCTGAATCGCGAGTATCCAGATCGACTTTGGGTGATTGATAACCGGTTTCAGTTACAATGTGTAAAATCGATTGATTTACCTTAGTCCATAAAACCTATTTGTTTCCTAAAGATGACAGAAAACAAACAAGTGGCGGAGTGGTGATGTGTGTGTGCGTTAAGTCGATGTTGTAACCGGCTGACCCGGGTTCGAGTCCCGGCAGCTTCATAATTTTTTTATTTATTTTGTTTTAACTTTTTATCAAATATAATTTTTATAGTTTAGTTTATTTATTAATTACGTATCGTTTTAACTCCAAATAATCATAAATATTTAATGTAACTTTTATAACTTGATACTTGATTACAAAAAGGAGCGGGTTTTGAAAACCCAATTTTTACAAATGTTACAGTATCCCCTACTTTTAGGAATTTCGTCCCGAAATTTAAGTAGTTGAAGTAGTAGGAAAAAGATGCGGGTATTTTTCACGCATTGAGTCTTCACGTTCCCAAGTAAACTCAGGTCCCCGTTTCGACTCCCAGCGTACCCTAACAATTGAAATGCGACTTCGTCGAAGACATTTCTCCCCGTAGTCCATGATCTCCACTGGTCTTTCAATAAAATGCATAGATTCATCAATCTGGATATCTTCCAGCGGAATATGGAGATTCTCATCAGCGAGGCACTTCTTCAAGTTCGACACGTGGAATGTGGGATGAATCCTGTTGAGTTCTTCTGGTAGGTCAAGCTTGTATGCTACAGGACATACTCTTTCGAGTATCTTGAAAGGTCCCACGTAACGAGGTGCTAGCTTCCCCTTTTGACCAAAACGAACTACTCCCTTCCACGGTGATACTTTTAAAAGCACATGATCACCAATGTTAAACTCTAAGGGCTTCCGTCGTTTATCTGCATAACTCTTTTGACGACTTTGAGCCGCTAGAAGATTGTTTCGAATTTGATGGATCTTGTCTGTGGTTTCTTGGATCAATTCTGGACCAGTAATTTGTGCTTCCCCAATTTCGTGCCAACATACAGGAGATCGGCACTTACGACCATATAAGGCTTCAAAAGGTGCCATGCCGATGCTCGAATGATAGCTGTTGTTGTACGAAAATTCTACTAATGGTAGGTGGGCGTCCCAATTTCCCTTGAAGTCTATGACACATGCTCTAAGCATATCTTCAAGAGTTTGAATGGTGCGCTCAGACTGTCCATTAGTTTGAGGATGATAGGCGGTACTGAGATCTAATCGTGTGCCCATAGCGGATTGTACTGCTTGCCATGTTCGTGAGGTGAAACGACCATCACGATCAGAAATAATACTTAACGGTACCCCATGCCGGCTTACGATTTTGTTGATATAAATACGTGCAAGCTTTTCGTTCTTGAAATCTTCGCGGATAGGAATAAAGTGAGCTGATTTTGTAAGTCGGTCTATAATCACCCATATAGTGTCATACCCACCAGAAGTGCGAGGTAACCCGGTAATGAAATCCATGGTTATATTTTCCCACTTCCATACAGGTATTTTCGGTTGGACTAGAAGTCCTGAGGGTCTTTGGTGTTCAGCCTTCACCTTGGAACATGTGAGACACTTGGAAACAAAAACGGCAATATCCTTCTTCATTCCAGGCCACCAATAGGTGTATCGTAGGTCTTGATACATCTTATCGGCTCCTGGGTGTATAGAATATCGCGTTTTGTGAGCTTCATTCATAAGAGTTTCACGAAGATTGTTGTGGTTAGGAATCCAGATACGATCTAGGTAATATAGGATACCGTCTGATTTAGTTTCAAGTTTTAGCTCGGCTCCACAGGACATCTCCTTTCATACATCTTCCTCTGTTATTGAAACGTGTTGGGCTTCTCGAATTTGGTCTTTAATGTCGGTTATAATTTGCGAACATAGAAGATGAATGGAGTTCGTATAACCCTTTCGACTAAGTGCATCAGCCACCACATTGCTTTACCGGGGTGGTATCTAATTTCACAGTTGTAATCATTTAGAAGTTCGACCCATCTTCGTTGCCTCATGTTTAACTCTTTTTGATTGAAGATATGTTGAAGACTCTTGTGGTCAGTGTATATTTCACACTTAGTACCATAGAGATAATGTCTCCATATCTTAAGAGCGAATACAACGGCTCCAAGTTCTAGGTCATGAGTGGTGTAGTTCTTTTCATGTGTCTTGAGTTGTCTCGAGGCATAAGCTATGACTTTTCCTCTTTGCATGAGAACGCAGCCTAATCCTTGCCCTGACGCGTCGCAATAGACTACAAAATCATCACAACCTTCAGGAAGAGTGAGGATTGGTGCATCACAAAGTTTTTGTTTAAGAGTTTGAAAGGCTTCTTCTTGCTTGGGTCCCCATATGAAAGGTTTTCCCTTATGAGTTAAAGCCGTGAGTGGGACAGCAATGCGAGAGAAGTTTGAAATGAACCGACGATAATAGCCAGCTAGTCCAAGAAAAGATCTTACTTCAGTTGGTGTACGTGGAGCTTGCCATTCTTGAACTGCTTTGATCTTTGAAGGGTCAACATGTATTCCCTTGTCGTTGACTACATGCCCGAGGAATTGCACCTCTTTTAGCCAGAATTCACATTTGGAGAACTTGGTATAAAGCTTTTCCTTTTCTAGAAGTGCAAGAACGAGTCGAAGATGACGCTCATGATCAGCTTTAGATTTTGAATAAATAAGAATATCGTCGATGAAAACTATAACAAATCGATCAAGGTAAGGTTTGCAGACTCTGTTCATTAGGTCCATGAAGACAGCTGGTGCGTTGGTTAATCCAAACGGCATAACCATGAATTCATAGTGGCCATAACGAGTTCGAAAAGCAGTCTTAGGGACGCCTTCTTCATGCATTCTAAGTTGATGATAGCCAGATCGAAGATCGATTTTTGAAAAGCAGCTGGCACCTTGTAGTTGGTCAAGAAGATCATCAATGCGAGGTAAAGGATAGCGATTTTTGATTGTTAACTTGTTGAGCTCTCTGTAGTCGATGCACATACGAAAAGATCCATCTTTCTTCTTTACAAAAAGGACAGGTGCACCCCAAGGCGACGAGCTAGGACGTATGAATCCCTTGTCAGTCAACTCTTGCAATTGACTGGCTAGCTCTTGCATTTCAGAGGGGGCTAACCTATATGGAGACTTTGCAACTGGTGTAGCACCAGGTATAAGATCAATACGGAATTTGACGTCTCTAATTGGAGGAAGTCCTGAAATGTCGTCAGGAAAAACTTGTGGAAAGTCTTTTACTATAGGAATGTCTTCAAGTTTCTTCTCCATGGTTCCCTTTTTGATGATATGAGCTAAAAACGCGACATAATTCTTGCGAATATATTTTTGAGCTTGAAGACAAGACATTAAGATGAGCCCTTTCGACGAGGTTTCTCTAATGATTCGAAGAGTCTGACCGTTTGAAAGAGGAATATGAATAAATTTTTCACGACATACAACTTCCGCCTGATGTTGACTGAGCCAATCCATACCGATTATGATGTCAAAACTTCCCAGCTTCATAGGAATAAGGTCGACTGAGAAATCGTGGTCGTTTAAGGTGAGTGTACAGTTACGTAAAATAGAGTCTAATGAAACTGGTTTCCCGTCCGCAACTTCTACCGTTATGGATTCCGTGAGCTTATCCCGATTTTTGCTTAATATAGGTTCAAACTCTAAAGACACTAAACTTCTTTCCGCACCAGTATCAAATAATATAGATGCATATCTACCATTTATAAGGAACGTACCGTTGACCACAATGCCGTCAGCTCTGGCCTGGTTAGCGTTGATATTGAAAGCTCTCCCTCTTGCAGGTCGGGGAGCTTGGTTTGCTTGGTTCACTGGGTTGGCTTGGGCCTGAGCATGAATAATATTAACCAGCCTTGGACATGTGTTTCTGAAATGACTCGGGTCGCCGCAATTGAAGCAAGCCCGCATAGGTTGACCCATAGGATAATAGGGTTGGTAGTATGTTTGGGCTAAATGTTGGGTGGGTGGAAATGGTAGGGGTTGTTGGGCTTGACCCATTAACTGTTGGTGGGTTTGGGTTAAAGGTTGGTGGCGGTTTGTTTGTTGAGGCATGCGGCAGGTTTGAACAGTATGTCCTGCGCGACCGCAGCCGATGCAGTATTGGCAAGGATGATCAGGGGAATGGTGATATTGGCAACGGTTACATTTTGGTAACGGGCCAGTGTAGGGTCTTCTGTATGGTGCGGGTGAAGGAGTGACTTGAGTAATGGGTGCAGAAGGAATAGGGGGGTTGGTTTGGGTAACTGCAAAATTTATGGTGTTGCGCTTCCTCTTATTAGCGAACTTAGAGGAAGGAATGGGGTGGTTTGAAGTTTGTCCCTCAACAGGGGCTTTCTTCTTCTTCTCTTCTTTGAACTTCCCGTTGCGAATTCGGTTTTTGGTCAGTTCAGTTGCTAACTCCATAGCAGCTTCAAGTGTTACTGGTGAAACGCTGAGAACTGAATCTTGGATTTTCGAGGGAAGTCCTCGAATATAATGTTCAATCAGACGATAGGTTGGTGTGAACAGATTTGGAACCATTTGGTTCAACTCCAAAAATCTCTTGTTATAGGTGGTGTGATCACCCTCCTTTTGCTTTAGAGCATGAAATTCATCCTCCAACTTCTTAATTTCACTTCTAGGACAGAAACGCCTAGTCATGATTTCCCTTAACTCCTCCCAAGTTAAGGCCATCGCATCTTCAGTTCCCCTCTTCCCTTTCTCAGTATTCCACCAAGTGAGAGCTACTCCAAGTAGTCTCCCGGTGGCGTATCGAACCTTGCGATCCTCAGGACAATCGCAGTTTAGAAAGGTGTTTTCCATCTCCTCGAACCAATGTAGGAGAGTAGTGACACCCTCGGTCCCTTCAAATTTAGGGGGATCACAAGACTTAAAATGTTTGTAAGAGCACTTGCTGGTAGGAGGGTTGTCGATGTTCTGGTCCTGTTGTTGGGGAGGGTTAGTAGGATTTGTAGCAAGGGCTTGTTGTACTTGGACCACAATGTCAGGAAGTATCGTGGCCATTTGTTTCGCGATCTGAGTGGCCAAACGTTCCTGGGACCTTCCTGATCTTTTACCCCTTCCTTGCTGTCTAGACGACATCTACAGGATCATAAAATGAGAAGATTGTGAGTTTATGGTGTCTTTTTAGGTGTCATGTGTCTTTAAGAAAATGAAAATAACACAAATATCAATAATGCAACTACATCGATAGGATGTCTTGGGTTCGCTCATGTTGGGCCTCAAATGTCCCCCATACCTTCACCTACATAGTCATGTGGGCCCCCATGGCTATTGGCTTGGTAGGATTCACATTAGTATTGGCAATTTAACATTCGCATCCCCCGAATGCAAACCACAAAATATGTTCATGCGATGTTTGGTCGGAACGTGTCCAGGTGTAGACACAATGACAACTCAAAGTGGGGTTAGCTCCCACGACGTTTGGTATAGCATGCTTTGGCTTAATAGGTACTTCGTACTCTCATCGTTAGTCCCCAGGTAGGCAAACTGGTCCTTTATTTTGGATTTATACGAATGCCAGCCTAGACAGGACGTTCCGACTACCGGTACTGGTACCCTTCCAGTTACTACATGCCCGTCATGAGAACTCACTTTGATGAGATTTGAAAACACGAAAATCATTGTAAAAGCAATCATGATGTGGTGTGTGCTTTCATGGATGTGATATGTTATGAGTATACGAGTCATGATAGGCATTATATGATAATACATACTTATGAACATGCTTGCACAATATCAAATGTAACATTTAACATAAAACATATAAACATCATGAAATTTGGCATGTAACACACAAAAATCTTATAAGTTTCTAATCGACTATAGTATAGGCTCTAAGGGTCTAATAACCTATCCTATATCCATATAGTCATGGCTCTGATACCAATCTGTCACACCCCGACCCGCAGCGGAATAAGAGTCGGGGCATAATTGGGTTATCACCAAAGCTCATGACATTTACTAATATGTTTCATATTTAATAAAGTCAAAGTTACATTTCCAAAATCCAAACATGTTCATTAAATACAAGGAAAATAAGCCAAGCATAACAATCCCAACACTAAATCGCTTTATTCTTCTAGTCCAAGTCCTATGTGTTCCTAGCTGCTGCTGCTTCACCTGTATCATGTGTAAAATGGGGATTTTTGGGTCAACATAAGTTGGCGAGTGAACCTTATTAGATAAACATTTATTAATAAATTAGTTGTTAGTTTATCAATGAAAATTAGTGCATAATCATAGATGAGCAAATGTAAATAATCAAGCAATGGCAAATAACAGTCACAACTATAACATACAATAACACATGTCAGCATACATGAACATACCAACATCATACTGTAAATAACGTAAATGAAACTGTGCGATCAAGGCTCAATCAAACGGAGCTGATCGTATTGCATGTACTGAAAATGAAAATGTTTGTGCGATCAAGGCTTAATCAAACGGAGCCGGTCGTATGTGGGCACGCCAGGTTCAACCTCATAATGAAATGGGGAACATGCTCAACGCTCATAATGTAATGGGGAGCGGCGGCCTATGAAATTGCATGTACTAAATAATAAATTGCATCCAATAATAACTACTTAACAGCAACAAACTGAATACACATGTTCATGATATGATGTATGCACAATGGTTTAGTTATAATATATATACAAAGACACATGATACACCCCAAAACGTGATTAAAACGGGGAATTTGTAAGATTCACTCACCTTGGGTGCGTTGGATTGAAGATGGTGATATGCGCACGAATTAGATGAGCGGAACAACGGGGATTACTAACCTAAATAATAACGGAAAAATATATTAAATGGGTGGATTTTATTAAGGATTTTAATGAAATTTTTAGATATATTTTTGTGAGTTTATGGCTATTTTCTTTCTTTAAAAATGTTATTTTTAAGTATTTTTAATTGATTTTTAAATTAAATTTAATAAATAAAAATATAAAAAAATTGTTTATTTAGCGTTGACCGTTGACCGTTGACCGTTTGACCGGTTCGGTCAGCGTATTAGTTTGCGCCGGGTGAGGCTCGAACCCGAGACCTCCCGTACGCGTGCACGCAGCTCTACCAACTGAGCTACGTGTCTAACCCGTAATAATCTTGTTTTTAATTATATTTATACACTTATTCAATTTAACCGAATTTCCGTTATTTGCAAAAACATTTTTAATTCAATCGGACCGGTGCTAGTGACGGGTTTCGAACGCGCGATGTATGGTTTATGTTGCACACAGTCCACCGCTGGACTGTGTGTCTAACCTGGGTTTTTATCTCGGTTTTTATTATACTTAACAACTAACTGGGTTATCCCGATTTAGTTTACACAAAAAGGCCTTTTATTATACAAGGAGTGCGTGTAGCAGGAATCGAACTCGGGACGTGCGTTTGTATTTTGCACACACTCCACCGCTGGACTGTGTGTCTAACCCGTTTAAAATACCAATTTTAATTAGTCTTAAGTTATGTTGCGTCTTCATCTTCTTTGTTGATTTTACACAGACAAACTTATTCCGACTGTTATGACCGATTCATGACATATACGCTTTTCAGACATTACAAGTAATTTAAAAGTAAAGAATGGAGAGAGTTTGGGGGAAAAAGATGTACCGATTGATGTTGTTCACGGAATTCCGGCAGAGGTTCGTCGGTTCTGAAGGTGAACTCCGGCTGTTGAAACCAATTAACAGCTTTGTTCGATTATTTAAGAAGTTGAGTCACTTAAACAAGGTTTAACAGAAGTTTGGGAGATCATACCCGTTCACGGTGTGTTTCCGGCAGTTTCAGGAGTTTTCCGGCGAAGGTAAGATTTTCGACAAAGGTTGACTAGGATCGATTCTGATGGTGGAGTTGTGTTAGTGACTGATTAATCACATGATTGAAACAGAAAGAGTCGGAGGAAATACCGTGTGGATGTGAGTCCCGGTTTTCCGGCGACTTGCAGAATTTTTCCGGCGGTCTGATTTAAGCTTCTCCGATGGACTGTAAGGTTGCGGAAATGCAATTGGGAGTCTTGCAGAGTGTTTTGAGTCGCAGGAAGGGTCTAGGATTGAAGTAATCCGAGAATTGAAAACTTTCGATTATTAAACCGATCCACTTCCGAATTCAAGTTACACTCATGGCAGCATTGATTGGAATCGTCCGTTTATCGGTTATACCCGCTGAATCGCGAGTATCCAGATCGACTTTGGGTGATTGATAACCGGTTTCAGTTACAATGTGTAAAATCGATTGATTTACCTTAGTCCATAAAACCTATTTGTTTCCTAAAGATGACAGAAAACAAACAAGTGGCGGAGTGGTGATGTGTGTGTGCGTTACGTCTTTGATGTTGTAACCGGCTGACCCGGGTTCGAGTCCCGGCAGCTTCATAATTTTTTTATTTATTTTGTTTTAACTTTTTATCAAATATAATTTTTATAGTTTAGTTTATTTATTAATTATGTATCGTTTTAACTCCAAATAATCATAAATATTTAATGTAACTTTTATAACTTGATACTTGATTACAAAACGGAGCGGGTTTTGAAAACCCGATTTTTACAAATGTTACACCAACCTTAAGCCACTGAATAAAACTTAGGCTGGAGAGGTCTTTTGGAGCGAGATTAGCCTTTTGCAGAAGCTCGGGCTAATCAGGGCGAACTTGTGGTTCGTACGGGTTAGTCCAGCTCGTGTAAAGTGACGATTTCATCCTTGTGCTTCCGGATCTGAGATCTTGCTTTGATAAACGCCTCGTTCCACTCAAAAGTGAACGAAATGTACGTCAATTAGTCCGAAATTATGTAAAAATCAAGGTTTTAAAGGTTTTACTCAGACCTAAACATAGATCTGAGTGAAAAACAGAAGTTTTGTAGAAAAAGATGAATATTTTCGTAAACATAAGAGATTTGATGAAAACGAAGGCAAAGCCTTGTGCTAAAATCGTTGTAAACCTTTATAGAACGTTGATGAACATCATTGTAGTTGAAAATGGGTTGGATCTTACTTCGAAAACAAGGGTTTCGGGTTTGAGAGCTCTGGGCGAACTTGGTCAGCAAGTTCAAATGAGAGAATGTAGCTGAGTATTTATAGGTGAGAGGGGAAATGAGGGAGCAGACATCAAGTTCGGCCGAACTTGTAGCAAGTTCGGGCGAATTTGTCACAAGTTCGAGCGAACTTGTCGTTTCTTCTTGGTTTGCAATACAAGTCCGGGCGGACTTGTAGGTTTAGTATGTTAAGGTGGCTCTGGCAAGTTCGGGCGAACTTGTGATATACAAGTTCGGCCGAACTTGACCTGATGGCCAATTTTGGTTTGATTATTTCACGTTAAGTGTTCGTTTCGCGACTCGTTTCGTATTAGATTGTTATATTAAGCGTTATAAGTGATGTAATAGTGTGATTTAGTGATTAGAGCGTGCGAGATCGTTGCGATAGCGATTGTAACCATAACATAAACAAACATACACATAAAACATAATTCCACATATTTAACTGTGATTTGCGATGCGATGAGATAAGCGATGCGATGGCATAAGTGTTTATTAAATAATAATACAGATGGCTCGTACAGTAGCATAATTACTTGTGATTGCAATTAGATTGGCGATGCGTTTAGTAAGCGTTTAGATGCGATATAACTGTAACTCAACATAATTTAATTAACATAACATTCTTATAAATGAATCTCGGGATTACAATTGATAGATACAACGAAAATAAAAAGAAAATCTAACAACGAAATTCGAGTTGTTACAATCTCCCCTACTTTAGGAAATTTCATCTCGAAATTTAAGTAGTGGCTGTAACAAAGAGATGCGGATACTTAGCCTTCATGTCACTTTCCAATTCCCAAGTGAACTCGGCACCGCGTTTGCCTTCCCGTCGGACCTTCACGATAGGGATGCGAGAGCGCCGTAGTTTCTTGGTTTCTCGGTCCATGATCTCGACAGGCTTTTCCATGAAATGGAGAGTCTCGTTTATTTGCAAGTCCTCGAGGGGGGCGTGGAGATTTTCTTCAGCTAGGCATTTCTTGAGGTTAGACACATGGAAAGTCGGATGGACGTTGTTGAGTTCCTCTGGTAATTCGAGTCGATAGGCCACTTTGCCGATTCTTTCCAGAATCTTGGAGGGTCCTACGTATCGAGGCGCTAGCTTTCCTTTCTTCCCGAAACGGACCACTCCTTTCCAAGGTGCAACCTTTAGGAGAACGTGATCTCCCACTTTGAACGGTAAGGGCTTGCGGCGTTTATCGGCGTAACTCTTTTGACGACTCTGAACTTTCAAAAGATTGTCTCTGATTTGGAGGATCTTGTCTGTCGTTTCTTGAATTAGCTCGGGACCGGTGATTTGTGCTTCTCCGATCTCGTGCCACGCAATAGGCGATCGACATTTTCTTCCATACAGTGCCTCAAAAGGAGCCATTTGAATGCTGGTGTGATAACTATTATTGTACAAGAATTCGATTAAAGATAAATGTGTATCCCAGTTACCACCAAAATCTATGATGTACGCACGAAGCATGTCTTCGAGGGTGCGGATTGTGCGCTCAATCTGACCGTCGGTTTGAGGGTGAAAAGCGGTACTAAGATTAAGCGTAGTACCGAGAGCGGATTGAAAAGTCTCCCAGAGACGTGAGGTAAAGCGACCGTCGCGATCAGAGATGATATCACGAGGCGTCCCGTGTTAATAAATGACTTCGTCAGTATAGATTCGGGCTAATCATTCGACCTTAAAGTCTTCTCGTATAACAATAAAGTGTGCGGATTTAGTAAGACGATCAACAATAACCCAAATACAATCGTGACCAGAGGAAGTGCGGGAGAGTTTCGTAATGAAGTCCATAGCTATACTCTCCCACTTCCACATCGGGATTTCGGGTTGTTCGAGCAAGCCAGAGGGCCTTTGGTGCTCGGCTTTAACTTTCGAAAAAGTTAAGCACTTTGAGACGTAAACGGCGATATCCTTTTTCATGCCCAGCCACCAATACTGAGGACGAAGGTCCTGGTACATCTTGTCAGCTCCAGGATGAATGGAGTATTGAGATTTATGGGCTTCGGTCATTAGCAATTCACGAAGATTGTCACGGGTAGGAATCCAAATACGATCGAGATAGTAATAAATACCATTCGGTTTTACAACAAGCTGAGTTTCGACACCACATTTCATTTCATCTTGCAGGGTATTCTCATTAAAACAAGCAAACTGGGTGGAGGAAATGAGGATTTCGAGATTATTCAAAGCTTGAGAGTCACGAACACTATACACATAGCTTCGTCGACTTAGAGCATCGGCTATGACGTTTACTTTTCCGGGATAGTAGCGTATCTCGCAATCGTAATCGTTGAGAAGTTCAACCCATCTGCGTTGGCGCATATTCAGTTCCTTTTGATTAAAGATATGTTGTAAGCTCTTATCCTTGGTGAAGACCGTACACTTAGTACCGTAAAGGTAGTGTCTCCATATCTTCAATGCAAAAACAACTGCACCGAGTTCGAGATCGTCGATTGTGTAGTTTTTCTCGTGGATCTTGAGTTGTCGAGATGCATACGCGATAACTTTGTCTTGTTGCATAAGAACACAATCAAGACCAAGATTAGAGGCATTGCAATAAACAACGAAATCGTCATTTCCATCGGGTAAAGCGAGTACGGGAGCATTGCATAGCATACGCTTGGGAGTTTGAAAAGCTTCCTCTTGTTTATAATCCCAAACAAAAGGCTTGTCTTTATGAGTTAAAGCGGTAAGCGGAACGTCGATTTTCGAAAAGTCGGTGATGAATTGACGGTAGTAACCCGCCAATCCAAGAAATGAACGGATTTCGGACGCATTCTTCGGTGTAATCCAACTCTTGACGGCTTCGATCTTTGTAGGGTCGACGTGAATTCCTTGACTATTAACGATTTGGCGAGAAATTGGACTTCTTCGAGCCAGAATTCACATTTAGAGAACTTAGCGTAAAGGCGATTACCTTGAAGAAGTTCGAGGACTAAACGGAGATGGCGCGCGTGTTCGTCTCTCGACTTCGAATAGATAAGGATATCATCGATGAAAACAATGATGAAACGATCTAAGAAAGCTTTACACACACGGTTCATCAAATCCATGAAGACCGCGAGTGCATTGGTAAGACCAAAAGGCAAGACCACGAATTCAAAATGGCCATAACGAGTACGAAAGGCGGTTTTCAGAATATCTTCTTCCAATACGCGTAACTGATGATAACCGGAATGTAAATCGATCTTAGAAAAACAAGTAGCACCTTGAAGCTGATCAAATAAGTCGTCGATTCAAGGAAGAGGATAGCGGTTCTTTATTGTGAGCTTATTCAGTTCATGATAACCGATGCACATTCGGAACGTCCCATCTTTCTTTTTCACGAAAAGAACGGGTGCGCCCCAAGGCGAAGTGCTCGGGCGTATGAAACCTTTATCAAGAAGCTCTTGAAGTTGGCTCGATAGCTCGTGCATTTCTGATGGTGCGAGACGATAAGGAGCTTTAGCAACGGGAGTAGCACCGGGAACTAAATCGATACGGAATTCAATATCGCGAGTAGGGTAAACCGGGTAAATCGTCGGGAAAGACCTTAGGAAATTCACGAACAACATGAACGTCTTTAAAATTCTTCTTTTTTTCCTGGTTCATGATATGGGCTAGAAAAGCAACACATTGCTTTCGCAAACATTTGTGTGCTCGAGTACATGACAAAAGCATCAACTTCTTTGAGGGAGTTTCACCATAGACATGGAGTTGATTACCGTTCGAGAGAGGGAAGCGAATCATCTTATCGAAGCATACGACTTCAGCATGATTTTCACGAAGAAAATCCATACCTATTATGATATCAAAGCTACCTAATCGCATAGGTATAAGATTGATCGAGAAGATGTGGTTGTTGAGATCGAGAGTACAACCACGTAGGACGGAGGTGACGGTGACGACTTTTCCGGTTGCGACTTCCACATCGAAAGTCCTTGGGAGTTTAACGCGTTTACATTTTAAAACCATTTCGAACTCTAATGATACAAAACAATTATCGGCCCAGTATCAAATAAACATGAAGCACAAATACCATTAACGAGGAATGTACCGTTGACAACATTGTTGTCGTTCTGGGCCTGGCGATGGTTGAGGTTAAAGGCTCGTCCACGTGCAGCCTGTTGTTGCTACTGCTGAGGTTGTGGTGGCTGTGGCTGCTGCTGTTGTTCCTGCTTCACAGGTTTGTTCGGGCAGACATTGCTGAAATGATTCGGGTCACCGCACGTGTAACAGGCACGCGCCCTTGGAGCTGGTAAAGCTGGTGCTACTGGAGCTGGAGGAGCTGACTGACGAGGGCCTGAACGGCAGCTGACAGTAAAGTGGCCGTAGATATTGCAGTTGGTGCCGAAGCGACAGTTGCCTCCAACTGTATGATGATAGGTTCATTTTGAGCACAAAGGATGCGGGCCAGTATACGCACGCTTTGCTGACGGTGCGTTTGGTGCTGCAGACTGGAGTGGCTGAGGGTTTTGCGGAGCAGTAAGAGCAAAGTTCTTGCTCGGGTTTTCCCTTTTGCGACCACGTCGACTGTTCTTCGATTCTCGGGGCTGTTCGGTAGGAGCTGCTGATTCTGTGATGGCCTGGTTTGCGACCTTGGTGTTCTTGAAATAACCAGACTAAACCCGTTTGTCATTGATCTCTGCGGCTAGCTGGTAGGTCTCCTCGATAGTAGCAGGGCGTGCTGCTTGAACAAAGTCAGCGACGCAATCGGGTAGAGCGTTGATGTACTTCTTGATTGCTTTCTTGGTCGTGTCCACTTGACCGGGACAGATGATGCTCAACTGTTTGAATCGAGCCGTTAAACCAGCATTGTCGGGGCCATCTTGCTTAATTCCCCAAAAATTTGTTTTCCAACTTCTGGATCTCATGAGGTGGACAGAACTCTTTGATCATTAATTCCTTAAGTTCTTCCCATGCGAGTCCGTAGGCTTCATCGTTTCCCCTCCTGTTACGCTCCGCAGTCCACCAGTCGAGAGGCCTGGACTGGAAAATGCCGATAGCGTTAATAGTGCGAAGGGGTTCGGGACACCCACTCTGTCGGAATGTGACCTCAATAGCATTAAACCAGTGGAACATGGCACTTGGTCCTTCAGTGCCCGAGAAGGTAAGGGGTCCACAAGCTTTGAACTGCTTAAAACTGAGAGGTGCCTTGGGCGGGTCGGCTTTGGAGTCCACAGAAGTGTTGCTGTTGGCAGCTTGAATCTCACTGACAATTTAAGGGATCACTTTGGCCATTTCCTTGGCCACTAGTGATGCGATGCGCTTGTCAGCTTAGTTGCGCTAGTGGTTCCTTCTTGTGTGCGATCCCATAGAAGACATCTACATTGAAGGATTTGATTGGATGAGATTCAATCATAATAGGTTCATGTTTATAGTATTTACTATTATTATTCATACAAGGCACAAAATCACATAAGCACGTAGGCAAGTAAACACGTAGGCAGACAAACACGTAGGCAAATAAGCACATAGCACATAAGCACGTAAGCACGTTGTCACATAATTCACGCAAGCATATACTTTGCACGTATTCACCTTCTTATAAGTAAAGCATAGCGCGTTCGAGATGCGATATATAAGCGAGATATAAGCGATATATAAGCGAGTAATACCGCGCATGAGGCACACATGTCCTCATAGGCGTACGCGAGTTGAGCGATTAGTTTGGTTGGTGTATTTATTAGCATTTTAGATTACGAGAGCTGTGTGATTAGTGCATATATTGATGGAGTGTAAAAGCGATAAATCCAGAAATTGATAAAGCGAGAAATCGGATAAAGCGAAAATTCTAAAAATTCAAACACATAAATAATAATAAACTCGATGATGCATAAAATTGAAGATTATAGGCTTAAATCAATTGGGAGCGTCCTGGGTTTTGAGACGTTGACTACCCAAAGTGGTTCGAAGATTCTCTGAGTTCGGACACACGATTTGGCCTAATAGACAAATGCTCCTTACGTCGTGTGTTCCGAGTCTTCTAAATAATCGAGACTTTGGAGAGATTGACAATCGAAGAGCGGAACTAGTTATTAAGATGCGGGTTTCACCCCTAACTTAACAACATCATTCCTAGTTGTGGTTATGCTCACCGATCAATTCGGGAGTTCCACTAGATAGAGATGGAGATTTCTCGTCGAGGTTTGGATATCACTCCTAACTCAACGAAGGTATCTCGTGCGATAGAGAATGCGTGGAGTGAATGATCTTATCGAGAGTTCTTGGCTTTCACACCTAATCTCGACTTAATCACTCGTTTTGTGTGATACGAGCGTTCTTCACAGCGTGTATTGTGGTTGCTTTAGGAAAAGCAATGTTTAGAAGTTGGTGTCAAAGGATTCTGATCAAGTTCGGGCCAATTTGGCTTCAATCTGATGTCAAGTTCGAGTGGACTTGACTAATCCCAAGTGAACTTGTTTAGTTGAGAGGGGACAGACAAGTTCGAGCGAACTTGGTCAAGTCCGGGCGAACTTGGTCAAGTCCGGCGAACTTGGTCAAGTCCGGGCGAACTTATCAATTTCGAGCGAACTTGTCACCCCAAGTTCGGGAGGACTTGCTGTTCGTATTCGTTTCAGCATTTAATCGATGCGTAACAGTCTGATTTTGTATCCTAACTATAGTCTAAGGCAAAACATGGCAATTCTACCTAATTTCCCTATATTTATGGCTCTGGTACCAATCTGTCTCACCCCAACCGATGGCGGAAACATCCGAGTAGTGGAACTAGGCGACCAGATTGTCTCACGAGAATTCCATAACAATTATCTAGCAACATTACTTAATGTTTAACATCCCATACTATCAAACATAACATTTCCAAACAATTATTACAGGAACTTGTTTTCTCATAAGCATTAATCAGGTTTGATATCCCCTAGATTTAATACATGAGTTTCCAAATCAAAACAAACTAAAACAACTAAACTAAGCAAAATCCAATGCATTCAATGCTAATCGTCAACCTGCCACATATGTTAAAATAAAACATCAATACAATTAAGTAAAGGTGAGCATACAGGTTTGTGTACATAATAGATATAAAAGCGTTTAGCATACACCGCATGACAGACGAGATAGTTGTGAATGATGTAACTACTTAGATTCATGCAAACCAACAAAACCGCGATTGATCGAGGCATGCGAACAAGTGTCCACATCCTAACAGAGAAAATAAATGCGAACAAGTGTCCACATCCTAATTTTCTTGAAAATTGGACAGAGTTCGGGCGTACTTGTGCCATTTTTGCAGTTTTGACATGTGAGACCAAGTTCGGGTGAACTTAGTCACCAAATTGGTGACAAGTTTGAGCGACTTGGTGTATTCCGGGCGAACTTACTTGTTTTGGCATCAAAATCGTGCGTTTTTGCGTCGTTTGTTGAGGAAATATAGTGTTCATCCCTCCAACCTTAAGCCACTGAATAAAACTTAGGCTGGAGAGGTCTTTTAGAGCGAGATTAGCCTTTTGCAGAAGCTTGGGCTAATTCGGGCGAACTTATGGTTCGTACGGGTTAGTCCATCTCGTGTAAAGTGATGATTTTGTCCTTGTGCTTCCGGATCTGAGATCTTGCTTTGACAAACGCCTCGTTCCACTCAAAAGTGAACGAAACGTACGTTAATTAGTACCAAATTGTGTAAAAATCAAGGTTTTAAAGGTTTTACTCACATCTAAACATAGATCTGAGTGAAAAACAGAAGTTTTGTAGAAAAAGATGAAGATTTTCGTAAACAGAAGAGATTTGATGAAACGAAGGCAAAGCCTTGTGCTAAAATCGTTGTAAACCTTTGTAGAATGTTGATGAACATCATTGTAGTTGAAAACGGGTTGGATCTTACTTAGAAAACAAGGGTTTCGGGTTTTGAGAGCTCTAGGAGAACTTGGTCAGCAAGTTCAAATGAGAGAATGCAGCTGAATATTTATAGGTGAGAGGGGAAATGAGGGAGCAGACATCAAGTTCGGCTGAACTTGTAGCAATTTCGGGCGAACTTGTCACAAGTTCGAGCGAACTTGTCGTTTCTTCTTGGTTTTCAATACAAGTCCGGGCAGACTTGTTAGTTTAGTATGTTAAGGTGGCTCAGGCAAGTTAGGGCGAACTTGTGATATACAAGTTCGGCCGAACTTGACCTGATGGCCAATTTTGGTTTGATTATTTCATGTTAAGTGTTCGTTTGGCGATTCGTTTCGTATTAGATAGTTATATTAAGCGCTATAAGTGATGTAATAGGGCGATTTTGTGATTAGAGCATGCGAGATCGTTGCGATAGCGATTGTAACCATAATATAAACAAATATACACACATAAAACATAATTCCACATATTTAACTGCAATTTGTAATGCGTTGAGATAAGCGATGCGATGGCACAAGTGTTTATTAAATAATAACACACTCGGCTCTACTTGTGATTGCGATTAGATTGGCGATGCGTTTAGTAAGCGTTTAGATGCGATATAACTGTAACTCAACATAATTTAATTAACATAACTTTCTTATAAACAAATCTAGGGATTACAATTGATAGATACAACGGAAATAAAAAGAAAAGATAACAACGAAATTTCAAGTTGTTACATTTGTACTGTGCGACTGGCTTGAGTGTGCGACTGGCTTGAGCTGTGAGACTGTATTTGTGCGACTGAAACTGTGCGACCAGAACTGTGCATTTGGGAGTGTGCGACCAGGCCCAAATTGAGTGTGCGACTTGGAAGGCCCAGTAAACTGAACTGTGCGACCCAGGTTGTAGTGTGCAACTCAGACTGAGTGTGCGACCCTCCATAGTGTGCGATTCATAAGTGGTGGAATTTTCATTGGCTATCGTATCTAAAAATTCACAGTTTCATGTTGTAGCTCATCTAAGGAAACCGTCTACACCGTTGAACTTGTGTGATTTTTAGGACAAAAAAAAGGTGTTTGACATTATATATCATTAGAATCGTATCGTCGAGACAAATCTAACGGTATAATTTAGTAATCACACATTTCAGACAGTTTTTAACCATTTTAGCGAGCCGGTTCGTCAAAAGGTCGAATATGTCGAATTTGAATGAACTCTTGAGGATTGAGCATGAGGCTGGAACGACTAACAAACCGCCTAAGATGTTGAAAGTTGAGAATTACACTACATGGAAGGATAGGTTTCAATCGTCTGTTGAATATCAGGACACACGGATGTGGATCTGTATTTAGGATGGGTACGCAAACCCAACTCATGACTTCGAAGGCAGACAACGAGTCACTACATATGCTAACATGTCAGATGCTGAAAAGAGAATGTATGAGTCTGAGAAGAAGGCCTTAGCTGCTATTAAGATGTCTTTATCAGATGGCATCAAACATACATTCAAACGTTATACTACCTCAAAGGAGATGTGGGATGCTCTTAAGAAGAGGTATGAGGGTAATCCTCATGTGAAAAAGAACAAAATAGCTCTGCTGAAAAAACAATTTGCTGTTTTCAAATGAGAAATGAGTCCCTCGAAGATATTATCACAAGATATTATCATCTTACGTCAGAAATGGATAATTATGACATAGATGGATATACAGATGTAGAGATAAACGATAAGTTGCTCGATGCTCTACCTTCCAAGTGGGATATCTATACTCTTATGATTAAGAAAGATGCTACTTATGAAGAGATGGACTTGGAAGAGGTTGTTGGACAACTGAGAGCCTACGAGCTAGGTATGAAGAAGGACACCAGTTATGATCAGGTTCAAGATCCGGGAATATACAAAGGAGTCCCATCTTCATCGTCTAACAACGCTTCGAGTGATTCAGCGACTACGTTTCTATCGTGTGAAAATGAGCAGGTAGTGATGAATTCTGATGGTGAGGTGTGTTTTGTGGAGTCTTCAGGAGGAACGACAGGAGGCAAGAGACAACATTCTAGTAATCAGAATACCAATACTAAATCTATGCCTCTTAGTGTCAAGGCTGTTGCAGAGCATCTAGCCTTGCTTGCTTCATTTGTTGTTTTATACGAGAACTATATTCAGGGAAGGATTTAAGATCCAGCTACTTTTAATGAAGATTATGATAAGATTGACCCTGATGATCTTGAGGAGATGGATTTACAGTGGCAGATGGCCATGATTTCTAGATGAGTGAAGAGATTCATGAACAGGACTGGTAGCAAGTCCGTTGGTAAGAGTGTTGGTTTTGACAAGTATAAGGTTAGGTGTTACAACTGTCAAAGTTATGGACACTTCGCTAGAGAATGTCAACGACAAAAGACTGAGTCTCGTCCTAGTGCATCTTATCAAGAAACTCCTGGTCATGGTTCGAGCAACAGAAATGCATCAAACAACACTGCATCAAAGGCCCTGATTTCTACTTCACGAGAGGAGCTCTTATGACTGGAGTTTCATCTAGAGGGTGACGACAATGTCACACAGGCTTTCATGGCTGAGATAACACCGATGGTGAAGTAAAGGTAGATGCTGAAGTTGATAAAGAGACTGTAGCTGAAAAGGTTGATGCTGATCAATAGAAGCTGAAGAGGTTAGAGTTAAAGTCTGATGATGAGAAGGATGCTGCAGATAAGAAGAAGGCTCAGATTTTGCTGCATTCATGGCAGACTTGAGCAAATCTACAGGAGAGATAAGTTCTAATCATGTTAGTTCTGTATGTTTAAAGTGTCGTGAACTTCAAGGTGAGGTTGACAAGTGTCTAAGCAAACCCATAGTATAGTAAATGAGCTCTCAAGTGTAAAAGAATCACACTTTTTCGTAAAAAGAAATGAGTCATCGTATTTGAAGAAAATTAAGGGTTATGAAGGGAAAATCAAATTTTAACCTATAAATTAAATGAGAAACTTCAAATTATTTACTTAGCTCATGATACGATGAGTGAGAAAACAAAAGAAATTTCTGAAAAATGCAAAGAGTTGTCAGATGCACAACTTAAAATCTGTGAACTTGAAAAGAAATTAAATCAATTCAAGATTCATCTTTCGTTATGAAACACATGATGCATGGCTTGAAGAAAAGTGGTGACAAGAAAAGTGTGGGATTTCAAGAATTCAATGAAGTTCCACCACCTCTTAGTCATGAGTATTCCTTCTTGCCAGATGAAGAAGAGCTAGTAGACTTGGGTTCAACTACACCTAGTAGTTCAACATCGGAGAGAGTATATGAGTCTGAAAATGATAATGCCAAGAAGATAATAACAGAAAACCGGTTTTGAAAACGAAAAATGCACATTCTAAAAACAAGAACCAAACTTTTGTTAAAAAGGTGGATTTTGTTAAAGGAAGTGACATGAAAAACAAAACCACTGTTATTGAGAATGAATCAAATGTGTAGTTTGCTAAAAATAAAAACATAGAAAAATGTGAAACAGAGCAAACTAAATCAGATCCTTCTAAGGCATCATCATCATCACCTGTTGGATCTAAACCAGAGACTTTAGTTAAGAAGTCTTCTACAAAAAGATCGTGCTTCAAATATCACAATAAGGGACATGTAGCTAGCTGTTTTCCTAACAAAAAGAGTGAAGCACAGGTGAGTGAGATTAAGAGAGAGATATCACCAGAGAAGGTTGGTGATGGTGAGAAAGGGATGTCTGCTCCAAAGCAACCAGAGGTGTGGTGTAGATAAGGCGGAAACAGGAACTCAGCAAGTTCCTCGTTTTCAAAGAAATCAACAAAGGTTTCAGCCTGAATCTACTCTGGCATATATTAGAGACCTAGAAGTGTGTCACCAAAAATTTTAGTTCAAATGGTTATGCAAATAATTTCAGAAGTCAAGGTCAATATCAAAATCGATACCAGAATAGTGGTGGTCGACTTTTTATAACAATGGCTTTCGAAATTATCAAAATCATAATTCTTGGAATCAAACATGGTCTCAAAATAAAATTTCCATAGGTCACAAAGTCCGAACTTATATAGGAAACCCCAGAACCAAAGACCTAGTGGAAATCAAACCCCATTTGCATCAAAGGTCCTAGATCCAAGACTCTAGTTAGGAGTGATGGACATTGAATGAATGTTAAGATAGTTGATGAATTTGGAAGAACCAAGACCATTCAGGCTTGGGTCCCCCAATCTCACTAATTCTTGTTGGTTTGTGCAGGAGCTGCTAAGGAGGATTATCAACTTATGGTATGTTGATAGTGGTTGCTCCAGGCACATGACGGGGATGCGAGATTGTTGACTGAGTTTGAAAATATTGATGGTGGTTATGTGAATTTTGCGGTTGCTAAAGGAGGTCACATTACAGGTCGAGGAAAGGTGACCAATGGGAAGATCACACTGGATAAAGTGAACTATGTCGAGAAGCTGAAGCAAAATCTGATGAGCGTGTCACAAGTCTGCGAAAGGGTCACTCGTCCATTTTACTAAGTCTAAAGCTTTGGTGTTGAAACCGGGTTTGGTGATATCGTATGAATGGATTGTGATGAGAGCGCCAAGGAGGAATGACACTTATGTCATGGACATGGGTGCTAAGGATTCTTCCACAGTGGTGGCGTGTTTGCTAATAAAAGCATCTGAGGCTGAGTCGATGTTATGGCATAGACGCATAGCCCATATTCACTACCGTAAAATGAATTACATAATTAAAAACGGTTTAGTAAAAGGGTGCCAGTGCAAAGGTTTCATGTGGAAGATAAATGTCTTCCATGTCAAAAGGGAAAACAACATAAGAAACCTCATAAGTTAAAAACAGTAAATTCCATAGATGCCCCTTATGAGTTACTTCATATGGATCTTTTCGGTCCAGTGAATGTAAGGAGCATAGGTGGAAAGTACTATTGTTTAGTTGTCACAGATGATTACCCACGTTATTCATGGGTTTTCTTTTTAGGTACAAAAGATGAGACAGCTGAGCTACTGATAGATCTTTTTACGAAATTATAGAATGTTCATGAAGCACTGATCAAGGGGATAAGGAGTGATAATAGCACGGAGTTCAAGAATCGGATTTTGGATCTCTATTGCTTGCACAAAGGAATTGAACGTCAATACTCTGCCCCTTATACACCTCAACAGAATGGAGTTGTTGGGAGGAAGAACAGGACGTTGATTGAAGCCGCTAGGACTATGCTGTCTGATTCAAAGCTTCCAGTTCTATTCTGGGGAGAAGAAGTGAACACAGCGTGTTATTTCCTAAATAAAGTTTTAACCATTAAACGTTTTAACAAAACATGTCATGAACTTATGTTTAACGAAAAACTAAATTTAAAGGCTTTGAACATTTTGATTACCCTGCACGATTGTGAAAAACAAAGATAAACAAAAATTCAATGAGGTAGCTAATGAGGGTTACTTTCTAGGTTATGTACCTGGAACACCGAATAAAAGGGCTTTTAATCTCAAAACGGGTAAAATTGAGGTCGTGTTTAATGTGGAAATCACGAGTTATACGCCTCAACAATCAACGAGTGGTCCTGCTATATTATATGATTATGAGAGTGTTTAAATCATTTAATATTCCTGAGTTTTCTAATACAGATGAGTCTCGGTTGATCAAAACTGCGATTAGTGAGGATGAAGAGGGATGACTTTATGCCGAGATCGAGTATATCGATGATAGATGCTCCAGAAACTTCCTCAAATGCAAATGAAAGAAGCAGCGGATTCACGTGATAGTGAGTCTGAACCTATTCAGAGGAGGATTTCACTAATCCGTTTGCAACTCAGAACATTCAGGGGAGGTTGGTTCGAATCTGGGTGAAAATTTACAAGTGGACTCCATTGCTACTACACGAGCAAACAGAGATCACCCAATTGAGAACATAGGTGATGCTGCTGCAGGTGTACAGACTAGAAGAGGAGTGAGTGAAGGTTCTTGTTTGTTTGCTTCGATACCGAAGACAGGGATTATCAATGAATGTTTGTATAGTTGCTTCATTGCTCAAGAGGAGCCGAAGAATGTGCACATGGCTCTAAAAGATAGTTCTTGGGTTGAAGCGATGCAATTGGGAACTAGTTGACTTGCCTGAATGAGAAAGAGAAATAGGCACTAAGTGGGTATTCAAGTGCAAGAAATATGATGGAGGAATTGTGACGAGGAACAAGGCTCAGTTAGTTGTTAAGGGGTTCAATCAGCAAGAAGGGATTGATTATACGGAAGTGTTTGCACCAATTGCAAATTCGTTTGTTTCTTGCTTTCGCATCATTCAAGGGCTTCAAAGTTTACCAACTAGACGTGAAGAGCGCGTTTCTTTACGGGAAAGTCCAAGAAGTGGTGTATGTTTGACAACCAGACGGGTTTACTGATCTAGACTATCCAGATCGAGTGTACAAGCTCAATAAGGCATTGTATGGATTACATCAGGCACCCAGGGCGTGGTATGAGACACTGTCAGCTCATTTGTTGAAGAATGGCTTTGAGCGAGGTCAAATTGATAGTACAATGTTCATTAAGAGAAAGAAATAAGATTTTCTGTTGGTACAAGTATACGTGGATGACATCATCTTTGGGTCATCTGATGAGAACATGTGTCATGAATTTGAGAAGGTGATGAAGAGCAAGTTTGAAATGAGTGCGATGGGTGAGTTGTCCTACTTTCTGGGATTACAAGTTGAACAGAAGAAGGATGGGATGTTTATCATCAGACAAAGTATGTGTATGACATCCTGACTCGTTTCAAAATGGATGATTGCGCTACTTTTAATACACCTATTTGCGAGAATCACAATCTAGGTCCAGATCATGACAGTGTGGAAGATGTTGATCCAACTCAATGCAGGGCAATGATTGGTTCTCTTATGTACTTGACTGCTTCAAGACCGGATATCATGTTCGTAGTGTGTCTTTGTGCCAGATATCAAGTGAATCTAAAGGAGTCACATATGAAAGCAGTGAAGCGAATTCTTCGTTACTTGAAGGGGAAACCTAAACTTGGTTTGTGGTACCCAGCTGATAGTGATTTGAAGTTTGTCGCTTACACTGATTCGGACTTTGGAGGATGTAAATCGACAGAAAATCTACCACAGGTGGTTGTCAGTTCTTAGGAGGCAGGATGGTTTCTTGGCAACGCAAGAAGCAGTCTTGCGTGTCTACATCTACGTGTGAAGCTGAATATGTTGTTGCGGGTAGCTGTTGCTCTCAGGTTTCTGGATACAACAGCCGATGCGCGAATTTCGGTTTGAATTTCACTCGTACTCCTATTATGATAGACAATAATGCCACTATTTCAATCACAAACAATCCCATTAAGCACAGTAGAACAAAACATATTGACATTCGTCATCATTTTATACTGGATTGTGCTGAAAAGCGAATTATTGAACTTCACAGAGTCGACACATTAGATAACCTTGCAGATCTTTACACAAAAGTGTTTGATAGGGCTCGTTTTGAACATCTTGTCGAACTCAACAGGGTGAGGACTCCTGAATAACTAGTTTTTCATAAAATTTTTGTAAATAGTTTACTGATTTTTATTAAATCAAAAACATAAAAAAATATAAAATAAGAAAAACCATAAAAATTAGAAAAACAAACAAAATTGAGTTTTCACTGTGTGGAAAAGAAGAAATGATAGTACATCAGCAAGTTAAACTGTCACACTGAAACTGAAATTAAATGCTTAAGTGTGATAGCAGCTTCATCATATGATGTACCAGTAGGCAAAAGACTTGAAATAATCAACTTACCAAAGTGATATAAATCTAACGAACTGTGTATGAGTGGGTAACATATCAGTGGTGTATGGTTTTATGACCTTAAATCTTGCGTTGAGAGATTGCCAAAATCTGAAGTTTTGGGTCTTTATACAGTTATTTCATCTGGGTATCATGGTTGTCCTTCTGCTGCTTCTAGATATATGCTGACCTAGGCACAACCAGGATATCTTAAAAGAGCAAAATTTCCAAAAACCTAGAATTGAAGAAGCTCTCCTAGAGAGTCATTCAAAATGTGCAAAATGCATAATCGTACCAAAATCTTTTGTATTTGCCCTAACCCTCGTTGGATATTGGTCTCTTTGTTGTATAGAAATACTAACCTGAACTCCGATTATCTAATGTTGTAAAACAAAAGAATGATTTTCGGTATACTCGCCTACTACAATGAATCTTTGTGCATACCTTGATCGTGGGGATATGTCCTGAAGTGGGACACACTAGCATAACAATATAATATTACCTTAACATATTATACGGTAATGGTACTTGAAATGTTCATGCATTTTGTTTAAGTGGACAAACATACAGGTAATTGTCTTGAACTGCTATTCACCAAAATTACTCAGAGAATTATCTAATAGTGTGAAAACAATTTGATTTTGTTGATATGATCTTTTTACCGGTGATTCTCACAAAAATAGAGTGTTTTCTTTTTCGTGTTATTTAATTACTTTCAGAAAATACAAAAATCCAAAAAGATTTTATTTTTTTTTACAATTCTTAACGTATGGAAAATGGTTGTTCATGGAGGAGTTGTTATCGACAGGGGGAGACGGTGTTAGAAGATGAGTTCTAAAATTTAAACATTGCAGGTTATAGTGTGTTAGACAAAAGTGTTTTGAGTGTTAGTTGAATTGAAATTTGCTTGATCTGTTACACAATTTTACCATCTCTCGAATAATAATAATTAGTTTACCTTTGTTGAAAAATTCGTATGGTTTCTCGAGATGTTTATTTTATAGTATACAGATTGACGCAGTGGGTTGATGAGAGGTTGATGTAATGAGAAGTGAGTTTGTTGCTGCTTGGTAGAACCTCCTTTCTACAATGCAGAATGGATGTTGTGAAGACATAAAACTTGGACGTTTGGTGATTGGATGCATCGGCTTAGGGGGAGTCTGTTGCTGATAGAGTTCATGTTGAAGCTGACGCTATCCAAAGACCAAAGAATGTCATATTCTGAAGACTAATGTTTACCTTTGCGAGCTATTGTCAAGGGGGAGTTTATTGGTGCATATTATGTGACAACAGCTTTGGCTTGGTCTTTTGATATTAAACGAGATTGGATCATGAAGATTTAAAGGAATTCGAGTTAATTGTTAAGCCTAATCAAGTCGAAGTTGTATTTAGTCTAATTCGAGTTTGTGTTTGTAGGCCTAGCCCAGTTTGCATGTATGGTTGTTTGTATATAAACAGCTTTGGGCTTTAGGGGTTAGGTTAGCCACTTGAGATACTTGAGACATTAGAGAGTAGAGAGAATTCGTAAAAGCATTGGCTTGGACGAATTTGAGGATCTAAGGTGATTGTAATCTGTTTTGATAGATAATCAATAGAGATCGGTTTGTGAATTAGTTCGTGTCTTCATCTATACTTGTTTATGTGCGTGTTGATTAATCAAGGAGATTCCGCATCCTTGATTAGTTATCAGTTTTGTGACGATCCATCGAGGCCAGGGGACCTACGGGTTCGATTTCCCATACAATCAAACAATATTTCATAACAAATATCACAAAACACATAATCCCTTAAGCAAACCAATCCGACAACCTAGATTTCTATTATTCGTTTCTAAAGATAAGCCCTAAGTCCATTTGCTGCGTAGAGTCATCAGCCTGTCAAACATGTTAAAATAAAATTCAATACATAAAGTAAAGGTGAGTACACAGGTTTAATAGCATAATAATAGCGGTAAAGCGTTTACGCATAACCAGTATGTGACACGTAGAGGGCGAATCTAAGTAACCTAACAATAATGATACATGCTAACCAACACGACTGCGAGATGGAGTATGCGCGATACGTGTTCACAACAGCGAACACCCATGTAAAGTTATATGCGAGCCTTATCAACCCCCGATCCAACTGGGTGCTGAGTCCAAACTATAATACTATCGTTGCTAAGGGTGGTCTGCAAGTCCTCATTATTCACACATAGCAAACAAACATTCAGCGATTCACGTATAACATGCGAGAGCGGTTAGCGTTAAAAGAGTTTAGCGTTGTGTGTAGCGTGTTTTGATATAGAGAACGTATGTAACACCCAAAAGTGCGTTTTAAGAGAAAAAGGGTTCAAGTATACTCACAGTCAGTGCTCAACGAAGAAAACATTAACTGTTGTGGATTGAAGGGAGCGCCGGGATCAGCCTGTAAGCGAGAACAGAAGGGCATCAGTCTTCCGAAGTGCTGAAACGGTCGAAACGGGTGAGGTTAGGTGACAACTTCGGGCGAAGTTGTACCAAAACTGAGGTTTGGTAACAACTTCGGGCGAAGTTGTATCCCAACTGAGGTTAGGTAACAACTTCGGGCGAAGTTAGCACCAGTCAGGTGACAACTTCGAGTGAACTTGTCCCTTTTGGAGCGAACTTGTCTGTTTTGGTTCCAAAATCGAGTGTTTTCGCGTCTTTTGCAGAGGAAATCGAGTGTCCATCTCTCCAACCTTGAGCTACTGAGCAAACCATAGGCTGGAGAGGTCTTTGAGAGCGAGTTTTAGTCATTTTACAGGAACTCGGGCTAATCCGTGCGAACTTGTCAGTTCATACGAGTTAGTCCAGTTCATGCAAAGTGATTGTATCATCCTTGTGCTTCCGGATCTGCGTTTCCGCTTGAAACAGGCGTAGATTCGAATCTATTTCAAGTATATTGTTGACAATGCCTCGTTCCACTACTTAGTGAAGGAAACATACATTGGTTAGTCTGTATTTTGTGTAAAAGTCAATGCTTTGGATAGTTTTCTCAGATCTAACACTTGGTGAGTCGAAATCATCAATATGTCTAGCTTGGAGAGCCAAGGCTAAGTCCAATAAAGCCATTTAAGGGTAGATCTAAGCTAAAACAAGAAGTTTTACAGAAAAAGATTAAGATTTTTATAAATAGAGAAGTTTAGATGAAATCGAAGGTAAACCTTGTGTAAAATCGTATTGAAAAACATTATAGTTTGCATAAAACGAGTTGATTCTTACTTGGAAATCAAAGGAATTCGGTTTTGGGAGTTCTGGAGCAAAGTTGCAGCAAGGAGAGCATGAATGGAGGTGTTGGGTATTTATAGGTGAGGGAGAACCAAAGTGGCAGAGGACAACTTCAGGCAAACTTGGCACAAGTTCGGGAGAACTTGGCCAGTTCCCCTAGTTTGGAACAAGTTCGGGCGAACTTGACTTGTTTGTTCTAGCCTGGTCACGTTCGGGCGAAGTTGAGGGTACCCAACTTCGGGCGAACTTGGTCCTTGGGCTAAGTTTTGTTTGCCATTTGTTCGTTAGGTGCTCGTTTGGCGATTCGATTCGTATTAGTTAGTTACGTTAAGCGTTTTAGCGAGGTGTTAAGCGTTGTGTTGATAAAATAATGCAATTTAACGACTCGTGTGAGCGAGAGCGTTGCGAAGAGTACAACCATAAAACATAAAGTACACATAACACATAAGTAACATAATTAATTTGCGATTTGAGTTTGCATTGAGAGTTGCGTGTATTAAGCGATTTAAATGCGATAAATAGGCGATATAAAATGCGTTTCTAATTAGTTTAACCATTACAATGAATCTCAGAGTACAAACGAGTTCTAAACAAAAATAAACGGAAATAACTGGATTCGGATAACGATCCAAAAGAACGGGTTGTTACACAAATAGTGTGCAGGTTTGGACTACCGGGAGAAATAGTAACCGAAAATGGGAAGCAATTCGCAGAAAAACCATTTACTGGTTGGTGCAAAGACCTAGAAATCAAGCAAGTTTTCAGCTATGTCTGTTACCCACAATCCAATGGACAAGTAGAAAAAATGAATCGCATCATAGTGGAGGGTTTGAAAGCACGGCTGGGGAGATATTGCAAGCAATGGATTGAAGAGCTCCCCAGTGTTTTGTGGGCCATCCGAACGTTGGAAAAAACAAGCCATCAAAAGACCCCTTACAGCCTCGTGTACGATTAAGAAGCTGTGATACCAGCTGAAATTAGTCAAAACATTGAGAAGTTCAAGAAAAGATAACACCTCAAATGACCCATACTTGAAAAAGCCAGAGAAGCTGCTTCGATCCGGGAGGCTAGATACAAACAGAAATTGGAAGCCTACTACAACTCAAGGGTCAAGAAAGAAGCCTTCAAACCTGGTGACTTGATACTCAGAAACGAGGCAAGTAGACAAGAAAACCTTGGGAAAATGGGCCTAAAGTGGGAAGGCCCATATGTTATCAGTGAAGCACACAGAGGAGGTTCCTATAAGCTTGAGACACATGATGGCAGGAAGGTACCAAGGCATTGGAACAGGAAGCACCTCAAGAAATTCATCATTTGAATGATCAATGTAATGATAAAAATAAACTTGTACTTGGCTATATCTGTTTAATGGAAACAAAGATAACACTTTTGTTATAATACTATATCGTTCTATCCAAAGGGTGAGCTCCAACTAACGAAGCTCCATGGGATCTGACGCTATATCTACCCATGAAAAAGGGATAAGCTCCTAGGCCATCTCGCTCAATCGGGAACAAGGCGCTATACCTTCCTGTATAAAGGGTGAGTCCCTAAAACAATACGACTCCATGGACATATGAGAAAAAGAAAGCAAGTCCATGAAAGAGTGTAAGCACCTCACAAGAATTCAGCTTCATAGGCTACACAAATAAAAAATACAAAGTCTATGTCTAATATACCACAACAATAAAATATAATGTGGACTAGAAATAGGATAGAACTACAACTTGCAACGGTTCTTTTATACGGATTCAAACTAAGTGACTGCAGCACTTAGTTTCTATCTGATGGATAAAGACATTGCAAAACATAACTGTCAATGGGAAGCTAAAACATAAGTATTCCCTCACGACAAACGCCAACACAAGTCCAATAACAATAAGAAATGCACAAACATAAAACATAAAAGTTAAACACTCCTAAACGGAGCAGCTTTCACACCATTAAGATAACATAAAGTGCATACATACTAAGCCCTCACAAGGGCACAACCAAATTACAAACTACTTCAAAAAAAGATCCAAATTGTTCATACTACAACCACAAAAGAAAATAGGAAAGATCATCAGGCTGAGCTAGAACCACCAACATCCCCGGAGAAGGGATTCTTGTTCTGGGGAAGGTCATCATATAAACCATCCAGATCGTCAAGACCTTCCTCACCACCAGGAACAAGAGGAGCTACCTCACCCCTTGCAAAGGACAAAGGAGGAACATCGATAGGAATGGACATAGAGGAGACTGGCTCAGGTTCCAAAGATACCTTCAGTTTCTTGGAAGAAGGACCAGCATCCCTACCTTCCTCATCACTAGCCTCGAACAAGCTCGCTTAACCGCAGATACAGAAAGTAACTGTCCACAAAGCTCCTTGCTCAGACCTTCCGGCTCCAAAGCTTCCAGCTCAGCTATAGGGCAATCAACCATCTCAGACAAAGCAACCACATAAGGATAAGACAAAGCTTCATCTTCTTTACAGCATCCACAAAATCAGAAAGAGAGTATGGTTTAAAGGTCGGAAGCTTCTCCACAATTTCCCCGGGGATGCAGCATCAAACCCTACAATAAGGCCCGTATGGCGACCATTAGCCATTGCCTTAGAGTAGATACCTGCAAGATGAAGATTAAATTCTTGGCTATGGAGGAGATACGTCACAAAACGGCGAATGCCAGGCCCGATCAACCACTTCCTATCTTCTTTCAACTGCTTCACTTGTTGCCTCAGCTCTTCCGTAACTGCTTCATCGGCAACACGCTCCTGCTTATACTTAGCCCTCTCAATCCCAAATTCAGCTCTCTCTTTAGCAAGTTGATTGTTGAAGTCAGACAGCTGCCCAGCATAGACTTCAACCTTCTTCATCTCCTCATTCTTCTTAACTTGGGAAGATAGTAGTTGACCCTCAAGTTCAGTTACCTTAACTTGAAAGGTTGCCAAATCTCCTTGAGAAGCCTTAAGCTCCACATCCTTCTTTTCTAGGGCAGAAACAAGTTCTTCATTCTTATTAACAGTGGCTACCCAGCGCTCAATACTATCAGGAAGGGAAGTAAGCAGACGACCAGCTTGAGCAATTACCCGTTAAGCAGACTGTTCATCTAATAACTTTGATAAAGCCTCCTTTTCAGCAGGAGTAGCAATATTCCTTAACATCTCGTGACAGACAACACTACTCTTGGTAGTGTCTGAAGAGTGAACCTTCCATTAAGGCACAAAAATAGGAGAAATAGCCTTAACAACCCTTCCCCTTATCAACTTCACCACCCTTTACCTTCTCAACCCTCTCATTCTCAGCAATCTGACCGTTCTCAACCACCTTCTCCTTTGCTCCTTCCTTAACAACCAGAGAAGAAGCAGCTTCCCCATCAATACCAGCAGAAACACTTCCTTTAGGGGAAGCAGGATGAGAAGAACAACCCTTGGCTCCCTTCTTTAACACAATCTTGGAGGACTTTGATGGAATAACCTTCTCTAGAAAACCCTTCTTAGATTCATTTAACTTCTTCAAAACATCAACAATCTTCTGACCAGGAACCTCACCTGCCCCACTAGAAGCTTCAATAACCTCCTGTTTAATAAGCTTCACCCCAGTCACAGAAGCTATCACACTAACGTCATCTTCATCACCACTCTCAACAGAGATAGGATCAGAAGGTTGGGGGACCACATCAGAAGAAGAAGCTCCCCTGGTAGACCTCCGAACAGGAAGAGGTAGCTTCTTGGCAAAGGAACCGTCCATAATAGGTTGCACACGAACACTCTCTAAATCTCCGGCAGTCCTAACATGCTCAGTAGGACGAACTATAGAGGGACCACCTTCAGGGATCTCTTTTTTGTTGAATCTCCACATCAGATGTGTCGTTCAACAAGATAAAATCTAAAGAACTCATTTTTGCAAGCAAAGCAAAAGCAAAACATAAATATTTAACAAAATACATAGAGACAAGGTAAACACAAAAATACATACCCTTCTGACCAACAACAAAGACAGGTTCAAACCCAGTATCAACCCAATCTTGACTAATACCCAACAAAACAAGAAGCTCCTCCGAATAAGCTCTTAACTTTGTCCGGTAAGCACGAAGTCTAAGAAGCAACTGTTGTTCAAGTTCATGGACTTTCGGCTCTTTTTCATTCAAACCCTCAGAAAATTTATGAGGAACAACAATGAATGGAAGTATTTAATCAGAAATAAAAAAGAACTAATTTTTCCAAGCATAAGTAGGACCAACAGTAGTAGAAAGAAGAGAAGCCTCACACTTAGTCTTCTCGATGGTTAACTTGTTACCATTCCGCGCAAGTCGGAAGAAGCGACGGAACATCAACAAGGAAGGTTCATAACCCCAACAGGGGCCAACTGGCCCAGAGAAAGACGATAATACTTTAACACTTCAAGAAAAAAGTTTGAGAAAGGGTATCGCAATTTTGGTTGATCAAGGATCCGGGTATAAAATACAAAAAATCCCTTAGGGCACTGATTTGTAGTTTTATCTCCCGGAACCTGAGTTTCAAGGGTAGGATCAATAGCGTGATCTGAGCATAATTGGTCAATCTCCGACTCGGTAAGTTTGGAAAACTGAACATGTATATCATTCTTGTTGGAAAACTGAACATGTATATCATTCTTGTATATCATTCTTGTTGGACGCCATAAAGAGTTGACAAAGAAAGGAAACTTACTAGGTTTATAAAGAAGATCGTCGGAGAAATTCCACGGAATAATTGTTGGACAAAGAAAAGAATTCAAGAAAAAGAAGAAGTGTAAAAGTTAAAGTGAAATATGTGTGGTTATAAGGAAGTTACAAAATTCAAAATCCGTAAGTTTTTGGACAGGTGGAGGGGCAGGATGCAACTGCCACATCTGGCAGCTTAGGGCACTTAAAGACCCCCCTGCGGCAGTGTCACATCAGTCACTTCCGGGTCGTCTGCCCAACACAGGTGGGCCTTAATTGCAAAGGAAACTCGATAAGATCTCAAAGAAGGTTTAGGAAAAAGGACAATGGTGGAAGAATACCTTCTGACAACAAGCCCATGGCCGTAAACACAAAAAGCCCACATGCTTCTGGTTCATAGCTCGACAAAAATAAAAAACCTTTTTTCTCTAAACAAAAAGGACATGTATTTTATCTAACGCACCATATAAGCATGAAAAGGGCAAGAAATTTTTGAAAGATAAAAAATTGCGAGACAAAAACCCCTAGACTTAAAGTCATAAGCACCGCTATTTACAATACCGATACTCATGACTGGGGGATTGATGACGTGGGTACCCAAAGATCCCAGAAAACATGGACAAAGTCAAAAACAATTACAAAGAAGTAACAAACAATGTTGAAAACACAAACATAAAGAAACAAGCTAGAAGTCAAAAGCTAGGAGCTCCTGATGAGGAACCGATACACCAACAGTTGGTGACAGGAAGCCATGATTATTGTACATCCTTGGAACTTGAATGGAACGGGTCAATGACCTTTCTCTACAACACGCAAAGGTGTCCTTGAGATACACAAACCTGAAACATACCCAAAGAGACAAGGCTAACCCTGCAAGCAACATCAGGAGGATAAGCTTACCTAGACTAGAAGGTGCCAGCTGGAGTGAGGCTTTCTCGAGCAGTGCAAGCTGTCTATAAAAGGTGAGTCTCATTCCAGCCCAAGGTAAGTCATTCTCTCTCACTCTCACTCAATACTCTTATCCTTTCTTTCCGCTGGACTCTTATGAACACATTGCTGATTCTCACGCCGGAGCCCAAACGCGGGAGGCCACCTCTCGCGTTAAGACTAACGGTGTTCTTTGATTGCAGATTCCAACCAAGGAGCTATCTTTAGGAGTTGATCCTCGACCTTCCCCCTGCCATACTCTTGTTGCTTTAACATAATGAAATTGGCCATTTATTGGTCAAATTTTCAAAAATAGCCATCTTACCAAAATCAAGGTTGTTAAAATGTCTTTAAAAGTCTCTTCAAAATGAATCAATCAGCTTACATCACATGTCAAAAAAATGGTTGTAGAGGCTTACGGTCATCTCATCGCCATAAGACCCCTTCGTAAGCCTCTTCAGCCTTTGTAGAGGCTTAGAGCCGTTTCAGTCTTTTTTTCAACATTTGTATATTTTTCGTATTTTTAGTATTTACAACATGCATAATTTATCTATAATAAAAGTTGAAAAAGGAAATATGGCTTGAGCTTTCTAACAATGAATTCTGAATTATTTAAATTATGTTAATTAGATTAAATTTTCTGGGTTTCTTTAATTCAGATGGGTTATTGATTTTTGTACGATTATTAATAATTAAGAATTCATTATTAGAAAGCTCAAGGTTTTTTAATATTTCTTTTTCAACTTTTATTATAGATAAATTTATGTTTGTTGTAAACAAGAAAAATATAAAAATGTTGAAAAAAAAGGCGTAAATGGCTCTAAGCCTCTACAAAGGTTGAAGAGGCTCATGGAGGGGTCTGACGGCGCTGAAACGACTCTAAGCCTCTACAACCATTTTTTGACACATGAAGTAAGCTTGTTGGTTCATTTTGAAGAGGCTTGGTTTTGGTAAGACATTTCAAGTGGCTAGTTTTGAAAATTTGACAGGTCAATGGCTAATTTCGTTATTTTCCCTTTTAAAATTAGATATGAAATTAAAATTACCAATGCATCTTTCAAACACGTCTCATGTAACACCTCAAAAATAATAGAATTTAATATATATATATATATATATATATATGTGTGTGTGTGTGTGTGTGTGTGTGCATTTAGTTAAGATTCTAAAATATAATGGTTAGGAACAATTAACCTAGTTAGTAATATGTAACTGGTTATTTAAAATAATCAATGGTGGATTTTATAACAAAACTAAAGATGAAGGACTAAAATGGTTAAGATGAGAACAAGAGTTTTAAAAAAGAAAAATTAAAAAGAAACACACACAAGTGTGTGTTCTGTGAAACGACCAGAGAAAAGGAAAGAAGGTGAAACCCTTCACAAACCTAAAATCATCAAATTGAAGGCAGGTTTGAGTCTAAGTTCGTGTATGAATTAATTTTAGTGATCACCTAGTCAAAGGGATCATAAGGTATGTTAAATTTTCTGATTTCGTGAAGTATGATTGATAGAGAAAAACCATGAATCTCAAATTCTTGAATGGATTATAGATTATATAGTATAATTCATGACAAATATGTGTTTAAATTCACGATGCTTGCTAAACTTGAGAAGATTTTAGCATAATTCAAGTGTTAAAGTTTATGTGTTTGAATGAGTAAGTGGGTTTTGATGTTTTAACATGAAAGAAGCTAATTGTTATGTGTACTAGCTTGATATGAGGCTCTTAATAAACATAGTTGCACAAGAGATTTAATTTTAATAATAGTAGGTTCAGAATTATATGAAATTGGGTTTATGGAATCCATAAATTTAAGAAAAAGACAAGCATTAAATTCACGTCCACAAGGTGTATGAGAAAATGCTTGAATGAAATGTCAGTTAATGATAATGAATGAAATATGTAGATAAGAACCTAAAATCTAATTGTTGGCAAATTTACATGCCTTAGTTATGGGCCGAGAGGTTCTAATGACATTTGGCTCGTACACTTTAGGCAACACGAGTGAAGTATCGGGAAGTCAAGCCCGAGCCAACGCATGGTTGAAGGAAAAGCTATAAGGTACGTGGCTATATGCTTCGTTATTTTCTTTACTAGTTATCATTATTAATTCGGTAGAATAATTGTGAATAAGATGTAGGCGAGTTTGGTTTGCCCATAAGTGACGGTATTCACAAAAACAAACCAAACGGGTCAAAATAAAGTAAAACGCAAACCGGGTAACGGGGGCGTAAATTATGATAATTGTAAAAGCCCGGAAATTTGGTAAAGTAAAGCTAAAGTGCAAACCAGGTAACGGAAGCGCGAAACACAAAGTAATGAACCCGAGTAATGGGTTGTAATCAGAAAAATGAATAAATTATATGAAGAAATGTGAATGATTCAAGTCTAAGCACTTGAACGCCAATAGGTCAATTAAGTGTTAACACAAATCAAGTATTGGGAGCGTTGAACCACGAGACTAATAAGCTCGGGTAATGGTTATTGTCGTGGGAAAATAATTCTATGAAATATTTTGGATGATTTAAGACTTAGGACTTAAACATCATAATAGGTCGAATAAACATATGCGCGAACCAGGTAATGGTACGCGAAACATAAAAATTGTGAATCCGGATTAAAAAATTTGGATTAATTGTGTAGATAAATGTTTTACGATCGTTTAGAAACAAGTTTGAGGCGAAACAGATGAATATTTGAGGAGTAACGGACATTTTACATTAAAAAGCCAAACTTGGAAAAATATGCAGCAGCCTATCGTAAGCTACGGCAACCTGCCGTAACTTATGGCAGGCGGCTGTTGTTTGAAACAGATCATGCATGCCGTAAGTAACGGCATAGAGCCGTAGCTTACGGCGGGTGTTGGACAAAATTTTCGTTTCATATTGTTTTTGGTATTCGGGTTTGTTTGGTTACGTTATAAACTCCGTATGATTAACATGTTTGATGATTTTAAAAATTTAGGTGATGTTTTGAAGTGCCGGATGACGATCAAGCTTGATGAAGAACCGAACACAAATTAAAATCAAGTTTTCGCGTTAACTTTATTCGTTTTTGTGAAACCAAACTTATTTAGCATGTAGTAATTTTCTTGAATACTTATTAAGTTTTTAATTTACTTAGAATTTTGAATGGTCATGTATACGCATTATGCTTATATAAATGCAAAACTTTTACATAAGTTATGTTATTGAGGAAAGGGTCGTACATCTCATTATCATCCTTACTATTGCTATAGCTTTTTATAAACAATGTTTGATAATATATATAGAGAGAGAGAGAGAAAGAGAGAGAGGTGAATTATAGGGAGAAATCCCATGTGATTTACAAAAACTCTAAAAACCTAATGGATGGACATCATGCTGCCATGTGTTACACTTTTTCGCTAAAACATTTTTACTTATACCTGCAATATTTTCTGACACTGACACACTTTCGTAACAATATAGAGAAGAGAGAAAGAATGTGGTACATTTTTTCAGTTGTTGACATTTTTTGTAACTCACCTGTAACATTTTTTTATTGTTTTTTACAGTAGTTTTTTAGATTATATAAAGTGTTTTAATTTTAGAACTTATAATTTACGGAGTTATTATTTTGTAATATGCGTAAAAACATGTTACATTTTTTTACAACGATATTTTTATGTTACATTGCAACTCTCACACTTTTTATGTAAAATGAGAGAGGAGATAGGATAGAGAAAAGTGTAAAGTTATTACACTTTTTGTCACTGTAACATTATCTGAAAAAGTAACTTTTTGTACACTTTTAATATGAATCATTGATCACATAGGATCAATGATGGAGATGAAGTTTTCTGGGTTTCTTTAACTCATATGAGTTTTCGATTTATCCTTTTCCTATATATATATGTGTGTGGGGGGGGGTTCTAAAGTCTAACACTAGTGTATTTGTGACCTGAGTGAACAAATCATGGCAATTGATTTACATCTTCAAATCGTAAAATACACTAGTGTATTTTCATCATCAAATCATGGCCATTGATTACAATTGTGTATTGATAATCAAGGGCTAAAATCAGTTCACTAGTGTTCATAATCAAGAGGGTTATTCAGAAATGAACCTAACCATACATACATATATATATATATATATCGATGAAAGATAAAACGAAAACGCAACTGGGTTGAGAAACTCAAGAAAACTCTATGTAACATTTTTATTTTTTCTAAAAAAAAGCGAATGTAACATAAATGTAGTTGACCATTTTTATAAAAAAAAATGTAAAAAGTGCCTAATGTTTTTTTTAAATGTTTAAAATTTGTATGTTACATTTTATTTGGACATATATATCATGTAACATGAAATTTTTTATATTTAAAAAAATAAACTACTTGTCATTTTTTGTGTTTCTTTTATAAAAATGTTCAAATATATGTATGTTACATTTCCTATATTTTTTAGAAAAAAATAAAAATGTTACATGAGGTTTTTACAAAGATTTTTTGAGTTTTCTCAACTCAAATTTGTTTTCCTTTTATCCCCCCATATATATATATATAATAAAGGGATTGGGTAAAATGAGAACCACATATTAACCATTGATCAAATGTGTTTTGATGAATGAGATTTAAAAACAATAAATCAGAGTAATGATTATCTTTTAATTAATGAGATTTTTGTTTTTAGTGAAATAATGGTTAATTGGTCTTTTTACTATGACCATTAATGATGGTCTTATTAATGATTGTGCTTTAATTAATAAGATTGTTCTTTAATATAAAAATTTTAAAAATTAAGGTAAATGTTTACATTGCAAGTAAATCACCAGAAAATAAAAAAATAAACTTAAATAAATAAAGCGAACTTGTCGTTAGTAATTGATAGTTTATCACCTCATCGTCTGAGATCTGCACGGAAACGACACAAAATATGTAAAAATCACAAATTATCATTCTACAAACAAAGTAAATATCATTTACTACAAAATATAGCGTTTACATTCCACAAAAGTGACGTTTAGAGGAGCTCGAGCGTGCATTCAGGGGCGTAAAAAACATTTTTCTGCTGCATGTAAAAAAACATTTTTTACTTTCGACATCGTGCTCAAATTTTATTTTACATTCAGCAACGAATGTAAAAATATTTTTTTAAACGTATGTAAAAACTACAAATTTACAAAACATTTTATACAGTTGTTTTTATGACGCCGACACGTAAGTTTTTTTTATTTTTACCCCAGCCTCGGTTGTAAATTATTTTTATGCCCCGGTTGTAAATTTTTATTTCCGTCTCGGTTGTATGTTTTTTTACGCCCCTATTAAAACCTTTTGGAAATATTTTACGCCTCAGTTTTAAAAAAAAATTACGCCCCCGGTCGATTGTTTGGTTAGGAGTTTTTTAAACTTTTTACGGGTGCCGTAAAAATATTTTGAGAATAATTTTTTTTCATTCGACATCATGCGAAAAAAAATTATTTTACATTCGACTACTTACGTAAAAACATTATTCAAACGTACGTAAAAACTATTTTACGCATTCCGTTTTTACATACGTTTGAAAATTAAATTTACGCGCGACGTTTAGAGGAGTTCGGGTCGGCGATCAGGGGCGTAAAAAACTTTTTTTACTCGCGTTGTCAAAACATTTTTTTATTTATTTTTTTACATAATAGTGTTCTCGTACTTAGTTCGTTTAAATGTTTACGCACATTGTCAAGCTTTTTTTACGTACGTTTTTAAAACGTTTTTTACGCACGTTGCCGAATGTTTTTTTTAAAACTTGTAGTGCAAAGTTATCAAACGTTAACGAATGAAATAGAAATTCTCAATAAACATATAAGACAAATACAGCTTGCATTTTATAAAGAATATTATGTCATAATTAGAGAAAATATGGCAAAGAAATAGATATCATTTTTGATAATTTTGTATTTCTAATAAACATTGAAAACAAATATAGATTGCATTTTATAAAAAACATTATATCATAATTAGTGAAAATAAAGCAAATAGAAATAGTTATCATTTCCGATATTTTTATATTTTCTAAATTGCATAATACTTTTGGTGTTTTAATTTGAAACCTAAGATATTTTTCTCAATTTTAAATATAAAAAGTATATAAAAAAGATTAAAGGTGAGAGATATTATTAGACATGTTAATGATGATGTGATATGATGTGTTTTAGACAAAAGAGAGAAATGATATGACATTGAGAGAAAAAGACTAAAATACCCTTTTAAATTAAATTAATTATATGTGATGTGCTAAAATTCTATTGGATGAGAGGTGTTATCATGGTTCTCGCAATTGCTAGTGGTTCTTGGTTGAACTGAATCCTATATATATATATGTATATATGTATGTATGTATGTATGTATGTATGTATGTATGTGTATATATATATATATATATATATATATGGCGAAGCTTGAAATATTTTATCTGGGGGTCGAAAACGTATATACCCAAAAATTTCTATAGAATCGGGGGGTCGAAAACATATATACCTAAAAATTTCTTATACGAAAACTACATATATAACACTACTGGCCGAAAAGTTCGGGGGTCGGGCGCCCCCTCCCGCCCCTAAAAAGCATCGCCCCTGTAATATATATATATATATATATATATATATAATATATTATATATAATATTATATATATATATATATATATATACGAACCACCCTTTATCGCGAGAACCAATGTGAACACAGCCAAAAATACCTAAAAAAATCTAAAAACCACCCAAATTTTTTTAAACATTTTTTACAAAAAAACGCTACTTTTCGTCAAAAAAAAATTGTTGACGAAAAGTAGCAATTTTTTGTTAAAAATGTTTTAAAAAATTGAGTGTTTTTAGATTTTTTTTTAAGGTTTTTTGGGGTGTAGATTTTAGCATTTAGCTTGGGTGGGTGGGAGGATAGGTTTTTTTTGTGTGGGGGTGGGTTAGGTTATTCGTTAGGAACCACCCTTTATTGCGAGAACCACCAAAAAATACCTTAAAAAATATAAAAACCACCCAAAAACATTTTTTTATTTTTTTTTTTTTTGAAAAATTCGCTATATTTCGTCAACAATAAAAAAATTCAAAAAAAATTTTGAGTAACAGTTATCCATGCACATGTGTATTTTTATCATTTCTTTGACAAATTCCGTAATACATTACAAACATTGGACAATTTTACTTTGATTTACACTAACACGTGTAATACACTACTTTTTACGTTACCAGTATTAAAAATGCACATGTGCATCTATATTTATCAACATGAATACACTTTCTCTACCATGCACATGTGCATATGTATCATTTATTCGACAAATTCCATAATACATTACAAATATTAGACAATTGTACTTTCATTTACACTACCATGTGTAATACACTACTTTTACGTTACGAATATTAGAAATGCACATGTGCATCTATATGTATCAACATGAAATAAGGTGTTTTGGTACACTACTTTGAATACACTTTCTCTTTCATCTATCATACCATCCATAATACATTTTCATTACCTCCTACCATCCATAATACAATACCATTATCTCCTACCATTTATAATACAATACCAATACCAATATTTTCACTTTATTACATGTATATCAACACCATTTATGACATCCAATCAACATATTATATCATAAAGTGACAACTATAACAAACCATCAACCACTAGATATAACTAACTAAAAAACATGTATATGGGACTACTTCATCATTCAAAATCACAAACTTTTTGTACCAAAACACGTTATATAATGGTTATACAAATTGATGCACATGTGCATTTTGAATATTGGTAATATAAAAAGTAATGTATTACGGATGGTATTGTAAATTAAAGTGAAATTGTCTAATACTGATAATGTATTTCGGAATTTGTCGAAGTTATGATACATATGCACATGTGCATGCATAACTGTTACTCGAAGAAAAAAAAGTTTTTTTTTTGAAACGAAATATATCGATTTTTTTTAAATATTAAAAAAAATTGAGTGCTTTTTTTATTTTTTATTTTTAGATTTTATTTTGCAATAAAGGTGGTTCTCGCGTTCTCGCAATAAAAGTGGTTCTCGCATGAACCTTACCCTATATATATATATATATATATATATATATATATATATGGAAATGATAAATAGAATGTGTGATTTTTTTCAAAATCAAAAAATGTCGGGAGGTTAGAGTTTACTAGGTTTTCTCACTTAGAAGGGTTTTCTTCATATACTTATATATATAGGGGTGAGTTAAAATGAGAACCACCACGAATTGCGAGAACCGTAAGAACTTCTTGATACGGGCGAGTTGGGCCAAATTTTTTTTGCACAAACGTAGATGAATATATTATAAACACATCTGTAAAAAACATTTGTCGAGTCGGTAGTTTTGAGTGATGCAAGTTTTTTTATGCCTGGCGTAAAATTTAAATTTAAAATTTACGTTTGGCGTAAAAAAACTTGTGGTGGTCAAAACTACCGACTCGACAATTTTTTTAATTTTTTGACGGATGTGTTTATAATATTTTCATCTACGTTTGTGCAAAAACATTTTGACCAACTCGTCCCAGATCAAAAAATTCTCACGGTTCTCACAACTCATGGTGGTTTTCATTTGAACCGAATCCTATATATATATATATATAATATATATATATATGTGTATATATATATGTTAATTGAAAGCTGACATATGAACCATTATTCAGATTTTATTTTACCTTCCGAGATGCTCATTGTGGTTTGTCATTAAGGTTTTTGATGACATGAATGTTTTATGACATATCAAATGCTTGACAACGTGTGCTTATAGCTTTTACTATATATCAAGTTACATAGTTTTCTAAGTTGTCAGTTAACTAGTTTTAAACCGCAAATTAAGTATAGAAATATATTCAATCTTGCTCTATTCTTTGATTCAAAAAGTCTTCCAAGTCAATTAGTTTATGTTAAAACAACTTGAGTGAAAGTTACCTTCTGAAATGTGATCGTTGTGTGATCTACAGTTTTTTTTGTCTTGACAACATGTCTCAGTATTCATATGAAATTATTTTTTTAACAGCAAAAAATCTTACGTGTAAACTCACCCTGTTTAAGTCTATGTGCAAGGTCGACTCCTCGACCGTCATGAGACCGTTCCCCTGATGCGTGGAACCAGATGGAATCCGTAAACCCCCCCCCCCCCCCCATTAGGTTCGAAGCCGGATTAAAGCCCCGGGTCGTCATTTCACCCAGATGTCCCTCGAAAATGGCCCAAGCGAGAATCAAGCATGCGTCTCTACTAGAAAGGGCAGGCCTTTTGACCACTGGACTAACATCTCAGGACATTAATTTGATATTTTTATTCATAAATATTTTAGTATGTAATTGTGTATATTTATTAGTGGAGAAAATGCTCGGATAGTCCTTGTGGTTTGGTGAACTTTCACCTACAGCTCCCACCTTTCTAAAATTATAGCCTTGATCTCTAACATTTGTATACTCATTTCTCGGATAGTCCCTAAAGTGAATGGGGGTTAGTTTTGGGTGTTTGAATGAGATTGTGAAACTCCTGTATCTTCGGTTATTGGCATAAGAAAAGAGGAAACAAATGTGTTTCTCTCATACGACTTTTGAATATACAAATGGGTGGCCTGGAAACATTCTCTCGACCTGTGATCGGGAATGGGCCAATTTCTAATTTCAACGTCAGAAAGGACAGCGACGGTGGAATGAAGATCTGGTGGTCAAACACTTATTAGGGCACCAAAATCACACCTTACTTTTGGAGTTGAAGATTTGTGCGACGTGGGAAACAACTCAAGAACCCGACGAAGATGGAGGTTTATTGCATCAGTTTAGTTTCATATTTGTGCGATCTGAGAAACAACCTAATCACTAGTGAATAGGTGTCACTCGACCATTCTCGTTGATGGTTGTTACCCGATTGGTTTCAATTGGAGCGGACCGGAATATAGGGATGAACGAAGAGACATCGGGGTGGGGTGTTGTTGGGTTATATAAGATCTGCCAATGCGAAAGACAAAACCCAAGGGAACCATCTTCCCTGCCTGATGGAATAAGAGTATAATCAAGGTGAGTTTCCCCCTTTAATGTTTTCCAAAGAACCATCAAAATTGTTGATACAATAACCGCTACACCAAAGTGCTGGAAAATAGAATATAAAGTGTTGGCATAATAAAGTGTTGGTCAACTAGTCAACAGCCAAGTCAACAATTCAAAGCTAAAGACCAGAAGACCAAGTCGACACAAGACCAGAAGTACTGAATTCCAAAATTGTTGGATACCATCTAACAGTTTTGGAATTCCTGTTGCTTTCCCTTTGTAATACAGTAGTTTAATGTAACAGTTGTTTTTCTTAACTGTCCAACATTTTTGGCAAAACTGCTGGCACTTACATCATTTATTATGTTATTTTAGGTCGCTTTCATGGTGACGTCACTAGTTGTTCTCTCCTCTTATATACAGTTCGGCATAGAATGTAATTTGTAACACTTAAAGCTAAAAAGCATAAAAACTAAGTGAGAGGGTGCATCTGATGAGGGGGAGTCATCTATACCTTTTGATTGTACTGTAAACATGTCACACCCGGTCGATAGCGGAAGCGCGGTGTGTGAACATGATTAGTTTTCATCGCATATGATATAAGTAAACAACTATATGATTAAGACAAACATGATGTTCATCCATTGATATAAGTAAGAAATACACATCATAAGTTGTTCAAATACAAGAGCATCATAAGTTATAAGTTTTACAAAAGGCAAGTTTAACTTAGTTTTTAAAAGCAAAAGCTTTGCATCCTATATCTCATTGAAGATGAGATATATGGACCAAACCCTTCAAAACATGGATGACATCGACTACTTGTTATGCTTGAAACCACTTGACCAATGACACCAAGATCCACTTCAATTTCCTAAAATACATGTAAGTTTGAAAACATCAACAAAAGTTGGCGAGTTCATGTGTTTTGTATGCGCGCCAAATGACTCTTAAAAACATTTAAAAGTTCGTGTATGAGAACATATGAAAATGTGGTATGTAAAGCGTCAATGAACTTGATAATCATTAATGTTTTGCAAGGACATTCATCTGTGTGACGACATAGGAAGTACTCAACCCTAGACGATTTCCTCCAGTCCACCCGGTTGGGACAACAAAAGCATTACATGTGGCCACACAAGGACCCATGAGTGGGGCTCGTCTACACCCGATAGATCTACCACTCTTGTTCCACAGACTTAAGATTAATGGCACTTAAGTAACACCCTATTCGCACATGATCTACTATTTCATTCAATAGACAAACCATACCATCGAAACATGTATTTCCCCCCGAGAGTTGTAAAACCGAAAACATTTAAGAGAAAAGGGGGACATGAACTCACAGTTTTGTGTCCGTGCAAATGCACTAGCGAAAAGAGTATCTGATGACGCGTAATAACCTACAAGTGCTCTAACTCATTAGACACTTGGGTTAATGCTAAAAGTGTACACGTTGTTCATCCTGAATGTTGTCGTATAAGTTATGTATTTGGATCCCTTATGTATTTTAAATATGTTGGAATTTGCTTCATGTGTTCGTTTTAATATATATATATATATATATTATATATATATATTATATATATATATATATATATATATATATCGTATTCATCGAGTGTACAAACGGGCCTCGCCCTTCATGAATCTTCGTGCCTCGCACGAGTATAAGTGGGCCTAGCCCGTAAGAGTCTTTGTCCTCGCACAAGTGAGAAGGGGCCTAGCCCATTCGAGTCTCCATGATACACACGGTATGAGTGGGCCTAGCCCGTGAGAGTCTCCGTGCCACGCACGACTTGCGTTTGTTATATATGTTCTCAATATATATATATATCGAGTCTAGTGAACCTCGTTCACTTGTAACATCATGTTCGTTTCAAGTATGTGTACTTGTTCTTTAATTTGTATACTTTCGATAATTATAAATGTTAAAAATATTTCTTTTTAACTTCATATATTTGTTGATGTATTTGTACAAGATTCTTTGCGGAAGTACACTTTAACAAGTGTGTATGAGTACGTAATTATATAATTACGCATTTTTATACGTGTACGTATAACATATTTATACGTATTTGTGTACTTTACTAATTGGTATTTGTACCGTATTTATGCCGTATTTATATCGTATGTGTACGTGTAGGTATACCATATCTATACATATTTTTATACCTTACTATTTGGTATGTTTGTATAATTGGGCCTAGCCCAAAGAAATTAAGTATGAATGGGCCTAGCTCATATAAGTTATGTCGGTGGGCCTAGCCCAATGTGTGTTTTGATGATGGGCCTAGCCCATTTGATGTGCTAATGGGTCTAGCGCAACTCATTTTATAAATGGGCTTTTACTAGCCCATTATAAGTCCAAGTATTCTTATATGCTTTCAAGTGTATTTTGAGCGTATTTTATACGTGTTATTTTACTTGTATACGTGTGCATATGTATATATACACTTAGAAATTTTTGTCTATACTTTCCGAAATTTTATAAGTGTTAACATAGATTTATACTTTTCTTGTCTAAAAATATATATTATTTTTAGAGTTTTGTCGTAGAGCCGAAAAAAGTATATTTTCGTATCGCAAGTGATCATGCGTCGCCCGCGATGTGTACCTGTTCCGGGTCGAGATGCTAGAATCGGTCGTTACCGACGTCGACGTGCTTTGTTCGATAGAATGTTTATTAATATTTTCCGTCGGTTTGGAATATATATTATTGTGTCGATATATTTGGTTGTGAATCGATTCGACCGGCATTCGTTCGTCCGCTAATCCCTTGTCCGATAGCTCGTTTGTGTTTATATTTGATGTGTGGGTGTAAACCGGCGTTTGTTTTGGTTGAAGTTAATGTTTTTACGTAACTTTTAATTCCGACTAGCTTACTTTTTATTAGAATTGTATTTTGCAGGTCTAATGAAGTTTAAGGAGCTAATTGGAAGCCAAACGAGCACCGAAACGAAATGAGATCAACCAGAATAAAGATAACGAAGAAATCAGAAAATCGAGTTTAGAGAGCTCGTCCCTGACTGGGCATCAAGCCGTCAGCGACGCACTGTGGTTATCTCCGTCGCCTGAAATTGTCTGTAGACAGGAAGATAATACGTGGGAGAAAAGTCAAAAAGCACAGCCTGTCGCCGACGGGGCATCAGGCCGTCGGCGACGGGTCTCCAAAACTGACATCGCGAATTTTTGAGTTTGTTGAGTTGGGGACGGGCTAAAACATGGTTTTTGACCTATTTTGAGAAGTTACGAGTTTTTTGAGTTTGAAACTTGTTCTTGGAGCCATAATCATCCACCACATCATCCGAATTCATCACCAATCATCATCATACAACCGAATCATTCCACCAATCCTAAACCCTAATCCTTCATTATCATCCACCATTCATCTTCATACATCACCACAAACCCTAATCACCATTTATTACCTTCTCCAAGCTTCAAGATTTCAAAGTTCAAGCTTCAATCCATTGTTGATCGTGTTCCGTTCACCATGAGCGACTAATCACCTCGGCTTCACCCCGGTATAGGTAGTTTTTTTTAATTTAGGGTTTCGAATTGTTCTTGATTTAACTTAGTGACAAATTGTATTGATTTTTGAAACCTATGATGATTGTTTACATTTGTTTCGTATTGTAAATTGTCGAACGATTATAAAGTTATGACTTTACGAAATGGTTATGTGTATTTATGCGTTGTCTTGGTTAGGTTTTACTTGTTGTGATTACAAAGTGCATTCTTGTCCGTTCTTCGTAGCGTTGATAGTTATTGGCACCTAAGTCACGGTACACTAAATCCGTTAATCGTTATGCAATTGAGTGAGTCTAAAACTTGTAGAAACCCTAGGTTGGCAATTACCGAAACCAGGTGTGAACCCTTTTTCTTAAATATTGTTTGAATCATTAGTTGCGTTTTCATTAATTATAGTCAATCATTCGTAGTAGTCAATAAAAATTACAATCACCATTGGTTAATTCTAACACTTTTTCTCAAATATCTAAACAAATCAAATTAGCAAGCTTCCTTAAATTGAACTTTCATAATCGAATTAATCCATACGTAAACCACATACTCTTCATGGATCGACGAGGATCCAAAGGATGGTCCGACAAACGGTGAATGGTCATAGACTCAAGCCATTTCTTGATGGTAACGAAGGCGTAGAACATGACAAGGAAGTGGTGAGCTTCTTGGCAACCGTTCGGTGTATGAGGTCAATTGAAAGAGGACGGTAACAAAATTTTGTAGAGTTTTGTATATTTTTCATTGTTTGGTTGCATTGTTTTAAATAGTTATGCTTATTGTTTTGATCTAACAATTCCTTAAGATGTGTGAAGTTCCGAAAGCTATGAATGAGTTTTGAGGACATAAGGTATGTTTTTGAACTTGTTTATGTGTATTGAGGACAATACACGACTATTCGGGGGTGATAGGATCGTCAAACGATAGGTTGGTAGTGAGTGTTAAAACCAAAAAAGTCACACAAAAAGATTTTTAATAATTTTTAGGAATTTTTCTAGCATAGTCTCCCTTTATAAAAAGTCCATATTTTTGTCCGTATACGAAAAAAAAATTGAAAATTGGGAGTGGTGTCGGCGACGGGGCATCATGCCGTCACCGACGGGTTGCGGAAAAGGGGAGTCGGGTAAAAACTTGCGTAGACAGGAGGTTAACGCGTCGCCAATTGTGGGATTATCTAGGGGCGTCGGCAACGGACTAAGAGCCGTCGGCGACGGGCCTTGGTTTGTCAGCCGCCGCTGATTTTGTTTTGACGTAAAAATTCGGGTTGTTATCCAATTTTGCTTAACCAAACTTGATCCGAGAGCCTTTTAAACCACATATTCGACCCGTAAGACCCTACGTATGATTCAAAACCTTAATTAACCACAAAATCTCTGCATTTATCACCACCACAAACCTTTCTTCAACTTCATCTTCTTCATCCTTCAACCAAGAACCCTAATCTTCAACCTCTCATAACTCCCTCAAATCTCCACCAAATCTAGTGATTCTTGAGCCTATTTCTCTTAGTTTTTCGAGGGGAGCAAAACCCCAACTTTGTTTTCAGTAATTCTTGTAGTTTGCAAGATTTCTGGACGTGAATTTTCGGGTTTTTCGAAGAAGTTCATCAAGCTTCAAGCTTTCCACCTTTTTCTAGTTCTTCTTGCTTAGACAACATCAAAGGTATGGTTTTTACTTAAATTCAAGCATGAATATCATATGGTTAGTTGATTTCTTTCGAAATTTTTAAGCTTTTTGCTTAGAGTAGGTTGTTTATTGCAATTGATGATGTTATGGCTTGAAGTTGAGATTGAATCTTTGATTTGGGAGGGTTTTGAGCATGCAACAACTATAATGACGTGATTACACTTGTTGTTTACATGATTGAACATACATATAATGTTGAATCTTGTTGAACTTTTAATAATTTAAGAGTGAAACAGAAAGAATTAGTACTAAATGATAAAGTTTGCGACTTTTCAAGTTTAAACAAGCTAATTTACATCTAAAATCTGATTTTTGGTTCAACGTTGTGACTATGTTCAAGGTTTGAGAAGTTTTTGAAGTGGGTTTAGCTAATTGTTTCCGTTGTTTGTGATTGTAGCCATGTTTGGAAGGAAGAAGAGTAAGACTTCCGGTGAAGGCTCATCCTCGGAGCCGGTTCTGGCTCGGGTTATGTTCAACGAAAATGGGAACAACTTGAGTGCAGTCGAAGTAAGGGATGCGCGATTGTATCGACAAGATTGGGCTTGGGAAGAGTTCAAGAATAGTCTACTGCAACGGCATGGAACAACGAGAAGAAGAAACCTCTTTCACGATACAACAACAAAAAGTTAAAAGCTAAAATGTGGAAATGGAAGATGGTTTTAGGGAATGTTACCACTTCGGTGCCGGAACAAATTGTGCCGGAAAGATCTTAATGTGGAGGAATTCAGAGCGATAGGGATTGTTCGAAAATTTGAGAAACTTGGTTGGGAACGTGTGCTGGATTGGTGTGAGGATATCACACCCCGAGTCTACTTAGCGGCTGTATGTGAGTGGTTGTCAACATTAAGATTTTTAATCAGGATGGGCCCGCCTACACGTGGCAGTTAGTGGGTGATATTGGCAAAAACCAAATGATCGTGTCATTTGAACATATGAACGTAATAGCTCGATTTGACTCATTGGGGGTCGACGCATACGATTATTACACGAGTGATCAGTTTCTAGATAACAAGATGAATGGTGTTGACCCGCCGGGTATGTTGGCGGCGGTATTGGTAAAATCAGGAGGTTTGAGAGAATCAAGGAATGATCTGCCTTTGGAGGGAAAGATTCTTCAAGGCATTTCATTGGAAAACGCGATGGTACAGTTCGGAGACCGTGGAAAGGTGAAAGCTCCCGATTGTCGGGTGTTGCACGCTCTGTTATACGAGTCGCCAAAACTGTCGTGGCGCCAAATAGTCATGATGAATACATGGGATACAAGAGAGGCGTGCAACAGAAAGATGATCCCATACGTGAGGATAATCAGTGCCATGATTTTGCACCAAAACGCGTTACCTGCAAAGTCACTATGGGTAGATAAACCAATTGATCAAATTTCTTTTGCATCAATGAAGCGCCATTGGAAGTTTCATGTTTCGTTTTTGGTAACCAGTACACCGTCAAGGATGAGCAGGGAAACAATTTTCAATTTGTGGATCAAGAAGCCCAAGGGGATGTACAGATGGGTGAAGAAGAGGAGCATGGGGTTGATAGGAGACTCCGTCAAAGATACGCACGAGCCCACCAAGAGGTCTCGAATGAGTTGGCTCGGATTGTGGTCTCCTGACGAAAACCCGACTATTGAAATTACAATTGGGGAGACCAAAGTATCTATGATAATGTATCTGCGGGGCATTGGGGAGAACCGCGGGTACCATGAGGAAAGGAACCAATGGGAGCAAAGCTTCCAAACACAGTACCAAAACCATTGGAATGAGGAGGTTGCCCATAGGGCTAAGGCTGAGCAGTTTTGGGAGGAACATCGGTTGTTCTAAGCCCAACAACAATCCCAATGGGATTTGAATGGAGCAACAAAGGGCTCAAGAGAATGCTCAAAGAAGAGCATGGGAGGAGGAACAAGATCGTCTCCATAGGGAGCGAGAGGCTTTTGAGGATTGTCGTTGGATGGCGAACGGCACAGGTCAACAAATAGCCATCAATAATGCCATGATCAAGAGAGGCATCAGCGGGATTTAATGGCCGGGTTGCCATTTCAGCGACATACACCATGGTACAATTATGAGGACCTTCCCGTGCTCAAGGATCCTCCACCCATCTCTACACTGGCCCGAAATGCCAGGCTCAAGTTTCTTCCCGATGCAGCCATGCCACCATCTGAAGGGGAATCGGGTCCACTCAACAATTGGAAAGAGGTGATGTCGTCTCTCACCGGGTTCCCCTATAACCCATACCCGCCTAAAGATCAAAATGAGCGTTACCAGCGGTAGGCGAGGTATGTTTTATGTTGTTGTTGTAATTTTTGTTTTTAGTCTTTTTATTCGATAGTTTTTATTGCTTTCTTAGTTAAACGAACGTTGTGGGTGTGTTCCCTATATAACCCTCACGAGACCTACTCGTCCTTCCGAGCTATCGGAAGGTTTAAAAGGGCTTGTTGCATAAGCTAAATGCAACTGTGATTCCTACGAAAGTGAGTTAGGATTGTTATTGTTGTATATTATTTTCCACATTATTCAAAAGTAAATTAACGTATGGCTGGGTAAATGTTCATAAAAATGGTAGAACTAGGTTGCTAACGAATTTTGATGGTTGTGAAAATCATGCTTCTACACAAGGATAAAGATTTGTAGGTACATCATGTTCGTGAGGTGACCATTTTGTTGAAGAATGAAGAGCACATGACGAACGAGCTCGAAAAATCAGGTGCATACGTTTCTTTTAACTTTTGATATTTTAGTTAGAAAATAAGTGGATTGTAAATTGTATAGTATTTTCTGGGATGAAATTTCGGGGAAGTTAGCCGTGTCACATCCCTTGTGCGATTGAATAAACAGCCTATTCTTGCGGATGGGGGAAAATTTCAAAAAAAAAATTCAAAAATGTCTTTGTTTGAAGCAATCTAAAAGCACAAGTAACTAAGTTAGCGAGGGATGGCACAACCCATTTGGTCTTTTATCATGGTCAAGTTCAAGTTAATAGCATGACATATATTTAGCGGGTGGTTATTTGGGAATAACCCGCCTAAAAAACTAGGAATTTATGCATATCATACTTCATACCCTTATACGTGAGATTTTGAGCTACTTTTATGCATTATATATACACCTATTTCTTTGTTTGAGTGGACCATTAGGCATGTGTTGTAGAACTTGCATCTTTTGATACATTTGAGACCATAGACCGAGTACAAGCACGAAAATGATTAAGGAATTAGGTAAACCTTTTTCTTTTACACCATTTGCTTACCCTTACCCGAAATCTACCCCTAGTCGCCAACTTTGAGCCTAAACCTTTCATTTGATCACCCAAATTAGCCCTTAACCATTAAACCTCTTTTAACCCGTGTGATGAAAATTCGATCTTAGGAATTAGTTGTTTGTAAAGTTGTGTTTTGTTTAAAAAACAGAAAATGTTGCGAAAAAGAATAGAAAATCGTTGACAAAAAAAAAAAAGATGAGTTTTGAGTTGTTGAATAAAAGGCGAAAAATGGTTGCCTTGTATTTGATATCTATGGTTCGTTTTCTTTAGAGTAGTGGTTTTATAATAAAAATTGAATTTTCATCATCTTAGCCACTTTCAAAACATCCTATTCCTACCCTTTGCCTAGCCTCATTACAACCCTTTGAAGACCTTTTGACTTGTGCTTACTATTCGTGTCGGTGGTGGATAATGATTGAGTTGCAAGCCTATGCGGGTACGTGTTCTAGTCGGTTTTGAGTGATTATTTTCAAAAGTGCTAATACATCAAAAAATTAACCAAGTAATGAACCGAGTGGAGTGAACATTGTGAGAGATGTGTATGAATTATGAGTTTCAAGGGCGGGTTAATCTTGGATAACCATTTTTATGTGATTAATCGTTTACCGTTAGAATATTTTGAAAATTGTAAAAGCTAGAACTGTATGACATTAGACCTTAACTTACGTTTCAAGAATGGGAAATGTATTTCTTGTTCAACACACGTGAAAGTGAAAAACAGATTTGCTTGATGGCAAGCAAAAGACAAGTGTGGGGATGTGATGCGTGGGTGTAAACCGACGTTTGTTTTGGTTTAAGTTAATGTTTTTACATAACTTTTCATTCCGACTAGCCTACTTTTAATTAGAATTGTATTTTGCAGGTCTAATGAAGTTTAATGAGCTAATTGGAAGCCAAACGGAGCACCAGAACGCGAATGAGATCAACCAGAATCAAGAAACGAAGAAATCAGAAAATTGAGTTTAGAGAGCCCGTCGCTGACGGGGCATCAAGCCGTCGACGACGCACTGTGGTTATCTTCGTTGCCTGAAATTGTCCGTAGATAGGAAGATAATACGTCGAGAGAAAAGTCAAAAAGCACAGCCCGTCGCCGACGGGGCATCAGGCCGTCGGCGACGGGTCTCCAAAACTGACATCGCGAATTTTTGAGTTTGTTGAGTTGGGGGACGGGTTAAAACATGGTTTTTGACCTATTTTGAGGAGTTACAAGTTTTTGGAGTTTGAAACTTGTTCTTGGAGCCATAATCATCCACCACATCATCCGAATTCATCACCAATCATCATCATACAACCGAATCATTCCACCAATCCAAACCCTAATCCTTCATTATCATCCACCATTCATCTTCATACATCACGACAAACCCTAATCACCATTTATTACCTTCTCCAAGCTTCAAGATGTCAAAGTTCAAGCTTCAATCCATTGTTGATCGTGTTCCGTTCACCATGAGCGGCTAATCACCTCGGCTTCACCCTGGTGTAGGTAGTTGTTTAATTTAGGGTTTCGAATTGTTCTTGATTTAACTTTGTGACAAATTGTATCGATTTTTGAAACCTATGACGATTGTTTACATTTGTTTCGTATTCGTAAATTGTCGAACGATTATAAAGTTATGACTTTACGAAATGGTTATGTGTATTTATGCGTTGTCTTCGTTAGGTTTTACTTGTTGTGATTACAAAGTGCATTCTTGTCTGTTCTTCGTAGCGTTGATAGTTATTGGCACCTAAGTCACGGTACACTAAATCCGTTAATCGTTATGCAATTGAGTTGAGTCTAAAACTTGTAGAAACCCTAGGTTGGCAATTACCGAAACCGGGTGTGAACCCTTTTTCTCAAATATTGTTTGAATCATTAGTTGCGTTTTCGTTAATTATGGTCAATCATTCGTAGTAGTCAATAAAAATTACAATCACCGTTGTTAATTCCAACACTTTTTCTCAAATATCTAAACAAATCAAATAGCAAGCTTCATAAAATTGTGACACTTTCATAATCGAATTAATCCATACGTAAACCACATACTCTTCATGGATCGACCCCTTACTACCACTAACACATTGTTAAGGGTAATTTGGACATATAAGTATTATCTTTGGCCGGGGCACGACACTCCGATCAATATTATGGGTGGATTCATGTATATATGTATTTTGTGTATTTTCCAAACGAACAGTTTTTAAGTATTTGGTGGGTATTCTTCCTAACACTAGTACATACACAAATTTATACAAGTAATGTACATCAAATAGAGTATTTAACATATGTTTATATAATTTCCCCAAAAATTATATTTAGTGTCTTATTTATAAATTTTACCCACTTTTATTTACTAAAATATACTTTTAGGTTTATATCACTCTTGGATGGTTAAGACTTAACCCTTGACATTTAGGGTTTGTCTAATTATGAGTAAGATCGTTAATCAAAATTAAGGTTACTAATCATGATTAACCATGTTAATCACCCGTTAATTCCATTTTAATCGTGATTAAGATGTTAGAAATTTCGCCATAGTTTCCCCTAAACTATGACGTTTTCCACGTTCTGAAAAAGTATTTTAAGTATGTTTAAACCCCTTAATCATAATCACATTCAAATCAATTTTCATTCTACCAACTTTGCATGAATAACTTATGCATAAATACCTCACATTCCATGAACTTTTTGTATACTTTCTTACTACTTTAAAAATATATGGTGACATTTTTCATGTTATTTAACAAGATCATTAATAACCAACTTATTTTCACGAACTTCCATCTATTCCTCCATTTAAACAACTTATTTAAACTACTTTTAACATGTTTTAGTGAAAATCGTGGTTTTTAATTTCAATAAAAGTCACGTATATGTTGTAACTTATTTTTAAATCGTAGGAAAGTTCATGAAGCATAAGAGTGATGATCTTGTTTAGATTTAAACATTACAATGTTTAAATCATCATTTTTGCTCTTAATCATGCAAGATCATACACTTAAACAACCTACTTTAACATAATCTATCATTTATATAAACATAATCTAACACATAACAATATAATCAACACATTGTACTTCATATTTAGTATACTATGTGAGGTGGGGTAGGGTTTTAAGCTTTTATTTCTTTGAGATTCAAGATGATCAACATGTATATTATTAATCTACATATTATACAAGCTTAAAAGAAATAAAAGATGGGCTTACAATTTTGCACAAGATTAAGATGAAGATTAAGAAAATAAGTAAGCTTCAAAGTAGCATCCTAATGCTTCTCCTTACTTGTAACACCCTTGAATCATCATGAACTAGCTTTAAGTGCTTGATTTATGCAAGTTTTTAAATTGAAAAATGGTGGTAATATGTGTGTAGTGCCGTGAGATAGAGAGAAATATGGGGAGTGTTTGTGAAAGTTTTAATGATAGGAATGTGTATAATAAGCATGGTGATGTCTTGATATGATGTTCCCATGTCTTTGCAACAAGATAATCATCCAACAACCATACTTCTTATTCCAAATTCAACATGAATCAAGGGTGGGGCCTCTTGATGACCGTTTTCAATGAGGGGGAAGGAGCATGGTATGGGAGTTGTAATATAAAACTAAATTTCTACATGTGATGAAAGTTCATTTTAGATATTTATGCCACTAAATAAAGTCTTGTATATATAAGATGTTAATGATGCTAATGTATATTTATCTAGTTTATTAGTTTAGTGGGTATTGATTTAGATGGTAAAATTGTTACTAGTTCATTTATCGGTTCGATATCGGGTGTTATTAAAAGATGCGATATAGTACTGGGAGCTATGGTTTTATTTTAACATCGATGTCATGCCGTTTATTTAAGGTGTTTACGACGCCAAAATATGACTAACTAGTTCGCTAGTTTTTTAGTTTAGGCAATTGGATGACAGAAATATAACTTGTTCACCTAGCGACTCGAATTTGGGTAATGTGTAAAAGTTGCGGGGTAACACCAGGAGTTTATGTTTCGGGTATCCCATTGATATCCCTAATCTTATTTAGGATGTAAAATATTATTTACAAGTTCTACAGACAATAAAATGTTGTATTTTAGTGTTGCGGACAATTTATTTTTGTTATAGTTTAGCGCGGTCCAGACGAATTTTAACGACACATTTTCCAGAAAGTTAAAGTGTTTTTTTGTATTAGTGTCCCTAATTAGGGATTTTTATTTGTATTTTGCTTTCGTGCCATACGGTGCTCGTTCGGACAATTTTCAGAACTAGCTGGCATGAATAACGTGTTCAGTGAATAGTGCTTTTAGAACTTCGCCAACATATTAGAACATAGTTTATAGTTTTCTCGCGGCACGACAAATGTATTGATATTGTTTAGCATAATTACCCATGTCCTACGATTACTAGACTTTACGCGACCTAATCATGTATTAAATTAAGTTGTAACGAACGCAATTAAATAGATAATTAAGTTGTTAAGTTGTACGGAATTACCATTATTTTGCCGGTTGTCACAAAACATATTGAATATATGAAGTAATTTGATAATCATTCCCAAATCTAGTTGTATTTATGATGATGTGTTTATTATCACTGTTTGACTGAATTTCATAATTTATTCAACTATTTTATAAAAAAACACACACACTAATACACACTCTCAGATCCAACAGATGTAGACTAGATTGAGGCAGCTCGTGGTTCAGGTTTTTCTCCTCTCATATCGAGATTCAAAGGAAACGGATCTGGAGAGGTACTATCAGGGTAGTGATGTTCAATCGGGGTGACCATTTTGGGTTGGGAGACATCACTTGCAAATTTGTACTTCCCGTCAATACTGCGGTCAACGCGAAGCCACTAGTCAGCGTGTAGGTGTTGGTTTGGAATGTAGTGTAAATGGCTAAGGAATGAAGAAGATGGGGTTGGGCGGGGTAGTGTTTGGTTATATTTTGCTTAAATAAAAAGGAGTGGGGTCTACTTGAATTATATTCTTTTAATATTTAAATAATTGTTTTATAAAAGTAAGGGCATTTTAGTCATTTTACATGCAGTTAACACCAAAAACTAACACCTATCCACGTTAGGGATTATCCGAGAGACGAGTGTACAAATGTTAGGAATCAAGGTTGTAATTTTAGAAAGGTGGGTGCTATGGGTGAAATTTCATCAAACTACAAGGACTATTAGGCCATTCATTAGTGAGTAAAGTACAATAACAAGGAAATCACTGGTTGAGTTCCTAAAGCCAAAATCTCACCTCCTGGTCCGCTTGGTTTCATTTTCATGCACTATAAGTCCTTGGTGTTAGATACTGTTGTGTTCATTGTTAGTTTTGAGAGATATTAAACTCTTTTAATGTTTATTGTTTGGGGGTATTATAGTCTTTTAGCTTTATTTTCACCTAATTTATTATTCCAGTGCAGAAAACCATGATGAGGAATAAAATCGTCTAGTTCACTCGATTTAAGCTTCACACCACCACCCACCACATCCATAACTTATGCCTAAAGCCCACCACCCCTCTACCTCTACACCACCACCTCCTCTATATCTGCTTCTACCCCACCCCCCCCCCCCCCCCCCCCTCCTCCCCCCCCACATACACACACATCTAAATCTTCACCGCCAAAACATGCAAATTTAAGACAATCTCATTTACTTACGTATTCATATCAGATTAACACTAAAAACATTCACAAATGCGAGGAATTTTGTATTAAAAGTCTGTGTTGTTTCCAATATATGATCATAATTCATAAGCATTAAAGCATTTATGTTATGTTTTTTTTTCAATTGAAATTGATATTGCAGCAATGCATCCTATTATTTTTTAGGCCCATTTGGTAAAGTGCCCTGGCCTAAAGTACCATAACCCTCTGCTAGCCTGCTATTGTGTAGCGTACAAGAACAAAAAACAAATGAATTTGTTCATAAAAAAAACCCGATTTTGGGATACAACTTACAAGCAGTAGCAAATAAGAACAAACATCGATGCAGACAACTAGACAAGCATAAGTGATAAACAAAAGGTTTTTCTTTGACCAAGGTTTGCTCTCTTTTACAACCCAAATGGTAGAACAGTCACAAAAGAGTAGCCTAGTGGGAGATGGTGTCATTTAGGCCTGGCTCAGAGGGGGTGCGGAGTGGGCTACGGCTCAGGGCCCAAACTCTCCAAAGGCCCGAAAATTTATTTTTTTAATAAAGTTATGCTATAGAACTTAAAATATATAAGTACTGAATTGGAAAATGACACGATGAGCCACATGGTATGATGGTTCCCATGTCACTTTATTAACATATAGACCTTTTGTTCTATTCTTGGTAGCTTCAATTTTAGTTTATTTTTTTCTTAATGTTTGTTATCTATACAATAAATGCAAATGACATTAATTGACTAATATTATGTTACATTAAATCAAAATGGGAACCATGGTTACTTCTCAAATCTAGTTTAAAAATGATTATTTATATTAATTTGAGTAAATTGCACAAAACATCCTTTATGTTTCCTCAAACTTGCAGGTTCCAGTCTTAATGTTTAAAAGTTGCTAAAAACAACCTTTAAGTTTATTTTTTGCGGGTTCAATCCTTTACAGCTAACCACGTTATTTTCTTCAGTTAAGTTCCCTCACATGCATAACATGTGAGGGTATATTCGTCATTTTGGTTGATCATGTGAGGGAACTTAACTGAAGAAAATAACGTGGTTAGCTGTAAAGGATTGAACCCGCAACAAAAATAAACTTAAAGGTTGTTTTTAGTAACTTTTAAACATTAAGGCTGGAACCTGCAAGTTTGAGGAAACATAAAGGATGTTTTGTGCAATTTACTCTATTAATTTCTAAATAAATTTGTATATTTTCTAAAAGTTTATATGTTAGGGGCCCATATTTCATCTTCGCACAGGGCCCACAAATTTTAGAAGATTTTCGAAGACGGCCCTGGTGTCATTTGAGTTATAAACCACATATTAATTGTCCATATAACCGATATGAGACAAGTCTCGTACCTTATAAATGGATTCAATCCATAACACTCTCATCTCCTTAAATCTTGTTTATGTTTTTATATTTGTGATTGCCCATTTATTTCTAGGGTTTTTTTAAAAGAAAATTATTTATGTTAGAATTAAAACTTTAATTTACGTTTTTAGGGTTTTTAGTTTCTTCACATACCCTTAAACAAGGTGTCTATGTTTTTTCTTTACCGTTTTATAGTCTTATTATATACTCATAGAGACGTAGGGTTATTTGTTTTGTTAATTTATATTTATTTCTTTTATGTATGTCGTTATTATATTTAATTATTTAATGATGTATGTTATTTTATCATCGTTTTTGTGATTAATTTTTAACCAACCCATATTGTGTCCACCCTACAAAAATATTATGTATCCGTCACTTGTCGTCACATTATTTTAAAACCTAATCCAGTAAAAAGTTGTGAAAAAACGAAAATATGCAATATATATTATTATTATTATTATTAAATTATATTTATATATTATATTTGTTAAAACACAACTTTTGAGAAATTATAATTTTAAAATTGTTAGTTTAACCCGTAAACTATATATTGTACATTTTTAACCCATTTAATTTTTTATTAGTTTGATATTTTTTGATAACCTACATTCGCTAACGTTTTTTTAACTAAATATGAAGCCGTGTATAGTTTTTTTTAATCAACGTTTCTATATAAATTTGGTTGAAAGCAGAGTTATATTTAAAATATAATATTTTTATATCTTACACTGAGTGCCGAATAAATTTAACATTGCGACGTGTTTATTTTAATATATGGTTAGTTTTATTCAAATCAAACGAGTCAAATATGATTATTTTTCTGTTCTTTATTGTTACAACCAAACCGATATCGTCTGAATAACATCATCGTTAGAGGTACCTATATGTTTTCATAGTTTTCAGTCAATGTAAAACAGTTGTCGATGTCCTATTGAACATATATCTTTTGGTTCATATACCGACTGAGATATCATACCAATGCAACCAACCGTAACCCTATCAATTGAAAGCTCTTCGCATAGAGCGGAGGGTCCCGCTAGTATATCTTAAACGAAATATATGCATGTATAGCCTTGTAGACAAGCTTGTACCCAAAGAGGAATAACAAGAGGAATCAAACAACATCCTTGACCGAAACCGAATACAAAGAAAGTTTGGAACAATTAAAGTGGGAAGATGTCAGACCACGTCGAATTGGAAAAGGAAACACAAAGGAACTCGCATACGGATCTAGTTTGTACCGGCGGGAGGGTCGATTGTGAGCTATTCGAGAATACAAAAGAAGATAGCTATTGAAAATAAAATACATGTTATAATTTTAGTGGTTTGTTTGATGGGTTTATTAATGTTTTAAAATAAAATGAAATGTGAGTTGATTATTTGCATTTTTTGTCACATTTTGTAAATTATGTTTAGTATTTAATTACAAGTTGTATATGTTACAAGTCATGCGTAGTGTATAGTTTGTTTAGTATAACTATATGAGTATTAGACCGTGGTGTGTGGGGCGTGGGTTGGGGCAACACTGGCTAGACCACACCAAGTTAGCGTTGGCCATGGCGTTGCCACGCTGGCATGGTGATTGAGCCCTGGCGTGGGGGGGTGACATGGCTGGCTTTGATTGGCTGGTTCGATGCAGCCGTTGGGGGTGGCGGTTATGGTATGGTAAATCAATTTTTTTTTTAAATTACATTTTTTTACCTCTAAATGTCCAACCCAAATTATATATTTTCCCATTCTACTTCGTCGGAAACACGCGTTACAACTTAAACGCGTGTCCACACAAATGGTGTGAGCTCAAACCAAAGTTGATCGGTTTAAAGTTTGCTTCAACTGTGTCCCTGAGGAAATAACACTAGTGAGGACGCACAACGTACTCTACAACGTGGTCAAACCGCGTATTGGTGTCGAGCGTTTCAACAATACCAACAACACGTCGGAAACACGCGTTACAACTTAAACGCGTGTCCACACAAATGGTGTGAGCTCAAACCAAAGTTGGATCGGTTTAAAGTTTGCTTCAACTGTGTCCCTGAGGAAATAACACTAGTGAGGACGCACAACGTACTCTACAACGTGGTCAAACCGCGTATTGGAGTCGAGCGTTTCAACAATACCAACAACACGTCGGAAACACGCGTTACAACTTAAACGCGTGTCCACACAAATGGTGTGAGCTCAAACCAAAGTTGGATCGGTTTAAAGTTTGCTTCAACTGTGTCCCTGAGGAAATAACACTAGTGAGGACGCACAACGTACTCTACAACGTGGTCAAACCGCGTATTGGAGTCGAGCGTTTCAACAATACCAACAACACGTCGGAAACACGCGTTACAACTTAAACGCGTGTCCACACAAATGGTGTGAGCTCAAACCAAAGTTGGATCGGTTTAAAGTTTGCTTCAACTGTGTCCCTGCGGGCGACTACCCGCGAAGATTGAGTCGAGATCGCGAAGATCGAGTACAGGCTCGATGGGAATATGGATTTTAAGTGGGTTCCCCACTTTAATATTTACCGTACTTTGTAATTTTTTATTTTTTCGGATTTATTAATTTTTAGGATTGTCTTTTATGTATTTTTTTAAATTAATATAAATTGTGTTGTTTTATATAATTGTCAACTTTAAATAAAAAAAACCTACATGACACTTCACGTCGTCTCTGACCACGCCACTTTCAAACTTTACTTTTTTTAGGTGTGGACTAGTGGAACCTGCCTAACCACGTGTATTCTTATATTGACATGCTTGTCTGTCCTTGGTCTTTGTGAATGTCATACGCTAGGTAGAAAACTATACGAACCATAATACATCTGGTTAAAAGGTGAGGAGATATGATTGAAAGTTGTGCGTGATCAACTACTCCGTTAGTTGGTTTGGAATGCTTTAATTCTCCCCAAATTTATCGGGTACCAAATGAGATTCTAACCTCATATGCCGGGTACCCTAGAATTTAGCAAATTCGCACAGGCACGCTTTTATTATCTCAGGCAAAGAAAAGAAAAGAAAAGAAAAGAAAAGAAAAGATGATATTGGTCGAAGATATAGGAATGAAAGCTGAGGAGTCTGCAGTTGGCGAGGTTGCGAAGCTCTTGTTGCTTCCTGACCTTTTGCCATCCACTTCTTCAATCAAGGCCGATTACATTGCTCGCCAACAGGTAATCTTAGCCTTCCTCATTTTCGCCAATTTTATTTGTGTTTGTGAACTGATCGTGAACCGTATTTTCAATCTCGGTAAGTTTTCATGAACCGTTCGCGAACACATTTATTTCCTTAACGAACGAACGTTGTTCATGTTCGTTTGGTTTGTTTACTGCCATAATCTCTATTGTAGATTTCTAGGTATGATAGTTATTCTTTAGGTCTTATTGACAACTAAGAAATATAACTTTGACTAAACCTTTGCTTTCCATCATTTCAGGAGAATGATGCACAACTTAGCACCATGGTTGCAGCACAGGTTGAACAGGCACAAGCTGTACTAAAAGCACTTGCTTCATCTGATAATATTGTAAATCAGCTCTGTGAGACCTTTGTTTGCATTGAGAGGTACATTTAGTGACACATGAGACGCCCGCTTGCGGTATGCGCATATAATGTATATATGTGTGGGCGCTCGGGGGCAAAAGTGAAAGTGCACTAATTTTAATGTTATTGTGAAAATAATGTTAAAAGAGGGGGATTGTTAATCATGCATCATGTGGTGGCGTTGCTAGCCGAAAGACAAGGGAGTACATGCACTAATTGGCCTTTGTCTTAATTGCCACATTTTATGTGCCTTATGTCCAAGGCTTGATGCAAAACTACTATCGAGCCGGGGGTCTCACTGGAAGCAACCTCTCTATTCCTACGGGGTAGAGGTAAGGCTGTCTACATCTTACCCTCCTCAGGCCCTACCTTAGCTTTGCTATTGGTGGGATTTACTGAGTATGATGATGATGATGATGATTTAGTGACACATGAAGTCATTTTCATAGGTCTTATGTGACTCAAATAGGATTTATATAGTTCACTTTAAGACTAATAATTATAGTGCTTTACTTATTCAGGTTATGTCAAGAATGCAAAACGTGTATTGAGAATCATGACCAGATCACGCTTCTTAGCAATGCAAGAAATAACTTAAGCACCACATTGAAGGTATGCATCCAAAATGGCCAATTAATTTTATCGAAAATAAAATTAATGCTCTTATTAGGATGTAGAGGGGATGATGTCAATTTCTGCGAAGCTGCTGCAGCACATAATTCTTTAAGCGATGATAAAGAGCTCATCAACACATATGAGGTAGGGGTGCAATGTTACACAGTTTATAAAATCTATCTTAATTGTTCATCTGTTTTTTTTTTCCATAAATATTTTAGAGGTTAACATCTCTTGATGGAAAGCGGAGGTTTGCATTAGCGGCTGCAGGATCCCATAAAGAGGAGGTTCGCAGACTAAGGTCAGGGTTAAAGTCTGTTAATTATTATTTATACATTTTGATGACTTGCAAAAAAATAATTTATGTTAATTCTAATCACACTGAAGAAGTTTCGGTTGACATTTTTACTACGGAAAATACTACAGAGAATATTTTCAAGAAGTAGATCGGACCTGGGAGACGTTTGAGCAGACTTTATGGTCACATATTTCCAACTTTTTCGAACTTGCTAAAGAAAGGTATGCTAATTTTTATCATTCTAAATTCATGCTTCTTCATATGTAACTTTTGGTTTACGAGTGTCATCTGTCTCTTAATTGCAGCCCACAAACACTTGTATGTGCTTTAAGGTATGTTTATTATTCAACACTGTTAACACTTCTTTTCTTCTTATTATTATTATTCAACTTGTGGAAATGTGATAGAAAATACTTGGTGTATTAAAAAAAGAGTTAACTACGTTTTTTGTCCCTGTGGTTTGTTGAAAATAACCATTACAGTTCATTAGTTAAAAATTGCCAAAAGAGTGCCGGTACTTTCACTTTTGTAAATTACAGTCCACCTCCATTAACCCCATCCAATTTACTGTTAAGTTTTCGGTGAAAACACGAAAATATCCGCATGTTAAAAAAACTATAAGAACCAAACACTTTTTTTGTAAATACCGCTATGTTTGTTTTTTATGGTTTTTTAACATAGGGGCATTTTAGTCTTTTCACCAAAAACTTAACGGTAAATTGGATGGGATGAACGGAGGTTGATTGTAATCGTTACAAGGGTGAAAGTACTGATACTGTTTTGGCAATTTTTAAACTAATGGACTATAACAGTTATTTTCAACAAACCATGGGGACGAAAAAAGTAATTAACTTTTTTTTTAGTACACCTAGTATTTTCTATCACACTTGTAGGATTGTTGAAATGCAAGAGATTCTTGATGAACAAGTTGCTGAGGCGGAAGTTGGTGGTGCAACGGCATCAGTAGCAAATCCTCACATGACTGGCAAGTACGTATTGGCATTATTCTATTTGTTATTAAACAAAATATACACACCAATTAACCTAATTATGAGTCTTTCTTAAATGTTATTTCATTTGACCCTTCAATGCAGAAAAGGCTACAAAGACAAATGTTATGAGCATATAACAAAAGCTGTTGAAAAAAGATTTAGCAAACTCTTATCAGAAGTACCTCTTCAACCTATTTATGTGATTCTGTATCGTAATTTGTACCATATGATTATAACAATGTCCTTGTGACAGCTTGTGTTTGAAAACCTTCAAGGCGCAATAGAGGAGGCCAAAAAGGTATGCACATCGATTTTGTTCCAGTTACAAAACGAGGATAAAAGTTGCCAGCTCAGCAGTTATTTTTAAATTATTTTCAGATCGGGGAAGAGCTCGGAGACATATACGATTTTGTGGCTCCTTGTTTTCCTCCAAGGTTATTTTAATTTTCTTTATGTTATTTGATTATGAGTAAAATGCCATTTCGTCCTTGAGGTTTTGCCAGTTTGCGAGTTTCATCCAAAGGTTTGAAATCTTGTCATTTTCATCTGGCTAGTCAACTCCATCCATTTTTCTCCATTAAGTTAAGGGTATTTTCGTTTTTTGTTAACTTAAAGGGCGATTCCGTCTTTTCACTTTATTTAAAAAGACCGAATACCCTAGAAAAAGACTGAATTGCCCTTTAAGTTAACAAAAAAGATGGAAATACCCCTGATTTAACGGAGAAAAATGGATGGAGTTAACAAGCCGGATGAAAATGGCAAGATTTCAAACCTTTTGGATCCAGAAAACAAACCTTTGGGTGAAAGTCGTAAAACTGGCAAAACCTCAGGGACAAAAATGGCATTTTAGTCTTTCACTTCTTCAGAGTTGCACTGTGATTTTTTGCTAGAGCAGTTGTAGCTATTTTCTAATATGAATATTCTCTTGTAGATATGAAATATTCCAGCTAATGGTGAATCTGTACACAGAGATGTTTGTTCAGTGGCTAAGACTGCTGAGTGGGCGTGCTAACGATGTTTCAAATATGGAAATCTTAAAGGTATATTGCAAGTAATTTCTTATCATCCTTGCAATCTTAAAAATGACTTATTAATGAAATCAGGTAACTGGGTTGGTGGTTGAGTACGAAGATAGCCTGATTGCTCTTGGAGTTGATGAGTCATTAGCGCAAGTTTGTTCGAAAGTGGTGCAATGGATCCTCTAATGGATACATATATTGAGAGAATGCAAGCAACAACAATGGTGAACTTGTTATTATGTTATTGTGATCATCAAGTTTTTTCTTTATATAGTAGGAGCGTTATGTGTTATGTTACTGATGTTTTTTTAATTGTTTTTTTATAGAGATGGTGTTTGAATATACTTGAGGCTGATAAAGTACAACCGCCGAAAACGACAGACAAAGGGAAGCTTTATACTCCAGCTGCTGTTGACTTGTTTAGAATCCTTGAAGAACAAGTGCAGATTGTTAGAGAAAATAGCACAGAAGTCATGTTATACAGAATTACTTTATCCGTCATTCAGGTATATATGAAATAGTCTGCAGGCCTGTAAATAAACCGAACGAACACGGACAGAGGCATGTTCGTGTTTGTTCATTTAACTTTAAAGAACACGAACATATAATCAGACACATTTTTTTGTTCATGTTCGTTTATTAAGAAAATGGCATGTCCGTGTTGGTTTAAAACCTAAAAGAACAGTTCACGCATGTAAACGGACATAAACAAATAAAATTAAATGAACATAATTTAACAAACAATAACCAACACAGTTGAACATAATTGAACAAACATAAATGAACATAATTGACTAAACATAAACGAACATAAAGTAATCTTTTATATAAATGATTAATTACGATAATTCCATAGGAAAACCCATTTTTAATACTAGAAAGCCAATTACCAATTAATTATATTTATATTAGTAGTTAGAAATGCTAGATCAGTGGAGGCGTATGTTGTAGGGCCTCTATACAAAAATAAAGGAGACGCCCAATGCTGTGAGAATTACAGAGGGATTAAGTTGCTTAGTCATACCATGAAACTATGGGAGAGAGGGATTGAAACTAGAATTAGAAGAGAAACTCAGGTCACGGTAAACCAGTTTGGTTTTATGCCAGGGAGGTCGACTACAGAAGCAATACACATCCTTAGGAGATTGATGGAAAAGTATAGGGAGAAGAAGCGGGATCTTCATATGGTGTTCATTGATCTTGAAAAGGCATACGACAGTGTGCCACGTAGACTGATTTGGAATAGTTTGGAGGGTAGAGGGGTCCCAAGGAAATATATAGACTTTATCAGAGATATGTATGGTATGACGGAAACGAGTGTTCGTGCGCCTGTTGGGGATAGCAATTTCTTCCCTGTGGAGGTAGGACTCCACCAAGGGTCTGCGTTGAGTCCGTTTCTTTTTGCGGTTGTTCTAGATGAGTTGTCAAAGTCGATCCAAGAGACAGTACCATGGTGCATGCTTTTGCAGATGATAGTGTTAGTTGCAGAGACTAGGCAAAGATTGAACGCAAGGTTAGATGAGTGGCGGATAGCTCTAGAGGACAAAGGTTTAAGGATTAGTCGCTCAAAGACCGTGTATATGTATTGTGATTTAGTGGTATAGGCGGCTATGAGGACACTCAGATCACCATTGATGACCAAGTGGTTCCGCAGGTTGCTAGGTTCAAGTATCTAGGATCGTTTGTGCAACAAGATGGGGAGATAGATAGTGATGTAGCCCACCGCATCCAGAGTGGTTAGAGCAGGTGGAGAGCAGCCACTGGTGTTTTGTGGGATAGGAGGTTCCCAATTAGATTAAAAGGTAAATTTTATAGGGTGGCAGTTAGGCCTGCTATGTTATATGGAACAGATTGTTGGCCTATCAAGAAGACACAAGCGTGCAATATGGAGGTGGCAGAGATGAGGATGTTGAGATGGATGTGTGGGCACACAAGGTTAGATAAGATAAGAAATGAGGTTTTTAAGGAAAGACTAGGGGTGGCTAGTATATCGAGTAAGATGAAGGAGGGGAGATTGAGATGGTTTGGGCATGTGAAGAGGAGGTTGATAACAGCGCCTGTTAGAGCAGTGGAAACCCTTGTTGTAGAGGGGAAGAGGATTAGAGGAAGACCTAAATTGACTTGGAATGAGCAAATTAGGCAAGATTTGTTAGATTTGCACCTTTCTGAGGACATTGCTCAGGATAGGAGTTCGTGGAGACGTAGGATTAAGGTTAAAGACCTTTAAGGAAGAGTACATATGGGTCTTAGCTGTTGGGTTTTTTGGCTACATGAAAAATGTCCCCATCCCACATTGGTGCAAGGATGAAAGCTTGGGAGGACTCCAAGCCTATAAAAGAAGTCCAAGGCTTTGGTTTCAAAGTCCCCCAACCAAAAATACACTTGAACTGTTTGGTTCTTTTTTTCTTTTCTAGTTCTCTTGTCTTAGAGTGTAGAAGGCTTTTTAGTTAAACACTTTGGAGAGTGTGGGTGTAATTGGGCGGGAGGAGACTTGAGAGATTAGTCTTTGTTGGGTGTACTGCTTATAGGCTTGGTGCATATTTTCTAGTATACAATATTGTTTTTGAAGATACGGATACGATGTCGAAATACAGTCCCATGAGGTTCGACGTAGAGAAATATGATGGACGAATCAACTTTAGTTTGTGGCAAGTTCAAGCAAGGATGTGTTGATTCAATCTGGGTTACACAAGGTGTTGAAGGGGAAACCGACCCCTGTTTCAAGCAAGGATTCAAGCGGAACCAGTAAAGACAATGATGAAGAATGGGAAGATTTGGATTTGAGAGCGGCGAGTTCGATTCGTTTGTTTCTAGCAAAGAATGTTCTTGCAAATGTGCATGGGATATCAACTGCAAATGATTTGTGGGAGAAGCTTGAGCAGTTGTATCAAGGCAAAGGCATCTCAAATCGGTTTTCATACCCTTCATAGGATGGAGATACAAAAATTTCAGATGATCTAAGTGTTCTTAATAATATCGTGCCAGAACTGGAGGCTATTGTAGTGAAGGTTGAAGATGAGGATAAAGCACTGAGGCTCATATTATCTTTTACATCTTCCTATGAGCATATAAAGCCCATTCTGATATATGGGAAAGAGACCCTGAAGTATGCGGATGTTTCTGAAAAGTTATTGTCTGAAGAGAAAAGACTGGGAAGTAGCGGTCATACTTCGTCAGAAGGAACGGTTTTAATATGCGGGAACGGGAAGAACTCACAGAAGATTCCTGTATGCTGGAAGTGTGGACAGTCTGGGCATTTCAAGAGAAATTGTCTGGGTGGAGCAGATTCGGCAAGCAGCTCCAAGTCAGTTAACAATGTCTCCGTCGTTGACGGTGATGATTTCTTTTGAAGTTATGTCATCCCTATGGTATGCCGCGCTACCATGAAAGGGGATGCAATTTTGTTAGCGGGTTCACGGATTTACACATGGGCATTGGGTTGGCATAGATGCAAGATGTGTGGTGAAAAATTGATGTTGATAGCTAATGAACTTCGGGTATGCCAAGCGGAGAAGTTGCACCATAAATTTTCAATAGGTTTTTCAACATGTGCCGAGAAGAAATTCTTAGAATGGTCTATTCTAAGTGGCGATACTCTTTTATGGTGGAGTATGATCGTCAGTTGAAGACGGTGTTCCTTTAATGTGGTTGTTTTTTTTCATATATCCAAGGTGGAGATTTGTTGGACTTTTTGGCTATATGAAAAATGTCCCCATCCCACATTGGTGCAAGGATGAAAGCTTGGGAGGACTCCAAGCCTATAAAAGAAGTCCAAGGCTTTGGTTTCAAAGTGCCCCAACCAAAAATACACTTGAAGTGTTTGGTTCTTTCTTTCTTTTCTAGTTCTCTTGTCTTAGAGTGTAGAAGGCTTTTTAGTTAAACACTTTGGAGAGTGTGGGTGTAATTGGGCGGGAGGAGACTTGAGAGATTAGTCTATGTGATTGTCATAATTTGTCGCATAGTGGATCTTTCTCTCTGGAGGCCCGTGGTTTTTCTCCGGTTTTGAAGTTTCCACGTATATTCTTGTGTTCGGTTATATTTCTCTATTGTTAGCTTTGGGAGGGTTGTTGGGGATCCTTGAGACCGCTTGTTTCCCAACATTAGCTTTGTCTTAGGGGTTTAGATGTTCCTAAAGTTTAGGTGGCCATTCCATGCGATTTACTCATAGTATCATTATATATGGTTTTGATGTTATATCTATTGAGTTAAGTTCCGGTGAAAATAAAATTAACGTACTAAACGTACAAATTGAAGGAAAAGTCAAAAAAACGCGGTGGCATTTTCGTAAATATATGGTCGTAGGGTAATTATCAAAATACTCTACAGGATCATTTGTAGAGTGATTTTGGTCTTGTAGAGTAATTTTGTAAAATGTTCATGTAGAGTAATTTTGATCTTGTAGAGTAATTTGTAAAATATTCTTGTAGAGTAATTTTGATAAAAAAAAACCTAACCCCCCCCCCCCCACCAAAAAAAAAAAACCTAAAAAAACCTAACCCCCCCCACCCCCCAAAACCTAAAAAACCTAACCCCCCAAAAACCTAAAAAAACCTAACCCCCCCCCCCCCAAACTAAAAGCTAAAAACTAAACCATAAAGCTATACCCCATAACTAAATACTAAAATTACTCTACAAAAGATCAAATACTCTACAGGATCATTTGTAGAGTAATTTGATAATTACCCTACAAGAACAAAATTACTCTACAAGACATTTTACAAAATTACTCTACAAAAGATCAAATTACTCTACAGGATCATTTGTAGAGTAATTTGATAGTTGCTGATAATTACCAAAATGCCACCGCGTGTTTTCCTCTTTTCCTTCAGTTTATATGTTTAGTACGTTAAGTTTATTTTTATTTGATCTTTACACTATATCTATTTATATGTTGTTATGTATTATGATTTATATCTATTTCCATTTTACTATGCTACTATGTCACCACCTCTTATGTTTATGTGCCATTGTTATATTTCTAGTTCGGTTTGTTTGCATATTGTCTGTTTTCGAGCCGAGGGTCTCTCTGGAAGCAGCCTCTCTATCCACAAGGATAGGGGTAAGGTTTGCCTACATCTCACCCTCCCCCGACCCTACGAATCGCTTTTGCCATTGGTGGGATTTACTGGGTACGATTGTTGTTGTATGTTAGTAGTTAGAAAGTTCCTTTTATGTTTAATATTTATATAAATATAACTACTAATGTATTTAATTTGAAACGATCACAAACGAACAAAGGTAAACAAATGTTAATAAATGAACATAAACAACGAACATAAATGGACGTTCACGAACATAAGTGAAAGAACAAAACGTGTGCTCATGTTCGTTCGTTTATTGAATAAAAGAATATAAACGAACTTCCCGTCAAACAAGTTCACGAACGTTCGGTTTGTTTACAGGCCTATGAATCTGAATGCAACTTGTTTTTTTTTAATATAATCTAGGTAATGATTGATTTTCAAGCAACTGAAAGAAAGAGACTGGAAGAACTCGCTTCCGAATTCTATTTGGAACCGATATGTGCCATGGTTTGCCATTTTCTGTGTCTATTTAAGTTGTTTTAACTTCCCATAAAATTAAACAGACTTCCAGATCCACTTTGTTATGTAAATAATGACAGATAAACAATAATTTACAATGTTATGATCTTGCTATGGAGCTTGCTTCTAGCACTATTGGTGCTCTTACAAAAATTCATGCGCAGCAGGTAATTTTTTACATGAAACGTCAAATTATTCTCTTCTTTTACATGAAACGTCAAATTACAACTTTGATCTTTGCAACAGGTGAATTTTGAAGATACCTGTAAAGGCTTTCTGGAGGTTGTAAAGGTATATTACTACTATTATGTTAGCCTGCGCAAAACTTCTAATATATTTTATTTAGAGTAAAATGCCATTTTCGTCCTTGAGGTTTGACCACTTTTGCGACTTTCATCCAAAGGTTTGTTTTTCCGCATCTGAATCCAAAAGGTTTGAAAATTTGCTATTTTCATCCGACTCGTTAACTCCATCCATTTTTCTCCGTCATATGAGGGGCATTTCCGTCTTTTTAGATATTTTTTATTAAAATTGAAAACACTATAAGAAAATAAAAATCCACTTCTATTGACTTTCTCCCCACCCAAACCCTTTAATCATCACAAAAAATGTCTAAAAAGATGAAAATACCCTTGACTTAACGTTAAAAATTGATGGAGTTAACGAGTTGGATGAAAATGGCAAGATTCCAAACCTTTTGGATCCAGATGCGGAAAAACAAACCTTTGGACGAAAGTCGCAAAAGTAGCCAATTCTCAGGGACGAAAACGGCATTTTACTCTATTTTCTTTTTTATGTATTAACCATGTCTAATTGATTCAGGAAGGTGTACATCAAACTGTCATTGTCATATTTGAGGATACATGCGTGCAGCAATTACTGGTCAAACTTTATCATAAGGGTAAAATATTCTTTTTTATCATGTTTTTGCTAAAACTTTTTTTTTAATGGAACTATGGTTTTTTTTCTCTGCGTACAGAATGGAGCGACGGGCGAGTTACTGAATCCCTAGTGAAAACATTTTTTGATTATTTTTCGGATGTGAATATGTAAGTTTCAAGCTTGAACATTAATAACTTAGTTTTGTAGTTCTTATAGAATTTTAGGACATTTGTTTTTAATTGGGTATTTAAGTTGTTATAACAATTGTCAGGTATATCGAAGAACGGGCACTTAGGCGATTTGTCGATTCTTTTATGGAACAAACGGCCATTGTTTATGTTGAGCATCTTCTGTCTCAGGTTTCTGAAGAATGATCTTTATTGATTTATGTGTGAATATACAGTTATACCACTAGTCGTAAGCTTATTTTCTGTAGTATGTAAATACAGCTTAAAAATTATAATTTTATTTGTAGAAAAATTGCATCAAGGTTGAGACAATTGAACGGATGAGACGTGATGAAGAGGTTCTTAAGAATTTCTTCACGCAGTACTTAAGTGTTGGTGTAAGTTACTTACTCTAGAACACAATGATTTGGGATAACTTTTTATTTTTCTAATAAAAATGTGTTAAATAATAGTACTAGTTTAAACGGTGAACAATCCAAATGTGGATCTAACAAATCAAATAGGTTGAAAGTCACCTAAAGCTATTTATAACACGTACAAACTTATAAACCTTTTTATTCTGTGTTTCGGATTATAATTTTTAATATTGTATGAGCAGAAAGTTGAAAACAGACGTAGGATTCTAATTGATTTGAGAGAGCTAGCATCGGCTGAGAGCCTCGATACTTTTACTCTTGTTTACACACGTATCCTTGAACATCAACCTGATTGCCCGGTAAGTATGGTTCAATTATGTTTAGTTTGCTAATTTTATCTGTGAATTTAAGCAGCTATCTAATCCATTTTTGTTAGATTGCAGCCTGATGTTGTTGAAAAACTTGTTGGACTGCGTGAAGGGATACCACGTAAAGATGCAAAGGAGGTATGTACGTTAACGAATCTACATGGGCAGTCTCCAGCTTGTGTGTGTTATATGTCAAAACGAGTAATTTATTTACGGTTCGAAACAAATGGGTTGGGTTTACACATATTTTAGAGTAAAGTACACGGATGGTCCTGTGGTTGACCAATATATTGGATTTGGTCCCTAGCTTTCCAAAAGTACACGATGGTCCATGTGGTTTCACTGGTTTGCACTTTTTAATGCATTTAGTCTCTAACTTGAACCTACTGAAACCTATAGACTTGTTAGCTGGGGACTAAATGCGTTACAAAGTGAAAACCACAGGGACCATCCGTGTACTTTTGAAAGCTAAAGACCAAATTCAAATTTTTTGTTAACCACAAGGACTATTCGTGTACTTTACTCCATATTTTTAATAATAAGTGTGCCAAATATGAGGCATGTTTCAATAATAAACATCTTTTTTGATAATTAATTTAGGAGGTTTATGCATTAAAGTTACACATTGGGCTACATTTGATGTAAATCTATTATTCTCGTCGCAAAACCAGGTCGTACAAGAATGCAAAGAAATATATGAGAATTCTCTCATTGATGGAAATCCCCCGAGGGCGGGTTTTGTCTTCGTCAAGTTAAAGTCACTGACTACTCAAAAATAACAAATATATGGCGAAAGCTGCATTTGTTCGGTTAACTTGGTGTTATTTCCCGCGATTATTGGAAATCCAGTTAGTATTCATGCTTATATTTTGCTTAAATCTCCTTTCCTTCTTATTGTTATTAACACCGGTATGTTATTTTCTTATCTAGTCTATTAATCATTTTTGAAATGATATGAAATCTGTCTTTGGTGCTTTGATATCCTAAAGCTGGATGCATGTATATTCAGGTTTTATATAGCTTGTATATTAAACATGGTTTATCAGATTAGTTATTACCTAGTTACTTTATACTCTAAATTTGTTTTTTTCTAAATATTCTGTTTTAATTCATAATCAAATCTGCATTAGATAAAACTCAGACCTGGCAACTTGGCATTAGTATCAAATGCATAATCATAAGCTTTTATATTGGTATAAGGGTGTGGGAATTCGATGAGTATCAACCGAAAGAGAATTAAAAACCATAAAAATGAATACCGTTACCAGTTCCGATAACAAGGGTATTAATGTCGGAATGTTTTAAAGTAAAATGTAAGTAGATAAAAATGTGCATATCAAAACGGCACTCGTAGTGTTATAAAACATTGTATTTTAAAAATTATAATAGAAAAAACCAAATGTATTCAAAAGTAACTATAACAATAAAATAATACATTGTGATTCGATCACTTTTAGATTATTATTTACAATTCAATTTTGAGTAAAGTTTATATCAAAAAATATATAAAGTAAACATGTAACGGCATACTCAAAACTTTATAAAACAAATTACAAGATAATAGGTTATATAATAAAAAAAAACTTTTGTACCATATTCTGATAATTTGATTCACTCTTTAATTTGATCTTTAGTTGTAAGCGAACTGTGACAGCAAATTAGGACTTATAATACATGCAACACGTTGATGACGTACCCAATCCAACCTATATATTAAACATTTAATCCAGCCTTCCTATTCTATTTTCTTTTCAAATAAAGGAAAAAGAAAAGCATAATTTGAAGGGCCATGATCGATAATCAAAACAAATGATTGGGAGATTGATGGTGGAGCCTTTTTAGTAGGTAGGGCTGCAAACGAACTCGAATAAGGTCATGTTCGTGTTTGTTCGTTAAGGAAATTAACATGTTCGCGAACTGTTCACAAACGCAGACCGAACATAAGTTTATGTTCGTGTTCGTTCGTTAAGGAATTTCACTTGTTCACGAACAGTTCATGAACACTAGTCTCGAACACAAACGGACGCAAGCAAATAAAAACGAGCACAAACGAACATTTAACTTGAAAACAAAAAATAATAACATTTTTATCCTTAAACATTGGATATAAATAGTTAAATACAACCATCAAATGATAAATTAAAACACAAGAAATCTACTACACCACCAAACGATGAATCAAGTTTAACTAACTTAAACATAATTATCCCCAAAATGTCTTAGAATGTCCACATTTTAGCTAATTAGAAAAAAATAGGGTTTCAGCTTTTCAATATGTTTAGATAAAAGGTTTATTATTTATTTATTTTTTAATATAATCAAGAATATTACTACTGTGTAAACGAAAAGTTTGAGAGTAAGCATTACACAACCTCCAAGATCATTTTTTGAAAAAAAAACGAGAAAAGAAAAGATAATAGATCCTCCTTTTTTATATCACATATCCTATTTTGATACCAAGAAATGAATTATAGAAATAGAAACGAATGTTCAGAAATTCAAATGAAGTTGAAATTTTTAATAAGAGTCTTTGATTACCACAAATCACTTTCATACCGACAATTAGATATTGTAAGTGACCCTAAGCTAATAAGGTATTTCGCCGAAAAAAGGAGAAAAAGGATTAAACTCGGGAAATGGGGCGACACGGATTTTTTGCGGCTATCCGAAATTTCAATGTTTGAATTGAAGGTTCATACTGTTAGACTTATTTGATCTTCTCGATTGTTATCATTTTTATCGAAAAAATAATGGATTTTCTAGGACACTATTAAAGATCTTATCAAAACTTACAGCAGCTTGCCAAACAAACGCTAAAAGAAAAAAGAACAGGGGTATGACTGGCATAACATCTACGATTGGATTCAAAAAAGCATAGGCTTCAGGCAATTTAGCGAAGAAAATACTACTCGGATAAAGGGCAGAATTAAGACAGATCAAACTAAAGATATTAAGCATAACAGACATTTTTTTTCGTCGATATAATTGCATTTTGATTGAGTTATTGATATAAGAAAAATGAAGAAAGTAAGGTAGACTAAAAAATCCTTCTTTTTCCCCTCAATAAAAAATCCTCCAATTCTCAAAGGAGAATAGAAAAAATCATACTTTCATACAATATCTTAATTGAATTATATGTAATGATCAATAAATTCAGTTGAATTCTAGACGAACACGAACGAACGTAACCGAACGTTCACGAACGCAGTCGAATGAACGAGACCTGTGTTCATGTTCGTTCGCTAAGCTAACCGAACGAAATATTTTGTTCGTGTTCGTTCGTTAAGCTAATCGAACGAACATAAACGAACTTCCCGCCGAACGATTCACGAACTGTTCGCTGAACGTTCGGTTCGTTACCAATGCATACAATCTATGCTTCCAAGCATTCCGACAAACCCATGTTTTTCAGAATGCAATTGTAGCAATCGTTGAATGTCATCTTGGTTGGGCCTTCTAAGATATCGTGGTCCAAAAACCTCAACAATAGACCTACAGAACTTGTGTAGACATTCAATGAAGTACTTTCACCAATGCGTATATACTCATCACATTGGTCGGCTGATGTACCATAAGCCAACTGACGAATGGCACTTGTACATTTTTGTATTGGTGAAAGACCTTTTACACCAAGAGCATCGTATCTTTGTGTGAAATACTTAAAATTTTGACAGCTACCTGGTTTAGAGATTTCTTCAACAATGCGATTAAAAAGACGTATGCTTATCCGGAACCTTCGTCTAAAGAAACTTTCATCGAATACCGGCTCTGGAGCAAAGTAATCGTTCCACAAACGGGCAGTTCCATCCTTTCGGCCTCTGTTTATGTACTTCCGTTTGCCATTCCGTCTAGAAGAACTTCCCTCTTGTGAATCAACCTCATCTTGAGCATCAAGCTCAAACAGCTGCATTGCTAATTCTTCAACGTCATCGGAAATGAGATGTTGAAAGTGTTGAGTCAACATCATCGGGATGTTTTGTGGGACTTGTTCATCATCTGAACTCATTTTGAATTTTAGAGAGAAGTGTTTGAGAGAAAAGGAATGTGTGTGTGAAAATGGTTGGTCTAGATATGTATATATAGTGATGGGGAAAAACTAGCCGTTATAAAGTAGCCGTTTGAAAGTAGCCGTTAGAAACTAGCCGTTATAAAGTAGCCGTTAGGAATTTGGATTTTTTAAATAAGCTAGCCGTTAAACTAGCCGTTGGGAATTTATTTTTTTTAAATTAAACTAGCCGTTGGGAATTTGAAATTACATTGCATAAAAAGAAATTACATTTTCCTAAAAATAAAAATACATAAAAAGAAATTACATTTTCCTAAAAATAAAAATACATAAAAATAAATTACATTTTCCTAAAAATAAAGTACATAAAAAGAAATTACATTTTCCTAAAAATAAAAATACATAAGCTACCGTTAAATACGATTGTAGCCGTATTTCTCGCGGATTTCAGCACACATTGCCTAGTGTTCGACTCGTTGATTTGGATTCATGTAAGTGGTGTCAAGTAAGAGTATTTTTTTCTGTTTCATCTCGAGCTTCTTTTGCTCTATTTCATAGAATTTATCGGTTCTTTGCTCGAATTTGCTGATCGATTCTCTCTTAGCACGAGTGGTCGATGATATCTCATCAATAAGCTTTAGCTTCCTCATGTCGTATTCAGACGACTCTATTCCTGCTTTGCCTTTTAGCTTGGCTTTGGCCTTGTCCCTCCCAATTGGACGTGTTGGAGCAACCTGATGAACTTGAACTTCAAAGTCTTCATTGTTAACATCTTCAAGTGATATTGTGATTTCAAGAGACTAACCAAAGTTGGCATCGAAAGCAGAAAACGTATACCCCCCGAGCTGTTAGTTTTTGTTCTTTTAGGGGGTTGAAAGCCATGAACATGCGTAGCAGAGTTGTACTTACGATGTTCTATAACAACATTCCATACATGTTCGTATGCGAAAGCAGCAGAAGTCTTGTTAGATGGATCGTTGATATACAATTGTTTAGCCTCTTGGGTGTACTGGTCATCTGACCAACCGCTTCTGTAACGAGACTTGACTTGTAAATACAACTCATTAAATCTATTCACCTTAGATTTAAACATATGCTAATGGCTTCGTAGATTGTGAGCATCTCGTGGAATTACAGGTTCACTTTCATTATAGTATTTTTCAACCTGAGCCCAATAGGCATCCCCAGTTTGGTTGTTGCCAATGATTGGATCCTCAGAATTTGAAATCACACCTTGGGCAAGCAACACCTCATCACTATTAGGCCACTTTTGACGACTCGTCTTTGTTGGTTGCTCGTCATTCTTCTCAGTCACCATATTGCTTGGCTTCTTATTCTTTTTTTTGCGGCTTTGCTTTTGATGGTGATTCCACAAGATCTTCTTGAGTTTGTTGAAACTGAGGTTGTTGCATTTGGGAGGTTTTTTGAAGCTGTTGCCATTGAAGAAATTGTTGAGGATCAAAGGCAGGTTGTTGAAACTGTGGCATGACAAGAAATTGTCCAAATTGCGGGAATGAAGGTTCTTGTTGAAACTGGGGATATGGTTGTGCTTGTGAAAACTGAGAAAAGTTTTGTGATTATGAGAAAAGAGGGAATGATGGTTGTTGTTGTTGTGGGTTTTGCTGATCATCATTATCGTTTAACAAACCAGTGAAAGAAAATTGATGTCTTGGATCCATTTTGAAAGTGTGATGTTGAAAAAATTTGAGAGTTTGTAAGATTTTGGGGTGAAAAATGAGTTAGTTTTAATGGGTATTTATAGGAGAAAAACTAGCCGTTTTTTAAATATAGTTAGAAAAAAAAATCATAAAAATTTCAAAGAGCCATTAGTGGCTTTTTTTTAATAAAGCATGTGGCTTTTTTAATAAAAAATTAAATTTAGTTCATGTGGAGCCCACTAGTGAATGCATTTGAGTGCACTTGGCCAAGTATATGCTTTCCCTTCATGCTTCCTCTCCACTCCATCCTTCCAAATGCTTCCTCCACCTCACCAAATGCTTCCTCTCCAATTGAAGCATTGGAGAGAGTCTTACATGTAATGTGTAGATACTAGCGGATCTAGATCAAAATTTAAGAGGTACCGTTTAATTTTTTTGACCATACTTCGAACAATGTAAATGAAACAAAAATAAAAACACGATAGCCGAGCACATCCACTTATGGGGACATAGTGTATAGTTATTGTATTGTTGTTGACTAAAATGTACCGTTTCATTGACCTTGATACCCGAGCACATCTACCTATGGGGACATAGGGCGTCATCATCGGCACAGTTGATGTGCACCATCTTTGGTGGTACGAAAGTCCATTGGCGTCTCTATATTATATTGTGTGCTTATCGATCGTAGGATGTTATTGTTGTTATCTTGGTATTGGGATAGGTGCGTGTGCCCACACCCCGCATAGTATTAAACGTATCGTTACATTGTCATTTTATTTAGTGTATGGTGTCTCTTATCGTCACATTGTTATTATTAGCTTTTTAGCTAACACACACAATCTTATCGGTTATTGTCATTGGCTCACATGGTTCGTTCCACAATGGACTGTTATTGTAAGGAGTCGCCATTAATCGTTCAACATACAGTATCGTTTTTATCATTATATTTTTAATGCTATTTATTTTAAGGGAGGTAGAATTATGATATATAGATTTTATAATTCTAAAATACTAAATAATATGAGTTTGGCAACAAATTATTTTGCATTATAGACGAATTTATACTTTGTAAACTTAATTATATGTTATCCACAAATAATCCAATGTTTTATATCGAAATATAATTCAGGTAAATATGCTAATAATATCCAAGATGATCTTACAAATTTACTGGTTAGTATGAGATTTTTAGGAGTTACAAGATAAAGCCAGAGAATTAAATTATACTGTAAATACGTTATCTATGTCTTGGATTTTTAATCATGAAACTCTATAATCCGTTGTGTGATATGTTAGTAGATATTATATAGTAGTAGATATTTTGTATTAGTAGAAAATTTACTAATCAAATATAAGATTTTAGTATTAAAACTCACACTATCAATTCATTCGTTTCACTTGACCAAAACAAGCATCTTTTCGCCTCTCATGTTGTCCATTTCTTTTATTTTTGTTGGTTTCTGCTACTTCTCCATGCACCGGTTGTCACCAAGCTGGCCACACTTCGACTTCCGGACCTTAATTTTGGATGATGATGATGAAGCCGCTCCACCTATTACTCTTCTATTCAGTTTGACAACCGCAGTGCCCTCGCACAATTAGTTAAAACATCATTGACTGCTCGTCAACATGGAGTTCTACAGCGTGATGCCATTAAAATATTTTTAGGGGTTGCATAAGACTTTAGGTAGCGGAATACAAAAAAAGTCGAAAAAATTGCACTACGCCGAAAATTTGAGGTGTAGCCCCTCACAAGGACCTCTGCCCCGTGTAGAGGTGTTTATCTTCGCTAGATATGTTGAGTTATGACTAGTTAAATGTGAGAGAGTGATGTGTATAAATTTAACTGACAATTGAACAATCACATCGAACTACACCTTCTCCAAAGGGCGTAATGGCCACACCTCTTTCATCGTTCATCGGGTTGTATCACGCCCCGCATGCAAGCACACAACACATGCTCTTAGTTGTTGTAATCATTTCTGATCGAGAAGAAGCGTGTTTAGGTGGTATAAATTAGGAAATGTTATCATTGTTCAAAAGAAATTATTAGTTATAAGTAGATCAAATATCTACCTTACTACAGATATTATGTACCAAATAGAACAAATTTGTACAGAAGTTTATGTGTTGGATAAGTATCACTTAGATGCATAACAAATATCCAGACCCTCTTGAGCCTGGAAATATGTTCTTCACATTGTGTTTTCAGGTAGATTTGCTATAAATAACTGGTTCATCAGGTATGTTTGTTAAAAGGTTCAAATATGGATGCTGATCTTGAAGGCTAAACAAAGGTTAGTTATTTTACCTCCCTTTGACCCTTTTCATTGTTAATAAACAAGCAAATTTTTGTTATTTCTACCCATTGTCACAAGCCACTTAGTTTTAGCTCACATAGTTAGGATTTTGAGTTTTATAGACCATTCTCAATGTATGCCTCATGTTACTTTGGGAGAATTCTGGAAATTTCCTTACAAATATCTTGGATATTTGCTTAAATATACTAGCTCCGCCCTTGATACCCCTTATATTTAAAGCAATACCCAATAAATATACACGGAATGTTTCTAGGAGCAAGTTTGCGAGGGGCATAGTCACGTAACAGAAATGCCCGACAACCAAATGACCGGGATGAGTCATAATTAAGAGGGTGATGATAAAGTAATTCAAATGGTGATTTGGCATGAAGAATAGTTGTGGGTAAGCGATTGACGAAAAGTATCAACACAACAAGCAAGTGATACTTTATGGCATTTGTTGAGGTGTATAAGGGCACGACAACCGATGAAATGTACCATTTTGTTCTAATTGACGAACTTTATGATTGGCAAACTCCGTAGACGACTTCAACCTCATATTTTTAATTTAGATATAACACCATACATTATAGACTCAAACGGTTCCAATTCAATAAAACATTAGTTTTATATCAACTTGTAATGCCCACTTTTTAACGACGTATAGGAAATTTTATTTAAAGCCCATATCTTAACTAATATAGATGAACCACCCTTCAAATATAATATGGTAGAACTACTGGATGGTTTAAAAAACTCCATCAGAACACGGTATGTTTTAAAACTGCACAGAACACTTAGATGAAGGTTACAAACATCTATCGTCATTACGGGATAAGATAGCTTATTAACTATCATAACTTATCTCGAAATGTCAATTAAGCTGAACGAGCTTGAATATATAGTTACTCTAGTCACCCCTGAACTTAATTTATGACGTTTGATCACCTGAAAGTTACATCATGTGATTAACGACTGCCTACCTAGGGATTAAACCTATAAGTTAAACATATAGCATAGATACTACTAGAACATTCGTATTTGTCTTTAGAAAAAAGTAAAACGGTTCCTCCTAAGTTTTTGGTGAACCAGGGCCGTACCTAGAGGCTTTCAAATCTTGGCAACAGCCTAGGGTCTTCATAAAAACAGAGGCTATATCATATGTGTGTTACTCTATTAGGCCCAAATAACAAAAATTATATTTATTGCAAGGCGAAGAACTAATTTTAAAATTAAAGAGGCTCCAATTCCAACTCAAGCAATATGCAATTTGTATTTAATTTAGGCAGCCCTCGTCATACTCACTAACTGTAACGTTGAACATGCATGTTCCGCTCAGTGGTGTCATTGATTGGGGAAAAATTAGGAGAAATTAGTGATGTCGCAAGGATAATCCAAGTTGGTTAACGACTACTTTTATAGTAATCTCTATATACTATGATTCACTTAATCACTCTTTTCCCCCAAATCCTTAATTGACACTTTGAATCTTTGAATTTTGATATTGTGCTTACCATTGAGACTTGGAAAGAAGGAAGAAAGCAAAACTGATGTTTTCTTTATACCAATCTACCGGGTCAACCACTTTAACCATATGGTGCCTCAAAATGATGTTTTTTTTTTTTCATAAAGACATCATATTAGCATCATATAATAGAAGATAACAAGACTCCGCTTATTGAGCCTAGAGTATATCCGTGTCGACGTAAGAGGTAGAAGTGGACAATGTCACGTTAACGTGGAGAAAACCCTTTTACATCTTGTGAGATTAATTGTATGAGCTCACTAGATGAGTAGATGAAGTAACAGTGGTATCAACTTTCTACAAGAACTTGACGACATAAGTGGGCATTAGGTGGGTTGATTGACGTGGAGGGTTCCGCGGGGTCAATTGGAAAATTATTGTTGGAGTTGATTCATTGTGTAGTAAGCTTATGAAAGTTGTTAGTTTTAGACTTGTTAAGATCGGTAAATATGAATTTGCATCTTGGTGATGACACAATTCAAAAGCATTGCATATATATTTTTTTTATAAACCATCCATACTCTAATTTACACCGATAATTATAAACTACTTATTTGCGGCCAATCTGAGACTCCCCTTTAAATAACCTACGCCTCTTTCAAGTGAGTTAGCTTCACATTAATATTTCTTACTCTTCTATTCTATTTTTTTTTGTCAAATTATGGGTTGTTTGACAACTTCTGAATGGTTAAGTGTTACACCAGTAAGAGGTCTGAATCATTAAATACTAAACAGTAAGAGGTTTGAATCATTAAAAGGCACTATAATGCTTAACCATTAATAGACAAATGTCTGTCCAATTCAGATAAGAGGTCTTAACCATTCAAACTCAATATAATGTTTAACTATTCAGATGCAAATGTCTGAACCATTCAGACTTCTGATCGCGAAATCTGAACCATTAAGAGCCTCATTAAGATCTAAACAAACAACCCCCTAGTTTAATTATTAATTCACGTATATAACCAAGCCATACATGTATCATACATGTCGAAAATTAGGGGTGAACATAAAACCGAATTAACCGAACCGCAACCGAAATAACCGAACCGAAAAAACCAAAAACCGAAATAACCGAAGAGTCGGTTATTTATATTTTTGATAACCTCATGTTGCGTTTCGGTTATGGTTATTATTAGTTTCATAACCGCAAATAACCGAACCGAATCAAATGTTTTAAACATGGCCGAATCCATAAGACAATAGGTTTTAAAGTTAGTGTTTAAGTGTTTATCATGACCCAGTTCATATGTTTTTTTTTGAAGTGTTTAAGTCTTTTAACCATGACCCAACCTCATTGAATTTAAAACTCTAGCCACTTTGTGTTCGTATGTATGCTTCCACATAACACGTGGAAGTGAAATATAATTGATAATTCTACAAGCTTTAACTGTGTATATTTATTTTTTACGCATGAATTTTGCATAACCTACACATTTAATGCCTAATTTTAGAAACGATAAAATAACCGACCTATAACCGAACCGGAATCGCATTAACCACAAATAACCGATTGACCGAAACCGCATTAACCAAAACCGAACGATTATAATTTTTTAATAACCAAAGTATACGGTTATAGTTCGATTATAGGCAATAACCAAACTGAACCACACCATCTTCAATTGTTTCACCCCTATGATCGATTGACTTGCTATTCCCCCCTTTCACTAGGGCTCTTACTTTTTTTTTGCTTGCTTTGCCTTGAATTGGTTTTGATGATTTGACAGAACAAGTGACAACTGAGAGGTGTTATATAAAATATTAATATTCTTAACATTTTGATATCAAATGAGATACATGCTATATTAAAGTCGTTTGATAATCAGTAAACTTGTTTGGTAGGTAAAGTAATAATTAAGATGTCAATTTAAGTAACAATGATATGACATCTTAGTGATTATTTGACTTTTTAATTATTTAATGGTCTTTGAAGTGTCACATTTCGACTTCTTTTTGTTGTTGTTAGTTATCAGATGCAACTTTCCTCTTCCATCTTTGCTACCCACCCATAATGCTAAACCTCAGGGCCGGCCCATGGGTCATTATACTCAAGCAACGGCTTTGGGCCTCCATTTGGATAGGGCCTCCAATTCAAGATAAGAGTGTTTTATACATAGGTGTAAACAGTGGCTTACATAACAAAATTGCCTACTGGTAGAGTGGTAAACTGACATGTGAGCTAAGAATACTCATTATTAGCTACTTATTGTTTGTTTTCTTATTATTTTTTCATGGTCAAAATCTCCGGCTTTAAATTCATAAATGGTGAAAAACTCAGCCTACAAAATTCTTTGATACTCCGAGTTTATTAGCTACTTATTGTTTGTTTTCTTATTATTTTTTCATGGTCAAAATCTCAGGCTTTAAATTCATAAATGGTGAAAAACTCCCATCTTTGATTTCATCAAACAAGAACCTTAATAATTTTTTGTTTATCAAATACTTTGTTAAATGCAAGTGTTTTTATAATTTGAATGGGTTATAAAATCTTGAAATTATTAATTTATAGTATGATTATAGGGCCTCAAATTTTTATTTCGATTTGGGCCTCCAAAACGGTTGAGCCGGCCCTGCTAAACCGCCACAACCATAGTGTCTCACACCTTTTCTAGTTGTGAGCCATTCTCCCACTCTTCTTCGGTGAACGGTAAACGCAGTCATCGACATAAATCTCCTCTTTTGCCTATATCTACTCACCATCGTGTGCCCTCCACTCTTTGTTTTGCCTTGTGGTACTTCAATCTTGAATCATATGCGTCAATCGTATGCCCATGCTCCCATAGTCGGCCATTGTGCTTGGTTGTTAACAGGTTTTGTTCGCCGGCAAGAATGACTAAAGATGAAGGGTCGATGTCCATGTCCGTAGATTTGCAAAAATCAATGGAAAATATAGCGTAGTGATATTTTTTGACGATAACGTGGTACTTCAAAACAAATGTGTGAAGTATCATATGGACGGTTTTTTTGTCCATAGAAACTATATATACTAATATGACATAGCTATATGTCTTTACTGTAAGCAGTTGTTTGAACAATCAAGACAAATTCTCTTATAACACGATGTTGTAGCAACGAACTTGAATTTCATTACCATTTTATTCAACATGAAGATCAATTTATGAAACTAAAATTACACCAATTTGATCATTTGAAGTACGATACCTTTGCCTTATTCTTTGTTCATATAAAACCTTGTGTCTTTGAACATAGATCTTTGCCATCAAAATAACTTGGTTATTGAAGAACTTATCGTTTTTTGCATCCATATAGATCAACATGTGATCAAAAAATTGAGTACATCACGAAAAGAAAGGACTATCACACAAGCAGTTCACTTTATACATTATAAAATGTTATCAGTTCGTTATCTTGAAATGACTTAAACTCGACATTAAACCATCCAAGTAAATATATATGTATATATAGGGATTGGTTAATGTACAATTTATCTTAACATATGATACGTACGAGATTGAGTTGCAATATGCGGCTTTTTGCTCATAACATGCGGGTTTTTTTATACACACGCGGTTTTCTTTTTACTACAACATGCGGATTTTTCCCTCTTCAACATGCGTTTTTTTCAACTTGCGGTTTTTTATATTTTACAACATTTGGGTTTTTAGTTATGGAGTTTATAACGTGCGAACTTCAAATCTCATACGCTCGTACGACAAGGCATATTGTACATTACACTTTCACTATATATATATATATATATATATATATATATATATATATATATATATATATATATATATATTAGTATAATATAATATTTGGGAAAAACATGAGTAAACTGCCATTTTGGTCCCTAAGTTTTGGCCAGTTTTGCCACTTTAGTCTAAATTTCAAACCTTTTGCCATTTTGGTCCCTGTGGTTTCGTTTTTTGCCATTTTGGTCCAAATTTCAAAGTCAGCTCAGATTTTCAAAAAAAACCCTGGTTTTTGTCATTTTCTTCATGGGCATTTTGGTCATTATACTTTTATTATAACTTATTATTAATTATTAATTAAAAAAATAATATATATAACTAATCAAATTATATATATATATATATACATATATATATATATATATATATATATATATATATATATAACTAATCAGATCTAAGATCTGTCTCTCTCTCTCTTCTCTCTCTATCACACACACCTGTAATCTCTCTCTCTATGGAACCACCTACCACCTCCATTAACACCACCACTATATCACCACCTTAGATCTGATCGACAAACTCAAATCCTCCCATCAAATGTCCAGATTTGGTCGGGGAGGTGTTTGAATTTTAGTACTCCGATGATGACGAGGATGCTCTGATGACGACGATGCCCTGATGGCGACGATGCTTTGACGGCGGCAGTTGGAGAATCGAGATGTGGTTGAAGTGCACATCGCCGGCGGTTGTGGTTTTATGCTTTTACCAGAGGTGACGTTGCCGGAATCCATGGTGGAAAAGTGGGAAGTGGAAAGAGGTGTACGGTGGTGGAGGGTGTACGGTGGTGGAGGGGAGACGGTGGTGGAGGGTGTACGGTGGTGGAGGGGAGACGGTGGGGGTGGGTGTACCGTGGTGGAGGGGAGACGGTGGTGGTGGGTGATTCCGGTACAAGCGAAACCCTCTGTTTCTCTCTCTAACTGTTCACCGGCGAAACGAAACCCTTTGTTTCTCTCTCTAACTGTTCACCGGTGACATCGCCGGAGAAGATGAATCGGTGCTGCTCCCCTGCCGGGTGTACACCAGACTCTCCGTCCGGTTCCGATCCATTTGAGTGAATTGAACAGGATTATAGTTGATTTGTAAGGGTAATTGTAGAGATTTGGTGGATATTTTGTGTGATTGCTAGGGTTTTGTGGAGAGAAAGATCACCGGAGAGGATGGTGGAGTTGATTTTTGGGTGTTAAGGCTGGTGGGTTTAGAGAGAGAGAGAGAGAGGAGAGAGAGACTGAGTTTCAGATGATTGGGGAAGATGAAATATTTTAATTGATTATCAGTTAAAATAAAGCCTACAATGACCAAAATGCCCCTGAAGAAAATGACAAAAACCAGGGTATTTTTTGAAAATCTGAGTTGACTTTGAAATTTAGACAAAAATGGCAAAAAAAGAAACCACAGGAACCAAAATGGCAAAAGGTTTGAAATTTGGACTAAAGTGGCAAAACTGGCCAAACCTCAGGGACCAAAACGGTAGTTTACTCGAAAAACATTATATATATTAATAATTCATGGTAAAGTCTAATCATAGCCAAAGTTTATGGTTAATACTTGATTTATAAATAGTTTTTTCTTTCCACTTGCATAATATAAAATGTTTGTATGAACCTCATTTAATTGAAAAAATAGTGAAAACAAAAAAGATGGACCTATAGGCCGAATGATAAAAGCTTCTACAGTAAGATTTGGGCCCGGACAACAAGTGTCATGTCGGAGCAATTTCCGGAGCATCTATTTTGTCTCAATATTGAATTTTTGTCACTTTGGCTTTTTCCTAAACCAAATAAAATATACTTATATTTACCAATTTCCTTTGTCACAAATATTCATTTATGGTTTTTTCCGTATTTTTTACACACTTATGTAAGCAACAAAATACGTTTGAGCTATAACAAATTAGAGACAAAACGTCAAGACTTTTTGGGCCAAAATCCAAAAACCTAACATTCTTCACGAACCTCCCCCTTCTCTTGTGCCCGCCTCCCACACAAATCGCCCATGAGAATTATTGGACACATACTTTAACCGCAAGGTTCATCGCTCTCTCACTTACATCTGAACGTTCTTTCGTCTACATCGGTGTTCATAAAGGGTCGACGGACCTATTGCAAACGCTCACCATTATTTGATGGTTTATGATTGCAATTTCTAGGTTGAAGAGCTTTCAAAATTTCTCTCTAATAAATGGATGCATATTCGATAAACGAGTTTGTAATATGTTGTTTTGGGTTCGAGAACTATGACAAATATCATATGATGATTCTCTCAGGTGTAACAGATGATTGAGTGCCTCGGAGTATGTTTTATTGTTGATTACCAAATTATTGTTTTGAAATTAACTATCCATTATTTTGCAACTTCTGTTTGTGCGAAGCCGGCCACTATGGCTACAGGTTCAAGAACTTTAAATTTTAGTATAACTCCTTTTAGGTAGTGACATCTTTCCTCTTTACACTTTATATGCATGCCTGCCTGCTTATGTTTCTCATTGTTAGTGCAACGTCTTCCCTCATACCCCAGACTTTAGAGAGAGACGAAATCGCGTGACAGTGTTGCCGACGTTGGGCTCTCCTCGGTCCCCTCCTCGCTGCTTACCATTGAGGAAACCGAGCTCACTAAGCCTTATCATCCTATCTCGATGACTGACTGACAAGTCAAAGTTGTCACAAAGGATTATTAATGCAAAATTACCTTCGATGCTTAAAATGTAATCTACCATTAAAAAATATGATGGTACCAAAGATCCGGACGACGATATGTTTGATTTCGATGGGGCCGCTAAAGTCCAACAATGGTCGATGCTGGCATGGTGTTTTATGTTTGCTTAAATCCTTACCGGTGCAACCCGGGTGTGGTTTGATGCATTAAACGAAGGAGAAATCAACGATTTCGAATAACTCCAGAGACTGTTCCTTCAGAATTTCACTGTTCCTTCAGAATTTCAGTCAACAAAGACACTATACAAAGGAGAACACCAAAGTCCACAACATCCAGAGAAAGGATATGGAGTCTTAAGATAGTTTTATTGACCGCTTTAATCGAGAAAGCATGCAGATCAGCGGGGTGATCGACTAGTTAAGGTCTCCGGCTTCTGCCATGGGGTTTGAAACAATCAACTGGTTGAAAAGTTACATGAAAATCTCCCAAAAAATATGGAAGTTTTGACGGAAAGGGCTCGAGCTTTTGCTAGAGGAAAGAATGCGTGCAATCCATCTGCAGAGCTAGATATGAAATCCTCGCCCCAGAAAAGAAATGGTGGTGGTGGCTCGGTCTTTGACAAAAATTCCTCTGGTAACCGAAGTAGGTATCATCTGTATAACCGAAGTGATCGAAATATCCCCAAGCACCACAACATCAACTCCAGATTTCATAACTTACCTGACCTAACCAAATCCCCAAGCGAGATCTTAGTGCAAAAGGGGCAAATTTCCCTACACCGCCAAAGCAGTGGTCAACCAGAGACAAAAACGAGCCAGAGGCCACAACACAAATGATTGCTGGTCATTAAAGCAGGAAATTGAGAAGCTTGTCCAGTCAGGAAAATTGGCGCACCTAGTTAAAGAGGTAAAGGAGGGAAAAGTAGCTCCGGTTTCGACGGACAATCCGAACAATCAAGCTAGAATCTGCATGATTCGGAAACTCCACTGTCAAGGGATAAAACGCGTTGGGCATCACATGGCATCATGGATGCAACATCAATCTCTTTTCCTCCTATCCCGACAGAAGAAATCAAAGACGATTCAATAATAGTTTCGGCCATTATTGCAGGCGACAAAGTTCGTTGAATTTATGTTGACATCGGTAGTGCCTCCGAGATCATGTATCAACAATGCTTCCAACAATTGACACCAATCATCAAAGCAAAGTTGATATAGGTCTCCATGCCTTTAGTATGTTTCTTGGGGGAAGTAATTCCGCCTATCGGCCAATCACTCTCCCTGTAACTTTAGGCACGGGGGCATTAACTAGAACTGTATAACTTACCTTCCTGGTAGTTGGTGCGAAATCAATGCACAAAGTTATCTTGGGAAGGCCTGGCATGTGTGCTTTCGGCGTCATCACCTCTACCATCCATGGGTCACTTAAATTTCCAACAGAGGCAGGAATCGCAACTATCCAGTCCGAGTCTGCTCTTTATGTAGCTGGAGTCAAGCATAGGGTAGTTCTTCCACCTCACCTACGGTCAAGACCAAGGAATGGTCCATTCATCCAGATTTTCCTGAATAAAGTCACAATTGGTGCTCTTCTACTAGAACAAATAAAAGTGCTTTTATGGGAATTACTGACCAACTCTTTAGATGTATTCGCCTGGCAGCATTCCGATATGGTGGGAGTGCCCAGGGCAATGGCTGAACATAAGTTAAACACATTCCATTCAGCTAAACCAGTAGCCCAGAGAAAGCGACGCATGGCCCCGACAAGAAGTAAAACGATCACTGAAGATGTGAAAAAGCTTTTAGATGCAGTAATAATACGAGAGGTACGGTACCAGACCTGGGTATTAAACCCAGTCATGGTCACGAAGAAGGATAGCACCTCGAGGATGTGTGTTGATTTCTCAGACCTCAACAACGCATGTCCAAAGGATTATTATCCGTTAACATATATAATTCAACGTTGATTCTCTAGCCAGCTTCCAGCTCAAGTGATTTTTAGATACTTATCAGGGGTATCACCAGATACAAATGGCCTTGTAAGACGAGAGTAAAACGAGATCTGTCACTAATGAGGGGCTGTATTGTTACACCAGAATGCCCTTCGGATTAAACAATGTCGGAGCCACATACCAGAGGCTCATGGACAACGCGTTCAAGCAACAGATAGGCCGAAACTCGGAAATTTATATGGACGACTCGATAATAAAAAGTACAGCTGAAGCAAACACGATGGGCGACATTTTAGAAACCTTCACCAAGCTACGAAGTATGAACACGAAGTTGAATAAAAAAAGAGCTCATTTGGCTTTGAAGATGGAAATTTCCTCAGAGTATTAGTAACGAGGTCCGTTATCCAGGCTCACCCGGATAAGATGCAAGCGGTTCTAACAACGAAAGCACCGAGGTCGGTAAAGGAGATTCAATCTCTAAATGGTAAGCTGGTCGAGTACATCGTTTTATGTCCCAAGCTACAGAAAGTCTCTTCCTTCCATGGTCGTATTAAAGAAGAGCCCCAGACAGAATGAGATACAGTGGACCCTAGAAGCTGATGTCGCATTCGAAGAATAAAAAATTTGTCTAGGGTCTTGCCAACCCTGACCACTTCGATCACAACTGAAATTATCACTGTATACTTGTGCGCGTCCCATTTCGCCATTAGTACCCTATTGGTCGTACATCAACAGCTGGCCCAGATTCTCGTTTATTATGTTAGCCGCATCCTTAAAGATTACGAGACTAGTTACCTCATGATTGAAAAGATAGCTTTAGCATTAGTTCATGCGTCAAGACGACTCTGGAGATACTTTCAAGCTTTTGATATCGAAGTCCAAACTGACCTCCAGATTTAGCAGGTGCTCTAAAAACAAGAAGTCTTTGGGAGATTGACCAAATAGGCAATAGATCTAGGAGCTTTTGATATAATCCACTAAACCCGAGCTATTATAAGAGGGCAAGCCGTGGCCAATTCTTGGCCAAGGTACCTAAGGGCGTCTCCAGGGGCGTCCTGCATCAGAAGAAGTTTTGAAATTTGGAATTTATACACTGACAAAGCTTCAAGTAAGGAAGGGGTCGGGTTGGCCTCATCCTCATTGATGCAACAGGAATATAACTCACCTTCGCCCTCAGGTTGGATTTTCAAAGCTCCAACAATGAGGCCGAGTACGAAGCCCTTCTGCCCGGGGTCAGGACTGCCCTAAAAGCTGATGCAAAAGCCATCATGGCTCATGTCGATTCCTTGCTCGTAGCTAATCAAGTCAATGGAGAATATTAGGCTCGAGAACCCAACATGATTTAATACCTAAAAAAAGTACCGAGAGTTAGTCTCATCCTTTGATACTTGTAAGGTGGTCTACATCCCCCAAAGAAAAAATAAGAAAGAAGATGCTTTAAGCAAGTTAGCTTCGTTCTCATTGTGTCATCTGTCTATGGAAGTCTTGGTTGAAGTCCTTAATACTCCATCAATAGCGCAGGCTGAATAAGTCTGTCATATCCATTCAGCCCAGCTCCTTGATGACACCAATTTTGAACTACCTCATCAGTGATTAACTCCCAGCCGACAAGGCTCAGGCAAAGAAGTTAAAAGTCAAAGCCCTCTAGTATCAGGTTCATGACGGAAAGCTTTACCAAAGAACGCTCCTCGGTCCTCTTCTTCGCCGTTTAGATACGGAAAAAGCAAGCTATGTTATAAGAGAAATCCACTGGGTGATTTGTGGAATTCACGTCGGACCAAGAATGGTGGTCATACAAATAGTGAACGTCAGATATTATTGGCCCAACATGCACAAGAGTATTGTGACCGAACTACAGAGCTACAAAGATTGCCAGAGGCATACTCCGATCAGCCTTTGGGAAAAAGAATGATCCGATTCCGGTATCAACAGCATGGTCGTTCCAGAAGTGGGGCATTAATATAGTTGGTCCTTTCCCAAATTCATCTAGAGGAGTAAGATATTTACTAGTGGCTATTGATTATTTTACCAAGTGGGTAGAGGCTAAGCCACATACTATCTCCGAAGAGCAAGTCCTAAGGTTTACATGGGAAAACATCGTGAGCCGATATGATCTGCCGATGTACATAGTAAGTGACAATAGGAAGAAGTTTTTTCCGATAACCCATTCAAAGCATGGTGTGAAAAGATCCATATTTAGTAGATGTTCTCCTTGGTCGCTCACCCCAGGCCAATGGGCAAGTGGAGCAAGCCAATCGGAGTATAGTCGAGGGAATTAAGAAATGGCTAGGAAAATAAGGAGTGGCCAGGGCAAACGAACTGCCACACATACTATGGGCTCATAGAACCATGCCAAAAACTAGCACGAGTGAAACCCCTTGTAGTTTAACGTATGAAACAGAAGCGGAAATCCCCGCAGAAGTTGGGATGCCAACTCGCTGAATGCTTGTTGTCGAAAGCTCAAATGAAGCTGAACTCCGCTTAAACCTTGATTTAGCCGATAAAAGAAGGGAAGTGGGCGCAATACGTGAGGCCAAATATAAAAGAGAGACGGAAAAACATTACAACACAAAGGTTAAGATGCTCAAATTCAAGGCCGGAGATTACGTAATGAGGTCAAACGAGGCTAGCCAAACTGAAGGCGCTGGTAAACTCTCCCCTAAATGGGAAGGTTCGTACGTCATCATATCCATAGGAAAGGGGGAGTTGATACCTTAGCCCAGCTTGATGGTACTCCAAATCCCTAGAACTTGGAATGTTATTCACCTGAAAAGCTGCTACATATAAAAACCGATCACCACACTTTTATGTTGTTTCTTTATTATTTCCCTTGTACCGTGGATGCGTTTGCCCACAACTTTGCATTTTCATGTAATCAAGCCCGGGATGAGTATAACCCGCACAGTAGTTTGAAATAAAATATAATGATCGGTTCTCTCCTCTTTGTTTGTCAAAAAAAAATACACATGGCAAACCACCAAAAAATATAACATATGAGACATATACAATTTAAACACCATGGGTCCACCATGCATGGGAAAAAGTACAATCTAATCCTTCTTTAATCTGTCATTCGTTGCACTATCTATCATACAAAGGACAAAAGAAAACCTTAAAGAGATTTGGCCGAAGCAGGTTAATGTGTAGGGAAATCTCTACAATAAGACGACGAGTCAAATCCAATTTTCAAAAAATAAAATGTTTGGATAGGCCCTACTTCGGCTGGAAACCAGTACAGATTTTCATATACAGAACATTCATACGTCCTTTAAAAGGACCCTACATAATAAAGTCGACTAATACAATCAGCAAATTCTTTGAACATGGATGCATGTTTCAAGAATTTACAAACTTATAAACAAGGCATTAACATATCATAATAACCGCTCTTAATCAAGCATAAGATGTTTTTTACATCAAGTCAAAAAAGTATTTTTTTACACACCAGATCAAAGCCGGCTAAAATGCTACTTATCTTCAGATTGGACAACCCCTAGTCCGAAGAAAACTATTTAGGATGGTTACAAAAGAAGAGTTTCATAAAAAGTTTAACTCTGAGGTGCCTATCCCAAGGTGCCGAATAGGTCCACCTCCTTCCAGTCTTTAAACTTGGCTTGCCAGTTGTGGCTTCAAGGTCGCGCTCAACAATTGTTGAATTTTTGACGTGGGCTCCTTAACAACAGTGGTAAGAGACTCAATAAATGGGAAGGTGAGGTCATTAAACTCTTGAATGGCCTCGGTTAGTTGCTGATTGGAGTTCTTGTTCAGAAGTGGAACATCACTAAAATGGGTCTTTTTATGTAAAACATGAACATACCCACTTTGTACTCCAACTTTCATCCCAATCGCACTCATCGCATTATTTACGGATGCCACGACCTTCTACATCTCTAGACTTTTATACACATACCGGGCCAGCTGTTGAGCACCTTTCGACAAAAACCAAGCTTTGGCCAAAGCCAATTCCTCTACATTGTTCCTCAAATTTTCATTTTCCGAATAAGCATGGGACATCTCCTCATCAAGTTTTCTCTTCAAGGTCTCTAAGTTAACTTCGCTTGCCCTGCTTGACATGAATCCCTCTCTAATAAAGTCTAGTTAGAATGGAAAGGAACAGATATCAAAATACAATTAATTCAAGCTAAATCCAAAAAGGACAAACCTCTCATCATCTTCTCGTATGCCTTCTGTGCATTGCTCAAAGATTCCTCCAGCTTGCGCATCACCTCTTTATAGGCAACATTATCTTTCGCAATGTACACCAAAAAAATAAGAAAACTCTGTTGAACATTTACCACGCTCTTCACAGGAGGCTGCAACAGTTGCAAGGGCTTCCTGATGCTGGACGAGTAGGGAGCTCATCATCTCATTCGCCTGAGCCAACTTTTCTCTTAGTTGGGAGGCCTTGCTCTTTATGTCTGGAGTTTTTTGGAGATTCTGATTGATAGCTTTCAGTTGTCTCTCCAATCCACTCTTCTCTGTTTCGGCTTCAATCCACCTCCTATAAAGCTCCACAACATAAATATTCGATTGGCCTAGTTCAACAAAACGGCAACACCCAATTTCTGACTATCCATTCTCCTCCCTTTCCCATGATCAACCGGGGTGTTATGGTTGAACAAAAATAGTTAACAGTCAAAGCATCCATACCAAAATCTTTGTTCTTCACTTCCCAGTCCAGAAAAAACTTCTCCTCGAACACGGCGATCAACATCCATCTCAATTGAAAAAATATTTTAATAAAATGAAACATTCTCATTGCTTCTGACTCGAACCATAAAGGAGACACAGAGGTAATTTGATCCCCGTCACACTCATGAACACGAGCCGAACCATGTGATGAGCCCACCCCCATACCTGAAAAACTAACTGCTTTTTTTGCACCTCCACCTGGATATCGCTGTTCTCGTTGTCTGTCTCAATCACCTTATGAGTCCCGGATTGGGTGTTGGGCTTGACATCTTTTGTGGAACTTAATCCCTGGCCGACTTGCCACCGGTCAAGTGTTCGAGAAGGTTCTCCAAAATAGGCCCAGAAGAGGAAGTCTTCATATCGGGTTTTCTCAAAGTAAGGTTTAGTAAGGGGTCATTCTTCTTGATCTTTTTAGGCTCCAGGAATCGGACAACCTTCGGTCCAGTTTTCCTTTTTCTAGGAGTAATAGGCCTCTTTAGTCTAGAAGCAACAGACCTTTTGATACTCCTAGACGTAGTCTCAACATTCCCACCATACTCCAAATCTTGGTCAAATTCCTCAATATCCAGATCTTCAACAGATTTGTCACATTAGCTTAAGAAGGCTCCTCAGGGATGACCAATTAGATCCGTAATCGTTGGAGGAGGTGAAGAAGATGTGGCGGTATCAACTCCCAAGGGGGCGCGGGTGACTCCCCTTATCTTATAAGCAACATACGCTGTTTGTTTCATTAAGGGGTCATAATTGGGCTCAAGATCTAAAAACCTAAAGTCTAAATCCCCGAAATCTGGAATCTTCAAAGAATCCCAAAGCGACATCTCTGCAAAAAGAAGGGAAAAATAGTTAAAACTAAGGAAACATAAAAACGAATAAAAAAATATGTCCCCGTAACCATCACTCACCCTCCCCTTTGCTAGTAATCACTATCCACATCCTCTCACTCTTCATCCAACTCCTACTAATCCTACCCAACAACATGACATCCTTCGGAAGCGGCTTAATAGGACTTTTGTTGTCTACCAACTCCTAAGCCAAGGCACCATCGTAAACAAATCCACCAGAAAGCTCGAAGTTCATAGACTGGTCTTTAGACCTCCAGGTCATCTCTAATGAAAGGTACCTATCATTTAGCCAAAAGAAATGATCTTTCCAATGTTTAAAACTCGTCTTCTCTTCGGAAGAACAACTCAGTACTTTCTTCCGGTGACTAAAAGTATACAAGTCACCGGTAGAAGCGAATTCATAGAAATAACGAAAAACATTCAAATTCGGTAATCGGCCTTGGGCTCTACAAGAGATCTCGAAGTGATTAATCAGGCTAAGGCCAAAAGGATTAACTTGTGATATATGAACTCGGTGAAACGAAGAACTTTGATAAAAAATTTCGTAAAAGGAATTCGGTAGTTCGCGAAATTACACACTCAGGTATAAAACACTACCGCTCTCAAAGGGATAAATTGTCCGGTCCTTGCTTGAAAGAACAAGATTCAAAGAAGCTGGAATTTGATAATCTCACAAGAACTTATCAAATTGCTTCTGACTCAGAACGCTTGTTAGTACATAATGTCTATGTCTTAGTCTTGGATCGAGTCTCTTTAGTTTGGGCTAGATTATGTCAAAATATAGGGTTATTTATGTAAATACTACACAAGTTCGCCCGGAACTGATTATGAGAATAAGTTCGCCCAAACTTGTTAACATCCCTAGCGAACTTGTGTTAGTATAAATAGGTGACTTGGGTTTTTCATTTGTAACTTCCGCAACTTTGTCACTTGTACGGCGAAGCTCTTCCCGATCTGGATTTGACATGTAAATGAACTTTATGATCAATAAACAACAATTAAACAGTAAACCTTTGCATATTCGATTAACACGTCATATAGTTTCCGCCTATACGAACGTTAGATACCAATTCAGGTTCCTATGCTAAATATGGAGCGATCTAACAAGTGGCATCAGAGCAGGATTGACCTAATTTGAAGACATTGGACATAGAACTTCACATCTTCTACTCATTTCTTTCATTTTTAAACTTTTCTTGGACATTATACGGACAAAATGGACTGATTTTCAAGTATAATGCGTAAAATCAAATATACTAAAACCCTTGAAAAGATCAGAGCTTAAAACAAACAAATTCATGTCGAAAAATTGAAAAAACCATGTTTGAAATCACATGTTTGCTCGAACTTATCATCAAGTTCGCTCGAACTTGACTGAAAAATTTACTTTTTGCGTGATTTTTCATCAAGTTCGCCCGAACTTGATTGATTTTTCAGTGATTTTACACAAGTTCGCTCGAACTTGTTTAACATTTCTTCAAGTTTCATCAAGTTCGCTCGAACTTGATCAAGCTTTGTTGAAAGATTATTACAAGTTCGCCCGAACTTGTTAAATCCTTGAAATTCAATACAAGTTCGCCCGAACTTGTTAAGTAGCTGATTTTCATAAGCTGTTACAAGTTCGCCCGAACTTGTACAAAGGCATGAAAATTCAGAAAAACATCTCGGACATTATATATCGTTAGATTCGTATCAACGAGATGAGTTTAAAGCTCTAATCTGGTAAAAACAGTTTTTCGAAAAAAATTAAACGTTTTTAGCAAACCGATACGTTAATATTGTCGATTAAAAAGTCAAATTTTTCTAAAAATTGTCAGTTTGCTAAACATTTTTCAAGTGTTTTTGAACGACAGATAAATTTGAAAAACGAAATGGGGTCCGTGATGCCGCCAAAGTTGATGAGTATGGACGAGTATCTGGATAGTGCTGAGATGATCAAGAGCAAGAAGGCTCTAATCATGAAAGAGTTTAACATCTTCACAATGCTAAAATGTGAATCTATGAAACAAATGATAGAGCGCTTCTGTAATTTGAAAATTCAGATGAGAAGGCTTGGACTTGATAAGACAGAAGAAGAGTATATTGACAAATTGGCCGATGCTCTTCCAGAGGGTAAATGGACAACGTACCTAATGGTACTGAAGGAAAGTCTAAGCTGAGAATTTTTCAAGCTTTCCACTTTTATCGACAAATTGGAGGGGCATGAGAAGGAATTACTAAAGAAGTCTAATCTTGTCGTAATCAAATGAATGATCAGGTGAAGAGAGAAGAGAATGTAGTGGTTAAAAACTGTGAAGCTCAACTTTCAAGTACATCTACAAATGGATTTTCAAGTTCTAAAGCAGTCTGCCCAGTTTGTGATGTAGATATCTATCGGCAGATAATGCCAAACTCTTGAGTGAGATTGAGAGTTTGCCATTAGAAAGTAAAAAATTAAAAGAAAATGAAAAGAATTTTGAAAACAAAATAAAAATTTTAGAAAATGAAAAATTACAAATGGTAGTAGATTTTCAAAATGAAATAAAAATGTTTAAAAATGAAAAAATGTTTTTGAAAAATTAAATATAGAGAATCAAAAAGCAATAAATTCTCATATTGAGAAAATTGCTCAACATGAAAAATAAGTTGAGACTGTTAAAAATAAAGCAGTTAATTCAGAAAAGTTATTGAAAGGTTTTGTGACTTTCTCATTAAAGTTAGATCATATATGTTCAAAACTGATCAGCGTTAATAAAAAGAAAATTCCAATAAGTGATAAAGTCACAAATTTTGACAATGTCATAATTGAGGATTGTGATGATGATACCGATGATGAAAGAGCTAAAAATGATAAACATGAAATATTTTTAAAACTAAAAGAAAAATTCCAAGAAACTGTTCTACAATCTACTGAGAAAGGTGAATGCTCAACGCAAAAACCTTCTAAGCAGAATGGAGAACGAAAACAAAAAGAAAAACAAAGTTTTAAAAATTATGAAAATTTTTAAAAGAAAAATAAAGCTCATCGGTACGATCATCCAATCATTACAAAAACTCACAAAGATTTGTAAATAAGTGGTGCAAATCGGACCACAGTGCTTCAACGTCAAATCAAAGTTACATACCAAGCAGGAAAGATGGCTACCACACGTCAAGTCAGTGTTATGATTTGAGTGTATGGTTTGATAGAAAACGTTATGATAACAGGGTGTGTCATATTTGTGGGGTAACTAGACACATTGCTAAAAAAATGTCTACAAATTAATCCTAAACCTGTTCATATTGATAAGAAAAATTTTGAAGATTTGAAAGTACCAACTCAGGTTTGGAAACAATGTATAGAAACTACAAACAAGGTGAAACCAGTTATTACTAAGTTTTCAAATTTTGAAACTGGTGAATCTCGAATAGTAGTGAACAAAAAGTTTCTACATTGTATTTCAAGAAAGCTTTAACGAAAAATCAATCATGGTTGGTGAAAGAAAAAGAATTTACACAATCAGTGAAAATTGAAAGTTTAGAGGACTTTCCGAAACTTGAGAAAGTCCAAAATAAACCTGATTGTGTAAAAAAAATCAAAATTAATGTTGAAGAAACAACACCTAAGACTGCAAAGGCTTGGGTGTCACTATTCAACTAACTGTTTAAATTTTTATGTAGGAACTGCTAAGAAGAAAGTAAATTACTGAGAATGGAGTTCCGTGGCACACAATGAAAACGGGCCGGGTTATCAAGTTCTATATAAAGGCCTTATTACATTTCTATATAACGTTTACTTTACAATTTTTGAAAAATTTTTGAAGAAAATTTTTTGAAAACATGTTTTCAATAACGTTTACTTGAAAATTTTACAAATTTTTGAAGAAAATTTTATTTGAAAAGCTTCACAGAACCGTCACTGTTGAAAAGAAAAATTCATGGATATAAATTGTTATAAACACAAAAATGTCAAGGTCTTTGTCATCATGAGGGGGAGTGTGCTTAAAATTTAATTGTGAAGTAGTAATGGATGGAGAATTGAAGTGATTCTTATCAGTTGGTCAATATTTTTCTCTATATAAAAATTCCAAAAATATGTTTTTGAATATTAGGGGGAGAAATTTTTTTAGAAAATCCAAAAACATATTAAAAGCAAAAAGTACAAAAACATTGAAAAAGACAAAAGAGTTTTGTGTTCAAAAGGAAATGATAGTACATCAGTGGACTATCACAGTATGCTAAGGAATTGTAAAGTTTAAAAAGTGATAAACAAGTCTTACTGAGGATGTGTCGATAGGTTTTAGACGTTCAGTAAATTGTTTCTGAGATATAAACTAAATTTTACAACTGCTTAAACTTGTGGATCAACATCTCTCGGATATATGGACTTAGTACTCCGAAATTTTGTTTGAGAGATTGCCTGATTGTGAGATACGAGGTCTTTATAGATAGTTGATCTCTGTGGTATTATACAAGTTCTTCTGATTTTGCAGAAGCAATAGCCTAGAACTTCTATAATGCTTTTGCTATAAACTCCTAAACTGCATGCAAACTTGAAAACATCGAAAGATCTAATCAATTGCAGTGCTTAAAAGATTCCATTTTGGAACACTACCGTATAAGTCGAGCCTTCATCTCTCTGTCGGTACGATGGTACTAACCTGAGCTCTCAAGGTCTCGCACAACCCAGATACAGATATCAATTACGTTATACTCACCTGTAAGATGAAATCTAGGGAATCTTGATGTGAGAGTATATTCTAAGATGGGAACCATAGTTAAGTCAAGTTTCATAATTCATACATAACATATCTTGGATCAATTGAGAAATGTGTTGAAGTTTAAGAGGACAAATATATCGACAATCTAGGTAAATTTGTTTTAAAACTTAAAGTCTCAAAAGGTCAATGGTACTTGTGATTTGTCTCAAAAACTGATATGATCCTTTAACATAAACTCAACAAAAATATGTTTATAAATATGTTTGTACATACTTAGAGTTTGATATTCATTACATAAAAACAAAAAGATTATATTATCTTTTAGTTTTTGACCACTGATGATGAAAAGCTGATTTTCAAAAAGTTGCTAAACAAAATCTAAAAATTGAAACTGATCTGAAAAGTTTAAAAGTTCATTAAGTTGAAACTTACATTTGAATAAAGACATCAGTTTGTTTCAAAGCGTTTAATCAAGATCATTAAGTTGAACTTGATACATGAATCAGATATTCATGGTCATTAATTTGGACTTGATTAACTGAGAGGGTTTAAAACTGATAAGAAGATTAAAATTTGATATGTTTGTGTTTAGAAATTTCAAATTTTGAATCTGAAATGTTTATTTGAATTTTAGAGAAACTTTGAAACAGGAAGTTGATTTTAAGAGGGAGCTGGATAAAACACGTTGATTGAAGATACCAGAAAGCTCAAAGCAAGGGGGAGCATGGTGATTAAAGTTTTATCAAGACAAGCTCGAGAAGAAAAGAAAAAAGGATAGTAGATGCTATAAATATCAAGGAAGTTAAATTTATTCAAGAAATAAAGATCAAGAGCACATTAAAGACTCAGGAACTTAACTGAAGAATGATGACTACGACAACATCCAAGGGGGAGTCTGTTGATGCATATGTCTGTTGCCTATGTCATCGTATAAAGTCGAGTCTTTGTATAGGAGCAAAATGTTAAGTTTATGTGTCATGAGATACCAGTTCGCCCGAACTTGTAGTGTGCTTGAACAAGTTCGCCCGAACTTGTCCGAGGCACATTTCAAGCGAACTTGTATTACTATATATAGCATAGTTGTGTTCTCATTTGTAAGAATCAGAGATTTTGTCACGACAAAGGCGAAGCTCTGTCCAAGTGTTTCCAGGATCTGTAACGTCTACACATTAATGAAACAGTGATTAATCAGTAACAAACTAGTATCCAATGTCGCCTATGCAAACGGATTCCGCACGTTTACCTTAGGTTTGCCAAATTAGGACCCGAACGATCCGTACAACGGACCCTCAATGCTAAAGAACAAGCAGAGAAAGAGATGGCTGAACAGGGAAAAGGCAAGAATGTTATTGAGAGTATGCATGAGGTTACTGAGCCAGTGATTGAGTCTGCGAAAGCTTTTGAGTCTATTGTTTTTCCAGAAACAGAAACTGAAAAGAAAGACGATGAAGAAGCTGAAGATAAAGATGATGATGAACCAGTTGATGAAACTAAAGATGACTCTGACAACGATGATGGTGGTAATGATGACGATCAGGGTGGAGTTGGTCTGAAAGTTGAGGATGCAAAATTTGTTGATGATTTTGATTTCTCTTCATTACTAAATGATGAAACGAATATGATGGAAGATCAAAATCAGGGGGAGCAGACAGGAGGGCAAAAGGATGTTGATATGACTGATGCTATTACGGCTATGCCTGTTGCTGCTATACCTACGAAGCCTATGATTCTTATGTTGGAACACAATGTTGAGGAAGACGAGTATGTTCATAACTACTCGAAAGAAGATTTGGCTAAGCTACTGGAAGTTGATGCTGAAACATTCGATTTTGATTTCGAAGAGCAAGTGATGAACGTTTACCTTACGGCTATGCCTGTTGCTGCTATACCTACGAAGATGACGAGTACAACAAGGTGATTATAGAAGATTGGTCGTCAGACGATGAGAAAGACGAAGCTGAGAAGTATACAAGTCTGAATACTGACAGTTTTCCAACCTTTGAGGAAATGTACGAGCAACTTAATGAAGACATGTTGAAAGAAAAGATTGAAGAGTCTGTATGTGAAGGTAAAATCCCTAAACCAATGATGAAGGAAGAAATTGCACAAGCAAAGAAATCCTGGTTCAAAGAAATGCCAAGAGAACGAAAGTTTCGACGTCCATTAGCATTCTTTACCAGAGATAAAGATATTTCATTGGGAAATATATTAAGTTGGGGATGGTTTAAAGATCTAAACTTTTATGCTATTAAACGTGAGTTTGGAGTTCAGTACTTAAAATACTTGGCAGATTTCAAAACTCTTCCTTACTGGGATGTAGAAGAGTTGGTGCAAACGAGAAATGTTACATATCATATGAAGTTTATTGAACAGTTTCTATGGAAGATGATTAAGTTTGAAGCGACGCAGGGTTTCAGATATTGGAAGCCATTCATTCCTAAACGTCGAATCAAAACAGACAAGAAGATTGGTATAAAGGGTATAACGTTGATTATGAAGCGTCTGAGAGCAATGAGAAATATGCCCCTAATGCTGATTGAACAGAACTTCTATCCATTGTTTAAGTGGTGGCAAGTGGATCCGACAACGTGTGAAACAGTGATTGTTCTAAGATTGAAGATCATTTGGATATCACTAAAGAAAGGGTTGAAATGTTTGGAATAGAAGGATTGAGAGGGTTGTGGAGAACGATTCACATACTAGACCCGATGTGGCTAGTGAACTGCTCAAAGGAGGATATCAAATGTTTATTCTTTAGCAAGATTTGTTATGAAAAAACGTGAGAAAGAACAAGCTATGCAATATCAGAGGGTTGTGAATGTCTGTTACGCACATGAAGTTAATTCTAGAAGAATGTGGGAATCGAGTTGGAGAGAGATAGACCGCAAAGAATTTCTGAAAGAAGAAAAGAGTCGGGAACAGTTTCTAGAAAGAACAAAGGAGGCAAGACTGAGACATTTCCAATTCATGACTAAAGTCCCACCTACAGATCAAACACCGATTCCATCTCAAGAATGAAGAAAGAAGCCTATCAAGAACTTTTTCGGACGTGTCAGACAGAAGTAGAGTTTTGAAGACTGATCAAGACGAAGACAATATCCAAGGGGGAGTCTGTTAGTACATAATGTCTATGTCTTAGTCTTGGATCGAGTCTGTTTAGTTGGGCTAGATTATGTCAAAATATAGGGTTATTTATGTAAATACTACACAAGTTTGCCCGAAACTGATTATGAGAACAAGTTCAGCCGAACTTGTTCAAGACAAGTTCGCCCGAACTTGTTAACATCCCTAGCGAACTTGTGTTAGTATAAATAGGTGACTTGGGTTTTTCATTTGTAACTTCTGCAACTTTGTCACTTGTACGACGAAGCTCTGCCCAATCTGGATTTGACATGTAAATGAACTTTATGATCAATAAACAACAATTAAACAGTAACTCTTTGCATATTCGATTAACACGTCATATAGTTTCCGCCTATACTAACGTTAGATACCAATTTAGGTTTCTATGCTAAACATGGAGCGATCTAACAACGCTAAAACTCACGATCATGTTATCCTTGCCTGCCATTACTAAAACAACGAGGAAGAAGAGTATAGAAATACACATGTTAAGGTTTCTAGAAAGAACCAGTTGACAGTCATTGGAATATGTAAAACAGAAGGGAGAAGAGAGTCACGGTAAAAAAAGTAAAAACAAATTAATACCCTCAAAAGTATACATACATGAAAAAGTGATAGCTGTAAAGGTAGTCATCCAATCAAATGTCACATCCAATGACGTTCGAGTTTCTAAAAAATAGAGAAAAAAGAAACATTACACACACATGTGGGTGACATTTTAACAGGTGCCACATCACAACCTAGATGATAGACGGTCACCAACAAAAAACAAGTCTCACCACGTCCCTGATTAGGACTCGGTAGACCGGGGACTTATAGACACAATGCTGGACTCCATGTCTGGCCACCGAAGAATAAAAGATCTCCTCGCACCGATGATCACCAAGGATTGTTCGGCCTCGATATAGGACGCATATCAAATAGTATGACGGAGCCGGATGACATCATCTAATCTACAAGTATAAATACCTCACCTAAAAGTACACCTAAAGTACGTTGTTCCACACCTTCGTCCTTACTTTTTTCTACTTTCTCTCTCTAAACACATACTTATTCTCACGTCGTAGGGTGGTCGTCGAGTGGCCCTCACATCTTTGCAATGAGCTTAACGGTTTATTAGTTTTGCAAGATCAAATTCTTGCAGCATAAGAGGTTCAATTCACTAGTCGATCTCTAGTCTAGTTTTTGGATCTTCACACTTTATATGCATACCTGCTTATATTTCTCATTCTTAGTGCCACAACTTCTCTCACACCCCAGACTTTAGAGAGATAGATAGAGAGAGAGACGAAATCGGGTAACGGTGTTGCCGACGTTGGACTCTCCTCGGTCTCCTCCTCGCTGCTTACCGACAATTTCCCCCAAACCCAAGTACATCTCGTCATCCCAACCCTTCTCCTTCATGCTTCAATATAAATAAGTATCATTATATTCGGATAAATGTGCTTCTAATTATGTTAGTATGTAGATGTTTATTACCAGTTTTGAATAATTAATTTCGTTTTAATTGTAACAAGTTTAAATACATAAAATCACCTATTTAATCGCTATAACATGGGTTGCGAATCTTTTGTGTTAGGTTGAGACACCATAGCACGAAATTAACACTACAATACCCTAATAAAGAGAAAAAAAAAAATATGACTATTTGTTTGGTTTGGTTTGGCTTGGCCCGTGAAGGTTTATCCACATTACAAACTTTCAAATAGCAAGGTTACAAAAATGATGAAAGACGGCTTCTCGATTATGGAAAATCTACATAATAACGTTTATTTACAAAGAGAAAAACATAGTGTATTAAGATTGCTCTCTTCTTTTATTTTATTTTTATTAAGATTTCTCTCTCTCTTTTTTTTATTATAAGAGACAATCGAAAATTGAACTTTCGGGTTGAAAAATTGTGTGTGGTTAGCGACGGAATAATGAACTTTCCAAGTCGGTGGCGTGAATGGATAATGGCTATTGTGACCAAGGCACATGCGTCGGTTCTTGTAAACGGATCCCCAACGCAAGAGTTTTCTTGTCATAGGGCCCTTAGGCAAGGCGACCCACTCTCACCTTTTCTCTTCGTCCTTGCGATGGAAGCTTTAACCGGAGTGATGAAGAAGGCTTGCTCCATTGGATTATTTCATGGCATCTCACTTTCGACCCAAGGTCCTCTTTTGTCCCACTTCATTGATGCCGATGATGTAATCTTTGTCGGGGAATGGACCATGCAAAATGCTCTCAATCTTAAAAGATTACTAAGATGCTTTTATCTCACCTCGGGTCTTCGGGTGAATCTTGCAAAAAGTAATCTCTTCGGGGTTGGCAAGGCGGAAGGCCAAATACAAGTGCTTGCGGATGTTTTGGGTTGTAGGAGAGGGTCACTTCCGTTCAAATATCTTGGGCTCCAAGTGGGAGCAAACATGAACCTCATTAAGAATTGGGATCCGGTAATTAACACTTTCAAAAAGAGGCTTACTTTATGGAAGGCGAAATCTTTGTCTTTCGGTGGAAGACTCACTTTGGTACGGTCTGTTTTAAATGCTATCCCAACATTTTACTTCTCCTTATTCAAAGCACCGATTGGTGTCATAAAACAACTGAAAAAACTTAGACGAGACTTCTTATGGGGTGCGACGCCAGAGAAAGATAAGTTAAAATGGGTAGCTTGGAACAATATAATGACGCCTAAGGATTATGGAGGCATGGGTTTTGGGTCTCTAAGGGAGGCGAACTTGGCTATGTTGGCTAAGTGGTGGTGGCGTTTTAAGGTAGAGAAGGAGAGCCTTTGGAAGAAAGTGATTTGGGGTCTGCACAATAGTTCGCGGGCTTGGAACTTCATCCCGGCTAGGATGTCTCTTCCGGGTCCGTGGAAGCAAGTGGCCTGCTTGGCAAAGGATTTCAGAGAGGTCGGCTGATAGAACCAAATTCGAGATAGGTGGTCTCCAAATGATAGAAACGGAAGCAACTAAAGTAAAATAAACGTTAAAATAATATTTTGATCAATTTTCTTCTCTGCCTTTTAATTAACCAGAATTGCTTTAAATACAATTCATGCAACTGTAAAAAATGGAAACATGGGATAATGCATGCAAAAGTGGAAACGTGGAAACATGGAAATCATAAATAACAATGCATTCTAAATGTAAACGTGGGTTGGAATTTGTAAACGTGGGGCAGAGGTTGCATGGAGATTACGTGGGTTAACCGAGTCATGGCGGATAGTCCGTATCATCGGCATTGAACTTTCGTCTCTGTTTCGGGGTATCCCCGAGGCTGAGTTGCAACACAGATTCTGGTTGACTGTTGTTGGTTGATGAGCCCCTGAGTAGAAGGAACCCAAATCTGTTTGCACTTGAAAAGGAAAAGAATGTAGTCATAGCGGATCGTGTCAAGTCGGAATACGGGCGGAATGCGGTTAGCTTCAGTTGGAGCAGGTCACCAACGGGTCCTGTCAAGGAGGCGGAGCTAAGTGACCTGTCCTCTACCATTTCGAGTTTCACCACGGGATCAGGTTCAGATAGTTGGGCATGGAAATTAGAGGCTTCGGGTTCTTTCTCTGTGCGGAGTTTGAGAGCTCACATCCAACGTTTGTCCATTACAGATTTGGGTTTAAACTTCGAATGGAATAAATGGTCCCCTATAAAGGTGAACTTCCTACTTTGGAGGCTGGTGCAGGACAAGATACCGACTGCGGAAGCTCTCGGCAGAAGAAACATTCACCTAGACTCCGTTACATGCAAGTTGTGTAACGTAGAACCGGAGACGACGCTGCACCTGTTTGGCTCGTGTTCGGTTGCACAACAAATTTGGGATTTCATCACCCATTGGTGTCGCTTGAAGCCGATTTTCATTTTGGAGCTAAAAGACTTGGCAAGCATTCACAATAAAAACAGAGGATCTAAAAGCTGGAAATCTGCAGTGTACCTGCTGGTGCAAACGGCCATATGGGTAATCTGGAGATATCGCAACGATTTGATATTTCGCAACAAGAGAACCTCGGTAGAAAACTTGAAAGAAGAGATAAGGTCATTGGGCTTTTTATGGCTTAGGGGCAGATCAAAGGCCCAGTCGATTACATGGAGTAACTTAGAGATGGGCATAAAAACCGGTTCCGAACCCGAACCGGTGGAACCGAACTGGAACCGGTTCCAATTCCTACCCGACAGTAAGTAGAACTGGTTCCGGGTTCAAAATACCCGTTGGTTCCAACCCGGTTCCACAACTTTACCATTTGAATCGGGTATGAACCGGTTCCTACCCGTACCCGGTTCCTACGTGGAACCGGTTCCTGACCGTTATAATATTACCGTTGGAACCGGTTATAGCCGTTAAAAATGTTACCGTTGGAACCGGTTATAGCCGTTAAAAATGTTACCATTGGAACCGGTTCCTGACCGTTGGAACCGATTCTATATATATTTTTTTGAAATCTATTGTTTAGCACACAATTTCTCATATCTATTCTTCTTGTTACATTTCTTTCTTGTTCTTTTTCACATTCTAATCAACAAATGGCCTCGAGTTCCAAAAACGCAAATTCCCAATCCGTTAACAATGTTCCTCAAGATCAATCGGTTCCATATGTGGTTGGAACATTATCTCATAATCGCAGTAAGGAAGTTTGGAGCAATTGGGAGTTGGTCGAGATGAGTGACGGCTCGCAAAAAGCTCAATGTAAACATTGTGGATCGTTATTAGCCAAGGAATCAAACTCAACGTTAATGAAGCATATTAATAAGTATTGCAAAGTTTTAAAGGAAATGACATCCGGTCAAGTTCCACTATCCAAAGATGGTACCATTTTTCGTTATGAGCAAAAATTAGCTCGCGATCGGATGGCGAAGTTGGTGATACAAAAAGCGTTGCCGTTTGGACACTTCGACGACCCCGATCTTACAAATCTTATTCAGGAGACTCTACAACCTCGCTATAAACATGTAAGTCGTCGCACTTTAAAACTTCTTTGTTTAAGTTTATGGGAAAATGCAAAAAAAGATTTAATTGTTTTTTTTAAGAATTTAAAAACTAGTGTAAACCTAACTAGTGATGTGTGGTCGGCTCCACATGGTTTACCGGAATCGTACATATGTGTCATCGCTCATTGGGTTGATCCCGATACATGGCAAATGATGAAGCGTACGATTGCGTTTGACGAGTTTCCTTCTCCTCATACGGGAGAAAATATTTATAAAATTATAAATGGCACAATAATTAAATATGGTTTAGAAGATAAAATTTTTTCAATATCCTTTGATAACGCTTCAAACAACACAACGGCGATTGAAAAATTAAAGTTGAAGTACAAACCAATACTTGATGGTGTTTTTTTTCACACACGATGTGTTGCACATATTATTAACTTAGTAGTGCAAACCGGTTTAAAAGATCAATTTGTATCGGATTTTATTATAGCATTTAGAGCTATGCTCCAAGATGTTTTCAAAAGTGGAAAAGAAAGATATTAAGAATATAAAAAACTTTGTAAAGATGTCAACCAAAAAATTATTGGACCGAATTGGGATATACCGACTCGTTGGAATTCAACTTGTCATATGTTTGAAATGGCTATAAAGCAAATGCGCACTTTAAAATCTTTTCATACAACTTTAAGTGATGAGTACCTTGTCGTCCCCTTTCCCGACACGGCTTGGGAAAATATTAATAACCTAAGTACTTTTTTACAAGTTTTTAAAACTACAACGACTTTGATTTCCGGTGTTTATTATCCTACTAGTTCTAGAGTTGTGGACCAATTGTATTTGATAACAACTAATTTTAAAAAAGTTTGAAAATTCTAGTGACATGTTAAGGAATATGACGAGACCAATGATTCAAAAATTTTAAAAATATTTTTTAGAACTACCACCCGTTTTTCTATGTGCCGCTGCTTTAAATCCAGCTTTAAACGTACCGGGTGTTGAAGCTTTAATTGATGAAATTTATGACAAGTTGGATATGCATGAGGAGGATCCAACTTTAAAAGCAAAACAAAAAAAATATTCAATGAGTGTATGGCCAAACTTTATGATCATTATTTAAAAAAATATGGTGAAAAAAATCATACAAATTTGTTTGAGTCTCGGTCCACGGCCTCTAACGATGAAACAAGCGGGGATCCACTTATAACCATGTTGAATGTCGTTAGAGACGAGACCGCTAGACAACAAAGGGGTAGTGAACCAACAAGTGAACTTGGGAGATATAAAAAAATCAGTATTCGCTTACTATGACCACCGAGGAGTATAGGAAATTTGATGTTTTGGCATGGTGGAAATCGAAAGAATCCGAATACCCGATTCTAGCCACCATGGCTCGTGATATACTAACGGTCCAAGCTTCCACGGTAGCTTCGGAAAGTGTGTTTTCTCTTAGTGGCAGGGTTTTGTCAATTAGAAGAACAAGACTAACTCCGGAATCGCTAGAGATGGCAATATGCTTAAAGGACCATTTGGATGCCGTTGATCGTGTTCAACATAAAACTAGTCTAGAAGATGAAGTTGAGTTAGAGCATAAAATTGTTGACGAAGAGGAGGACGAAGAAGTGGAGACTAACGATTCGGACGACGATTGTACCGAGGTACCCGCACCTAAGAGAAACTCGTCGGAAAGTGTTGCACCTGCCGCTAGTAAACGATCAAAGAAATAAAATCTTACTAGAACCGGTTCTGAGTAATTTTTTATTTTTTTTGTAACCGGTTAATTTTTTTTATATATGTAACCGATTAATTTGTTTTTTAATTTTAATCGATTATTGTTACTATTTTTATTTATCAATGTAACTAATAATAAAAATCAAACATAACAAACACAATAGAAAGAAACATTACACAAACTTTATTAAAACACCAACGATAACATTTATCAGGAACCGGTAAGTAGGAAGAGGTTTATATAAAAAAACGATTTTTTAATCAGGAACCGGTTCCACCGGTAACATTTTATCAGGAACCGGTACTGAACAGTAAAAGTCAGCTTTTACTGTTAGGAACCGGTTTCCGAACAGTAAAAGTCAGGTTTTTACTGTTCAGAACCGGTTCTGAACAGTAAAAGTCAGCTTTTTACTGTCAAGAACCGGTTCTGAACACTATCAGGAACCGGTTCCGCACCATACTCGGTTCCACACCATTCTCGGTTCCATAATACCCGTACCCGGTTCTATACGGTTCCATATTCTTGGCTGTGAACCCGGTAGGAACCGGACCCGGTTCCACACCATACCCGGTTTCAATGACATCAAAGCAGAACCGGTTCCAGGTTGGAACCGGTTCCGGGTAATAATAATACCCGATTATGCCCTCTCTAGAGTAACTGGTTAGATTTTAACATGTCAATGTTTGGGGTTGTAATTTTTCCTTTAAACTGTATGTAAGTTGTTTGCTTGGTCAACTGTTGTTAGCCAAGTTGTGGAATAAAGGAGTTTGTTGGACTTTAAAAAAAAAAAAAAACCATTTCTTCAACTTTCTTTTTCTTCTTTCTTTCTCGATAACTCCTCCCTTCAATCATTCAATTTCTTCCTCGAAGAACCAACCTGCCCCTTTTGTAAACTTTACAAAACAATACCTAAAAGAAAAATGTATTTTCAAGTGTCGCCCCATCATTCATTTTATCTTTTATTAATAAAAGCCATAACCATCAACGTTGGTGGCCCAATGGATAGGACTGTAAACCAACTAAACGTTCAGAGAAAATACAATTTGTGAATCATTTAGCGGAAAGTTCATTTAATAAATGAATGAACATGAATAAAAAAATCTTTTTGATTAGTTAAACAGACGAACATGAACAGATGTCTCGTTCGTACACTTGTGTTCGTGAATATGTTCTTTCATTTACATTCTTTTATATTCGTTCATGTTCGTTTTTTATTGTTTTAATTAAAAATTGTTGTACTTTTATATATTTTATCTAAACTTTTATATTCTTTAATTTTTATTTTTTTATTACGCTAACAATAAAACTAGGAAGTCTTATTTCCATCTTGTTTATGCACTTTTCTACTTTCATTTCTCTTTATTTATATCGCGAATACAATCCAACTCCGTTCAACGATTAGGGATTCAAGTCTAGCACATCTCTCTGCCATCCACCTTTAGCCTTCGTCAAGTTCGCGAATTTATTTGTGTTCATTTGTGTTCATACACCGTTCGTGAACACACTTATTTCCTTAACGAACGAACACGAACATTGCTTTGTTTGTGTTCGTTTACTGCCCTACCAATGGGAGAAGCAAAGCTTCTATGAGCATCTAAGTTGGAGAGGTCATGTGTTCAAATCCACAACGAATGAAAAATGAAATTTGCGGTTAAAAATTAATAAAAACCATTGTAAAACCACCAAAAACCAACAAAAAATATATTAAAAAACTCACTAAAAGCATAAATTTTTGATAAAACATCTCTTGGTTTAATGGATCAACTATTTATCCCCATCTAGATAGTGCGGACTCATGTCCAACAAAGTGAGTACTAGACGAATTTTAATTACATATTTCAAGAGACGTATGTGTTTGCCATACAAAAATGAAATATATGTAGACGTCTTTAAATTCAAATCATAAAACCGTCGGTATTTCCAAAAGTTACTAAAAAACAAATCAACAAAATTTAAAAAAATGTTGAGCCTTAAAACATAATCTCATGAGACATTTGAGCAGCTCGTGGGTTGATGTGGAGCCACATTTGGACAAGCAACCATGGAGTGGTTGGTTGTTTGGTGAAGGCACGTAGAGGTGTTTAGTATTCGCTTTGGATTTGAAAATTTGAAATTCAACTCGATTATCAAGCTTCGAATTTGGTTTTCAAATATTCAAGTTCGATTCAAGTCAAGTAATTGAATGCAAATCTAATACGAATTTACGATTTCAAATTGATTTGATTTGGAGTTCGACTACAAAGTATACATATATTTTTTTTATATTTATATTGTGGTACCTTTAAAAGTAAAATAATTTATTATTTAAGGTGAATTTAAATTAAATTGAATTTATTCAAATTCGATTTTATTTGGAGTTTCCAATACGAATCGAATTGGGCATAAAATTTGAATACGAGTTCGAATCCACTAACTCAAATATAAAATGAATTTGATTCAAATACAAAATTCAGATAAAAAAACGAGTAAAGTGTAATTTGCGTCCATTAGGTTTACTAGTGGAAGCAATCTAAAACCTCAACCTTTTTTTGAACCCCGTGTACTCGTGTTATCAAAATTTAATAGCGTGAGTCCTTCTGTAGTTCGACATTAGTTGCACCGTCTGATTGAGGGGCAATTATGTAATCTTACACTCTCTCTCCATATATCACAAACATTTTTAACTATCTCTCTCTAGTCTTAGTGTCTCTCTAACCATCGTCCATGTCCTACCACAACTGTGGCTGCACCGCCACCAACCACCCTCCATCACACCATGCATCTTTAACCCTCCACAACAAACACCATGTAAAGTTCCGTATCTTTCCGTTTCCTTTTTACTTATTTGTAATTCGTATTTCAATTTCAATCCTTGTAATTCCAAGACTTGATTGTAATGGAAACTATATTTTATATAATACTTGTTTAATCATACTTGAAAAATACGTAAACATTCACAACTACGTGTTTTTAATTAAAAATCGAGAGATACACCAAGATTATATTTTCTCGGAATGATATTCATACATGCTTATACATTACACATACTTGTATACACCTTAAAATGTCCAAAACATGTCTAAATGTACGTGTATGGCCCTCAAAAGCAACCAAACCTAACCACAAGGGCCTAAAATGATTTTAGTGCCTTGTGGACCGCAAGGAAAATCCTGTGGTCCATAAAGGAGTCTGACGGAAAAAAACACAAAATCTTGTTTTATTTGAACTTTCCCTCCTACTATCTTTCCAACCGCCTTCTTTATTGACCAAACTCTAATCCCCACTTATAAATATAACTCTTCACAAACACTTTCCAAACTCAAATCACTCTCTCAAACACTCTCTAATCTTCACATTCTGTAAGTTTAGGCAGATTCATCGAAGTTCAAAATAGTGAGTTTTGAGCTTGTTTATGCAACTTTTCTTCTTGTTTTCTTGCTTCTCCTTCCTCGGATAACCTTTAGAAGTGTTACCATATGTTTACCAAGGTAAACAAAGAAGATACATCACCAACTTGAGGGCCAGTATTGGTGGTCGGGTATGAAAAAGGATATCGCCTTGTATGTATCGAAATGCCTAACTTGTCTTAAAGTCAAGGCTGAACATCAACGCCCATCTAGATTGCTCGAACAACCAGAAATACCGGTATGGAAGTGGGAGAACATTGCGATGGATCTCATCACTAAACTACCGCGCACATCTAGAGGTCATGATGCTATTTTGGTAGCCATTGATCGTCTAACGAAGTCAGCACACTTTTTGGCAATTCGTGAAGATTACTCTGCTGACAAGCTCGTCAAAATCAATTCGATGAGATTGTATCTCGTCATAGTGTTCCTTTGGACATCATATCTGACAGAGATGCTTGGTTCTCATCTCACTTTTGGAAGACCATGCAATCTGCTTTGAGAACCAAACTCAATCTGAGCACTGCTTATCATCCTCAAACGGATGGACAAACCGAAAGAACAATTCAAACATTGGAGGATATGCTTAGAGCTTGTGTGATCGACTTTGGTGGTAGTTGGGATTCGCATCTACCGTGGATCGAATTCTCTTACAACAATTGTCACACCCAACCGATGGCGGAAACATCGGGGTAGTGGCACTAGGCGACCAGATTGTCTCTTGAGAAATCCATAACAATTATCTATCAACATCATTTAACATTTAACGTCCCATACCATTAAACACAACATTTTAAAACAATCATTACAGAAACTTGTTTTTTCCCATAAAACAAAAAGGTTCGATATCCCCTAGATTTTATTACAAACCATTCTAAACAAAACAAACTAAACTAAGCAAGACTACGCCCAAAGCATTCAAGCTAAAATCCTCAACCTGTTACATACGTTAAAATACAAGTCAATACAATTAAGTAAAGGTGAGCATACATGTTTAAGTATTACTAGCATAATAGAGAAAGCGTTCGCGAAATAGTCTAATTACATATCATGATACACCGAAACACATCACACAGATAAACATAGGCTCATTTCTCATGCTAACTACCATGAGAAGGCTTGCGCGTCCATCCTAACTAGACCCCCGTCGGGTGTTAGCCACACTATAGTACCATACTAGCTAAGGAGGCAAGTTAACGAAATAAGTCCTAGTCACATGTTTCTAGTGTCACGTATTGAGTACTATAATCAGATTATTCGTGTGTGATAAACAGTTTGATTTGTGAAGTGATTTTTGATAGAGGAACGTATGTAACACTCAAAAAGTGCATGAAAGCGAAAATGGGTCAAGTATACTCATAGTGGGTGCGTTTAGGTAAGATTAGGGATCTGAGAAGAGTTGCGGAGAGCGCCGGATCAGCCTGCATGCTCGAACGGAAATGCATCAGTCTCTGAAAAGCTGAAACGGTGAAGTTTGGGTTGAACAGTAGACAAGTTCGGCAGAACTTGTATGTAAACATACAAGTTCGAGCGAACTTGTATAGTTCTGCTAAGCTGAGAGTCAAGTTCGGGCGAACTTGTAAGTTTCTCAAGGAAACTTGACAAGTTCGGTCGAACTTGTGGGGTTTTGATAAGAGAGGAGACAAGTTCGGCCGAACTTGTGAAGTTTCATGAGAAACTTTGCAAGTTCGAGCGAACTTGAGGGTTTCTGAAGTAAATTTTTGAGTATTTCCACTCAAGTTCGGCCGAACTTGACCCCTTGAGGGCAAGTTCGAGCGACCTTGAGTACTTGTGCTATCAAAATCAGTGCAATCTCGAGCGAACTTGATGTTTTCGAGTCCAAAATCTTGCGTTTTCGCGTCGTTTGCTGAGGAAATCGGGTGCCCATCCCTCTAACCTTAAGCCACTGAGTAAAGCTTAGGCTGGAGAGGTCTTTTGGAGCGAACTTAGCCATTTTACAGAAACTCGGGCTAATCCGGGCGAACTTGATGGTTCGTACGGGTTAGTCCAACTTGTGTAAAGTGACGATTTCGTCCTTGTACTTCCGGATCTGAGATCTAGCTTCGACAACGCCTCGTCCCACTCAAAGGTGAACAAAACATACATCATTAGTCCGAAAATGGTGTAAAAATCAATGCTTTAAAAGGTTTTGCTCAGATCTAGTATAGATTTGAGTGAAAACAGAAGTTTTGATGGAAAAGATGAAGATTTTCGTAAACAAAAGAGATTTGATGAAAACGAAGGCAATGCCTTGTGCAAAATCGTTGTAAAACGTTGTAAAACATTGTTGAACATCATTGTAGTTGAAATCGGGTTGATTCTTACTTAGAAACCAGCGGGTTTTGGGTTTCGGGAGCTCAGAGCAAAGTTGTAAGTTTAAATGAGAGAATGAGGCTGAGTATTTATAGGTGAAGGCAAAGTTGGGGGCTGGTGGAGTCAAGTTCGGCCGAACTTGTACAAAATTGTACAGGTTCGCGCAAACTTATAGAGTTTTCAGGGAGGGTTAGCTAGGTTCGGCCGAACTTGCATATATATATATATATATATATATATATGCAAGTTCGCGCAAACTTGAAGGAATATGGGAGGTTCTGGGTGGCTAGTCAAGTTCGGCCGAACTTGGCATCACCCAAGTTCGAGCGAACTTTCCTAAAAACCCAATAATTTCTCGTTTTCGTTCGTTTATCGATTGTTCAGCGATGTAATCGAGTTATAAAGTAACGTTAAGCGATTTAGCGATGATTCAAGCGTTGTAATAGCGAGTCAACGCGTGAGAGCGAGTTGCGTGAGTTTGCGAGCGATTAAACCACGATAATTACAATCCACAATATAACACATAAACACGTAAACTAATATTAACACATAATTCCAATATACCAAATTAAGTAATTGCGTTGCGATTGTGATGGGATAGCAATAAGATATTCGAAGCGTTGCGTTAAATAAGCGTTCAAATGGCGTTTAGTTGTGGTGTGATAATGCAATGTGATGACAAAAATATTTAATTTAACACAAACATTTCTATTAACGAATCTCGGAGTACAATTCTGGAAAATTAAAATACATACACGAAACCAGGAACACTGGAAATACGGGTTGTTACAGCCTCCCCTACTTTAGGGAATTTCATCCTGAAATTAAGCAGTGGCCGTAACGAAGAGATGTGGATATTTCGTTTTCATATCACTTTCGAGTTCCCAAGTGAACTCGGCGTCGCGTTTGCCTTCCCATCGGACTTTCACGATTGGGATTTGTGAGCGTCAAAGTGTCTTGGTTTCTCGATCCAGGATCTCAACGAGTTTTTCCACGAAATGGAACGTTTCATTAATTTGCAGATTTTCGAGAGGGTCATGCAGATTTTCTTCAGCTAGGCACTTTTTGAGGTTAGACACGTGGAAAGTCGGATGTACATTATTAAGTTCCTCCGGCAGTTCGAGTCGGTAAGCCACTTTGCAGATCCTTTCCAGAATCTTAAATGGTCCTACGTATCGAGGCGCTAGCTTTCCTTTCTTCTTGAAGCAGACCACTCCCTTCCAAGGTGCAACCTTTAGGAGTACGTGATCTCCCACTTCGAATTCCAGGGGCTTGCGCCGTTTGTCGGCGTAACTCTTTTGGCGACTACGAGATTTCAAGAGATTGTCTCTGATTTGTAGAATCTTATTCGTCGTTTCTTGAATTAGCTCGGGACCGGTGATTTGTGCTTCTCCAATCTCGTGCCATTTAATAGGCGATCGACATTTTCTTCCATACAGCGCCTGAAAAGGAGCCATTTGAATGCTGGTGTGATAGCTATTATTGTATGAGAATTCAATTAAAGGTAAATGCGTATCCCAGTTACCACCGAAATCTATGATGCACGCACGAAGCATATCTTCAAGAGTGCGGATCGTGCGCTCAGTCTGACCGTCGGTTTGAGGATGAAAAGCGGTACTGAGATTGAGAGTAGTACCAAGAGCGGATTGAAAAGTCTCCCAGAGACGCGAGGTAAAGCGACCATCACGGTCAAAGATGATGTCACGAGGCGTCCCATGTCGACATATAACTTCATCGGTATAGATTCGGGGTAACTGTTCGACCTTAAAGTCTTCTCGTATAGCAATAAAGTGCGCGGATTTAGTAAGACGATCAACGATAACCCAAATGCTATCGTGACCTGAAGAAGTACGCGGGAGTTTAGTAATGAAGCCCATAGCTATACTCTCCCATTTCCACATCGGGATTTCGGGTTGTTCGAGTAAGCCAGAGGGCCTTTGATGTTCGGCTTTAACTTTCGAACAAGTTAAGCACTTTGAGACGTACAAGACGATATCCTTTTTCACGCCCGTGCACCAGTACTCCTGGTACATCTTGTCGGCACCGGGATGAATGGAATATAGAGATTTATGAGCTTCGGCCATTAGCAACTTTCGGATGTTATCACGACTGGGAATCCAAATGCGATTGAGGTAGATACCATTAGGCTTAGCTACGAGCTGAGTTTAGGCACCACATTTTATTTCTTCTTCCAAAGTATTCTTGTTAAAACAAGCAAACTGGGCGGAGCGAATCATAGTTTCGAGATCATTCAAAGCTTGAGAGTCACGAACACTATACACATAACTTCGTCGACTTAGAGCATCGGCGACGACGTTTGCTTTGCCGGGATGGTAGCGTATCTCGCAATCGTAATCGTTGAGAAGTTCAACCATCGACGTTGTCGCATGTTTAGTTCTTTTGATTGAAGATATGTTGTAGGCTCTTATGGTCGGTGAAGACTGTACACTTAGTACCGTAAAGGTAGTGTCGCCATATCTTCAATGCAAAAACAACTGCACCGAGTTTGAGATCGTGGGTTGTGTAGTTCTTCTCGTGGATCTTGAGTTGTCGAGACGCATACGCGATAACTTTGTCTCGTTGCATGATAACACAACCAAGACCAAGATTAGAGGCATCGCAATAAACAACGAAATCGTCGTTTCCGTCGGGTAACGTGAGTATAGGAGCATTGCAAAGCATGCGCTTGAGAGTTTGAAAAGTTTCCTCTTGCTTGGTTTTCCAAACGAAAGGTTGGTCTTTATGAGTTAAAGCGGTAAGCGGAACGATGATTTTTGAAAAGTCAGCGATGAATCGACGGTAGTAACCCGCCAATCCAAGAAATGAACGGATTTCGGATGCATTCTTCGGCGTAATCCAACTCTTGACAACTTCAATTTTCGCAGGATCGACGTTAATTCCTTGACTATTAACGATGTGGCCGAGAAATTGGACTTCTTCGAGCCAAAATTCACACTTTGAGAACTTAGAATAAAGGCGGTTACCTTGAAGAAGTTCGAGGACTAAACGGAGATGATGCGCGTGTTTGTATTTCGACTTCGAGTATATAAGGATATCATCGATGAAAACAATGACGAAACGATCTAAGAAAGCTTTACACACACGGTTCATCAAATCCATGAAGACCGCGGGTGCATTGGTAAGACCAAAAGGCATGACCACGATTCGAAATGGCCATAACGGGTACGAAAGGCGGTTTTCGGAATATCTTCTTCGAGTACACGCAACTGATGATAACCGGAACGTAAATCGATCTTAGAAAAATAGCGGTTCTTTATCGTAAGCTTGTTAAGTTCATGATAATCGATGCACATACGGAACGATCCATCCTTCTTTTTCACGAAAAGGACGGGTGCGCCCCATGGCGAAGTGCCCGGGCATATGAAACCTTTATCAAGAAGCTCTTGAAGTTGGCTTGATAGCTCGCGCATTTCGGATGGTGCGAGGCAATAAGGAGCTTTAGCAACAGGAGTAACATCGGGAACTAAATCGATACGGAATTCAACATCGCGAGTAGGGGGTAAACCGGGTAAGTCGTCGGGAAAGACTTTAGGAAATTCAAAAACAACGGGAACATCTTTATAAGTCTTCTTTCTTTCTCCGGGTTCACAATATGGGCGAGGAAAGCAACACATTGCTTTCGCAAACATTTGTGTGCTCGAGTACATGACAAAAGCATCAACTTCTTTGAGGGAGTTTCACCGTAGACATGAAGTTGATCACGTTAGGAAGAGGAAAGCGAATCATTTTATCGAAACATACAACTTCAGCATGATTCTCACGAAGAAAATCCATACCTACTATGATATCGAAGCTACCTAGCTGCATAGGTATGAGATTTATCGAGAAGACATGGCTGTTGAGATCGAGAGAACAACCACGTAGAACGGAGGTGATGGTGACGGATTTTCCGGTGGCGACTTCCACATCGAAAGTCTTTGGGAGTTTAGCGCGCTTACATTTTAAAACCTTTTCAAATTCTAACGATACAAAACAATTATCGGCACCAGTATCAAATAAACACGAAGCATCAACACCATTTACGAGAAATGTACCATTGACAACATTGTTTTCATTTTGAGCTTGGCGATGGTTGAGGTTAAAGGCTCTTCTACACGCAGCCTGAGTTTGTTGCTGCTGAGGCTGTGGCTGTGCTGGCTGCTGCTGTTGCTGAGGCTCTTGCTTGGCGGTACGTTTGGGCAGACATTGGCAAGATGGTTCGGATCACCACATACATAACACACACGTGCTTTTGGAGCTGCTTGTTGCTGGTTGTTCTGGGGAGCACGCTGAGGAGCTGGCAGTGCTGGAGGAGCTTGGAGAGCTGGCTGATGAGGGCCGGTACGGCAACTCACAGTAAAGCGGCCATAGATGTTGCAGTTAGTGCAAAAGCAGCAGTTTCCACCCAGCACATGATGATAAGTGCACTTAGGGCACAGTGGGTGAGGGCCGGTACGTTTAGCTAGGGGGTGCGTTCGAGCGGCTGAGGGTTTGCTGGAGCTGCGAACGCATAGTTCTTGCTCGGTTTCCTCTTTTGCGTCCCTAACGCTTTCGCTTTGAATCATTGGTTGGTTCGGTAGCAGCAGTTGGTTCGGTGACAGCTTGATTGGCAACTTTCAGCATTGTTCTTGAAATAGCCATCTTGAACTCGTGATCCTTAATCTCAGCGGCGAGCATGTAGGTTTCCTCGATGGTTGAAGTACGAGCAACTTTCATTAAATATGAAACACATTCAGGTAAACCTCAGATGTTCTTGTTGATAGCTTTTTCAGTGGTATCAACTTGGCTAGGACAGATGATGCTTAAAATCTTAAATCGAGCGGTGAATCCAGCAGTGTCATGACCATCTTGTTTGATACCCCAAAATTCGTTCTTGAGCTTTTTCCTCTCATGCAGAGGACATAACTCCTTCATCATTACTTCCTTGAGTTCCTCCCAAGACAGATTATAGGCTTCATCATTACCGCGCCTATTTCTTTCGGCGGTCCACCAGTCGAGAGCACTGGAATGGAAGACTCCTGTTGCATTCACTGTGCGAAGGTCATCGGGGCATCCACTTTGCCTAAAGGTGACCTCAATGGCGTGAAACCAATGGAACATAGAAGTCGGTCCATCATTGCCCGTGAAGGCGAGAGGTGCACAAGCCTTGAAATTCCTGAAGCTGAACCGTGGCTTGGGGTTTTCAGTTTTCGAGTCGACTGAGGAGTTACTGCTCACAGCATGAATTTCTGAGACGATTTGCGGGATGACTTTTGCCACTTGTTTGGTGACTAGTGAAGCAATGCGCTTGTTGTCGCTATGGCACTGAGCAGTACGGCGAGTATGAGATCTGAGTGACGACATCTACAATAAAAGTATTCGATAGGATGAGATTCGATTAATAGAGTTATGTTCAAAACCTTTATTATTATTATAACAAGTAAGACACGTTACCACATAAGCACGTAGGAACATAACCACATAAGCACATATTTGCGCGTATTCACCTTCTAATAGTAACAATGCGAAATGCGTTTCAAGAGATAGCGTAACGAGGCAGCGATACATTGTAGCTTAGCGTGAAATAACCGAGAGAAGTAGCGCGTTGTAAGCAGAGCGTTAAGTTGGGTTATATGCGTTTGTTTATTAATGTTTTAGATTGAGATTGCTGTGCGAGTTGTGCATGCATTTTATGGAGCGTAAATGCGATAAATCTAGAAATCGATAAAGCGTAAAATTGTAAAATCCATAATTCCAACACAAAAATAATAAATAAATTCGATGATGTGTAAATCGACGATTAGGTTTAAATCAATTGGGAGTGTCCGGGGTTTTGAGACATTTGACACGCCAAAGTGATTCGACTACCCTTTGCATTTGGACCCACGCTTTGGCCTAATAGATAAACGCTCTCACCGCAAGCGGCTAGCAACGTTTACCCTTCCAGTTAATACGTGTTCCAAACCATCGGTATACCCGAGACTTTGGTGAGATCGAAAATCGAAGAATGGAATTCATCATTAAGGTACAGGTTTCACCCCTGACTTAACGACTAGTTCCAAATTGGGGTTGTGCTCGCTGATCACATCAGGAGTTCCACTAGATTGAAATGGAGACTTTCGTCGAGGTTTGGATATCACTCCTAACTCAATGAATATGTCTCGTGATGAGTAATACGTGGAATGAGCGATCTTGTCAAGAGTTCTTGGTTATCACACCTAATCTCGACTTGATCCTCGTTTGTGAGATACGAGCGTTTCATAATTGTGTGTTGTGGTAGCTTTAGGAAAAGCTAAGTATGTCGGCCGTCTCGTGCGGAGTTATCGGTTCGTACCAAATGGAACTTCTCGATTTGAGGAGTAACACTTCGTAGGAAAGGAATTGTTCACACGATCGGGTCAGTTCGTAAAGTTTTCGGGTTGAAATCACAAGTTCAAGCAGGTGGGACATCAAGTTCGGCCGAACTTGCACCCAATGGGTCAAGTTCGAGAGGACTTGATATGCATGATGGTTGAACTTCTGACTCTGATACCAATTTCCTACAGTTATCGGCTCTAATACCAATTTGTCACACCCCAACCGATGGCGGAAACATCGGGGTAGTGGCACTAGGCAACCAGATTGTCTCATGAGAAATCCATAACAATTATCTATCAACATCATTTAACATTTAACGTCCCATACCATTAAACACAACATTTCAAAACAATCATTACAGAAACTTGTTTTTCGAATAAAACATAAAGGTTCGATATCCCCTAGATTTTATTACAAACCATTCTAAACAAAACAAACTAAACTAAGCAAGACTACGCCCAAAGCATCCAAGCTAAAATCCTCAACCTGTTACATACGTTAAAATACAAGTCAATACAATTAAGTAAAGGTGAGCATACAGGTTTAAAGTATTACTAGCATAATAAAGAAAGCGTTCGCGAAATAGTCTAATTACATATCATGATACACCGAAACACATCACACAGATAAACATAGGCTCATTTCTCATGCTAACTACCGTGAGAAGGCTTGCGCATCCATCCTAACTAGACCCCGTCGGGTGTTAGCCACACCATAGTACCATACTAGCTAAAGAGGCAAGTTAACGAAAATAAGTCCTAGTCACATGTTTCTAGTGTCACGTAAAGAGCACATATAATTAGATTATTCGCATGTGATAAACAATTTGATTTGTGAAGTGAATTTTGATAGAGGAACGTATGTAACACCCAAAAAGTGCATGAAAGCGAAAATGGGTCAAGTATACTCACAGCGGGTACGTTTAGGTAAGATTAGGGATCTGAGAAGAGTTGCGGAGAGCACCGGATCAACCTGCATACGCGAACGGAATGCATCAGTCTCTGAAAAGCTGAAACGGTGAAGTTTGGGTTGAACAGTAGACAAGTTCGGTAGAACTTGTATGTAAACATACAAGTTCGAGCGAACTTGTATAGTTCTGCTGAGCTGAGAGTCAAGTTTGGGCGAACTTGTAAGTTTCTCAAGGAAACTTGACAAGTTCGGTCGAACTTGTGGGGTTTTGATAAGAGAGGAGACAAGTTCGGCCGAACTTGTGAAGTTTCCTGAGAAACTTTGCAAGTTCGAGCGAACTTGAGGGTTTCTGACGTAAATTTTTGAGTATTTCCACTCAAGTTCGGCCGAACTTGACCCCTTGAGGGCAAGTTCGAGCGAACTTGACTTCTTGTGCTGTCAAAATCAGTGCAATCTCGAGCGAACTTGATGTTTTCGGGTCCAAAATCTTGCGTTTTCGCGTCGTTTGCTGAGGAAATCGAGTGCCCATCCCTCCAACCTTAAGCCACTGAGTAAAGCTTAGGCTGGAGAGGTTTTGGAGCGAACTTAGCCATTTTACAGAAACTCGGGCTAATCCGGGCGAACTTGATGGTTCGTACGGGTTAGTCTAGCTTGTGTAAAGTGATGATTTCGTCCTTGTGCTTCCGGATCTGAGATCTAGCTTCGACAACGCCTCTTTCCACTCAAAAGTGAACAAAACATATGTCATTAGTTCGAAAATGGTGTAAAAATCAATGCTTTAAAAGGTTTTGCTCAGATCTAGTATAGATCTGAGTGAAAACATAAGTTTTGATCGAAAAAGATGAAGATTTTCGTAAACATAAGAGATTTGATGAAAACGAAGGCAATGCCTTGTGCAAACTCGTTGTAAAATGTTGTTGAACATCATTGTAGTTGAAATCGGGTTGATTCTTACTTAGAAAACAGAGGGTATCGGGTTTCGGGAGCTCAAAGCAAAGTTGCAGCAAGTTCAAATGAGAGAATGAGGCTGAGTATTTATAGGTGAAGGCAAAGTTGGGGGCTGGTGGAGTCAAGTTCGGCCGAACTTGTACAAAATTGTACAAGTTCCGCGAACTTATAGAGTTTTTAGGGAGGGTTAGCTAGGTTCGGCCGAACTTGCATATATATATGCAAGTTCGCGCGAACTTGAAGGAATATGGGAGGTTTTAGGTGGCTAGTCAAGTTCAGCCGAACTTGGCATCACCCAAGTTCGAGCGAACTTTCCTAAAAACCCAATAGTTTCTTGTTTTTCGTTCGTTTATCGATTGTTCAGCGATGTAATCGAGTTATAAAGTAACGTTAAGCGATTTAGCGATGATTTAAGCGTTGTAATAGCGAGTCAACTCATGAGAGTGAGTTGCGTGAGTTTGCGAGCGATTAAACTACGATAATTCCAATCCACAATATAACACATAAACACGTAAACTAATATTACCACATAATTCCAATATACCAAATTAAGTAATTGCGTTGTGATAGGATAGAGATGAGATATGCAAGCTTTGCGTTAAATAAGCGTTCAAATAGAGTTTAGTTGTGGTGTGATAATGGGATGTAATGACAAAAAATATTTAATTTAATACGAACATTTCTATTAACGAATCTCGGAGTACAATTCTGGAAAATTAAAATACATACACGAAAACAGGAACACTGGAAATACGGTTTGTTACAACAATTGTTATCATGCCGCATCAACATGGCGCCTTTCATACGATCGAAAATTTTGTTCACCTGTCTGTTGGAATCAAATTGGAGAGTATCAGGGTACTGGACCTGAACTTATTCATGACACAACAGACAAAGTCAACAAAATACGCGATAACCTTCTAATAGCTAGAAGCCGTCAAAAGAGTTATGCGGAAAAACGATGCAAGCCCTTGGAATTCCAAGTTGGTGATCAGGTCCTACTCAAGGTATCCCCTTGGAAAGGAGTGGTTAGATTTGGAAAGAAAGGAAAAATTGCACCACGATACGTTGGACCATTCAAGATCGTTGAAAGAATAGAAAGTTGTCCTACCGACTTGAGCTACCTCCTAAACTTGGGAACGTTAACCCAACATTCTACATGTCCAATCTAAAGAAGTGTTTAGCCGACGCAAATCTTCACATCCCCCTCGATGAAATACATTATGTACTATGCACTTTGTCGAGAAACCTATGGAGATTCTGGATTGTGAAGTCAAAAAACTTAAACGAAGACGAATACCGATAGTCAAACTTTGATAGGAATCCAAATGTGGCCTAAAATTTACTTAGGAACGAGAGGATCAAATGAAAGCGAAATACCCACATCTATTTCAACAATTTTCCTCTAATTAAAATTTGGGGACGAAATTTCTAAAGTAGGGGAGATTGTGACATTTGTGGTGATTCGATCATGTAACAATTCCAAAACAAGTTATCAATCAATGAAATTTTGTGTTTTATTTATGATTTTTGTTTTTTTATCATGACAATTGCACATATTCAATTACTACATGATAACAAACTCTCGAACAACTTCTAGAAGCGAAATCGTAAACTGTTACGCAAACGTAATCAGTTTAACGTGACGTACACCCCGAAACAATGACACAAGCTTAACACACCCTAAATATCCTTCGCATAACTTAGAAATAAGTTTTGAAGGGTTTGGTATGTCAAAAACAAGCCTATTCAATCACATGGACTATTTACGACAAACTATGAAAGTCTGCTGATTCTTGTAGCAATGCACACTCCGGAACAAGGTCATAAGCTAAACATACCCTAATTACCCTTAACATAGCTTAGAAATAAGTTTCGAGGGCTTCGGTATGGCAAAATCATGCTTATGCAACTTCAGGGGCTATTTTGCAAATTCTGTGAAACTATGCCGATTCGCGTATTTCGCTATCCGGAACATGTAGGGACATCCAAAAATTTTTTAAACATTAAAATATTGTATTTTAGTGATTGGAATGCCAAAATATCATTCGTTGCGCATTTATGGTCATTTGCGCAATCGTTACGATTTCGTCATAATTAACCGAAAACCGCAACCGTACGACCAAATGAACCGACATCCGAAACATTTTGAGCATTTTTCAAGTTCCCTATGCTTTATCATCCTTATAGAGCTTAAAAATGTGGTTAACGGGTGTTAGAAGTTCCAAAACGCGACGAAACGTGTGCAGGGGCATGTTCTGTCAATTTTGGAAAGTGGCTGCCAGCAAGGGTGGATGCGGACCGCATCCACAAAGCAATGCGGTCCGCATGGGGTGCCCAGCACAGCAGCTTTGCTGTCCTCTTCTTGTTCACCCCCTTCGACACTAATCTCGCGATTTTTGCCACTTATCTTCTGCTTTGGACACCTAAAGGGACACTAATCCATGCCATAACACCTAGATCAACACTTGTCATGATTTGGGAGCTCCATGATTAGTATAAATACCCTTGATCATCCTCATTTCAACTTGCTCAATTCTTTTCTTTCTCTATATGCTCTATTTGGAGGCTACCACCTTGTGGAGGCTTCCTAACTGAGTTATCTTGGCTGCCTTGAGTGCAAGTAAGTGCTCTAACCATGCCTTGTTCATTCTTTTAGCTTCTTTGAGCTAAAAGTCAAACAGTTTGACTTTCTGTTTGACTTTCAGTTCTGACCATGAATTGGTCAAAGCAAAGTCCAATTGGACTTTGCAACGTGATCGTAATCACGAGGGTTATGGTCCATAGCGATCATGCCTACTGATTACCACGTTTACTAGTTGTAGTGATGAGTCAAAGTTTCGGTCAATAATGCGTAAAATGCGAATTATACGACGAAACTATTTTCGGGTATCAAAACACTTTGTTTTGATACCAAAACACTTTTATAACTTAGTTAGACATGTCAAAACATGTCAAACTCGTCAGTTTTAGTTTAGTGCTTGTTTAGGGTCGTAAGTCGAGCGGTCTTGACCACCGCTTTGACTTTCGAATCCGACCCGTTTGGTCGATCTTAGAATTCAACCAAACACATATTTGTGACCATAGTTGTATAGGGAATAACCCTCTGAGGTTATACCTTATGGTCACGTCGTTTGGTTAGTGTTATGTTAAGTCGCTAGTTATGCCTTTATAAATGACCAAAAATGCCCTTTTTGCGCATGAATCAACTTTAAGCATATGTGACTAACGTTTTGACATATAAACTGATGTTGCAACTATATTAAATGTCACACCCCGATCCGCAGCGGAATAAGAGTCGGGGCATAATTGGGTTATCACCAAAGCTCATGACATTTGCTAATATGTTTCATATTTAATAAAGTCAAAGTTACATTTTCAAATATCCAAACATGTTCATTCAATACAAAGAAAATAAACCAAACATAACAATCCCAACTCTAAATCGTTTTATTCTTCTAGTCCAAGTCCTATGTATTTCTAGCTGCTGCTGGTTCACCTGTATCATGTGTAAAATGGGGTTTTTGGGTCAACATAAGTTGGCGAGTGAACCTTATTAGATAAACATTTATTAATGAATTAATGGTTAGTTTATCAATGAAAAATTGTGCATAATCATAGATGAGCAATGTAAATAATCAAGCAATGGCAAATAGCAGTCACAGCTATAACATACAATAACACATGACAGCATACATGAACATACCAACATCATACTGTAAATAACATAAATGAAACTGTGCGATCAAGGCTCAATCAAACGGAGCCGATCGTGTTGCATGTACTGAAAATGAAAATGTCTGTGCGATCAAGGCTCAATCAAACGGAGCCGATCGTATTTGGGCACGCCAGGTTCAACCTCATAATAAAATGGGGAACATGCTCAACGCTCATAATGTAATGGGGAGCGGCGGCCTATGAAATTGCATGTACTGAAAATAATAAACTTGCATCCAACAATAATAACACAACAGGAAACAAACTGAATACACTAGTTCATGATATGATGTATGCACAATGGTTTAGATATAATATATATATGTCAAGACACATGATACACCCCAAAACGTGATTAAAACGGGGAATTTGTAAACGTTCACTCACCTTGGGTGCATTGGATTGGAGATGGTGATATGCGCACGAATTAGATGAGCGGAACAACGAGGATTACTAACCTAAATAATAACGGAAAAATATATTAAATGGGTGGATTTTATTAAGGATCTTAATGAAATTTTTAGATATATTTTTGTGAGTTTATGGCTATTTTCTATCTTTAAAAATGTTATTTTTAAGTATTTTTAATTGATTTTTAAATTAAATTAAATAAATAAAAATAAGAAAAAAAATTGTTTATTTAGCGTTGACCGTTGACCGGTTTGGTCAGCGTATTAGTTTGCGCCGGGTGAGGCTCGAACCCGAGACCTCCCGTTCGCGTGCACGCAGCTCTACCAACTGAGCTACGTGTCTAACCCGAAATAATCTTGTTTTTATTTATATTTATACACTTATTCAGTTCAACCGAAATTCTCTTAAACTTCAAAAACATTTTAATTCAACGGACCGGTGCAAGTGACGGGTTTCGAACGCGCGACGTATGGTTCATGTTGCACACAGTCCACCGCTGGACTGTGTGTCTAACCTGGTTATTATCTCGGTTTCTATTATACTTAATAACTAACTGAGTTATCCTGGTTTAGTTTTTAAACAAAAAGGCTTTTTATTATATAAGGAGTGCGTATAGCAGGAATCGAACTCGGGACGTGCGTGTGTATTTTGCACACAGTCCACCGCTGGACTGTGTGTCTAACCCGTTTAAAATACCAATTTTAATTAGTCTTAAGTTGTATTGCGTCTTCATCTTCTTCGTTGATTTTACACAGAAAAACATATTCCGACTGTTGTGACCGATTCATGACTTATACGCTTTTCATACATTACAAGTAATTTAAAAGTAAAGAATGGAGAGAGTTTGGGGAAAAAGATGTACCGATTGATGTTGTTCACAGAATTCCGGCAGAGGTTCGTCGGTTCTGAAGGTGAACTCCGACTGTTGGAACCAATTAACAGCTTTGTTCGATTATTTAAGAAGTTGAGGCACTTAAACAAGGTTTAACAGAAGTTTGGGAGATCATACCCGTTCACGGTGTGTTTCCGGCAGTTTCAGGAGTTTTCCGGCGAAGGTAAGATTTTCGACAAACGTTGACTAGGATAGATTCTGATGGTGGAGTTGTGTTAGTGACTGATTAATCACATGATTGAAACAGAAAGAGTCGGGGGAAATACCGTGTGGATGTGAGTCCCGGTTTTCCGGCGACTTGCAGAATTTTTCCGGCGATTTGATTTAAGCTTCTCCGGTGGACTGTAAGGTTGCGGAAATGCAATTGAAAGCCTTGCGGAGTGTTTTGAGTCGCAGGAAGGGTCTAGGATTGAAGTAGTTCGAGAATTGAAAACTTTCGGTTATTAAACCGATCTACTTCCGAATTCAAGTTACACTCATGGCAGCATTGATTGGAATCGTCCGTTTATCGGTTATACTCGCTGAATCGCGAGTATCCAAATCGACTTTGGGTGTTTGATAACCGATTTCAGTTACAATTTGTAAAATCGATTGATTTACCTTGTCCATAAAACTTATTTGTTTCCGAAAGATGACAGAAAACAAACAAGTGGCGGAGTGGTGATGTGTGTGTGCGTTAAGTCTTTGATGTTGTAACCGGCTGACCCAGGTTCGAGTCCCGGCAGCTTCATAATTTTTTTATTTATTTTGTTTTAACTTTTTATCAAATATAATTTTTATAGTTTAGTTTATTTATTAATTATGTATCGTTTTAACTCAAAATAATCATAAATATTTACTGTAACTTTTATAACTTGATACTTGATTACAAAACGGAGCGGGTTTTGAAAACCCGATTTTTACAAATGTTATATTAAACATGTTTTGGCATATAAGACTTGTCATAACACATATATAACCATCCGAACGTGTATTTACGTAAATGACACGTTAAAGTAGCGTAAACTACCTTAACGAGTCATAACGGGTCAAAAGCACTTAGGATTCATTTCAAATCAGAATGTAGACTTTGTTAAACCATTTCATATGAGTTCCAACACTCATTTGGTTTACAAGACGTCATTCTATCCGATCTTCCGATTAAAGTCCCGAAATTTACACAATTATCCGATTTTAGGACACATTTGATTTCTCGGACTTTTGAGCTTGTTTGATCTATGATTCAAGAATACTTTGCAATCACAAGTGAGTACATAGTCCCCCTCTTTTATGTTTTGCAAATTTTTTGGGGTGACTCATATGTGCAAGTTGTTTTCAAGCTTTGAAATTACAAATGCTATGGTTTATATTTAACACGACGATTTCAATAATGTGAACGAACTTGTTGGTGCGTTGTATACATTACACGAATGGCATTCATTAACTATCGCCAAGCCGACCAGTAGTAAGTTATGGTACCATACGACTGACAATCCCGTTACTAGGCTATTCACTAGAATTTGGTGGGTAGTTTGGGAAACGACCGAAACTGTTTACTTTAACAAACCCGTTGGTGGTTTCTTATTGCAATTTAATACCCTTTGGTGGTATAGACGAGTCAACATAGGTTTGAATGTATTCACCGAAATGACCAAAAGGTTTTCACAATTAAAAACAATGAACAATGTGGTTTATGACAAAGACAATGAACAATTTGGTTTATGACAAGGGCAATGAACAATTTGGTTTATGACACAAACAATGGACGAATGGTTTATGACACGAATAATGGACTATTGGTTTATGATAAGTGATTTAGATAACGGAATGTGTGTAATGTGATAAAAGCATGGTGGATACGCCGCTGGTACTTCCTATATATAAGTGCTTTTATCGTATTACATTCGTGGCGTTATCTGCATCACTTGAACAAATGTTTTCAAACGATGACACGCAACAATTTCCATTAAAGATATAAACCATACAAGTTATTTCAATACGATTTACAACTCAGATTTACAAAACAAATGTTTTGAGTCAAGGTTCATGGCAACTAGATTATATAAATTTTAAACCATATGTTTTAATCGGTTAACTCTATTGCAATATCAAATACTTTTAAAACAAGGTTTTCGCTTATGACTCTAGTAGTCAGATTACATATTGCAATATATACAAAGCCATGAACTTGACACATTCACAAAACCTATGTACTCGCCGGCTTTTATGCTGACTCGTTTTTCACATATGTTTCAGGGAACAACGCTTGATGATACTGATGCATGCTCACGTAGGAATGGACATGTACTTTAGTGCTTTAAAACTAGAATGATAATTACTATGTTTGTTTAGTTGTGTAAACCTCAAATACCATGTGTTGTTGTAACAATCTGTTAACGTGACTCCCTGACGAGTCCGTCGCGGTTTGTTGTTTTTACGCCGTCGGGTGTTACAATATATATATCTCCAAAACGTAACCATGATATCAACCAACTCAGGGTTGAATATTATGTAATAAGGTGGAAATATCTTAGTATCGGATTCCTTAGTTTGGAAATCTAATGGGTGACTTAGTACCCATGAAAAAACACAATGAACAATAGTGTCCAACTTAAGTGTCCAAAACAAGGTATGTTTTATGTACTTTAATACGCGTATAATTCCCGTTTATTTCCCAACCTCCAACTCATCATACTTATACACCTTCATTTATCCTTTTTAGGGTAACTTGGTGTTTCCACCCTCTCAAAACGCACACTTGCTTTTGTGGAAATCTTCGCAAACCATGAGTATACATGATCCATTTTCTGTTTTAGTCACTACTTGGGTTGTAACATGTAAACATACTAATTTAACATACACACATACAAACAATCTTATGCAACAACTCAATCCGTACACATGCTTACATTGATATGTTTATTGTGATTCCATGCTTGACATTTCATGCATACTATCATATCATTAAACTTGCAAGTCTCCCTTAACATGTATAGGGCTATAGGATTAGAACACTGCTCGTTTGTTGGGTCATTGTTAAGTGTTCAATCTTTACGGTCTTATTCACTTTGGTGATAAGATTACGCTAGTGGAAACGTTGGATCGATGTTTAATTATGCATGCTAGTATGTAACACGATTAGTATACTTAACATGTGGATATGAGAACCAATCTTTTATACGCTATGTAGAAAAAACTAGTATGCTCACCCACATTATTTGTGTTGATAGATACTTATTACATCTTGTAGGAAATGTATGATCATGCCACAAGAAAACTATTTAGGGTGGAATTAGAAACTCACCCAAATTCTATTTATGTATTTCGATGTTTAGTTATTTTTACTTTCAAGATGTTGTATTTCTTCTGAAACAATGTGTCGTCAAGTTGATGAAATAAAATGGAAATTTTGAATTTTTAATTATTGTCGCAATTTAGTGTTATGAAGTCTTTGAGCAATCCATTACGTCTCACCTTGATGTTTTCACCATTGGTTGGGGTGTGACACACCACACCTATCTTCAACACCTTCATCATCCTACACCACACCCATCTTCAACACCTTCATCAACCGATTACAAGCTCGTGTATCCGAGCCAATGTCTTTTAAATATTTATATATACATTCTAAATAAATAATTTACCTAAACAACTTTGCACACAACAACAATAACAACAACACCTTCAAGATCCATCACAGATAGAGGATCAAATCAAACCCTGGATTTTGTTCATATTTCAATTCTAAAATTGTTCAATCCATACTCTCGGTTACATGTCAATGTTCATCAATCCATAACAAACATTAGTTATTTTCGACATTTCTTTGTTGTTATGTTAATTTCATGTTGTTTAGCTAGAGATTTTGAGTGTAAATTTTCTGATTTGACGAATTTTGAGCGATTGAAGTTGTTTTTATTGTCTAATTGATGTAGTTTTGACTAAACTTACGTTGATTTTGACTTTTTTAGGGTTATGGTTATGCATTGATATGTTTGGATATGTTGTTTCTGGTGTGATTTTGATGTGAATTTAGTATTCGTGATGGTTGATGTTTATTGTACTTACAAGAAGCGATATGAAATTTGTGAAAAAATTTTTAGTTAGGTATGTTATTTATCCAATTAGGGTTTTAAAGTGTTCATAACAATTTCCTTTTAATTTTATGGATGACAATGCACTTAGCAAATGTACCTAGGGGATTTGAATATATATATATATATATAGCGGTGCAAATTAGGGGATGAAGTGTGGTGGAGGTGGAGGTAGTGGTGGTCTCATGGGGGTGGAGGTGGAGGTGGTGATAATGGTGTGGTGGTGGTGACAATGGTGGGTACTCTAGAGAGAGTATAAAGAGAAAAGGTAAGCCACATGCAGTTGAGGGTGGTTGTGGTGGTAATAGGTGCTTCTAGGGGTAAACTTGTCAATTCACCCACATTGTAATGGTTCAGCTAACGACCAATTAACAAAAGGACCCAGACTTTTAAATTTTGATAACACAAGTATGCACGATGAAAAAAAAGCTTGGGTTTAGGTTATCGCGCTAGCAAACCAAAGGGACACAAATTGCAATTTACTATAAAAAACAAAAATTCGAAAAATACAATTAAGTTAATTTGAAAATTCGTAAATTGATTCGTTGAAACCCCTAAAGGCATGTAACCAAGGGATTAATCCGTGTGAAATGCGGTGGGCCGATTATATGTACTTATTTTTTTTAAGTAAAGTAGATGAATGGTCTTTGTGGTTTGTAAAAAAAAATTGATTTTCGTCCCTTAACCCTAAGAAAGTACACAATTAGCCCAAAGTTTTGCATATGGGTAACATATTTAGTCCCCCGCTTGGATGATCGTTTGTTTCTTCATTGAGTCACCTGATGTGCCTCCCATCCAAATAGTCCTTTGAATCCAAACCCGTTTCCTTTATATTATCTTCCACCTTCTAAACAGTTTAGTAGGATCCCAAGGGAAAACTTCTTTAAGCCTCATATCATAAACAAATTCATCAACTTCCACCATTATCGTCTCCAAAATACATTATTCTTTTCTTAGTAAAAACACAAACCTTGTCAAAAGGTATACTTTCATGTTAGTCTTCTTCCTTGCGTTCGTCTATGAACATACATTCATTGCACAACCGCATAGTCTTTTTATACCTAGTAACATACCAAGCAAATCGTGTTAGCCCATCAATCTCTATCCGTGCCATCCATTTGTTGATCACAATTTTTTTATCAGTTTACTTTATCTCCTCAAAGTCCCGTTTCATTTCTTCATTAATTTGGAACTTATTACACCCATTACTAGACTTAAATTCAACCAATCAATGTTATTATTATGTGTATTGTATGCGATTATAGTATGCTTAATGTGTCGACAAATTAACGAGTTTGATAACAGCGCTCTTCGCAACGCGACGAGGCTTAAACCTAGTTTCATCTAATTTTAATCATGTTTAAAGTTATGTATGTTATTATTAGTTTTATTTAAAATAACAGGTATCAAAGATGGTAACAATTACACATTTTCAACGACAGATACATGTAGATGTTGGCCCAGAAAACGAATTCAGGATCGAACAGGAATCAAAGTGTAATTGATTGGTGAAATATGCAGTGAACAAAACAATGTGTATTAATCTTGATGATAAGATTATTCTTGGCGTCTTGGTTTGGAACTGAAGACGCCTTTAAATACATTAGTACATGACAGTTATTGTGGCGAATGTGTAGCGGCAAAGTTAACTCCTAAACAGACTTGGTTACTTACCATTAAAATAACCACAAACCAACCATCGTTACAACGAATTTAACGTAATACACATCCTAAATATGTCACGTAATTACATAATTATATACATAAAATACGGGTTTAGTTTATAAAACAATATCACCCCCTAAGCTAAACTTCATTGATCTTCATCTTAGGCAATGTCTTGTTGGCTTCATCAAGTGCTTTCATTGCTTCCATGAAATCAAACCTTCTTTTCTTGACCAATCGTTTTGCCGCATTCCACTCTCCTTCCATGTATAGAGCATAATTTGTTTCATTTGTATTCATGGTCATGTTGTTGAGATTGCCTTGGAAACTCATGCTACTCGGATAATCTTGCTGCTGCATGCTAGTTCCTTCACCATCCCTTTTCGTTGCAGATTCTCTTGCTACTAAATTTACTAGATAATTCTAATTCAAGCACATCTGTATACTGAGGATAAAGAATTCTTACCATGCCCTCATCTTCATAGTCTAACCCGAGATCCTTGGCAATCACATCCCACAAACTGAATTTCAATACTCGTTTGTGGCCACCTTCTCTTTTAACAACAAAATAATTAAAGATCGTATAATTCAACCCTTTTATTTATTCATGTATGGGTTATCAAGTAGAATTCTGAAACAATCAATCATTTGAAGAACTTATTCTTCAAATGAACTCGATAAGTCCACGGATCATTAATCTCTTCAATTAAATCTAACATGGTCTTACAATCAATGAAGTCATTGTATTCTAAACTACCAATGATCCTATTTATGCATGTTGCCTTATCATTGGTTGTATCCAATGCTTATCCCTCAATGTACGTTTCAAGGAAATCCTGCTTCAAATCATCATGAGATTATTATCACCCAATTCATTTACTAACTTCTTTTCATGACTTTCTTGATCAATTTCAGGACCTTCCAAATTAATGGTTACCGGTGATTCACTTTCCTCTTGGAACATGGAAGTTAGAAAACACTTATCTCCTTTAATTTTGATCACAAATCCTTGTAATCTCAGTTATTCGAGACATATGATGTTGGGATCAAGATCAGGAGTATAAAATACACTTCGAATCATGATAGTGGTATTCTCCAACCTTGGCCTTATTAAACCAATACCACAGATTAATAAGATCTTGTTTGAAATCCCGGTTCGTGTTTCAACACCAAACGATTCCATAATATTATTAAAGTGACTATGAGTACTTGTAAAATGATTTTTAAATTTCGTATTGATATACCAAACTCCGTTCCCTCAGCTATGTTATGTACCACTAACGATGTACTCTCCCGCATCATTGTTGTCACTTTCCCATGTCTTCCCAATTCCGATGTCAATGGCTTGTCATGTTAACAAAGCAACCTCATCTCTAGCTTTGATTTTGCAACTGTGTATAAGATGTCTCGGTTTTCCGCAGTAGTAGCATATTCGATTGTCAAAGATCTTTCTTCTCGATCTCTTGTTCCCACCATATTTGCCTTCATCTTTGATTTGAATTTTTAGTGATTTTCGATGATATAACCTCGATCTGATACCAGTATGTTGGCCCAGAAAAAACGAATTTAGGATCGAACAGAAATCAGAAAGTAATTGACTGGTGAAATATGCAATGCACGAAACGAATTAATGTTGATGATCGAAAGGATTAATCTTGGTGTCTTGGTTTGGAACCGAAGAAGCCTTTAAATACATTATAATATTAGTACATTACTGTTATTGTGGCGGTAAAGTTAACTCCTAAACGGAGTTAGTTACTTACCGTTAAAATAACCACACACCAGCCACCGTTACAGCGAATTTAACATAATACATATCCAAAATACTGTCATGTAGTTACATAATTATATACATATATATACATATAATATAGTTTTAGCATATAATCTGATAGTAGAGATCTATTCAATTTTTCTTCCATTAATTCTATAAAAATAGTCCGATTATATAGCAGCATATTTGATCGTTATCTCATTATTCAATACAAATTGTCTGAAAACAGCCTCAATCCATACCAAATAGTGTTGTATTTGAAATCTACCGCGTTGTTGTTCAAGATCCATGCTTGTTCCCGGTAAGACAATCCATCATGTCGTAGTTTTAGGGTTCTCATATGGGATAACGTGATTAATATCTATTTGCTCATTTTAATCTTGTGTTCTTGTTTAATTGTATTTCTTTATGGTCATTCGTAAAATGAATTGTATGACGAAACATACATGTTGGGATGATATAATTCTATGTTGATTTTGTTTATGGATTTGATACAAGTATATAAAGTTATGTAGAATGTATTTTCGTGAATAACTTATATTTTCTATACCCAATGTTTATTGGAATTTAGGGATATATAAGAACTGCTCATATTCCTTGAACATCTTTTATCTTTCCTTCTCTATGCACATCTATTTAACAAAAACAAATATATACTGAAAGAATTTAAACTGAAAAATTATTATGATGAATAATATTTCTTATGTATTAAATAACTGAAAACCACATCTTTATAGAGAGATTGCACTGAAAAAGATAATGATAAAGCTAATCACTAACTAGCTTGATGATAATACACATCAATAACTACAATAATATGCAAATGAGAGATTCAACAATGACTAACAAACAAACTAAAAGAAAAAAAAATTATAACATAAAAATATACAATATTGTTAGATTTGGAACATAATAAATAATTAGTTTATTACATTAGTTTGTGTAGAATAAATCTCAATAGGTAGCTGTACCATATATATTATCTTGACTATCAGTGTGTGTATGCTAGCAGATGGTGTCAACTATGGATCTATGAACACCAACAGGTAAGAATCAAGGACTCGTCTTATAAATGGACAAGGTGACTAGCCACTTTGATCGCCCGGAAATCATGGCATTAGCTTCTGATCAAGAAATCAAAGAACCTTTGTTGAGTAATAGTGGACAAGGTGGAAGTCTATCTGCAGCTTGTCCATCACCGTTAGATTCAGCTAACGCGCCAGTTGTTCTTGATGAAATAGCAAGAAACTTAGAAGACAATCGTCCACACATGCAATCTGATCAAACCAGGCAAAAAAGGATTTCCATTTTTCAAGGGTAAAGATTCATTTTTTTATACCTGGTTACATTACCACTCTTTCAGAAAACACTTTGTTTGATGGTTATGGATTATGCGAAATTATGTTTTAGGCTTGTTGAGCGTGTTCGACGCACAGTTCGTGGGTCAGCTGATGATATTGGATGGCTACAAAGTGCTCCAGAGATGCCTCCTGTTGAAGATGGGACAGACCGGTTTACTAATATACTTGAAATTATTAGGTACATGCATTCATGGGCAGTTAATATAATTTTTTTTTTGTATCAATAGGTCGTTTAGGAACGATACCTGTACCTCCAAATGTTTTTTCTACTTATGTACTTCGAGGCAGTTAGCTATCCTTGTAAGCAAACTCAACAAGTTTGTTTGCGTCACAAACGAATTCTAGATCGATTGAGATTGGCGAAAGCTGGCTAGTTTGGTGAGAAACTTTGCCTATTCTGCTTAGAAGGGTAGCGAACTGCATAGAAGTAAAAGAAGTTCTAAAAACACCAAAAAGTAACAGTCTTGTTCCTAAATAAACTATTACCATAAAAGAAATTTTATAGAATATTGACTTGTGTTTTAATATCTCATCAGGCATGATGTCCACATGTTGCCAGACTCAATGGTTTATCTTTTGGTTCCTGGTAATAATATAAAATATTACTTGTATCCTATTTCAACCGAATACGATTAGTTATCTTGGCTTATTATCATTATATATTACGCTATGGTTGAAATGGAGGTCTCTTTAGCAACCATGGACCACTTTATTTTACTAGTACCAAGGCCACTTTCTTAAAAATGGGATTGACATGTCACATTGCAAAGATTCATAGTGAGGTAATACTACAATTACATTTAACTTTGTTATTATTATTGTTATTACAACGGACATAATGGATTCCGTATATCATTAACATTTAAATGCTTTAGGCATCAGTTGAAAAGAATGCTAGAGAAATAAAGGAGTACATTGAAGAGTTCCATTGGGGATCAAAGAAGCGTGTTTTCCTTCTTGGTCATAGTAAAGGAGGAATCGATGCAGCTGCGGCATTGTCATTGTATTGGCCCGAACTAAGAGATAAAGTTGCCGGTCTCGCTTTAGCTCAGAGCCCGTATGGTGGCAGCCCCATTGCTTCTGATATTTTACGAGAAGGGCAGATCGGGGATTATTTTAATGTTCGTAAACTTATGGAAATCTTGATCGGTAAACTGATAAAGGTACATTCTTTTTCTATTTCATTTTGATCCTATGTTGTTTTATTTCCTTCTTCTTTCTGTCATTAGTTGCTTGCTTGTTTCTACTTTGTATATACACAAAATATGTCTGTATACAACTCATTGCTTAGTCTTACATTATCTCCTTAGTTAGTTATAGGTAATTTGACCCCTTTAATCTGAATGGGTTGATTTGGGTAAGTTAATTCAATCTTTAATGATCAAATGGGTAAAATAGAAACAATAAAACTATGAAGAATTTTGGTTTAATTGGTTGAAAAATGGCATACTACATAAAAGCTACTAAAACAATTAATTTATTTAAAAAATTGAATAATTATCGAAACATACCAACTACTTTGAAAAAAATTACTCATTTGATCCATCTCAAGTTGCACAAAAATTATTTATTTGTTAATGGTGGAGATAGTCCAAAAATTCACGAATATACCAAAAAAAATTTGGGGATCAAAGTTATCCTTGTACAAAACCGGCGGAGATAGTCCAAAAATTCAGGAATATATCAAAAAAAGTTTGGGGATCAAAGTTATCCTTGTATAAAACCCAAAAAAAATTAAATAATTTTACACTACGTAGACAGAATTAAGAGGTATTTTTACGCTAAAGAGACGAAGTTGAAGGGTATTTCGTGCTACCCTTTTCTTATATTAGCTCCGCCCCTCCTTATTTTGACCCGTCAACTTAACATATCCATTTTATTAATTACTTAAACTACGTATTGTCTTCCACGGAGGTCTCCTATTTTATGGGTAAGACAACGAAACAATATTGTTAGTTTTGGAACATAAAATGAGCACAACCCAAATCCTGTCAACCTGTGACAATTGACATTCCTAGTTGTGCTTATTTTATAAAGAAGGGATGCATTTATATCTTCCTTATTAAATAATATCATGTATTTAGCTCGAGATTAGAGAAGATGAATGTGAAAGAAAAGAAAACCTAGCGGTATTTTAGTAGTGGGATAAGGCTTTGAGACAAATAGGTCTTAGATTTAATTCTCACAACGGGTTTTTCCATATTTATTGGGTTTCCTCCTGAATTGGTGTCTAGGCATTATATATACCTAGTGGAGATGGATATAATTAGGTGGTTTCGCTGGTGGCACGATTATACTCCAATGGTCCGTCAGTTTTCCAAATTTACCGTTAGAAAAAACTAGTAGGTAGAACATACGCAATAAAATCATTGGAAATGAAGAATTAATAAAGAGTTTTAAAAGGAGGGTAAATTAAATCCGTTGTTTTTAATAACAAATTAATTATCTTCTAGAATTTAACTTTTTAACAGATTTCATCACTAAAAACTAAATATAAACTTTTAGAAAACCCTTACATGGGTTATCAGTTTAATCCATTTATTAAATGGTTATGTTTAGCTTAACCTAGTTATTAAACGGGTCGTATGGTCGGTTTACTTGACTCTTAACGAACAGGCCGTGTCAGCTGACTCAAACCTATTTATTTACATGTCTTGTTTCAGACTGGGTCTGGGATTTCCGCCCCTACAACACAACATTGACAAACATTACGAACACACTAACAAACATCATTAGACATATTATTATTTCAGAAACTGTAGATAATCAACAAAGCTTAGTTGTCACATTGACAAACTTTACGAACGCACTTCCCTATCGTCCCTAGGCCCTTACATTTACAGTATATGGTGCATACACCATCTAACCTACATCTAGGAACCGGGCCACATTCAATTGAATTATCACCAGTTTTTTTAGATTGTGTTTGATCAGGCAACCCTTGGTTAGTAAGACCAAATGATATTTGCAAACCTGCAAAATACACTTCATTAGCAATAATGTATATAGGAACATGTTAACCATTGGAGAAGGATCTATAGATGAAGAGTACCATAGACTGAAAGCAATAACGTGACTAGGAATACCATCTTTAATGAAGTTTGTGCCATGTTTTAGCGGAGTAGAATATGCACGATAAACAATAGAGCAGCTTGTTTCTATACATATGTAGAGTTCTTATACCCATGTCAATACATTTTGTGCTGTGTCATAATAGTGATATCAAAGCAGCTCCAAAACATCTTGTTATTGATCATAAAGGCTAATAAATACTCATAGTTAGTGTTATAAGAATCAAATTGTGTTATTTGGTATGACATATTATGTTACCTTACATTACATCATATTATATCATATTATATTATACCATTTTATATTGTGATATATTGTAGTATACCATACTATGCTAAGTTTTAAAGGGTCAGTGTAAACAATTAACAAAGGTTCAACGTTGGTGATGAATACCAACAAGTGTATGCATGGTTTTCTTAGGCCAATGGTCTCTGTATACACTTATGGTGGTCTAGCATTTTAATATAAAGGCAGTTTAACATCGACCTCATAAAGACCAAACAACGTTGTGAGACTTCCTTAAAACAATCATTCTTGATGGTTGTTCGTATAATGGTCATAAATTACGGTTATGATGGTTATAACTACATTTTCCGTAAAAAATGACACATATGATGGTTAAAGGGTGTGACTAACTATAGCTAACTTCTCGTGACCATTTGTATGCTCCATGTAATGTTATATGATCGGGTTGGGTATTTATACAAAAATAATAATATTGTTTCGTTGTCTTAACATACAACCATGTTAATATACATCTCTATGTTTAGCTCTAAGTTTATTTTTGTGATTTCTTATACTATATTAAAATTTTCATGTAACTCAATACAACTAAATAAAATTAATTTCATGCAACTCAATACAACTAAAAGTTCGAAATACTTCTTTTGTAAGGTGCACTTATACATGATATAAAAGTATATTTATGCTTATGCGTTTTGAGTATTGTAATCATACCTACTATAGTTAATATTAATAAAGATCAAATAAAACTATGAGTAGGATTTTACTTGATATTATTTGGTTGTTTGTTAGTAAAGTTCAAATTAAATGGACAAAATAGTGTTAGCGGATAAATCCAAACCCGCTATAACTAGTAATATAAAATCATTGTGTTTTGATCCCAACTCAACTTGACCTCATCCACCCACGTCTTAAAACATGTTCGTGTTGATTTTGAAGGGTGACATGCAATCACTCGAAGATTTAACATACACGAAGCGGAAGGAATTCTTGAAGAACCATCAGTTACCAAAAGACCTCCCAGTCGTCTCTTTTCATACCGAAGCCAACATCTCTCCAACAGCTTTAGCAACGCTTTCTCGTGTTGCACAACCAGAGCTACCAAGATTTGCTCCTATATCAATGCCTGTTGTAATGCCTCTTGGGGCCACATTGGCTGCTACTGCCCAACTGCTACAAAGCAGATATGGTGAGAAAAGTGATGGGCTCGTTACATGTCGTGATGCAGAGGTCCCGGGCTCTGTGGTTGTGCGACCCAAGCGGAAATTGGACCATGCATGGATGGTTTATTCTTCAAATAAAGATGACCCTTTGGAAGCAGATGCTTCTCAGGTGTGTGAGGCTTTGCTAACTTTGGTCATGGAAGTTGGACTCAGGAAGAATCATCTTTGTAGCCTTAGACCAGAATAAGGCCTGTGTTAAAGATGGTATAATGGACAGGTTGGATAAAGGGTTATAAATAGTAAGTTGCGATTTCACAACAATATATGAAAATACATAGTCCTATTATATATTATAAAAATTAAACATACACATGCATGAATATGTTATACATATTGTGGACAGATTATTCTTGCTATACGTGTAAGTTGTGGATCGCCAAACTTTTGATACATAAATAACATTTCTGTTTTTGGGACTATTTCACCCTTACATAACAAATGGTAGAATAAAGTACTTTCCTTTTTTTGATACAATAAGATTTCTATGCCAGAATTGGTATAAAGAATTAAACATGATTTGCTAGAGTTTCACAATTCAAATCAAGAGGCTTTCAATTACAAATGAGAATTGTATATTTACAACTTGAGATCTTAAACCCTCTTTATACACATATATCGACACATCTGAAGCCGCTGCACCCTTTGGTAGGGGTGTGCAATAACCGAACCGTTAGCCAAAACCGAACCGAAAACCGACAAAACCGAACTGAAATCAACCGAAACCGAATTAACCGAAAGTCGGTTATCGATTTTTTTCCATCGGTTAACCGAAATTGAACGAACCGAACCATTTATATTTTCATATATTTCTAGATTTTCTAACACCATTTAATGTATTATAGTTTCATTTTATGTATTTATACGCCCATTTCATTTAGTTATACCTTTATTTTATGTATTATACCTCCATTTCATTTTTTATATATCTATTTCTTGTATTTATACATATATTTCATGTATACATACCTTCATAACATGTATTTCCTAGCAAAATTTTTAGCCCGTATTTGATTTTCTTATTAACCGAAATTAATTGAACTGAACCGAAAACCCACAAATTAACCGCACCGATTTACCGAACCAATTAACCAATGACTTCGGTTATGGTTAATTCCAAAAATCGAACCGAAACGTGCACATTGATTGATGCATTTTAGGTACACTTTATCGTATATTAATTATAACAAAAATGCATCGATATTAGTATAAAATATATTACTTACAAATGTCTTTATATTTTGTAGGTTATAAAGAAAAAACATCATTAAACGATTAAATTATATTAAATATGGGATGAAAAGATTATTAATGGTAGAAAATCATGATTCAAACTTAAAATAACATTAGTGATTTAAATTAAATTAAATGGTTCTTTGTGATATTGTGTTGTTTTAAAAGAAAAGAAAATGAAACTAATGTTATTTTGGAGTTGAATATCGTAGCAGAAAAGAAAGAACAAGAAAGAAAAACATGGCCTTTGGAGGCTTGATGGTTGTCAACGAAGGAAACAAAAAAAAATGTGTTGAACATTAGTCACAGCAAAGAAAAGATATAAATTACAAAGTGTGTGCAACTTAATTTAAGTGGGCCTATTGGTGGCTGCAATTAAAGATGTATGGATCGTTGGTTGGTTAACATGTATCAACATAGGTCTGTTCACGAGTCGAATCAAATTGATTGGACCTTTGCTCGTGCTCGGTTTGTTTACAAACCAAACCGAACCGAATCGAATCGAACCGAGTGTTTTTTCAATCGAGCCAAAGTCGAACGAGCGCCTTTCGATCTGAGCATTTATCGATCGAGCGTCACGGAACAAATTGGAAAGTGTGGGCGTGTTAGCTTTTAGATTAAAGTGCAGTTTCGTCCCTAAAGCTTCGCTCAATTAGAGCACAAGTATAAATCTAACAAATAACAAGGAATAGAAAAAACGCTCAACTATATCTACTGATATCTCATCTGAACGAAAAGATGAATCGTCGATCGACTCAAGCAGACCCTTGTTCTATCGCTTTGAAATCGAATCAACCGATTGAAGCAAAACCTAGGGGAATTGGCATCTCGGCGATGGGGAATTCGAATAACGATGATCGATGCAGGTTTTTAATTAGGATTATGTACTTCTTAATTGAATGGCGAGTTGACACTTGAGTATCGATCGACGCTTCACATTTCAGTATTTTGACATTTTGACTCAATTACTCAAAGTCTCAAATGAACATTGGATTATTGGAAAATGGACTATTGGTATCGGCCTTCAATTCTATATTTAAATGGGCTCTGTTTGGATCTTGGAACAAACACTGTTAATGGGCGCCTCTAGTTATTTTATTAGATTTTATATATATTATATATATATATATATATTAGGGTTAGGTAAATGAAAACTCATACGAGTTGTGAGAACTTAGAGAACTCAGCCTTACGAAAGGTTTTTTCAAAAAAAAAAATTTTACCAAAAAATCCTAAAAATAATGTTTTTTTTCATTTACGGCAGCCGTAAATGCTGTAAAAGGTGATGTCGTGCTTATGTCATATTTTTTACAGCCACTGTAAAGGGTTGAAAAATACCACTTCAAAAAAAAATTATGACGGTCTTTTCTAAGATTTTAATATAGGGGAGTGAAAAAAATGGGGTCAAAAATCGCACGGGAATGCGAGTTCTCTAAGTTCTCACAACTCGTAAGGGTTTTCCCTTGATCCTAATCCTATATATGTATATTGAAAAATAAAATCAAGCCAACGGAGCGGACCTTTGCTCGTGCTCGTTTCGTTTACAACCGAACCAATCCGAACCAAGCTGAGGTTCGCTCGAACAAATCCGAAACGGGTCCATCTTCAATCCAATCTCGATTCCCTAAAAATAACCACTAAAATAGATAAAAAAAATAATAATAATGAAAACATAATAAAATAAAAAAAAAGAAATGAAACAAAGACTAAAACAACAAAATAAATGAAAACATGGATTAAAATCAGATTAAACGCCAAGTGTTTCAAAAGCACGGGTTGCTTCTTTAACTACGCGGCGAGTCATTCACTTGAATCGATCCCAACTTATGACATACTTGGGGTTAAAAATGGAACCTTTCACGAACGGGTGGCTTTTTTTTATAGTTGAGATATTTTTCGACCCGTTTAGTTTGATAAGTTAACCACCAATCAATAATAAACCGATGGTAAACACAAAACGTGTTTAGAAAATATAAACGGGTCGTGCCACCAACTCTTAAATTTGCCCGGACCAAACTTGATACAACTCATGTAATGAAGGAGGCGGTCATTTTGGCATATTATTATATTCTTGTGGTGTTCGTTGGACCATCGCCATGCCTTCAACTTTGGTTGGCCCGCTTTTTCAATGCCCTCTCCCATGGTGCCTTTAATTTGGGTGGCGATCCACCATCATGCTCATCCATGGGCCGGCTATCTTTGATGCGAAGTGGTGGGTCAGATATCACCATGGTTGTTTTGTTCGTTGGATAACTCCTTCACTTGCAATTCCATTTCTTGGTGTGGTTCTTCCTTGATTTCCACGGTTGGTTCTCCGTATAAAAATGTTTCCAATTCATCAAGATCACCAACCAGGTCGAACTCTTCTTCTTTCGCCTCCATGAGCGGTATACCCAACAACTCATCCCCAAACTCATCCTCCCAAGACAAAACATAATGAACCAAAGGTGGGACTTGTACAATGTTTGGTGGAATTAAAATTTGCACATTGTCCATTAAAGTCTCCGGTTCTATGGTTTTCTCCAACACAACTAAAGACGGGGATGCTTGTGCTTCATTCTCATCCTCATCATCCCAAAAGATGCTCTGATTCGTGTTTCAAGGAATACTCTCTCGTTGATAGTTGGCACAAAGTTCGTTGATCACAATGCTTTGTGCCTCAAGTCTGCGGAGTTGTTCCTCAGATTCCCTAGCTCTAACTTCAGATTCCTGTAGGCTAATATCTAGCTGGGCGGAGGACTCGGCATGACTAATTATAGAACTTGAATACGAATCGAGTATTTTTGTATACATCTCAAATATGGTTGGGCTTGGCTCGGGTTGGAAGGGTGGTATAGTATGGTCATTAAATGGTTCTGAATGGGGAAAAAGTTCATCGAATTCCCTCATACAAACTTGCATTCGCTCAATCCCTTACTTGTGATCGCTTATTGAACTTGAATAAGATTCGAGTAATTGTTTAAACAATCCAATTTCTTCTGGGCTTGGTTTGGCTTGAGATGGTGGTATGTAAGGAACCTCTTATGACTGCGAATAAGAATATGGTTCCTCATAGTAATATGTGGGACACCCCGATGAATAGTAACAATCTCGTGTGTAATGGGGATCTCCACAAATCTCACACCAAACACTCCTGTGATAATACCCATGATCATTAAGATATCCTTCATAGTAGTCCTTGTAGTAGTGCTCCATGTGAATCACTGCAAAGAACACTCAAACAAAAAGGATCACGGGCACCAGATAGAAATGAAATATGTAAATTAAAAAATATTTACAAAAGATAAAAGTGATAACAAATATATACAAAATGGCTAAGTCACCAACTCGGATCGCAAATCACCGTGTCCCCGGCAACGACGCCAAAAACTTGATGTGCGTGAATTATATATATATTTTTTTAATAATGATTTTTTTCACACAATTCGGTTTTAAATTCATAGAAATGATTTTCACCTCAATGCTAAACCACACACATAGGCAAGTGTACCTATCGTATATGTACTATAGTATCGGTAAGAACCAAGTATCGATCCATGGACACGGTAGCTTTTGATACTAAACCTTTGTTACTCTATAGGCATTTCAAACAATAAGTTGGGTTTTCTAAATGATCATGCAAAATAGTAAAAATTCTAAGTTAACGAAATTCAACAAGATCTATCAAGAAGTTGCCTAAACCAAGTATCCACTAATGCTCATGTAACGATCTATGGGAAGCACTAATGATGACACAAACTCTCATGTAACTACGTCCGGTCAAGATCCCGTAGTTTTCTAATTTCTTCGGAAAATGTAGAATGAAATAACATTCTAATCACCTAAAAATCATTCTTTTTAAGCTTGTTTGTAAGTTAATGTTAATCTGTAGACAAGAGTTACTAGTTTGTCAAAACTCCTAACTCGAAAATTTAAGGAAAACTAATATGAAAAACACATTAATCACCTAAAATTGCTTTTAGTTAGATAGTATCCTAATGTTGTTCTTGATATGAATCATGAGCATAGTCATGCTAGATAACAATTTTGGCCTAAATCATCAATCTTATACAACTAACATACTCTAGAATTCACATTAACACTATTATGATCTTTCCAAATCCAAGTGCAAGATTACATACACATGCTCAAATCTTCATAATTTCATGTTAACAATTACCATTCCTAGTCTCATGCCTTGAATCAAACTAACTAGTAGCAAGATTCAACAATCATAATCTACAAATGGGTTTTCCAACATGTCATGTGTAAATAAAAATCAAACATTCATGAATCCAGCTTTAAGCATGCATATAAAATCCAAGAACATCAATAGAACATTATCATGAAGATTAACATAAACATGTCATCACAAATTCTTCCAAATCATCACATTAACAAAAGCTTCAACATGATTTAAGCAACTACAAATGTCTAGCCCATAAGGCTAACAAAAACCACAACCACACTCATAAACATGGAAGAAAACAAGGTAGATTTAGAGTTTTTCAAACCAAAATGAGTTAAAGTGGGTTGTGTGGTGTTAGATCTTCCCTTGGAGTGCTTGATCTTCAATCTTGGGTTCAAATTCTTCAAGAGATGCTTGGAACCGACTTTTGTAACTTGAGAGAACTAGGGTTAGGCCTCCAAAGTTGGACCAATGAAATAGGAGCTAAATATTATGTTATATCAGATCTGGCGCCGCACACAGCTGTGTCGTTAAGTGACACGGTTGTGTGAACCGTTGTTGCTTGCTGCTGAGATCAGGGTGTGTGGCCAAGGCTGACATAGCTGTGTGTCATCTTACTCAGATAACCAACACAGCTGTGTCTTGGTAAAATTTCCACAAACTTCATTTTTTTCTTGAGTTTTCCGCAACGAATCACCAACAAGCTTTCCAAAACTACAATATTCAAACAAAACACAATTAAGTGTCGATTCAATTTAATTTGTAACAAAAAATATATAAAATAGGGGATAATATGTATTAATAATATGTATATTTATTGACATACCAGTAACTATGGATTTGATTACCAAGGTACCCAAGACCAAATGTGGCAATGACACGAATTGGGTCTTTGTAGATAGATTAATCAAGTCAGCTCACTTTTTGCCAATTAAGGAAACGTATAGCTCTGAAAAGCTGGCTAAATTATATGTGGATGAATTGTGTCCTTGCATGGCGTGCCAATATCTATTGTATACTAGATATACATCTCACTTTTGGAAAAGTTTCCAACAATCATTGGGCACGAGATTAAATTTTAGTACGGCGTACCATCCGCAGACAGATGGACAGAGTGAGCGTACCATTCAAACATTGGAAGATATGCTTCGTTCATGTTTGATCGATTTAAGTGGAAGTTGGGATGATCACTTACTCCTAATCGAATTCTCTTATAATAATAGTTATCATACGAGCATCAAGGCCGCTCCTTTTGAAGCCTTGTGTCGGAGAAAGTGCAGAACGCCTATTTGTTGGGCAAAAGTTGGGGAAGCTCGACTGTCTGGACCAGAAATAGTCCTGGAGACCACGGATAAGATAGTGCAAATCCGTGATCGTCTCAAAGCTGCACGTTACAAACAAAAGAGCTACGCCGATAAGAGGCGTAAACCTCTTCAGTTCCAAGTGGGGGACAAGGTAATGTTGAAGGTATCACCCTGGAAAGGTGTGATGCGCTTCGGAAAGAAGGGCAAGTTAAGCCCAAGATATAGGGCCATTCTAAATAATCGAATGTGTCGAGTCTGTATCTTACAAGCTCAGATTACCCGAGGAGCTTAGTGGAATTCATGATATGTTCCACAAATCAAATTTGAAGAAATGTCTAGCTGATGAATCGCTAGCTATGCCACATCATGATGTGCAAATTGATGAAAACCTGAGGTTCGCTGAGAAACCAATTTCGATCGAGGATCGACAGGTTAAAAAGCTCCGAAAGAAAAAGATACCAATTGTAAAGGTTAAATGGGATGCTTGTAGAGGACCCGAATATACATGGGAGGTCGAGTCCAATATGCGACAGAAGTACCCCAATCTTTTTTAATACAATCTCGAGCTCGAGATTTCTTTTAAGGGGGTGAGGATGTAACACCTCGAAATTTTTGACCAATAATATAATGACATGAGTCCCGCTGATCCTCGTATTCCACGTGTTGGACGAGAGGGAACATATCAATCGTCATGTTTTTTTTTAAACCGCTAGCACCTAGGAATGTGTCTTGACACTTGGCTTGGTCCTAGGCATCATCTTCAACTATAAATAGCCTCCAGAATTGCCATTTTTTCCTTGCTCATCATCTTCTTTCTCCTCTATCACTCTAATTGTAAGCTCCACATATCTGGAGCATCCTCCTGAGTATTCTAAGCTTCCTTGGACCACTTGTAATGTTCCATCCCTGCTTAGTTCTTTTTGTTAGGCTTTAAAGCCAAAAGTCAAGCGTTATCGTAATAACGGTTTGACTTTCGGTTAAGACCATTATGGTCCAGCCAAGGTTTGATATGAACATGGCTAAGTGATCGTAATTAGGTAGGTTTTAGTCCCTTAAAAGGGCACCTCGTAAAGATCACATTTGCTAGACCTATTGACGGGTCAAAGTTAAATTATTTAAAAGTCAAACGAGTCGGATTATGTAAAATTCATAATCTGAGTTTATACAAGTTATAAAAATGTTTTGACACTTAAAATAACTTGGTAATAAATAATAGAACATGTTAAACATGTTCAGTCCGTAAATTTTAGTCTAAGTGTCGGTTCGCAACCGAAAGTCGCGAAGTTTTACTTCTCCTTTGACTTTCGATTATGAACCGAATTAGCAACTTTAGCTACTACCTTTGTTACATTATGATCATAATATAATGTAATATAACCCCCCCTAAGGTTATGCTACAAGATCAGAATCAGAATCTGATTTTATGCATTAGTTCTACGTTATGCCAACTTTGACCATTTTGCCCTTTTTAATAAAAACAAAGTTTTAATCAATAAAGAACTTGTGAATGATATATATATTGATATGTGATTATAATTAGCATATCATGATGTTATAATACTGATCATAAACTGAATTTTGATAATTATCAAAAACTATGTCCCTAAAAGGACCAAAATGCCCTCTTGGCATCTAAATCGGTTTCTAAACATGATTTTTCATACCAAACTTGAAACCTACTGATGTAATGTCATAATTTGACATACTTGAGATATCGAATCAGATTATATTGTGAATTTATGTATGAGTTCTTGTGTTTGATAATAAATGACGATAACGCCCTTTGATTAAAGAAGTTTAAAGTCCGGATGCATTCCTATGTGCAGCGTACAAAGAATACATGAAGTTGTCTTTTGATTAAAGAAGTCTAAAGTCCGGATGCATTCCTATGTGCAGCATGCTCGAACAGTCATTAACCTGAAACACATGTGAAAAAGACATCAACAAACAATGTTGGCGAGTACATAGTTTTGTTGGCCAAGTAAATGGCAAAAAGTTTAGTGTCGAAATACTTCGACAACTACGAAAGTCGTCTATTGAAAATGGACTCTTTGAAGCCAAAGAATGGCAAAAAGATTTAGTATTGCAATACATTGACTTGATTATGAAACTTGTGATGAAAATAGTTTTGTATATGGCAACATGATTAATACTAAGTAATTTTTATGCCACTGAAAATTGTACTTTGTTCATTGTAATCGCCTTGAATTCGGTCATAATTCTTGTGAGTATGTTATTAGAAATCCAATCAAGGATTAATAAGAACAATATTGAAATTTGTCATAACTCGCGTGAGTATTATTAGAAATCAAATCAATGATTTAAAATAATACTTTGGTTATCCTTCTAAGAATCTAACATATAAAAATATAAAAGAGTTCTACAAGGATTTGGATATTGTACTTTGAAACAATCGAACACAAAATCCTAATGTGATTCGGATAACGCTACAAGAGTAATACAATAAGAACACTTATATATAGGAAGTACCAGCGGCGTATCCACCATGTTCTTATATGGTATTACACTCGTTTCGTTGTCTAAATCACTACTAATCACAATAACCACATAATCATCATCTCGTCACATCGTCTTGTCACATACGCATTAAAGTACACTAAGAATCCAATCAAGGACATCAATTTAGTACTTTAAACATCTTACAAGGATCTAACTATAAAGATAGATAGATGCTTTAAGGATTTGGTTTAGTTATATCGTCTCGTCACAGTTGTCTTGTCACATACGCATTTAAAGTACACTAAGAATCCAATCAAGGACATCAATTTAATACTTTAAACATCCTACAAGGATCTAACTATAAAGATAGATAGATGCTTTAAGGATTTGGTTTAGTTATATCGTCTCTCACAATCGTCTTATCACAAACGCATTAAAGTACACAAAGAATCCAAATAAAGGACTACCATTAAGTACCTTAAACATCCTACAAGGATCTAACTATGAAGATAGATAGATGCTTTAAGGATTCGGTGTAGTTACATCGTCTCGTCACATCGTCTTGTCACATACGCATTAAAGTACACAAAGAATCCAAATAAAGGACTACCATTTAGTACTTTAAACACCCTACAAGAATCTAACTATAGAGATAGATAGATACTTTAAGGATTTGGTTATTGTCTTGTCTCATTGAATCATAAAATCCTAAATCCTAATGGTGATTTGGATAAGGCTACGAAGGGTAATACAATAAGCACACTTATATATAAGAAGTATCAGCGGCGTATCCACCATGTCCTTATTATATTACTCTAGTTTCGTTATCTAAATCACCAACAAATCTCTACACATAAACAATAACCATCGTCTTGTAAAGTACTTCTTACAAATCTCACTATGAAGATAGGAAGATTTAAGACTGTACTTCAAATATCCTACAAGAATCTAACAATAAAGATAGAAAGATTCTACAAGGATTCGTCTCGTCAATCATCGTGTTTGCATAATAGGAATAATACACAAAAAAGTACTTAGTAAACACATACATTCCATACATTTGAGAAAATTCGATTACACATATGAATCACCCCAAAACATTTGAAAAACGTAAAAGAGGGGAGCTATGTACTCACTTGGGAGTGCGTATAGGTCTTGTACAAATGATATAACAAGGCTCAATGTATCAAGAGTTCAAAAGTTGAAATGGTTCCTAGTGTATCAGATACTATGTGTTAGTGTCGAAACCTGAAATCAAGAGACCGTATAGAATGAAGTCTTATAAACCAAATGAATGTTGAAACTCATGTGATATAGTTTAATAGACTTAACATCCTGATTTGGTATGGATCCTAAGTGCTTTTGACCCGTTATGACCCGTTAAGGTAGTTTCCGCTACTTTAACGTGTCATTTGTGTAAAAACGTGTTCGAATGGTCAAACTAGTCCTATGATAAGTCTTATATGCCAAAATGAGTTTAATAAAGTTGCAACATCAGTATATAAGTCAAAAAGTTGGTTACATATGCTGAAAGTGAGTTTATGCGCAAAAAGGGCATTTTGGTCATTCATATAGGCATATTAGACGACTTAACATAACACTATCCAAACGACGTGACCATAAGGTATAACCTCAGAGGGTTATTCCCTATATAACTATGGTCACTAATATGCGTTTGGTCAGATCCTAAGATCGACCAAACGGGTCGGATTCGAAAGTCAAAGCGGTGGTCAAGACCGCTCGACTTACGACCCTAAACAAGCGCTAAACTAAAAGTGACGAGTCAGACATGTTAAACATGTGTAACTAAGTTTATAAAACTGATTTGGTATCAAAAGAAAGTGTTTTGATACCTGAAAATAGTTCCATCGTATAATGCGCACTTTGCGCATTATTGACCGAAACTTTGACTCGTCACTACAACTAGTAAACGTGGTAATCAATAGGCATGATCACTACGGATCATAACCATAGTGATTACAATCACGTTGCAAAGTTCAATTGAACTTTGCTTTGACCAATTATGGTCAGAACTGAAGGTCAAACAGAAGTCAAACTGTTTGAGTTTTAGCTCAGATAGTTAAAAGAAATGAATAAAACTAGAAGAAGGCACTTACTTGTGTTGTAGCACCCTCAAGAGCTCGGGTAGGAGGCCTCCAAAGGGAAGCAAACTCCACTTAGAGTAGATTTAGATAAAGGAAAGAATTGAGCAAGTTGTGATGAAGAATGAGGGGGCTATTTATACTTAAAACAAGATCACAAGATCATGCCAAGTGTTAGGGGTGTTTCTAGGAATTAAACAAGTGTCTAGTGAGGTGTTACAACCAGAAAGAAGGTGGCAAATTCAATTGCTTGGTGTCCAAGTGAATAAACAAGAAGCTGCAACCTTTCTGCTGATCTGGGGAGCTCTTACAGACCGTAAGAGGTTTTGCCTTACGGTACGCAAGGCCTTGCAGGCATTGAAGTTTCCAAAAATGACAGTTTTGGCCCCTGGAATTGTTTTGTCGTGTTTCATCGTTTCTAACACCCGTCAACCTAATTTCTAAGTTTTATAAGGTTGAATAAGCATAGGGAACTTGAAATATGCTAAAAAAATGTCTCGGGAGTCGGTTCGTTCGGTTGTACGTTTGCGGTTTTTGGTTAATTACGACGAAAATTGTAACGAACGTGCAAATGACTGTAAATGCGCAACGAATGATATTTTTGCATTCCAATCACTAAAATACAAGATTTTAATGATGGCAAAAATATTTGGATGTACGTACGTGTTCCGTATTAAGAAATACGCGAATCGACGTACTTTCGCAGATTTTCAAAATAGTCCCTAGAGTTAAAATAGCGTGTTTTTGCCATACCGAAGCCCTCAAAACTTATATCTAAGTTATGTAAAGGATATTTAAGGCATGTTCAGCTTGTGTCATTGTTCCGGAGTGTGTGTCGCTACGAGAATCGGTTGATTTTCATAGTTTTTCAAAAATAGTCCCTTTTGATCGAATAGGCTTGTTTTTTTACATACCAAACCCTTCAAAACTTATTTCTAAGTTATGTAAAGGATATTTAGGGTATTTTTAGCCTATGTCCTCGTCCCAGTGCGTAGGTTACATTAGACAGGTTACGTTTAAGTATCAGCTATCGAAAAGCCTTCAAAGAAAAAGTTTTTGAAAGCCCGAGAATTTGGCTCAAGGGTTACACATCCGAGCTAGTTATTTTGTATACGGCTGGTTTATCTTATTTTCTTAATATTGAAGAATTTTACTAAGCCAGGTAAATACTCTTAACCTATTTTTCTTATGCGGGCTTGGGATACGGTAAAATATTTACCGCATGGTCGGGTATGGGATTCGCAGACCAATGTGTCGGGAAATTCAAATAACCCGTTTTAATTCGTATTGCTTAATATTAAACATTGGGGGTTAATGCGACCGTGTCCTAGATATCCTCGGCTCATTTAATTGCAAATGGCCACGACCTAAGCGCGGTGTGTAGGCATACACCCGACAGATGCTAAAATATTTTTTAACCCAATATAGGTATACCTATTAAAGGTATGAAAGTGGCGTGTTAGTTAATCATGATCTCGGCATAGTTTCCGGGGCCTAAATGTATTATTAGCATGTAAAACTGATAACATGAGATATAGTTTGTCCCAAGTTATTTATGAAAATAAATGTACCAATGTGTACATAAAAGATTTTGAAATGTTTTCAAAATGTGTCGGTTAATTGTATTTACCAGTGAAAACTGACGTATTTTCAAAAGACTAAGTGCAGGAAGCAAGGTAACTTAAATAGGCTGGAAGTGCTCGGCAAAGTTTAAGAGGAACTTGCAACTCCTTGCTTAGAAAGCCCATAGTCTGCTAAATTTCTTTTTGTTATAATATTTTGATCCGCCTGTGGATCTATTACGAATGTTGTGTATCATATTTGAATTTGAAACAATACGTTTGTAATAGTATTTTTATTCCAATGACTTCCGCTATGCTATCGAATGTTATTTGGTTATGATGGTATCAATCTTACGTCACGATACTCCCCACCGGGCCTACCGAGACATATGTGGAAATTGGGGTGTGACAGGTTGCTATGAGAGCCAATGTTTAAGTGAATTCAACACTAGTCTTTTGTGTTTGATCTCAAACGACATAATAGCATATTCCTAGACCTTCCGAGTCTAGACTAAAACATAGGATTACTCTAATCTTTATTAAGTTCACGTTGTTTTGATTTTTTTTATGTATTGCAGAAAATGGCGCCAAGCAAAGAAGCCGCGAACGGAAATTCTTCCCATTCTAAATCCAAAAATCTGAAGCTTTGTACTGCGGCCAAAATATCTGTGCGACCAATTTGGAGAAAAGGTACTCTACCCCCTACTCAAAACCAAAATACTATTTCCAAAACCAAACCTCCAGAAAATATTATCCAAACCCCAAGGCCTATGCCGGTGGACGCTGACGATCCATACTTTTTACCCACATTCTTTGAAATTCCAAACCTTGATTTCACCAACCAAACTCCAATTCGAGGTCCTTATTATTCTTTAACTATTGAACTTATGGATTCCACACTTACTTCGGATTCCACTCATATAACGGATCCTTATATGGAGAACTTACAACAACCACCGAGTGGTTAAGTGCCAATGGCAAACATGCTGAAACAGGAAGAGGAAAGTGGAAATGAAGAACTTTGAGGCGAATGGAAACTCTATCTTTAATCTTATCTTTTTCATTTCCTTAATTAGTCCCTATATGGACATATCTTTCTTATTTAGTCCTTGTGTGGACATAGTAATTTATTTAAGTCCTTGCGAGGACAATTTATTTTAAGTCCTGTTTAAGGCATCTTTGTATTTTCAAATTTTGAAATTTATAAAACTTTTGGAATTATTATATATGTATTTTAGTACATCCATTGTTCAAGCGATCGTCTCGATTTTATTCGAACTTTATGATCTGTTATAAATTCCAAAAGATCAGCTTAATGGTTTGACCAGCCAATGGCATTGTCCAAAATAATTGGCAAACAAGAATGGAAGTTGCCCTTCTGTTTAGAAGTGGTGAACAATGTTTCAACTTTCCATTTCATTATTATTTAGTCAAACATTAAGGTTATTCTGTGTTAACATTCAATGTAATGTTAATACTCCTGTTAGTGTGACCTGAGGAACCACACTAGCCGTCTGGGTAATAGGATTTGTCTAAACCCAACAGCATGCGAGATCGAATCCGATCCTGGCTAATATCATCAATATGAAGATTATGTTAAAACATCCGATAGTGATGTAATGCCATTATGCTATATATTATTGTCCATCGTGACGGTGACAGTTGTAGTCTTGCGACTTCTTGTCCAGAGGTAATAGACGATGTCCAAACCTCGAAGCCTTATGATCCAATGAGATCAGGCTCACATATTATATTCAGAGGTATTAGGCAATGTGTCCAAATCTCAAAGCCTTATGATCTGATTAGATCACGGCTTATATATTCAATTAAAAGGTAATAGGCTGTGTCGAATCCTCGAAGCCCTATGATCCAATGGGATCACGACTCACATATTTTAAGTACAATGTGACGACCAATGTGCCATATTTTATGTCCAAAACTATAATTTGCCTTTAATGGTCTAATGAGACCTAGACCAATATATATCAACATTCTATATAACATTTTTTAAAATATCAAAGCTGAACATATGTGACATTGTACATAAAGGCGAAGGATTTGTATATCCAAGTTTGATAGCCTAAATGGTTGGATAATACCATGGCTAACATATAAATATTCATTTTTTTGGTTTTAGTACCGAAGCATTTGAAATGGTTCACTCCGATGGTGCAAGTTGCCGCCACAAAGATAGTGACAACAAAAATGCAAATATAGTCATCAATGAGGACGAATTTCAGGCTCGCAAAGATGCAGCGTAGGAAAGGCTATGGAAAAAGCCTTTGAAAAGTTTAAAGAGTTGAGTGGTACTAACACTAAATCCATATCTAAACTACTCTCGAAGCCTCCTCCCTCTGATAAGAAGGAGAGTTCTGTGCACTCCTCTAATGTGAGGAACGAAGCTAAGAAGCAGGAAATTCTTGATAAGACCCATTCTTCTAACGATAGTTGTTCGTATAAATACTTCGTCTCATGCAAGCCACGAGACTTTATTGACGAGAAAGGGGCTGTTGAGACCCTAAGGTGGCTAGACGAAATAGAATAGTGGTTGATATCAGCGGCAGTGCTGATAAGGATGTTGTTAAATTTGCATCCCAGTCTTTCAAGGGCAATGCCCTAATCTGGTGGAAGGCTTTGATGCAGTCAACTGGGAAGGTACACTTATACAATTTGGGATGGTACAAGTTCGTGGACCTGGTTAAGGATACTTAATGCCCACCTCATAAGGTGGAGAAGATATATTTGGATTTTATAGCTTCTCTCAATGAAAAATCTTGATTGTCAAAAGTACGTTACCGACTTTGATTCCTACTCTAGGCTGGTGTCCTACCTGGTTACTCCGGAACCTAAACGCATCACGCGTTTTATTAATGGGTTTGCTCCGGAGATAAGGAGCTTGGTTAAGGCTGTTTAGCCTAGCACTTATAAATCAGCGGTTGAACTATCTCTTTCCCTCACTCAAGATTTTGTGAGGCAATTGTCAGTCAAGGCTGACAATGATGGGAAAAGGAAACGAGAGGAGGACAACTCTCATAATTCTAACAAAAAGGGAAAGTTTGGATTTAACAAGAACCAATTGAGGTCCGATGATAGACCTATCTGTAAGACCTGCGGAAAACGACATGGGGGACAGTGTCGTGCTGAGCAAAAGCCCAAGCAGTGTAATATCTGCAAGAAGGTTGGTCACCAAAACCATGAATGTAAAGATATTAAGAATGCGGTTTGCTTCATGTGTAGTGAGAAAGGCCACATCAAGACCAACTATCCTAAGAATGCTGCAGAGGGAGCAGCAAAGACTGAGGAAGCTAAGAAAGGCAAAGCTCGAGCCTTTCGGATGAATGCTAAGGAGGCTGTAAATGACGATAATGTTATTACGGGTACGTTTCTCATCAACGACATCTTTGCTAGAGTTCTTTTTTATTCACGGGCGGATAAATCTTTCGTGGACCATACGTTTAGTAAATTGTTAAATTTTCCCATAAGAACTCTAGACTTAACATATGAAGTAGAACTCGCTGATGGAACCATAGAAACCGCTTCTACTATTCTGGATGGATGTTCTATATCCATCAAGAATATTCTATCCCAATCTCTCTTTTGCCAATGAAATTGGCAGGATTCGATGTAGTTTTAGGCATGGATTGGTTATCTCATAACCAAGCTCGTATTGCCTGCGACAAGAAACTTATTGAAATCAAAACCCCAACTGGAGAAATGCTCATTATCTCGGGAGATCATCATTACGGTTTACCCGAGAAAGCATCACTGCTTAAAGCATCTCGTTGTTTGAAGAGAGGTTGTGTCATTTACATGGCCCAAGTGACTATTGATGAACCTAAACCAATGATGGAAGACACTCATATTGTCTCTGCATATCCCGATGTATTCCCAGAAGATTTACCAGGTTTACCCCTAGACAGGCAAGTGGTGTGACACCCGACTATTTAGGTTGTACCGTACAAATGTAACACGTTTCATGAATGAAAAAAAGGGTATTTGATTATTTATGACGTTTATATATGGTATTTATGTGTTGGTAAATCCAAAGTTTGATAAAAATTATGTTGGCAACTTTAAGATAAACGCTTACCACGTTACGGTTTAAAATGCGAAACGAACGTCGGTGACCGCCCGATTAATATTAAAATCCTAAAAATAGTCCGTTATGATTGAAATAATGTATTTAATCATATTTTTGAGGAAAATAATTTAAAACGCTAAGAAACTCCATTTTTCGAGTTTAAGTGCGTACTTCGCGATACTACGCGTATCTGACAAAATACTGTCAACACAGCCAGTTACGGCAACTTATAATTATTTTAATAATAGTTTGGCGAGTTTATTTCTATAGAATGATAAAAATAAATTAAAATGCTTAAAATCTCTATTTTGCGAATTTAAGAGCGTCCTGCCAAATACCGACAACGTAGCCGGCCTAGGCAAATAAAATATTGATCATTAATATTTTAGTGAGTTTATTTTTAGAGAGCGTTAAAAATAATTTAAACACGTTAAAACGTGATTAAAACGCTAGATAAAACAGCCAGTATCCAGTTAAATACTAGTTTTTGGCCAATATATGTATTATATATGTATATATGCGTGTGGTGTGTGTGTGTGGCGAAAGGTGGCAGCCATTTAGGCCTCTCTCTCTCTCTCTCTTCCGTGTGTTTGAAGATTCAAAAGGGTTTTAAAGGTGTTTTCAAGAGGGTGCAAGCTCAATATCATCATTTTTATTAAAATCCATCAAGAATCTTGAAGGTATAACTCTACTTTAAGAATCCATACTCTTGATTCTTGATGATATTGTTGATAGTGGAATGTTTCTCAAACTCGCGAATGTTTCACAAACTTACAAGTAAAAAGAAATGAGTTTTTGAATAAAATAAAAATGGAGACTAGTGTGTATATATGAATCGCTGTGAGAATGTATGTATATGTATTAGAGATTGAGTTTTGATTTTTTTGGATTCTTATTTGATTTAATATTTGAAAAGTGAAATGCATGTATGATTTAAGGAATTTTCTAATAGGGTTTTGGTGATTTGAGATGAATACATAAAAAATGGACTTTTGGAAGTATATATATATATATATATAATGTGTGTGTGTGTGTGTTCGTGTATATGTAAATACACATGCATGCACAAGAGTTTTGTCATATGATCATGAATATGAGAATGTACTTGCATTTATGATAAGATGATTGGATGATGATAATATGAAGATGATGATGTTCTTGGATGAGTGAACATGAACTAAATGAATGTTGGATGCATATGAATTCATGCATGTTGATGATAACATGATGACATGCATTAGACGCTTGTACTTAGGCATGCATGTGAATGTATGGACATGAAATGGTGATTAAAGTGTGGCATGATAAAAATAATTTTTAATCAGGTCCTAAACACTAAAATAATAATATTTGAAGTGTTAAAATAGCATGAAACTTTGTCATAAAGTTAACTAGCTTTGCATGTTGTACTTAGTGCTTAAAGTCGTAAAATGCGTGAAATCGCATGATTTATGTGGCTTACACAAAAACTACACTAATCTGAATATAACCATCATTTTAATCAGTAAATAACATGTGTTATGTTAAAATATCAAGTCGTTTCGATTTGGGATGGTTATGGTAACGTTTAATGCAAAACTATGCGATAAAAACGGTAAAAATCGCCTTTTTAAGAGATTTTTACGAAACTGTTTTAGATCAGTAAGTAAACTGACATTTTTTATATAAATGTAAGTATTTTAACTTATATTAAGTTTACTTGGTGTTTGGTAAGTCATAGGTGACTTCCGACGCCCGAAAACGTTACCGAATCACTAAAATACGCATTTTTCAATAAACACTAGAATGGGTTGTTCATAGGTGAACATTATGTGTTAGAATGTGTTATGTGATTTAAATATGTGTATATGATATTAATGGTAAGTGTTGACATGATAGCGGGAATTTAGACTATGCATGTACACATGTGTGTTTAAAGTGATAAAATCGGTGAAATTTGCGTTAAATGTGTAACTTATTTGTCGAGCATGAAAATTGATACAGAGGTTAACTTGATAAGTTATTTTACGTATGCATGCTTTAAAAATGATAAAATATACAAGTTAACGAGTTTTCACGTGTTACGATATTGAATATTTGTGTACGTTTATGTATATATATTACGACGCGCAAATCATAGATATATAGTACTTATAAATGGGAGAGATAACGGATATAACCTATTAAGGGTCACCAATAAAATTGTTCAAGTCGCAAGATCTTAAAATATATATATATATATATATATATATATATATATATATATATATATATATATATATATATAATGAACTCATATATATTAAAATACCAACATAATAAAAAATAATGACTTTTCCAAAAAATCTCAAAGTTATGTGAAAATTCCAAGATTTGGAGAAACTAAGGAATTTTGTGATATATTGTTTGATAAATTGTTCCTACGTATATTAGGACGTGTAGAAAGAATTGTGGGATTGTGCTAATTATAATGCGCAACCAAAGGTGAGTGTCACTAAGCCCCTCTTTTTACCGTTTTATAAACTGTTTTGGGCGAAGAACATACCTTAAAAGGATAAGTATACATTTTTGTATAAAATATACCTTTTATTAAACTATGAATATATTTTCGTAGAAAATATATGGATTTGGATATAAATATGTTTTGGGGAGAAACGAATTTTGGATAAATGTGAATATATGTTTCGGGGAGAAACGGATTTTGGATAAATGTGAATATATGTTTTAGGGAGAAACAGGTGTTACTACGGTGCTTAAGAGAAAGCAACCATGTAGATTTAAAATTTGCTTAAATATAAAATTGTAACGAATTCGCTCGGTCTCAAGAGAGTAAGTGTCGGGTATTAGGCTTACGTTTCGGTGGGGACTTCGGGGAAATTCGTACAACTCCTTATATTAAATTTATCATTATAGTAGGATATATATATTGTTCATAAGGTTGGCACCTTGTGTGACCCATTGCGGGCACCTAGCGCGAACTTAGCCATTTAATCATTAATATGGGTGTGCGTGGAATTGTTGATAGATCTATCGGGTTGACCACCCCGTCGTGACCGGTAGCTCGGTGTCAAGTCAAGCGACGAATTTTAAATTCTGTGATTGTCTAGCGTTGATTATGTCCTTATTGTCAATATGTAGTTCGTATTGTCTTGCAAACATACGAGTCTGAACACTTGACGCTAATAATTAATATATGTAAACCTTGGGAACAAGTTGGGGATATCGCTATGGTTTAAGGAATGCTGGTTATGACTGACCCTTGGATTTTTATGAAGGAAATTAAATAGACTTTCTAAAATTATATGGATGTTTTATTTATAAACACATAATACGAAAGTTTTCCTTGGGTCAAATTGTTTTAAATCTGAATACGTGAACTCAGCCTCTTTTGTGTTGACACTTGATTTTAATGTGTTCTTCACGTACATGAGTTCGGCTTCGGGGAATCTTTGGTGTGTCTTGTGGTCCTGATGCGTGTTTTGTTTAATAATAAACTTTGGACAACTTTTAAAACTTATTTGGGACCGACTGTATTAAGATCCATAAGGATCAAGATAACTTAACTACGTTATGGTTGTGGTTTATGCTTAAACTTTTAAACTATGTTTTAATTAAGTTAAACGTCCAAAATTAACGATGCATCGTCCACTAAGATATTTATGGGCACCAACTTCCGTCACCATTACATTTGTATTTCCGCTGCGATGTTTTTGGGGTGTTACAGAAGTTGGTATCAGAGCGAATGGTTGTAGCAAACTGATGTTTTCGGGGAAAACTCTAGACTTCAACCAACGAAATTTTGAGACTAAGTCCCAAGATCCACGAAGCCAATAATTTTAAAATAAACATGGATTTTGATCATGCATGAAAACTATTTTGAGTTTATATGCATACGTGTTATTTGGGCCTTACGTGTTATTTTTCTTTTGAACACACATTTACTTAGTACGCTTACCTTGTGTCACAGATGTCGCACGCACATGAGATCATAGAGATTCGCGACTCAGATAGCGAGCATGAATACGAGATCTCACCGACCTCAGTCATGCCAGAGATACCCCACACGACCCCTCAGATCGTTAACATGGCCGAATTTTCCTCGTCATTTTATGTTGGCCCTGCTGTGTTCGCTAACCAGGTCGACCCCCATTACGCACATACTAGTAACAACTGGATTGACGATGATGACTCTGATCCGCCCTCGATTTTCGAGATCGGACAGTCATCTGGCACAGTGCCTATTGTTGATGAGATGGGTGGAGGTACCCTGTTGATTGGAGGATCCTATGGGATAGCTCCAGTGGTGGATGCCACTACTATTACGGTTCGGCCCTTAGAGCCATTGGTAGTCCTGCCCATTCCCTGTAGAGCCTATACCCGAGATCCCTCCACATGTTACGTCAGAGTCGTTCGTACAGCCGCCTGAGTCGCGAGCGTCTGCTACACCTATGCTAGTCTACACTCGACGCAGGAGGAGAACCCGACCCGTTGAAGATATTGCTTTGACTTCTAGAGCCGCTTTAGAGTTTTCCTTGGAGAGGCAGAGAGGAGTCTGGATCGGCCGGTGTTCTCATTGCGATCGTAAGTTGACTACTTTCCGCAGAGACTTGGAGGTGACTAAGGACATGATGCAGGATCTTGCATGCCAGATGGAATCATATGAGGATATCTGGGAGCTAGATGACATTGTTAGGGATCAGATGTACCAGAGGATGGTATGGTGGAGCTCGAGGAGCTAGTTAGGAAGATTTTGGACTTCTTGGGTTTGAAGTGATTTGTGTTGTTATGTTTGTAGTTATTCTCTTTTGGTAACCCTATTATGGCTTGCATGCAAATTTAGATATTTTAGGAGGAAATTCAGTAAGACTTGTCGATGGGGTTTGATTTATTCACACCAAATTTTGTTGTATTTGTACTACAAACAAGCAATCTAATTTCTAATCTGAAATATCAACAATATCGGTTTTGGTTAAATTATTCCCATTATTATGTGGATGCATGTGTACTGTTTAGTGCACTATTATTTAATGATTGATTATTTAATTATTGTCTTACGTTGTTATTATTATTGCAATAAAAGAAACGATAATATGCCACCAAAATCAAGACAAGGTCCCTCTACTGACGGTACTAGAATTGCCTACCACAACAGAGGAGTTGGCACAGCTCATCGCTCAACACGTCAATGCCGCCTTGGAACAGCACAACGCTAACCAGACAACAGGGCGAGGACGCGGACGTGGTGATAATGCCCATGGTCTCGGTGGAGCGCAGATTGGAAACCCTCCAGGTAGAACAATGATCGGAAACGTTTTAGTAGTTCCTGTGTTAAGATATAATCTAAGAGTAATCTTGATTTTTCATTAACTTGTGAACAGTGCACGGTTGTACGCACAAAATATTCCAGGGTTGTAACCCAAGATCATTTACTGCTACCCTTCGTGATGAAGGGATAGCATTATATGTGGTGCTGGGCCATCATAGTGGTTAATGTAACATCCGTCAAAAAACGGATTTACCAAACCCGCTCCGTTTATTAACCGAGCAATCAGTTAAAAATTTCGTTACGAATTTAATGCCCAAAATAATTTTAAACGATACATAATTAATAAATATATTGGAATATATAAATTATATTTGAAAAAGTCTTAAAAATAGTGATTTAAAAATAAATTAGTGCTGCCGGGTTTCGAACCCGGGTCAGCCAGCGTTTTAGCAAACAACTTATCTTCCAACCCTCCAACCGCTGCGCCACTTGTGTTTCTTGTTCAATATTGAAGACAATTAATTCATAACATGAGTATCGAATTCAAATAACGACGCGCCCAATTGCAGTCGTCGGAAATCCCGGCGATCTCGCGAGATTGGACGGTTACTTCAGTTATAACGTAAACTTTAATCACTACATCGGTTATAACCGATGCCTAAGTCCGCGACACAAGTTATAACCGCCGGAAAGTTTCTAACCGACGAATCAAGTCGGAAAACGGGCCAAATACGTCAATGTCCCGCCCTATAAATACCTCCTCGAACCTCTGCTAGCTTTTTCACTCACAATCACACCTTTACCGGACGTAATTCCACTCGCCGGAAAAGTTCTGCACCTCGCCGGAAAACCGAGCCCTTCACTTCTGAGCCTTACTGAACACCCAGAACTTATACCGAAGCCACTCACATCCATCTCAAGCTCTCTGAAGACTCTCTGCCGCAAGACACACGTCGCCGGAAGTTTCTGCTGTCACCGGAGTTTCGCCGGAGAAACAGAGGAGTCCAGTTCGGTATACCTTACGCCTAATTTTTCATTCTTTTTATTTATCTCACCTGTAATTAACCTTAAAACACTAAAAGAACATGATTTAATCGACGAATCAGTCGGACGATAGTTCTTGTTAAATTCGACGAAGAAGACGAAGTTTTCAGTAGTCTATAAAATCAAGATATAACTCGGGTTAGACACACAGTCCAGTGGTGGACTGTGTGCACATAAAGCACGCTTACGTCTCGAGTTCGAATCTTATCCCACGCACCTTCGCCCTAATAAAAGTGTTCGTTTTTTTTAACCGAACCGGAGTCACTGCGTAAGATGTTAAGTTTAATAAAAACCGGAATAATAACCAAGATAGACACACAGTCCAGTGGTGGACTGTGTGAATGTTTAATCACAGGTCACGAGTTCGAGTCCGGACTACCGCACCGGTCCGGACAATTATCAAACTTTTTATTTAAGACAGAAATGAAAATATTTAGTTAGTATATAAGTATAATAAAAATCGGTTTATTTAACAAGTTAGACACACAGTCCAGCGGTGGACTGTGTGTTAACTCAACCCACAGGTCCCGGGTTCGAGACCTGTGGAGCGCCCCGGTTCGATGCTTTAAAATTGTTTTTAAAATAAATGATTTTCTGTTTAATTCAATTAATATATAAATATAATTAAAAACAGAAATATTTCGGGTTAGACACGTAGCTCAGTTGGTAGAGCTGCGTGCACGCGTACGGGAGGTCTCGGGTTCGAGCCTCACCCAGCGCATGCATACACACATACGAACCGGTCAACAGTCAAAGTCAAAGGTCAATGGTCAACGGTCAAAAAGTCAACATTTTTTATTATTTTTATTTATTTATTTTATTTAAAAATCAATTAAAAATACTTAAAAATAACATTTTTAAGGTTAGAAAATAGCCTTAAACTCACAAAAATACACCCAACAATCCTACTAAAATGGATTAATAAAATCCGTTTACTTACCGAACCATTATGCCATTATCTAGGTTAATTTCACTCGTGGTTAAAACCACTTCGCGTGCATTCAACATTATCAACCGAACGCACCCAATGTGAGTGAATCTTACAACTCCCCTTTTTAATTACACGTTTTGGGGTGTGTCATGTGTCACGAAATTAACTCGTTTATTTAAACTGGTGCCATACCATATTATGATCTAAACTTAGATTGTATACATTGTTTGTAGTTATGTATTTCATATTGTCAATTTATATGCAATTCATTCATTAGGCCCATCAGTTCCTCGTGTGAGACGAGTTGAGCAACGCGTACCTCAAAACAAATCCATTATTGTTCGTGTGTGTATTATTTAGTTTATATTGTTTGTAGATACGTATTTCATATTGTCAAGTTTATGCAATTCATTCATTAGGCCCATCAGTTCCTCGTGAGAGACGAGTTGAGCAACGCGTGCCTCAAAACGATCCATTATTGTTCATGTGTGTATTATTTAATATTAAATTGATTGGTGAATAAGTTTACATCTATTTTTACTCATGTGTGGTTGTGCACTTTATTTTATAATCAATTAAATAAACTTGTTCAAATGTTTTCCATAGGATTCACTCGCCAACTTTTTGTTGATCCAAAAAAACCCTTTTTACACATGATACAGGTGAACAGGATGAAGCAAGGAAACCATAGGAAATGCCTTAGAAGAAAACAAAGAAGCTTAGATTGATGTTTAGGTCATGATGTAATTATGATTGTAAATTTTCCCATTTAATTGTATTAATGAATATGAAACGTTATAATAAATGTCATGAGCTTTGATGATAACCCAATCATGCCCCGATCACCTTTTCCGCTGCGGGTCGGGGTGTGACAGATTGGTATCAGAGCCATGACTATAGGGATATAGGATAGGTTATTAGACCCTTAGAGCCTATACTATAGTTTGCCTAAATTTTAATTGTTTAGGTGGTTACATACAAACTTATGATGTTTATTTGTTTCATATTTGTTTATACTTACAATCAAACATACATACTTATATACACATTCATCATACATATTTCAATGTTCATATATTCAAATCATTTTCATACTCTCGTTATTCAAAGATTTTGTTGCAATTTTCAAATCTCATCAAAGTAAGTTCTGCGACGGGCATGTAGTAACTGGAAGGGTACAAGTACCGGTAGTCGGAATGTCCTGTCTAGGTTGGCATTCGTATAAATCCAATTTAACGGACCAGTTTGCCTACCTGGGGACTAACGATGAGAGTACGAAGGACCTATTAGGCCAAAGCATGCCACACCAAACGTCGTTCGAACTAACCCACTTTGAGGTGTCACCGTGTCTACACCTGGACACATTCCGAACATCATACGTTATATACATATTTCTCGATTTTCTCTGGGTTTTAGTGTACGTAACCAGGCTAACACATGCGAACCATATGAAAAACCCGGTATTCATGGGGGCCCACATGATTACGAAGGTGAAGTATGGCGGCATGCAGGGCCTAATGACGAGCAAAGCCCAAGACATCCTATGGATGTAGTAGATTTATTTTCTATATTTATTTTATGAATGTTCATTCCTAAGCATGACCCATGATCCCAAAAACATCCAACTCATACTCATGATGCGTATTCCTTGTAGATGTCTTCTAATCTTGCCCGTAAGAAGATGAGAGCAGGAAAAGCCCGCGAGCGCATGGCTGCCCTAATCGCTCAACAAATGGCTGCCGTAATACCCAACATTGTAATCCAAGTCCAACAAGCACTTACCGCGAATCCTGTCAATCAAGAAGATCAACACGTTATCAACCCTCCCCCAAATATCACTAAATGCACCTACAAGTATTTCAAATCATGCGACCCTCCAAAATATGAAGGGACTGAAGGTGTCACCGCTCTCCTCCATTGGTTTGAAGAAATGGAGAACACTTTTCTAAATTGCGATTGCCCGGTGACCGCAAAGTGCGATATGCTACCGGTCGTTTATATGGAATAGCATTTACTTGGTGGAATACAAAGAAGGCCAAACGAGGTGTTGAAGATGCTATGACTTTAACTTGGAATGAATTGAAGGAAATCATGACCAGACGATTTTGCCCAAGGAGCGAAATCAAGAAATTAGAAGATGAGTTCTATTCGTTGAAGCAAAAGGAAGGCGACCACACCACGTACAACAAAAGATTCCTCGAGTTAAATCAAATGGTTCCCAACTTGTTCACTCCCCTCTACCGTTTGATCGAGCACTACATTCGAGGTCTTCCGTCAAAGATTCAAAACTCTGTAATAAGTACCACGCCTGCAACTTCGGAAGCAGCAATGGAGCTAGCAACAGAGCTCACCGAGAACCGAATCCGAAACAAAGACTTCAAGGAGGAGAAGAAGAAGGATAAAGCATCGACTGAAACCTCCGACTCCACCCAAACCGAATCCCCTTCTCAACCCACTTCTAAGAGAAAAAGAGACGGGCAACTTTTCGCTACTATCCAACGTAATCAACCAATTTCACACGCCATACCCATCCAAGCTATCCCAATCACTCAAGTGGCACCCAACTCAACTTACCCAAATAAGAACCCATACCTTGGACCTCACCCTCGATGTAACACCTGTTTTTATCACCATTCCCTTACCTTACCTTGTCGACTATGTGCAACTTGTGGACGCTGTGGTCATTTGAGCAAGGTTTGCCGCACCCCTCAAAACCAAATCTCTCCCCCTACTCAAAATATGATCCAAACCTATCATCAACCTCAATACCCCATGTTCCCATATGTTCGAGCTTGTTTCGATTGTGGCGACCCTACCCACTTTAGAAACACGTGCCCTCGATTGGTTAACATCATAAACGCTCAAGCTCAATCAAACCCAGTTAACCAAGTAAATCAAGAAAACCCAATCACTAGGCCACCAGCAAGAGGAAGAGTTTTCAACATCAACGCCAATCCTGACGAAGATAATGACGGCCCAAACGAAAACACCCAACTAGTCCCCTTCACCGAAAATCAAGATTCAACTCCAATCGTTTAGTTTTATGTTTTTCTTTATCACATAGAACCAATCATAACTTAAGGATAAAGCCAATGAGAATTTGACAAGAATATGGTGGATACGCCGCTGGTACTTCCTATATATAAGTATTCTTGCCAAAGGATCGGAGGCATTATCTGGCGGTTTATGAGAGGTTCCATGTGTAAACTGTTTGAGTAATTATTGTTTATTATTTTCAGTACATGCAATTTCATAGGCCGCCACTCCCCATTACATTATGAGCGTTGAGCATGTTCCCCATTTCATTATGAGCGTGAACCCGGCGTGCCCACATACGATCGGATCCGTTTGATTGAGCCTTGATCGCACAGACATTATTCATTTTCAGTACATGCAATACGATCGGCTCCGTTTGATTGAGCCTTGATCGCATAGACATTTTTCATTATCAGTATCTTGTGGTTGTTGTGTTTGTTGTAGAGTCACATAGAACTAATCATAACTTGTGGATAAAGTCAATGAAAATTTGACAAGAATATGGTGGATACGCCGCTGGTACTTCCTATATATAAGTATTCTTGTCAAAGGATCGGAGGCATTATCAGGCGGTTATGAGAGGTTCCATGTATAAACTGTTGTGTGATTATTGTTTAGATTATATTTATTATTTTCAGTACATGCAATACGATCGGCTCCGTTTGATTGAGCCTTGATCGCACAGACATTTTTCATTTTCAGTAAATGCAATACGATCGGCTCCGTTTGATTGAGCCTTGATCGCACAAACATTTTTCATTATCAGTATCTTGTGGTTGTTGTGTTTGTTGTAGAGTCACATAGAACTAATCATAACTTGTGGATAAAGTCAATGAAAATTTGACAAGAATATGGTGGATACGCCGCTGGTACTTCCTGTATATAAGTATTCTTGTCAAAGGATCGGAGGCATTGTCAGGCGGTTATGAGAGGTTCCATGTATAAACTATTGTGTGATTATTGTTTAGATTAAATTTATTATTTTCAGTACATGCAATACGATCGGCTCCGTTTGATTGAGCCTTGATCGCACAGACATTTTTCATTTTCAGTACATGCAATACGATCGGCTCCGTTTGATTGAGCCTTGATCGCACAGACATTTTTCATTATCAGTATCTTGTGGTTGTTGTGTTTGTTGTAGAGTCACATAGAACTAATCATAACTTGTGGATAAAGTCAATGAAAATTTGACAAGAATATGGTGGATACGCCGCTGGTACTTCCTATATATAAGTATTCTTGTTAAAGGATCAGAGGCATTGTCAGGCGGCTATGAGAAGTTCTATGTAGGATTTAGTAGTTTCTTGGTAACTAATCATAACTTGCGGATAAAACCAACGAAAATTTGACAAGAATATGGTGGATACGCCGCTGGTACTTCCTATATATAAGTATTCTTGCCAAAGGATCAGAGGCATTATCAGGTGGTTATGAGAAGTTCCATGTAGGATTTAGTATTGTCTTGGTTGAAATTTGTGTTACATTTATATCATCTCGCTATTTAAAGAAATTGGATTGTGTTCCATTTCTACATAAACTAACCTCTCCATCATAACAAACGAGAGAGGAACTGTCACCATTCAAACATATATGCTATCAGAATGTGGATTCAAATATTGGTTGTTGTGTTATTTATGTTCTAGAGTTACATCATAGGACCAATCATAACTTACTGATAAAACCAATGAAAATTTGACAAGAATATGGTGGATACGCCGCTGGTACTTCCTATATATAAGTATTCTTGTCAAAGGATCAGAGGCATTGTCAGACGGTTATGAGAAAGTTCTATGTAGGATTTAGTAATTTCTTGGTACATTAGTTGTTGTGTTTATTTATGTTCTATAGTCATATCATAGAACCAATCATAACTTACTGATAAAACCAATGAAAATTTGACAAGAATATGGTGGATACGCCGCTGGTACTTCCTATATATAAGTATTACTGTCAAAGGATCAGAGGTATTGTTAGACAATTATGAGAAGTTCCGTGTAGGTTGTAGTATTAGAAGTTTTGCTTTAGGATATAACCATATCCTTCCAAACATATCAAAACTCTTACGCATGATATCATATTTAGCGAATCAACTCTGCTTATCAATATTTTTCCGTAGGCAACAAAAAGCGATTCCTGTAACAGGGTACTTAACCCTTACAAGGGACGTTACCGCCTCAAACAAAATTCAAACTCTAACTCTTCTTCTAAGTATGTAACTGTCAAACTAAACACCATCATTCTTTTAGTCAAATATATCACTACTTAAATTTCGGGATGAAATTTCTAAAAAGCAGGGGATATTGTAACATCCGTCAAAAAACGGATTTACCAAACCCGCTCCGTTTATTAACCGAGTAATCAGTTTCGTTGCGAATTTAATGCCCAAAATAAATTTAAACGATACATAATTAATAAATATATTGGAATATATAAATTATATTTGAAAAAGTCTTAAAAATAGTGATTTAAAAATAAATTAGTGCTGCCGGGTTTCGAACCCGGGTCAGCCAGCGTTTTAGCAAACAACTTATCTTCCAACCCTCCAACCGCTGCGCCACTTGTGTTTCTTGTTCAATATTGAAGACAATTAATTCATAACATGAGTATCGAATTCAAATAACGACGCGCCCAATTGCAGTCGTCGGAAATCCCGGCGATCTCGCGAGATTGGACGGTTACTTCAGTTATAACGTAAACTTTAATCACTACATCGGTTATAACCGATGCCTAAGTCCGCGACACAAGTTATAACCGCCGGAAAGTTTCTAACCGACGAATCAAGTCAGAAAACGGGCCAAATACGTCGATGTCCCGCCCTATAAATACCTCCTCGAACCTCTGCTAGCTTTTTCGCTCACAATCACACCTTTACCGGACGTAATTCCACTCGCCGGAAAAGTTCTGCACCTCGCTGGAAAACCGAGCCCTTCACTTCTGAGCCTTACTGAACACCCAGAACTTATACCGAAGCCACTCACATCCATCTCAAGCTCTCTGAAGACTCTCTGCCGCAAGACACACGTCGCCGGAAGTTTCTGCTGTCACCGGAGCTTCGCCGGAGAAACAGAGGAGTCCAGTTCGGTATACCTTACGCCTAATTTTTCATTCTTTTTATTTATCTCACCTGTAATTAACCTCAAAACACTAAAAGAACATGATTTAATCGACGAATCAGTCGGACGATAGTTCTTGTTAAATTCGACGAAGAAGACGAAGTTTTCAGTAGTCTATAAGTTTAATTTAAATCAAGATATAACTCGGGTTAGACACACAGTCCAGTGGTGGACTGTGTGCACATAAAGCACGCTTACGTCTCGAGTTCGAATCTTGTCCCACGCACCTTCGCCCTAATAAAAATGTTCATTTTTTTTAACCGAACCGGAGTCACTGCGTAAGATGTTAAGTTTAATAAAAACCGGAATAATAACCAAGATAGACACACAGTCCAGTGGTGGACTGTGTGAATGTTTAATCACAGGTCACGAGTTCGAGTCCGGACTACCGCACCGGTCCGGACAATTATCAAACTTTTTATTTAAGACAGAAATGAAAATATTTAGTTAGTATATAAGTATAATAAAAATCGGTTTATTTAACAAGTTAGACACACAGTCCAGCGGTGGACTGTGTGTTAACTCAACCCACAGGTCCCGGGTTCGAGACCTGTGGAGCGCCCCGGTTCGATGCTTTAAAATTGTTTTTAAAATAAATGATTTTCTGTTTAATTCAATTAATATATAAATATAATTAAAAACAGAAATATTTCGGGTTAGACACGTAGCTCAGTTGGTAGAGCTGCGTGCACGCGTACGGGAGGTCTCGGGTTCGAGCCTCACCCAGCGCATGCATACACACATACGAACCGGTCAACAGTCAAAGTCAAATGTCAATGGTCAACGGTCAAAAAGTCAACATTTTTTATTATTTTTATTTATTTATTTTATTTAAAAATCAATTAAAAATACTTAAAAATAACATTTTTAAGGTTATAAAATAGCCTTAAACTCACAAAAATACACCCAACAATCCTACTAAAATGGATTAATAAAATCCGTTTACTTACCGAACCATTATGCCATTATCTAGGTTAATTTCACTCGTGGTTAAAACCACTTCGCGTGCATTCAACATTATCAACCGAACGCACCCAATGTGAGTGAATCTTACAACTCCCCTTTTTAATTACACGTTTTGGGGTGTGTCATGTGTCACGAAATTAACTCGTTTATTTAAACTGGTGCCATACCATATTATGATCTAAACTTAGATTGTATACATTGTTTGTAGTTATGTATTTCATATTGTCAATTTATATGCAATTCATTCATTAGGCCCATCAGTTCCTCGTGTGAGACGAGTTGAGCAACGCGTACCTCAAAACAAATCCATTATTGTTCGTGTGTGTATTATTTAGTTTATATTGTTTGTAGATACGTATTTCATATTGTCAAGTTTATGCAATTCATTCATTAGGCCCATCAGTTCCTCGTGAGAGACGAGTTGAGCAACGCGTGCCTCAAAACGATCCATTATTGTTCATGTGTGTATTATTTAATATTAAATTGATTGGTGAATAAGTTTACATCTATTTTTACTCATGTGTGGTTGTGCACTTTATTTTATAATCAATTAAATAAACTTGTTCAAATGTTTTCCATAGGATTCACTCGCCAACTTTTTGTTGATCCAAAAAAACCCTTTTTACACATGATATAGGTGAACAGGATGAAGCAAGGAAACCATAGGAAATGCCTTAGAAGAAAACAAAGAAGCTTAGATTGATGTTTAGGTCATGATGTAATTATGATTGTAAATTTTCCCATTTAATTGTATTAATGAATATGAAACGTTATAATAAATGTCATGAGCTTTGATGATAACCCAATCATGCCCCGATCACCTTTTCTGCTGCGGGTCGGGGTGTGACAGTTAAACCATTAGGGTAGATCAGTGCTCTGATGATAAGTCTAGGAACTCAAGGAAGCGAAAGTCTGAGAGTTCGGGGAAGGATTCTGATGATAAGCGTAAGAAGAAACGAGGTTTTGGTAACGCGTTGGAGGCTAATCCCAATGGTTCAGGAAAAGATGTAAACAAGGGCGACAGAAGTGGCTTGACGAAGAGAACTCCAGGCGATGAGCAAGGGAAATGTGTCAGATGCGGTCGATTTGGGCACGCAACGTGTGAATGCTATGCTAAAAGCACATCGGGAGGAGCTAAGCTTGAAGGTTGTTTTGAGTGTGGAGAGCAAGGACATTTCAAGAGAAATTGTCCATCGTTGAAGAATCAGGGTGATAGAGGAAAAGCGTTTGAGCTAAACGCTGGGAAGGCACGCGATGATCCCGCAGTTGTTACCGGTACGTTCTTAATCAATAACCATTCTGCGTTCGTACTATTTGATACTGGTGCTGACTTGAGTTTTTTTTTTTTGAAAAACTTTGAACCATTTCTGTATTCTCAAGAAAGTAAGCTAGACAAAAAGTATTCAATCGAATTAGCAAATGGTAAACTGATAGAAACTAGCAAAGTCATTCGAGGTTTTAGTATTCGGTTATGCGATCATAGTTTTAGTATCGATTTATTACCAATGGAGCTGGGTAGTTTCGATGTAGTTGTTCGAATGGATTGGCTATCCAAGAACGGAGCTGAGATTGTTTGTTCAGGGAAATTAGTGCGTATACCCCATCCTGGTGGTGAAGCGTTAGTAATTCATGGAGATCGATCAAATCGGAAATCGAGAATCGTTAGTGTCATGAAGATGCACAAGATGTTGCGTAAGGGTTATCCTGCGTTCTTAGTTAACGTAGTTGATACCAAGATTGAAGGTAGGAAGATCGAAGAGATTCCTATAGTTCGTGATTATCCGGAAGTTTTTTCCCTAAGACTTACCTGGATTGCCCCCTGTGAGACAGATCGAGTTTAGAATTGATCTTGTTCCTGGTGCTGCACCGATTGCAAAATCTCCTTATAGATTAGCGCCTTCGGAAATGAAAGAATTGTCGAATCAGCTTCAAGAGCTTTTAGACAAAGGTTTCATTCGACCAAGCTTTTCTCCTTGGGGAGCACTTGTTTGTGAAGAAGAAGGATGGTTCCTTTAGGATGTGCATAGATATCAGGAGCTGGACAAGCTAATTATCAGAATCGTACCCGTTACCAAGAATAGATGACCTGTTTGATCAATTGCAAGAATCCAGCTACTACTTGAAGACTGATTTCGTTCGGGATATCATCAATTGAAGATTGCTGACGAGGATGTTCCAAAGACAGCTTTTAGAACACATTATGGCCATTATAAATCCTTAGTCATACCATTTGGCTTAACTAATGCGCATGCAGTGTTCATGGATCTCATGAAGAGGGTATGCAAACCCTATTTGGATAAATTCATGATAATATTCATTACGATATACTTATCTATTTACGAACCAAAGAAGATCATGAGCAACATCTGAAGATTGTTTTGGAGCTGTTGAAGAACGAGAAGTTGTATGCCAAGTTCTCTAAATGTGAGTTTTGGATTCGAGAGATTCATTTCCTCGGTCACGTCATAAATGAGAAAGGTATACATGTGGATCCATCGAAGATAGAGGCGATTAAGAATTGGGAAGCGCCAAGGACTGCGTCAGAGGTGCGACAATTCTTAGGACTTGTTGGGTATTACAGAAGATTCATTGAGAATTTTCCAGAATAGCGCAGCCATTGACGCTATTAACCCAGAAGGCAAGAAGTTTATTGGACAGAGAAGCAGGAAGAAGCTTTTCAGATGTTAAAGGAGAAGTTATGTAGTGCACCTATTCTTCCCTGCCTAAGGGAAATGACGGTTTTGTTGTATACTGCGATGTCTCACGTTTAGGCCTTGGTTGCGTGCTTATGCAAAAGGGCAAAGTGATAGCCTATGTATCCTGACAACTGAGGGTGCATGAGAAGAACTACACAACTCATGATTTGGAATTAGTAGCTTTTGTGTTTGCCTTGAAGATTTGGAGACATTATTTGTATGGCACGAGGGGTACGATTTACACAGACCATAAGAGTTTTTAGCATATCTTTGATCAGAAGGAACTCAACATGAGGCAACGGCGATGGGTGGAATTACTCAATGATTATGAGTGCGATATTCGCTATCACCCAGGAAAGCCAATGTTGTTGCTGATGCGCTCAGTAGGAAAGACCGAGAAAAGCCTTTGCGCGTTCTTGCTTTGGGTTTAACCATACAGACGAATTTGACCGATCGAATTCGCAATGTACACGAGAAGCTTTGAGAGATGAGAATCTGAGTAGAGAAGGTTTGAGAGGTTTGGAATGTGAACTGATACCAAAAGCGGATGAAGTTATGTACTTCATGAACCGAGTTTGGGTTCCGCTCAGAGGTAACGTACGTGAACTGGTTATGAATGAGGCTCATAAGTCCAGATATTCCATTCATCCAGGTTCTACCAAGATGTATTAGGATATTAAGGAGTTGTATTGGTGGCCGAATATGAAGAAAGATATTACGGTGTATGTAAGTAAATGTCTGAAATGCTCGAAGGTTAAGGCTGAGCATCCGAAGCCGTCTGGGCTACTGCAGCAACCAGAGATTCCTAAATGGAAGTGGGGGAATCTTGCTATGGACTTTATCACCAAATTCCCCCGTACGTCACGTGGACATGACACCATATGGGTAATTGTGGATCGATTGACGAAGTCTGCTCATTTCTTGCCCATTAAGGAAACAGACAAGATGGAAAAGATATCGTAGTTGTATCTCAACGAGATTGTAGCCCGACATGGAGTGCCTGTGTCAATTATCTCTGGTAGAGATGGACAATTTGACTCCAGATTTTGGCGATCTCTTCAAGAGTCGCTGGGTTCTCTTTTGGACATGAGTACTGTGTATCATCCCAAATGGATGGACAGAGTGAAAGAACCATTCAGACGTTAGAGGATATGTTGAGAGCGTGTGTGATTGATTTCGGTGGAAGTTGGGATACTCATCTACCATTAGCTGAGTTTTCTTACAACAATAGTTACAACGCTAGTATCAAAGCCGCTCCGTTTGAAGCTTTGTACGGTAGGAAATGTCGATCACCCTTGTGTTGGGCTGAAGTTAACGAAAGACAACTAACCAGACTTGTGCTTATCCAGGAAACCACTGACAAGGTTGTCCAGTCAAGGAAAGGTTAAAAGTTGTCGCCGATCGACAGAAGAGTTTTGCAGACAATCGAAGGAAACCGTTGCAGTTTCAAGTCGAGATCGTGTTCTGCTGAAGGTGTCACCTTGGAAAGGTGTTGTTTGGTTTGGGAAAGGGGAGAAAGCTTAGCCCACGTTATATAGGTCCTTTCGAAGTCCTCTCTCGAGTTGGATCAGTCACACATAGGCTTAAGCTGCCACAGGAATTGAATGGAGTTCATGATGTATTTCATGTTTCCAACCTGAGAAAGTGTCTGTCGGATGAGACACTATTATACCCCCTGACGAGGTTCAAGTAGATGATAAACTGAGATTTATTGAGGAACCGGTAGAAGTTCTGGATGAGAAAATCTAGAAGCTTAGGAGGAGCGGATTAAGTTGGCCAAGGTTCGCTGGAATTCCAAGTGTGGCCCAGTTCACATGGGAATGTCAGGACTAGATACAATGGAAATATCCGCATCTCTTTAAGACTAGTGCGAAAACGAAACCTGTAGTGTAAGAATTTCGGGGATGAAATTTTTTAAACAGGGGGAGACTTGACACCCGGCTATTTAAGCTTTACCGTACAAATATAACACGTGTCATGAATGAATAAAAGGCCGTATTTGATTATTTATGATGTTTATATATGGTATTTGATGTGTTGGTAAATCCAAAGTTTGATAAAAATTATGTTGGCAACTTTAAGATAAACGCTTATCGCGTAACGGTTAAAATACAAAACGAACGTCGGTCACCGCCCAATTAATGTTAAAATCCTAAAAGTAGTCTGTTGTGATTGAAATAATATATTTAATCATATTCGTGAGGAAAAATAATTTAAAACGCTAATAAACTCCATTTTTCGAGTTTAAGCGCGTATTGCGCGATACTGCTCGTATTTGACAAAATACTGTCAACACAGCCAGTTACGGAAATGATAATTATTTTAGTAATAATTTGGCATTTCTATAGAATGATAAAAATAAATTAAAACGCTTAAAATCCCTATTTTGCGAATTTAAGCGCGTATTGCGCAACACAACGCGCATACTGCCAAATACCGACAACGTAGCCGGTCTAGGCAAATAAAATATTGATCAGTAATTTTTTAGTGAGTTTATTTTTATAGAGCGTTAAAAATAATTTAAATGCGTTAAAAGTGATTAAAACGCTAGATAAAACACCCGGTATCTAGTTAAATACCAGTTTTTGGCCAATATATGTAATATATATGCGTGTGCTGTTGTGTGGAGAAAGGTGGCAGCCATTTAGGCCTCTCTCTCTGTCCTCTCCCTTCCATGTGTTGATCTTGGAGATCACACACAATGATTATGTCTTTTATAAAATCTTCCAAAATCCAAGAAAATATATCACAAACAATCAAACTCATCCTTACTCTTGGCTGAATACACACACATACACATACTACAAAATCAAATTTTGAAGTTCTTCAAGATTCATGTTCATAAAAACTCATTTCAAGTTCGTTTGAAGATCCAAAAGGGTTTTAAAGGTGTTTTCAAGAGGGTGCAAGCTCAATATCATCATTTTTATAAAACTCCATCAAGAATCTTGAAGGTATAACTCTACTTTAAGAATACATACTCTTGATTCTTGATGATATTGTTGATAGTGGAATGTTTCTCAAACTCTCGAATGATTCACAAACTAACAAGTAAAAAGAAATGAGTTTTTGAATAAAATAAAAATGGAGACTAGTGTGTGTATATATATCGTTGTGAGAATGTATGTATATGTATTAGAGATTGAGTTTTGATTTTTGTTGGATTCTTGTTTGATTTAATATTTGAAAAGTGAAATGCATGTATGATTTAAGGAATGTTCTAAAAGGGTTTTGGTGATTTGAGATGAATACATAAAAAAATGGACTTTTGGAAGTATATATATATATATGTGTGTGTGTGTGTGTGTGTGTGTCGTGTATATGTAAATACACATGCATGCACAAGAGTTTTGTCATATGATCATGAATATGAGAATGTACTTGCATTTATGATAAGATGATTGGATGATGATAATATGAAGATGATGATGTTCTTGGATGTGTGAACATGAACTAAATGAATGTTGGATGCATATGAAATCATGCATGTTGATGATAATATGATGACATGCATTAGACGCTTGTACTTAGGCATGCATGTGAATGTATGGACATGAAATGGTGATTAAAGTGTGGCATGATAAAAATAATTTTTAATCAGGTCCTAAACACTAAAATAATAATATTTGAAGTGTTAAAATAGCATGAAACTTTGTCATAAAGTTAACTAGCTTTGCATGTTGTACTTAGTGCTTAAAGTCGTAAAATGCGTGAAATCGCATGATTTATGTGGCTTACACAAAAACTACACTAATCTGAATATAACCATCATTTTAATCAGTAAATAACATGTGTTATGTTAAAATATCAAGTCGTTTCGATTTGGGATGGTTATGGTAACGTTTAATGCAAAACTATGCGATAAAAACGGTAAAAATCACCTTTTTAAGAGATTTTTACAAACTGTTTTAGATCAGTAAGTAAACTGACATTTTTTATATAAATGTAAGTATTTTAACTTATATTAAGTTTACTTGGTGTTTGGTAAGTCATACGTGACTTCCGACGCCCGAAAACGTTACCGAATCACTAAAATACGCATTTTTCAATAAACACTAGAATGGGTTGTTCATAGGTGAATTTATGTGTTAGAATGTGTTATGTGATTTAAATATGTGTATATGATAATATGATAAGATTTGACATGATAACGGGAATTTAGACTATGCATGTACACTAGTGTTTAAATGGATAAAATCGTTGAAATTTACGTTAAATGTGTAACTTATTTGTCGAGCATGAAAATTGATACATAGGTTAACTTGATAAGTTATTTCATGTATGCATGCTTTAAAAATGATGAAATGTACAAGTTAACGAGTTTTCACGTGTTACGATATTGAATATTTGTGTACGTTTATGTATATATATTATGACGCGCAAATCGTAGATATATAGTACTTATAAACAGGAGAGATTACGGATATAACATATTAAGGGTCACCAATAAAATCGTTCAAGTCGCAAAATCTTAATATATATATATGAACTTATATATATTAAAATGCCACCATAATAAAAAATATTGACTTTTCGAGAAAATCTCAAAGTTATGTGAAATTTCCAAGATTTGGAGAAACTTAGGAATTTTGTGATTATTGTTTGATAAATCGTTCCTACGTATATTAGGACATGTAGAAACAATTGTGGGATTGCGCTAATTATAATACGCACCCAAAGGTGAGTGCCACTAAACCCCCTTTTTACTGTTTTATAACTGTTTTGGGGGAAGAACACACCTTAAAAGGATAAGTATAATTTTTGTATAAAATATACCTTTTATTAAAATATGAATATATTTTCATGAAAAATATATGGATTTGGATATAAATATGTTTCTGGGGAGAAACGGATTTTGGATAAACGTGAATATATGTTTCGGGGAGAAACGGGTGTTACTACGGTGCTTAAGAGAAAGCGACCTTGTAGATTTAAAATTTGCTTAAATCTAAAGTTGTAACGAATTCGCTCGGTCTCAAGAGAGTAAGTATCGGGTATTAGCTTACGTTTCGGTGGGGACTTCGGGGAAATTCGTACAACTCGTTATATTAAATTTATCATTTTAGTAGGATTATATATTGTTCATAAGGTTGGCACCTTGTGTGACCCATTGCGGGCACCTAGCGCGAACTTAGCCATTTATCATTAATATGGGTGTGCGTGGAATTGTTGATAGATCTATCGGGTTGACCACCCCGTCGTGACCGGTAGCTCGGTGTCAAGTCAAGCGACGAATTTTAAATTCTGTGATTGTCTAGCGTTGATTATGTCCTTACTGTCAATATGTAGTTCGTATTGTCTTGCAAACATACGAGTCTGAACACTTGATGCTAATAATTTAATATGTGTAAACCTTGGAACAAGTCGGGATATCGCTATGGTTTAAGGAATGTTGGTTATGACTGACCCTTGGATTTTTATGAAGGAAATTAAATAGACTTTCTAAAATTATATGGATGTTTTATTTATAAACACATAATACGAAGTTTTCCTTGGATGAAATTGTTTTGAATTTGAATACGTGAACTCACCCTCCTTTGTGTTGACATTGATTTTAATGTGTTCTTCAGGTACATGAGTTCAGGTTCGGGGAATCTTTGGCGTCTCTTGTGGTCATGATGCATGTTTTGTTTAATAATAAACTTTGGAAAACTTTTAAAACTTATTTGGGACCGACTATATTAAGATCAATAAGGATCAAGACAACTTAACTACGTTATGGTTGTGGTTTATGCTTAAACTTTTAAACAATGTTTTAATTAAGTTAAACGTCAAAATTAACGATGCATCATCCACTAAGATATTAATGGGCACCAACTTCCGTCACCATTACGTTTGTATTTACGCTGCGACGTTTTTGGGATGTTACAAGTGGAGTTTAGAATAGATATCCTACTTGGAGCAGCTCCTATATCGAGAGCCCCGTACCGTTTAGCACCCACTGAAATGAAGGAATTGAGAACTCAATTGGATGAACTTTTGGAGAAAGGATTTATACAGCCTAGTTCATCGTCGTGGGGGCTCCTATCTTATTTGTCAAAAAGAAAGACGGTTCAATGCGTATGTGCATTGACTACGCGAATTGAACAAGGTAACGATCAAGAATCGTCATCCATTGCCCAGGATCGACGACTTGTTTGATCAGCTTCAAGGGGCAAGTTATTTTTCCAAGATTGGTTTAAGATCAGGGTATCAACAGCTGAAGGTCAGAAGTGAAGATGAGTTCCTAGTGATGCCTTTCGGGCTCACTAATGCACCAGCAACCTTCATGGATCTCATGAACAAGGTCTGCAAGCCATATTTAAATAAGTTTGACATTGTCTTTATAGATGTTATACTTATCTACTCTCGTAGTCAATTCGATCACGAGAAACATTTAAGGAGTATTCTTGGATTACTGCAGCAAGAGAAGCTTTATGCGAAATTTTCTAAGTGCGAATTTTTGCTTCGCGAAGTCCAATTTCTTGGAGATGTGATTAGCGAGCGTGGTATCCAAGTGGATCCTGCAAAGATTGAAGCTATTATGAATTGGGAAGCACCAAGACTCCATCAGAAATTCGCAGCTTTTTAGGATTGGCTGATATTATAGGATATACATTGAGAATTTCTCTCGCATAGCCACTCCTCTTACTGCTTTGACCCGCAAAAATGTCAAGTTCGACTAGGGTCCAAAGCAACAAAAATTGTTTGAGGTTCTGAAGGACAAGTTAAGCAATGCGCCAGTGCTCACACTACCTGAGGGTATGGAAGATTTTGTTGTTTATTGTGATGCCTCGCACACGGGTATGGGCCGTGTGCTTATGCAAAGAGGCAAGGTCATTGCCTATGCATCACGTCAATTAAAAGTGCATGAAAGGAATTACACCACCCATGATCTGGAACTGGGTGCAGTTGTATTTGCACTTAAGCTTTGGAGGCATTATCTATATGGAACAAAGTGTGTGATATACACCGACCATAAAAGCCTCCAACATCTGTTTAATCAGAAGGATTTAAACATGAGGCAACGCCGTTGGATGGAAACTTTAAATGATTATGATTGCGAAATCTGCAAACATCCCGGCAAAGCGAATGTAGTCGTTGATGCGGTTAGTCGCAAAGAAAGGGTTAAACCTTTGAGGATTAACGCCAAAAGCATAGAGCTCAAGAGTAGCTTGAATGAAAAGTTACTGGATGCGCAGAAACAAGCCATGATGGAAACTAACATCCCAAATTAAGGATTAGGTGGAACTGTTGAACAGTTAACACCTGGAAAGGATGGAATCCTTAGATTCAATGATCGGATTTGGGTTCCGATCTATGGAGGGCTTAGGGATCTAATCCTCCAGGAAGCGCATAACTCTAGATATTCAGTTCACCCTGGAGGTGACAAAATGTATCAAGATTTGAAATTAAATTATTGGTGGATGGGTATGAAGAAATCCATAGCCACCCATGTAGCGAGGTGCTTGACGTGGTCAAAGATTAAAGTTGAACATCAGAAACGTCAAGGCTCCTACAACAACTTGAAATCCCAGTGTGGAAGTGGGAGATGGTAACTATGGATTTGATTACCAAGTTACCCAAGACCAAACATAGCAATGACACGATTTGGTCATTGTAGATAGATTAACTAAGTCAGCTCACTTTTTGCCAATTAAGGAAACGTATAGCTCCGAAAGCTGGCTAAATTATATGTGGATGAAATTGTGTCCTTGCATGACGTGCCAATATTGTTGTATCCGATAGAGATACTAGATATACATCTCACTTTTGGAAAAGTTTCCAACAATCATTGGGCATGAGATTAAATTTTAGTATGGCTTACCATTCGCAGACGATGGACAGAGTGAGTGTACCATTCAAACATTGGAAGATATGCTTCGTGCATGTGTGATCGATTTAGGTGGAAGTTGGGATGATCACTTACCCCTAATCGAATTCTCTTATAATAATTGTTATAATACGAGCATCAAGGTCGCTCCTTTTGAAGCCTTGTATGGGAGAAAGTGCAGAACTCCTGTTTGTTGGGCAGAAGTTGGGGAACCTCAACTGTCTGGACCAGAAATAGTCCTGGAGACCACGGATAAGAAAGTGCAAATCCGTGATCGTCTCAAATCCGCACGTGACAGACAAAAGACTGCGCTGATAAGAGGCGTAAACCTCTTCAGTTCGAAGTGGGGGACAAGGTAATGTTGAAGGTATCACCCTGGAAAGGTTTGATGCGCTTCGGAAAGAAGGGCAAGTTAAGCCCAAGATATATTGGGCTTTCAAGATAATCGAATGTGTCAGGTCTGTAGCTTACAAGCTCAGATTATCCGAGGAGCTTAGTGGAATTCATGATGTGTTCCACATATCGAATTTGAAGAAATGTCTAGCTGATAAATCCCTAGCTATGTCACATCATGATGTGTTCGTTGAGAAACCAATTTCGATCGAGGATCGACAGGTTAAAAGGCTCCGAAAGAAAAAAGATACCAATTGTAAATGTTAAATGGGATGCCCGTAGAGGACCCGAATATACATGGGAGGTCGAGTCCAATATGCGACAGAAGTACCCCCATCTTTTTTGAATAAAATCTCGAGGTTCAAGATTTTTTTGAAGGGGGTGAGGATGTAACACCTCGAAAATTTTTTACCAATAATATAATAACACGAGTCCCACTGATCCTCGTATGCCATGTGTTGGACAAGAGGGAACAATTCAGTCGTCATGTTTTTTTAAACCGCTGAACGACGTTGAAAAAGGTCCGAGGACCAAAGGTGTCAACATGCTAATTTTTGGCCTCTGAGTGACCCTTATGGACCGTAATACATGGAAAAAAATATTGGCTGGGAGGCGGTTATGTACTGCAAGGCTTAACCCTTACGGTCCGTAACCATTTCAAATCAGTGGGCGCGCTAAGGGCTTACGGACCGTAAGCCTTAACCCTTACGGTCCGTAAGGGACTGCCAGGCAGCTTGCTGTGTATGCCACCATCCTCGGAAATTGCCACCCTTGTGCAGCTTGTGACACCTTCTTGGACACTTGCTAGCACCTGGGAATGTGTCTTGACACTTGGCTTGATCCTATGCATCATCTTCAACTATAAATAGCCTCCATAATTGCCATTTTTCCTTGCTCATCATCTTATTTCTCCTCTATCACTCTAATTGTAAGTTCCACATATCTGGAGCATCCTCCTGAATATTCTAAGCTTCCTTGGACCACTTGTAAGTGTTCCATCCCTGCTTAGTTCTTTTTGTTAGGCTTTAAAGCCAAAAGTCAAGTGTTATCATAATAACGCTTTGACTTTCGGTTAAGACCATTATGGTCCAGCCAATGTTTGATATGAACATGGCTAAGTGATCGTAATTAGGTAGGTGTTAGTCCCTTAAAAGGGCACCTCCTAAAGATCACATTTGCTAGACCTATTGACGGGTCAAAGTTAAATTGTTTAAAAGTCAAACGAGTCAGATTATGTAAAATTCATAATCTGAGTTTATACAAGTTATAAAAATGTTTTGACACTTAAAATAAATTGGTAGTAAGTAATGGAACATGTATAAACATGTTCATCCCTCAATTTTAGTCTAAGTGTCAGTCCGCAACCGAAGTCGCGAAGTTTGACTTCTTCTTTGACTTTCGATTATGAACCGAATTAGCAACTTTAGCTACTACCTTTAAGTTGCATTATGATCATAATATAATGTAATATAACCCCCTAAGGTTATACTACAAGATCATAATCAGAATCTGAGTTTTATGCATTAGTTATACCTATGCCAACTTTGACAATTTTACCCTTTTTAATTAAAACAAAGTTTAAGTCAATAAAGAACTTGTGAATGATATATATACTGATATGTGATTATAATTAGCATATCATATGTTATAATACTGATCATAAACTAAATTTTGATAATTATCGCAAACTATGTCCCTAAAAGGACCAAAATGCCCTTATGGCATCAAAATCGGTTTCTAAACATGATTTTCATATCAAACTTGAAACCTACTGATGTAATGTCATAATTTGACATACTTGGGATATCGAATCAGATTATATTCTGAATTTATGTATGAGTTCTTGTGTTTGACAATAAATGACGATAAATCCCTTTTGGCGCATAAATTGATTTTAATCAACCCTTTTACATAAAAACCAAACACCTACTGATATGTTTATATTAAATAACATATCTTGGTCAACAGACCTGTTTATAACTTCAGTTTACATTAAACATCGCTTGATCGTCATTTAAACGTCTTAAACGCCGTTTCAGCACATAATATGGTTTCAAACCATACTTGAACACCAAGACTTGATATATACTGAATTATAAACTCATTTTTAATATTTTTACACTAGGTACCTGCTCCAAACTCAGAATCCCAAATAAGATGTCAAAACTGTATGTGAAATGACCAAATGCCCCTACGGTGCATAGTTTGGTCTAAACCTATAAACCACATATATATTTGATATCTAAATGATATTATATTATAATTATAATATTTTTCAGAATTTTATGATCATAACATCAAATATTACATAAGCTCCTTTCATACATCATATAAATGACCGAAACGCCCTTATGAGGCATAGTTTCATTTTAAAACCTTATCGGCCATACAAGTTGGTATTCTATGATATCACAGCTTATTTAAAGTATATTGGCATGTAAAAACTTGTTCATGACTCATCTGGTTACCCGGTATCGCATTTATGCGTTTGGTTAAGCGTATGAAGACTTTTTACATAAGTTACCGAAACCGGTCAAACCTTATCATGTTATTCTCAAATTCCAGAATGTATATTATTTAACCGTATTATACAAGTCATACTACTTGTTGGTTTAAATTACATTTCATTCCGGTCACCGCTTAATCTAGCGTATCATACCGATCACATTAATTTAAATTAGCCGGTCCAAGTCAATGACTTAAATAAGACCCGTTAACATTCTAATTGGTTAATAATACCATTCACTCCAGACTAGAGACTTCCAGTAGATTGCATCCGAGCTAGTTATTTTGTATACGACTTATTTGTCTTATTTTCTTAATATGAAGAATTTTCTAAGCCAGGTAAATACTCTTAACCTATTTTTCCTATACGGGCTTGGGATACGGTAAAATATTACCGCATGGTCGAGTATGGCATTCGAAGACAAATGTGTCAGGAAATTCAAATAACCCGTTTTAATTCGTATGCTTAATAATAAACATTGGGGTTAATGCGACCGTGTCCTGGATATCCTCGGCTCATTTAATTGCAAATTGCCACGACCTAATGCCAGGGTGTTGGCATACACCCGACAGATGCTAAAATATTTTATAACCTAATATAGGTAACCTATTAAAGGTATGAAAGTGGGTGTCGGTTAATCATGATCTCGGCATAGTTTCCGGGGCCTAAATGTATTATTAGCATGTAAAACTGATAACATTACCAATGTGTACATAAAACATTTTGAAATGTTTTCAAAACGTGTCGGTTAATTGTATTTACCAGTAAAAACTGACGTATTTTCAAAAGACTAAGTGCAGGAAGCAAGGTAACGTAAATAGGCTGGAAGTGCTCGGCAAAGCTTAAGAGGAACTTGCAACTCCTTGCTTAGAAAGCCCATAGTCTACTAAATTTCCTTTTTTTATAATATTGCGATCCGCCTGTGGATCTATTACGAACGTTATGTATTATATTTAAAGTTGGAACAATACGTTTGTAATAGTATTTTTATTCCAATGACTTCCGCTGTGCTATCAAATGTTATTTGGTTATGATGATATCAATCTTACGTCATGATACTCCCCACCGGGCCCACCGGGACATACGTGGAAATCGTGGTGTGATAGTTTGTTTAGTTAACTTTGGTGTTTTATGTTAAGTGTTAACCGGTTCCGGTTTGTTTAGTGAAGTTTGTGTTGTTAATGTAGGATTTTAACCGTTGTTTATGTACCGTTTGAAATAAATATTTATGTAACCATTTGTTTGGCTTGATGCCTTGTTTTAGTAACGGGTTCTAAGAAAAAAAAAAGAAAAAAAAATCACATTAATGATAAATTAAGTACTTAAAAAAACATTAAGAAAAAAATTAAACATACATAACCAGTTCCCAGACATAAAAAATAATCCGGTTCAAAATTTATAACAGTAACCGTTCCAGCGTAACCCCAGTAACCGTTCTACAGGAACCGACTTATTTCTTTGATCGTTTACTTGTGGCGGGCGTGGGTGCGTCACTTTCATTTGCGTTAGCTTTGGTGCGGGCACTTGGGTACAATCGTCTTCGGAATCATTAGTCTCTACTTCGTCTTCCTCCTCTTCATCAATGATCTTGTGCTCTAACTCAACTTCGTCTTCTAGACTCGATGTATGTTGAACACGGTCAACGACATCCAAATGATCCTTTAGGCAAATTGTCATCTCTAGCGATTTTGGTGTTAGTCTTGTTCTTCGAATTGACAATACCCTACCACTAAGAGAAAAATACTTTCCGAAGCTACCGTGGAAGCTTGCACCGTTAGTATATCACGAGCCATTGTGGCTAGAATCAGGAATTCCGATTCTTTTGATTTCCACCATGCCAAAATATCAAAGTTTTTATCTTCCTCGGCGGTCATAGTAGTGAATAATTCGTTATTTTATACCTACAGAGTTCACTTGATGGTTCGTTACCCCTTTGTCGCTTGGCCGTTTCATCAACATATGGAGCGGTTTGAGCTTGAGGAACATTGTTGACAGATGGGGAATTTGTAGTTTTAGAATTCTTTGAAGCCATTGTAGAAAAGTATGTCAAGAAGAAGAAGACAATGATAAAAAAGAAGATTAGAGATGAGGATTGTGTGCTAAACAAATGATAATTGAAAATATTTATAATAACCGGTTCTAACGGCTAGTAACCGGTTCCAACGGATAGTAACCGGTTCTAACGGCTAGTAACCGGTTCCAACGGTCATATTTGGGCATTTAATGCTGTTGCAAACTTCCATAATCGATTCCAACGGATAGTAACCAGTTCCAACGGTAACTTATGAACCGGGTACGGGAGGAACAGGGTACGGGTTGGAACCGGTACGGCCCATTTATAATCCTAAAATTTGGAACCGGGTAGGAACCAACGGGTTTTTTGAACCCGGAACCGGTTCTTCTATACATGGGGTAGGACCTGGAACCGGTTCCAATTCGGTTTCTACCGGGCCGGCTTTGGAACCGGTTATTATGCCATCTCTAGATTGAACGCAACTTTTAGAGGAATTGGACGACAAAAATTTTGGGGTTCACTTATGACTGGGACGCATGGAGAAGGGTTGCTGCTACATGGAAATAAGAAAAAAGGATGACAAGCATGAGTGGCTAGTCTCTTTGTGGCTTCTTTCAGGCGGATGATTCGTAGGGTTTAACACTTTCTCAATTTTATTTATGTTTGGATTTGTTTTTGCCATTGATAACGTCGAATAAACAATTTGATTTGTTGGTATATTTAAACTATTTGTATGTGTTAGTAGTCCCTGCTTTACAACTTGTTTAGTTGATGACAAAATCTAGTAGCTTGTTGGGTGACATAGAGTAGGTTGACTCACAATAGTAAATAGGATAATTGAACTATAAAGGATATGATGACAATGACCTGTATTTGATTACCACTTAAATTAACCGATTTTTCAGCACTATGTCTATGTGGTGTCCAATTAATTGATTAAATTGTGTTTTGTGTAAACCTAGAATCTAAAACTTGGAGGAGTTACCTTTTTCCAAATCTCTTATGGCGTTCCCCGAGTAAAACAATTGTTTACCTATTACACATTAACTTTTTTAATTACTTTGCAAACTAGTATATCTTGACTCCTTTTGTTTGAATTGAATAAACTTTTGCTTATATTGGAATTGCTTATCTTTTATCAAACGTATTTGCGATTTCTTGCATCGTTAGTGGGTTGGTAACTAGGTGGGTAATTGGTATTTGTGAAAGGACGATTAGATTGTACGGTTATTATTAAAAACTGTCTTTAATTGTTATTTTAATTCACAAATCCCATTATCCGAAGGCCATATCTAAGTGGTGTTTTAGTAATTAAACGAAGTTTGTGTGCCAGCGATAACCTGAATCCTGGAATCATCGCGTACTATTATAAGTATTTAAGTCATAAAAATACATTTTTTATTAGCCCATGACAACTACATCACACACCCCTACCCTTTGGAATCATCGCGTCTCATTTGGCGCCTTTTCTTGATGTCGATTATTCACAACACGTGTATATGGATGTTTCTTTGTTTAGGGTTTGACACAATACATCCCCTTATAATTACACTTATTCTAATAACATACTAAATATAGTATAAACATTTACAATTTCACCCATAAACTTAGTATAAACTATTTAATTTCGCTCATAAACTTTTCATTCAAACTTGATGACACAATTATGTCAACAATAGAAGTATCTTAGCTATATCTTAGGGGCTTAGATTTTCTTGCGTTCTAGGTTGACTTTACATGTGAATGTCTTTGTTTTATGTCTATATGTTGTTTTATGATGTTAGATATATCTTATTTTCCACGGTACTATTTAACTACCTCTTTTGTTACGGGTAACTTTCTGTGTATATATCTTTAGTTATGCTTATTTGTTTGTTGTTGTTTGGAGTCGATGGTCTCTCAGAATTAATTTTGTTAATCTCTAGACCATACTAGTAGTTTTGCTAAGTTATGATATTTACCAGATATGAGTGTTGTAATAAGATTTCTATGTTGCGAGTATTTTATTCTGCTATTAATCTTTTGATCATAGTAATTTAATTTAATTTAATATTAATCAATTCATAACAATGTTATGCTTATGGTTATTGTAATATATGCATTAAGGGTTTTACATGTTATCCTTTGTTGTGTGTGCTTATGTTAGTTTGTATTTTGACACAAGGCTTACGCGTGGTTTTGATGTGTAATATCAGGATCTTCTTTTAGCGGTGGAAGGTGGATGTTGTTAAATGTAGGAAGTCCACGAACAGTCGAGAACCTGAAATTTGTTATCTATTGTCCGATTAGGCGGAAACTAATGACAAGTTAACCAAATAACAAGAATTACTCGTTTAAATGTTGTTTTCATTGATCTAAAGTTCAATACATTCAAGATCCGGATCCGACAGAGCTTCGCCGTGCTCTGTGCCAAAATCTCCAACTCCTTACAAATGAAATCCCAAGGCACCTATATATAGGAGTGGAAGTTCGCTGGACATGAATGAAGTTCGGGCGAACTTGACTTAGTCAAGTTCGCCGAACTTGACTTCCCAAAACCCTCCTCGAGCGAACTTGCCTACAAACTCACTTAAATACGCCTCGTTTCATCGATTCTATACAGACTCGATACAAGACTATTCTATAGACATTATGCATCAATAGACTCCCTCTTGGATATCTACTTTGTCTTATTCGGTCTTCAGAAATTCTCGTTTATTCCAGACTCGTTCTCGTGTAATGACGAAGGCAACATACATATGCACCAACAGACTCCCCCTTGGATGTTGCCGCAGTCATCTACTTTCATAGACATCTTTTGTCAATAATCATCCTCGTCAGTCTTCAAGTGTCATAGTCTTCTTTGAACACCTTGTAATCATCAGACTTCAAATAAGTTCCTAGTCCTTATCATTTGAATAAACATTAAACTTTTATGATCTTCAGAATTCTTCAATTTAACTTGATAAAACTTTATTCTCCAAGCTTCCCCTGGCTGTGAGCTGTGCTCCCCCTAGCTTTGAGCTTTATCTTCAATCACGTTTCATCCTGCTCCCCCTAAAACTTTACTTCCTGTTTCAAAGTACTTGGAATTCAAATAAACATTTCAGATTCTAACTTTGAAATTTTGTTCCACATGAATTACATACCACCTGTACAGACCTTGTACTTCAAATTTTAATCTTCATTTTTTAGTTATTTCAAGTTCAAATTAATGACCTTGAAACATTTTACGTTTAAAACCTTCAAATTTTCAATTATTGAAATAAAATCCACTTAGTTGATCAAGTCCAAGTTAATGACCTTGATTAACTAATTTTGTTTACCAAGTCTAAGTTAATGACCTTGGTTAAACCCGTTGTGAACAACTGATGTTTTTGTCAATTTTAAAGTTTCAAATTAATGAACTTTTTCTTACCAGACTTTGATGATCCGTTCTCCAACATTGGCTCGTAGAAAGTCTTTTTGGATTTAAAAAGTAAGTAAAGTATTTACAGAACAAAGTAAAGTAAACTATGTACAAACATATTTACAGACATATTTTTGTGAATTCGTGTCTAAGGATCATATCAGTTTTGTTGAGACATATCACCAGTAGTGTTGACCTTTTTGAGACTTTTAAGTTTTAAACTCGTTTACCTAGATTGTCGTATGTTTGTCCTCTTAACTTCATCACATTTCTCAATTGTTACAAGATATGTTAAGGTAAGAATTATGAAACTTGACTTAACTATGGTTCCCACCTCTTGAATATACTCCCGAATCCAGATTCCCTAGATTTCATCTTACAGGTGAGTATAGCGTAATTGATATCTGTATTTAGGTTATGCGAGGCCTTGAGAGCTCAGGTTAGTACTACCGTACTGACAAAGAGATGAAGGCTCGTCTTTTAGGAGTGTTCCACTTAAGAGAATTCTTTTCAGCACATTTGCAAATTGATTGAGAATCTTTGATTTTTTTTAAGTTTGCATGCTATTTGGGGTTTTTAGCAAAAGCATTATAGAAGTTCTAGGCTATTGCTTCCGCAAAATCAGAAGAACTTGTATAATACCCCATATATCAACTATCTATAAAGACCTGTATCTCAGAATCAGGCAACCCTTCAATCGAAATTTCGGAGTACTAAGTCCATATATCCAAGATGTGTTAATCCACAAGATTAAGAAGTTGTAAAATTTAGTTTATATCTCGGAAACAATTTACTGAACGTGTAAAGCCTATGGACACATCCACAGTAAGACTTGTTTATCACTTTAAACTTTACAATTCTTTAGCATACTGTGATAGTCCACTGGTGTACTATCATTTCCTTTTTGACAACAAATTCTTTTTGCTTTTCATGTTTTTGTACTTTTTGAATTTTTCAATGTTTTTGAATTTTTAACTTTTCCATACGTTTTTTATTTTTCAACAATTTTTAAAATTTTCTTACTCCCCATAAAATCAAAAACATATTTTTGGATTTTAGAATTAAAGAAATTCTTCTAAAAATATAACAAACCAATGTGGATCCCGTGACCTCGTCGTCTGATCCTTTTTCTCAATCATGTATCTGCAATTGTTTAACAAACAATCATTAGACTCATTTACCACTTGTAAAAGCAGTTTAAACTTGTAAAATTTGAAATCATTTTTTTTGTTCAACGGTGTGGATTTTCATAATTTTGATTTTTCAAAATTTTTCCTTTTAACAACCACTTGTAATTCAAAAACTTTTCTTTTTTTAACTACTCCCCTTCAAAATTGACAAAGATATGACATTTCTGGATAAGTTAAACTGATATGGAGCTCCGCAATCCAGAATCAACTTTTGATCAAGTAGATCTTGGAACTCCTGCACATGAAAGGATTTAGTTAAAAAGTTCAACCCAAGCCTTCTTGGTCTTGGGCTTTGGATATAATTCCTCATACACATCTTCATAATCACTTCCGTATGCTCTTTGATAAGCATATTCAACATCACAAACTTCAAACTCACAATCAACTTTGCTTTTATCTTTCTTGATTGATTTGACATTTTCGGTTTTATCACAAACAATCTTCACTTTTTCAGGTGATTTCTTTTTAGCAATCCAAGCTTGAGAATTAACTCTAGCTTTCTTAATATAAAACCTAGAATCATTGTTTGACTTTGAAGTCTCTCCTTTTTGAAAAATTGAATTTTCAAATTTTGATTCATCTTTAGGTTTTATTTCAAGATTGGATTCAACATTACGTTTCATTTCTTTTAAGTCACCGTTTCTTTTTACAATCCTGTTTTGATCATTTTCAGATTGTTTTTGTTTTACCTCTCTTGAAACTTCTTTTCTTCAGGATACACAGGCTTAGACTTCGGACACTTGCGAGCAATGTGACCAACTTCATTGCATTTAAAGCAAGTCCGAGTATCATGAACCTGTCCACTAGTGGGTTTTACTCCACTTGCGGACTTAGCCTTGTCCCGAAGTTCCTTTCTTTTTTGAAATCATCATTTGACTTCTTACCTATCAAGCTTTCCTCCTGAACCGTGCTCATTCCGTAAACAAACTTTATGTTCTTACCTTTGTATTCCTAGAACGTTGACTTCTGATTCTTCTTCGGTTCATCATCAGCTTCTTCCAAACCTAATCCTGCTCTCCTGTTCTCAGGAAAATCACCACCGTTTCTACGGTAATTGTTAAAATTCCGTTTCGGTTTAGAATAAAACTTCTTTTCATTTTTCTCGAGATTATCTGATGAAACTTCCACCAGTTTAAATAGTTTATCAATTTGATCTTCTTTCACATTCTGAATCAGAAAGCTATCATTGAAATATAATCTATCAGATTCCTTAACCTTGTACATGACAAAATTAGGATCATCACTTAGATCATTTTCTGATGATTTATCGTCATTTTCAGATTGTGAACCAGAACTATTTGAACTTGAGTTAGCGCTTTTAAAGCTGCCGTGATCAGAATCATTTCCAAAACATTCTTTACCACATCTTTTACCACGATTCATTGTCATCATTTGATTTTGTAAAGTCTATATCAATGTTCTCAGGCAATTTATCTTTCTTTTCTGAAAGAAGTAAAAGATTAAATGCCTTTTCAATGTCATCATCTTTCTTGCAGTAGTAACTTGCAAGAAATGGTGGAGGAACATTTCCGTAAACTTTACGCTTTGAATTATCAACATTTTCCTCCAACTTGATCGTAGGAAGAATGTGATCAATGACATATGTGTTTGTGGTGTAACTTTTTAGTGATTGTCTGACTCTTTCTGTTTCAATTTTCATTTCGTGAAACTCACGCTTTGTTTCAGCAATTGTATTAATGTACATGTTAATTGCCTTTTGTTTTTCAATAACTGTGGCATTTAACATGGTGAAATTAGCGTTGAGTTCACTGTTAGCTCTTTCAACATGTTTATATTTGCCTGAAATTTTGTCATAAGCTTATTTTATGGTTCTGTAATCATAACGAAAGTTTTCATTATGTTCAGTCAATTCTCTTATGACTTTGACTTTATCCAGACAGGGTTCACAAGGACTTGCGCACTTTATGCAAGGTTTTTCAACCTCCACAACTTTCACAACTTCCTTTTCAGACATGTTTACCTCAGCTTTTACCTTTTCGGCTTCTGCTTTCAACTCTTCTTGCTTTTTGTTTCAAGGTAAGCTATTCCTTCTTCCTCTGTTTGTTGCATGTATCTTTCCAGAATTGCATCCTCCAGGATAGCTTCTTCCTCAGCTCTTTGCATTAATGCTTCTTGAATAGCATTTTTGATAGTAGCTTCCACAAATGATGTCTCAAATTCATTCATAACCTCTGCCATCATAGCAACACCAGTCTTCTTTCCGATGTATTTGTTCCAACGAAACCATCGTCTTCATGATTGGCAACAAGAGCTTGTTCGGCTTTCTTTGCAGATTTATCTTCAACTTCAATTTGTGTTCTATTCGGATATGATTTGTATTGCAGCGCTTTCTTGTAATATTCGTTACCGGTTCCAAAAGGGATTTTGGTTTCCACTAGCTTCTTGGTTATGGCATTCACGTTTGAAGTGCCCTTTTGGTCGACATCTGAAACAAGTAACTTTCGTTTTGTCGAAACCAAGTTTATTGATTGAGTTACCAATATCTCTTCCCGTGAGTGCTACAAACTTTGAAACTCTCCGGATAATTGATGCTAAGGACCATTTGATGTCCATCAGTTCCAACTCTTCCTCATCTACTTGATCATAATCTTCAACTGTCATTTCAGGATTTCCGATCTTTCCAGCAACAAGACTTTCATACGATTCCAGAATTGTAGCAAGAAGTGCTATGTGCTGTTTCGCAACTTTTTCAGGAAACATATTCTTTAAATCTACTGCTATGTTGCATTGGAAAACATTTGAATTAGCAGTAGATTGGCATGTCTGATGAGATTGACTTTGAGAAGAAGAATTTGAACCAACATATGAATAACCAGTATTTGGCAATACTGATTTTGTGACGATTGATCTGTTGTATTCATATTTGCACTAAATGACGTTTGGATTTTTGGACTTTGAATCGGAGTATCTGGAACACCACCTTTGTAATAAACTCCGACATCCTGAACAACATTAGTGTTTTTGGATTTTGCAATCTTCATCAATTCCATTTCATGACCTTCAAGTTTGTCAATGAACGATGACAACTTAAAATGTCTCCAAGACGGACTGTTCTTTAGAATCATCAGATACGTTGTCCATTCTCCTTCTGGAAGTGCATCGGCCAGCTTCTCAATCTGCTCTTCGTTAGTTCTCTTGATATCATGTCTTCGCATCTGGACTATGAGGTGACAATATCTATCAATCATTTGTTTCATTGTCTCTCCTTTGATCATCATGAAGATCTCAAACTCTTTCTTAATCAGGGCCTTTTTGCTCTTGATCATTTCATCACTTCCTTTGAATTTTTCGCAAAGAGAATTCCATAATTCTTGAGAATCATATTCTGGTAATAATATCAGGATATCTTCTTTGACAGATTGTTGTATCAAGCTGATCATTTTCTTTTCAGTAACATATTTCTCTTTCTCAATCACTGAAAATTTGTTCAATGGAAGATCTTTATCACGTTCATCTTTAGGCCATGTATATCCATCTTCAATCGTAACCCAGCTGTTGAATTGATTCGCTTGAATCCAATTAACAAACTTTTCTTTCCATCCCTCGAACTCGTCCATACTCATCAACTTCGGTGGTTTCTGAGTAGTTCCCATTTCATTATCGAGGTTCATCTGATTAACCGCAATTGAATTTGACGTTGTGGCTTGTGCTACTCAAGCTGAAAATGCGTTATGGAAATCTTCCATTTTGAAAATCGGATACGTACGCTGAAAACACGTGAAACTTTGAAAAATATTAGAACTAACTACAAGTTCGGTCGAACTTGTAGTTGAAGGATGAAAATTTTTAGTTTTAATCCAAGTTCGGTCGAACTTGGATAAAGATTTTAATTTGAATCGAAATGAAAACTAATGAAAAACAAAGATGTTCGGTCGAACTTAAGCTTGATTTTTTCAGAGAAACCTAAGTTCGGGTGAACTTAGCTTGGATTTCTATGAAAAACTTCAAGTTTGAGAAAACTTAAGTGAATTTTCAACATAATTATATCAAGTTCGGTCGAACTTGATAGAAACTCAAGAAAAATTCAATAAGTTCGAGCGGACTTAGCTTAAAATCACTGAAATCCCTATCAAGTTCGTTCGAACTTGATAAAAATCAATGATTTTTAATCAAGTTCGGGCGAACTTGAGGTTAAGTTCGGCCAACATGGTTTTGAAAAACATGGTTTTTGTAACTTTTTGATGTCAAATTGTGAATTTGATGTCCAAACTCTCAGGGGTTTACCACGAGTGTATTTAACATGACATATTCAAAATTGGACAGAATTTGACCGTGAATTCTTCGATTTTGTTCAAAAGTTAAGAAAAATAGAAGAATAGAGATGAAATAGAGAGATTCTTGTCTTGATTTCAACAAATTCAGGTATCCAAGCTCTGATACCACTTGTAGGAACGTCCACGAACAGCTCGGGAACCTAAATTTGTTATCTATTGTCCGATTAGGCGGAAACTAATGACAAGTTAACCAAATAACAAGAATTACTCGTTTAAATGTTGTTTTCATTGATCTAAAGTTTAATACATTCAAGATTCGGATCCGACAGAGCTTTGCCGTCTCTGTGCCAAAATCTCCAACTCCTTACAAATGAAATCCCAAGGCACCTATATATAGGAGTGGAAGTTCGCTGGACATGAATGAAGTTCGGGCGAACTTGACTTAGTCAAGTTCGGCCGAACTTGACTTCCCAAAACCCTCCTCGAGCGAACTTGCCTACAAACTCACTTAAATACGCCTCGTTTCATCTATTCTATACAGACTCGATACAAGACTATTCTATAGACATTATGCATCAATAGACTCCCTCTTGGATATCTACTTTGTCTTGTTCGGTCTTCAGAAACTCTCGTTTATTCCAGACTCGTTCTCGTGTAATGACGAAGGCAACAGACATACGCACCAACATTAAAGCGAGAGAGAGAGAAGAGAAGCGGCAGGGAAGAAAGACGACCCGAGATGTTCTGTTTACCGATCTGTTATGGACTAATACCATTGCAAGGTCTGTGATTTGTCCCACATCGGTTGTGTGGGCAACCAATGTGGGGTTTATATATCAAATGGGCTCTCTCACCCACCAGACTATTCTTTTAGGTTGAGTTCTGCTTTTATATTTCTAAAGGAAAGGTGTGTTGGTTGTTTGTAACTTGAGGTTTGAAATCAATTGAGTGAATTGCAATCATTTTTAGGCTTGTAATGTTGATGGAACCAGTGCTAATCTCTAGCAGCGGCAACTCTGACAACTGCAAATTAGGTGGATGGTGACCTGTGGCGGATCTAGAAAAACTTTATAGGGGCAACGTTTCACGAAAAGGGGTAATACTGGTGACGACCGTAATACCTAAAAAATGCTATATGAAAACTACATATCGGCACTACTGAGCGAAAAGTTCCCCCCCCCCACAAAGCTGGGCCCCTGATGGATGTCACTTGATCTTGCTTACACACACTTAACCTAGCCTCTGGAACTGTACGTTAGAACATTTTTTATTTAGTCCTATCTAATTTGATACTAATTTGGTCTCAGCTATATGGGTATTGTTTGTTTGTATCTGTTAAAAAGTAGGTTTGCTTTATGAGAAGGGCTCTATATTATCTTTGCAATACATCTACCAAGGCTGACCTTTTGAGAGCAGAAGTGGTGGATATCAATGCAGCTCCAGGTGCAGTTAGTGTTAGCTTTAGTTTCTTGCGTAAGCTCTTTTAGATAGGGTGTACCTATTGGCATACCAATGTGCCTATATGCACACCAAACCCTAATCAAACATGCCTTTACCTACGCTGCGTATAGAGCTACACGCTGCGTATATCTTGCATGTGTTTTAGAGCCTTGTTACCAATCATTGCACATAAAACTAGGATTTATATACATTGCGTATAGACCTATACTCAGCGTATATAAACGATCAGACTTTTTGGGGTCACTTAGGTAGGGTTGAAGCATCAGTTTTTTCACAAAGTTTATATACGCTGTGTATAGGTCTATACGCAGCGTATATAACCTTCAGAATTTTTTTTGTTCATTTCACTTATTTGTGGTATAAATTCTCACCCGGTTACAACGTTAACACGTTTAAAACATATAACGAGTTAAAAGTATATAATGTTTTTTATTATTTAGTCAATGTGGCCAGTAACGATGCTACGCCTGTATAACGTTAAAATTTTTGGAAAAGCGTATAACATTAACATTTTTAAAAAAGCGTATATACGGTTCAAATGTATAATATCGTTATCCAGGTTTTAAAATAAAATATTATACCAATTCTAGTGCCGTTAATTATTTTTAAATACTATAAACATTTAAATATTATACCGTCAATTATTTTTAAATACCCATGTTCTAATATGTTATACTGTTTGAATATTATACCGTGCGGTTCGAATACTATAACGTTAAAATAGTATACCGTTAAATAATTTGAAATACCCGGGTACTGTCGAATATGCTACACCGTTTATAGCAAAAGTTTTATATATACAACAAAAGTTTGATATATACAGCAAAAGTTTGTACATACATAACAAAAGATATAATACTATGGCAGCGGATCCTGGTGCTGCTGCTGTTCCTCCTGTTGCTGCTGTTGATGCCATTCCACAGCCGGAACGAAGTGACGCGGAGGTAACCCGTCACGTTGTCGGCGCTCCTACAGCTCCGCAACCACCCACTCCATCACATAGTTGAGCCTGTCAACGTCTTGAAGTAGTTGTTGATACCCCGCGTATGAAGGGGCAAGATCGAGCCCAACATGTCGGGGGTACTGAGGTGCCCCGGGTGGTCCACGGTAATGGAAGTGGAAATCATCTTGTGAATATACCTGCCTAAAAGAAAACAAGTTAGTAAATAATAAAAATATAATATATTTTTGACATGTTACGGATTTCGACTAACGTTACGGACGAACGCGCGTTATGGACTACTTCAAATGAACAATAAAATTATTTTATTTGAACGGCGATCTTATTTTCGACTAACGTTAAGGACCTACGCGCCTTACGGTTCGTCTTCGACTAAATTATAAAGGTATTATATTTTAACGACGATCTTATTTTCGACTAACGTTACAGACCTACGCGCCTTATGGTTCGACTTCGACTAAATAATAAAAAAAAAGTTATTATTTTAACCGACAATCTTAGTTTTGGCGCTCGTTAGGGACCTACGCGCCTTACGGTTCGACTTCGACTAAATAATAAAAAAATTATTATATTTTACCGACGATCTTAGTTTCAGCGCTCGTTAGGGACCTACGCGCCTTACGGTTCGACTTCAACTAAATAATAAAGAAAATATACTTTAACGACGATCTTATTCGACTAACGTTAGGGACCTACGCGCGTTACGGACTACTTCGACTAAACAATAAATATTTTATATTTTAACGAAGAACTTAATTTCGACTAACGTTAGGGACCTACGCGCCTTACGATTCCACTCGGACTAAATAATAAAAAAAATTATTATATTTTAACGACGATCTTAGTTTCAGCGCTCGTTAGGGACCTACGCGTCTTACGGTTCGACTTCGACTAAATAATAAAGAAATTATATTTTAACGACGATCTTATTTTCGACTAACGTTAAGAACCTACGCGCTTTACGGTTCGACTCGAACTAATAATAATGAAAAATTATTATATTTTACCGACCATATTAGTTTCGGCGCTCGTTAAGGACCTACACGCCTTACGGTTCGACTTCGATTAAATAACAAAGAAATTATATTTTCACGACGATCTTATTTTCGACTAACGTTAAGGACCTACATGCCTTACGGTTCGACTCGGACTAAATAGTAAAAAAATATATATTTTACCGATGATCTTAGGTTCGGCGCTCGTTAGGGACCTAAGCGCCTTACGTTTCGACTTCGACTAAATTATAAAGTTATTATATTTTAACGACGATCATATTTTCAACTAACTTTACGGACGTACGCACGTTACGGACTACTTCGACTTAAACAAAAAAATTATTGTATTTTAACAACGAACTTCTTTTCGACTAACGTTAGGGACATACGCGCCTTACGGTTCAACTCGGACTAAATAATAAAATAAAATTATTATATTTTACCGACGATCTTAGTTTCGGCGCTCGTTAGGGACCTACGCGCCTTACGGTTCGACTTCGATTAAATAATAAAAAAATATATTTTAACGACCATCTTATTTTCGACTAACGTTACGGACCTACGCGCCTTACGATTCGACTTCGACTAAATAATAAATAAATTATATTTTAACGACGATCTTATTTTCTATTAACGTTAAGGACCTACGCGCCTTACGATTCGACTCAGACTAAATAATAAAAAACAAATTATTATATTTTACCAACAATCTTAGTTTCGGCGCCCGTTAGGGACCTGCGCGCCTTACGGTTCGACTTCGACTAAATTATAAGGTTATTATATTTTAACGAAGATCTTATTTTCGACTAAGGTTTCAGACGTACGCGCGTAAGGATTACTTCGACTAAACAAAAAAATTATATATATTTAACGACGAACTTATTTTCGACTAATGTTGGGACCTACGCGCCTTACGGTTCGACTCAGACTAAATAATAAAAAAATTATTATATTTTAACGACGATCTTATTTTCGCCTAACGTCAAGATCCTACATACCTTTCGGTTCGACTTCGACTAAATTATAAAGTTATTATATTTTAACGACGATCTTATTTTCGACTAACGTTACGGACCTACGCGCCTTACGGTTCGACTTCGACTAAATAATAAAAAATTATATTTTACCGACGATCTTAGTTTCGATGCTCGTTAGGGACCTACGCGCCTTACGGTTCAACTTCGACTAAATAATAAAGAAAAATATATTTAATGACCATCTTATTTTCGACTAACGTTACGGACCTACGTGCCTTACGGTTCAACTGCGACTAAATTATAAAGTTACTATATTTAACGACGATCTTATTTTCGACTAACGTTACTGACCTACGCGCCTTACGGTTCGACTCTGACTAAATAATAATACTTATATATTTTAACTGGAAAATAAAGGCTGGAAAAAAAGACGTTTTTACCCATGTGCCCAGCTTCAAATAGACGTCATTTTCCAGGTCAAAGCAGTTTGACCTGGAAAATGACCATTTTACCCATGAACGGAGTCTATTTGCGGCTGGGCACAGGGGTAAAAACGTAATTTTCCAGCCTTTATTTTCAAGTTAAGGATATCGACGCGAGTAACATATAAACATACAACAATAACTAACGTACCTGTAGAGCGGGTCACGAATATTTTACCGACGATCTTAGTTCCGACGCTCGTTAAGGACCTACACGCCTTACGGTTCGAATTCGACTAAATAATAAAGAAAATACATTTTAACGACGATCTTATTTTCGACTAACGTTAGGGACCTACGCGCGTTACGGACGACTTCGACTAAACAATAAAATTATTATATTTAACGACGAACTTATTTTCAACTAACGTTAGGGACCTACGCGCGTTACGATTCAACTCGGACTAAATAATAAAAAAATTATTATATCTAACGACGATCTTAGTTTCGCGCTCGTTAGGGACCTACGCGCCATACGGTTCGACTTTGACTAAATAATAAAGAAATTATATTTTAATGACGATCTTATTTTCGACTAACATTACGGACCTACGTGCCTCACGGTTCAACTCGTACTAAATAATAAAAAAATTATTATATTTTACCGACATCTTATTTCGACGCTCGTTAGGGACCTACGCGACTTAGGTTCTACTTCGACTAAACAAAAAAATATTATATTTTAACCGACGAACTTATTTTCGACTAATGTTAGGGACCTACGCGCCTTACGGTTCGACTCGGACTAAATAATAAAAAAAATTATTATATTTTAACGACGATCTTATTTTCGACTAACGTTAAGGATGTACGCGCCTTACGGTTCGACTTCGACTAAATTATAAAGTTATTATATTTTAACGACGATCTTATTTTCGACTAACGTTACGGACCTACGCGCCTTACGGTTAGACTTCGACTAAAATAATTATTATATTTTAACGACGAACTAATTTTCGACTAACGTTAGGGACCTACGCGCCTTACGGTTCGACTCGGACTAAATAAAAAAAAATTGTATTTTAACTACGTACTTATTTTCGACAAACGTCAGGGACTACGCGCCTTACGGTTTCGACTTGGACTAAATAATAAATAAAATTATTATATTTAACGACGATCTTATTTTTGACTAATGTTAAGGACCTACGCGCCTTAGGTTCGACTTCAAATAAATTATAAAGTTATTATATTGTAACGACGATCTTATATCGACTAACGTTATGGACCTACGCGCCTTACGGTTCGACTTCGACTAAATAATAAAAAAACTATTATATTTTACCGACGATCTTAGTTTCGGCGCTCGTTAGAGACTACGTGCCTTACGGTTCGACTTCGACTAAATAATAAAGAAAATGTATTTTAAACGACCATCTTATTTTCGACTATTGTTACGGACCTACGCGCCTTACGGTTCAACTTCGACTAAATTATAAAGTTATTATATTTTAACGACGATCTTACTTTCGATTAACGTTAGGGACCTACGCGCCTTACGGTTCGACTTCGACTGAATAATAAAAAAAATTATATATTTTAACACGATCTTATTTTCGACTAACGTAAGGGACGTACGCGCCTTACGGTTCGACTTGACTAAATTTATAATTTAATATATTTAAGAACGATCTTATTTTAACTACTGTTAAGGACTACGCGCCTTAGTTCGACTTCGACTAAAATAAATATTATATTTAAAACGACTTATTTTCGATAAGTAGGACCTACGCGCCTTACGTTCGACTCGGACTAAATAATAAAAAAATTAATATATTTTAACAACGACTTATTTTCACTAATGTAAGGACCTAAGCGCCTTAGTTCATCGACTAAATATAAAAATATTATAATTTTACGAGATTTATTTAATAACGTTAGGACCTACGCGCCTTACGGTTCGACTTCGAATAAATTATAAAGTATAAATTTTACGACGATATTATTTTACGTTACGGACCTACGCGCCTTACGGTTCGACCAAAAATTATAAAAAAATATTATTTACCTCTTATTTCGCTTCGTTAGGGACCAACGCGCCTTACGGTTCGACTAAAGAATAAAGAAAAGTATTTTAATACATCTTATTTCGACTACGTTACGGACCTACGCGCCTTACGGTTCGACTCGACTAAATATAAATTATTATATTTTAACACGATCTTATTTCGACCGTTAGGACCAGCGCCTTACGGTTCGACTCGGACTAAATAAAAAAATTTTATATTTTACGACGATCTTATTTCGGCATCGTTAGGGATAGGCTTACGGTATGACTTGACTAAAAAAATTTTATATTTTAACACGACTTATTTTACTAATGTTACCTAGCGTGTTACGGATACTTCCACTAAACAATTAACAAAGAACTTATTTTACTAACGTTATGGACCTACGCGCCTTACGTTAGACTCGGATAATAATAAAAATATATTATATTTAACGACGATCTAATTTTCGACTAACGTTAGGACCTACGCGCCTTACGGTTGACTCGACTAAATAATAAAAAGATTATTATATTTAACGACGAACTAATTTCGCTAAGTTAGGGACTACGCACCTTACGGTTCGACTTCGACTAAATAATAAAAAAATTATATTTTAACGACATCTTATTTCGCTCGTTAGGACCTACGCGCCTTACGTTCGACTTCGACTAAATAATAAAGAAATTATTTTAATGACCATCTTATTTTCGACTAACGTTACGGACCTACGGCCTTACGGTTCGACTCGATAAATAATAAAAATTACTATTTTACAACGATCTTATTTTCGACTAACGTTAATGACCTACGCGCCTTACGGTTCGACTCGGACTAAATAATAATATTATATTTTAACGAAAATTATTCGAAAAGGACGTTTTTACCATGTGCCAGCTTCAAGTAGACTTCATTTCCAGATTCAAAGCATTTACTGAAAATGACCATATTTATCCCTGAAAGTTATTGCGGCTTGGGTACACATGTAAAAAACGTATTTTTTCCAGACTTATTTTCATAGTTAGGATATCGACGCCCTAGTACGACTGATAAATACAAATAAAACATATTAATAATATTTTACCGACGATCTTAGTTTCCGGCTCGTTAAGGACCTACACGCCTTACGTTCGAATTCGACTAAATAATAAAGAAAATATATTTTAACGACGATCTTATTTTCGACTAACGTTAGGACCTACGCGCTTACGGATCGACTTCGACTAAACAATAAAAATTATTTATTTTACGACGATCTTATTTCGACTACGTTAGGGACCTAGCGCGCTTACGGTTCAACTCGACTAAATAATAAAAAAATTATATTATATTAACGAACGATCTTAGTTTCGCGCTCGTTAGGACCTACGCGCCTTACGGTTCGACTTGACTAAATAATAAAGAAATTATATTTTAATGACGATCTTATTTTCGACTAACATTACGGACCTACGTGCCTCACGGTTCGACTTCAAATAAATTATAAAGTTATTATATTTTAACGACGATCTTATATCCGACTAACGTTATGGACCTACGCTGTCACACACCGACCCGCAGCGGAAATGGTGATCGGGGCATGATTGGGTTTTCATCAAAGCTCATGACATTTACTATAAAGTTTCATATTTATTTTTTCTTTTTAAAGAAGAACATTACTATAAACATACAAGTACAACATGTTCAAATACATATTTCATGACTTCATTATTTTTCTTCTAAGGCAATTTCCTATATGTTCCTTGCTTCAACCTGTCCACCTGTATCATCTGTAAAAATAGGGTTTTGGGTCAACTAAAAGTTGGCGAGTGAATCTTAATTAATCATTTTAAAGGATTAGTTATGTTGGTTATTTGAATAAAATTGTGCATAACCTAATATGAATAAACGTAAATGTAAATTTAATCACAAAACACATAATATCAATAAATGCACAAACACACACACCAAATGATGAACAATGAGATCAAGGCTCAATCAAACGGAGCCGATCGGATGAGGCACCTGATGCTCAACTCGTCTCCCACAAGGAACTGATGGGCCTAATGAATGATTTGCACACAACTTGACAAAAAGATAAACACACATCACATCCAACAACATAATCACATAATCTCAATCAATGCACAAGCACACACCAAATGATGAACAATGAGGCACCTGATGCTCAACCCGTCTCCAACGAGGAACTGATGGGTCTAATGAATGATTTGCACGCAACTTGACAAAATGTTAAAACACGCATCACAACAAACAATATTTACATCTCGAGTTTAGATCATACAATGGTAATAGCACGAGTTTGAATAATTGAATTAATTAAAGCGACACATAATACACCCCAAAACATGATAAAAAGGGGAATTTGTAAGAATTCACTCACATTGGGTGCGTTCTTTGATGACGTTGGATGCGCACGAGTTTTGGGATTTGATTGACGAGCAAAACTAACCTAAAATAATAACGAAATGGTTCGATAAATAAATGGATTTTATTTGAGATTAATACTTTTTATTCATAATCTTAATAGGATTTTTAGATTTATTTTTGTGAGTTTAAGGACATTTTCTAACTTTAAAAATATTATTTTTAAGTATTTTTAAATAATTTTCTGATTAAATAAAAAATAAATAAATAAAATAATAAAAAAATGTTGACTTTTTGACTCTGACCGTTGACCGTTGACCGGTCTGACCGTGTTTATTCTATGCGCTGAGTAAGGTTCGAACTCGTGACCTCTCGTATACGTGCACGCAGCTCTACCAACTGAGCTACGTGTCTAACCCGAAATATTTCTGATTTTAATTATATTTATATACTTATTAGTTTTAAACTTATTTGGTTTTATTTAAAAATGGTTTTAAATGGCCGAATCGACTTCAGTGACCCGGAGTCGAGCTCGAGACGTTCGGTTCGAGTAAGCACAGCCCAACCAGTTGGGCTGTGTGCTTAACCTGTTTAATTACTGAATTATATTATATTTATATACATGTTGAAAGGTGACCTGAATAGGTTTAAAAAGGATTGGTTTTATTTCTGAAATTCGGTAACGTGTGCGATTCGAACCCGGGACGTGTGCATTGTTTTGCACACAGTCCACCGCTGGACTGTGTGTCTAACCCGTTCCAATATCTGATTTTAATTATACTTATACTTATATGCGACTTCATCTTCTTCGTTAAAGAACACAAAACAGTGAATTCCGACTGTTCTTGTTTGGTCGTTCACGATTTAAACTTGATTGAAATGAACAGAGAAATTAAATGATATGATGTTCCAGAACAGCGGGTTTGCTTCGGTTTTCCAGCAAGTGTCGTCGGCTCCGATTTACGATGTCCGGCTGAATGAACTGTTTAGCAGTTTTGATTATTGATTTGAACGATTAAAGTATGAATTAAGAGATAGCAGAGAAGTTTTAGATAGATATACCGGTTGAGGAATGAATACGGTTTTCTGATCAAGGATTTCCGGCGATGTTCCGACGAAATTGGAAATCTCCGGCGACGAGCTTCTGAGAACTTCAACTACGAAAAAGTGTGTGGTCTTGAGCGAAAGGATTCCCGGAAGGTTGAGGAGGGTATTTATAGGGTAGAACGGGATGTATTGGGTCTGAATTTGGTCTTGAGTTCGCGGTCAAAGTTTTTCCAGCGGTTACGACTGAATTTGAGGGTTAGACATCGGTTATAACCGATGTCAAATTTAGTTCACGCGTTTCAGTCAAAGAAAACGGTCGTGATTTGCGAAATCGTCGGTTTTTCCGGCGACTGCGGATTGGGCGCGCTGATTTCCGGATTTTGATTTTCTAGTTTTTGTATATATGTTATTTGTTTCCTTGTGTATCACAAAATCGTGTGTGGCGGAGTGGTGTGTTGTGCGTTTGTTCATCCGGGTGACCCGGGTTCGAAACCCGGCGTCTCCTTTTATTTTTTTATTCATTATTTATTATAAATTTTCAATTATAGATTTTAAATTCTAATATATTTATTAATTTATGTATTGTTTAAAATTAATATGAACCAAAAATACGCAACGAACTTTATAACTGAATGTTTGACTGATAAACGAAGCGGGTCTTGGAAACCCGTTTTTCGACGGATGTTACAGTATCCCCTACTTTTAGAACTTCGTCCCGAAATTTAAGTAGTAGTGGTATATTTGACTTGAAGGGAGGATGTTTTAATTTTGATGATTACATAATTAGAAGAGGGTGAGAGTTTAAATCTTATTTGAGGCGGTAACGTTCCTAGTAAGGGTTGAATACCCTGCTACAGGAATCGCTTTTTGATGCCTAAAGTATAAGAATGCGGAACATGGATAAACTGAGTTGATTGACTAGGCATGATTTTATGCATAAGAGTTTTGAGGGAATTGAAACGTTTGAAATGATAAGGTATGTATCATAAAACAAAAACTTCAATCATGACGATATTTAAACCTACACGAAGCTTCTCATAACCTCCTGGTAATGCTTTTGATCCTTTGCCAAGAATACTTATATATAGGAAGTACCAGCGGCGTATCCACCATATTCTTGTCAAATTTTCATTGGCTTTATCAGTAAATTATGATCAGTCCTATGTGACTCTAAAACATAAACAAACACAACAACCAAAGCTTGAGTCTCAATTCTGAAAGGATACATGACTGAATGATGACAGTACCTCTCTCGTTTGTTATGATGAAGGGGTTAGTCTATGTAAAAGTGAGACACAACCCAACTTCTTTAAATGATAAGATTGAGATACGTCGAGATGTATGATGATATGAATGTTAAATCAACGAGTATAAAACAAAACTGTAATATCAATTCGCATTAAAATTTTTGGATACATAAATTCCCAATTTACAACTGGGATACGGAAAGATTGAGATAACATAAAGAAAACATTAAAACTAGACGATTGGAGTTTAGTCTTGATTCTTGGTGAGGAAAACTAGTTGGGTGATTCGTTTGGGCCGTTATTATCTTCAACAGGATTGGCGTTGATGTTGTAAGCTCTTCCTCTTGCTGGTGGTGGAGCTGGGTTTGCTTGATTTGCTTGGTTAACTGGGTTTGCTTGAGCCTGGGCGTTTATGATGTTAACCAATCGGGGGTACGTGTTTCTAAAGTGGGTAGGATCGCCACAATTAAAACAAGCTCGAACATATGGAAACACGGGGTATTGGGGTTGTTGATATGTTTGGATCATGTTTTGAGTAGGGGGTGAAGCTTGGTTTTGAGGGGCACGACAATTTTTGCTCCAATGACCATAACGCCCACAATTTGCACACAGTCGACAAGGTACGGTAGATGGATGGTGATAAAAACAGGTGTTGCATTGAGGGTGAGGTCCAATGTAGGGTTTCTTATTTGGGTAAGTAGAGTTGGGTGCTACTTGAGTGATTGGGATAGCTTGGAGGGGTACAGCTTGTGAAACTGGTTGATTGCTTTGGGTGATAGCGAAATTTTGTCCATCTCGTTTTCTCTTAAGAGTGGTTTGAGGAGGGGATTTAGTTTGGGTTGGGTTGGAGGTTTCGGTTGATGCTTTATCCTTCGTCTTCTCCTCCGTGAAGTCTTTATTTCGTATGCGGTTTTCGGTGAGCTCTGTAGCTAACTCTATTGCTGCTTCCAAAGTTGCAGGTGTGGTATTATTACAGGGTCTTGAACTTTGAAGGAAGACCTCGAATGTAGTGCTCGATCAAACGGTAGAGGGGAGTGAACAAGTTGGGGACCATTTGATTTAACTCAAGGAATCTCTTGTTGTATGTGGTGTGGTCGCCCTCTTTTTGTTTCAAAGAATAGAACTCATCTTCCAATTTCTTGATTTCGCTTCTTGGACAGAACCGTTTTGTCAGGATTTCCTTCAATTCTTCCCAAGCCAAAGTCATAACATCTTCAGCACCTCGCTTGGCCTTCTCTGTATTCCACCATGTAAGTGCTACTCCGAACAAAAGACCGGTAGCATATCGCACCTTTCGATCATCGGGGCAGTCGCAATTGAGAAAAGTGTTTTCCATCTCCTCGAACCAATGGAGGAGAGCGGTGACACCTTCAGTACCTTCGTATTTTGGAGGATTGCAGGATTTGAAATGCTTGAAGGTGCATTTATTGGCTTTTGGGGGAGGATTGACAATGTTTTGATCTTCTTGGTGGATTGGGTTGACGGGATTAGCGGTAAGGGCCTGTTGTACTTGAATTACGATGTTGGGTATTACGGCAGCCATTTGTTGAGCGATTTGGGCAGCCTTGCGCTCGCGGGTTTTTCCTGATCTCATTTTTCTACGAGAGAGGCTAGAAGACATCTACAAGAAATACGTATCAAGAGTATGAGTTTGACGTTTTAGGGGTCATGTGTCGTATTTAGGAATGAACATACATAAAATAAATGAAGAATAATAAATTTACTACATCCATAGAATGTCTTGGGCTTTGCTCGTAATTGGGCCTTGCATGCCGCCATACTTCACCTTCGTAATCATGTGGGCCCCCATGATTACCGGGTCTTTCATATGGTTTGCATGTGTTAGCCTGGTAACGTACACTAAAACCCGGAGAAAATCGAGAAATATGTATGTAACGTATGAAATTCGGAGTGCATCCAGGTGTGGACACGGTGACACCTCAAAGTGGGGTTAGTTCGAACGACGTTTGGTGTGGCATGCTTTGGCCTAATAGGTCCTTCGTACTCTCATCGTTAGTCACCAGGTAGGCAAACTGGTCCGTTATATTGGATTTATACGAATGCCAACCTAGACAGGACGTTCCGACTACCGGTACTTGTACCCTTACAGTTACTACATGCCCGTCGTAGAACTCACTTTGATGAGATTGAAAAATGAAAAATGCGACAAAATCTTGAATAAAGGAAATATGAGGATGATTTGAATATGTGAACTTTGAAATATGCGTGATGAATGTATATGTAAGCATGTTAAGTTTGACAATAAGTATAACTCATTAAGTATCACAAAAAATGCTAGTGGAAGTGTTTGCATGCATTTGTGTGTGTAATAAATACGAAACAAATAAACATCATGAGTTTGCATGTAACCACATAAACAATTAAAATCTAATCAACTATAGTATAGGCTCTAAGGGTCTAATAACCTATCCTATATCCCTATAGTCAAAAGCTCTGATACCAATCTGTCACACCCCGACCCGCAGCGGAAATGGTGATCGGGGCATGATTGGGTTTTCATCAAAGCTCATGACATTTACTATAACGTTTCATATTTATTATTTATTTTTAAAGAAGAACATTACAATAAACAAACAAGTACAACATGTTCAAATACATATTTCATGACTTCATTATTTTTCTTCTAAGGCAATTTCCTATGTGTTCCTTGCTTCAACCTGTCCACCTGTATCATGTGTAAAAATAGGGTTTTGGGTCAACAAAAAGTTGGCGAGTGAATCTTAATTAATCATTTTAAAGGATTAGTTATGTTGGTTATTTGAATAAAATTGTGCATAACCAAATATGAATAAACGTAAATGTAAATTTAATCACAAAACACATAATATCAATAAATGCACAAACACACACACCAAATGATGAACAATGAGATCAAGGCTCAATCAAACGGAGCCGATCGAATGAGGCACCTGATGCTCAACTCGTCTCCCACGAGGAACTGATGGGCCTAATGAATGATTTGCACACAACTTGACAAAAAGATAAACACACATCACATCCAACAACATAATCACATAATCTCAATCAATGCACAAGCACACACCAAATGATGAACAATGAGGCACCTGATGCTCAACCCGTCTCCAACGAGGAACTGATGGGCCTAATGAATGATTTGCACGCAACTTGACAAAATGTAAAACACGCATAATAACGAACAATATTTACATCTCGAGTTTAGATCATACAATGGTAATAGCACGAGTTTGAATAATTGAATTAATCAAAGCGTCACATGATACACCCCAAAACATGATAAAAAGGGGAATTTGTAAGAATTCACTCACATTGGGTGCGTTCTTTGATGACGTTGGATGCGCACGAGTTTTGGGATTTGATTGACGAGGAAAACTAACCTAAAATAATATAAATGGATTTTATTTGAGATTAATACTTTTTATTCATAATCTTAATAGGATTTTTAGATTTATTTTTGTGAGTTTAAGGACATTTTCTAACTTTAAAAATATTATTTTAAGTATTTTTAAATAATTTTCTGATTAAATAAAAAAATAAATAAATAAAATAATAAAAAATGTTGACTTTTTGACCGTTGGCCGTTGACCGGTCGGACCGTGTTTATTCTATGCGCTGAGTGAGGTTCGAACTCGTGACCTCTCGTATACGTGCACGCAGCTCTACCAACTAAGCTACGTGTCTAACCCGAAATATTTCTGATTTTAATTATATTTATATACTTATTAGTTTTAAACTTATTTGGTTTTATTTAAAAATGGTTTTAAATGGCCGAATCGACTTCAGTGACCCGGAGTCGAACTCGAGACGTTCGGTTCGAGTACGCACAGCCCAACCAGTTGGGCTGTGTGCTTAACCTGTTTAATTACTGAATTATATTATATTTATATACATGTTGAAAGGTGATCTGAATAGATTTAAAAAGGATTCGTTTTATTCTGAAATTCGGTAACGTGTGCGATTCGAACCCGGGACGTGTGCATTGTTTGTGCACACAGTCCACCGCTGGACTGTGTGTCTAACCCGTTCGAATATCTGATTTTAATTATACTTATACTTATATGCGACTTCATCTTCTTCGTTAAAGAACACAAAACAGTGAATTTGCTTCGGTTTTCCGGCAAGTGTCGTCGACGATGTCTGGCTGTATGAACTGTTTAGCAGTTTTGATTATTGATTTGAACGATTAAAGAATGAATTAAGAGATAGCAGAGAAGTTTTAGATAGATATACCGGTTGAGGAATGAATACGGTTTTCTGATCAAGGATTTCCGGCGATGTTCCGGCGAAATTGGAAATCTCCGGCGACGAGCTTCTGAGAACTTCAACTACGAAAAAGTGTGCGGTCTTGAGCGAAAGGATTCCCGGAAGGTTGAGGGGGGTATTTATAGGGTAGAACGGGATGTATTGGGTCTGAATTTGGTCTTGAGTTCGCGGTCAAAGTTTTTCCGGCGGTTACGACTGAATTTGAGGGTTAGACATCGGTTATAACCGATGTCGAATTTAGTTCACGCGTTTCAGTCAAAGAAAACGGTCGTGATTTGCGAAATCGTCGGTTTTTTCCGGCGACTGCGGATTGGGCGCGCTGATTTCCGGATTTTGATTTTCTAGTTTTTGTATATATGTTATTTGTTTCCTTGTGTATCACAAAATCGTGTGTGGCGGAGTGGTGTGTTGTGCGTTTGTTCATCCGGGTGACCCAGGTTCGAAACCCGGCGTCTCCTTTTATTTTTTTATTCATTTTTTATTATAAATTTTCAATTATAGATTTTAAATTCTAATATATTTATTAATTATGTATTGTTTAAAATTAATATGAACCAAAAATACGCAACGAGAAGATCTTAGTTTCGGCGCACGTTAGAGACCTACGCGCCTTACGGTTCGACTTCGACTAAATAATAAAGAAAATGAATTTTAACGACCATCTTATTTTCGACTATTGTTACGGACCTACGCGCCTTACGGTTCAACTTCGACTAAATTATAAAGTTATTATATTTTAACGACGTTCTTATTTTCGATTAACGTTAGGGACCTACGCGCCTTACAGTTCGACTCGGACTAAATAATAAAAAAAATTATTATATTTTAACGATGATCTTATTTTCGACTAACGTTAAGGAGGTACACGCCTTACGGTTCGACTTCGACTAAATTATAATGTTATTATATTTAAAGAACGATCTTATTTTCGATTAACGTTACGGACCTACGCGCCTTACGGTTCGACTTCGACTAAATAATAAAAAAATATTATATTTTAACAACGGACTTATTTTCGACTAATGGTAGGGACCTACGCACCTTACGGTTTGACTCGGACTAAATAATAAAAAATTAATATATTTTCACGACGATCTTATTTTCAACTAACGTTAAGGACCTACGCGCCTTATGGTTCGACTTCGAATAAATTATAAAGTTATTAAATTTTAACGACGATATTATTTTAACGTTACGGACCTACGCGCCTTACGGTTCGACTTCTAATAAATTATTAAAAAATATTATAGTTTACCGACGATCTTAGTTACGGTTCGACTAAAGAATAAAGAAAAAGTATTTTAATAACCATCTTATTTTCGACTAACGTTACGGACCTACGCGCCTTACGGTTCGACTTCGACTAAATTATGAAGTTATTATATTTTATCGACGATCTTATTATCGACTTACGTTACGGACCTAAGCGCCTTACGGTTCGACCCGGACTAAATAATAAAAAAAATTATTATATTTTACGACGATCTTAGTTTCGGCGCTCGTTAGGGTCCTACGCGCCTTACGGTTCGACTTGGACTAAATTTTAAAGTTTTTATATTTAACGACGATCTTATTTTCGACTAGTGTTACGGACGTAGGCGTGTTACGGACTACTTCCACTAAACAAAAAAATTATTATATTTTAACAACGAACTTATTTTTAACTAACGTTATGGACCTACGCGCCTTACAGTTCGACTCGGACTAAATAATAAAAAATATTATTATATTTTAACGACGATCTTATTTTCACTAACGTTACGGACCTACGCGCCTTACGGTTAGACTTTGAGTAAATAATAGAAAAGATTATTATAGTTTAACGACGAACTAAATTTCGACTAACGTTAGGGACGTACGCGCCTTACGGTTCGACTCGGACTAAATAATAAAATAAAATTAATATATTTTACCGACGATCTTAGTTTCGGCGCTCGTTAGGGACCTATGCGCCTTACGGTTCGACTTCGATTAAATAATAAAAAAATATATTTTAACGACCATCTTATTTTCGACTAACGTAACGGACCTACGCGACTTCGACTAAATAATAAAGAAATTGTATTTTAATGACGATCTTATTTTCGAGTAACGTTAAGGACCTACTCGCCTTACGGTTTGACTCGGACTAAATAATAAAAAAATATTATATTTTACCAACAATCTTAGTTTCGGCGCCCGTTAAGGACCTGCGCGCCTTACGGTTCGACTTCGACTAAATTATAAAGTTATTATATTTTAACGAAGATCTTATTTTCGATTAAAATTTCAGACGTACGCGCGTTAGGGACTACTTCGACTTAAACAAAAAAATTATTATATTTTAACGACGAACTTATTTTCGACTAACGTTAGGGAAGTACGCGTCTTACGGTTCGACTCGGACTATATAATAAAATAAAATTATTATATTTTACCGACGATCTTAGTTTCGGCGCTCGTTAGGGACCTACGCGCCTTACGTTTCGACTTCGATTAAATAATAAAAAAAAATATATTTTAACGACCATCTTATTTTCGACTAACGTTACGGATCTACGCGACTTACGATTCGACTTCGACTAAATAATAAAGAAATTATATTTTAACGACGATCTTATTTTCGAGTAACATTAAGGACCTACGCGCCTTACGGTTTGACTAGGACTAAATAATAAAAAAAAATTATTATATTTTACCAACAATCTTAGATTTGGCGCCCGTTAGGGACCTGCGCGCCTTACGGTTCGACTTCGACTAAATTATAAAGTTATTATATTTTAACGAAGATCTTATTTTCGACTAAGGTTTCAGACGTACGCGCGTTACGGATTACTTCGACTAAACAAAAAAATTATTATATTTTAACCGACGAACTTATTTTCGACTAATGTTAGGGACCTACGCGCCTTACGGTTCGACTCAGACTAAATAATAAAAAAAAAAATTATATTTTAACGACGATCTTATTTTCGCCTAACGTTAAGGACCTACATGCCTTTCGGTTCGACTTCGACTAAATTATAAAGTTATTATATTTTAACGACGATCTTATTTTCGACTAACGTTACGGACCTACGCGCCTTACGATTCGACTTCGACTAAATAATAAAAAATTATTGTATTTTACCGACGATCTTAGTTTCGGTGCTCGTTAGGGACCTACGGGCCTTACGGTTCAACTTCGACTAAATAATAAAGAAATATATTTAATAACCATCTTATTTTCGACTAACGTTACGGACCTACGCGCCTTACGGTTCAACTTCGACTAAATTATAAAGTTACTATATTTAACGACGATCTTATTTTTGACTAACGTTACTGACCTACGCGCCTTACGGTTCGACTCGGACTAAATAATAATACTTATATATTTTTACTGGAAAATAAAAGCTGGAAAAAAGACGTTTTACCCAAGTGCCCAGCTTCAAATAGACGTCATTTTCAAGGTCAAAGCAGTTTGACCTGGAAAATGACCATTTTACCCCTGTACAGAGTCTATTTGCGGCTAGGCACAGGGGTAAAAACGTATTTTTCTAGCCTTTATTTTCAAGTTAAGGATATCGACGCGAGTAACATATAAACATACAACAATAACTAACGTACCTGTAGAGCGGGTCACGACTATTTTACCGACGATCTTAGTTCCGGCGTTCGTTAAGGACCTACACGCCTTACGGTTCGAATTCGACTAAATAATAAAGAAAATACATTTTAACGACGATCTTATTTTCGACTAACGTTAGGGACCTATGCGCGTTACGGACGACTTCCACTAAACAATAAAATTATTATATTTTAACGACAAACTTATTTTCGACTAACGTTAGGAACCTACGCACGTCACGGTTCAACTCGGACTACATAATAAAAAAATTATTATATTAAACGACGATCTTAGTTTCGGCGCTCGTTAGGGACCTACGCGCCATACGGTTCCACTTTGACTAAATAATAAAGAAATTGTATTTTAATGACCATCTTATTTTCGACTAACATTACGGACCTACGCACCTCACGGTTCGACTCGTACTAAATAATAAAAAAATTATTATATTTTACCGACGATCTTAGTTTCGACGCTCGTTAGGGACCTACGCGACTTACGGTTCTACTTCGACTAAACAAAAAAATTATTATATTTTAACGACGAATTTAATTTCGACTAACGTTAGGGACCTACGCGCCTTACGGTTCGACTCGGACTAAATAATAAAAAAATTACTATATTTAACGAAGATCTTATTTTCGACTAACGTTAAGGACGTACGCGCCTTACGGTTCGACTTCGACTAAATTATAAAGTTATTATATTTTTTGGCCAGAAAAAGATTTCTAAGGGTCCGATCTAAGGTTATAAAGAAACTTGGGATGAAAATGTTGACTTTTCCAGCCAAAAAGTAGTTTTCTGACCAAAAGGGAGTTTTCGGCGACCTCAATAATTGGGTTTTTTACTATAAAACAATTCCTAAAGATCTGATCTATGGTTACAAAGAGGTTGGGACGAAATGTTGAGTTTTCCGGTCAAAAAGAGTTTTTCGGCAACCTAAGTAATTGGGGATTTTACTAGAAATGGTTCCTAAAGGTCTGATCTATGGTTAAAAAGAGGTTTGGGAAAAAAAGTTGAATTTTCTGACCAAAAACGTTTTTCCGGCTAATAATAGCGTTAGGGTTTCGTTAGTCAAGGTCCATTGAAGGCCAATATGTTAATAGTTGGAACTGTCAATGGTATTTTTGTAGTTGGGACCGGTAACGGACAATTAATAATAGTTGGGATTACTTAAATTTGTTGTTCCTTTTAACCGTTCAGTATCATAAATAATTGATAGATACATAGGTACGGTTCCAATACATAGTCTCCTAAAAATAGAATTGTGATAAGGGTATCAAACGAACTCCGATTGAACTCATTCAAGCGACATTGAAATCGTCTCGTCGAACTCTACGATATGAGATTATAGGTTTTCGCTTTTGGATATTTTGCTTATAGATTTTAGAATTTTTGTTTGGATCGTTGTGTCTTTTTATTTAGCATTGTGTATTTTCTTTATTTGCTTCATTATTTTTTTTGCAACTCATTGGGTCTTTTTTTCTCGACATTATGTTATATTTTGTAATCCATTTTGTCTTTGTACCCTTCCCAGAGTTATGAAACTTTGTATGGTAACTTTACCCTACATACATATACCAATTGTGAGAAACGTAAGAATTTCTGCCTCCTAATCGGTCTTTTTATAAAAGAGTAAATTACTTTTTGAGTCCCTATTATTTAGTGGTTTTAACCACTTGAGTCCAAAATCAAAAACTTTACACCCCGGGTCCCTAACCGCTTATTTTATAACGTTTTGAGTCTAATTTTTAACACTTGTACTTTGATTTTGGACTCAAGTGGTTAAAATCACTAAAATACAGGGACCTAAAACGTTATAAAACGAGCGATTAGGTACTCGGGGCGTTAAACTTTTTAACTTTTGACTCAAATGAGTAAAATCACTAAAACACAAAGACTCAAAGAGTAATTTACTCTTTATAAAAATATCCAAGATCTTATATATACTGCTAACTAAAAGATGTAAAACTAAATATTTGAAAAGTTAGCGTGAATTATATATATATATATATATATATACTAGGTTAGAACCCACGTTTTTATAATTCATCATCTATGAATTATACCGTAGAATCGAGAATTAAATTCTCTTTGAATAAAGTATAGAATTTTATATTCAATAATGGTGTTCTTTCTAAATGTGTGATAAATGATGGATTTAAACCAATTATAACAGTACCCCTAACGTTACAAAGGTGAAAGTAAGTTGTTTAAATTTGACATTTGAAATAATTGTGCAATTATAATAGTGAGTTCAAACTATTATTGCAATGCGTCTAAAAATACTTATAATTTGATATACACATATGCCCGAACTAAATTCTAGTGAAATAAAAAACAATAATACAATTATTAAGTATATATCTCACACGAACATTTGAATCTTAATTTACTATAATTTCAATCATCGAACTCCAAAGTATATAAATCTACTCATGATAAAAACAACCGTTTATCCTTGTCTAAATTTTTGTTTAAAATTATCTATAAAAAACAAATATTTATTCTTATCTAATTTTTTGTTTAAAATTGTTATTATTATTTAATATGAGAAATAAATAGGAAAATAAGTACCAGGAAGTGATACGTGTCCAAAACAAATTTCATTTATTAGTATAGGAATATAACTATATATATAGAGAGAGAGAGACACATGTAGAAACAAATTTCATATATGTAACACCCAAAACTCTTAACTAAATGTAATTCCACAACATTTTTTTTTCATCTTCTAGTTATTAGTATATGCAAGATCTAAGAAATTAAAAAAAACACTTAGAAGATAGAAGGTTTTTTTTAACGGAAAATTTGGATCACTGACGGACCACTAAAGTATTAGGAGGAAACCCAATAAATATGGGAAAAACTCCCTTGTGGTAATCGAGCCCATGACCTATTATTCCAAAGCCTTATCTCACCCCCAAGATACCACTAGGCTATAAAGCCATAGGCTAAGAAAGAAGATAGAAGTTTTCATTGTTCTTCTAACTTGGGATGGTTCTCATAATATCTTAACCATATATATGTGGTGAAGATCATTTAGGAACCACCATTTATGGCGAGAACCAGTGTGTACATAAATAAAACTACTTAAAAAGGCTTTAAAAACATACAAAAAAAGGTTGATTTTCTGTTAAAATCGCAACTTTTTATGAATAAAAAAGGTATTTTTCATTTTTGAAACGTTTTTAAAATCTGAATAACAAATACTGATGCACAAGTGCATATGTCATATTTCCTTCTATCTATACTATCATCTGTAATACATTACTAATATGTATAATATTTCAAACTCTGTACATGTGCATCACCAAACTTTATACAATACCAAACAACATATTACATCATAAACAAACAAACATAACCAAACCATCAACTATCAGAAAAAATTAACCAAAATATGCATATGTGCATACAAATGACAACAACATTTAATAGAAAAATTACAAAGTGATGCACATGTGCATCTCTTCCCAACTGCATCATTAAATAATAAACAACCTTTTTAACTCTTTGATTAGCCATTGCTCCATCATCCTCCATAGCATCTGGCAATGTTTTACTCTTTATTCCTTGATTTCAAAACAAAATTTTCTTTCTTTACTTTTATTTTTCATTTATTGATCTACAATAATAAACAACTCATAAGATAAGATAACCAACCCTTGATGTATTGCAAAATACATCGATTATTCGTGTGACAACCGGTACTTTTCGGGTTATAATTACGCGAATAACAAACATTAAGACAATCATATGTAGCGTAAATAGACGTAAACTAACTCAATTTGGCCTTTGGAAAGCCTAGGAACGTTTACTTAATTCACGTTACGTGATTTGACAATTTCGGGATTCTTAGTGCATGTTTGAACTTTGAGCGAACTCACACCGGAATAAATACATAAATACTGACAACGCGTAAAAATACAAATTTTATGCTTATATTTATCATATATTATAATTATGCGAATTATTCGGCTTCTTGAATATCATAAAGCACCAACGCGGAAGTCACGCGGAAACAATAACGCACCGACAATCAACGGCAAAACGGAAGTATTGGACTCAAATTACGTCTCGGTATTAATATATCAGGATATGTTTAGCTTCATTTTCGAATTTTAATGCTCACAGTTGAAACGGGATCGAAAACGCAACCGACGAACGTACGCGACTTATATCGACTATCGACCTTGTTTTACATATTTATGATCCTAAACTTCTATTCTACGACGTTACACGAAGTTCGGGTTTGAAAACGAGCATTAGAAATGCCATTGGGCCGCGCAAACGATTAGAAGCGCACTATGGGCCTTGGGCCCAACCTACCTAAAAACCCTAACTATTTAAGCTTATCTATCTCCTTCTTCCTCATTTGTGAAACCCTAGCCCCCACCCAAACACTCTTCCTTCTCTCTAAATCTGGTCATCGGATTTCTCTCCGGCGGCACTCCAACGTCGGTTTTCCGACCGGCCACACACACACACCTGCAAAACCCTTTCTTCTTGCACCATTTCACCACATCCATCTGAAGTTTAGAGAGAGAGACCGTAGAGAGAGGGGAGCGACAGTAGAGAGAGAGACGAGGAGAGAGAGAGAGAGAGACGACGGAGGGAGACGGGAAAGTCTGCCACACTCTACGGCGGCGCAGCGGCGACGATAGAGACGCTGGAATCGACGACGGCGTGTGTTTTCTTTTCGCGTTTGAGCAGTGGTACGGGGGTACCTAAAAGACAACGATGGAGGCACGGTGGTGCCGTTTTCCAGTCGAACCCGACGGCGGCAAGCCGTGGTTCAAGTGTCACGCTCTGGTAAGCACCAAACTAAACCCTCTTTTCGCATTAATCTATGTAAAATCTACTCAATTCTAGTCGAATTCAATTCTTTCATACGGGGGCGCTGATTTGTGATTGCTGGTGATAACGAGTACGACGTGAGAGTAGCGGTGGGGCCGACGGCGGCGGTGGCTGCTAGAGACACCGATGGTGGTGGTGAGGTCATGAGTTTTCGGTTCTACTAGGTTCAAGTTTGGTTCATTTTGGGGTGTGTTTCGGTCAGATTTGCGGTTCGAGTCAACTCGAGTCAACAGTGGTCAACCCTGGGTCAACTCGGCCAGATTTAGTTCAGGTTTCGGGTCTCGACTCAGTTCGGGTTCGGTTCGGTTCGGTCTGATTGGTCAACATTAGATTCGATTCAGGTCAACTTTTTACGAGATAAATATTATATGTATTTGTTTCGAACGACAAACACTCGGAAATCTTTTTAAAAATGAATATAATTATTTATATTTATTTCAATCATTGAGAATCTGAATATTTTTATAAAACGAGTAAAGTTGTTTATATTTATTCAAACGATGAGATTTCGAATACTTATATAAAAATATTTATTTCAAATTTCTAAACCAAGAATGACACATTACCGAAAGATTTCAACAAGCGTACAATTATATAATTATAAACGAGACGTAAGAGTATTATTTCGGATACGCAACGTTTTACAAATATATGTATACGTGTATATATGTATTTACATGTTACGAAAGCTACAAGTAGTCGTACCATTATTCATCTACGTACTTCTATTCAAAACGACTAACACGATTTCACAAAGATACTTATATTTATATTTATATTTTTATACAAATATATACCCTAAAACTGTCGAAACTAAGTATCCCTAAGACTTAGTAATTATCACCGACATTAGATGGAACTTAACAAGTATACCTTATTCTTCTTCATTAAGTTAACAACTCACCATCGAGTTGTTCGGTTAGCGATTCGTTAGAGCTCGGTGATACGTAGTTTAGCTACGTCGTTTTATTAGAAACTTATAAGTTATTGCTTGGTAGGAATGTTATAGATCATATGCTAGCAAGTTCACGTTCTTGGAACGACATCATGGAATCATATTAAGCTAGCATTGCACAAGAATGTCAAGGTGAATTCATGACCCCCACTTTTTACAGTTTTACATTTTTATAAATATTTTCGGGGGTGGAAAGACATGCATGTTTTGCAAAAGTACATAATATTTCGAGGAACGAAGATAACAGATTTTTAAACCATGTTATGAATGAATTCCAACTACACGAATGAATTCCATACCGGTTTTACAAAACACACGTGTATTTTCAAAACGTGCATGAGCTTCATAGCTAGTGACGGATTGTCATAGCTACAATTTAGGGACTCGGAGTGTCCTACATCTGAACAACGGGACTGGATTGTCCTGCATCTTAACAACGGGGCTGGGTCGTTGTTGGTATTGAACCCTTTAAAAAGGAACAGATGATATAAAGCCAAAATACTATATCCGCGGTTTGGTCCAACTATCAGAGTTTAGATCCTCTGATCACCTAAACTCTGCCTTCCTAAAGTCTGATACCTTTACATCATCTGCTACACCAATATATCAAAGGTCTGACAGAAGAGAAGAAGCAGAGGATGGTCATCAGAGTTTTAGTTTATTAGTTTTTATATTCAATGTAACAATGCATTTGCACTATCAGATGTTAGGCATTAGTGTTTAGAGTTTGTTATTTTATTATTAAATGTCACTATCAGCCCTGACATCATCAAAAGATGCTCAGAGGTTAGATAGTTAGTATAAATAGTTAAGTTGATGTAAAAGTAAATTTTGTCTTCTTAAAAAGATAGTTACACGAATCATCTTCTTCCTTTTCTGTACTATCAAACTGTGTTGCAATAGGCTGAGTGGGAGTTTGTGAATCACATGCAAAGTTTATAAACTTGAAAGCATGATGATGATGAAAACAAACGACCTTTACTTGTAGTAAAAGTTTTCGATTCTAATCCACTGCATTTACTTTCAATTTCAATCATATTTCCATTTTTGAAACAAAAACTACAAGTAAATCAAACTTAGATCCTAACAATTGGTATCAGAGCCTGGTCAATCAAATTTGATTAACATCAGTTTGATTTGAAAGATCAGCTCTCCCTGCTAATTAGTTTGATAGTTTTACTTGAAAACAGAGTTTTATTATGTTCAAAGTTTTTAAAACACAAATCTGTTGTAAACAAGCAGAAATGTCTCAAAACACAGGATTCCAACATTGGATCTAGTTTAAACCACCAATGCTAAAACGGAATGAATATTTCATATGGCAGCGCCGGATGGGTCACATTTTAGCTCAGCAAAACACCGGTTGTTGGCAATCCGTTGTATATAGACCACATGTCCCTATGGTTCCCAGTACAGAGGATCCCAATACTCAAGTGCCAAAAAGTCCTAAAAATTAATACGAGCAGGATTTCCAGACCTCAGCACACACAAAGCACTGCCAATATTCCCAATATACTTCTGTCCATCAAGTGCAAAACACTACTCATTATGCACACCCTGCTGCCACTATTCCTATGCACTATGTCCAAACCATTGTTCCACAAATTCAGTATGTCCAAACATCACCACCTCAAATGCATGTGCAACAAGCACCACAAAGCACTCAAACTACTCAAACCACTGCTCCGGCAGAGGTCAATCAACAAAGCTTTTTCACACAAGGCTTTGTGGACTGGAGTAGTTTGCTTGAGGAATTAACTGATGAAAACTTTGCTCTTGTGGCCAAAAATGATTTAGAACATGAAAATTTTTGTTTAATGGCCTTAGAGACAATTGTTGAAGGTGATGAGTCTGTGGAACAAGTGTCTAAGTCTGATAAGTTCAAAGTTGTGATGAAGCAGTTGTTACACCAGTAATCACACAAAACACTATTGATGAAGAAAAGAACTCTCTATCTGATCCATGGGGTTCAAAGGATGGTGAAGATGATTGTGATTGTGCTCTTATGGCTGCTTCTAAGGTATCACCTCAGATTCTAAAGGATCTATGTTCAGAAAAATGTATAATAGCCTTTGCTAACATTAAACAGGTGAATGAAAACCTTAGGAACAAATTGTTAGAAAATGAACTGAATTTTGAAAAACTTATCAAAGAGTTAAAATCAAAATTGTTTTCAAAAGATTCTGAGATAAGTAGCCTAAAGCATGAAGATAGTATAACCAAGGACCAACTCCAAACTATGGTAGATAAATACCAAGTTCGCAAAAAGGAGTTAGAGGATACCCAAATCACATGTGAAAAATGGGTAGAATCTTCAAAAGGTTTTGAAATTATACTAGAAAAAACATATCAAGAGTAACATAAAATTTGGCATTGTTTTGAAAGTGAAGAAGAAGCCAAAGAAAATGTTACAAAAATTGATCATGGAAAGGTTGAAGTAGTTCCAACAAATTTGGATGGAAATGAGATACAAAATCACTGATAAAAATGGTATCAAAATTTCTCTTGAAAAACATGAAGGATCTTCAACTTTTAAAGAAATTGAGAAATACCAATTCAAACCCACAATGGTCAGATGAATGTGATATTCTTGAAAATTTCAAGCCAATGGACTTCTTAACCATTGAAGGTGTCAAGGCACCAAAGGCTAGAATCATTCCCATCAAAGACCTTCCAGCAGAGGTTACAACATCTGCTGAGAAGAAATCTGATAAAAAGAAAAGGGAAAAGATCAAACATCTGTTTTGTGAATTTTGCAACAAAAGAAACCATGTAGCTGAAACTGTTTTCTTTTAAAAGCATATGACATAAACAAAACACATGTAATCCCAATGATTCAAAATGTTTTATCTGTGGAAAAACAAATCATCTAACTCATGAGTGTGCTTATCTTCAAACCTATGATCAAAAGGTAAAAGAGATCAAAGCAAAAGCTCTAGAGAAAGAAAGTTCAACTCTGCTAGAAATAAATCTAAGAAGAATATTGAACATGTGGAAACATCCGTCACAAAAGCATTGATCAAAACCTCTGTTCCCAGAGAGGTACAAGTGACAGATGCTCCACCTGCCAACAGGTATCCAAGAGGACATGGAAAACCAGTTTATCAAAAAGTTCCTATGAGCTATGAAGGATACAAAAAACCTTCAAAGCCCAAAGTGAATAGATATCCTCATGGTTACCAACATCTGACAGGAAATGATTCACAACAGTGGATAAAAAGGCAACTCAAACCACTGACCATACTCCTGATTTGAGAGTGGAAAATCTATGAACCCATCCAAAGCCATCCTGGCTTTGGAATCTCATCTAAACTAATTGTTTACTTCTGTGCAGGGAGCTTCTACTTGCCTTGATAGTTTATGGTATGTAGATAGTGGAGGCTCCCAGGCACATGACATGATGTAGAGCCCTTCTCTAAGACTTCTTGGCTCATGGAGGGGGTGATATATCTTTTGGTAACAATTCAAAAGAGAAAGTGTTGGGTTCAGGGTGTGTCCAGGCTGGGAATCTCAAATTTGAAAATGTTAATTTAATTGACAATCTAAAATTCAATCTTCTGAGTGTCTCACAAATGAGTGACAAAGGATATGGATCTTCTTTACAAAGAAAACCTGTCAAATTGTTGGGCCAGAGGTTGTTAAAAAGATTGCTCAGATTATTACTGAGAGCAAAACACAACTTATTGCTCATAGGAGTGGCAATGTGTATGTGGTTGATATGTTGAAAGATAACCCTATGTCTAATGCATGCCTGTTCTCAGTTGCTTCTAGCAAAGAGACAGAGTTATGGCATAGAAGACTTGGGCATACAAATCTGAAACCAATCACCACACTCTCTAAAAACTGTCTTGTCAAAAGTTTACCACATAAACAAGTTACTTGTGAAGAACATTGTGTTTCCTGTTTAAAAGGTAAACAACATAAAAGTTCTTACAAGTCAATTGAAGAGTTCAAAACAACCCAGTGTTTGCAATTGTTGCACATGGATTTGTTTGGCCCTGTAAAAATCATGAGTTTAATGAAGAAAAGATTTATTTAGTCATTGTTGATGATTTTTCAAGGTTTACATGGACTTTCTCTTACACTCCAAAGATGAAACAGCTGGTATATTGCAAAACTTTGTCAAACAAGTTGAAAAGCAATATGACCTTCCTGTAAAAATTTTTAGGAGTGATAATGGGACAGAGTTTAGAAATAATGAGTTAGATGCCTTCTGTGGTCAAAAGGGATTGCTAGGCAATTTAGTGTCCCAAGAACTACAGAACAAAATGGGATAGTTGAAAGGAAAAATCGAACTCTAGTTGAATCTGCAAGAACCATGCTAGCAAACTCAGGTTTACCCTTGTCTTTCTGGGCAGAGGCTGCAAACACTGCTTGCTATGTTCAGAACAGAGTTTTGATTAACCCTAGGCATCAAAAGACTGCCTATGAACTGCTTTACAAAATCAAACCTCTAATCTCATATTTCAAAGGTTTTGGTTGTCCTTGTTTTATTTTGAACTTAAAATATTCCATCTCCAAGCTTGCAGCCAAAGTTGACTGTGGTTATTTTCTAGGATACTCAACCACTACCAAAGCCTACAGAGTGTTTAACTCTAGGACCAAGTGTGTTGAGGAAACTCTGAATGTGAAGTTCAATGAACTTTCATCTTTGAAAATCCCAGCAAATCCTGCTGAACTGTTTGATCTAGATCAATTTACATTTGAAGATGTGTCTGTGAAGATAACACTACAGGTACATCACAGTCATCACCAGAAGAGCAAGGATATGATTGCATTTTTCCAAACTTCAAGATCTGTCCTTCAAGCAGAGGAGCAGATGTTAGTAACAATGGTGAAAGCTCTGCTGGTTCAACAGTGGTTAATTCTCAATCCTCTGCCTGCTCTCAAAACCAAAACACTGTTGATAAAAATCCATCAAATCGGATAAAAATCAACCGACGTTCACTACCATACCACCCCCATTAACCACCACCTCCATTCTAACAGTAGCTCAGATGATACACATTTGCAAGCTTCACCTCAAAATGCACTTGTCCCATATCAAGGTGATTTGATCTTCCTCAAAAGCCATCCATTGGATCAAGTTACTGGAAAAATAAATGAGGGAGTACTCACAAGAAGCCAATCCAAAACATTTGCCTCTTTGCTGGCTTTCTATCACTCATCCAACCTGTCATATACCAAGAAGCACTGAAAGACAATAGTTGGGTAGAGGCTATGCAAGAGAGCTCCTTCAGTTTAGAAGACAACAAGTTTGGGAACTTGAACCACTGCCTAAGGATGTAAGTCCAATTGGAACAAAGTGGATCTTCAAGAACAAAACAGATGAAAGGGGTATTGTTGTCAAGAACAAGGCAAGGCTCGTGGTTCAAGGCTACAGACAGGAAGAAGGCATTGACTATGATGAAACCTTTGCTCCTGTAGCAAGGTTAGAAGCCATCAGACTGTTCTTAGCTTTTGCTGCCAACCACAACATCAAAGTGTTTCAAATGGACATCAAAAGTGCATTCCTATATGGAAATATCAAGGAAGAAGTGTTTGTGTGCCAACCTACTGGATTTGAAGATGCATTTCATCCTAATCATGTGTACAGGTTAAACAAAGCACTATTTGGTCTTAAAAAGCACCAAGAGCCTGGTATGAAACTCTATCCACTTTTCTCTTATCCATAGGTTTTTCAAGAGGTAAAATTGATAAAACCTTGTTTTTAAAATGGAAAGAAAAAGATTTGATGCTTGTCCAAATTTATGTGGATGACATCACTTTTGGATCCACATGAATTGCCATGTGTGAAGAGTTCAGAAAACTCATGGCAGCAGAGTTTGAAATGAGTGCAATGGGTGAGTTGCAATGTTTCCTTGGTTTACAAGTCAAACAAATGCACAATGGCACTTTCATCCATCAAAATAAGTATGTCAAAGAACTGCTTAAAAAGTTTGATATGGATGATTGTAAACCTTGCAGCACACCCATGGCAACTTCAAGCTGGTCACTGTTGTTGATAAAGATGACTTGGTTGATCAAACACTTTATAGAAGTATGATTGGGTCTTTATTGTACCTAACTGCTTCCAGGACAGACATCATGTTTGCAACATGTGTTTGTGCCAGATCCCAGTCACTACCTTGAAAGTCTGATCTTATTGCTGTCAAAAGGATATTCAGGTACATAAAAAGTGCTCCCACACTTGGTATCTGGTATCGTGCTAATGGAAATATTGAGCTTTTAGGTTACTCAGATAGTGATTTTGCTGGATGCAAGACAACTAGGAAGTCCACATCAGGAGGCGTCCAATTCCTAGGTGATTGTCTAGTGTCTTGGCAGAGTAAAAAGCAAGTTGCAGTTTCCACATCCACTGCTGAGACAGAATACATTGCTGCTACAAATTGCACTACACATATCATGTGGCTTCAAAATCAACTTTTGGATTTTGGTATCACTACTTTAAAGACTCCTCTCAAAATTGATAGTCAAGCAGTAGAAAATATCATCAAAAATCCAGTTTCTCATTCCACAACAAAACACATTGACATCAGACATCACTTTGTGAGGGATTGCTATGAAAAAGGTTTGATTTCTTTACAACATGTCCATACCAAGGATCAGCTAGCAGATGTTCTAACAAAAGCATTAGATACATCTACTTTTGAAAGCTTGATCTCTAGGATTGGAATGCTAAACATTGATTAAAAACAGTTTTTCTGGTGATTCATGTGTAAATAACATAAAAATGTTTTCAGAAAATCAAAATTTCATCCTTAAAAATAGTTTAAAATTGAATTTTTCAATAAATCCTTAAAGTCTATTTCAACCCACTGATAGCTTCAAAACACTGGTCGTTTAGAAAAGTCTATCCACTATCAGAAGTGTATCCTCTGCTAGTTTCAAAAACACTATTCACATCCACTGTCCAAATTATCAAACAATGTTTATCCAAACAACTCTCTTCCATTTTCAAACAGAGGTTACACGTGGTCAGGCATTATTTTTCAGTTGTTTGCGTTAGATGACACGTCATCATCACTTTTTCAAAACCCTATTTTATCCATAACAGAGGTTTCACTTTGCCGTGTTGAATTCAAAGTTCTCAAAACGGTTTTCTCTTCAATCATGGCACCCAAAGCTAAATCTAAAGCGAAATCCAAACCAGAACCACCAACATTCACCCTCATAATCAAAACTCCTCACAACTATACAACAATTTTTTATGCAACCGATTCAAACACAAGATATCATTCAATGATAAAATTTTGAAAGAATCAAAATTTAAGCGTCTGTTAACCGTCAAAGCCCCTATCTTTCAAGACGCACAACGGCAATTTTGGGCAAACGCAGAGGTTCTATGTTCCTTATGCTATTATATCAAGAGTGGGCAATACACTGATGAAAATTAGCCCTCAATCGATTTCCCAAGTCCTCGAATTGAATGATATGGCACATCCTGTGTCATTCTCCACAAATGAGATGCATGCCGAATTTCTGGAAAGGGGTTACATTGGGCAACTTAAAGGTATGACAATCTACAAACCCAATTTTCCTGCTGAGATGAGATTTTTCTTTCACACTCTTTTAACTTGCCTCTCAGCAAAGACCACAGCTTTCAGTGAAATACCATTGAACATTCAGTATGTGGGCTATGACATTTTAACTGGATCGAATTTTAACTTTTCTCAGATACTGTTCAATGATCTTGTGGCAAATTTCAATTAATTTGAAAAAAAGGAAAGCTTTTCTGATACATCCATGATTTTTGAATGTTTATCTTCAAAATCAGTTACCGGATAATGATGTTAAACAAGGCACTGTTACACAACCAGGCAGCCTAACTCATGAAACTTTTACTAGAATTACCAATCAGGATAAAGTTTCCAAAACACAAGCAACCTTTTCAACTCAACCACATTAACAAAATTTTCAATCTCAACCTCTTGCTGTTAAGCCCACTGCTCCTGGTGATCATGACATTACAACCACTACCCTGAAACCCACACCAGCAACCTCCAAAAAAGAAACCCAAAAAAATCTCCAAAAAAAACCCAACAAACCCAAAAAGGGCCCTCTGAAGATGAGATCCCAGAGTTAACCCAGTGATAACACAAAAATCACATGAAAACACTGCTGCTACTTCTTCAAAGCAGATGTTAGAATCTCAACCTGGCTTTGAAACTCCACCTTCTTCCTCACAAAGGAAAAGGTTGTAAACACAGGGACACCAAATTATGAAGCTCTAGGACCACTTACTTCTATCTTCCACAGCCCATCTCCCAGGGCAATGTCTCTTTCTGCACCTCAACCTTCACCAACAAAGTCACTACCACCTACCATATTGACTTTGCTGAATGCAATTGAATTAGAACAGACATTAACCAGTTCTTCTCACCAACCTATCAATGAGAATATACTCCAATAAGTGACTGGGTCTGCTTCTTTATTCGTTGCTAACCCATCAGCAGCTGAAGAGGATACATCCCTTGGGTTACATGTAACCCTAGGTGATATTTCATCAAGAGCAGCCACTACAATTGCTAAATTCCTAAGTTTACCTTTGGACAGTGGTTACATACCTAAGACTTTGATGAAGGCAACCATTGTTGAGGCTACTACGGTAACCTCTGGTTATGTGGGAAGTCCCCAGAACCAAGACAAATGGACATCTATGTTTGAAACAGGGTTGAGACCCTTGTTCATGATGATGTAGATCTAACTACCACTTTTGGTAGGAGTTCAGATGATCCTATTAAATTAGGTGATAATCTAAAATACAAGGATTTGACGGAGAGAGTTACCAAAATTGAAAGCTCTGTTGATGAAATCAAGGATTTACTGAAGCAGATATTAGCTACTAAGAGCCAACCCTCTGTCCTATCCACTGATGATCTCAAACAAGCCTTAGACCCTCTGTTTTAACAACAAAAATATTATGCTGATCTTCAACACAAACATCAAATGCAAGAGGTTAGAAACATGGTTGATGCCATATACATGGATACTGTTGCAGATATTAAGGCAATCAAGGCTCATCTCCTTCAAACCACTGGTACTCCTCCTACGTAATATTGGTCAACCCTAATGATGCCAAAAAGGGGGAGATACCTTTAAAGAAAGAAGTACTAAAACTTGATAAAAATGATGCACGTCCAACAGTGGTTATCCCGAAACCAGATGGTTCCAAAAAGATTGATGAAACAGCTGATATCTTTGCAAGGGAAAAGGAGAATACAAAGAAAAGGTAAGGGTTAAGAGCAAAGCTTTGGTTGAGAAAATATAGCTCTGTAAATAGAAAAGGAAAGTGTTGGTTCTTCAACAAATAAGATGCATGTTAGAAAAACAAGGCAATCAGCATCCATACCTTCCAAACCTAAGACAGTTGCTAATCCAACCACATCCTCTGCTCCCATAAAAACACTTACATCTCCTTCTTCAAAAACATTTGATAAACCAACTCCAACAGATGTTACAACACCTGTTGATACAGCAGATGTTATAACAAATATTAATCCAACCACTGCTATGATTATATTTCCAACTTCCACCATATCTCTACCCACACCCACAAGAATTCCACAACCACAATCACCCAATTCAGGTTCAAAAGGAGGAAAACCACAAATGTTGTACTTGATGACAAGATCATCCCCTCTCCTTTACATGTGTCATCTAAACCAGTGTCCACCACAGCAGTTGTCAAACCTCTTTCTTCTCAAATTACCAAAGTGCCTCTAGCCACTCAATTCCCGCTGGAGCTACAAGCTGTCAAATTAGAGATCAAATCTTTCTTTTCAGAAGAAGATCCAGATAAAAGGGAATTCCCATCTCTGAAAGGTTATCCCAAACCAAGAAACTTAGAACAATTTAAGGGGCTTAAAGCCCAACAAGCAGAGGATATCACAAAAAGGGATACCCAGGGAAAGTCTGACAGAGTAATACAAAATTACTGGCAATATCAGTTGAGCAAAGTCAGAAGTTTAGAAGACTATGCAAAAGACTTGAGCAAATAACTGTCAGAGAGAGAAAATAAAAGCCTTAAAGAAGATTACATCAATCACATCATGGAAACCAAGTTGTACAAGGCTACAAGGGCACAATTCAAAGACTGGACTGTGAGAGAGTTGGAAGAAGAAGTACAAAGAATGCAAGATATGCTAAAAGATCCTCACAAAAAGCCAACTCCTCCAGATTGGAATAAACATAAGAAGCTGCCTGAAAAGAAGTTAAAGTTAAGAAGAATGAAGGAAGAGTTGATTGCTGCAAATTATGGGTCAAAGAACCAAATTATGAGGTGGACAGAGATTAAGGTGGTTGAAACATACAAATGGCTTGAATAAAAGAGGAAAATTGATCCATCAGTGTCAAAGAAGCCAGTGTATGCAGTAGAGGATACAGGTCAACAGACCCAACACTCTTCAAAACCATCTGAAACATCTGCTTTATCTATTCTGGCCTTAAATCAAAGAAAAAGGCAAATGGATATGGCAGAAGAAGATAAGAGAGTGTATGGGCATATAAAGGAAGGAATCCAAAACATGATTGATTACCATACTGATGAAACCAGTCAAAAGCTTGCAGAAGATCTTTGTCAATGGAAAGTCAATCAGTTCTACCTACCTCAACAATAACATACCATCCTAGAAAGCCATCAGACCCAAAAATTCTAAAGTGGAAAGTTGACAAAAACTCCCATGAATTGACTTTGATCAAGTCTAATGGCAAAGCTACCAAGATGAGAATGGAGGATGCATATGGGCTGTGTGTAGAAGACCTCCAAGAACTTATGGATCTGGTACTTGAAAAGGATGATGATGAGGAATCTCTGTGTTTCTAATAGATTTAAAGGCCAAATCAGAGGATTCCCGTTGAGGAATAAAGACCAAGAATAAAAGATGTTTTTGGCATCATCTGTTCCAGGGGAGATTGTTGGGATTGAACCCTTTACAAAGGAACAGATGATATAAAGCCAAAATACTCTATCCGCGGTTTGGTCCAACTATCAGAGTTTAGATCCTCTGATCACCTAAACTCTGCCTTCCTAAAGTCTGATACCTTTACATCATCTGCTACACCAATATATCAAAGGTCTGACAGAAGAGAAGAAGCAGAGGATGGTCATCAGAGTTTTAGTTTATTAGTTTTTATATTCAATGTAACAGTGCATTTGCACTATCAGATGTTAGGCATCAGTGTTTAGAGTTTGTTATTTTATTGTTAAATGTCACTGTCAACCCTGACGTCATCAAAAGATGCTCAGAGAAGAAGCAGAGGATGGTCATCAGAGTTTTAGTTTATTAGTAAATTTTGTCTTCTTAAAAAGATTTTTACACCAATCATCTTCTTCCTTTTCTGTACTATCAAACTGTGTTGCAATAGGCTAAGGGGGAGTTTGTGAATAACATGCAAAGTTTATAAACTTGAAAGCATGATGATGATGAAAACAAACGACCTTTACTTGTAGTAAAAGTTTTCCATTCTATTTCGCTGCATTTACTTTCAATTTCAATCATATTTCCATTTTTGAAACAAAAACTACAAGTAAATCAAACTCAGATCCTAACAGTTGTCCTGTATCTGAACAACGGGACTAGGTTGTCCTGGATACATACATCTTAAGGACTAGGTTGTCCTGCATACATACGTCTTAAGGACTGGATTGTCCACTACTCAACACAAGGGTCGTAGGGTCACTTAAAACTGTACAGTGAATTCCTCGCTACATATCGGAACTATAACCGCCTGCTAGTCTACCGTCTTGAGTAAACGGTTTGGCGAGGCGCATCCTAGCTCGGGGTGGGTTATAGGCTCATGCGGGCATGTTGTCTTTGTCGTACGCGGGCATCGACGGTTAAATAAATTTTACAAAAGCATACAAGGTTTTCATATGACATGCCGAGGAAAATGATTTTTATTATGTTTTCTCAACAATATTTAAACCGGTTATTCAAAAAGATTTATTTCAAATCTTGTTCGAACAACTATGAACTCGCCAACATTACGATGATTTTTCGTATGTTTCTTTCTCAGTTTATATTTTCAAACTATGGCACCGTTGGAATAGGAGAACCCATGAGGATTCGAGTACTTAACGGGCGTTCAACTTCTAGAAGTCTTAGCATTTTTACACTTCCGTTGTGCAATGAAGATACCAGTCAGATCACACCCACTCCGATTTTAGCAGGTGTGACAATTCGTATATAGTTTGTATAGATTTCGTATTCATTTTGTTTATTTTCATAGGTAGAACAGTTTCTTTTGATAGTTTGTCCTTGTGCAGGTCCCGGTTGTCGTAAAGTGCATAAAATGGAAGAAATCAGTTTAAAATAAGCTAACAGTGAGAATCGGAAGTTGAACAGGAACGCAAAACGGAGCATTCGGGGAAAAAGTTCCCCTCGCGTCACGCGACACTCCGAATAGAAGGTCTACGTATAACGCGTAGGATTAAAAATATGTTTCTGGATTTTTATAGCGTCGCGTAGGGCGTAGCACCTATACATAGAGATGCACAAATCGGGTTAAGGTTTGAACCCGAACTGGTTTCAAACCGGGTTGGGGTTAGGATGAAAATATTCAAACCGGGTTGGTACTCAAACCGGGTTAGGTTCTAACCGGGTTAGGAGACAAAATAACCGAACCCTATGCAACCGATTCGGGTTGGGTTGGGACCGGTTAGGTTATCAAACCGGTTCAACCCTATTGCCCAACCCTCATAATATAAAAATCTCAAAAAACAAATATAATATACATAAATAACTTAAAATTTATACTTTATTTGTTTTCTATAAGTAAACTAAAACATAATATTATGAAAAAAACATTCAGACACGACTATACATTTTTTACATTTTCCGTCGTCTTCGGTAGGTTCGGTAAAGGAATGACCCATATTGAAGGATGAATGCCCACTTTTGATTCCATTACACTTTGGGAGCGTTTACTTTTTGTGTTTGTTGTTTTAATTTAACCAACACCTTTAATACACATGTATACTAACGTTTTTATTAAAAAAGTCCAAAAAATCAACATTAAATGTACTATAATGGTCATAAAGCCGTTAAACAGCCATTGGGTAATAACTAGTTCCACGTATATGGATGGGTTCATGATATCGGTTTCAAACCGGTTCTCAAACAGGGTTGAGTGATCGGGTTGTCAACTGTCGGGTTGAAACCGGTTTGACTGTGAAATACCCAAACCGAGTCCTACCCTACGAGCTGTAACGGGTCCAAACCGGTTGGCTATAGAACGGGTTCAAACCGGGTTTGGGTAGGGTAGGGTTGTCGGGCTCGGTTTCTAACCCGGTTTAAGGTTGCACCTCTACCTATACGTAGCCCGTCGCGTAACGCGACGGGGTGGAAACTCGCGGCATTATTGTAATGCAGCTGGGATTCTTGCTGGAATAGTATAAATACATCATAATTGACATACTTGAAGAAGGTTATGAATCTAAGAGCTTGGAGGCGAATTGAGCAGCTAGTTTACAAGTTTTTTGGGACGTTTAAAGAACAGGAATCATTCGGTTGAAGAAGGAAGCGTAGGATCGAAGACGCTGACATAAAAACATCTCTTTCCATGTCTTCGGATACAACCCATACGGGTTTGCCCGTTCTTTGTACATAAACCCTTGTCAGGGTTTCACGTAGTTTCAAGCAGTTCTCCCACTTCCAGGATGAATTCTCCCGTTGCTACTTCAGAAAAAGAACCAGCAGGTCGGGTTTTATCTCCAGGTTTTCCTTTGTTTTCTAGTTCCTTATACTTAGTTCGATGAATTCTTATTTGAATACTTGTGTTTTAATGTTTAAGACCATGTTTTCTGGCTAAACCTTCCGTTACTACCTAGGTTAGGATGATAGTTTAATAAAGCTTGGATTTTTATTCGGTTATTATCGTGTGTATTGGTTTTTGCTTAAAAAGTAAAGAACTTTGGAATCTATAATTTGGTGCTTATGCGTATCTTGTTTTGATTTTTGATTATTTACTTGTTTCACATAAACCTTGGTGAATGTCTTTCATAGAATAGGTTTGTGTTGATTGTTTGAGTCTTTGCAGGTTCGGGTAGTCTTTGGGGAATTGGCCAATAACTTTAGAAATAGTAATTAAAAGATAATTAGAACTTGGTATTCTGCTAATCTTGTCGCTGAGAGGCTCGAGTTTATTAATAGGTCTCGGTTTGATATATAGCTAGGATTAGGTTTCGATAGAAATCGGTCTTAGTTCCCTAATCATATTCGTTTCTATTAAACCAAGTTAAAATCCAAATTTGCCTTAGACTTTCACACTGAGAGGTAGATTATCGTATTAAAGCACTTTTAAAGAAGTTAGATGACTGAGAGGAAGTCTAACCAACCGGTAATCGTAACAGCCCTGTAGAGTCTCACAGTTTTCCTAAGAACAGTCGGGAGGTCTTAGTCATGATTTCTTAGGGTTTAGCACACAAAGATCCCGGTTCCATACTACTTTAGTTCCAAATAGAAATCGTTCTCAGTTAAACAGGATCCAGCCTAGGTAGTCGTTAATCATCACTGAATTTTACCTTCGTCTTAATCGTAATTAACTTAGTTTTAATTAAATCGTTAATTTAGGATTTTTAGTAACCCCCCCCCCCACGAAAAAATAAATAAATAAACAATTAGTCATATCCATGTCAGTCTAGTCTAGATAGAGTCGTTAGCGTAACTAAATAAGTCACGTGGGTTCGATATTCGGACCTACTTAGCTATACTAGAGTCGACCGGTGCACTTGTCGGTTAGTAGTTTTGTGTGTCTTAGCGAGTCTGGAATATTACTTGGAGTTTAGAATTAAATTAATTTTAGTTATTTTTAGTAGACTACTTTTAGCACGTCAAGTTTTTGGTGTCGTTGTCGGGGACTCTATGGCAATTGCGTTAATTACTTTCTTTGGACTTATTTTGTATCATATACTTGATACTTGTGATTGAGTCGTAGGAGTCTAAATAGTCATAGTTTCTTTTATTTTTATCGAGTCAGTCGTTAGAGTCTTCTTACTTGTTATTTGTTGGTTTTTGTAGTGGATGCCCCATACAAGATCACAAGGACCACGCCGAAGCTCCAACGGACAAGTCTTCCTTCTCCTTCTACACCTATGGTAAGTTCTTCTTCCTCTTCATCTTTCACCCTTTCTAACTCTACCCTCCAATCTGAACCACCACTCTTTGACTTCACATCGAAGTCAACACCGCATAACTCCCCACCACCGTCCCATCCCCAAATTCCACCACCCGCTGCCCAAATCGCCAACAACCAAACTGTTTACCAACAAGCCACCACCGGTATCACCGGTGCGAACTCACCCATCACCCTCCCTACGATAGACAATGAAAAGTCTTGGCAAAATCCCATCCTACATCATGACCACTATCACTAATTCATGTCAATTCCATGGTCGTGATGATGATGACGCTCCCGCACACATAAACGCCTTACTCGCCTATGTAGCACTTTCTCTATTGAAGGTGTTAATCTCGATGCCCTTACCTCAGGTCTTTCCCTTTCGCTTGTGGGCCACACAGCCATATGGCTTGATTCGCAGCCAGCAGGCACTTTCACTACATAGGCGGGCCTTAAAGATGCTTTCCTTGCTAAGTACTTCCCAGCCGCCAAAGCATCTCGCCTTCGCGATCAGATCCATTCGTACCAGATGGAACCTGACGAGCCCTACCATGTAGCTTGGGAAAGATTCCAAACCCTACTCTCCGTTGTTCTCAACATGGTCTATCGGATTGGGCACTTGTAGAGAAATTCTACAACGGTCTAACTCCCGAGACCCGAGTCCGATTCGACACTTCAGCAGGAGGCCACTTAATGGGTAAAAACGGTGGCCGAATGTAATGACTTGTTTGAGAGCTTTGCACATTCCAACATAGATCATCGCGCTACCGGCAAGACTTCCATTCCTGTAACAAGTACTTCCTCGGCCACCCGAGGAATACACCAAGTTAGCTTGGACACGACAGTAGCTGCTGCTTAGAAAACCTTAGAAGACATATGACCAAAGAAATGCAAGAATTGAAAGCTAAGGTAGATAGGTGTGAGTTGTGTCGAGGAGGTCATGATACCAGAGTGTCCCACGCTCATTCTTGAGCAAGTTGAGTTCATCACCGGTCAAACCCGAGGTTCCATGAACCCATTTAATAATAATAATTCTAATTATAACTCTAACTGGCATAATAATAGTAATAATAACTTCCGCTCATTGGGTTACCCCCAGTTTTCCAATCAGGTTCATATCAAAACAGGGGGCAGTGTCATTACTCCAGTGGTGGTTCAGGTCAGCAGGGTCAGTTTGGGAGTTCAGGTTCAGGGGTCAGTTCAGTAGTGGGGGGTCAAACCAAGAGAGTCAGACTAAGAGTGGGGGTTCAGGGGTAGTTTGGAGAGGATTGAGGAACTTCTTTCTCAGTTAGTAGTTATTTGCCAAACCATACTGCAAAGCTAGATCTTTGGAGGCAAATGTTAGAGGAACACGCCACTCTTCTTAAATATAATCACTCTAATTTCTTAGATCTTCAGAGGCAAATCGGGGATCTTGCTCGATCAATGCAAGAAACACCCCGGTCAATTTTTGGGGAATACCAAACCAAACCGTCCGGTCAAATAAAAGCCATCTCGACCCGTAGTGGTAGAACTTTAGGAGAGTAGGTAGACGCGAGGTAGTGGAAGAAGAAGAGAGCCTATAGATGAAGAGATAGAGATAGAGACCCGGTAAAGTGCAAATTAGGCTAGACCTAGAAAGTACCGCACACACCGAGGAGCCTCAAATTAGGAGGAGTGTAGAGAAGCAACCCGCACCGAATTGCCCGTCACCAATCATCGATCTCTCTCGCTTCCCATATCCCTCCCGCCTTAAGAATCATAAATATTCTAAGGAATACAGGAAATCCTCTAAATCTTCAAGCAATTAAAAATTAATCTTCCGTTCATAGTAGCCCTTCAATCCATTCCTAAATTTGCAAAATTTTTAAAAGATCTTCTAAAATGTAAAGATAGATTAGGAGAGGTTTCAAACATCCGTTGAGTGGGGGTGTGTTCCGACATTGTCTTGAACAAGGTCCCGGAAAAATTAACGGATTCGGGCCTTTCACCATTCCATGTATTTTCGGGAGTGACACTGAGTGTAGAGCCTTAGCCGATTTAGGAGCTAGTATAAACCTTATGCCATATTCCATGTATGAGCGACTAGGCTTAAGAGAGTTATCACCCACTCGTATGTCTTTATCCTTAGCCGATAGATCAATCAAATATCACTGTGGCATAGTCGAGAATCTCTTAGTTAAAGTGATAAGTTCATCTTTCCCATAGACTTTGTCATCCTTGATATGGAAGTTCATGAGAGAGTTCCTATCATTCTAGGACGCCCATTCTTATGTACCGCAAAGGTAATCATAGATGTATTTGATGAGAAATTCACTCTTCAAGTTGGTGAGAAAAAAGTCACGTTCGAGGTAGCCCGTTCCATGCAGCACCCTAGCGGTTTCGACGATATAGTAGTCCTTGTCATTCGGTCTATTTCATCGAATCTCTCTTATCGTGCGTTGACCAGTGTTTTCGATTATAGAGGATAGGGTAGTTGAGGTAGTTGAGGAAGTTGTGAGTGAGAATGAGGGTGAGGAAGAGACCGATTGGGTTCACGAAGTCTTAGAGTTCAGTGAGGTTAAAGTGAGAGTGAGAGTACTCCCATAGAGACACCTGCCCCATTAGAGCTTAAAGTCCTTCCATCCCATTTAGAGTATTCATTTCTAGGTGATGGGTCAAACTTTCCCATCATTATATCATCTAAGTTAGAGGAAGGTGAGAAGTTTAGGTTGATAGAGTGTTGAGAGTGAATAGAGAGGCCATTGCAAGGTGACTTTCGGATATCAAGGGTATAAGCCCCACCTATTGTACCCACTGGATACTCATGGAAGATGAATATAAGCCAGTGGTGAAACCTCAACGGCGCTTAATCCAAATATGCAAAAGGTCGTTAAAAAGGAGGTACTTAAGTTGTTAGATGCCGGGGTGATCTACCCCATTTCCGATTCACCGTGGGTTAGTCCGACCCAAGTTATCCCGAGAAGGTGGGATGACGGTGATCAAGAATGAAAAGAATGAACTTATCCCATCCCGTACCATAACCGGTTGGCACGTATGCATTGACTATTGTAAGTTGGATGACGCCACCCAGAAAGACCACTTTCCTCTACCGTTCATTGACCAAATGTTGGAGGGTCTAGCGGGTCAATCAGTATTACTGTTTTCTATATGGATTTCGGGTTATTTTCATATTCCCATCGCACCGGAGGATCAAGATAAAATGACATTTACACGCCCTTACGGCACATATGCGTACTGACGCATGCCATTCGGGTTGTTTAACGTTCCGGCTACATTCCAAAGGTGCATGGTTGCTATATTCCAAGACATGATTGAGACTCCTGTTGAAGTTTTCATGGATAACTTATCGGTTAACGATAGCACATTTAATCAGTGCCTTCTCAATCTAGATAGAATGCTAAAGCGTTGTGTAGAAACAAATTTGATGCTAAATTGGGAGAAGTGTCACTTTATGGTGACGGAGGGGTTAGTCTTAGGTCATAAGATATCTAGAGAGGGGATTGAGGTAGATAGAGCTAAAATAGATAACACTAGTAGGTTGCCTCCACCCACAAGTGTCAAGTCCGTTCGTAGTTTCCTTGGTCATGCGGGCTTCTAAGGCCGTTTCATTAAGATCTTCTCTAAGATCACTCGTCCGATGACTCGACTCCTTGAGAAAGATGTACCCTTTTGTCTTCGACGAGGTGCCTCACAACCTTCAAATTTTTGAAGGAAAAGCTAATTAGTGCCCCCATCCTTGTATCACCCGATTGGAACTTGCCCTTTGAGTTCATGTGTGATGCAAGTAATTATGTCGTAGGTGCGGTATTGGGCCAACGAATTGATAAGAACTTTCACCCAATCTACTACGCGAGCAAAGCTCTCATGATGCTCAAGAGAACTATACCACCACGGAAAAAGAACTCTTAGCCAATAGTATTCGCGTTTGATAAGTTCCGTTCATACCTCGTGCTTTCTAAGACAGTTGTTTTTACCGATCATGCCGCTTTACATTTTCTCTTCCACAAGAAAGACGCCAAACCCTACCTCATTAGATGGATTCTTTTGCTCTCCGAGTTCGACATAGAAATTAGGAATAAAAAGGGAGCGGAGAATTTAGCCGCCGACCACTTGCACGTCTAGAGGATCCTAAGAGAGAGGAAATTCGTGAGGAGGCCATAGGAGATAAATTTCCTCATGAATGCATAGATTTCGTTAAGGCCCAAAAAGGAGGGTTTGCCATGGTCTTCGGACTTGGCAAACTATATAGCATTTGGTTCCATAGTAAAAGGTATGTCCCACTAACAAAAGAAGAAATTTCTTAGGGATGCTAGGAAATACATTTGAGATGACCCATTCCTCTTTAGGATAGGTGGTGACCGAGTTCTTAGGAGGTGTGTTTCGAGAGAGGAAGGATTAGGAATTATTAGGCATGTACACTAGAATTTGACAGGAGGTCACCATGGTCCAAATGTCACCGCCTAAAAAGTCTTTGATAGTGGTTTTTATTGGCCGTCGGTGGTTCAGGATGCCATAGAGTTTGTTAGGACTTGTGACCGATGCCAACGTACCGGCAACATCTCATCCAAGGATGAAATTTCCCAAAATCCCATCCAAGTTCTAGAAGTCTTTGACGTTTAGGGCATTGATTTCATGGGACCATTCCCGTCTTCTAGCGGGAATAGGTACATCCTCGTGGCCATTGACTACGTCTCTAAGTGGGTTGAAACTCAAGCTTTGCCTACTAATGATGCCCGAGTGGTGGTGAGATTTCTCAGGAAGCTATTTACATGATTTGGTGTTCCTAAAGCCATCATAAGTGACTGTGGCATCCACTTTTGCAATGCCGTAATGGAGAAGGCATTAGCACGCTACGGAGTCACTCATCATCTTTTCTACCATGTATCACCCATAAACTAGTGGTCAAGTAGAGAATGCAAACTATGGGTGAAGAGAATTCTAGAGAAAATGGTAGGTAAAAGTAGGAAGGATTGGTCGGAGAAGCTAGATGATGCATTGTGGGCATTCTGAACCGCCTACAAGACACCTTTAGGGACTACTCCTTTTATGATCATATATGGCAAAGCTTGCCATCTTCTGGTTGAATTAGAACACCGAGCGCTTTGGGCTCTTAAAACCGTCAACTTAGACCTTATTGAATCCGCTAGGATAAGATTCTTTCAAATTCATGAGTTAGAAGCGCTTAGGGATGTTGCGTACGAACACTGTTGGAGTATCTAATAAAAGACAAAAGCTTTGCATGATAGGAGTTTGGTTAGGTTAAAGGAATTTCAAGTCGGTGATAAGGTACTTTTGTTTAACTCGAGTTTGAACTTGATTGCCGGAAAGTTGAAGTCAAGATGGTCCGGACCGTACGTGGTGAAGGAAGTGTTTCCGTACAGAATCGTTGAGTTGTTAGATGAAGTCGATGGAGGTTCGTGGAAAGTAAAAGGGCCATAGATTGAAACATTACTTAAGAGGTCCTATTGACACACCGAAGAGGAAGAAATTCCTCTTGCGGACCCACCTACCATCACCGTTTAGAGCATTAAGAGAAATCTCAAGTGTAGAGTTTGTACCGTTTGTATTTTAGTCATTTTAAGTATTTTTGTAGCTAATGGTAGTTTTTCGGTAGATTTTCGGTCTTTGTTTTGTGTTTTTAAGTCATTTGCAGGAATTCATTACCGAGGATGTTGAAGGTCCGTGATCAGGCGGTTCTACTCGGAAGTTAGTGCGTAAACTTAACGTAACCGATTTGGTAGAATGTTATTACAGAAAGGAGTAGAAACAGAATGCAGCGGAAGTCTTCATTCATACGGAAAGATATACATCTTTAAGTCCAGCTGCCGGAGTTCCTGGAGAGAATTCGGCAGCACCTCCCCATAGGGATGGCAAAAACTTAAATGACAAATGAACAACACACCTATATATAGGTAACAAGTTCGCCGGAGTGTGCATGGACAAGTTCGGGCAAACTTGTCCTTCACAGGACAAGTTCGGGCGAACTTGACCATCACAGGTCAAGTTCGGGCGAACTTGTTCTCAATTTCACTATTCGCTCCGTATTTTGGTTGTGTGTTCAGTTCTAACCTATACATATTCAACACACGCTCAATTTAGCATATTCGACAAGTGACGAACTCAAAATGCATCAACAGATGTGCGAGAATTGCAGCAAAAACGGAGTTCAAGGTAAGTCCCGGTGTTAGAAAATTTTTGGGATTGGTTTCTGGGAGGTTTGGGAAAAGTTAGAAATTTTTCTAAGGCATGAAAGACTTCAAAAGGCGAAACTTTCTGTGAAAAACCAGGGCCTTCTCGCCACGCAAAGGCTAAACCAAAGAGGCCGTCGCGTGACGCCTAGCTCCGAAGTTCATAACCGGTTTTTACAAACACGCCGCCTCACGCGACGCCTAAGCCTATAGGCCTTCGCGTAACGCGACGCCCCCATATTAACCCCTAAGTTTGAACTACCTCCAGACGTGCCGCGTAACCCAACCCAACTCCCTGTCACGTCACGCGACGCCCCAGGGCCATTTAAAACCCATCTGCTTCTCCATTCTTCCCCAAACTTTCTCCAAAACCTTGAACGCGAACTTGCAGCCGAAACCCACCAAAATCTGCCATAACCACCACTAAACACCACCATTTTACACCCATTTTCAACCCACAACAACCATTTCACTTCCCCATCATTACCCACCGTCAATTTGACTCGTTTCACCGCAAAATCCACCAAAGCACAGGCTTACTTTCTCCACTTAAAAATATGAAATTTTTAGCTCATTCTTCACGAATCCGGTATGTTTTCTTGTAATATTTTGTATACTATTTGCTTATTAGTGAGTTTTGAGTCTAGTTTCACATGCATAGGTGTCGGTTCGTGTCGGGTCAGTTTTGAGTCGTAGTTTAGCCTAGTGTTTAGTGTTTAATGGTTGCGAGAGGACTAGTTTGGGTATGTTTTGGACAGATGATTGATTATCCTTACATTGTTGTAAAGATCCGAACTTGCGTATTGAATTTAACCGGTTAAAACCTCCTTTAACTAGACAGGATTTTTCGACTTAAATTCTGACTTGTCACACTAAAGCTTTAAACTTTACGCAAGTTTGGACTCCGGTTTGGTAGGCACTTGGCTCTCAGTTGGGGCAATTAAAGTGCCGGGAGGGGGTAGTGTACATTGAGTCTTGTATTTTGAGTCGTTTTAGTTTTAGTAGTTCATGGTCTTGGGTTTACATATATGCACGTACAGGTACAAAACGCTTCACTCGTACCCAGTCTCCATTTGGGCGAAGTTCTTTATAACCTATGCTTTTTGTAAACGGTAACCCACCTTTTTCGGAATTAGCCACGAATGGAATACTATACGGTAAAATTTCCAATTTTTATAAATCTTTTCAAAAATCCATAAAAATCAAACAAAATTAAAATACCAAAAATAGTTTGTGATTGCTAATTCTCTACCTGTTTTGTCTTGTTCGAACTTTGTTTTTGCAGATATGTCAGGTGAAGGAAATTCTAGTGGTACACGAAGAAGGGGCCCTCCAAAACGCCCACGTGAGGTCCCTGTTCAGCAACAGCGGCCCGTGCCTGACCCTACGCGTAGACGTATTCGGTACGAGAGACCGGTAAGGGTGAACTTAGCCCGAATCCCATTAAGGAGAGACCACCCACTTCTGAATTTTGAGGTTAATACCAAGGAACAGATGAAGCTCTATAAAATCATAAATACTAAGTTGTTTGAGCATCGTACTATAGATTGGGAATGGTTGGCTCAAATGGGTGTTCGAGACAGGGTAGAGTAGTTGTTAGAAGGGAAGGTGCGGGCCATGGTTGATTGTTACTGGCCGCAGTATGATGAGTTTGTAGTTGAGTTTCACTCCACGTTTCAACACAAGGAGGGGGCGTTTGCTGAGGATGACGCGATGTCATTTAGTTCAGTTAGGATGCTTCATGGGATGACCTTACCGCAGTTTGTTTTTGCTAGGGGTTCTTTACGTAGGAGGAGGTTATGATGCCTAAGTTCTTGGCCGAGATGAGGGGTGTTTATGTGAATCAGAGAGAGTTGTGTTTTGGCAGTACTGAGTTGGCTACATTTTGGGGTACTATTGCGGATCGTCCGTTTGCGAAGACTAATCTGATATAATCTGTTCGCGATCCGGTCTATAGGTATATTCTGAAGGTGTTTTCTACCACTCTGGTTGGTAGAAAATCGGGGGAAATAAGGCGAACTGGATTGATCTGTTTTTGTTGATGTGTTTGGTTGAGGGAAGGAACATGAATTTAGCGAGCGTGTTAGCGTGGTCGTCACTGGGCACGTAGGGGTGCACATAGGACTGTGCTTGATATGGGTCCTTACGTTACGAGGTTAGCAGAGAATTTGCGGGTGTTTCAGACATACAGTCTAGAGACTTTGCGCCCGGGACCGGGTTCGAATCACTTTGAGATTAGGGATCTCCAGCATGCAGTCATACTTACTTTGACGGAGCCTATCACATGGCTTGATTCTAGGTAGGGGCCTCAGGTTATGCCACCGGTGGGACATCCAATTGACGACGTGATGCAGAGTATCTATCCGACAGCTCGTCAGGTTCCTCATCAGAGGTAGGAGATTCCGGCACCCCAGTATCCTAGGAGCCAGCCACCATTGGATCCGCTAACTCTAACATCGCTTTATGATTGTGTGGATTTGGGTTTTAGTAGGATCAATTATAGGCAGGATAGGCAGGATGGAGCGATCAGGTATATGATGGGTCGTATGAGTATAAACGTCCCGAACTTTTTCTATCCATATGTTGACCCGATGCAGTTTCCAATGTCGAGGTATTATGATCCTAGTGGAGGTGGTTCGGGTCAGGGCGGTCAGAGTTCTGGTCAGCATGGGTATGTTGATTGTAACGCCCCGTATTTTCCCGTTTACTTATTTGTTTAAAATACATACTTATTTATTTATTATTCAATTATTCATTCAATATTCATTTATTTAAATTATTTATTCATTTAATTATTTATATATATATATATATATATATATATTTAATCACTTATTCATTCATTTATTTATTTAATTATTTATTACATTCATTTATCGCTAAATTATTTAATTACTTGATTATTTATTTAATTAATTACTTATCTATTTAATCATTTCTTTATTTACGTAAATATATATTTATTAATTTAGTAATAAAAATAGTTAAACTTCGTTAAAATTTAAAGGTTAGAATAACTAATCTAAATATTACATTTAACCTAGTTAACAAATGAGGCTAACTTAGTTATTTACTAAGTTAAAAAGTGAGGGACTATTTGTGCTCATTAACTAAACTATATTGCAGGGACTGTTTATATAATTACCAAAACTTAAAACATGAAAAGAAAAATGGTTGTGGCCGGGACTCAAACCCGCGCAACACCCCTCTAACCAAACAGGCACTTAACCGGCAGACCAAAGCCCTCATTCGATTATAGAATTGTATAATATATAAAAATCAGTTAAGTTCAAACCAGTTTTGGTTTTGCCGCCAAACGTGATCCTCGGCGATCACAGTTGTGGTTTCTTTTTTTGTGCTCGCCTGACTTATCGGAATCGATCAATCATAGGCTTTTGCCATACTTAGTCCAATCACGCATCAAGACTTGTTTCTTGTCCCGATTCGATTCCGCGTAGCTTATATATACCCGACACTACCTTCCATCTCCCACCCTCACATTTTCCTCACAACTCACCCACATTCCTCTCACTCAATCCCTGCTCGACGCCGCAAGACCTGCCGGAAAGCTGCAACTTCACCGGAGAAGACGACGAAGTTACCGGAACATCGCGACATCCTTTTCCGTTTCGGTATATCCCCTTTACTCCTGTTATCTCGGTTTTAATTACTGGATAGCTTGAATCCTGAAGACTAAAAAATGACCAAACCCAATATTGAATATTCGGTAATCGTTTTCTGTTTTAATAAACGAAGAAGATGATAAGCCTGATATTTTTAAAAACTTTAATCAACCCCCAAAATGGGCTGTAGCCCAGTGGGGTTTGGCACGCCGAATAACTTGGTGGTCCCGAGTTCGACTCCCTGTGGTTGCCGGATCGTTGTGTTCTGTTTCTGTTTGGTTGTGGTCCGTTGTTGATTTTGGCCAAACTTTTTATATTTTTTTATTTCTTAATGGGCCAGATCAGAATTGTTGGGCCAGACTGATAAAGAAATCAGTACATAAATTGGGCTATTTATAAATCTTGTTATCTAATTTATAACAATTTTATTAGTGTTGTAATTAGTAATTAAATCAGTAACATTTTATTATTAGTATAATTAAATCAGTATTATTATTATTAGTATGATTACAATTATTATATTATTATTAATCAAACTAAATTTCGTTAAACTATTACATTTATAAGATCTAATATTATTGATATTATTAACAAAATTAAATTTAATTATTATTGTTTATTTCATCAAATCATTCCTAATTAATAAGATCGAGATCAACTATAACTTGTCACCAACTAATTAGAAGCGTTCCCCTACAAATGCATATCTAGATAACACCATTCGAAACCATAACCAATAACGTATTCATTATCTTATTCTAGGGTAATCGCTTCAGTTGATTTCCTTCATCTTTACTCGTGCGCAAACCAAGAAACTATACGCAGTCTAAGGTGAGTATACTTGATCCCTTTTTGGTTTTAACACTTTTCGGTGCAACATGTATTCAGATTCAAACACACGACACTTGAAACTTATTATTCACGATCTACCCACTTTCAAACATGGAATGATGTGATGCTTGTTAGACTCTTATGCTATGTAAACTTTTCGTGTCTACGTGATCATTAAGTTTGCTAGCCTACCTTAACAATTTAAGCGCTATAGGATTAACGCACCGCCCTTGAGACTTGGGTTATTGTTAAGTAAAACACTTTAACATCCCGTTAGACTTTGAGAAAGGAACTTTGCATTGGAAACTTGGGTTTGACCACATAGTTTACACCGTTTCAGCATACTTGTTAACTTGCATATTGTTTACATGTTTGGGTAAGATTTAAACAATTTTATTCACATTATACTATGTATCAAACTTGTATGCTCGCCAATATTTTGTTGATATATTTTAATACATGTTGCATGTTGATAGTCAAGATGTTGAAGGAATCAAGTTAGGAAAAGCTCTAGAAACGCACTTTAAAATAAATGTTTGTTACGTTTTGTATTATTTCATTTGAGACATTGTATTTGAATTCTTAGTCATTTATGAAATTGGATTTAATATATATTGTCACTTTAGTGTTATGATGCTATGAACGATTTGTTCGTCTCATCCCAATGTTTCCGCCATCGGTTGGGGTGTGACATTGATCCTACGGCCGGGTTTCAGGTTTATGGTCAGGGTGGTGAGGATGATAGCGATGACGAAGAGATAGAAGAGGAGGATAGTGGTGAAGATTAGTGTGGGGATTGCAGCAGCTTGGAGCTAAATGGAGTATCTTTTTACTTTATTTTATGGTGTTTTTATCCTTATTCTGGTATGTACTCTGATATTTTGAATACTTTTGAACTTGGTAGGTTAGTGTCACACCCCGAATTTCTAACCAAATCCCGGTGGGGAGTATCGTGACGTAAGTTGATATCATCCTAGTAATATACACAGAATAACACAGCAGAAGTCTTGGAGTATAAATTATTTTACAAGCCAAGTGTCCAAGTTCAATATAATAATAACAGACGGTTCGTGATAAAAGATCCACAGGTGGATCATAAAAAGTACAAAAGATGTTCAACAGACTTTAGGCATCTCTAAGGATTTGCAAGATCCTCTTATTTCAGTACGAAGCAGCTTCCAGCCTATTATGTGTTGTACCTGTAACTTAGTCTTTTGAAAATACGTCAGTTTACACTGGTAAATACAAATAACCGACACATTTTGAAAAATATTTCAAAATTGTTTTAAGTGCATAAAGAACATGATTTCTATAAATAACTTGAGACAATTCAAAATGATCTTATATACAGTTTTACAGGCCTGTCAATACATATGGGGTTCGGTTCAGAAACCGAATAACATGATTAACCAACACACCACTTTTAACACACGAAGGGGTATCCCCAATATGAGTAGAAAAACATTTCATATAGCATTAGCATCAGTCAGGTGTATGCCTACACCCCGTGCTTAGTCGTGGCCATTAGTAACTTAAATGAGCCGTGGATATCCAGGACACGCGTGTTAACCCCCAATGTTTAAGTTATCAGACAAAACAGATTAAAACGGGTTATGCGGATTTTCCAGTCATAATCCGACATATGATCCCATACCCGACCAAGTGGTAATAATATACTGTATCCCAAGCCCGTATTAGGGAAAATATTTTAAGAGTATTTACCTAAGCTAGTACTTAACTTTAAAATGCAAAGTTTATATTAACTCAGTCGTTTAATCAATAGGTAAGTGTAGGTAGCTTTTACTGGAAGGCTCTAGTCCGGAATAATGGTATAAATAACCATTAGAAAGCTAACGGGTCCTATTTAAGTCGTAGAAATAGATCAGCTAGCTTAAAGAGTAAAAACGGTATGATACGCTAGATTAAGCGATGATCGGAATAGAATGTAGTTTAAACCCAACAAGTATTAAGACTTGTATAATATGGGTAAACTATTTACATTCTGGAAATTGAGATTAAAATGATAAGGTTAAACCCGTTTCAGTAAACTTATGTAAGCTAGTTACATAAGTCGACTCGTAGCGTATAAGCATTAACGAGTAACCGGATGAGCCATGTACAAGTTCCATATGTCATTATAATTTAAACAAGTTATAATATCAGTAGGATATAACTTGTATGCCCGTTAAGGTTTTAAAATCAAATTATGCCATATAAGGACGTTTTGGTCATTATGTGACGTATAAAGGAACTTGTATATACTCTGATGCTATGATCATAAACATTTTGGAAAAATACTTAATTTGTGATATAACATTAGTAGGATATCAAACATAGTGTGGTTTATAGTTTAAGACCAAACTATGCACCGTAAGGGTATTTGGGTCATTTTACACATAATTTGATAGCTTATTTGGGATTCTGAGTTTATAACATGTACCTATTGTAAAAACATTTTAGATGAGTTATAACATCAGTAGGTAACAAGTCTTGGTTGGTAAATATGGTTTAAAACCAAACTATGCGCCGAAACGGCGTTAAAGTCGTTAAATGACGATTTATGCGATGTGTTATGAAAACTGATGTTATGATCAGGTTTATATGATCAAAATATGTTATTTAATATATCATATCAGTAGGTTAAAAAAAGTTTTGTATAAGAATCATGATTAAAACCAATTTAGGTGCCAAATGGGTATTATCGTCATTTGTCGACATAATACAAGAACTTGTACTTAAACTCATAATATAAACTGACTTGTCATCCCATATAATCTTACTTATGAAATTACATCAGTAGATAATGAGTTTTATAAAGAAATTATGTTTAAGACCATTTTAGATGCCGAAAGGGCATTTTGGTCCTTTAAAAGCATTTTATGATATTATAATAAAACTCAGTTTATGATCAGAATAATAACATCTCAACATGTTAACATATCAGTATGTAATCCATTTGTAAGTTCATTACTGTTTAAAACCTTATTTTTAACCAAAAAAGGGCAATATGGTCAAAGTATAGCATATTAACGGAAACTTGCATGAAACTCAGGTTACTATTATGATCATGTAATATAACCTCAGATGGTTATGCTACATAATAATATGATCATAATGGAACCTTAAAATAGTAGGAATCTAATCTAATTCGAGTCAGAATTGAAAGTCAAAGAAGAAGTCAAACTCCGCGACTTTCGGTTCCGAACCGACCCTTAGAACTGGAATTGACGAGCCGAACATGTTTATAGATGTTCTAATAATTATTACCAAGTTATTAAAGTGTTAAAACATATTTTATAACACCTATATTATTAGATTATGGTTATTTTCAAAACTGGCCCGTTTCATTTTTTAAAACAATAATATGTTGACCCGTTAATTGACCAAGCAAACATGATTCTTAGGATGTGCGCTTTTGAGGGATTAACACCTACCTAATTACGACCACGTAGCCATGTTCATCTCGAACAATGACTGGACCATAATGGTCTAAACGAAAGTCAAAGCATTTATCGAAAATGCTTAACTTTTGGCTTTAAAAGCCTAATAAACAAAAATGTAAAGGAAATGAACACTTACAAGTGATCATTGGAGAATATTAAACTCAGAGGATGCTCCTTTATGACTAAGAACTTCCAAGTTAGAGATAGAGAAGATCAAGAAGGAATGAGCAAAGAAATGAGCAAACTTATGGTTGCTATTTATAGTTGAAGGGGATTTAGGAGGAGCTTCCAGGTGTTAAGAGAGGTTATAAGAAGCCTTCAAGTGTCCATGGACGTGTCATAGCAGTTTGGGAGCCCATGGTTTTGAAATGGGGTGTTTTGGAGCTTTGTGTGGCCTCCAAGACAAAAAAAAAAAAAAAAGCATTGTTGGCAGACCCTGACCGTAAAGGGGCCGTAAGCTACGGCGAGGCCTGGCCAGCCACACTCACATCTTTCATTTGTTGTCAATTTTGGCCTGTTTGACTTCCATACTTGCGTGTAATGTTATAAATAGCACATAAAGCCTTCCTTGGCCAATATTAGGCACACCCAAGAGTATAACCAACATCATAAAACTCCCGGTTCGTTAAAAGGTCACTCAGCGGTAAGAATTAACATGTTGACGCTTTTAACCTTTCGTCACACAAACTCTCCAACAATTTTACAAAGACTTCACACGTCCAACAAGTGGAATACCGTATAAGGTCACTCGGATGCATAGTTTCAGCATGATGACACTTTTAGTCCTTCCACATTCATTCTTTCATTGTTTGGCAAGAATAGTCCTTCCTAGTCAACGTTTGACATTATTAGGATTAGGGACACATGTTAATACATTATTGGACATGATTTTACGAGGTGTTACAGTTGGGATGGGGTTTTGATTGGTTTATGGTTTGTGTTGGAGGATGTTTGTAGACACTTTATCTATCTATGCATCTATGGTATGTTTATTCTGATTTGATAGGTATGGTGTGTTTGGCCGCTTCCGTTCGCGTGAGAGGGAATGAGAATTGTTTGCTGAGCGTGTTCGGATTGGAGTGCATATGTGGAATTGACTAGCACATTAACAGTCTCGCATATCAGCTAAGTCGTTTCACTTGTATTATTTGTATATTTTATTTTATTTAGTTTTTAATTTTTATTTTTAGCAGTAGTTAGGTAGTTTTAAGTCGTATTCTCGTTCTTGCATTAGGGACAATGCAATTCTTAAGTGTGGGGATGGGATACATAGTGTGAATATGAGTCATAGTGTTAGGTGATTTAGTTTAGTGTTAGTTAGTGAATAAAACTTGAAAAATACAAAAAAATAATAAATTCGAAAAATCCAAAAAATTTGAAAAAACAGAAAATGTCTTTCGTTGAAGAAGCTGTAAAATAAAACGGAAAATGATAGAGAAGTCGGTTGTGTTTGGGTTCGAAAAATAATAATATGAGTAAATTAAATTAAACTTGTGTCTAACTTGGGATATGTGAGTAGGCCCGACCTGGTTTTTAGGTTCTTTTGATATTAATATACCTAATTGTTAGTTTGCTAGTGGGCGATCATCTAGGAATAGAAGATAGCCGAAACCGCCGATAATAGTATAAGGAATGTCGTTATAAGCTAAAATTGTTAGAATATTTTATCATAAAAAATAAAATAATTGAGCTAGGTGGAAATAAAAAGACGATGCCTATGTAATGTTCGTTAGGGATGGTGACTCTGACTTAGATTTCCTCCAGAATAAGTTAAATAAAATGCTAAAATTACTGACGCTCAAGTTGTCACTCTCAGGAATGGTGACTCTGGTTGAGACAGCCTCTGAGTTAGGTAACGCAAAAGTCTAGTGCTCAAAGAAAGGAAACAAAAGTGGAAAAAACTGATTTTAAGTTCTCTTGATTTTGGTATAAAACGGTTAGAAATTGGGTCAAATGATTCGTTTCTTTTGTTCTATAAGCTTGAGGCGGGATTAGATGAAAAACGGCTTCTAGCATGAGACCCTAGGTAGATTGACCATACTTGAACTAAATGAGCATGATAAGGGCTTGAAACAGGGCGAGGGTTTAAGAGGATAAATATACTTGCAATCACGGTTAACACGGGTTTTTAATATAAATGAATAATCTAAGTTTTTGAACTCGAGTATTTTTCGACTATAATTCCGTTGCATAATTCTTTTTCGGGACGAAAAAAGTTTAAGTGTGGGGATATTTGACGTATTGCAAAATACATCTATTATCCGTGTATAGTTTGTATAGATTTCGTATTTGTTTTGTTTATTTTCATAGGTAGAATAGTTTCTTTTAATAGTTTGTCCTTGTGTAGGTCCCGGTTGCTGTAAAGTGCATAAAATGGTAGAAATCAGCTTAAAATAAGCTGACGGTGAGAATCGGGACGAGTCAAAGCTGAACGGCAACGCAAAACGGAGCATTCTCGGAAAAATTTCCCGTCGCGTCACGCGACACCCCGAACAGAAGGCTACCCGTAACGCGTAGGATTAAAATATTGTTTCTGGATTTTTATAGTGCCGCGCAGCGCGTAGCACTATAAGAAGTCCGTCGCATAACGCGACGGGGTGGAAACTCGCAGCAGTATTATAATGCAGCTTGGATTCTTGCTGGAACAATATAAATACATCATAATTGACATACTTGAAGAAGGTTACGAATCTAAGAGCTTGGAGGCGAATTCAGCGGCTCTTTTAGAAGTTTTTCGGGACGTTTAAAGAATGGGAATCATTCGGTTGAAGAAGGAAGCGTAGGATCGAAGACTATACGGGTTTTGTCTCCCGGTGTTCCTTTGTTTTCTTGTTCCTTACACTTTGTTCGATGAATTCTTATTTGAATACTTGTGTTTTAATGTTTAAGACCATGTTTTCTGGCTAAACCTTCCGGTACTACTGAAGGTCCTGATCAGGTGGTTCTAGACGGAAGTTAGTGCGTAGTATGATAGTTTCGGTAGAATGTTATTACAGAAAGGAGTAGAAGTAGAATGCAGCGGAGGTCATATGTTATTCATTCATACCGAAAGAGTATACATCTTGTCAGGCTGCCGAAGTTCCTGGAGAGAATCCGGCAGCATCTCCCCGTAGGGATTGCAAAAACTTAAACACAAATGAAGACACACCACCTATATATAGGATTACAAGTTCCACCAAAACAGCCTTGGACCAACCGCCATGAGTATTTTGCGGGTGCACATACGACTGCCTATCTTTAACTCTGCTTTGCATATGAATTATTGACTGGACTAACCGCCAGGAGATAAAGATGCTATGTAGTTTCAGTTGCCTCGTGGGGTACGTGGTACCATGATTGAAGAAGATGATATAATGAATCTTTCAGACAAAGTGTGTACCGGTTGCTGGTAGAAAAGACTACACATTTGGGATTTCGTGATCTCAGGAAGTTCAGATTTTTCAGATCACGATACAAAGTGATGCTTAAGGGATGTAGGATTTAGGTCCTGATCTCTGATGTGGTGTTGCCACATACACGACTGCTTATCATTAATTCTGCAAAGCAAATGAATTGTTTTGATCAGGTTAGCCGGAAATAGGGATGTTTTGTAGTTTCAAGGCGCCAGGTTCAGCACAGATAGCTATATATCTGTTATTGTGACTGAAGAGGAAGAATGTGATTCTGATTGCGGACGTATGTTTCTCAGATTCGATGTGTTACCAGATGATGTGATTCCTGTCACACCCCGACCCGCAGCGGAATAAGAGTCGGGGCGTAATTGGGTTATCACCAAAGCTCATGATGTTTACTAATATGTTTCATATTTATTAAAGTCAAATTACATCTCAAATGTTCAAGTCAAATTCATACAATACAAGGAAAGGAAAAATTAAATAACAATCCAACATCTAAACTGATTTATTCTTCTAGGCCGTCCTACATGTTTCTTGCTTCAACTGGATCACCTGTATCATGTGTAAAAATGGGGGTTTTTGGTCAACAAAAGTTGGCGAGTGAACCTTATTAGAAAACATTTATTATCGATTTCTTGTTGTAATTAATATGGAAAATTTGTGCAATAATCATATATGAGCAAACGTAAATAAACATATAATGACAAACCACCTTGCATGAGTATATGACATAATGATAATGTATATGTTGGCAACGTCTCGTTCCGCTCATAGGTAATGGGGAACGGACGGCCTATGATGATGTACGTGCGATCAAGGCTCAATCAAACGGAGCCGATCGTATGTTGGCAACGCCTCGTTCACGCTCATAGGTAATGGGGAACGGTTCCGCTCATAGGTAATGGGGAACAGACGGCCTATGATGATGTATGTACTAAAAATGATAAATTAAATCTAAACATTAACCACACAAACCATTGATACATATTGGATACACATTTGATCATGAATATTATGGATGCACAAGTGTTTAAATGAAATAAATAAATGGCGACACATGATACACCCCAAAATGTGATTAAAACGGGGAATTGGTAGAGATTCACTCACATTGGGTGCGTTCGTTTGACGATGTTGAATGCGCACGAGTTTAGAGAGTTGATCGACGAGGAATAACTAACCTAAATAATAACGAAAAGGTACGGTAGATAAGTGGATTTTATTAACAATTTTTAATAGGATTTTCAGATTTATTTTTGTGAGTTTAAGGTCATTTTCTAACTTTAAAAATATTATTTTTAAGTATTTTTATTGATTTTTAAATTAAATAAATAAAAAAAATATAAAAAAAAACGTTGACTTTTTGGGTTGACCTTGACCGTTGACCTTGACTTTGACCGTTGACCGGTTCTGACCTTGTGTATATATGCGCTGGGTGAGGCTCGAACTCGTGACCTCCCGTACGCGTGCACGCAGCTCTACCAACTGAGCTACGTGTCTAACCCGAAATATTTCTGTTTTTAATTATATTTATATACTATTTAATTTAATCAGAAATCATTTATTTTAAAAAGGATTTTAATTATGTCTGACCGGTGCACACAACATGTCTCGAACCCGGGACCTGTTGTTCAGCGTTGCACACAGTCCACCGCTGGACTGTGTGTCTAACTTGGTTAATATACTGATTTTTATTAATCTTAACATCTTACAGTGAGTTGATGCGGTTCGGTTTAAAAAAGAACATTTTTATTTCCGAGAGTGAGGTTGTGTCAGGGATCGAACTCGAGACATGTGATAATTGTTTGCACACAGTCCACCGCTGGACTGTGTGTCTAACCCGGTTATATAACTTGTTTTAATTATACTTATACATAAGTTCAACTTCATCTTCTTCGTTCAAAGACACAGACAACGATTATTCAACTGTTCTTGTTTAATTCGATTAACGAAACTTATAAGTGATTGAAATGTGATGGATAGAGAGGGTTTTGCAAATGAATGTACCGAAACAGATGTCTTTCTCAGAACTCCGGCAAGGATCGTCGGCTCTGTTTTGTGAACTCCGCCTGATCGGATCAATCAACAGTTTTGATCGATTAGTTGTGAAATTGAGTTACTAAAAAATGATTATCAGAAGGTTTAAATGATTATACCGATTCACAGCGTGATTTTGGAAATTCCAGAGGTTTTCCGGCGAGTGCAGAGTATTCCAGCTACATCGTCTGGGATTGATTCTGGTTGATGGATTGAAGTTAGTAATAGTCTAACAATGGATTGAAACCAAAAGAGTCGAGGTATTTACCGTTTTGATGAAAGTCTCGGTTTTCCGGCGAAAGTCCGGCTATTGCAGAAAATCTCCGGCGAGTGAAATTGATTCGAGAAATGGTGCGATTTTGAGCGAAATGATTTCCAGAGACTTGGGTGTGTATTTATAGGGAAGAATCATGATGAATTGGGTCTGAATTTAGTCTTGATTCATGGTCAGCCTTTCTCCGGCGGTTATGACTGATGTCGCGGGATTAGACATCGGTTATAACCGATGTCGATGTTAATACATACGTTAAGTCAAAAGAAACCGTCGATAATTGGCGAAATCGTCGGAATTTCCGGCGACTGCGAATTGGGCGCGCTGTTGACTGAATTCGATTTCGAGTTTTATTATAAATGTTATTTGTTTCACTGGATAGCACAAGTGAGTCAAGTGGCGGAGTGGTTAAGTGATTGTGTGTTAAGTCTTCCGGCTGACCCGGGTTTGAAACCCGGCAGCCGGTTTTCTTTTTTTTTATTTTATTTTCAATTTTTAATAATTATAGTTTTTAAATTCTAAATTGTTTATTAATTATGTATTGTTTAAAATTAAAATAAATCATAAATACGCAACGAAATTTTATAACTTGATATTCGATTAATAAACGAAGCGGGATTTGGAAACCCGTTTTTCGACGGATGTTACAGTATCCCCTACTTTTAGAAACTTCATCCCGAAATTTAAGTAGTAGTGGTAACAGGAAAAAGATGTGGGTATTTCTCGCGCATTGAGTCTTCACGTTCCCAAGTAAACTCAGGTCCTCGTTTCGACTCCCAGCGTACCCTGACGATTGGAATACGACTCCGTCTTAAACACTTCTCTCCGAAGTCCATAATTTCTACTGGTCTTTCAATGAAATGCATAGATTCATCGACTTGAATGTCTTCTAGAGGAATATGGAGATTTTCATCAGCGAGGCACTTCTTCAAGTTCGATACGTGGAATGTGGGATGAATTCTGTTGAGTTCTTCTGGTAGGTCAAGCTTGTATGCTACTGGTCCTACTCTTTCGATTATCTTGAAAGGTCCTACGTAGCATGGTGCTAGCTTGCCTTATTGGCCAAAACGAACCACACCCTTCCACGGTGATACTTTTAAAAGTACTTGATCACCAACGTTAAACTCCAAGGGCTTTTGTCGTTTGTCTGCATAACTCTTTTGACGACTTTGTGCCGCTAGAAGATTGTTTCGAATTTGATGGATCTTGTCTGTTGTTTCTTGAATTAATTCTGGACCGGTGATTTGAGCTTCTCCAATTTCGTGCCAACATATTGGTGATCGGCACTTACGACCATATAAAGCTTCGAAAGGTGCCATGCCGATACTTGAATGATAGCTGTTGTTGTACGAAAATTCAAGTAATGGTAGATGAGCGTCCCAATTCCCTTTGAAGTCTATGACACATGCTCGAAGCATGTCTTCAAGAGTTTGGATAGTGCGTTCAGATTGTCCATCAGTTTGAGGATGAAAAGCGGTACTGAGGTCTAATCGTGTACCCAAGGCGGCTTGTACGGCTTGCCATGTTCGTGAAGTGAAACGACCATCACGGTCTGAAATGATGCTTAAAGGTACACGATGACGGCTTACGATTTCGCTGATGTAGATACGAGCTAACTTCTCGTTCTTGAAATCCTCGCGAATCGGAATGAAGTGAGCTGATTTTGTGAGACGATCAATGATTACCCATATAGTGTCATACCCACTGGAGGTGCAAGGTAACCCGGTAATGAAGTCCATGGTTATGTTTTCCCACTTCCATACAGGTATTTCAGGTTGGGTTAGAAGTCCTGAAGGTCTTTGATGTTCAGCTTTTACTTTAGAACAGGTAAGGCACTTGGAAACAAAAACAGCAATATCCTTTTTCATGCCAGGCCACCAGTAGGTGTATCGAAGGTCTTGATACATCTTGTCGGCTCCTGGGTGTACAGAGTATCGTGTTTTGTGCGCCTCTTTCATAAGGAAATCGCGAAGGTTATTGTGATCGGGAGTCCATATGCGATCTAGATAATACAGAATACCGTCAGATTTTGTTTCGAGTTTAAGTTCTGCTCCACAAGATAGCTCATTGCGTATGTCGTTTCTGTTATAGAAACATGTTGAGCTTCTCGGATTTGATCTTTGATGTCGGTTATGATTTGCAAACATAGAAGACGAATGGAGTTCGCATAACCTTTCGACTGAGTGCATCGGCCACCACATTTGCCTTGCCAGGATGATACCGAATTTCACAGTCGTAGTCATTAAGAAGTTCGACCCATCTTCGTTGTCTCATATTCAACTCCTTCTGATTAAAGATATGTTGGAGGCTCTTGTGGTCAGTGTATATTTCACACTTGGTACCGTAGAGGTAATGTCTCCATATCTTAAGAGCGAATACAACGGCTCCAAGTTCCAGGTCGTGGGTGGTGTAGTTCTTCTCATGAACTTTGAGTTGTCTAGAAGCATAGGCTATTACTTTTCCTCTTTGCATTACTACACAGCCTAGCCCTTGCCCTGATGCGTCGCAATATACTACAAAGTCATCGCAACCTTCGGGGAGTGTGAGGATAGGTGCGTCACAAAGCTTTTGCTTAAGGGTTTGGAAGGCTTATTCTTGTTTAGGTCCCATATGAAGGGTTTTCCTTTATGTGTCAAAGCCGTGAGTGGTACAGCAATACGGGAGAAATTTGCAATGAAACGGCGATAGTAACCCGCCAAACCAAGAAATGATCTTACTTCGGTAGGGGTACGTGGCGCTTGCCATTCCTGTACTGCTTTGATCTTTGAGGGGTCGACATGTATTCCCTTGTCGTTGACGACATATCCAAGGAATTGTACTTCTCTTAACCAGAATTCACACTTGGAGAATTTAGCGTAGAGCTTTTCAGTTCTTAAGAGTGTGAGGATGAGTCGAAGGTGTCGTTCATGATCAGATTTAGACTTTCAGTAGATGAGGATGTCGTCGATGAAGACTATGACAAAGCGGTCGAGATAGGGTTTGCATACCCTATTCATCAGATCCATGAATACAGCTGGGGCGTTGGTTAATCCAAATGGCATGACCATGAATTCGTAATGACCATAACGAGTTCGGAAGGCGGTCTTTGGGATGTCTTCTTCATGTACTCTGAGTTGATGATAGCCAGAACGAAGGTCGATCTTTGAAAAACAGGTGGCACCCTGGAGTTGGTCTAGAAGATCATCGATGCGAGGTAATGGATAACGGTTTTTGACCGTTAATTTGTTAAGTTATCTGTAATCGATACACATGCGAAACGTTCCATCCTTCTTCTTCACAAACAGAACAGGTGCACCCCAAGGCGATGAGCTAGGACGTATGAATCCTTTGTCGGTCAGTTCTTGAAGTTGACTGGCCAGCTCTTGCATTTCGGATGGGGCTAACCTATAAGGAGATTTTGCGACGGGTGTAGCGCCAGGTACAAGATCAATGCGGAATTCGACTTCTCTCATGGGAGGAAGTCCTGAGATGTCGTCGGGAAAGACTTGTGGGAATTCTTTCACTACAGGTATATCTTCGAGTTTCTTCTCCTTGTTTCCCTTCTTGACAACGTGAGTTAGGTATGCGACATAGTTCTTGCGGAGATATTTTCGGGCTTGAAGGTAGGATATCAGTTTGAGTCCTTTTGAAGGGGTTTCTCCAAAGATTCGTAGGGTTTGACCGTCTGCAAGAGGGATGCGAATGAACTTTTCGTGGCATACTACTTCAGCATGATGTTGGCTGAGCAGTCCATGCCGATTATAATGTCGAAACTTCCCAACTTCATAGGAATGAGGTCAACTGGAAAATCGTGATCGTTTAGAGTGAGAGTACAGTTTCGGATAATGGAGTTTAATGAGACCGGTTTTCCGTCAGCAACTTCCACCGTTATGGATTCCATGAGTTTATCACGAGTTTGGTTGAGGATGGGTTCAAATTCTAAGGACACAAAACTCTTATCCGCGCCAGTATCAAATAACATGGATGCATAACTACCATTGATGAGAAAGTACCGTTAACCACGTTGTTGTCGGCCCTAGCTTGATTGGCGTTGATATTGAAAGCTCTTCCTCTAGCAGGTGGAGGAGCTTGGTTAGCTTGATTCACCGGATTTGCTTGAGCTTGGCATGTATGATGTTCACCAAGCGTGGACAAGTGTTTCTATAGTGGTTTGGGTCTCCACAGTTGTAACAAGCCCTCATGGGTTGCATCATGGGATAGTTGGGTTGGTAGTAGGATTGGGCCGCATTTTGTGTAGGTGGTAGTAGTAAGGGTTGTTGGGCTTGACCCACTATCTGATGGTGGGTTTGGTTTGAGGGTTGGTTGCGGTTCATTCGTTGAAGTGTGCGACAGGTTTGGATGGTGTGACCTGCACGGCCACAGCTGGTGCAATATTGGCAGGGGTGTTCGGGAAAGTGATGGTATTGACAACGAGTGCATTTTGGGTATGGGCCGGAGTATGCCCTTTTGTATGGTGCAGATGAGGGGGCAATTTGGGTGATGGGTGCAGCAGTGATTGGGGGGTTTGTTTGTGTGACAGCAAAGTTATTGTTGTTTCGCTTCCTCTTGCCAGCAAACTTCGAAGAGGAGACAGAGTGGTTTGTAGTTTGAGCCTCAATGGGGCTTTCTTTTTCTCCCCTTGAATTTTCCGTTTCGGATGTGATTTTCGGTAAGTTCGGTTGCTAGTTCCATTGCATCTTCAAGTGTTGCAGGTGAAGTGCTTAGAACTGAGTCTTGAATTTTCGAGGGGAGGCCTCGAATATAGTGTTCAACCAAGCGGTACACTGGGGTGAACAAGTTAGGAACCATCTGATTCAGCTCAAGAAATCTTTTGTTGTAGGAAGTATGATCTCCTTCCTTTTGCTTTAGTGAGTGGAATTCATCTTCCAACTTCTTGATTTCGCTTCTTGGGCAGAAGCGTCTTGTCATTATTTCCCTTAACTCTTCCCAGGTTAAGGCCATGGCGTCTTCGACTCCTCTCTTGCCCTTCTCTGTGTTCCACCAGGTCAGGGCTACCCCAAATAGTCTCCCGGTTGCGTAACGTACCTTGCGATCCTGGACAATCGCAATTGAGGAAAGTGTTCTCCATTTTCTCAAACCAGTGGAGGAGAGCAGTGACACCTTCGGTCCCTTCATACTTTGGGGGATCGCAAGACTTGAAGTGTTTGTAGGAGCACTTTTTGGAGGGAGGGTTGTCGACGTTCTGGTCTTCTTGGTTGGGAGGGTTGATGGGATTCGCGGTGAGAGCTTGTTGGACTTGAATAACGATGTCAGGAAGCACCGCGGCCATTTGTTTTGCAATTTGGGTGGCCAAGCGTTCGTTTGACCTTCCTGACTTTCGACCTCCACGTAGCTGCCTAGCCGACATCTACAGGAACATACATAGGAAGATTGTGAGTTTAAGAAGTGTTTAGGTGTCATGTGTCGTTAAAAGTAATAAAATAACATAATCATCAATAATGCAACTACATCCATAGGATGTCTTGGGTTTGCTCATGTTTGGGCCTCCAATGTCCCCCATACCATCGCCTGTATAGTCATGTGGGCCCCCATGACTATTGGCTTAGTAGGGTTCACATTGGTGTTGGCGGTTAACACTCGCATTACCCGAAGGAAAACCATGAAATATGTTTGCGAGATGTATGGTCGGAGGGTGTCCAGGTGTAGACACAATGACAACTCAAAGTGGGGTTAGCTCACACGACGTTTGGTATAGCATGCTTTGGCCTAATAGGTCCTTCGTACTCTCATCGTTAGTCCCCAGGTAGCAAATTGGTCCTTTATTTTGGATTTATACGAATGCCAAGCCTAGACAGGACGTTCCGACTACCGGTACTTGTACCCTTCCAGTTACTACATGCCCGTCATGAGAACTCACTTTGATGTGATTTGAAAATACAAAAATCGTTGTAAAAATCATATGAATTGTGAGGTGTGTGCTCTCATGGATATGGTATGTTATGAGGATATGATTCATGATGATCATTGTATAATAATATGTACTTATGAACATGCTTGCATAACATTGAATGTAACAATAAACATAAAGCATATAAACATCATGAATTTTGCATGTAACACACAAACAATTTAAAAAAAAATTTAATCAACTATAGTATAGGCTCTAAGGGTCTAATAACCTATCCTATATCCCTATAGTCATGGCTCTGATACCAATCTGTCACACCCCGACACGCAGCGGAATAAGAGTCGGGGCGTAATTGGGTTATCACCAAAGCTCATGATGTTTACTAATATGTTTCATATTTATTAAATTCAAATTACATCTCAAATGTTCAAGTCAAATTCATACAATACAAGGAAAGGAAAAATTAAATAACAATCCAACATCTAAACTGATTTATTCTTCTAGGCCGTCCTACATGTTTCTTGCTTCAACTGGATCACCTGTATCATGTGTAAAAATGGGGGTTTTTGGGTCAACAAAAGTTGGCGAGTGAACCTTATTAGAAAACATTTATTATCGATTTCTTGTTGTAATTAATATGGAAAATTTGTGCAATAATCATATATGAGCAAACGTAAATAAACATACAATGACAAACCACCTTGCATGAGTATATGACATGAATGATAATGTATATGTTGGCAACGTCTCGTTCCGCTCATAGGTAATGGGGAACGGACGACCTATGATGATGTACGTGCGATCAAGGCTCAATCAAACGGAGCCGATCGTATGTTGGCAACGCCTCGTTCACGCTCATAGGTAATGGGGAACGGTTCCGCTCATAGGTAATGGGGAACAGACGGCCTATGATGATGTATGTACTGAAAATGATAAATTAAATCTAAACATTAACCACACAAACCATTGATACATATTGGATACACATTTGATCATGAATATGATGGATGCACAAGTGTTTAAATGAAATAAATAAATGGCGACACATGATACACCCTAAAATGTGATTAAAACGGGGAATTGGTAGAGATTCACTCACATTGGGTGCGTTCGTTTGACGATGTTGAATGCGCACGAGTTTAGAGAGTTGATCGACGAGGAATAACTAACCTAAATAATAACGAAAAGGTACGGTAGATAAGTGGATTTTATTAACAATTTTTAATAGGATTTTTAGATTTATTTTTGTGAGTTTAAGGTTATTTTCTAACTTTAAAAATATTATTTTTAAGTATTTTTAATTGATTTTTAAATTAAATAAATAAATAAAAATATAAAAAAACGTTGACTTTTTGGGTTGACCTTGACCGTTGACTTGACTTGACCGTTGACCGGTTCGGACCTTGTGTATATATGCGCTGGGTGAGGCTCGAACTCGTGACCTCCCGTACGCGTGCACGCAGCTTTACCAACTGAGCTACGTGTCTAACCTGAAATATTTCTGTTTTTAAATATATTTATATACTATTTAATTTAATCAGAAATCATTTATTTTAAAAAGGATTTTAATTATGTCTGACCGGTGCACACAACAGGTCTCGAACCCGGGACCCGTTGTTCAGCGTTGCACACAGTCCATCGTTGGACTGTGTGTCTAACTTGGTTAATATACTGATTTTTATTAATCTTAACATCTTACAGTGAGTTGATGCGGTTTGGTTTAAAAAAGAACATTTTTATTTCCGAGAGTGAGGTTGTGTCAGGGATCGAACTCGAGACGTGTGATAATTGTTTGCACACAGTCCACCGCTGGACTGTGTGTCTAACCCGGTTATATAACTTGTTTTAATTATACTTATACATAAGTTCAACTTCATCTTCTTCGTTCAAAGACACAGACAACGATTATTCAACTGTTCATGTTTAATTCGATTAACGAAACTTATAAGTGATTGAAATGTGATGGATAGAGAGGGTTTTGGAAATGAATGTACCGAAACAGATGTCTTTCTCAGCACTCCGGCAAGGATCGTCGGCTCTGTTTTGTGAACTCCGCCGATCGGATAATCAACAGTTTTGATCGATTAGTTTGAAATTGGTTACTAAACAATGATTATCAGAAGGTTTAAATGATTATACGATTCACAACGTGATTTTGGAAATTCCAGAGGTTTTCCGGCGAGTGCAGAATATTCCGGCTACGTCGTCTGGGATTGATTCTGGTTGATGGATTGAAGTTAGTAATAGTCTAACAATGGATTGAAACCAAAAGAGTCGAGGTATTTACCGTTTTGATGAAAGTCTCGGTTTTCCGGCGAAAGTCCGGCGATTGCAGAAAATCTCCGGCGAGTGAAATTGATTCGAGAAATGGTGCGATTTTGAGCGAAATGATTTCCAGAGACTTGGTGTGTATTTATAGGGAAGAATCACGATGAATTGGGTCTGAATTTAGTCTTGATTCATGGTCAGCCTTTCTCCGGCGGTTATGACTGATGTAGCGGGATTAGACATCGGTTATAACCGATGTCGATGTTAATACATACGTTAAGTCAAAAGAAACCGTCGATAATTGGCGAAATCGTCGGAATTTCCGGCGACTGCGAATTGGGCGCGCTGTTGACTGAATTCGATTTCGAGTTTTATTATAAATGTTATTTGTTTCACTGGATAGCACAAGTGGGTCAAGTGGCGGAGTGGTTAAGTGATTGTGTGTTAAGCCTTCCGGCTGACCCGGGTTCGAAACCCGGAAGCCGGTTTTCTTTTTTTATTTTATTTTCACTTTTTAATAATTATAGTTTTTAAATTCTAAATTGTTTATTAACTATGTATTGTTTAAAATTAAAATAAATCATAAATACGCAACGAAATTTTATAACTTGATATTCGATTAATAAACGAAGCGGGTTTTGGAAACCCGTTTTTCGACGGATGTTACAATTCCGATGAAGATTTGCTGATTGAGTAGATTACCGATTTCCTAATCAATCTTTCAGGAGTATGCTTAACTGTGATTACGGAAATTGTGATTTCAGATTTTCGCGGGTATTCGTTGATTTGAAGTTTTCCGGTGCGGTGATTCAGGTTTCTATTAATTGTCGGTTGAGTTTTTGATATATTAGGAGTTTGTGGAATAAACTCTCGGTGCTACAGTGCATATTCAAAACTGAACTTGAATGTGGTTATCGTCGAAACAGAGAAGTTGCTGCATTGATTAGCTTCGAGTTGGTGTGTAGTCAAGAAAATTTGTCGGTCAAACGAATCAGAAGAGGTTGGAAACCGTGCAAACAAAGTTCTGAACTGGAGTTTTCAGGGGAATTCAATGTTGATACTGGAAACCCGGATCATCAATTAAGGGGGAATTTGTTGACGTGTTTCGACGAGATCGACAGACACCTTGATTGAAGTTGCAGATATTCAAACACGGCTCAGAGATTTTAAGTTGAAGATCAAGCTTCGATAGTAACGAACAAGGGGGAATCTGTTGATGCACTTTGTGTTCGTCACTTGTCGAATAGGCTAGATAGAGCGTGTGTTGAATATTGTATAGGTTAGAATCGAACACACGACAAAGTACGAACGAGAATAGGTGTAAATGGGTTACTAACCGAACCATTTACACTTATTCTCGTTCGTACTTTGGTCGTGTGTTCGATTATAACCTATAGTCATGTCCGTGTCAATCTAGTTAAATAGAGTCGTTAGCGTAATTAAATAGAGTCTCGTGGGTTCGATATCCGACTTACTTAGCTATACTAGAGTCGACCGGTGCACTTGCCGGTTAGTAGTTTAGTGTGTCTTAGCGAGTCTAGAGTATTACTTAGAGTCTAGAATTAGATTAATTTTAGTTATTTTATTAAACTACTTTTAGCACATCAACCATACAAACTTAATGCATATGTGCATTAACATTAATTCTCACATTACGTATAAACTATGCACATATGCATCAATATGAATGACCTCAATGATTTATAACAATATTGATGAGGGTTTTAATTTTATAAATTATAGTGTAGACGGAATGAAAATTGTATAATATTGGAATGTATTACGTATAGTAGTGTAGATGGAAGGGAAATTGTATAACTACTGTCAAGAAATATATGACATATGTACATGTCCATCAATAATTGTTATTCGGATTAACAAAAATATCAAAAAGTTTTTTTCATTAATAAAAAGTTGTGATTTTAATGAATTTATCTTTTGTTTTTTTAACAAAAAATACGTGTTTTTTTCTATTTTTAAGTAGTTTTGGTTGTGTTCACATTGGTTCTCGCGATTCTCGCCCTAAATTGGTTCTAGCATGAACCCTACCCTATATATATATATATATATATATATATATAATACATGTATGTATTATGTAGATGTATGTATGTATGTATGTATGTATGTATGTATGAAAACTAGGGATGAGATTGGTACATTACCCATACTGGTACCGAAAATACCGGTGCGGATTTGAATAAAACTGGGTACCAAATATCGTACCAAATATATTGGTACGGTACAGATACGGGTATTTCGGTACGGTACCCACTTTGGTATCATTTTTTATTTTGTTTAGTTTTTGAGCACTCGTACGGTTACTAAATACGTAAAATTGGTATGAGTACCAATACGATACGAGTACCATAAAAGTAAAATCAATACGAGTACTATAAATACCATAATACGAAATAAAACATAATATAAAAAAAACTTTTAAAGGTCTATATAAAATTCGGTACCAGTACTTGTTTTTACTCGTACCCGTACATTACCAATACCAAATACCAATTCAATAAAACTGGGTACCGATACATGTACCCAATACCTAAAATCAGTACGGGTATGAGTTTTGGGTATTTGAGAAAAAACGCTCATCCCTAATGAAAACTTCTATGAGTTGTGAGAACTTAGAGAACTTGGCCTTATACAAGGTTTTTTAGAAAATCTTTTTACCAAAAATCTAAAAAAATCCACTTTTCAAAAAAAATCACAAATAAATAATAGTTTTTGTTGATTTACACCACAGTAAATAACCCTTACAGAGGGTGTAAGTATTGATGTCAATAGCTTTTTACAACAGCGTAAAAAGGCTGAAAACATCGTTTTGGAATTTTTTTTAATTTACGCAGTTGTGTTTGTAATATTTTAATGGTTATTGGATTTTATCACCCCTAACTATTTGTTATTGCCGCTGCCACCCCCAACTATCATTTTGACACCCACCACCCTCAACTTAACACTTCGATTGTTATGTCACCCCCGTCAACCAAATACTAACTCAGTTAGCTTTTTATCCTACACGGCCAATTTTAAAAACAAACCACGTCATAAAAAATTGGCCATGTAAGATAAAAAAACCAACTAAGTTAGTGTTTGGTTAACGACGGGGTGACACGACAACCGAAGTGTTAAGTTGGAGGTGGTGAGCGTTAAAGTGATAGTTGGGGTGACAGCAGCCAATAACCAATAGTTGGTAGTGATAAAATCCAATAACCCTGTTTTTAATCTATGTATGTGCAAAAATGATGGCAAAACTCGCATGAAAAGTCGAAGTCTAAGTTCTCATAATTCTCTCTCTCGTTTATATATATATATATATGGTAAGGTTCATGCGAGAACCACCTTTATTGCAAAATAAAATCTAAAAAAAATCAAAAAAGCACTCAAAAATTTTTTTTTACTGTTTTTTTAAAAAAAATCACTACATTTCTTACCCCTAAAAAAACTTTTTTTTTCGAGTAACAGTTATCCATGCACATGTGCATATGTATCATAAGTTCGACAAATTCAGTAATACATTATCAGTAGTAGACAATTACACTTTAATTTACAATAACATCCATAGTACACTACTTTTTACATTACCAATATTCAAAATGCACATGTGCATCATTTTGTATAACCATTATATCACGTGTTTTGGTACAAAAAGTTTGTGTTTTTGAATGATGAAGTATGCTCATATACATGTTTTTTGTTAGTTATATCTAATGGTTGATGGTTTGGTTATAGTTGTCACTTTATGATGTAATATGTTGATTGGATGATATTAACGGTGATGATATACATGTAATAAAGTAAAAATATTGGCATTGGTATTGTATTATAGATGGCAGGAGGTAATGGTATTTTATTATGGATGGTAGGAGGTAATGAAAGTGTATTATGGATGGTATGATAGATGAAAGAAAAAGTGTATTCAAAGTAGTGTACCAAAACACCTTATTTCATGTTGATACATATAGATGCACATGTGCATTTATAATATTGGCAACGTAAAAAAGTAGTGTATTACAAATGGTAGTGTAAATGAAAGTACAATTGTCTAATATTTGTAACGTATCATGGAATTTGTCGAAGAAATGATACATATGCATATGTGTATGGTACTGTATTATGGATGAAATGATAGATGAAAGAGAATGTGTATTCCAAGTAGTGTAACAAAACAAAACACCTTATTTCATGTTGATACATATAGATGCCCATGTGCATTTCTAATTTTGGTAACGTAAACATTAGTGTATTACACGTGGTAATGTAAATGAAAGTACAGTTGTCCAATGTTTATAATGTATTACGGAATTTGTTAAAGAAATGATAAAAATGCATATGTGCATGGATAACTGTTACTCAAATTTTTTTTTTTTGGAAAAAAATTATTTTTTTTTGTTGACAAAATATAGCGAATTTTTCAAAAAAAATATAAAAAAATCAAAAAAAAATTTTTTGGTGTTTTTTAGATTTTTTTAGGTATTGTTGTTTGTGTTAACACTAGTTCTCGCGGTTCTCACAATAAAGGGTGGTTCATAACAGATCCTTCTCATATATATATATATATAGGGGAAGGTTCATTGGGCAACACTAAAAAAGTGAGGAATAGTAGGGAACCGACTCAAACGAACTCCGATTGGACTCATTCCAGCGGCGTTGGAACCGGCTCATCGAACCCTAACTAGGATCTCTTAACCCAAAACCTTAAATCCTAACCCCTAAACCCTAAACCTAAAAAAATAAGGCTAAAACCTAAGCTAAATCGTAAAATTTAAGCTATAAACCCTAAAAGCTAAATCCTAAAGGCTAAACCCTAAAGCTAAACCCTAAAGCCCTAACGCTAAACCCTAAATACTAATGATTAACCCTAAAACTAATCCCTAAAGTTAAACCCTAAGGCTAAACCCTAATATAAGACTCTATATACAAAATCTAATATATTTAGGGTTTAGGGGTTAGGATTTAGGGTTAAGAGATCCTAGTTAGGGTTTAACGAGCCGGTTCCAACGCCGCTGGAATGAGTCCAATCGGAGTTCGTTTGAGTTGGTTCCCCACTTTTTTAGTGTTCCCCAATGAACCTCACACACTATATAATATATATATATGTATATATGTATATATATATGTATATATGTATATATATATATGTATATATGTATATATATATGTATATATGTATATATATATGTATATATGTATATATGTATGATATATATATGTATATATGTATGTATATATATATATATATATAGGGTAAGGTTCATACGAGAACCACCTTTATTGTAAAATAAAATCTAAAAAAAAATCAAAAAAGCACTCAGAATTTTTTTATTATTTTTTACTATTTTTAAAAGAAAAATCGCTACATTTCTTACCCGTAAAAAAAAACTTTTTTTTAGTAACAGTTATCCATGCACATGTGCATTTGTATCATAACTTCGACAAATTTCGTAATACATTATTAGTAGTATACAATTGCACTTTAATTTACAATACCATCAGTAATACACTAATTTTTACATTACCAATATTCAAAATGCACATGTGCATCATTTTGTGTAACCATTATATAACGTGTTTTGGTACAAAAAGTTTGTGTTTCTGAATGATGAAGTTGGCCCATATACATGTTTTTTGGTTAGCTATATCTAGTGGTTGATGGTTTGGTTATAGTTGTCACTTTATGATGTAATATGTTGGATGGTATAAATGGTGATGATATACATGTAATAAAGTGAAAATATTGGTATTGGTATTGTATTATAGATGGTAGGATGTAATGCTATTGTATTATCGATGGTAGGAGGTAATGAAAAGTATATTATGGATGGTATGATTGATGAAAGAGAAAGTGTATTCAAAGTAGTGTACTAAAACACCTTATTTCATGTTTATACATATAGATGCACATGTGCATTTATAATATTGGCAACGTAAAAAAGTAGTGTATTACAAATGGTAGTGTAAATGAAAGTACAATTGTCTAATATTTGTAACGTATCATGGAATTTGTCGAAGAAATGATACATATGCATATGTGCATGGTACTGTATTATGGATGAAATGATAGATGAAAGAGAAAGTGTATTCAAAGTAGGGTACCAAAACACCTTATTTCATGTTGATACATATAGATGCACATGTGCATTTCTAATTTTGGTAACGTAAACATTAGTGTATTGCACGTGTAGTTTAAATAAAAGTACAATTTCCAATGTTTATAATGTATTACGGAATTTTTCAAAGAAATATAAAAATGCACAAGTGCATGGATAACTGTTACTCAAAATTTTTTTTAAAAAAAAATTATTTTTTTTTGTTGACAAAATATAGCGACATTTTCAAAAAAAATATTAAAGAAATCAAAAAAACATTTGGGTGTTTTTTAGATTTTTTTAGGTATTACTGTTTGTGTTCACACTGGTTCTCGCGATTCTCACAATAAAGTGTGGTTCCTAACGGATCCTTCTCCTATAATATAATATATATATAAATAATGTGAGACTACTTTATTTCCGGTGTAAATCCATATACATTTTAACTAAAAAAATGATACCTCTGTTGTAAAACAACAGTCTATTAGACACATGAGAACAAGACTATAAAGATCAGGTAGAGAAAAAGAATACGGAATGAGAATTCTTATTCACTGATATCAACATCATATACAAATGCCATTGTATATAGGCACTTATATTAGTACAATAGTAATTAAAGAGACATGAGTTATAGATGTGGAAAGTCACTACATAAATGAATACATTCCTAACACTCCCCCTTGACTATCCACATGATGAAATAATGTTCTTTAATACGCTTGGTGATGATTGCCTCGTTAAAAACCTTGCTGGGAAACCTAGTGGAACAAAACCTCAGCTAAGGGAAAAAGAGTGAAGGGTGTATTGTCTCTCCATGATACTTTTGGATCAGGTTCATTGCCTCATTAAATCTTACTAAGAAAACCCAACTGGATAAAACTTAGTGAAGAGAAAAGGAGTGCAACTTGAATAAATCTCCCCCTCATTATTATATGTATCATCTTAGAGACGTGTGTCCATCTTCCTTGAAAGTTTCACAAAGCACCTGTAGCAAATGATTTGTCACTTGATCCCTTAATGTGAAATCCTTTATGTTCCCAATGTTGTTTGATTTTCATATGCGCATTCTGGTTCATCTTCTTGTGAACATATACCATAAGATCCCCAACTGTGTTTTGTTATATTCCCTGCACTTATTAAAAAAACAACCAAACTTGTTTTGATGGGTTAGTAAATATAAACCCATATCTTCCGTACCTACCTTAAGGGTATAGAAGATATATGTTTGACCCATTACATTGTCTTCTCACTATACACGAGTTATACATTGTCAATGAATTTAATGATATATATGGTCTGTAAAACTAGCAAGATATATTAATACAATTCGTATTTAACTATCGTACAATGATCTTTGCTTCTTTAATATAAGAGTCATTCTCTATATCAACTAACTGGACATTATTAAATTTAGACCATAAGTTTTGTCATATGAAAATGTCCATCGTCTTCTAGATGTATTATGATATTGATGGATAATTATACAAATGCATGTTCTATATATCGAGCCATAAATTTGCAGTACCCATCTTTAATTTGCAAATTCTTGTTTTAATATTTGAGTTCATTTTGATCTCTTCAGGAGATTCAATGATATCATCAACATCATTTTAATACTTGTAAACCTCATATTGTTCTTTTAATAAAACCAATCGACCAACTTCACCATATGTATTTCTCGTTTCTGAGCTCGCTAGTGAGTCGCTTATACCACATTCTACTCGACTACTTTAGTCCATATGTATACTTCATATAGTATGTTTCTTGAGGTTTTGATATGAAATCTTTTGGCATTATAAATCCATGGGGGAATTCTTTCCATCTTGTCCAAATATGCATGTGCATTAACTCTTCAAGAGTTTTATTACATAAACTCTGCTCGTTTAACACATATATTTCTATATCATATGCAAAAATGTCATGAACACTTGCTTTATTTGTAAAATGCATATTGTATCACGCTTGTACATTGTACATTAAGATGCCAAATACAATGTTCCTTCTTCTTACTACTTACCATGCATACCATTTCAACAGCATGCTTAAATGGCTCTCAATATCTTTCAAATATGGATTTCCCATATCCAAAAATCCAAAAAATAACAATAAAGAATCACGGTTGAAGCTTCTGGCAGTGCGATTGTTTGCTGTAGGCTTCTTCAGCTCAACTTTCTTTGCATATTTAAGTTACAAGTTCTCTGTCAGGCATTCCGTCAAACACCTTATGAGCTTCATCCGATTCTGCCTTCTAAATACAAAAATACATGAGACCACAATTTGTCATCAGATTTCATAATCATAACATATAAACTTGAAAACTTAAATCCTATTGAAGTGATAGATAATCAGATTTTATAATCACAACATATCAAGTTCAAAACCATTAATCCTACGAAAGTGAATTGCTGGCTGATGGTGCTATAAAATAATACATCATATTGGTGTTAAAACATTCAATTACTACTAAAACTTTTGTCATGTTTGTGATTTTAAAAGTAAAATTGTTCATTATTTAGACCACTTAAGAATACTAAAGCAAAAGACATTCAAGAAACACTAAAAAATATAAACTATCCCAACTAAAAACCCATTAAGATCCTACACAAAAATTAATTTTGACCTAGAAACTGATAAGAACAAAAAAAACCCAACATTAATGTACATTAATCAATAAAAGGTATAGCAAACTTACCCAATGTGAATATAAGCATCTTTGTAACTCTTGAGAACAATCTAACAAAAGGATCAAATCTTTATACATCTCCTGAGTCTCTGGCTCCATCTTCCTCTCTATCTCTCTTACATCTCCTGAGTCTCTTTCCCTCTCTATTAACTTTCCGGTATTTATCCTTTCTTTCTTGCTCATGTTCTCTTTCTTTCGTTCTGTATGAAGCCACCAGCACAACATCGATCAGTAGAAATTGTTAAAATACACTACCAAAGAACATGTGTCAAGAACATTCTGAATCATAAAAATCTAGCTGGTAATTTTTTTTAAAACTTCCGTAGGGCTTTGGTTCTAGAACACCCGTATCTTCATCAATGGCAGGCCTTCTAATTACAAATTTCATACCCAGCATCACTCTATATATAATAATTATCAGAGATTTCGTCTAATTAAAGTTAGCCACATTCAACACAGTATGCACAAACACACGTAATGGATATGCACACACTCTAAAAGCCCTAAAATGAATCAAAACATAATTTAGCATAACTCAGTTGTCTGAGCCACGTTTCTCACGCAAACTCCAACATAGAGCCTAACTCAGTTGATGCTTCCTTGTTCGAGTCCTTCCTCCGTTCTCTCTTCTCTCTCTATCGTAGCAGGTGAAGAGGCGTAAATCACCAGGCGGAGAGGATCCTGGTTAAAAGCAAAAGTGGAATATCAAGATTTAGGGTTTGTGATTTGAAAAAACCTAAAGAACATTTGAACAACCTGGATTACCTGAACCAAAACGATCGGAGATGCGGTGACGGAATGATCGGAGATCTTTACGATCGGTGACGGAATCTTTGACAGAGATCTTCGATGGAGCAGCGTAATCTGGTCGGAATATGTACAGCGTGATCTGATCGGAGATCTTCAACGGAGCAGTGACGGAATGCGGTGGAGTGTAGACCTTTTCTCTGATCCGTTTGGAGACAGAGTGTTGGAAACGACGCGAGGAGAAATCCTAGGGTTAGAGATTTGATTTGAATTTTGAATCTCCTCCGTCTCTCATCATGTGCAGATATATACATGGATTTATTTTGAATCTCCCCCTCAACTTTATTAATTTGTATTTTAAATGTATTTATTTATATATAAAATGATAAATTTAATTGATTTTTATTTCTAATTATGACATCAGCAAAATCGACATGACATATCTAGATTGTTGACACGTATGCAAACTTATATCACCTCTACTTCTCCTTTTATATATAGTTAGATGATTACCTAAATAGTAAATAGGTTATCAAATACGAATTGCCAATGATAAGCTCAACTGGCATTGGACGGGAGTACCGGAGGTTTGTGCGTAAGACAACCGGTCTCAAGTTCGAATCCAATCTCAACCAGGTTTTATCGTGGTGGCCTTTTGGGAAGTTGGCTTTCCCGGGAATTGGAGATAGTGGGCTTGAGCTACCCAACATTGTCTGCGATCACAGACATATATGGTCGCCTTTTGCCATTGGGTTACCCCAGGTAGCCGAGGTTTTATTTGTTAGCCACTCAAACAAAATTATCATATATTACTGAAATTATGAATAATGGATTTTAATAATCTCAACTATTAGCCGCTTGCAGACTACGGTCCCAACTTCAAAAATAACCAGTGACGTTCCCACCATTTTCACATATTGTAAACCAATGGACCTTTGCTAAACCGAAAAGGATAAAGGGACAAAAAGAAACTAAGGTTCTGATACTAAAGGTTCATTTGTTCAAATATGTGAATATGTGGGATAACCACTAGTTATTTTTTAAGTTGAGACCGTTAACGGCCAACGCTAATAGTTGAGATTATTGACACTATTATTCCTTAAAATTATCATATAAAAGTACATAGGTTGCGATGTATGTTGGTCCTAGTTTTCAGTATTTAGCAAGTGCACAAGCAATGTTGAATAAAGCAAAGTACGTGATTATGGGGGTTAAGTGGTTGAGACTAGAGACAAACAAACCCAACAAGTATTCAACATTTTATCATATATTATTGAAATTCACAAGTTTGGCAGGGACAAACCAACAATTGAACAACAAAATGATTCTCAACAATTCGAGATCGCTAAGAGCACACCCAATAACACACTACATGATGTTACGATTCACAAACTCGATGGAAACTCTCAATAATGATTACTATGTAGTATGTACAACCCTTTCTCAGTTATATAGATAATATCTACGTTATATAGAATGTTATCTTGAATTCTGGCAAGTCTTGATAAGTCTTTAAAATCGAATGCCAACCAATCTAGAGTCTCACTGAAGGCTTTTGAAGCTCTTTGAGACAACTATGGATTTTAATATGATTCTTCACTATTTGAGGTACTAAATATACTTTCTTTTGTGGCTTCAAGATCTTCCAAGTGTTGGTGAGATTTCTATCAAATCTCAGGCTCAAACTATGTCCTTTAATATGATCTTTAATTTAATTTAATGTACCATTATGAGATAGGGTGTGGGCATATACACTAGCCATCCCCCCATAATTCACATACACACACAGTCAGGCCGGCCCTAGGGGTGCGCGAGCCACACTCCCGGCCGAGACCCGTTTCCCAAGGGGCCCTGTATAAAAAAAAATACATATATTTTATATATAAATATATTGAATTGGAGCTTAAATGTAAAAGGAATGTGGCTTTGTGGTTCACGTGCTCTTTTCTTAAGTAAAATAGCCTGGTTCGATTTTCATTTTCAATAATTAGGCTATCGCTTTTTTTATTAATTTGATTTTGATAAGTACTGGTTTGTTAAATGGTGTTTTTTATTAATTGAATTTTGGTAAGCACTACTTTGTTAACGATGAATCACTGAATTGTTTTCCTAAAATATTGATTTTCGTAATTGCCAAAATTTATTTATTTTTAGAAACAAAACTTAATTGAAAATATTATTGTATTTGTTTTTTATTAGAAAAGTACAATATGTAGAAACTGTATTAGTTGTTGAGTAATAAGAAATTCGAAAAGTATTTTATACATCAAGTTCTCGTAAATAACAATCAGAAATATATACAGTTTCAAATTCGAGAATTTCATAAATTGAATTATAATACACCTAATAATTTTGATTAAAGAAAATACTACTATTCACTAAAATGTCATTCAGAATAAAAATACCAATTTAACAGATAAGTGAAACTAATTAAAAGGTAAACGAACACTATTAAGAAATATATCAGCCAATTTGTTATCAAAAATGTTAATTGCTATAATGTTAATCATCATTTAAAACGAACACTATGTTATTATAATACTATGATTTTACTATGTTTATTGGTATAATGTTAATCGTCATTTAAAAAATAGTTTATATAATCCGTTAGATAGTAAGAGCCCTTTTTTTCTTTAGTGGTACAGGGGCAGTGTTGTAAAAATCGCGATTAATCGGCGACTAGTCGTCGATTAATCGCTAGTCGGCCCTCTACTGAGTAATTTTTCGTTAATCAGTCTATTAATTGCTAATCGGCCCTAGTCGGCCTAGTCGGCCCGAATCGGCCCTAGTCGGCCGGCCAAAAATCCGAAAAAAAATCGGAGAAAAATCGGAAAGAATCGGCAAAAATCGAAAAAAATCAGAAAAAATCAAAAAAAACCCACAGATTCCGGACAAAACCTGCCATATTCCAGTCAAAACTTATCTACTTAAAAAAGTTTATATAAAAATATGTGTATATATGTATAAAACTTAATGTTATACATAAAAAGTCCAATCCGATTAATCCCGATTAATCCCGAGTAATCCCGATTAATCGCTAGTCCCCACCTCACCAGCCGACTAGCGCCTAACGAGTTCTACAACCATGGTACAGGGTATTTAAATACTGAGGACTGGCCCTGCACACAATAAAGAGGTGAACGCACGATATGGCGGGGAACACATAAATTAGTAATCAGGTAATATGTTAGTTTTTTAGATTAAAAAAATTTATAACAATACCATACTCAAATTAAAGAAAATATAATGTTATTTTTATAGTGTATTTTTTTTAAATATTAGTGTATGAAAAAATATGGATGATTAAAAATGACGGGGTAGTTAGTTTAAAATTTAGAGTTAAATGCTTGGTTGGTCCCTGTGGTTTGCAACCCGTGAACCACCACCACTACCGTCGCTACAAGAACCGCCGTCGTTGAAACCCCCAACCCGATAACCCAAACTGAAGCACCCAAACTGATCTGAAAACATTACGAACCAAATCCTCGCTCCTGTCGTCTTTTACCGCTCCGGGCCGTGGGGTTCGCCGCCGCGGCCGTGAGCTGCGCCGCTGCAGCTCCCCTCTCTCTCACTGTCTTTCTCTCTCTCTCTCCTGCAGTCTCTCTCTCACCTGTATGCTGTTGTGGGTTGAATGTTCAAGAGGAGAGGTAGGTTGCAGGGTGGTGTCGCCAGAAGAACATGAGTGTCGGTGTAAGTGGTATATAGTCGGAGGGGATGACCGGAGAAAGGGACCACCCGAGTGCATTTTGCATTTCAAGGGTAATATAGTAATTTTGCATATACTTAACTGAGAAATCTAACAAAGGTTAGTGGTAAGGACCACCGAGTGCAAAATTTGAAACTACTGGGACCAAGTGTGTAATTAGTGAACCACTGGGACCAAGTCTGCAAGATTTGCAAACTACAGGGACCAACCAAGCATTTAACTCTAAAATTTATCAATATATTTTAAATGACTTTACCATATATTCTAAAAGTTAATAGTCAAAAGTATGTAAAATTAGATTTTTGTTCTTTTTATATGTGTTATAATATAATGTATAAACACACATACACTAGCAATCAGGCTTATGTGGTTAAGGTTCATTATTAAACAATAAATTAATACGAGAATAAAAAACAAACCTAAATCGTTAAATTATTCTATCAACAGTTTCTGTTTTTATTTTTTATTTTTTTTTTTGCCTTCTTACATACAAATGTTTATGTTATCTACATAAAAAAAACCATTAAGTTAGAATGTTCATATGCTTCATTTTTTTTAAAACTTTTGACTGTTTCTCTTCACGTGTGTAGGTAATATATCCTACACTTCCGCATGTGTGAGTTGTATAGATAAACGAAATTTATTCCTTTTTTATTTTAGAAATTATTAATAAACACTGTGTTACAACCATTTTCTTATTTAAAAAAATGAATATATGAAGGACCTAATTTTTCTACGTGTAATCACCAAATATATAGCACTCCGCATAGATCCATCCCCCTATATAGTATATCATAGGATCGATCTGCAATATACTTCTCAAGTACTAAATGTAGAAGTCTTGAGGTTGGTACACTGCAATGGTTAGTCTTATACCATTAAGTATGACATACAAGTCTACTCTCACGTGTGAGGGGTGTCATGGGTAGTTCAACTATACCCTTTTTGAAACGGTTCATTTCATTCAAAACAACTAGCAAGACGCTAGTTCAACTATACCTAATCTATGTATAACTATATAAAGCAAATGTAACGTACAAAAATGTATTTTTACATAACGTCCAATTCTTAAAGCAATATGTACCACTAATAAAAGCTTGTTTTTTTTGGGTAAAATTGTAAAGAGGTCAAGTTTTTAAGACGCTATATGGGTATGATAGTAAATTGCACATACACCTTATACTTACACACTCAAAATCCATTCCTTCCTTGCCCTCAAATATCATAGTTTCCCCTAAAATATCATAGTTTCCCTTTTTCATCAACATCACTAGGGGTGTTCATGGTTCGGTTTCAAACCATGAAACCGCCTAAACCGGTCATCGGTTTCGTTTCACGGTCGGTTTTTTTAGTTATTTTTCAGTCGCTCGGTTTCAATATTTTCAAACTATAGCAAACAATTTGGTTTACGATTTATAGCAAAAACCAACCGTAATACACCGAACCGGACCGTAAGATTTTATTTTATTAATTTTTAATATTTCATATTATTATATATACACATAAATAAATTTAAATCTAAATTTAACATATAACTTAGCAATTAATAATGTAAACTAAAAATGGGCCCATATATGTGTTACGAACCGAATCGTAATTCAACTTATCCAAAGAAAATAGAGAAGAAACTTGAAAGAACTTGAAGATTTTTAGAAGATACTCAATTCATATTTTTCATTAATAACCACACTCATTTACTACCATTTTATAAGCTTACAAATTGAAGCTGAAAATAACTAAACATCAAGGATACCACTAAACCCACTACTTTAATTAACTAACTACTAAAGGAAATGTTTAAAAAATGTAGTAATATAAAAAGGAATGCAGTAACATGAAAGGGGAACGTGGGTAGAATAGCATGATGGAAATGTGGCTTTTGAGGTACACATCAATATGAACTTCAATTTTAAAATTTCCATCAGAATACTATTGGCCTATTTTTCAAAATCCCATTTTTCTAGCTATAATAAACTAATTTGATGTTCAGAGCTTGTTTGTTTTCATCCCTTTTGTTTCAGAGCTTGTTTTTTTCGTTCTTTTTGTTTTATTTTTCATTTTTAGCATATAAGCCACAATAGCCCAAACCGTGAAACCGAACCGGAACCAAACCGTTACTTACGGTTCGGTTTAAGAATTCAATAGTTCGGTTTCGGTTTTCTACTATTAAAAACCGTGACTAACGGTTTGGTATATGGTTTGACCCAAAACTGTAACATTTGTCGAAAACGGGTTTTACCAAACCCGCTCCGTTGTAATCGAATATCAAGTTATAAATGTGTCGTTGCCTATTTATGTTTATTTTAATTTTTAATGATACATAATTAATAAACAAACTAAACCATAAAAGTTATAATTGATAAAAAGTATAAATAAAACAATTAAAAATAAAATGGGGCTGCCGGGACTCGAACCCGGGTCAGCCAGGTTGTAACTCCAAAGACTTAACACTCACACGCTTAACCACTCCGCCACTTGTTTGTTTTCTGTCATCTGTAGGAAACAAATAAATCTTATAGACGAATGTAAATCAATCGGTTACGCCAATTGTAACTGAAATCGGTTATCAAACGCGCAAAGGCGATCTGAATACTCACGGTTCAATGAGTATAACCGATATACCGACGTTTTTAATCAAGTTGCCTTGAATGAACTTGAATTCTAGAAGTGGATCGGTTTTTATAACCGAAAATCTTCAATTCCAGTTTTACTTCCATCTTTGTACTCCTTCACGACTCAGAAACATTCCACAAACCTCCAATTACATTTCCGCACACTTTACAGTCCACCGGAGAAGTTTATTTTATTCGCCGGAAATTTCTGCAAGTTCGCCGGAAAACCGTATTCTTCATCAAAACGGTAAGTCCTTCAATACCGTCGTAGTCTAACAATTGTTAAGCTATTTCTAACTAAAACCTTTCACTTGAAATCGAATTCAGACGCCGTTATCGGATAATTCCAGTTCGTCGGAAAATTTCTGGAAATCTTTATTTTCGTCTGTGAAACGGTAAGGACCTTCAAACACACTGTTAACGTTTGTTTAGCACTTCAATTCCATGATTAGCTAATCAAAACGATTAATTGATTTGCTCAGTTGAAGTTCATAAAAACAGAGACCGACGCCTTGCCGGAATTCTGTAATAAATCGTTCACGGTGTGTTTACTTCTAATTATCATCTCTGCTATCTCATATTAGTCTGTGCAATGTTTAACAATCGAATTAACAAGATATAATGGTGTAATCTGCGGTCTGTAAAAACCAACGAAGAAGATGAACTGTGCTAACAATATAAGAATAATTAAAATTGGTATTTTGAACGGGTTAGACACACAGTCCAGCGGTGGACTGTGTGCGAACAAAAACACGCATACGTCCCGAGTTCGATCCCTGATACACGCACCCTCTATGTAATAAAATGCCTTTTTGTTTAAAAACTGAACCGGGTTAACTCCGTTAGTTGTTAAGTATAATAAAATTTGTATATTAACCAAGTTAGACACACAGTCCAGCGGTGGACTGTGTGTAACGTTAAAGCACAGGTCCCGGGTTCGAGACCTGTTAGTGGCACCGGTTCGACGAATTAAAATGTTTTTGAAAATAAAAGGATTTTGGATAAATTGAGTTAATATATAAGTATAATTAAAAACAGAATTATTTCAGGTTAGACGCGTAGCTCAGTTGGTAGAGCTGCGTGCACGCGTACGGGAGGTCACGAGTTCGAGCCTCACCCAGCGCATTTCAGTCACACAATAAACCGGTCAAACAGTCAAAGTCAAAAAGTCAACGGTCAACCAAAAAAGTCAACATATTTTTATATTTTTAATTATTTAATTTAATTTAAAAATCAATTAAAAATACTTAAAAATAATGTTTTAAAGATAGGAAATAGCCTTAAACTCGTAAAATTATACCTAAAAATTCTATTAAAATCCTTAATAAAATCCATTCATTTACTATATTTTCCGTTATTATTTAGGTTAGTTAATTCTCGTTGTTCCGCTCTTACAACTCGTGCGCATCTCACCATCTCCAATCAAACGCACCCAATGTGAGTGATCTTTACAAATTCCCCGTTTTAATCACGTTTTGGGGTGTATCATGTGTCTTGCTATATATTATATTTAAATCATTGTGCATACATCATATCATGAACATGTGGATTCAGCTTGTTTCAACTGTTTGTGTGGTTATTGTTAGATTCAATTTATTATTTTCAGTACATGCAATTTCATAGGCCGCCGCTCCCCATTACATTATGAGCGTTGAGCAAGTTCCCCATTACATTATGAGCGTGAACCTGGCGTGCCAACATACGATCGGCTCCGTTTGATTGAGCTTTGATCGCACAGACATTTATCATTTTCAGTACATGCAATACGATCGGCTCTGTTTGATTGAGCCTTGATCGTACAGTTTCATTCATGTTATTTATCATATGATGTTGGTATGTTAATGTATGCTATCATATGTTATTGTATGTTATAGTTGTGATTGCTATTGCTACTGCTTGATTATTTACATTTGCTCATTTATGATTATGCACAATTTTTCATTGATAAACTAACAAGTAAATCAATAATAAATGTTTATCTAACAAGGTTCACTCGCCAACTTATGTTGACCCAAAAACCCCCATTTTTACACATGATACAGGTGAACCCGCTGCAGCCAGAAACACATAGGATTGGACTAGAAGAATAAAATGGTTTAGAGCTTGGAATTATTTTGTTTGGTTATTTTCTTTGTATTGTATGGACATGTTTGGATTATTTGGAATGTAATTTTGACTTTAATAAATATGAAACATATTAGTAAATATCATGAGCTTTGGTGATAACCCAATTATGCCCTGACTTTTATTCCGCTGCGGGTCTGGGTGTGCCAGATTGGTATCAGAGCCATGACTATAGGGATATAGGATAGGTTATTAGACCCTTAGAGCCTATACTATAGTTGATTAGAAATTTTTAAGATTTTTGTGTGTTACATGCCAAATTTCATGATGTTTATATGTTTTATGTTAAATGTTACATTCAATGTTATGCAAGCATGTTCATAAGTATATATTATCATATAATGCCTATCATAAATCATATTCTCATAACATATCACATTCATGAAAGCACACACCACATCATTTTCATGATTGCTTTTACAACGATTTTTATGTTTTCAAATCTCATCAAAGTGAGTTCTCATGACGGGCATGTAGTAACTGGAAGGGTACCAGTACCGGTAGTCGGAATGTCCTGTCTAGGCTGGCATTCGTATAAATCCAAAATAAAGGGCCAGTTTGCCTACCTGGGGACTAACGATGAGAGTACGAAGTACCTATTAGGCCAAAGCATGCTATACCAAACGTCGTGTGAGCTAACCCCACTTTGAGTTGTCATTGTGTCTACACCTGGACACATTCTGACCATACATCTCGTGAACATATTTTGTGGTTTGCAATCGGGTGATGCGAGTGTTAAATCGCCAATACTAATGTGAATCCTACCAAGCCAATAGTCATGGGGGCCCACATGACTATACAGGTGAAGGTATAGGGGACATTTGAGGCCCAACATGAGCAAACCCAAGACATCCTATGGATGTAGTTGCATTATTGATATTTATGTTACTTTCATTTTCTTAAAGACACATGACACCTAAAAAGACTCCATAAACTCACAATCTTCTTATATATGTTTCTGTAGATGTCGTCTAGACAACAACGAGGGGGTAAAAGATCAGGAAGGTCTCACGAACGCTTGGCCACACAAATCGCGAAACGAATGGCCACGATACTGCCTGACATTGTGGTTCAAGTACAACAAGCTCTCGCCACAAATCCCACTAATCCTCCCCAACAGAATGACCAGAACATCGGCAACCCTCCTACCAGCAAGTGCTCATACAAACATTTCAAGTCTTGTGATCCTCCTAAATTTGAAGGGACCAAAGGTGTCACTGCTCTCCTCCATTGGTTTGAGGAAATGAAAAACACTTTCCTCAACTGCGATTGTCCTGAGGATCGCAAGGTTCGATACGCCACCGGGAGACTATTTGGGGTAGCTCTCACCTGGTGGAATACTGAAAAAGGGAAGAGGGGAATTGATGATGCAATGGCCTTAACTTGGGAGGAATTAAGGGAAATCATGACTAGGCGTTTCTGCCCTAGGAGTGAAATTAAAAAGTTGGAAGACGAATTTCATTCTTTAAAGCAGAAGGAGGGAGATCATACCACCTATAACAAGAGGTTCTTAGAGTTGAACCAAATGGTTCCTAATTTGTTTACCCCAGCTTATCGTTTGATCGAGCATTATATTCGAGGACTTCCCTCGAAAAATCAAGATTCAGTTCTCAGCATTTCACCGGTAACACTTGAAGCTGCTATGGAGCTAGCGACTGAACTGACCGAGAATCGAATTCGCAACGGGAAGTTTAAAGAAGAGAAAAAGAAAGCCCCTGTTGAGGGTCAAACTTCAAACCATTCCATCTCCTCCTCTAAGTTTGCTAACAAGAGGAAGCGCAACACCAGAAACTTCGCTGTTACACAAACCAACTCCCCTATTCCTGCTGCACCCATTACCCAAGTTGTCCCTTCACCTACACCATACAAAAGACCATACTCTGGCCCGTTACCAAAATGCAACCGTTGCCAATATCACCATTCTCCTGATTATCCTTGCCAACATTGCACCGGCTGTGGTCGCGCAGGTCATACTGTTCAAACCTGCCGCATGCCTCAGCGAACGAACCGCCACCAGCCTTCAACCCAAACCCACCAGCAAATAATGGGTCAAGCCCAACAACCCCTACTATATCCACCCGCCCAACATTTAGCCCAAACATATTACCAACCCAATTATCCTATGGGTCAACCTATGCGGGCTTGCTACAATTGCGAGAACCCAAGCCATTTCAGAAACACTTGTCCAAGGTTGGTAAACATTATTCATGCTCAGGCCCAAGCCAACCCGGTGAATCAAGCGAACCAAGCTCCTCCACCTGCAAGAGGAAGAGCTTTCAATATCAACGCTAATCAGGCTAGAGCTGACGGCAATGTGGTTAACGGTACGTTCCTTATAAATGGTAGATATGCACCCATGTTGTTTGATACTGGCGCGGATAAAAGTTTTGTGTCCTTAGAATTTGAACCTATCCTAAACCAAAATCGTGATAAGCTCATGGAATCCATAACGGTAGAAGTTGCAGACGGGAAACCGGTCTCATTAAACTCTATTATACGCAACTGTACACTCACCTTAAACGACCACGACTTCTCAGTTGACCTTATTCCTATGAAGCTGGGAAGTTTTGATATCATAATTGGTATGGACTGGCTCAGTCAACATCAGGCAGAAGTTGTATGTCGCGAAAAGTTTATACGTGTTCCTCTTTCAAACGGTCAGACTCTTCGAATCTTTGGAGAAACCTCGTCGAAAGGGCTCAGCTTAATTCTTGTCTTCAAGCTCAAAAATATCTTCGCAAGAATTATGTCGCGTTTTTAGCTCATATCATCAAAAAGGGAACCATGGAGAAGAAACTTGAAGACATTCCAGTAGTAAAAGATTTCCCGCAAGTTTTTCCTGACGACATTTCAGGACTTCCTCCAGTTAGAGAAGTCGAATTCCGTATTGATCTTATACCTGGTGCTACACCAGTTGCAAAGTCTCCTTATAGGTTAGCTCCCTCTGAAATGCAAGAGCTAGCCAGTCAATTACAAGAGTTGACTGACAAGGGATTCATACGTCCTAACTCATCGCCTTGGGGTGCACCTGTCCTTTTTGTAAAGAAGAAAGATGGATCGTTTCGTATGTGCATCGACTACAGAGAGCTCAACAAATTAACAATCAAGAATCGCTATCCATTACCTCGCATTGATGATCTTCTTGACCAACTTCAAGGTGCCAGCTGCTTTTCAAAAATCGACCTTCGATCTGGTTATCATCAACTTAGAGTACATGAAGAAGACGTCCCAAAGACCGCATTCCAAACTCGTTATGGTCATTATGAATTCATGGTCATGCCATTTGGTTTAACCAACGCTCCAGCAGTCTTCATGGACCTAATGAACAGAGTCTGCAAACCTTATCTTGATCGATTTGTTATAGTCTTCATCGACGACATTCTTATTTATTCAAAATCTAAAACTGATCATGAGCGTCATCTTCGACTCATCCTTACACTTCTAGAGAATGAAAAGCTTTACGCCAAATTATCCAAATGCGAATTCTGGTTAAAAGAGGTGCAATTCCTCGGACATGTAGTCAATGACAAGGGAATACATGTCGACCCCTCAAAGATCAAAGCGGTACAAGAATGGCAAGCGCCACGTACACCAACTGAAGTAAGATCTTTTCTTGGTTTGGCTGGTTATTATCGTCGATTCATTTCAAACTTCTCACGCATTGCTGTACCACTCACGGCTTTAACTCATAAGGGAAAACCTTTCATATGGGGACCCAAGCAAGAAGAAGCCTTCCAAACCCTTAAACAAAAACTCTGTGATGCACCAATCCTCACTCTTCCTGAAGGTTGTGATGATTTTGTGGTCTATTGCGACGCGTCAGGGCAAGGATTAGGCTGCGTTTTGATGCAAAGAGGAAAAGTTATAGCTTATGCTTCGAGACAACTCAAGACGCATGAGAAGAACTACACCACCCATGACCTGGAACTTGGAGCCGTTGTGTTCGCTCTTAAGATATGGAGACATTATCTCTATGGTACTAAGTGTGAAATATACACTGACCACAAGAGTCTTCAACATATCTTCAATCAAAAGGAGTTAAACATGAGGCAACGAAGATGGGTCGAACTTCTAAATGACTACGACTGTGAAATTCGGTACCACCCTGGCAAAGCAAATGTGGTGGCTGATGCACTTAGTCGAAAGGGTTATGCGAACTCCATTCGTCTTCTATGTTCGCAAATCATAACTGACATTAAGGATCAAATTCGAGAAGCCCAACATGTTTCAGTAACAGAAGATGATGTGCGAAAGGAGATGTCCTGTGGAGCTGAACTTAAAATTGAAACTAAATCTGACGGTATTCTGTACTACCTAGATCGTATCTGGATTCCTGACCACAACAATCTTCGTGAAATTCTTATGAATGAAGCTCACAAAACGCGATACTCTATACACCCAGGAGCCGATAAGATGTATCAAGACCTACGATATACCTATTGGTGGCCTGGAATGAAAAAGGATATTGCTGTTTTTGTCTCTAAGTGCCTTACATGTTCCAAGGTGAAAGCTGAACACCAAAGACCCTCAGGACTTTTGGTCCAACCTGAAATACCTGTATGGAAGTGGGAAAATATAACCATGGACTTCATTACCGGGTTACCTCGCACTTCTGGTGGGTATGACACTATATGGGTAATAATTGACCGACTTACAAAATCAGCTCACTTTATTCCTATCCGCGAAGATTTCAAGAACGAAAAGCTAGCTCGTATTTATATCAGCGAAATCGTAAGCCAACATGGAGTACCGTTAAGCATTATTTCTGATCGTGATGGTCGTTTCACTTCACGAACATGGCAAGCAGTACAAGCCGCTATGGGTACGCGATTAGATCTCAGTACCGCCTATCACCCTCAAACTGATGGTCAATCTGAACGCACCATTCAAACTCTTGAAGATATGCTTCGAGCATGTGTCATAGACTTCAAGGGAAATTGGGACGCTCATCTCCCGTTAGTTGAATTTTCGTACAACAACAGCTATCATTCAAGCATCGGCATGGCACCTTTTGAAGCCTTATATGGACGTAAGTGCCGATCTCTAGTATGTTGGCACGAAATTGGGGAAGCTTAAATCACGGGTCCGGAATTGATTCAAGAAACCACAGACAAGATCCATCAAATTCGAAACAATCTTCTAGCGGCTCAGAGTCGTCAAAAGAGTTATGCAGATAAACGACGGAAGCCTTTAGAGTTTAACATTGGTGATCATGTACTTCTAAAAGTATCACCGTGGAAGGGAGTAGTTCGTTTTGGTCAAAAAGGCAAGCTTGCACCACGCTACGTAGGACCTTTCAAGATACTCGAAAGAGTAGGACCTGTAGCATACGAGCTTGATCTACCAGAAGAACTCAACAGGATTCATCACACATTCCACGTATCAAACTTGAAGAAGTGCCTCACTGATGAAAACCTCCACATTCCTCTGAAAGATATTCAGATTGATGAATCTATGCATTTTATTGAAAGACCAGTAGAGATCATGGATTTCGGAGAAAAACGTCTACGACGGAGTCGCATTCCAATTGTTAGGGTACGCTGGGAGTCGTAACGGGGACCTGAGTTTACTTGGGAACGTGAAGACTCAATGCGTGAAAAATACCCGCATCTTTTTCCTACTACTTCTACTACTTAAATTTCGGGACGAAATTCCTAAAAGTAGGGGATACTGTAACATTTGTCGAAAACGGGTTTTACCAAACCCGCTCCGTTGTAATCGAATATCAAGTTATAAATGTGTCGTTGCCTATTTACGTTTATTTTAATTTTTAATGATACATAATTAATAAACAAACTAAACCATAAAAGTTATAATTGATAAAAAGTATAAATAAAACAATTAAAAATAAAATGGGGCTGCCGGGACTCGAACCCGGGTCAGCCAGGTTGTAACTCCAAAGACTTAACACTCACACGCTTAACCACTCCGCCACTTGTTTGTTTTCTGTCATCTGTAGGAAACAAATAAATCTTATAGACGAATGTAAATCAATCGGTTACGCCAATTGTAACTGAAATCGGTTATCAAACGCGCAAAGGCGATCTGAATACTCACGGTTCAATGAGTATAACCGATATACCGACGTTTTTAATCAAGTTGCCTTGAATGAACTTGAATTCTAGAAGTGGATCGGTTTTTATAACCGAAAATCTTCAATTCCAGTTTTACTTCCATCTTTGTACTCCTTCACGACTCAGAAACATTCCACAAACCTCCAATTACATTTCCGCACACTTTACAGTCCACCGGAGAAGTTTATTTTATTCGCCGGAAATTTCTGCAAGTTCGCCGGAAAACCGTATTCTTCATCAAAACGGTAAGTCCTTCAATACCGTCGTAGTCTAACAATTGTTAAGCTATTTCTAACTAAAACCTTTCACTTGAAATCGAATTCAGACGCCGTTATCGGATAATTCCAGTTCGTCGGAAAATTTCTGGAAATCTTTATTTTCGTCTGTGAAACGGTAAGGACCTTCAAACACACTGTTAACGTTTGTTTAGCACTTCAATTCCATGATTAGCTAATCAAAACGATTAATTGATTTGCTCAGTTGAAGTTCATAAAAACAGAGACCGACGCCTTGCCGGAATTCTGTAATAAATCGTTCACCGGTGTGTTTACTTCTAATTATCATCTCTGCTATCTCATATTAGTCTGTGCAATGTTTAACAATCGAATTAACAAGATATAATGGTGTAATCTGCGGTCTGTAAAAACCAACGAAGAAGATGAACTGTGCTAACAATATAAGAATAATTAAAATTGGTATTTTGAACGGGTTAGACACACAGTCCAGCGGTGGACTGTGTGCGAACAAAAACACGCATACGTCCCGAGTTCGATCCCTGATACACGCACCCTCTATGTAATAAAATGCCTTTTTGTTTAAAAACTGAACCGGGTTAACTCCGTTAGTTGTTAAGTATAATAAAATTTGTATATTAACCAAGTTAGACACACAGTCCAGCGGTGGACTGTGTGTAACGTTAAAGCACAGGTCCCGGGTTCGAGACCTGTTAGTGGCACCGGTTCGACGAATTAAAATGTTTTTGAAAATAAAAGGATTTTGGATAAATTGAGTTAATATATAAGTATAATTAAAAACAGAATTATTTCAGGTTAGACGCGTAGCTCAGTTGGTAGAGCTGCGTGCACGCGTACGGGAGGTCACGAGTTCGAGCCTCACCCAGCGCATTTCAGTCACACAATAAACCGGTCAAACAGTCAAAGTCAAAAAGTCAACGGTCAACCAAAAAAGTCAACATATTTTTATATTTTTAATTATTTAATTTAATTTAAAAATCAATTAAAAATACTTAAAAATAATGTTTTAAAGATAGGAAATAGCCTTAAACTCGTAAAATTATACCTAAAAATTCTATTAAAATCCTTAATAAAATCCATTCATTTACTATATTTTCCGTTATTATTTAGGTTAGTTAATTCTCGTTGTTCCGCTCTTACAACTCGTGCGCATCTCACCATCTCCAATCAAACGCACCCAATGTGAGTGGATCTTTACAAATTCCCCGTTTTAATCACGTTTTGGGGTGTATCATGTGTCTTGCTATATATTATATTTAAATCATTGTGCATACATCATATCATGAACATGTGGATTCAGCTTGTTTCAACTGTTTGTGTGGTTATTGTTAGATTCAATTTATTATTTTCAGTACATGCAATTTCATAGGCCGCCGCTCCCCATTACATTATGAGCGTTGAGCAAGTTCCCCATTACATTATGAGCGTGAACCTGGCGTGCCAACATACGATCGGCTCCGTTTGATTGAGCCTTGATCGCACATACATTTATCATTTTCAGTACATGCAATACGATCGGCTCCGTTTGATTGAGCCTTGATCGTACAGTTTCATTCATGTTATTTATCGTATGATGTTGGTATGTTAATGTATGCTATCATATGTTATTGTATGTTATGTTGTGATTGCTATTGCTACTGCTTGATTATTTACATTTGCTCATTTATGATTATGCACAATTTTTCATTGATAAACTAACAAGTAAATCATAATAAATGTTTATCTAACAAGGTTCACTCACCAACTTATGTTGACCCAAAACCCCCCATTTTTACACATGATACAGGTGAACCCGCTGCAGCCAGAAACACATAGGATTGGACTAGAAGAATAAAATGATTTAAGAGCTTGGAATTATTTTGTTTGGTTATTTTCTTTGTATTGTATGGACATGTTTGGATTATTTGGAATGTAATTTTGACTTTAATAAATATGAAAAATATTAGTAAATATCATGAGCTTTGGTGATAACCCAATTATGCCCCGACTTTTATTCCGCTGCGGGTCAGGGTGTGACAAAAACCGTCTAAACCGAACCATGAACACCCCTAAATATCACCAATCAAGTTTCCAAATTCATCATCAAACACTTTATAACAAAATGAACATGATTTTTATATTTTTGGGGCGCATGAAGTTTATAAAAAGATCTAAATTGTTAAAAACCTTTTTCCATGTTCATCCATTTTTAAACCAAAGTTAATACTAAACTTTTTATACATACTTTCAAGACTAAAGTTTATGAATATGGATCTTTTATAAACTTCTTAGATCTCATGTAAACCTATGTAAAAAACTCCAACATACTTTAAAATGCTTCAAAACAACTTTCAAGATTATCAAGTTTCATCATACATAAACTAGTTCATGTATCAAGTTAGATCTACGTACACATCTTGTTAGATCCACTTTTTAACAACATCTTGCAAGCTTATATGTTTATTTTTCATGAATACCACAAGATCAACAACAAAAAAACTTAAATTATGTAAATTATGTTGTGAGTTAATTACACAGATGGACCATGTGGTTTATAGCTAGTTTCGTCTTTAATTACTAACTTTTTTTAATAGGTTTAGGTTTCATGCTTTCAATATCGTAACACCTTTTGGTACTAATACCAAACTTAGTTAACTTTTATGTTAAATTTCAGTAAAATGCCTAAAACACCCTTCCATTTTAGAAAGGACCATTTAAGTCATTACTCTATTTTTAATTCTAAGTAATCTTTCTTTCATTACTCTATTTAAAAGGATCGTATATTCATTTCAGATTCATTTACAAATCGAACACTTGTATCAACTTGTCTGATGTCTGTCAACTGATATTTGTGTTAAGAAACTTTTATGTAAGTATTGAAGAAAAATGTGATCTGAACTGATCAATGAATGAAGATGAAGTCATAAAGGTCAAAACAACAAGAAGACATGAGACTCGACTCAACAAAGGAAAAACATATCTTCATCATTATCAGAAACAGGTCTAAGACATGAAAAGACTATCAGATGAGGCCATTCTGATAGATCTGATAATGTTTTTGATAAATATCATCAGTATCTGGTAAGGTCTGTTCATCAGATTTTTGATAATTGTTTCATCAGATTTTCTGATAGGGAGTCATAAGAATTTCTGAAGAACCCATTTGTCTGCAATAATTGAATCCCTGCCACATTTGAAGATGCAACTTGACTATAAAAGATTCAATGAATATGTTAAACGGCAACTTTATGCAAGGCAAGTGTATGAATAAACAAATGTGTATTCATACCCAAAACTTTCTATAAATAGGAAGTTATACTGGAAAGGATAGTGAGTCAAGCTTAGCTTTTAATACATATCACACTCCACAACCCTTTCACTACAGAATTACACAAGTATTCGTTTGTACTAGTCAATAACCTCACAATCACCTTGTAAACCATTTTAATTCAAAGTGATATAAACTTGAAAATTATGTAGCTGCTATTTCTTGAAAGTTCGATTTCTATTTCCGCACACTACTTTCATATTTTGATGAAATCACTTGCCATATTACATTAAAAGAAGCTTTTGTTCATCTGAGACCAACAATTGGTATAAGAGCAGATTGAATAAATTATTTTCAAACGATCAACTGCTTTCTCTTTTAACTAAATATGGCAAACTTTCAAACCTGGAATAATGCTTTCAATATTTGGTTTATGTCAAAGCCTCTGACCTTGGTCAGGGAGGACTAACCCCAATGGAAAATCGGGATGATCAATGTCCTAAATGGACATGATCGAGCTTTGTTCAATCTATGGTGAGTGGCTCACATATACCCATGGTTGAAATACCAGGTACCCCAGCAACTGATAATACACCTGAAATACCTGTCGCTTGGGCTCCAAAGAAAGAAAGAAATTGGACCCAAGAAGACAAACAAAAGTGGAAGCAGATGAAAGGGCCAAGTCACTTTTGATTATGGCACTTCCAAATGACATATTTTCTCTAGTAGATGCATGTGATTCTACTAAGGAAATATGGGATAAGTTGGAAAATCTTTGTGAAGGGGGAGAAAGAATGAAAAGAAACAAATTCAAAAGTTTACCAAATGAGAGTCTTTATGAAACATATAATAGATTTGCAAAACTTTTAAATGAACTAAAGAAGTTTGGTATTGAGAAGTCAAACGATGAAAGGATTGTAAAATTCCTAGATGCTCTACCCAGAGAATGGAGAACAATTACTTTGGCCTTGACTTTAGAGATGGGAAACATGAGTTTGCATGCCTTGTATAGAATTCTTGTTCGTAGAGAAGAGAAATATATGAAAACTCAAGCTAGAGAGGAGGATCCATTGCCCTCATCTCAAACTCACAAAGAACATCCATTCCTGATCCACAAGCCTCTTATTGTCAAAGTCAAGAAAATTCCTGATACTTCATTAGACTTTTCAGCATTTGCTGAGGCAATTGCACTTCTTACCAAGACCTTTGAACAGAGGTTGAGAGGGGGAAGCCATAAGTACCAGAAGAGTGACAAAGGGAGGATGGAAGAAAAATCCAAAGAAAGAGGAAAAGCAGAAGTTGTATGTTACCAATGCAAACAAAAGGGTCACTATGCATCAGAATGCAAGAATAAAAAGCTGAAGGATGTTGCATACTATGAAAGAAAACTGGAAGAAGCTAAGAAGCAACAACAAGTAAGCCTAATAGCAGGGACATATGCCCGGTTAACAGATGGCTCATCTGATGATGATGAAGAAGAAATCGCAAACTTCTGTCTCATGGCCAAGCTCTCTGAAGCAGAATCTGAAAGTTTACAACAGAAGGTAAGCTCAGATAATCTTGATCTAATACAAAAGCTAAACAAGCTTATGTCAGACCTTCTTAATTTACAAGAAATACAGAAATTGGAAAACGAAAGATCTGATGATTTACAAAAATCTTTGAATAATGTTATACTTGAAAACCAGTTATTGATCGAAGAGAGTCTGAACAATAATGAAAAAAATGAATTTTACGAAAAAAGAAAGGAAAACTATATAAAAAATCTATGAAAATGAAATAAATGTAAAGGGTTTTCAGCAAGCAAAAGACTTTATCAACTTTATAGAAGCCACACCAAAGAACAAAGGTGAAGGGCTGGGCTATGTAAAGACAAACATTAGAAACCCTACTACTTTTGTTAAAGCTTCAGATCAAAATTCTGATAAATTAACATCAAATTCTAATATAGAATCTTGCAAATCCATAAGTTCTGACAACTCTTTTGTAACATCAAACATCAAAGGAAAGTGGCATGAATCTAATCAAGTGTTTTTAGAAAATTCAAAAAGGATTCATCCAAAGTTTCAAAAGTCTGCAAATCTTCCATCACAGACAAAGAAATCTGAAATTTATGATAAAGAAAACTGTATGTGTGTTGATATACTGAAGCTAGTTCAGAACCATCTCCAAACAAAAACCAAACAACCTGTTAATGGCTCAGCATGTCACATAATTTCTAATGAAATTTCATCATTAGAAGAAGAAAATATAACTAAAATTTCATCAGAAAAAGTACCCAAGCAAGTCTGGGTACCAAAAACTCTCTAACTCTTCCATTTCAGGGCCATCATGTGCAGCAGATCTGGTACTGTGACTTTGGATGCTCCAAGCACATGACTGGGGATAGGAGCTTACTCAGCAACTTTGTTCCCAAGCTGGGTAAATTAATTAACTTTGGAAATGGAGCAAAGGGAAAAACATTGGGATATGGATGTATTAAGTATGGTTCATTGACCATTGAGAAAGTAGCCTACGTAAAGGGCTTAAAGTACAATCTGCTGAGTTGTGGTCAATTTTGTGACAAAGGATTTTAGGTAACTTTCTAACCAGAAAAATGTTTGCTAATTGGTCTGGATGACAATAAAATATATTTAAGTGGAAAAAGAATTAGAAAATCCATCTATTACTTTAATTTCAATGAAGAAACTGAGCATCCACAACTATGCTTATTTTCACAACATAACAAAGGTAATGGTTATTTATGGCACAAAAGATTAGCCCCCTTAAACTTCAAAAATCTAAACAAATTAGCAAATAAGGGTCTGGTAAAAGGATTACCTTTTATATCCTCAAAGAAGGATAAACTTTGTGAAACTTGTGAAATGGAAAATAAAAAATAAGTTCACACAAAACAATTTCTGAATCATCAATATCACAAAACTTAGAACTTTTGCACATGGACTTGTGTGGACCAGTCAGTACTGCATGTTTTTAGGTAAAAAATACATCTTAGTCATTGTGGATGACTACTCTAGATACACTTGGGGGGAATTTTTTAGAAAGAAAAGTGAAACTCCAGATCTGATAACAAACTTTATTAGAAAAATTAAAAATCTTTTGAAATTATCTGTAAGAAGGATCAGAACTGATAATGGAACATAATTTAAAAATCAAAACTTGAGACTTTCCTTGTAAGTAATATTACGTTTCTGCTCCAAGAACTCCACAACAGAATGGGGTTGTAGAAAGAAGAAACAGAACCTTGGTTGAAGCAGCCAGAACCATGCTGGCTTATGCCAAGTTGCCCATTTACTTTTGGGCAGAAGCAATTGCCATTGTATGTTTTACACAAAACAGATCCATAATAAACAAAAGACTTTAGAAAACACCTTACAACATTATAAATGGAAGAATTCCTAGTGTAAATTTTTGCACACATTTGGTTGTAGATGTTTTGTTTTCAATTAGTTTGAAAGTCTTGAGAAGTTTGACAGAAAAGCAGAAAAGGGAATTTTTCTTTGTTACTTAATGTCCTCAAAAGCTTATAGGGTTTTTATTTTAAATACCAGGACCATCAGAGAAAGTTTGTATGTCTCATTTGATGACTCATCAGAAACTGAAGTTTCTGGTGAATTCATAAAGGAAATAAACTTATCTGATGAACTAGAAAACTCTAATCATCTACTCAACATTCTAACTGAAGAACTTCTGGAACATGATTATCTAAAAATAGGACAATAAAAAACATAAACACAAGATCAATATTCTGAGAATATGTCAGAACAACCTTCATGAACAGCAGAATTCTGATCCTCATGGAGCAAATGATCAAGGGGAAAGTTCACAACCATCAGAACAAACAATGTCACACAACAACTCAGATGGATCAAGGGACACTCTCAATCTGACATAATTGGGGGAATCCGAAGAAGGAGTCAAAACAAGATCAGCTACAGCACATGAATGTCTGTCTATATGCTAATTTTCTAAGCATGATAGAACCAAAATCTGTAAAGAGCACTCAATGACTCTGATTGGGTACAAGCAATGTAAGAAGAGCTTGATCAATTCGAGAAAAGCAAAGTATGAATCTGGTACCTAGACCAAATAATAAGTCAATCATTGGTTCAAAATGGGTATTTAGAAACAATTCTGATGAACATGGAACAATAACAAGGAATAAAGCCAGACTGGTGGTAAAGGTTACTGTCAACAAGAAGTTATAGACTATGATGAAACCTTTGCACTAGTAGCAAGATTAGAAGCTGTAAGAATATTCCTTGCTTATGCTGCATTAAAAGATTTTAAAGTCTATCAATGGTTGTAAAATATGCATTCCTAAATGTAAGATTGAAGAAGAAGTTTATGTGCATCAACTAGAAGGCTTTGTTGATCCCAAATTTCCAAAACATGTTTACAAACTAAACAAAGCCTTATAAGGTTTGAAGCAAGCTCCCAAAGCATGGTATGAAACTCTCTTAAACTTTCTTACTTAAGTCTGGCTTCACAAAAGGTACAATTGACACAACACTCTTTCTTAAAACATACAAAGGTCACACTCTGTTAGTCCAAATTTATGTTGATGACATAATATTTGGGTCAACAAATGAGAAATACTGCAAAAAGTTTGAAAAACTAATGACTTGTCACTTTGAAATGAGCATGATGGGTGAGTTAACCTTTTTCTTGGGTTTGCAAGTTAAACAAATAAATGATGGCATATTTTTGAGTCAATCCAAGTATTTCAGAACAATTTTAAAGAAATACTCACTTGAGAATTGCTCATCTTCAAAGACTCCCATGGTAACAAGCAATAAACTTAATTCTGATACAGATGGAAAAAGTGTGGATATAAAAACCTATAGATGTATGATAGGATCACTGTTGTACTTAACAGCAAGCAGGCAGATATTATGTTTGCAACATGTTTTCTGGCAAGATATCAGTGTAATCCTAAAGAATCTCATCTAAAAGCAGTAAAAAGGGTTTTTAAATATCTTAAAGGCACACCAGATCTTGGTCTCTGGTATCCCAAAGATACAAACTTAGAACTAATAGCATACACAGATGAGATTATGCAGGATGCAAGATTGACAGAAAAAGTACATCTGGTGCTTGTCAGATGTTGGGAGATAAGCTAGTCTGTTGGGCAAGCAAAAAGCAAAATTGTTTTTCAAAATCAACAGCTGAATCAGAATATGTAGCAGCTGCAAGTTGCTGTTTACAAGTCTTTTGGATGCAAACTCAGCTGAGAGATTATGGAGTAAAGCTGACAAGAATCCCTATCTTATGTGATTCAAAAAGTACTATAGTAATAACTGAAAATCTAGTCCATCACTCAAGAACTAAGCACATAGATGTCAGATATCACTTCATCAAAGATCATGTTGAAAAAGGTAAATTGAAATGTATTTTGTACCAATGAAAAACAACTTGCTGACATTTTCACAAAATATGAAAAGAGAACAACTTTTGATCGGCAAGTTGGGTATGATAAATCTAAAATATGATGATGAAAATTCAAAAACATTTTGTCACAAAACAAAAGTTAAAAATGTGAATCATCAGAAGTGTATCAGAATTCCATCAGAAATTCTGATATCTCATCAGAAAGCGCATTAGCTTACCAGAAAATCTGTAACTTATCAGATTTTATTCAAAATCATCTATAAATCTGATATGATTCACAATTTGAACTTTTTCACAATACCACTCTGTATTAATGCATTCTTAACTTAAACATTTGTATATATTTCTTTTATTCGTTTTTTTTGTTTTTTGTTAACTTGTTCTCTTTAAATATATAAAAAATTTATTAAATCAACCACTTCCATTACCAATCTTAGAGCTTTAAGAGTAGATTACATCACAATGATAAATCTATGAACAAAATCCATTGCTATCTTACTCTTCCAACAAGCCATTAACTGCTTAGTCAGTCACACTTAAAGAGTAATGAGAGGATACCTGGGCAAGAAAAATGATTATAAGCTAAAAGTAGTAGCCGCCTAAAACATTAAATGCACAAGACCGTCATCTCACAAACCTTCTCTTTGCCATTGACAAAGGATCCTGAGCATTTAAAGAAGAGAAAGAATAAATGGAAGAAAATCTTAAGTTGGTAAATGCCATTTATGGTAAAGCTATCACTCTTACTTATTTATACCAACTCAACTTGAAGATCAGATTCTCACTTGCATTATCTTCAACCTCTCTCCTTCTTATCTCAAATTTTCTTTACCATCTCAAAACCCTAAGCATGGCAGCAGAAACAGCACCCACTTTCCACTCTGATGTTACACAACTCACAACATGAAAGTGAGAACAAACCTTGAAGGACCTGCATGGGAAGGATGTAGGGTTGCATTTAACATGCTGATGCAAAACCCTCTGGGTTTGCTTTATCAGCATACATCTGGATCCACCCAGTACTTCTACAAAGATTCTGGTGGAATGCACGCACCATCTTCCAAGGCACAAACGTCTGGATAAACAGTATAGTGATGGGAAGGAGATCATCCTGGGTGAGCAGACCATTAGAGAAGCCCTCCAGCTCAACGATGACAATGATGTCACTTGCATCCCCAGACAAGCTCTGGATCAAACTCTCCTGGAGATGGGATACTCCATAGGAAACCTTTCTAAACATATCAGCAAATCTGGCTTTAACCACCATGGCAGTTTTTGGTAACTCAGCTTGGTGTATGCTTCTCGAGAAAGCATGGACACTTTAATGAAATATCATACAGGCTGATGGAGTTGGTTCATGCAGTTGTACATGAAAAACCTTACAACTTCTCTAAATATCTCATGAGAGATTTTGAAAGAAACATGATCTCAACTCAACCCTTCTTGATCTATCCTCGTTTTCTAATGAGGATAATCACACATCAATTGGACTTTGGTGGTGTTCCTGTTTGGTACCCCAAGAGCTCAAGTAATTCTCCAAGAAGATATATACAACCCAAGCCTGGTTCAAACTACTCACCATACTTGTCATATGAACCTGTTTATGGATCTTTGCCACACTTTTCTTTAATGATTAATTGTATTTTGTTATTTTTCTTTTCCGTAAGTTTTCCTTTATTTTCAACAAGTAAATGTTTCTTATCTTTTTTTAAAAAGGAAGGGGGAAATCAAAAGGCACAAAGATTAGATCCGGTAACTAACTAAGAAGAAAAAAAATCTGCTGAAATTGCATGATGAAAATTTGATAAAACATGTAAAATCTGATAAAATTCCATCGATGAAGATCTGATAGAAACTGATAAAATCCTTTTGATAAAGAGAGAACAAGTTAGAATTTGCAACTCAGTCAAAAACACTTTTAACAATATGGACATGTTTAGTCAAAAGGCAAAACTCACAATGTTCATAGCTCAAAAGATGAGTTCAATTTTTTTTTCAAAAGCACAAAAGCAAGGAAGCCAGATGAAACCAATGTAAGTGCCATCTAAACTCTACTCATTCTCTCTCATCTCCTAGAAAAATGGGGCAATCTATGAAGGGAGAACTCATCTTTCTGATAAAAATCTGATGACAAACACAATTGAATATAAGTCAAATTTTGGGGATAAACAAAAAGTTTTTTTTTAAAACAGTTCGGATAAAGTTAAAACACCAATAACTTGTCATTAACCAACTTAAATACTAACCTCCTATGATCTATCACCCACGGTCTCTGCATTTCCAAGCCCTATAAATACGAACAGGGAAAAACCACCTTCAACCTCCGAAATCACAAACCCTAAAACACACCCTACAACTCCTTAGAAAAGCAAAATTACTCTCACCAATGGCCATTTAAAACCTCGTCAACTCACACATCTTCCTGTTGAACACGCAGTGCAATTTATCAGCAGTGAAGACTTCTTACTTATGAAAGACAACAACTTGATGATGAATATCAAGCACGATGAATATGATGAAAAATGTCAAGTCTTGGTTGAATTTCGCTCAAAAGTCCTATTGCACAAGCCCTAACCAAAACAAGAGAAGTACCTGAAAGTATTATGCAGCAACTTGTCAACACTCTTGAAAAATCAGGTACCGATGAAATCTTAGCTCATCTTTGGGGAAACATCAGCATCACCATACCCCCACAGAGAATCAGAGAATGGTTGGAGTTGCCAGTCATGCAAAACTACACGTAACTTCCAAAGAAGGAAGATATGTTAGAACAACTTGATGTTCTAATGGGATATTCAAGAAAAATCACAATAATTGTTGATTTTAAGAGGAATGAGTTACGTGCCTTCTGGAAAGTAATGATGGAGACACTAACGAGATGCTTAACGTCAAAGATTGGGGGCACTGATCAGATCAATATTTCTGTTCTGACAATCATGTATGGACTCATCACTGGGGACAACATTGATTATGGAACACTAATTTTTTATCTAATGAAGAAATCAGTGTTGACTAAGAAAGGAACAATAGATTCTCACATCCCTTACCCGAGATTCTGGTTGATGGCTATTGCTGAAACTATGTGTAAATCTGATATAATGAAACCCTGGTGTGCATCAGGTGCATGGAAATCTGATAGATGCACTAGAACTGCCTGCAAACATAATAGGATTGATTGGAGAAGACTCACCTTATCTGATACAGCACAATGCAATAGAAAAAGAATTGAGTCAAAACCCACTGAAGTATATGATAGCAGTTTTCACCATAACATATGGACGAAGCATCGGTGGCACCAACAACTAGGTAGATGAAGAAGATCAACATCAATACATCAGAAGATCATCAGAACCTACCGAAGTTGTTCAGATGGAGCATGATCTTGAAACAGAACATCTCTATCTTGAAGCATCACATATGGCTGAAACAGGTGCACAATTTAATCTTGGTTCATTTGTTGTTGAAAATTCCTTTGATTCTAATGAATAAATTGAAGGAAGTTACGTTACGTTGTAAAACCTAGATCACCAAGAGCAGAAACTGAAAATGTCAGTGATTCCATAGGTCCAATATCCAAATTAGTTAATGAGGAGAGATTGAGACGGCAACAGGTGGAGATCAGCATGCTGCTCAAGGAAACTTGGGTGAGAAAAATAAGAGTTTCTCAAAAATTCACAGAGAATCATTCCCAGGAATGATTCAAGGAAGTAAGAAATCCAGAAATTGAATGTGTTTCAATCTGGTAAAGATGTGCAGGATTGGCCATTTACCAACCTCATGACTTTGCAACAGTAGCAAGTATATCTCTGCTGGAGTTAGAGGGGGAACATTTGTTGATCCCTCATTACCCACTAAACCAATTATAACAAAAGAACAATTTGATCAAGTATTGGAAGGTGTAGTCAAAGTCTGTAACGAGAAATCTCCAGCTGAAGAGAAGCTTGATATACTGATAGAAGAAATTAAGTGCCAAAGATCTGATATAAAGAATTTGTCAGAATCTGTTGAAACCATCAGAAAACAATCAGAAAGAATACAGAAGGCTTGAAGTATCTGCAGAGAATCCAAAAGTCATCAGATAACAGCAAGCTTGCAACAGAGTTTGCAAAAAATGTTTCAAGTGATGAAGGAAATCAAGTTAAAAGTTTCTGAAGCTGTAGAGACTGGAAGCTCCACAAATACTGGCCAAATTCTGGAAGAAATTCAAAGCTTAAGGGCCACCAACAATAGCTTTGCAGATGCACTTGACAAGATGGTAAGGGAATGAGCAAAACATCAAACTCAAAGCACAGAAAGTTCAAGAAAATCCATGAAACAGGAGGTAGAAACATACAAAAGTTGGAAGATGTGCAAGCACTTATGAAAAGACTACAAATGAATGTTGCCAGATTGGCAAAGATAGATGTGCATTAACTCAGAGTCCCTATTGCCACAGAAGTATCTCATCAGAAGAAGCATGAAACCACTCCAATCATCCAACAGAACAAGAAAAACCATCACCAAGGCCATACCCCCAAAGAATCAAAACAACCACAGAACATCAATAAGAAAGAAGTACACCACAAAATCAACCAAAAATAACTTCCTCAGGAGAAACAACATTCAGTGAGCAGATGATCCAATCAGAAAAGAGGAAGTGGGAAGATTCTGCAACTTCATCAAAGAAACCAAGGCTTGAAATCAGAAAGGATGTGCATGGAAATGAAAGGGAGGTTTTTGTAAAAGATATTGATCAAGAAAGCATGATGTTCCCTGAATATCATCTGAAGAGTTACTACTGGAACAGTGAAGAAGACAAGCTTGACAGACCTCTTAGTCCCATAAGTTCAAGATTCATAGTAGTAAAGCTAGCAAGAGGAAAACACAGTCTTCACCTTGTTCTGTTGAATCCAATGACAAAAGTACACAAGGTAAATACTCAGTACTAGAAGGAAAGATAATGGGAACACATAAACAAAACAAATATGGCTTGATCAGAAAGGATAGAAGTGTAACTTATGTGACAGGTGGTGATCTTGGAGAACAACTTCATCCCATTGATCTAGCAAATTTGAAGCAATACTTTGAGAAAGAAAAAGGTGACACAGTGGTCAACAGAAGAGCCATTTCTACTCTTACAGAAGCTGGCAAAAAGATGTATTCAAGAGTAGCTCTGGCTAACTTTGATCTTAGCATTACCTTTAACCACAACAAAAAGGTCCATACATCACCTCCTGACACATCAATCCCCGCTTAACTCCTACAGGAAGCTAGAACAGGAGTAATCTTTGAAAAGCCAGAACTGTCAGTTGCATTAAAAGATGTTGATAGTAACTAAGCTTTATTAAGAGTGAATGAGATTTGCAGGTACTCAAATCAAACATTGAACTACATCAAAGATGGCTAAAGGGAAAAACAATGAGAAGCTGTGGAAGGAGATAGAAGACATCATCAATGAATGGATCACTGCTAGAGGATGCTACGAATACATGTACAGAGTCTTCCACAAATTATTTGGTCACAAGAAGCAACTGAGGAAAGAAGATATCTACAAACGCGAATTGGAGAAGATCAAAGAGCAATTTTAATTATTACTTTACCTTGGTTGAATTTTGTTTGATACTTAAATGTTGACTTTTTCAAGTATTCTTGTTTGAATTTGTCTTTTGTTATAAGTTGTCATTTTTATTGCAATACTTAGGGGGAAACTGTTAGGAAACTTTTTATGTAAGTATTAAAGAAAAATTGATATGAACTGATCAATGAATGGAGATGAAGTCATAAAGGTCAAAACAATAAGAAGACATTAGACTAGACTTAACAAAGGAACAACATATCTTCATCATTATCAGAAACAAGTCTAAAACAAGAAAAGACTCAGATAAGGCCGTTCTGATAGATCTGATGATGTTTCTGATAAATATCATCTGATCATTAGAATTTTTGATAATTGGTTCATAGGTCTTCTGATAGGGAGTCATCAGAATTTTTTATGAACCCACTTGTCTGCAATAATTGAAGCCCTGCCATATTTGAAGATGCAAGTTGACTATAGAAGATTCAATGAATATGTTAAACGGCAACTTTATGCAGGGCAAGTGTAGGAATAAACAAATGTTTATTCATACCAAAACTTTCTATAAATAGGAAGTTACCGAAAAGGATAATGAGTCAAGCTTAACATTTAATACATATTACACTCCACAGACCTTTCACTACAGAATTACACAAGTATTCGTTTGTACTAGTCAATAACCTCACAATCACCTTGTAAACCATTTTGTTTCAAAGTGATATAAACTTGAAAATTCTGTAGCTGATGTTTCTTGAAAGTTTGATTTCTATTTCCACACACTATTTTCATATTTTGTTGAAATCACTTGTCATATTACATTAAAAGAAGCTTTTGTTCATCAGGGACCAACAATTTGTACTTTAGCTAACTCATATATATAATTTTATAAAAGAAACAATCATTCTATTTATAGTTGGATTTTAAAAGCTGCCAAAAATTAAAAGTATAAAAATGAAAAACAGTCACATATATAATTTTGTAAAAGAAACAATCATTCTATTTAGACCACCGTCGTGGCGCGCGATTTGCGCTTTTTTCGTTCAATCGCGCCCCAAACCGCCCCCAACTCCACTACACACCGGCGCCATTGGGCGCGATTTTCAAAAAAATTGAATTCGCGTGATTTAAATCACGCTGTGAACGAGGAAAAGACACAAAAAAATTATGACCGTTGGCCCAAACAGTAACTTTTGATTTATTATTATTTTTTTAATTTTAACCTATATATAAATACCCACTATTCCCTTAATTTTTATAAAAAACACAATATCCTTCAACCTTTCTCTCAACTTTTACCACACTTTCATCCATTTTTTATAAAAAACCCATCCTAATGAATCCCTTCCGACCCCTGTTTGGTGTTCCGTTACGACCCGGGAACCCAGATTTCACCCAACCGCAACAAAATATTAACTTTCAAGAGATGGACCCGAACATGTTATCTTACGCGGCTTACTTGAGCGGCGCGAACCCCTTCCTTCCAAACCCTATCGGCTTTGCTCCACCCGTCGGATCGCAAGCCACACAAGAACAAGGCGAGCCCGAGGTCGAGACGGTGCCGGAGACGCAACCGGATTCCTAACCGCAACCCGATACATCTAAACGCCGTAAAAGGTCACATAAGAAAAAGGACCCGACCGCTCCTCGTCGTAAACATAGTTACCTTATTTGGTCGAAGGACGAGGAGTATGCTTTGGCTCGGGCGTGGCTTGACGTTTCTGAAGACCCCGAAGTTGGTTAGTATTATAAATGTGTTTCGCATTTTTTTTACCTGTTACTAATTTTTTTTTTGTAGCCAACTATCAAACCGGTCCAATTTTCTGGAATAGAATCTGTGAACTGTTTTTAAACGCGATGGGAAAAGGTGAATATCGCGACCCGGATTCGGTATCCGGCAAATGGACCGACATCAACAACAAATGTCACCAATTCCAAGAAGTTTACCAACGAGCTAACGATACAAGGACAAGCGGTGAAAGCGACGTCGGTGTGCTCACGAGAGCAATGCAAGACTACGACAAAACGAGAGCCGTTTTCATATACCTTAAATGTTGGGAGCTTCTTCGAAAATTCCAAAGTGGGCTAACGTTGTACCCATGGCGTCTAGTAGTCGATGAAAGGCTAAACGGTCGAAAACATCATCCTCAGTCGACCCGGAAACACCGACTTCCGATGCACGTACGGTCGATTTAAATATTAATTTGGACAATGACGAGGACGTAGTAGAAGAGTTGGAGCGGCCGGAAGCTAGAAGAAGAGGGAAGAAAAACGGGAAAAAACCAATAGAGTCGTCTTCCGATAATTTGGAGCTAAAGGGTGAATTCAAGGAGATAAACAGACGTCTCCAAGATATTCGGGATCTTGGTCACCGGCATTTACAAAGTATTGACGAAAGAAACGCCGAAAACAAAAAGTTTGTCGCGATCCAAGAATCGAGACAAATGGAAAAAGATATCGAATTTATGGCTAAACCCATCGACCATCTCACCGGGGACGCGCTAATTCTAGCTCAAATCCGTCGGGAACAAATCCTACAAAAATATAATCTCTAGTTTTTTGTTTTTTTATTTTTTAGAATGTAATCTTTTAAATTTAATGAATTTTATTTAATTTAAAAAAAATAATTGTTTAATGATTGACGGGGCGTATCTATCACTACTACGGCACTTTCTGAATAATGCACATTGATGAACTAGACTGCCACATGGCCTTATGCCGACCCCACACCGTGTGGCGTTATACAAATACCAACTCATGTCGGTTGAAAATTTGCAATTACCAATTCGCGTCAGTTATAAACAAATACGACGTTTCGCAATCACCAACTTGCACCAGTTAAACGACCCTTCGTTTTCATATATAACCACCTTTAGATTTAAAAATTGAAGCGGTGTCATATGTGCATCTCCGATGGTTCGGTTCATACGTAACTGCCTTTAAATTTAAAAATTGAAGCGGTGTGTTATGTTCATCTCAGGATCCACTATTAGTTTTGAAAAAGAATATGCATCGTCGGCCTCAATGCATTAATTTTGAAAAAGAAAAGTAATACAAAAAAAGAGAGGAATGTGATAAAGAGGGGGGCCGGCAGGGTTTTTCCAACGAGTCCCTCGCGGCCATAGGCGGCGGCCCACGGTGGTCGAAGCCGTGTCGTTCATCCCGGGGAGATGTCCTTTATTGCGGTGGTATTGCCCAAATATGTTTCAAACTACTGTAATTTGAGTTCGTTAAGTATTGTGGCCGGTAGTTTCGTAGTCCCTGTTTTATAGAATCCCTACGTTTTCTTTGTTTTCATCAGTAATATAATGAAATGAGTGAAGATATTCAAATAGGTGAGTGGAGGACGAAGGGCGGAAGAGAGTGGGTGGTTCAAAAGCGGTTGTTTGGCGGTTTCATGGTTGTATTCTTTGAGATTTTTGCGAGTACGGAGACGGTGGACGGTGGCGTTGTGTGTTAGGGAGAGTGAGGAAGAACACGTTGAAAAGGACATGTGCAAAGAAAATCAAACTAACACGTTGAACAAGCACGATTGATAGTTTTGATATAATAAATATATTAAGTACTTTGAAAGAAGTTTTTCTTATGTTATACATTGAGGTTAAATAAATAACTATAATAGATTTTAAATTTAATTTATATATAAATTAAGATCTAGGAAGTATTGAATCTTCAAATATTTCTAATTGATTTTACACAGGCTTCACGGGATGGTTAGAAGCTTAGAAAATTTAGTATCCCCTACAAAATTTGGTATCTTTCTTCAGCAATGTAGAAAAGCTTTAACCCGTTGTAAAAGATATTTTTTTACTCATATAACAAATTTACTTTTTTATGTTTCTCAATATAGATTTTGCGTAAAAGAGAGTTATAAATAATAATGCATAACCGATCCAAACACAAACATGCATGTGATCAAAACTGTCTCATTTGTTTCCAATTAGGGTGATAAAGCAACAAAAAAAATTGAATAACCTTATGAATTTCCACATCTCATATAGTCATATAAGGAGCTGTTTGTTTACCTCTTAATGATAATTTTAATGGTTCAGACTGTTTGTCTATGTATATAAGACATATATTTATGTATAAATATCGTGAGCTAAAATGAACAAAAAGATTCCGGTATCATAATCGGTGATGTATATATTGTTGTCTTGCTTTAGGCTTGACCTAATAATTTTGGGGGATTAAGGAGCTGTTTGTTTAGCTCTTAATGGTTCAGACATCTTACTGGTTCAATACTTAATGGTTCAGACTGTTTGTTTCGCGAGTAGATGTTTGAATGGTTCAGACATTTGCCTCTGAATGGTTAAGTATTGTACCGAGTCTGAATGGTTAAGACTTTTAATCTGAATTGGTCAGACATTTGCCTCTGAACGATTAAACATTATACTGGCTCTTAATGGTTCAGACCTCTTATTGGTTCCGCACTTAATGTTTCAGGCCTCTTACTGGTTCAACACTTGATCATTCATAAGTTGCCAAACAGCCCCTAAAATATTCATCATCAACAACCCGCCGCAACGCGCGGGTTAGCATCAACTCGTTATTTATTAATTTGAAAGCTTTCATATAGTATTTTCAAAAATTATAATTAAAAAATTATATAGATTTTTTACAATTTAAAAGAAAATCATTACAATGATTATTATGACGATACATTATTTTTTATTATTGTTATTATTATTAATTTGTTAGTTAAGTAATATACAAACATAAAAGAACTAACAAAATATATAAACATTGTTGATGAAAAAAAAATTGTTATTATTGTTAATTTGTTAGTTTCCAAAATAAACTACATATTACTAACAGTATAAACTAAAGTTTAGTAAACTACATATTACTAACAGTATAAACTAAAGTTTATTTTAAATGTTCCCAGCAAAAATAAAGTGCAGTTTACCCTACTAGTGTATAAATTCCAAAAAAATAAAATAAAGGCAGTGTATCAAAACAAGAACCCTTTGGAAAAAAAAATATATTGAATGCCAATTATTGCTTCTTCTTTTTTTAATGCGGATATTTTAGTGATTTTCCCTTACTTTTAACCTCGATTATTAGAGTTCCTTTACTCCAAAAGAAAAGTCATGTTTCAATAGAGTTATAAGGTCTTTAAATGGTTTAATGTTGTTACCTTATCGTAGATTGAAGCAGCGGTGGCGTTCATGGGTGGCGTACCATGGTTATCCTTATGGCTGTGCAATGTCAACACCCGAGACGACAACCCAAAAAAACAAGATGAAATGGTGAGTGGTGCGTCGAACAATGGTGTCCAATGACCTTGATGTATATTGGTAGACACTAGGTCGAATAGTGGCACTTTGGCGGTGCTCAGTTGTGGCAAAACTAAACGTAGACACAAGAGTGCAAATTATAATAAGCGGATTGAAGTGGTGATGTAAAGGTTTGCTAGTTACCATGTCCAGTCAATGGTCATACAACAATCGATGGTAACAAATAGAGAAAGTCAACTATTGCAATTCATAAACCAAGGTCGCAAAAAGATGTCAAAGTTGCAGTTTAGTTGAACCGGCGGTGTTGAACCGATTCATACAATTATAAAGTGAGATATATTTGTAGCGTATCTAAAACATTTTCTTAACTTTTAAATTTACTTTAAATACATTTTAGACCTTTATAAATGTAAGCAACTAGTTGTATTCTGCGTTTCGCGACGGGCTTTCGGTCAGTATCAGTTCAGTTGTTAAAGTATTCGTACGATATTTTCGCTCGGTATAGCAACCAAAAGATATACGCTCAAAGGATATTAGCACGTGTTTTACAATGATAAAAAATTATAGAAACAAATACCGTTACCGATACCGTTGTTGGTCAGGCAGGGCATCGGTTCGTTCAATGGCTCTCAGCATACGGTACGAAGAATACTCTTTTGCCAATACGACATTATTTTCAATCACTTTTATACCGTTATGTCGAACTAACCATAAAGACGAATATGGTATTGGTACCAATATAGTCCGAACTATTGATAAGATTTTTCACGTTAAAGAACATAAAATCAGCTATATTTCTATTCAATTAAAAGTATTATTGAATTGTAGATAAAAATAAACATATTGCAATGATGTATTCAAAATTTAATATTATGTTACTCAAATAACAAAAAAGTGAAACGGTGTAACTATATATAAAAAGAACTCCACGAATTTTGTATCATCATGTCAAGAAAACCATAACACCGAATACAACACTGGTATTGATGTTTGTTCGAATAAAATTTTTATCAAATCGTAGATAAAAGTAAACTCGTCGCAATGATGTACTCAAGATTTTATTAAACGCCATATTGTAGTATCCAAATAACGAATAGGGTAAACTACTTATAATGTTATATTATATTGCTTAAAACGAAAAAGGTAAGCATCATGACTTTACATTACTATGTACAACTCGGTTTTATATAAAATATATGTCTAAACAGACATTAAAATAATTGCTTTAAACGAAAAGGGTAAACATAATGACTTTACATTACTATGTACAACTCGGTTTTATATAAAAATTATGTCTAAACATAGATAAAAATAAGCATATTGTAATAGCTTACTCGAAATTTTATAAAATATGTTAAAGTTTAAGTTATAAGCGAAAAACCAAATATACCCAAAAGGAGTTATAACAATAAAATATTATAGAAAATATAGTAAAAATAACTATAAGAAATAGAAAAAAAAAAAAAAATTCGATAAACACCATTATACCAATTCATTTAAAAAAATATTTTAAAAAACAGGCTAAAATGTGTGATTGGTCCAAATGGTAGTTCACTATACAAGTCCTTCAAATTTGTAAGTTATAAGAATAAGAATATGTATTTTAATTTTTTTAACTTTAAAGTTTTGTGAATTTTGTAACCATACAATTTATTTATATTATAAATTAAATAATTTAATTAAAAATTAAAAGTGCAAAACATTTGTATAAATATACTATTTAAAATTTGTAATTGTTTTAACATTAATAATTTGTTACTTTTACTTTTTTTGAACCCCTTTGAATTATGCAGCTTTTGGTCGCATCCCTCGCATTGGGGGACCCGTCACCCTACTCCGACCAGTAATGTTGTTTTAACCAAGTCTACACTAACTTCAGAGTTTGGCTAAAATTGCACATGAAAAACCACACAAATAATGGCGTAAGTGGTTAACAAAGAGTGACCCCCACCTATGTGTAAAACCTGCTGGCTCCAAGACTTGAACACGCGTAAAAGGCCGGTTCCAAGCCTTGTCATTGCCTGATGTCAGCAGGACCAAGGGCCAGAATATTTAAATGTCAAAACAACATTATCACTTTATAACTAAAAGCAACACTATCACTTTAGGTAGGTCAAAGATTTCATCACCTCCCAGCAAGTATAATCCACTAAAATTGAAAGATGGATAAACAAACACCTTATATAAAAAACTATTTGAGTAAACTGATTAATTTATAAACTATAGCAAATCTATTTTAATATATAATATTTAAAAAAATAAAAAGAAGTTAGGATATATATGGGGATATGCTTGGTTGGATATTGATGTCGACTTTGGCCCGTGTGTGTGACCCATGCGTTGGTTGGCTATTTGCCAGAATACTAGTGTGAATAGTAGACACGTTGAATGTGACTTTATAGTCTACTGAATTTTACTTTTTTTTTTCTTTTATTCTAAGAATTCCTATATATTATTTGTTACGATTTTTATATTTATTTTTTATAACAACAAGTATGTGGATCAACTATAATTCAGATTAAAAGAATAACACTTAAGATAGTTAATCCAAATATGTTTATAAATATTGTCTCTTTACACTATTGATTAATATTCGGGTGAGTAGAGAAACTGAATGATAGAAAAACGTGGTTATGATTTTTTTTTATAATCAATTTTTATTGTTTGATTATGTTTGTTTGGGTGTTAATAACTGAATTAATCGAACCAGAGTGACATTAAAATGAAAACCAACTGTTATACCTTTATTTTCATAAATTAATATGTTAGAGCATTCACAATAGATCCCCTAAATTAATGTGAGTGTAACCTCTGAATCTTTTAGAATGATTGTAAATGGTTATGAGTGGAGGAGAGAAAAAAAAAGAAAAAGTTATTGTTCATCAGTAAACTTGGAGGAGATACTGTTCAACTCTATATTTTTTAATATTTTTTAAAAGTGGTTGTGAGTAGATGAGAGATGAAATGTAATGGTAAAAATATAAAAAATATTATTTAATTGAAAAGAAAAAAGAAAAGATAGTGTTTTTAGTGTAATTATAGAGATGAAGGTAGAGATTTAATTGTGAATGCTCTTACGTGTTAAAAAGTTTGGTTGTGTAGTTTTTTTTAAATAAAATATATGTTGTCGTTTATTGTTTTTATAAATCAACAGGGTTTATGATATTTTATATGACCAAGATAAGTTGTATTTCCTAATTAAATTAGCTTGAGTACATGTCTGAAGTTATTGAACCTGAGTTAACCGGATTTATTTAGGGGTTGGGACGCCTTGTGAAAAAGATCTTGATAGACTGTGAAACCATGATCACACCGTTGTAAGTGGTGTGATAACGGTAGTGGTAATGATAATGATGGGTGTGACATGTGTCACAATCGTGATATTTGGATTTTTGTCGTTTCAACAGTTATGATTTGATGTGGGTTTATATATGATGGTGTGAAAAAAGTTTGGTTTCAACTCATAACCAAATTGATACATGCTTACCTCTAAATTTAATAATAGGCATGTATATTTTTCCACAATCAAAACATATCATTTTGGATCAATTTTATATAATGAGGCCGAATTTACTTTTATTTATTAAAAAGAAACACAATCCATCTCTCTCAAGACTAATATCCCAATCTTTCTCACCACACGCACTCTTCGTTGTGCACATTAATTTTGGGTTTTGGTCGTGTCTTGGAATGTCTTTATCACAATTCACAAAAATAAATTATTTAAAATATACATGTCAGGGGGTTTATTCAACAAATATCTACATGTTACCAAAAACACCAAAATTATACGTTCCCCTAAAATTACGAAATACTACTCGCTACCACTACGGAACTAGAATCCATTCTTTTTCGCTGTTGGGCGATATTTTTCTCATAAAAAGGGATTTAAAATAATGGCAATTATTGTCTTTGTAAAATAAACAAAATCAAGAAAAGAAAAAGTATTTCAAAACGAATGATTTTATGATTTAAATCATTTAATAATACATGAGGTCTTAGTGGAATTATAAAATCATGGATGTTGACGGGCAAATTGAGTCCGAGCTCGGCCCGTTTAACTTATGAGAGCTTGAGTTTGGCATGTTTTAGTTTTATTTATCTGAGCTCGATTACCGTATTAAACATATGAAACTAATCAATAAAGCGACTTAATTTTTAACTTGTCGGTTCATGTTGTGTTAATTATTTTATTTTGGTACATCTGATATCATATCTTTTTTGAGTATTTGTTAAAAAAACATGCATCAAAGATTCAAAAAGTTAGATTATATCATTTGAGATTATCATCTGAGGTTATCGTGTGTTGTTAAAAATTATCATGTAATATGAAATAACTTAGGGAATTATTTAACAAAAAGAAGATATTGAAAGGATCCTCTATCAAAAGAAAGTTGTTATAGTCAACAACTAAGCCTATATATGTTCCGTCTATCTTTATGTTTTTGCATATGTACTTAGAGCTCACCATCAACATAGTACGTATATACATACAGGGAGAGAGAGAGAGAGAGAGAGAGGGGCTTAATTGTAAACTGTAGTATGGAAGAAGGAAAAGAAGATCGAAACGATTAACAAGTATTCTTGTGCTTGCTCCATCGTTGCTTCTATGATCTCCATCATCTTTGGTTACGGTACTCTCTCTCTCTAATGTGCACACATTTAAATACCTACATACATGAATACATACCTATATGCATGCATACATACATACAAACATACACATGGATAATACACATACATATACATACATACATAAATCAACTTGTGGCTATTTGTTTATTTTATACTACACATCAATTTGTGGCTATTTGTTCATTTTATACTACGTAGGAATCCGTTCACATAAATAAATAAAATTTTATTTAACTGAATTACACAAGCAGAAAAAATAAAGAAAACAGAAAATTACAATACGGATTACAACTGAAATAATGAAAATACAAGAACAGAATTTAAACATAAAAATCGTCCTTGGCTGAGGATCGTGTTAGACACGGGTCCCTTAAAACAAATTTCGAGTCTCCCAGGAGAACTCGTTTGTCTCCAGGATACAACAGCCCAAGCAGTTGCATTGCCGGAGATGACCACAACCCGAAGGTGTACCTTGCTGCAAGAAAGGAGAAGAAAATGATTTTTCTGTAGAGAATTTTGATGTTTCCGGTGTGTCTTCTGGTGTTGAGGTAATGTTGTATTTATACTGCATCTGGGTTGAAACAGTCAAAAAGGAATTAACTTAACGAATTAAATTGCATTAAACGTCTTTAATGCACTTTAATTCGTCAGTTACATTCCTGGTCAAGACCCTTGACTCGTCTGTTTCAACTGCTGAAGTGTAACAGATCTGTCATTAACTCTGGAAGCAGCAGGTCGCGAGCGCGCCTCCATACACCAGCCTGCTGGTACGCGCCAGTGTGCCTCACATCCCTGCGCGAGCTTACTGGTGCACAACCCCTTGCGCGAGCATCCTTGCTCCACAGTCCTATTGCGCGTGCGCAAGTATGGCTCACATCCTTGCGCGAGCCTACTGGTGCGCAAGCCCTTGCGTGCGCGCAATTATGGCTCACATCCTTGCTCCACTGTCCTTATTGCGCATGCGCCAGTATGTCTCACATCCTTGTGCGAGCCTACTGGTGCGCAAGCCCTTACGCGTGCATCCTTGCTCCACAGTCCCATTGCGCGTGCGCTAGTATGACTCACATCCTTGCGCGAGCCTACTGGTGCGCCAGCCCTTGCGCGCGCACGCCACATCACCAGGGAACCCATCTGGTCACGCCACACAGTCGCGCCATACTGGTTCACTTTGGTGCGCTGCGCGCACGCACGTCAGGCATCTGTTGCGCAACGTGGACTGCCTGCACCATGCGCCACTACCTGTATACCTGCGCGCCCCTTGCCACGTTGCCTTCTAGGGTCTGCGTGTGACAACCTGGAAATTTCTCATACTTTCGTGTACTATTGTTGACTAAAATTCTTGTGCATGGCACTTGGAAATTCTTGTGTATGGCACTTGGGAACTTCTTGTAACGTTGCGTACCATCATTAACGAACTAACTATTTGTGCGTGGCACTCTAAACATGTACGTTACATGCTAAACCGCGTTTACTCAATTTTCGGGACGAAAATTCTTTCAACATGGGGATAATGTGATATCCCGGGTTTTTCGGATAACGTACACGTGACACATGTCGAATAATGTATATGCTAAGTATTAAACATGCACGAGTTAAATGAATACGTGTTGTGTGTTGTGTGATTGTTTTAGTTATAGAGTAAGTATGATAGATATGTACACGAACTGAACCGAACCGCGACACGAATCAGCTTTGAGTTATTGTGACTCTAGGAATTAACGAAGTTTAAACTTTAAACCCAAGTCCTTGGCCGCGATATCAAGCCTAAGACCGCAAATCTACTTCGTTCAAAACCAAACCAAAACAGCCCAAACATGTTTCGGCCAAGAACAAGATCAAACCCAAACCGAGATCAAAACCTAAAACATGTTTCGGCCAAGAACAAGATCAAACCCAAACCAACCCGCCCAAGTCCCTTGCGGCCGTGTGCAAACCCAAACCGTAACCCTATCCCTTGCGCCTATATATATCATCCATTGCATGCCTTCATTCACATACACAAAAACCCTAGACAAAAACTGCCGTCGGCAGCCTTGTGATCGCGGACAGCTCCCTCCATTGCTCGTTCCTTCCTCCCGGTTGCAGCAGCAGCAGCAACCATCGCCATCTTCACCTCCATTCAGGCGAGAGTTCGGTCCTTGCTCACCTCTATTCAATCAACAAAACAGCCCACTTTATCATCATCTTCTCAGTCGCGATTTACCTTCAAGCCAAATCCATTCACATCCAAGTTTCGGCCGCTTACCTTGTCATTTAAGGTTAGGATCTATCTTTTGTTGCTAGATCATGTTCGGATATACGTGTCTTGAGTGTGTTGTTTTCGGATTTGCATAATAGAATGAGATAGATGATTGTATTGTTTCGGATATATATATATATGCTTGAAGGAATTGATATAAATGTTTCGGATATATATGCTTGAACGAATTGATCAGCTTGTTTTCGGATTATAAGTGCTGTAAATAATCGGTTGTTTTGGTGCTTGTTCATGTGCATGATTTTTTTCGGAAATCATAAGTTGCAAGTATGTTTTGTTTGTAAAAGCTAGAAGTAAGAACTAGGGCTTGCATGGATAGGTTATTAGTATTGGTCTATGATTAAAAATCGGTGCTTGATCACCTAGATTAATCGCATGAATGGGTTACACGAATTATTGGTAACAATAATGCTGAAACAGGATGCTGAGTAATAGTTACAGCCAACTTCATCTGGCTGTAACTCGGTCGATAGTTGTCGAAAAACAGATTTTCTGATGTCTAGGACGTAGAGATTTGAATAAGGAATCTAATGGCACTAGATTCATAATTTTCTGAAATCGTTTGATATTTTTAAAGGGCCAAACAAGTTCAGTAGCTAAAGCTGTGAAAATTCTGGAATTTTGTTGGTTGTTTATCAAGTTGGATTTTAAAATCAGTAGGGAGTTGAGTCATGATTTTTGTACAGCAACTAGGTATGGAAATTTCCGGGCAACTCCAACTGGAATTTTGTTAATTGGTCGATCGATGATTTTTAAATAAATTCTTTCGTGGGCTGCAGTCAGAAAGAGATAAATCAGACTGCAGCCTAGTATATTAATATTTATGGTTAATTGGTAAAGATTTAGGACTTGGAAAAATTATATAAATTTCTATGGTATAAATGTCACCTACCGTAAAAATATGGGAATTTTTAGAATGTTGGAACTATTTTATAAAAATCCTAGAAAACAGCTGAATTATAAGTGCTAAGCTGAAATTTGAGAACTTGTGATTGTGTGCACCAAATTGTGGCATGAATTGACTTATGGTTATGATAAATTGTTTGATTACTGTGATCACATGAGAATACTTGCATGCATGTTTGAGTGTTAGATATGTTGTTTGTGTGTATCACTTTGTGAGTAAATTGCGTGTGGAATTTGTATTGGTGTGTTCACACACTGACGTGGAATTAATTGGTTTGTTAGGACGCAACTAGCGGTCCCATCTCTTATAACATCTTTGCTACACTAACCGAGCAAATAAAGGTGAGTTCACGGCCCCTAACTTTATCCGGTTTTTAAACAACAGGGGGAGAAACATGTATACACTCTCAAACTCAATCTCTTTATGTTATACGAATTTAACGTCACATAACTATACGGTAACTAAGTTAATGTTAATGTAATGTTATGGTCACTAAGCAGCTTTATCACTTAAGTCCTCGACAATCTCCTCGGATCGTTAGTATTTGGGTTAAATAGCGGGGGAATTATAAGTAGTACTACTGGGCCCGACAAGCCCCATCCGAGCTAGTCGCGCTAGCCGACCTGGTATGGTCAACGGGTGAATAATTGGCCTAACATCGCCATGGTCATGTGATAGGCCTGGCAAAACGGAGGCACAACAGTCAGCTTCGATCGCGAACACTTAGTGACATGACTTTAGGCTAGCTACCTATATATATTAACATTGAACTTAATTACGAATCAACTTAATATTCCTGGTATGGAATATTGGAAACAACAACTTAATATTCCTGGTATGGAATATTAGAAACAACTTAATATTCCTGGTATGGAATATTGGAAACAACAATTTATTATTCCGGGTTTGGAATATTGGAAGCAACAACTTATTATTCCGGGTTGGAATAATGGAACCAATACGTTATCCCGGGTTAGGGATAACGGAGAGAAAACAAACTATAACCGAACAAACGAATTTATGAAAACCTGTGAACTCACTCATCTTTAATGTTGACACTTGTTTCTTTACATGTTTCTCAGGACGCTAGGAGCTCTAGGTGCACACACATGCATTAAACAAGACATCTTTTATCGAGTCTTATTTACTAATATTGTTTTGGGGATTTTTCATTTGTTTTGGCGTTTGTGTTGGCGCCGCTTCACTACTTAATTATGCTTCCGCTCAAACCTTAAAAACTGGTGCTTCTGCTAAATATTGGTAATATAAAATCTACAACAAGTGATTTTGGAAAACGTATTATCAAATCATATAGAGTCGTTCGACGTACTAATGTTTTAGATTCTGGTTTGTTCACACGCCTCGCGGTAAAACTCCGCAAGTGGAAATTGAGGGTGTGACACTGCGCCACCTGGTCCTTGCAGCCTTTGCTGAGCCACGCGGCGTGGTAAAAAATACAAAGTGCAAAGTGCGCCATCAAAGCGCCACATTGCGCCCATCGCCCACGCTACGCGCGCGCGTGTGCGAGAGCGAGTTAGGGTGCTCCGCACCCTTCGCGAGTACACTTAGTGTGTGCTTCCATGAAATAATATGGAAGGAGTGTTCCCACTTAAATACCCATTTAAGTTTCATCACTCCTCCTATGTGGGACAAGATGCTACTTTCCCATTTATTTCAGCATTTAATGTTTCAAACACCAAACTTTGAGTATCGATATCTCAATCATCTTAGCTCCGTTTTGGACGCGGTTTAGTTCGTTGCGAAGCTCTTCCAACATAGAACACAAACCCGGAAATAAATATCTATATAAAACTCAGTTTATAATATTTATTTATCGTCCAAAATTAGGAAATACCCATTTCCTATATTTGTGAAAAATGCTATTTTCACTAAATTTCCAACAATCCCCCACATGAATGGAAATCGATCTTTCCCCTTTCAAGTTTCAACGATACAAATTCAACAGTGAAGTATTGCAAGATAGGTAGGTGTAACCTTTGAACCCTCTTTTGTGAAGCATACTTAGCCTCCTAGGGTCTTGTAGACGCGGTGTCTTTGAACAATCTCCCATTTATGTAGGCGACAATATACATTCACACAATACTTTCCCTAGTTTAGTCAACTCCTCATGGTTGTGTCCGTTCATGGTCATGGAACACTTTCCTGGTTCTGCGAGAGCTCTAGGATTTGCGCCTCCCCACAAATCCATTCGAAGCGACCCCACTTCTCTCTAACATAGGTGATTCGTCGAATCATTAAAAGTATCATGGTTAATTTGATTTCCTCAAATTCTTAACCTCAACATGCTTAACCTTACTTCATGTCACTGATTGGAATGGACTAGGAAGTATATATCTCCCTTTATGAATCTTTTGGGGCACCCCCCACAGTGACTCCCTTTGGGTTTATGATTAAGTTTGCCTATTGAACCTAGATCTTGGGAGTCCAGTCAACTAGGTTAGGTTTCCCTCATATTCCGTTCATCCATGGGCTTTAGTCCCATTCCTCTTGACGTCGTATAAACTAAATCTTTGCTTAAGCCTTTCGTTAACGGGTCTGCAATATTCTCTTTTGACTTCACATAGTCAACCGAGATAATACCCATTGAGATTAGTTGACGTACTGTGTTGTGCCTACGTCGAGTGTGCCTTGATCTGCCGTTGTACATAGAGCTTTGTGCTCTCACAAGCACTGATGTATTGTCACAATGTATGCAAATCGCCGTCAACGGCTTTGGCCATCTTGGAATATCTTCCACAAATTAACGTAGCCACTCCGCCTCTTCACCGCTTTTATCTAAAGCGACGAATTCGGATTCCATCATGGATCTAGCTATAATAGTTTGCTTGGACGACTTCCAAGCTATAGCTGCTCCCACAAGTGTAAATACATATCCATTTGTTGATCTATGATCCTTTATATCCGAATCCAGTTCGCATCAACCATATGCGCACGCTCACGCTTAGGTTTCTTGCATTCGTTAGCACGATGTCCCGTCTCGTTACAATTGTAACAAGTACCTTGGAAAGGCGCAGACTTCTTTTTCACAGCCCCCTTTCTTGGTCCAAGGTTGTAAACTTTTACTTTACCCTTGTCCTTTTTCATTGGCTTGCCCCTTTTGCGTTTGGAAGATTCCCTAACTTCCACCATGTTTGCTTTAGCCGCAGCTTGCGCAATGGTGCCTTTTAGGGCGACCTTGTTGTCTTCTTCGATTCGAAGACGGATCACAAGTTCCTCCACCGTCATTTCCTTTCGCTTATGCTTTAGGTAGTTTTTGAATCTACCCACGAAGGAGGCAATTTTCCAATTATTGTTGCCACTTGAAATGTCTCGCTAAGAACCATGCCCTCAGCGTGGATGTCATGAAGTATAATCTGCAACTCTTGGACTTGGTTCATAACAGTCTTGTTATCAACCATTTTATAGTCCAAGAAACGGGCGACAACAAATTTCTTTGTTCCCGCATCCCCCGTTTTGTACTTTTTGTCCAAGAGATCCCATAATTCTTTGGAAGTCTTGACATTGTAGTACACATTATACAATGCATCCGAAAGGCCATTAAGCACATAGCCTCGACATATGAAATCCGTATGCTTCCAAGCATCAACCGCGCACTGAGCTTGAGCGTCAGTCTCCCCTTCCGCAGGTTGGGGAGCGGTTTCAGTCATGAACCTCGTAAGGTTCATGGTGGTCAAGTAGAAGAACATCTTCTATTGCCACCTTTTGAAGTGGAGACGCGAGAACTTCTCAGGTCGTTCAGCATGGTTTGCCACTGTGGTCGCTCCCACAGTGTTGGCAGGTGTTCCAACGACAAGGTTGTTAACATTCGTGTTCACGTTGCTATTGTTTTCAGTCGACATTCTGAAAAGTAAAATTAAAATGTTTGGTCCGAAATTCTGTTTTAAACCAATAAAAACAGAAGTAAACTCTTAATTTTAATTTACCACGAATTTACCGTTTGGGCTTCTAAGTCCAACTTTGAAAACCAAAACAGAAAAATTTTTATAATTTTAGTGCACACTAACTGTTTGGCTTCTAAGTCCAACTTTGAAGACCAAACCAGAAAGTTTTTATAACTTCTGTTACGAACGAATTGAAGTAATCCGAAATGGTTTTCAACCAAAGTCGCTCATTTGAAGATGAAAACGGAAAAAATGTTTTTAAAAACACAAACTGCCAAAACAGAATGGTTTTGATTCTACACGAACGGTGTTTTAAAAATTTGTTTAAAGATTGTAGGAATCCGTTCGCATAAAATAAATAAAACTTTATTTAACTGAATTACACAAGCAGAAAAAATAAAGAAAACAGAAAATTACAATACGGATTACAACTGAAATAATGAAAATACAAGAACAGAATTTAAACATAAAAATCGTCATTGGCTGAGGATCGTGTTAGACACGGGTCCCTTAAAACAAATTTCGAGTCTCCCAGGAGAACTCGTTTGTTTCCAGGAACAGCCCAAGCAGTTGCACTGCCGGAGATGACCACAACCCGAAGGTGTACCTTGCTGCAAGAAAGGAGAAGAAAATAATTTTTCTGTAGAGAATTCGTTGATGTTTTCGGTGTGTCTTCTGGTGTTGAGGTGATGCTGTATTTATACTGCATCTGGGTTGAAACAGTCAAAAAGGAATTAACTTAACGAATTAAATTGCATTAAACGTCTTTAATGCACTTTAATTCGTTAGTTACATTCCTGGTCAAGGCCCTTGACTCGTCTGTTTCAACTGCTGAAGTGTAACTGATCTGTCATTAACTCTGGAAGCAGCAAGTCGCGCGCGCGCGCGCCTCTACATACACCAGCCTGCTGGTGCGCGCGCCAGTGTGCCTCACATCCCTACGCGAGCTTACTGGTGCGCAATCCCTTGCGCGAGCCTACTGGTGCGCAAGCCCTTGCGATCGCATCCTTGCTCCACAGTCCCATTGCGCGTGCGCCAGTATGGCTCACATCCTTACGCGAGCCTACTGGTGCACAAGCCCTTGCGTGCGATCCTTGCTCCACATCCTTGCGTGCGCACGCCACATCAACAGGGAACCCATCTGGTCACGCCACACAGTCGCGCCATACTGGTTCACTTTAGTGCGCTGCGCGCGCGCGCACGTTAGGCATCTGTTGCGCAACGTGGACTGCCTGCACCATGCGCCACTACCTGTGTACCCTGCGCGCCCCCTTGCCACGTTGCCTTCTAGTGCAAAGTGCGCCATCAAAGCGCCACATTGCGCCCATCGCCTACGCCACGCGCGCGTGTGCGAGTTAGGGTGCTCTGCACCCTTCGCGAGTACACTTAGTGTGTGCTTCCATGAAACAATAAGGAAAGAGTGTTCCCACTTAAATACCCATTTAAGTTTCATCACTCCTCCTATGTGGGACAAGATGCTACTTTCCCATTTATTTCAGCATTTAATGTTTCAAACACCAAACTTTGAGTATCGATATCTCATTCATCTTAGCTCCGTTTTGGACGTGGTTTAGTTCGTTGCGAAGCTCTTCCAACATAGAACACAAACCCGGAAATAAATATCTATATAAAACTCAGTTTATAATATTTATTTATCGTCCAAAATTAGGAAATACCCATTTCCTATATTTGTGAAAAATATTATTTTCACTAAATTTCCAATATACTACACACGTATAGATACCGAAAAAACTTAAAAGGGAGAAACAAAACGATATTGTTGAACAATATAGAAATGATAATAATGATAATACTAACCACGTAATACTGATAATAAAGAGTCAATAAATATCCTAATATTCAATATTGAGACAGAATATTAATTAACTAACAATCAAATATGAATGGTAAATTATAACTATAATAGATGATAAAATCCATTAACAAAAACACATAAATGCATACATACTTGCACCAACTTGTTTATTTTATACTAAAGTGGTTTATTATTTGTAACAACCAGTAACTAATCAATCTCTTTCTGTTTGTGTATACATAGAGACCGGTGTTACGAGTGGAGCGATGATCTTTATCAAAGAAGATCTCAAAATCAACGATGTACAACTCCAAGTCTTTGCTGGAATCATCAACTTTTGTGCCTTAGTTGGCGCTTTGAGCGCCGGTCGAACTTCAGACTACATAGGTCGTAGGTACACTGTTAAGAAGTTGATTCGTAAAACACTGAATTGATGTGTGTATTTTCGTATATTTCATTACAAAGAAAGGTATTGAATTTATACACAAAACCGTAATCTAAACATAGAAGACAGCAGCTGATAACTAGCTGTCTTTATCTTTGCTGCGATTTGCTGTTGATTAGCTGGATGTCCGGCTGTTGATTAGCTGCCGCAGGATGTCCGGCTGTTGATTAGCTGCGATTTCCTCCAAGGTTTGACTTTCCTTTCTAACACTCCCCCTCAAGTTGAATAGTTGGATTTCCAAAATTCAACTTGCCCAAACAATCGTTGAAAATTTTCCCGTTAACTGCTTTTGTTAGAATGTCAGCAAGCTGATCCTTTGATCGAACGAATGGTAGTTCAATCGTACCATCTTCCAATTTTTCTTTGATGAAGTTCCTATCAACTTCCACGTGTTTTGTTCGATCATGTTGTACTGGGTTTTCTGAAATCTGAATTGCAGCTTTATTATCACACATAATCTTACTTGTTTCTTTTGACGGAAAACCAATCTCAGCTAAGAGTCTCCGCATCCACATGGCTTCTGTTAAACCTCGAGCTATACCTCTAAATTCAGCTTCTGCACTTGAAAGAGCAACCACCTTTTGTTTTTTACTTCTCCAAGTAACAAGATTCCCTCCAACTAAAGTGAAGTAGCCTGTTGTTGATCTCCGACTTCCTTTATCTCCTGCCCAGTCTGCATCGGTATAGATTTGAACATTTAGGTGTCCATGTGATTGAAACAGGACTCCATGACCCACTGTACCTTTGAGATATCTAATAATTCTCCAAACTGCTTCCATATGTGACTGTTGAGGTTGGTGCATGAACTGACTTACTACCCCTACAGCATAGGCGATGTCTGGACGAGTATGTGGAGATATATTAGTTTTCCCACCAGCCGTTGGTATCTTTCTTTATTTGCTAATTTTGCTCCTTCTTCCATGTAAAGCTTTTGGTTTACACTCATAGGAGTATCTGCTGGTTTGCAATCGATCATTCCAATTTCTGCCAACAGGTCTAAGACATACTTCTTTTGACTAATGAAAATTCCTTGTTTTGACCTTAGTACTTCAATTCCGAGGAAATACTTAAGTCTGCCCAAATCTTTCATTTCAAATTCAGCAAACAAGTTTTCTTTGAGTTTTACCATTTCTTCTTTATCGTTCCCTGTAATGATCATATCATCTACATAGATAATTAGGCAGGTTACGAATTTTCCTCTTTTTTTGAGAAACAAAGTATGATCGGCATTACTCTGTTTATATCCAAATTTTTTCATAGCTACCGTAAATCTGCCAAACCAAGCCCGGGGAGATTGCTTCAAACCATAAAGAGACTTCTTCAGACGGCAAACTTCTCCAGTTTTGAAATCTTCTGTGAATCCTGGAGGAGCGTCCATAAATACCTCTTCATCTAGGTCCCCGTGTAAAAAGGCATTTTTTACATCAAACTGTTGAAGCGGCCACCCTTCATTTGCAGCTATCGAAAAAAGGACCCTAATTGTGTTCATTTTTGCAACTGGGGAGAATGTTTCAGCATAGTCAATCCCATGTGTCTGGGTATACCCTTTTGCTACCAGTCGGGCTTTATATCTTTCAATTGTACCATCTGGTTTATACTTAACCGTATAGACCCAACGACACCCCACGGATTTCTTTCCCAATGGGAGAGTACACTTTTCCCAAGTATTGTTCTTGATTAGGGCTTCCATTTCCGTTTTCATTGCTTCCTTCCAATGTTTAGATTTTAAGGCTTGATCCACGTTTGTAGGAGTTTCTTCGGAATAAACAGATGAGATAAATGCTTTGGCTTCCTTAGTGAAATTTCCATCGGCCACACTAGCTATAGGATAACTAGATCTTCTTGGTTCTTTTTCAGGAGAATACCGTTTCGGAGGAACCCCTCTGTTTGTTCTAGGGGGTAACACATATCTTGATGGTGGTTCTTCTTGTCTGGATTCATTTTCCTGCAAATTTTCAGTTTGTTCTGTGGCAGTTTCATGGTTAGAAGTATTGGTATCCTCGGAGTCATTAGAAACTTCAAAAGTACCACCAGACTGAATAGGGTGAGTATTACTTACCTCGGACACCAGGTTAGGAGGAACATTAGGACCGTCAGTGGCACTGAAATTGAAGTCTGGTGACTCTGTAGTAGGTGACTCTTTAGTTGGTACATAGGGAACATATTTTAACCAGCTTAGTGTGTCTAAACATTCCTTCTCCCCCTGACCACTGAGTTGGGAATTGTAGTAATACTCGGTTTCAAGAAAGTCACAGTTTATCGTGGTGAACATATGACGTGTTTTTGGATTATAACATCTGTATCCCTTTTGATTCATTCCATACCCAACAAAGACACATTTTTCAGCACAAGGGTCAAGCTTGGTTCGATCTGATTTAGGTATGTGAACAAAGGCAGTACATCCAAAGATTCGTGGTTGAAGAGTAAGAACTGAGGGTAGTTTGAAGAATTTTGAAAGGGTGTGTAACAGAGTGTTAAGCTTTAGGATTTTTGTTGGGAGTCGGTTGAGAAGATAGGTAGCAGTAGCAAGGGCTTCAGGCCAAAAATATTTCGGAACCTGAGATTCAATTAGGAGAGCTCGTGTCATTTCTAGCAAAATGCGATTTTTCCTTTCGGCGACACCGTTTTGTTCTGGGGTGTTTGGGCATGTAGTTTGGTGGATTATTCCTTTGTCTTGGAAAAAGGATTTAAACGAGGTATTAACAAACTCACCGCCATTATCGGATCGGAATAGTTGGATGTTTGTTTGAAATTGGGTTTGGATCATGGCGTAAAACATAGTGAACTTTTCAAATACTTCGGATTTGTTTTTCAAAAAATAAACCCAGGTCATTCGGGTACAATCATCAACGAACATCACAAAGTAACGAAGGTTTTGCCCCCAAGAACTGGGGCAGGACCCCATACGTCAGAATGGATTAATGAAAATGGCAAAGCAGCCTTAGTATTATTGGGTTTAAAAGTTTTTCTATGGCTTTTTGCTAAAACGCATGTTTCACAATGTGACATAGAATTAACTGGAAATAGTTTTGGAAATAAAATATGTAAATAACTTGTAGAAGGATGACCTAATCTTCGGTGCCACAGCCAAGCTTCTCGTTCCGATGTCCCATGAGTCAGCATCACAGCACCACTTTGAGTCACCTCATCCACATAGTACAACCCTTGACTTTCAGTGCCACGCCCAATGATCACTCCCGTCCTGATATCCTGTAAAATACAAAACGTAGGGTACATTAGGACAATACAGTTGAGTTCCTTTGTGACATGGCTGATGGAAAGCAGCTTATGTGATAACGAGGGAACATAAAGACAATTAGAGATTTTTATTGTGGGTGAAATCTCAATAGTCCCTCCCGATTTTACATCCATTATCCCTCCATTCGCCGTTTGAATATGTGTTTTTTCTGGTTTAGTTGTTGAAATAATATCCGATGACTCATAAGTCATTGTGTCGGTTGCACCGCAATCGAATATCCATCGTTTTTGTTTTCCATGATGTTTTTGGGCCATATTAGCATTCCCATTATTTTCAGGGACCAAATGTGACATATTCACATTTTGGTTATATATGCACGGTTTATCCGCCCCAAACCCATCCGCCCCAAACCCGTTCCCTTTTTCTTCTTCTTCTCCGCCTTTACCTAACCATTCATCTCCTTCACCTGTTGCGTCGGCCATTCCGCCGAACCCTGATCTGCTCCGGCTTTCATCTCTGGTGGCATCTCGGCTGCCGGTGCTAGATGACTTCCCCTTTTCCGTAGTCTTTGTGCCTCTCTTCTGACCATCAGACCACCATTCGGGATACCCAACGAGTTTGAAACATTGTTCCCGGGTATGTTTCGTCATACCGCAATGATCACACTTGAGGTGAGTTTTGTCGTCTTTGTTACTTGTTCCGATTCTTTTTCCATCGGCCCGTCGGTATCCCTTTGATGCAAGCCCTAATCCGTCAATTTCAGAGGCCATTAGACCCATTGTGATACCCTGTGTGTCATTGAGAGGTGTTCCCAGAATGTTCTGGTGAGCGGCCTCCTTGCAGACAGTGGCGTATGCAGTTTCTACGGTTGGAAGGGGTTCTAACCGGAGTATTTCCCTCTTTATAGGGTCATATTTCCGGTTGAGGGCGTTTAGAAACTGAAGCAGTTTCTGTTCCGTCCTGATTTTGTGATATGCTTGGATATCGGTTGGGCAGGTCATAGGGTTTGGGTCAATCCGATCAATTTCTCCCCATACTCCTTGGAGTATAATCCACAATTCTTCTAGGGAGAGATTGTTCTGTTTGATTTCATTCGCCTTGACATGTAGGTTGAAGGTTTGGAGCTTGTCACGCCCACTGCTATATGTTATAGCCAGGGCATCCCACAGCGATTTTGCTGTCGGGAATTCGGTTAGATTGCTGGCGAGGGTTGGTTTGATGTTTTGTATGAGCCATGAGAAGACGACTAGGTCGTCTTGTTCCCATTGCTCATATTCCTCGCTGGTTTGGTTCGGTGGGTTGGTTGATAAATGGTTTAGAAAGGCTTTTGATTTACCGCCTATGGCTACCCTCATCATCCGGGTCCATAAGGCATAATTCTGGCTGTTGAGCTTGAGGTTTATTTGAAGGTTATCGGACAGTTTTGGGTTTCGGTTTTGTGGGTTGAGGCCATTCTTGAGCAGATTGGCGATTTGAATTGATAGATCTTCTCCCAAGTTACCGGCTTCGGCCATGGCAGCTTGGTTGAGAGGATGATTTGGTTTGGGTGAGCAAGGTAAATGATGAACAGGTCAAGAACGACACTGCTCTGATACCATGTTAAGAAGTTGATTCGTAAAACACTGAATTGATGTGTGTATTTTCGTATATTTCATTACAAAGAAAGGTATTGAATTTATACACAAAACCGTAATCTAAACATAGAAGACAGCAGCTGATTACTAGCTGTCTTTATCTTTGCTGCGATTTGCTGTTGATTAGCTGGATGTCCGGCTGTTGATTAGCTGCCGCAGGATGTCGGCTGTTGATTAGCTGCGATTTCCTCCAAGGTTTGACTTTCCTTTCTAACATACACCATATCTTTGGCCTCCACAATCTTCCTTTTGGGATCCTTACTAATGGGATTTGCCCCTTCCTATGCGGTCCTCTTGATCGGACGATGTGTGGCTGGGATTGGAGTCGGGTTTGCTCTTGTGATCGCTCCGGTTTACTCAGCCGAGATATCTGCCACCAACACCCGAGGAATCCTAGCTTCATTGCCCGAAATTGGCATTAGCTTAGGAATTTTGTTAGGTTATATATCTAATTATTTTTTCTCTAAGTTAGCACTTAATATTGGTTGGAGGATAATGTTCTTCATTGCAACTATTCCTTCTATAGGGTTAGCTTTTGGCATTCTTAGAATGCCAGAGTCCCCAAGATGGCTCGCGATATAGGGCCGTCTTAGGGATGCCAAACATGTTTTCTTAAAAGTGTCGAACACTAACGAAGAAGCGCAATCCCGACTGCAAGACATCAAACTAGCAATCGGGATTGATGCTGCCTGTAACGACGATTTTGTCACACTCAAGCAAAACAAACGTGGCAAAGGCGTGTGGAAAGAATTACTACTAAGACCAACCCCACCGGTCCGTTGGGTCCTCCTAGCCGCCATTGGAATTCATTTCTTCGAGCACGCAACTGGGATCAAAGCTGTGGTCTTGTATGGCCCACGGATTTTCAAGAAAGCCGGGGTTACAACCAACAACAAGCTTTTATTAGCTAATATAGGAGTCGGGGTCACGAAAACTATATTCATAACCGCATCCACGTTCTTTATCGATAAAGCCGGAAGGCGAAAACTTCTATTAACAAGTGTTGGAGGGATGATCATTGCCTTATTGGGGTTAGGGTTTGCTTTGACCATAGTGCACCAATCCCATGACCAAAAGGTGGTTTGGGCACTTTGGTTAAGTATAGCTACATGTTACATATATGTAATGTTCTTTTCAATTGGGCTTGCACCAGTCACATGGGTTTATAGTTCTGAGATATTTCCCTTGAAGTTAAGGGCCCAAGGGGCTAGTATTGGGGTGGCTGTGAATAGGGTTACTAATGCAACTGTGTCAATGACCTTTTTGTCCCTGGTGAATGCCATCACTATTGGAGGGGCATTCTTCATGTTTGCTGGTATGGCTGTTTTGGCTTGGATCTTTTTCTTCTTTTTCTTGCCTGAGACCAAAGGGAGGTCACTTGAAGAGATGGAACAGGTTTTCACAAGGGTAAAAAAGTCAACAAATGTAGATGTGGAGTTGCAGACTGGAAACAAAGGAGTTCAAGTGCCATAATCAGGAAACCAAAGAACATACTTGTAATTTCACTATAATAATGCCATATGTATTCCTTTTCGTATTAGATTTAACTTTTTGTAATTGCTTGGTTATCGCTGCTGTTAAAAAAGTGCTAGAAAATGTAGCATTACTAAATAATAATAAGTCCAAATGCATCACCAAGTTATCTTACAATCAGTGTAGCATGCTCGAGGTATTTATTATTTTTAACTATCGTTACAAAATAAATAATTACTATCTGTATGAATATATATATCTTTAGATTTATAAAGTTTTGTGTATGTGAATATTGTTTAAAAAACATCGTTGTTTGATTTCAACCACTTACAACAACCTATTGAAACAGGTTTAAAAAACATCGTTGTTTGATTTTGCCATAAGGTTTGTGGGTAGGAGACAATGTAATTCTAACTATATGGGACACACAGCAAACAATTGCGAGGAGCGCATAACTTGTACATGGTGATTTAAAGATTCAGATGGAGAGAGCAAATATGCGTTAATACGGTTATGAATCACAGTTAAAGACACATGTACAAATGTTTATACAATTTTAAATGTCTTTATTAAAAGTCGTTTCTTTGCTAAATGACCCCTCTATATTTACAGTTAAAGATACATGTACAAATGTTTATACAATTTTAAATGTCTTTATTAAAAGTCGTTTCTTTGCTAAACGACCCCTCTATATTTAACTCCATTGTTTTTATAAGCTTAAAATCTGATAGTAATGTTTTATAAGCTTAAAATCTAATAGTAATGTTTTATATACTTCAATAGCTTAAACGAGCCATGTTTTATATACTTCAATAGCTGAAACGAGCCAGAGCTCGGCTCACCAATGTTAAATACATACAATAATACAAAATTTGTTTAGGCTCGTGAGCGTAAACCAGCTTTGTATGTAAGCTTGAGCTCGGGCTCGATAACTAAACGAGTCATACTTCAAGCTCGAGCTCGGGTTCAGGCTCGTTAAGGCTCGGCTCATTCAAGTTTTTTACCGATCCGATCTCGAGTAGCTCTCGAGCAGGTCCGCCTTGTTTACACCCCAAGTTAAATCTAATAGCGCTCATTCATTTATATTAACAATAGCAATTGTTTATAGTTCCTTTTGTTAAATTAAAAGAAAAAAAACATAGGGACTAATCACAAATTTAAGATCGACAAAACAGAAGTCGACAGGGCTCACTCAAGAACAGATCAGTCAAATAAGGGCACACATTGACTGCTAGAAAAACTCCACACCAAAATAATGACCACACATACCTCTACAATTAAGGGCAGCCGTTGAACAAATGTGATTTAACTTCTCATCCTTGCACAAACCACTTAAAACCTTCATTATAGAAAAATAGCCAAATAACTATAGTGTTTCATCCCTTTGAATTTGCATTAACCCAACAATATGAGGGTACTTTGCCCTAATCACGATAGAGAAGATGCATTGGAGACAGTTCTTGACGTACCTATACCAGAAGAGATGTTTACACGAATGGGAAGCACTAATGGTCTAAGATGGCAAAACATGGCAACATGGATGAGGGCTCAAACGATTGACAAATGGTCGTCTCCTGCCATAGCTAACCGTTATAACGAGCTTAGTTTTTTGCTTTACATGCTTGGATCTCCAATTCTTCCCCTTCAGATTCAACTAGACGATTCGAGTGATCGTTCTATTCGAAACTCTTCTATTGTAAGCCTAATCTAATGTTGGGGTGTTAAACACGATGTGTTAACGGATTGGTGGGTTCGACCCCACACAAACTCGAAAATCGTGTCAGACATATGAACCAACACCACACGAGTTTTCACGGGTCGACATAGACACAACTCGTATGTATAACCTGATATTTTATTGCTATTCATACTCGAAAATTACGAATTTACAACTAAAATACAAATGTATATATAATAATAATGATGCTAATTTCTTTTTTATATTTTAAATGTTGCCATAAAATACCCCATTATTAGTTTAAGTTATGATATAAACACAATTTTTATAAAATATAAAATTAAACGACCTGTGAATCCGTCAGGTCGACCTAGAGAAGACCCATCTAGCTAAACAGGTTTACGGGTTCGACGTAAAAGTAAACCAACCTTGTTTAGACTAAACTCAAACCCGTTAATCACGTGTTAGGTTTGTGTCGTCGACACCCCTTGGCATACACGCATTACAATCTTTTTAAGAATTATTATTCACCTTACGAACTAACTGATGAAATGTTGTGTGTTATAAAGGAAGCATCGACAGCAAAATACATAGTGCAACAATACATGGCAGCAATAGGAGGACAGCCAGCTTTAAACTCGGTACAAAGTCTATGCGCAATCGGTCATGTGAAGATCACGGCGTCGGACTTCCACCAAGGCGATGAAACTGTGAAAGCACAAAACAAGGAGGAAAGAGGAGGATTTGTTCTTTGGCAAAAGAATCCAGATCTATGGTGCTTAGAACTACTAGTTTCGGGTTGCAAAGTTATTTCAGGAAGCAACGGCAAGATTTCTTGGAGACAATCTTCAAACCAACTAAGACCTATGAACACAGGTCCTCCTCGTCCTCTTCGCCGGTTTCTTCAGGTACTCTTGTTTAGGTAACGACCCGTAGAGGTGCGCAAATCGGTTAATTTTCCTAACCGGTTTAGGTGGTTATTTTCAAATTTTTGGCTTTAACTAGTTCGGGTATTCACTTTAATCCCTTATTACTTTAACTGGTTCGGTTATTCACTTTAACCCGTTATATCTTTAACCAGTTCGGATATTCACTAACAGTTATTTTCATTTTTTCGGGTTTTTTCCTGGTTAACCGGTACATCGGTTAAAAACCGGTTGAAAATAACGGTTACTATCCTAAAAGTGTATAACCAGTTACAAACCGTTGATTTTTTTCAACTCCTAACCGGTTATTAGTTAATAACCGGTTTCAGTTAACAAACAGGATTTTTTGCCCCCCTTTACTTATTAATGGGTCAGTTTGAGACTGTGTTTTACCCTAAACAGGTCAAACAAAAGTTCTTTCTTGGTTAAACAAAAGTTCTTTAGTTGAAGTGAGAATGAGTTGAAATACGACCATGTATATCTTTACTAGATACAACCTCATCAACTGTTTTATACAAATATGTATAAGAAGTTTAAAAAGTGAACAAAAGTTGTTTGTGGGTCAAGCCAACCCGTCGTAAAAAAATGTCATGTTTTAGTGTTTCACCCCTAAAACGTTTTTGACTTGTTACTCAACCTGCCCAACCTATATATATATTGACACGTCTGGTATCGCGAATAGAAAGCCAAAACGACATATATGAAAGTCAAAAGAACAAATTTGAAAGCAATTCCCTACGATTTGTGTTTTTTTGTAGGGTCTAGACCCAAAGTCCATAGGAGATTTGTTTATTCAAGCAGTATGCATAGGCGAAAAGATCATAAACGACGAGGAATGCTTTATACTAAAGCTTGACACGAGCCAATCTGATCTGGAGGCACAAGCCACTCCAAAATACGAGATCATCCATCACACAATTTGGGGTTACTTTAGCCAACGATCAGGTCTTTTAGTCAAGTTTGAGGACTCAAGACTGCTATCTGTAAATGGCGAAAACGGGGATGGCATCTTTTGGGAAACCAGCACGGAATCGGTAATCGAAGATTATAGATACGTTGAGGGTGTAAATATCGCACATAGTGGGAAAACTTCGGTTACCATCTTTAGATATGGAGAACATTCATCGAATCATAAGAGGGAGCTTGAAGAGAAATGGAGGATTGAAGAAGTTCACTTTAATGTTTGGGGATTGAATAAAGATTTCTTTATGCCCCCTTCTGAATTCATGAAAGAGAAGTGATCATTTATGTGCGGTTACTTTGCAAATACGAGGAACGACATGTGATGAATAGTACGAGAAGATCTTTTTGCATGTAAAGATTCTAATACATAATTATGATGCAAAATCCTGTAACCCTATTTTATATGTTGAATAAATTGTTCTTTCTATCGGGATGCAAAGTGGCAAACGATGCTTGTAATATATAACGGGTAGAATGGACCGGTATAAAAGAATGGTGATGTGCTTCATGACTTTGATATCCCGATTTCTTCAAACTATGATCTTCTTCTTCTTCCATGTAAACTTAATTCTCTTAAATGTTGTTGCAAACAAGAACAGCAATGCATCAGTGATCAGTATCTCCGTCAAATGATGCTTATAAATGGTTGGCAAATTGGATTTCAAAATTTTAAAATCAAAATTATGACCCATTGGCCGATAACAATCCATACCGGCAATGTGAACAATGATACTCCTAATTGGTCACTTTTGTTGCTAAAAACAATCTGACTCTAATAAAAAAAAGTAACTTTGTTTGCCCCAAAATTTCATTTATTGTCATTTCGAAACAATTTAAACTATTCTGGTCAATTGTTAGCTGGGGTAGATAGAGTAACTTTTTTGATATAACAAGAACTTATGAAATTGTAATCTAACCCTAACCCTAGTTCAAATCACTTCATAAACCTCAAATCTCTATAATTAATTAATTAGCTTCCAAATTTCAAATTATCCCACCCCAACAGATCACACTAACCACCTACACTAATCCACAAATTCATCTCTACAATTCAATCAAATAGATAAACATAACGCCTACCATTGATCTTGCACGAGGCGGATGAACATCCACAAAACCAACCCACATCCTCGCGATCTCAGCAACCGCAACTTCTCGTACCACATGTACATCACTGATCAAATCCTCGTACACAGCCACAAACGCCTCCTCCCAAAAACTAGGTAATCTAATCTAACCACTATTAATATACACATCCCACATATGTTCAACAACCTTTTCTCTCTCCTCTATCTCCTATACAAATCAATGACTCATCACACAACAAAAATCCAGCATTCCGTACCCACTTCTTCAAAAATTCGGTATCAATGTTTTCGGTACCACTAGTCACTACAAAATGCTCATCTCTATATGGTATCAACACTGCAAATACATATACCGAAAGAAATTTGCTATCTTCTGTATTTGTATTTTTGGTACCGCTAATCTTTACAAAATGTTCATCTCTATATGGGATAAATAGCGAAAACACAGAAACCAAATTTATGTGTTTTCAATACCACTACTCCTTACAAAATGCTTATATATGGGATCAATGCCAAAAACACAAATACCGAATTTATAAAAATTCAGTATCTGTGTTTACAGTAATGCTACTTGTTACAGTATGCTCATCTTTATACGGCAGTACCGCAAATCCAGAGACCGAATTTGTAGAAAAAATACCACTACTCGTTACAAAATGCTCATATATCTCTATATAAGATTAGTAACGAAAATATAGAAACCAAATTTATATTAAAGTAGATAGCAAATTTATAAAAAAAAATTCGGCACCAGTATTTTGGAGTATTTTCGGTACCGCTACTCATTACAAATAATGCTCATCTCGGTATGACCTCAGTACCGAAAATACAAGCTAGAAAAGTGGTACCAAATACCGTACCGACAGATACGGAATCTATCGGTACCGTACCGGAGGCACATCACTAGTAAAAACTATATGGACAAGAACGTCAAGATTTTTAGAACTGGGGATCCGCCGGTAATGTCTTCAGATATACGGTTGAGGTTGCCGGTAGAGAAGCGAAGAGTGAGGGTGCCGGTGAGCTTGTCCAGAAGGCGAGGAGGATGATGACGGAAAGTGCCCAGAATTTGTAACGAACTCGGCCGGGGATGTTGGAATCCCGTGAATCTTTCTTATTGGTGGGGATTAATGTTTTTGGTTGTTGTTTTGAACGGCCAACAAAAACATTTTATATATCTAACTGTAGGATTAACAACTGTTAATCACAGCCACCATACTTACATAATGAAACTAAAACAATTACAACAACAGATTTTGCCTCCCCCACCTCCATAGATAAAGTATTAAAACCACACCACTGTTCCCATTACAGTGCAGTTTTTCTCACTCGGCTCTTAACCCACAAATAACTTAACGCCTTGACTTCCTCGACCACAATCCAGATACGGAGCTTTTTCCTGTTAAAGAACAGATCGTTGCGACACCGCCATAGACACCAAACCGATGTTTGCATAACCAGATAAATGGCCTTTTTCCATTTATCCGAGCCGTGGACATAACGATGAAAGTAGACCAGGTCCTCTTTTTCCAGTAGAAAAATAGAATTGATCCTGACCCATTTGCTAACCTCATCCCATGGTTTTTTGTGCAAACGAGCATGAGATAGATAGGTGATCAATTTTTTCGTCCTCGAGCCCACATAAAGGATAGTTGATACTCGGAACATTGACGTTCTGGTTTCTAAGGTCCCTCAAGGTCTGAAGTCTGCCAAGTGGGACTCTCCACACAAGAAAGTTTGCCTTGAGCGGTGACCACGAGTTCCACACCAAATAATGATCCCGACCCAGGTATTTCATTTCCTGCATCAGAGTTCTGAGACTCTTCACAGAGAATGCGCCAGTATCTTCGAGTTTCCACGACCAACGATCCAGGTCAGAATTTAGTGATACTAAATTTAGTAGTGCCACTAATTCCCCTGCTTCTCTGAACTCCGTTGTCATACAAAACTGCCTCCGCCAGTGAAAATCCAAAACTGTTGTGCCGTTTTGATCCCGAACCTTATCCGTGATGCACACAAACCTGCTGGTCCCTAAGGCAAATAAAGCAGGAAATTTATCTTTCAGCGCGACATCCAAAATCCAACAGTCAAGGTGGTAGGGGATCATTGTTGTTCATTTTTTTGGGTGATTGGAGTTGGAATTAGTGAAGTGTTTTGGGGAAATATTGAAAATTATTTGAAGTTTTAAGTAAACTTATGGATCTTGTTTGGGCTTTGGGTATTTGTTGTTGGAGGTGAAGGATCAGCAAAGGAAATTGAAAATGTTGGATGGGATCTTTATTGTTGCCATGTGTCTATGTTTGAGAAATTTTAAGGTTATTTTTTATGTTGTTAAAGAAATATATCAAGTAGTTTTGAAATTGTGTACGATTACACATTTTCAAGGTGACGGTTATCAAGGCTCGTCCTGAGCAGGTGCCGAGTAGGCCACCGCTCAGGACCCAAAATAATATAAGGCTCGAAAAATTTTTAAGATTTATATATACATATATATATATATATAAAATTCTGTATGTTTTTATAAAAAATGTTAGAGTGTTTAAGAAAAAAATGTTAAATGGGCCTGTGTAAAGAAAATGTTAACAGTTAAAGAAACTTGGAATCTTGGCCCATGCGTGCACATCATCATGAAATCCGTAACCCTTAACAGTTTAACAAGCCCAGGCCCCAAGTGAATAATAAACAAAAATATTTCAAAAATTAAAACCCAATTGTAGGCGCTGCTGGGCAATAGAACGTCGATCATCAGACGTTCTGGCCTGTGGGATTCATCATCATCATCATCGCAACAGAGGAGGGGTTTGATAGGGTGAAATCGAGTGAGGAATCTAGGATGTCGTCATCATCGACGCAGAAGGGTTTTGAAAGGCGAATCCAGGGTTTTGTGAAGTGGATTAGTGGATAATCTTGAGATTGAGGCATGAAATTCTAATAATTCTTGTTTTATTTTAGAATCTTTAGTCTTATCGTGTGATTTCACATGTTTAGGGCCCTAAATCCTAATGTTTAGTAACTTTAGTTAATGTGGTAAGGGTTTGATTTTGAATCTTTAGGGAAGTGAAAAATCTTGTTGAAACTTTGATGTTTAATATTTTAAATGTATGTTTAGACTTTGTGTGATTGAATGAATGTTTTTGTTCAATGTTTAGAAATTATGCCTCCCGTTTCCAAATACAAACACCTATCCAGCCATCAATAACGTAAGAAGAGGAAGCTAGAGGAAGAAAAAGGAAAGGCGGGCGAAGTAAAACAAAACCGAATACACAAGTTTTTTCAAAAGAAACTCAAAATTCTAGTTCTAATGTAGATGAAGCTAACGTGGGTGAAGATAATGTGGGTGAAGACAATGTGAACATAGATGAAGAAGCTAATGTGGGTGAAGATGATGTTAATGCTACCGTAGATGAAGAAGCTCCAATGGGTGAAGATGATGTTAATCTGGTTCCAGATATTGATAATTTTATCCTAGAAATTAGGGTGGGCTTAGTAATGACATAATTAAAGAATTGGTTACGAATGGTCCAAAAAGAGATATGGATGTTGTTAAGGACCACGTGGATAAATTGGGAAGACAATATTCTAATACCATGTACACTATAATTCTATCATATAGGGAGACGTGTGATGGAGAATGGCTAGTGTATTTGAAAAGGTTTGTGAAATTCTATCGTTTTTGTTAGAAAGGGGCATCCGAAAGGTGGGTTGGATGATGAAGGTTATTTGGATTGGAGACATGCTAGTGGTAGACTTAAAGAACATGAAGTTAGTTAGTTAATTTGATGAATATGAATGAATGGTTTGAATTGCGCCAAAGGTTAAATTACAAAGAAACAATTGACAAAGTAGCATACAAACAATTTACAAAAGATAAAGATTATTGGAAACAAGTCATTTTAAGGTTTTTTGCACTTGTGAAATTTCTTGCGAAACATGGCATAACATTTCGTGGGTCAAATGAGAAGTTGTATCACAAAAGCAACGGAAACCTTTTGGGATTGGTTGAGATGTTGGAAGAATTTGACCCTATTATGAAAGAACGTATGCGGCATATTTTGAATGAAGATTGCCATGTACACTTTCTTGGAGACAATATTCAAAACGAATTGATACAATTATTAGCAGATGAAGTTAGAACCGAAATCATCAAGAAGGTTAAGCAAGCAAAGTATTCCTCCATCATCCTCGATTGCACGCCTGATACAAGTCACCAAGAGAAAATGTCCATAATTGTGAGGTATGTAAATTTTAACTCTAGTTATGTGACCGTTGAGGAATCGTTTTAGGTTTATTGGTTGTTGATAACACCACGGGTTTAGGACTTTTTAAAGTTACATGTAAGGAACTAGAGTCTCTAGGTCTTGATATTGGTGATATGCGTGGTCAAGGCTACGATAACGGGGCAAACATGAATGGAAAAAACAAAGGAGTTCAAACAAGATTTTTAGAAAAAAAATCCTAGAGCTTTCTATAGTGCTTGTGGTTTTCATAGTCTAAATCTAGCATTCGGTGACATGGCTAACACAATTACTGTGTCTAAATATTTTTTGGAACAATACAACGGTTATATACTATCTTTGCCCATTCTGTTAATAGGTGGCAAATTTTGAAAGACAATATTAAAGGATTAACTCTTAAATTATTGTCTACCACTCGTTGGGAAAGTCGTACAGATAGTATTAAGACTATAAGAACTCAACTTGGAGATGTACGAAAAGTTTTGCAATAAGAAAGGAGACGGATAAAGATGCTAAAATCGTAAGTGAAGCTAAATTATTAGAAGAGTATGAAGTTGGTGATTTTGAATTTTTGGCACAAATTGTCATTTGGTTGGAATAATTATTAAAGGTGAATGCGGTGAGCAAACGGTTACAATCAAAAGATGTTTTTCTTGATGTTGTTATTGATGAAGTGGACAAATTGATTAAACTTTTTAAGAATTATAGAGAAGTGGGCTTTTCTAAGGCGCTTGATGAAGCTAGAGAAATTGCAAATGAAATAGGTATTAATACGAAATTCCTTAAAAACGTGTGATATATAAGAAAAAACAATTTGGAATCGTCAAGTGTAGAAGAAGTAACATTTTCACCCGAGGAGGATTTTAGAGTAAGTTATTTTTTATGTATTGTTGATCAAGCTACTTTTTTCACTTGAAACAAAATTTGATCAATACCAAAGATTCAAAAAATTATTTGGGTTTTTGTTTCCTAAAAAGTTGAAGACTCTTGATGAAGCCAAGCTTAAGACGTGTTGTTATCGCCTTCAAGATGCATTGAAGTATGAAGGAGAGTTTGATATTGATGCTAAGGAATTGTATACGGAGTTTAAGTTGATTGATACATTTTTACCGAGTCACGTTGACACCCATTTTGATGTTTTAGACAACATCTTCCAACGCAATACTACTTATCCTAATGCTAAATGCATATAAAGTGTTGTTGACAATTCCGGTAACCGTGGCATCGGCAGAAAGAAGTTTCCCGAAGCTATATTTTTCACTTGAAACAAGATTTGATCAATACCAAAGATTCAAAAAATTATTTGGGTTTTTGTTTCCTAAAAAGTTGAAGACTCTTGATGAAGCCAAGCTTAAGACGTGTTGTTATCGCCTTCAACATGCATTGAAGTATGAAAGAGAGTTTGATATTGATGCTAAGGAATTGTATACGGAGTTTAAGTTGATTGATACATTTTTACCGAGTCACGTTGACACCCATGTTGATGTTTTAGACAACATCTTCCAACGCAGTACTACTTATCCTAATGCTAAAAATGCATATAAAGTGTTATTGACAATTCCGGTAACCGTGGCATCGGCAGAAAGAAGTTTCCCAAAGTTGAGGTTGTTGAAGACTTATTTATGTTCTACAATGTCACAAGAAAAGCTAAACGGGTTGGCGACGACCTCTGTTGAAAGTGAAATATTAGATACTATGGACTACAAAGAGTTGATCGAGAGCTTTGCTTCAATAACGCTAGGAGAACCACATTGTTCACATAGTAAGTAGGTTCGATACTTTGATCATTTTTGCTACACAATTTTTGTTAAATTTTTTTTTTATCTATTTCATAACATTTATCGTTGTATTATGGGTTTTTAATTTTTATATATTTACTGAGTTTATATTATATGAAGATTTGCGAATAGGGCTCGAATATTTTATTTCGCACAGGGCCTTTTTGTGATTTTCGAAGACGGCCCTAGCGGTGATGTGGCGTTAAACACTATTTTATGGTGTGTTATTGCTGATGAGGGGGAGGTGTGTGTTCTGCCTCAGACTCGTAAAACAGGTAAATGGTGTGGAGCTTTTTGCCCGACAGATTACCATTGAATTATAAAAATAAAACAACTAATAAAGTTTTTTTATTATGTATACACAAAACATATACACTATCTCTTTATTATTTTTCATAAAAAATTTCTGAACTTACTAAAATGGTAAGAAGACGTTGGGCCGAAGATGAAGAAATATCATTGCTTAGAGCTTGGGTTATATACCCCTCAGAACCGTGTCATTTTATAATGCACTTTTTGTCGTATTTTTAACATTTAGGTGAAACCGACCAACCCGAGACTAAATTACATCAAAGTAGAGAGATTTTAGAACAAAGGTTGCCAAATTTAACCAAATCTACAATGTCGTCATAGATTACAATGACGGTGAATGGAGGTAGAAACGATTGACGAGGACTTTCGTGAGTACCAAACGCGTTACGATAGAAGATTTATGCATATGTCTAACAAATCATCCCCGTTGATAGCCAATTGTGTGTCACAATTCTGACTCCGACGATTCCATGGTTGATAATTAGCTTTTAGATTTACGTAGATGTTTAATTTTAAATATGATGTTTTAATTTTAGTTATGATTTAATTAGTCAAAAAGTATTTTTTATTGATTTTTTGTTTATAGATATATAATAAAATATATTTAAATGAAAAAAATTGTTAAATATTCCAACGGTTATATTTCAAAGACTGTATTCCAGTGGCTATAAATTCAATTTGTGTTTCAACCCTCATTTTAATTCTCAATTCATGTTTCACTACAAAGACTATATTACTTCTGAGATATGAGTAGTAGTTATCCATTTTCGAGCAAACCAATAGGACCTTCAAACCCTCGACGCTAAACCGCCTGCCTTCAAACCCTCCCCCCTTTCAACTATTGAATATGTTGCATGGACCTTTGACTATGTTTTTATCCAATTGAAAGCTGGAGAGGGGCAAGCCCCCATCTTTAGAGGCACTTAACCAACTGAGAATTGGAGAGAAATGCAGAGGGTTTCATAAACAATGGGAGGACGAACATAACACTGATTATGACTGCTCCTTTGATTTAAATTTCAATTACAAATAAGGGTATAGTGTTTAATTTTGTTTAATAGTATGTGTTTAGTTATGGTTTAGGATTTAACTTATGTTTAATTAGGGTTTTATTATGCTTAATTAAGGTTTAATTATGTTTAACATTATGTGTTTGTATTTGTAATACTTTTATTTGATTCTATTTTTTTCATTATTTTAAATTTTATATTGTTCTTTTTTAAATGAATTGCACTTTTTATTTTATTTGTCCAATTTAGTTAATATGAATAATAAAATCTAAATAAATAAGTAATGTGTAAGAAATGATTGACGTACAGTGAAAACTTGTGAAAACTATAACAATATGCAATGAAAAAAAGTGAGTGAACTATGGTTTGGTGATGTGTCGGTGATTTGATCAATCACTTTATGATATGGCGGTGAATACTTGTGAAACGGTAACACATAGCCTAAGGTATAAAAATAAAGTTATTTAAGGGTGAAACGACACCTTTGATGAAGCAAAATATAACCAAAATAATTAATCAATCATCAAGTGATGCCTCATTTGAACTAAAACTATCAAAACCCATCCAAAATAAATTGTGGCTGTGTGTTGTCCCATCAATATGGACCTGATTCCAATATCAAACCTTTCCACCTTTTCCTTTGGTATCAAGCTCGGGTTAACTATCCTAAAATCTCATCCCAAATTCCATCCAAAACTATTTGCGATAAACCAAAATCCAGAGTCGTCCATGGGGGTTTAAGCGTCTCGTATAAGCCCAAAAAAGGCCCCAAGGCATAACAAATTATATAAACTATTTTGTTAACAAAGATTATTGTTATAGAAATAAAAATACAAAAAAAAAATAGTATTAAAATAATGGAATTACATACCGTAATAGCTAATCAATGGTTCGTGAAGCCCTCTTAGATCGAAAACTATGAGATGTTTTAGTGGGTCATATTGTGTAACATCCCAAATTTTGGGTCTAATTATTTAAGATTTGTGACAATTCCTATAATATTAATTCAATGTCCTAGATTTGAGATATGTTGGTTTATGTTGATTGCCAAACTTGAGTTAAAAGGAGTAACTTAGATTAAATATGGGGGACTGAAATTGTTAAGGGGTTAAGATCAATTTATATAGCTGGTGTTATAAGAAGAGGGGGCCACACATTTTCTCATCTTGGTGATTCAACACTTAAGGTGTGTGTATGTGTGGAGAAAACCATTAACGGGAGGAACAAGGATTCGATGGTAACTTGAAATCAACTCACAAATCAGATTGGAAATCAAGGAGTAAGAGGCAAGGATGAATTTGCAATAAAAGAAGATTAATTTGTAAGTAAATCCTTAACCTAGAACAATATATTATGGGGTTTTTTATGAAACAGAATATAAATGTCTACTATGGTTTCTCATCCTCAATTGTTGTCAACATAATATCATAGAATGATGATAAAATCTGATAGAAATCCATGAATTGTATTATTGACACTTAATACTTAAAGGGTTTTGGGAAACCATGTGGGTTTATTGTAATCTAAAATGTATAGACAAATCATGATGGTTTTAGATTTCAAACACTTCCTTTGATGATTTTGTATTAGAATACATGATTAAGAATATTAATATAGCCAATTTGGGTCTTTGATATTGTATAAAATTTGGGAAATTTATGATGCATACCAAGTAGTCGTTAAAATGTACCAACCAAAAGAACATATTGGTTTAGTAATTTGTATAAGTGTTTTAGTAGGTTAAATGCCCCATATAAGTTTACCATGAAGAAAAGTAGTAATCGGATATATACCAATGACAATTGGATGTTTAAAACATGTAAAGGTGGATTAAAAAGGATTGAACTAAGACTTTGTAATTAATTATAAAGAGATGAATTTTTAGTTTCTATCCAGAATTTTGACCAACTTCGAAAACTCATATAAAGTCAATCGTTGACCCGATTAAGGTGATTCTTTTTGGGTTGAAAAGTTTATTGAGTCTAGTTCTTTCAGAAAAAAAGATGATCGTTAAGTGGGTCAAAGCAGCACATGAACACAACTACGTTAAAAGGGTTGCACAAAATTAAAGTTCTATAAAACTTTTGTTAGTGATGGATATTTGAATACCTTCGGGTTAAGCTTGGAATATTGATTTTTATTGATATACTGTACCTATTAAAGTGTGTTCAAAGTATTGGAATCATTCAAACACGATATTATCCAAGTTTTGTACTCACGGGTCACACAGGTGGATATATGTATCTATATTGGTTTAGTTTGATCTTAGGGATTAATAAATATAATTTTTGAGTTACTATCAAAAGAAGAGTAACATTGGATTACATCAATAGTACATTATTTATCCTAATGATGACGGTCATATGAAAACAACCTAGAATACTAAAGCTTATGTGTTAACGGGACGAGTTGGTGAAGAAGTAATCAAGTTCCTATGGGATAAGGTAAGTTAAGCTTACATCTGTTTTAAGAAGCTATGTGAATTATTAGTACGTGTTGATATTTATAATTTATAAAAGTGGATACGGGTCATTTTCATCCAAGCAGATTGTATTTGGATTTTTTTTTACTTTAAAGAAACAGAGTACGGGTCATTTCGACATGTTACAAGTCTGAGTAGTTGTTTACTCTAAATCCAAAGGTATGTATATAACTTGATTATTCGTGGTATTTGTTATGAATTAGAATGTCTTATGGCAATGTAGATTCAGTTATATGGCAAGTCCTTACATGGACATAAGATAGAGTATGTGTCAAATGCAAAAATCAGGGGCACATACATATTGTTGAATATTGAATTTTTAGATTGTGCAATACATGCTAATGCATTAATACGATAGTATGATTATCTTAGTTATGGAAGTGTAGATCTAGTAAATAACATGAATTAGACAAGATGTTACTTATATTGTATGTAAGTAAGAAGATGCTAAGCTATGCAAATATAACGTTTGATTAATATGGTACCTTTTTGGTATATATTGGGCTTGGCTCATTATACATTAAGAAAAAAGAGATTTATGATTCAAACTTAGTGATTTGAACACACTAATAATGTTTATGGTTGGTTGTTAACGTTAAAAGTGGAAGCATTAACAAGTTGCATGAGATTGAACCGGGTCATCAAGGTTAAATATAGTGAAGTGGCATTGACCTTATGTCGGGTCCTGTGTAGTTTACATTGGGCTTGGACTGGTTTTGAGATTTTGGTAATTTTCAAATTAGTTATGACTCAAGTTGTTAAATGTGTTCTTAAACACTATTAATTGTTATTTTGTTGGTGTTATGATGTGTAGGTAAAGTTTGTTGAAAGTTTGAAAATTGAAGATTGATGATCAAGTGCTTGGGATAGATTGTAAACACACATATCAAAGTTAGATACTCTATGATTAGATAATTGATAATGGTTGTCTTATTTACATTCGAATTTACTTAAAGTAAATTCTAAACCCCATTGATGTTTTGGAAGGATGTTGTACTTAATAAACGATGATGCAAAGTTTTAATGTTTATTAAAAAACTGGGACCTGTTTTCCGCATTTTAAAACATGATATTGGGTATTTGAACTTAGGGTGTAACATATTGATCGAAAGGTGAATAATTGGAAAAACATCAATAACAAAAACACTAAATACAAAACCAATTGGAAAACGCCAAGCATTCGGAAATATTAGTTAAAACTTGATTTAAAGTTTGTGAATCGCATGCCACATGCATAACTTGTGCCAAGTGTTAAGAAATACAACGGGAATGGCCTTTTTCATGGTTGGGTCTTGATCAATCAACAACTTTTGGCTTCTTTCCAACCACTTTCAAAGAAACTCTCAACAACCATAAATTTTCCGAAGCCAATAATGCAACACCAAAAGTGACATTGTTATGATGGTTCCAGTAAAAGGTACAAACACCATTGAATTTCTTCACAAAAACACCAAATGTGAAACATAATCATGAAGAAAAAAAATTAATGTTACACATAAAAATACCACAAAAAGAGAAATTAATTCATACTTATTAGAATGGTACGTCACGTCAAAAGAAATCACATCGCCAAATACATAATTATTACGTTTGCATTGATCATCAGCCCAAAACAACCCCTTCAAACAATTTTTGTCCTCTGAAATAATCATATGGAATAATAGGTTGAGACTATTTCTTCTCCAAAAGATGTCTGACATCCATGTTATCATCTTCTTTACCAATGAAAAGATTTAGTTGCTTGTAATTTTTGAATCTGCCTTACTTGCACCAACTTCTTCAAACCACCAAAAATTGACTTCATAATATTAAAAGCCCTAACATGCCCAATACTCATCTTCATCATACTATATATAACATGCTTCTGAAGCTGTATCACACGCCTTGAAGATTATAACAAATGCTTATCAAGTTGATCAACAAATTAATGATTATGCTCTTCAACAAACTTATAAACCTTTCTAAATCCATTCTCAAACTCAAGACAAATTTAAGCATCCCAACCATCCTCTTAGAAAAGTTTGATCTTCAACTACTGTCTTTCGGATTCTCATCCAATGTATCAACCTTTTCCATCCTATTTAAACCCTTTGGAACAAATATAATACTTGAGTCTCATAACACCCTTTTAAATCAAAAGTTTTAGTACCCTTACGACAACAACAGCACCAGCTAAAGCATACTTCTGATATAAAGAATAAGCATCCTCAAGGCTGTCATATGTCATTCCAATCTAGCGCTTTAAATCCGAATGTGTAACATTAAGCCAGTTTTTGGATAGATTCTTTTAATTGGTGTGATAGTATCAGCTAAAAAAATATCATATAAAAATAAACGCCATGATCATATAAAAATATAAGCAACAATGCAAATAATCAAGATCAAGAAACTCCATAAATATAATACATTGATTATACAGGAAAATAGAAAGCCATATGGAAATAAACAACATAGAGGTAATACTATTTTACACCAAATTCATTAGTATTGTTTAATAAATTAATATGATATATAAAACGCCAAACAAAGTAACTAGTGATAAGCCTTATTAACAAAAAGAGGACATGTAAAAATAAATGACATATGACACCAAAATTCTGATCCTCGGCATAAACACAAAAGCGCCATCTGCGTGTAACATATTTATTTCATCAACATAAGAAACTCCATAAATATAATACATTGATTATACAGTAAATAGAACGCCATATAGAAGTAAAAGCCATAGAAGTAATACTGTTTCACACCAAACAACGTAACTAGTATAAGGACCATTAAAAATCAGAGAACGCCATGTAGAAATAAACGCAATCTAACACCAAAATTCAAAGCCTCATCATAAACACAAATACTCCATCCGCATGTACAAACATACAATGTCCACAAAAAAATTATATGTTTAGGTAATTTGATTACGATTTGACTCTATCCCATTAAAATGCCAAACAAGAAAAAGGAACACACAAACATATAAAACCAAACTTAGCAAACTACCAGCATAAACAAAACAAACACCACCTTAATCCTAAAAATACATACTTATTTAAACAAACGCCATAGACGACCATAACCATGAAAACATATGAACACATAACAAATAACTTTATACTATTAAAAAAAACCCACCTTTGGCTCATATTTAGGGTTTGAAATGTGATAACCTATAATCAAAAACGCTAATAACGTAGACTATATCAACGAGAAAATATATTCAGTGGGTTGAAAAAGCGAAAACCCTATGTAAAATAAAAAACGCCAAAGACAATCAACATTTAAAACGACAAAAACAACAACTAGGAAACTATCATCAATTTGAACACGAGAATACCGGATAAATTTGATAAATAAACACGATATTACTTTGAAATCTCCAATTGCAAACGCCATAGATGAAAACTTGCGGGGGGAGGTAACTTCTAATTGAAATAAATTAAAACTGAAAAATATGAGAGCACTTATATAAGGAATTTTTCACTAAAAACAAAAAAAAAGCAAAAAGACGAGACTGATGATGTGCTTAAAATTTCTTCTTGATTTACATCGTCTAGAAGATATTCATTTTCTTTGTGAGTTTCTCGTGCTTCAATCTCAGTAACAATAATTCCTGCACCACCTTTTATCATCATCATCATCTCTTTTCCATCATCATCATGATCTGGGTCTTCATAATCAACTTTCTCTTCGTCCTCTTTGTCTTCCTCTTGTCAGGCTTGTTTTCAGTATAGAAGAATATTTCAACCTCAGCTTGTTTTTGTGGTTCAACTCTAGAAATAACAACTTCTTGAACATCAGCAAATCTAGCTTCATGAATAGTCATTTTCAGCTTATGTTTCAATCACTTCCTCTACCTCCGAAGATTCAAAATTCATTCTTTCAGGTATAATCTCTGCCATAGCATCAACAACTTGCTTTCCTTTATCAACAATTACTGGTTCCCGTTCAGAAGTCTTTTCAGCATTAGCAGCAACTATTTCAGCTTCCTCGGCTTCAACCTTTTTATATTCTTCATCAAAGTTAATACCCATCTTCCTTTCTAACACCTTGAACCAGTTTCTATGCTTTATGATCCTGCATGCTTGAATTCTCTTGCTTGCTTCAAGATCTTTTGTCACTTTCGTCATTCTTTCATTCTCTGACACTAAGCTTGCAATGATCACTGTCATGCTTGCAACTTGATCTTCAAGATCTTTTATCTTCTTATCAATTGGATCTACAAAGAAATCATAATCCATTGAGGCAACATGTGGAAATGACAGACCTTCTTCAAGAATAAAATATGTATGAGTTGTTGAAGGACCAGCTTTTCTAGGTTCTTTCTATTGTGGTGGAGGTGGTGTTTGGTGTGATGTTGTAGAAATAGGAGTCTTTATGTGAATATTCATTGTAGTTTCAAGATCAATGACCTCCTCTTAAACCACCGGTGTATCATCTTTCATCTTCACATTCGGATCAATATCCATCTTCTCACCTCCTTAACTACTACTTCAGCTCCAGCAGTTTGATCTTTCAAAGGATCATCAGATGTCTTTCTTGCCTTCTTAGTTAATGGTGAATCTGTCTTCTTCACAGTCATGGCAGCACTGCTTTTCTTCCTTCCAAACGTTTTCTTTGCAGGCTTTGGTTCATCTTCTTCTAGTATATACGTCTCATCTTTTTCTTCTTCTGTATGCTTTGTCTTGTCATTCTCAACCTATCCACTTTTAGGATATTGTTTTTAAGTGTTAACACATCTTGTTCACTCTTTATTGATTCATCATCTGCATCATCTTTCTGAATCTCTTTTTCAGTCTCTTTTGTGATTTGAGCAGTGTCTTTTTCAGATGTTGCAGATATACCTCTTCATCTTTACTTTCATCCTTCAACTGAGTCTGAGATGCTCGCTCCCTCTTTGTTTGCTTTTTAACTTTCGTTTTCTCTTCTTTCACAAACCACTTGCTATGCGTGGTTTCAAAATCTTTCATCTGTTTATCTTCATTGTCAGAATTGCTCTCATCTTTCCTCCATTTTCCTATTGGTGAGCAACATATTCTGCTTTATCGAAAGCTCCAAACAGTCTCTTAAATTTAGTAATATCTGCTTCAACTTGACCTTTGTATTTTGAATGCGATCAAGAGAGATACTATTAGTATGCTCTAGTTTCAATAATTCTGATTCATTCTTTGGTAGATCTAGTAATAAGTGATTTAGGAACATCTGAACAAACCTTGGGTATTCAACCAATGATCATCAGTGAGATTGTTCTTCATCTGCGTAAAAATCATCTTTGAAAAGTTGTACTGTAGATTCAGACACAATGTTGCTATCATACACATAATATAGTCAATTGCCACATCGTAACCTCGTTCCTGTGTGCTAATGCATCAATGAATACGTGCATAAGAAACTTGTAGGGGCTTGAGACACAGCTCTGGTAGTAAGTTGCACATTAACATACCCTTGTACCCCATTCTCATGAAACCCCTTTTCACCATATGTTCTCGACACCCCATAGGATCATCTTTGTGGTCTCCAAACTCTAGCACCGTTCTTAATCCTTGATCTTTCCAGAAATGGTAAAATATCCACAAACGGCTTCATATTCTTAGCATTTTTATCCAAAATGGCACAGATGTTATGTTTCACGTTGAAATTGCTCACTTTCGCCTAGAAACACATTACAAATAGAATAAGAATCAAATTTTGAACATTTAAATTTTGGTACGAAAGACCACATTTTCATGCGAATGACATTTATTTGGTGCGAAACTAGTTTTCATGCGAAAGAACAACTTGGTGCGAATGTGATTTATCACGAATGACGTTTGGAACGAATAACCTTTTATTTGGGACGAATGAGTTTGGAACGGATTAAGTTGTTAGACAATTTTGAACGGATGACCTTTTTGCAACGGATGAGTCATTCGTACGGATGACTCATCCATGCGAAAACATCTCATTAATTGCAAAATCAGATTTCCAATTCAAAATTTCAGAATCATGAAAACAACAATGTTTTTCAAAAATATTGATTCAAAACAATTCAGATACATCCGATTAATAAAAACCCTTTATCAATTTTGAATTTTAACCATTAAACCTATCTAGATCTAAGTTATAAGGTTCCGGCTTTAACGATATCATCCTCATTAAGTCCAACTGATGGTTAATCTGTTAAAGTTTAGGTTCATTATTGTTCGTGTAATGTTCTCAAACACTTATAACATCTTCAATCAATCTCAAACATGTTATCAGTTCTAAATCTGCAAACATGAACATCAAAACCACAAATCAGTTCATTTTGAACGGGTTTATACCTTTCCCATTATGATTGTGTGCCAAAGGTAAAGATTTGGAAGAATAACGACTTAATTCAATGTTTTGATCTTGAAAACTTTGGAGCGAAAGAAAACTTTTAGAACGAATGAGCTTTATTCGTGCGAATTAGAATATATATGGACGAATGAAGTGGTCCGTGCGGACAAGTCTAGTTCGTACGAATAAATCTTATCCATGAGATTATCTAGTTCGTGCGAATAAGTTTTAATTTGTGCGAGCAAGTGTTACATTTTTAACTTTTTCAGTTTTACAACCCACTCAGTTAACCAACTCCAAGTTAATGGCACTGGTTTTCTAATTGGCTAACCAAGTCCAAGTTAATGACATTGTTAAACACTTTATGAACAAACTAATGTTTTCAAACACTGTTAAGTTCAAATTAACGAACATGTATACCTTTCAAATCATTTTCCATTTATTGACTCCCAGCCCCGTTGAAAGATTAGTATTCCATCATCGGTAGTCGAAAATAAGATGAAATAAAATCTTTTCGTATTTTTTAAATTTTATGCTAAAACACACTGAAAATCTTTTGTTTTGAAATGAAATATAGCTATTTACAAACATATTTACAGACATATTTTATGAGTTTGTGTAAGATGATCATATCAGTTTAATGAGACATGTCACATACACCGTTGATCTGATAAGCTTTAAACAAGTTCACCTAGATTGTTAGTATTGTTTGTCCACTTAAACATCTACACATGTTTCAATTGTTTCAAGATATGTTTATTAGGTGTTTTAGAACTTCACTTAATTATGTTCCTCACTCAGAATATACTTCCGTATTAAGATTTCCTAGTTTTCATCTTATAGGTGAATATACCTAATTGATATCTGTATCTCGGTTAATGCGAGACCTTGAGAGCTCAGGTTAGTACCACCGTACAGAGAAAGAGATGAGGCTCGACTTTGAGAGTGGTGTTCCATATTTGGAATCTTTTTACTACAATTGGCATATCCTACGATATTTTCAATTTTAGTGCGCTTTTAAGGTTTGGACACAATCAAAGTGCTTAGCCAAGTATTCTACAAGTTTAGGCCATTTCTTACGAAAAATCAGAAGAACTTGTTTAATACTCCAGATATCAAATAGTTATAAAGAACTAGTATCTCGGAATCAAACAATCTCTCAAACGAAATTCTGGTACCAAGACAATATATCCGAGAGATGTTGACCACAAATTAGAAGTTTTTTATCTTATATCTCGAAAACAGCTTATTAAATGTGCGAAGCCTACTGACACATCATTAGTGAGTTTGTTTAAAAACTTTTATTTAAATGTTTGGACATTTAGAACCAATCACTAAACAAAAACTACATCAATTCATATGTATTTAGATCTTCCATCATTGTTTAAAACACATATTTTTGAAATTTTATTTTAAAGAAGAAAATGAAAAACAAAACTTAACATACCGATGAGGTGAACTTTAATCTATCATCATCTAGGTTCACTCTTTTATCCTTGCCGATAAAATTTTATTTTTTTTATTTATGATAAGATATTAAATTTAGTTTTATCAAACGGTTTTGTGTATAAATCAGCCTTTTGTTCATGGGTGTGAATTTTTTCAATGCATATCAAACATTTTTCAAGTCAGTCTCGAATAAAGTGATAGCGGATCTCAATATGTTTTGTTTTTGAGTGATGAACCAAATTTTTAGTGATTTATATTACAGCCTTGCTTCTACAAAGATAAGGATTTTCAGAAATTGCAAACCGTAATCCCTCATCTGCTGTTTAATCCAGGGGATTTGAGAGAAGCAGCTCGAAGCAGATGGATACTCTGCCTCGCAGGTTGAGAGAGAAACTCTCATCTATTTCTAACATTGACATGTTACTAGTCTCGAGATAAAAAATTGAAAACCGGCCGTCGTAGACTATGCGTTCAGCTTGCTACATCTGAAATCTGAATTCGAATAACCTCTTAGAATGAATCCATCATCTCGCAGATACCAGAGACCGGTTCCTTGCCAGCCTTTGAGATAGCGTAGAATTCTCTTAACGATCATCAGATGAGAAACTCTCTAACTAGACAGACTGATAGTATGCGCATAGACATGTCGGATACATTATGTCAGGTCTCGAAGCTGTTAGATACATTAGTGAACCAATCATGGAGCAATATAAAGTCTCGTCAACTTTGTCCCCTGTGGGGTCTGGGCCTATTCCATGATTTTGAGCGAGTGGGATAGACATCGGAGAAGTATTTGTCATTTTGATATTTTCCAGGAAATCATTCACGTATTTGGTCTGGTGTATGAAAATACCCTCTGGCATCTGATCAACCTGGAGACCTAGGAAAAATTTCATCTCCCCCATCGAACTCATTTCAAATTTCTGCTTCATTACCGCTTCGAACTCTTTGCAGAGTGCATCGTTAGTAGATCCGAAAATAATGTCATCTACGTAGATTTGAACAATCAGAATGTGTCCATCTGTCTCCCGAGTGAAAAGAGTACAATCCACTGTGACTCGGACAAAGTTGTTATATAGAAGATGCTGTAATAGCATCTCGTACCAAGCTCTCGGGGCCTGATGTAATCCATAGTATGCTTTGTCAAGTAGATAAACCTTATCTTTTGGATAGGATCGATGAAACCCGGTGGTTGGCCGACATAAACTTTCTCTTTCACTTTTCCGTATAAGAAAGCAGACTTCACATCTAACTAATACACCTTACAAGCTTACAGCCTTTCAAGGATGCAAATGCTAGAAAGATCTTAATTGCTTCCACCTTGCAACCAGAGTGTAGACTTTGGTAAAATCGATCCCTCCTGTTGATAGAATCCTTGCACCACGAGTCGAGTCTTGTTTCGAACTATTATGCCTCGATCATCTGTCTTGCCCTTGAAAACCCATTTGGTGTTAATCTTTTTATGGTTTTCCGGCAAGTCCACCAACTTACATACGCCTAGCTTCTCGAACTATGACAACTCCTCTTGCATTGCATTCACCCAACTCTCCTCTGTTAAAGTCTCTTAGTAGTTCTTTGGTTCTATCTAAGATATGAAACACTTGAATGAGAACCGGTTTTATAAGGAGCAACTTGGGTGTAAAAGCATCTTAAACCCTGATTCACTTGGTTTCGGGTCTTCACAGAAAAAGATAAATGTCTGATTCTTGAACTCTATTCCATAATCACTTCTGAGAGATTTGACTTTGTGCTTGATAACATTCTTGATCATTGGAATAAAGGTCTTCAAAATATTGGCAGTTTCACTTTTTGCTTCTAGAAAGTAGACCCTTGAGAAATGAGAGAATTCATATGTGATCACCAAACAGTAGGAACTCATAGCTAAACTATTAACACTTATGGGATCGGATAGATCCATATGCATCAGTTGTAGCGGAGAACTAATTGTGTTCACTGCTTTGGGTTACTGAGACTTTTTGTGTTGTTTACCTTGGGCACTTGTGATGCATTTTCAAAAAACAGAAATTCTTTTATTGTAAACCTCTTACTAAATTTAATTTAGAAAGTTTGTTCATATTTTTTATATTCACATGGCCTAGTCGCCTGTGCCAAAGTGGTGACTCTGATTCTGATGCTTTTGAAATCAAACAAGTCATTTGATCTTTTGACTTGGCATTTTTCATATTTAAAACATATGTGCTATTTTGACGGGGTGCTGTGAGCATAATTATCGCTAGAGGAACTATATAGCCTGGCTTGAGACAGACACATTCTACATCGTTGAACAGAACTGATATTCCCTTATCGCAGACTCGTGATACACTCATAAGATTATAGCACAGTTCGGAAACATACTTCACATCTTCAAGAGTTATAGCTTTTGAAACGTCTCCTAATCCACGATCTTTCCCGCTTTTTCATCACCGGCAAACGATACGAAGTCACCATCAATAAATTTGAAATTTTTGAGAAGTTCTTTCACGGCAGTCATATGCCTTGAGCACCCACTATCTACATGCCATATGTACTCCATTAGAGCCAGCAACCATTTTTATAGTTTACTCTGTATATACAAAAAGAATAAAAATAAACAAAGAAAATAATCACAAGTTAGTTATCTATTGGAACCCATATTTGCTTGAATTTTAATCTATCAAGATTTTCTGCAATGATTTCTCTTTTTCTTTTCCTTTCCAAATACATGTTGAGATTACAGAGCCTTTAACAAATTTTTTAAAACTGTCAAATTATTCTATAATGTTTTTAGAAAAATTGCGATTTTGTTTTTGAAAATTTCTGATTTTGCAATATTTTGCAATGTGTCCTAAATGACCATATCTAAAACAACGAGACCAATGTGTCTTATTCATCTTGGATGTTGAGGCTTTAGATGATGTTTGTGATGATGAGCTTGAACTGCTTGATAAACTATCTGATGAAGCAATTGAACTCGAGCTTTTGATTTTCTTCATTTTCTTGTCAAGTCTGTTGATATCTTCAAGATATTCTTCAGTGTCTTCACTTTCTTCCATGGTGGTTGTGCATGATTCATCACTGCAATTTTCTTCACTTTGATTCTTTTCTGAGTCTGAAGTACCTCTTTGTGATGGTATAAATTCTGGAATTTCCTTGGTGAGAAATTTTCTGAACCTGTTAGGTTTTAATTCTGGCACAAACACTTGAGGTTCATGCACAACATTATTAGCACAAAATGCAGAATATAAATCAACACGATTAACAACGACATTCTGGTGGTTAGATGTTACAGGTTAGGCTTAAGCCTCGTATAGTCATCCCAAATATTTTGACTAGGTTCAATACAGTCATACATCCTAGTTAATGTATGATTACATTCATCCCAAATAAAAGCTTTGTTCATTTTATTGTTGTTCTAGGCAAACCAGTCCACAGTAGAGTAACTGGTGTCTGGAAAACCTAGACCTATTTTCTTCCCACAACGATGTAAGACCCTAACATGCTTAAACCGAAAAGACGCAGCGGAAATACGTACCGTAAAATTTCTTTTATTAAAATCTTTCTAACATACTTGGAAACACGTTAAATCATTCTTTACATAAAATACATTAGTCCTTTCTATAAGTTAAATAAAATCTGACATACGTATATTAATTTAGGTGTCCGCACAAACTCGTACAATCAATGTCTTGACTCGATCTTCAACCACTTACGCCTCGAGGTGATTATGACCCATAAATCTGCACAACATGCATTCACCACATACATTCACATTATTAATACTTGAAACATTATACTATCTAAGTATATAACTAAAAGATCACGTCGCGATTTATCCTCCTGTAGATTCCATTTAGATATCCTTCTGAATTCGAGCGTTGCTTTCAAAGTCTATCCTTTGATGAGTATACGATAATAAACCTGCACTTCATTTCATTCTCAAACAATTCGGTTAACATTATAAATCCTTGTATATTAACACTATGAACTTCTTCGTACGAGTCTCATGCTTTAGAAAAGTATAAATTAATAATACATGTACAAACCATCTAATCCAACTCTTTCGTGTGTATAAAAGACCTTTTACGAACTTAAATACCTCCCTACCAAATCTATTACATAAGTCCTACATGCTTACTTAACCATTAAGTGCATCATAAACACAACATCATGTATATATAAGAATCTTACTTATAAGACTTAGCCAAATTGTATCAACCACATTTACATAATCTAGTTTACATATCACGTGTTCGTACACGTTCCATAGGCTTCCGTTCTTACCCGAACTCTATAAAAACTTTAAGATAGGCTTGGGATATATCTCTAGGGAAGCTAAATGCGCCTTGGAATTAAGCAAAAGCCGAAAAAAGCGAAAAACAAGTTTCCGGCATCAAACCCGCATAGACAGCAATATATTGCGTCGGCAGCAAAAGGAGTGTGCGTCGACGACTCACCCCGTGCGTCCGCGAAGCCCTCTAGTTTTGATGTTTTTATGTTGTGTTGATTTCATCGTTCGTACGCACTAAAACTCGCATAACTTTTAAACCGCTTACCCGTTTAACCTCGCGTTTCTTCCTACGTGATCGTAATTTGGTCCTCTATCATATGGACTAAAAATCTAACATCCGGATAAGGACATTCTTGACTTGTAAATTTTCAACTTAATATTCATTTACGACTTATTCGACCCGTTTATGTTTTTATCAAACGACTCATTTGTTTGAAACTCAAAACTCGCATGAACATTATAACTATAAAAGTTTTGCATTCGTCAGAGTTCCGCACATGGGTTTATGCACTGATATCCGGTATGCGTTAAACTCATTCATTTCAATCAATTATACATAATTTAACTTTGTTGAAAAATAAATACTAAGAAGTGATTCCGGAAATCACTTACCTTTTGCGTCCGTATTCTTGATCACTTCCTTGCCTCCTTTTGACCCATTTGTCTTCCGTGCTTGCGTCATTTTAACGTGATGCTTGTCCTTACATGTCACCACATTCGCATTCTTGTTAGCATACAAGATTTTATATATCAAAGATCATATCTAGTTCATAACTCGCGTTTGACTTTCATTCATGAATTGTAACAAGCACAAGGCATAAATTCAACAATGTATCATTCCAAATTCACGCAAACTTAACATATCATCAAATATAACATATAAGGATCCATTATGCATCATTCAATCCTTCTAGTCTTACAATCATATTAAGATTTCTAATCATGCTATTCTCATACTCGTTGACTTTTCAGAAAAGTCAACGATCAAATATTCAAATTACCAACTTAGGACATACGTCCATATCGATGTAGTCGGCCGTGCTAATGGCATCATAACACTTCGTATCCAAGTAGCAAAATAGATACATCCATGTAATCACCTAGTTATGTACACACATACATTAATCAATTTACACATGATATTGCTTTCTTTATCTCACTTTTAACAACCACATACAAGGCTAGTCAATTAAACACAATCATAACATCTTCTTTACTAGCAAGCTCGTATGCTATATACTTAGTGTACATTCGTTTCTAAATACCAATAACCCATTGGTTCAACACACGGTGTATACCTCACTATTCAAGCATAGAGTACATGTTACTAACGCATATTTCTACCAAATCATACCATCAACTACGCTTTCTCATGAAATCCTTCTACAATGCATTGTTCATGTATAACTACCATCATTTAAGCCATTGTTACATTCGACGCATGTTCAATTAGTGTTAGCATACAAGCTTACATAATATTGTCATTTAGGCATTTCGTCGAACACCTTGTGTGCATACCACTCTCAAAGCATAATATCCAACTTATTCATACTTGACTACCTAGCTCATGCCATCATCATACCTTTTCTTACCAAACAACAAGTATCAATCATACATATTCATCAATCATAATAAAATCTCTAGTTTTCCTAACTCATCCTTATTAAAACATGAGCCATCAAAACCCCAAGTTCTTGAACATGGGTTCTTTCATTAAAACTCCTAATCAAGATGATTAATTCATTATTAACACTAGATTAGTGCATCCATACCCGACTCCAACCATCTAATACCCCCAATTTACCCAATTGGGGTTGATTTATCAAAACCCATCAAGTACTCAAATCAAGAAGGTTCAAGGGGTGAATTATGTACTTACTTGATGCTTAGGAGGTGATGAACGCTCCATGATTCATGGATCATCCATGCAACTTCAAAATTTTCCTCTACTTCTTCTTTATTTGGATCACACAAGAACACACACACACTAGGTGTGTGTGTCGACACACACTCCTGCCCAAATATGGGCTATCCTAATTCCTCCATCTTTTTATAAAATAACTTTCAATTTGACCCCTTTTGGCCCTTGTAGTTTCGTTTGTTATTTTTTTTAGCCATGAGCTTTCACCCCTAGTTATAGAACTTATAAGTTTGTTAATTTAAGTAACTTAGTTACCTCAAATAATCTAGTTAATTTACTTTATGCTATATTATATGGAAACATAGAGCGAATATAAATATTCAAGTTTTGGGGCGTTACAAGTCTACCCCCCTTAAAGGAGGCTTCGTCCCCGAAACCTTTCTTATTCCTAGTCTTACCATTTTATTGTAAACACTCAAAGGCACACTTCAACATGAATACATTCGGGATCTTGGCAAGAGGTTTTATTCATGCCTAAACATGATCGTACGCATTGCCCCTACCTTCTTAAATTAAATAAATAACTTTCATAATCACATAAGGGTCAGAGTCTGATCCAGAGCTCTTATTAGTGTCATTTTCACTTAATAATGCTAGTTCCTAGCACACCTCATCTTAAGCGGTTCATTCATTGAACTTTATTTCAAATGTATACTATTTCTCGTACAGACCTAAGTCTACGGCTTGTTTCTAACCTTCTAATTAGGCATAATTCATTCATACATTTACTAATCGAAATAAATCGATTTGTTTCATTCTCGTCATACCTCATGTACAGTATTTCATTTGTCCACTATGAGCCATCCTCTACATTACTAACGTTACTTCTAATTACCTTCATGTTCATACGAAGGGTCAACGTATTATCATACGCATATTATAAACATTCAAAGACTTATTAATACTACAACAAAACCACCATTCTTATGCTCACTTATTCGTACTTGATACGAAGATTAAACATCATTCCATGGTTACCATTGTTACTTATACCATGCATACTTTTAGGTTAGTCTTAATTATTCCTTTCATGTCGCCTTACTACTAGCTCTCTTCACGCACTACTATTTCTTACCAAGCAAGTATGTTGCGTGAATGCATTATGCAAGTGTTTAACCAATACCCTAAACTTTTACTCAAAAATTTGGAAACTCTCATCTTAATGACATAATTTCCTTCTTATAATACCATTAAAGTTAAACATTTAATATACCAATTCTTACTCATAATCACGAGTTAAACATCTTACTAACCTTGGTTTCATTGCATAACCGACGGTTTGTAACCCGAATTAGCCCGATTCTACGTGAGTTCATACAATACCCGGATTAATCGCATCCATTCATTTGTTGAGCTTCCGCCTGTGCGCATCTTTTCAACAATTTCTTGTTCAGATGAACATGGCCAACAAGCCCAGCACCAAAGTTAGCAATTCTTGACGGTATTCAGGTACACTACCACCCAACGATCATGGTGAACATTCTTAAAATTCACTCCACTTCACAATACAATTTTGTACAAACCTTCTAACGGACGCTTTTCTTTTTCTTTTTTTTACCAACTCTACTAGTATCATTACTTCAAGCATTCTACCATTCTTATTTACAAAATTTTCTATTAGCACTTCCTTTTCAAATATTTATTTTATTAGGTGTTTATACACCTATATTTCTTTCAAAATTTTCTTACTTACAGGCTATAGTACATTACCTCCCTTGTTTCTCACATACTATTCTTACAGCTCATTAATTATTGTCAATCCTACGATTTGATTTATCAAAGTCGACCGCCATTTATTATTTATCGCTTATACATTTTGGAGTACGCGTTGTACTTACTTTCAGTTCGAACATACTTACAAAACGGCATTTCATAGTTTTTAGCATATATAACAATACTTTCTTACCCCATTAATACTTAAGCCATTCACTCAGGTCTTAGCACGTCATTCACCCTAGTTTCTCATTTAGTCGAGTTACCAAGCGCCTATTACGTAACTTATTTAATACTCTTCTTCAACAATATTACCTTGCTATTACAACTTTCGACGGTTTTGCTTGTTTAATAAACAGAGCCTTTCATGTCATTTTACCTTTACTTACTTTATAATAAGTCAACTCAATTTTTTGACCTTTCAATGGGTCAATCCGTAGCTACATTCTAACCTACTTTTCATTCCTTACACACGAAATTTTCCACGCATGCTTCTCATATTCACTAGATGTGCATATACATTACTTTAGTTTAACAAGGCATACCTAACCCGGTAAGGCTACCAATACACATACTTACTGAGTTTATATATTCCTTAGATTTGGGGAGAGATGCAATTCTTCCTTCATCCTCATTCGGCTCTTAATCGTTTATAAAACTGATTCTTCATTCCTACGTGTTTTGTTCACACTTACTTACGGATTACAATCTTCTTATTCTTACATATTACTCTTATATATTAGGATCCATATTTGCCTAGGAATATTATTTTCCATTTCTTATAACTTTGATCCGCGATCACTCATGGATTTCAATCTTTCACTCATGCTTTATATTCTTTTATGTTTGAATCCGTCTACGGATTCAAACCTTTCATTCTTTTGTGTTTGATCTGTACTTACTTACGGATTCAAAGCTTTCATTCGTACATTCCTTCCTTACGTGTTTTAATCCGTACTTCCTTACGGATTTAAACTTTTCATTTTTATACAATACACTCATTTTCTTGAGAGTCTTACAGTTCCTTTCACCCGCACGGTCACTTACCTCCCAATTCTATGGATCATACCTGTGAGATTATCATGGCGTCACAAGTTTCACATGCTTCTTGCGTACTGGCCAGGCACGCAATCCACATACTAGCCTTGCGCTATCAGGTAATCATCACCTTATGCTCGTAGATGTGGGTTTTAGTTCATGCATCATCTATAAGACCTTACCGAGTCAATATCATTGTCTTTTGTTTGAAAACAACTGTGTTTCAATCCAAATCTCGCTAAGCAAAATTTAACGTCGTTCATTTATCATTAATCCTATCTCGGGTGATCCCCTTAATACTGGTACTCTTACTTATTAAAATTGTGTACCTGGGATCTATGCAGTCAATAGCGTGCTATAGCACCGCTATAGCGCTTAGCGGACATAGGAACCCATAGCGGTCCAAATAGCGGTCCCTTATAGCGGGGTCCGCTATTAGAGGTGCTAAATTTCGCTATTAGACCGCTATTTTGAAACCCGTATAGCGGTCGTAGCACTGCTTTTAGCGGTTTTTCTTCTTTTAGCTAAAAGTAATGTAAAGCCCACATTAATCAACTTTTTGTTTATAAATAAACCCAAAAGTAAAGGCCCATACCCAAAATTAAACCTAAATCAAGACCAAAGTCTTCATTCGTTAGTTCTTCATCAGTTCATCATTCAACAAATTAAACCTAAATCTCTAAATCGTTGGACTTCCTTAGTTCATGTTTTGAATTTTAATATTACTACTAGTATTTTGCATGATAATATGATATTACTATAAATTTTGATATTATTATTGATATTTTTCAATATATATATTTGTATATATATAAATACATAAAATATGCATGATATAAAAATTACCCTATACCACCACTATAACCTATATATCATATAGCGCACCTTGACCGCTATTTGATTTTGGACCGCTAAAACTGCATAGCCTGGGATCCGATAGTCCAATCACAAACTTTGGCGCTTGTTCAAGATCGCATCCTTGGATCGTCCTTCTTATTTATGCAAGCTCACCCTTCAAGTCTTGATCGAGTCTCGGATTGTACAGTTCATATCATAAGAGCACGCAAGTTTGAGTTCAAGTACTTACCTATGTGTACCCGATTTCGCTCAAACCAGGGTTCTGATATCAACTTGTAAGACCCTAACATGCTTAAACCGAAAAGACGCAGCGGAAATACGTACCGTAAAATTTCTTTTATTAAAATCTTTCTAACATACTTGGAAACACGTTAAATCATTCTTTACATAAAATACATTAGTCCTTTCTATAAGTTAAATAAAATCTAACATACGTATATTAATTTAGGTGACCGCACACACTCGTACAATCCATGTCTTCACTCGGTCTTCAACCACTTACGCCTCGAGGTGATTATGACCCATAAATCTGCACAACCTGCATTCACCACATACATTCACATTATTAGTACTTGAAACATTATACGATCTAAGTATATAACTAAAAGATCACGTCGCGATTTATCCTCCTATAGATTCCATTTAGATATCCTTCTGAATTCGAGCGTTGCTTTCAAAGTCTATCCTTTAATGAGTATACGATAATATACCTGAACTTCATTTCATTCTCAAACAATTCGGTTAACATTATAAATCCTTATATATTAACACCATGAACTTCTTCGTACGAGTCTCATGCTTTGAAAACGTATAAATTAATAATACATGTACAAACCATCTAATCCAACTCTTTCGTATATATAAAATACCTTTTACGAACTTACATACCTCCCTACCAAATCTATTACATAAGTCCTACATGCTTACTTAACCATTAAGTGCATCATAAACACAACATCATGTATATATAATAAGAATCTTACTTATAAGACTTAGCCAAATCGTATCAACCACATTTACATAATCTAGTTTACACATCACATGGTCGTACACATTCCATAGACTTCCTTTCTTACCCGAACTCTATAAAAATTTTAAGATAGGCTTGGGGTATCTTTGGGGAAGCTAAATGGGCCTTGGAATCAAGCAAAAGTGTGAAAAATGTGAAAAACGAGTTTCCGGCATAAAACCTGTGTAGAAAAGCAATATATTTCGTCGGCAGCAAAAGGAGTGTGCGTCGCCGACTCACCCCGTGCGTTGGCGACGCCCTCTAGTTTTGCTGTTTTTCTGTTGTGTTTATTTCATCGTTCGTACGCACTAAAACTATCATAACTATTAAACCGTTTACCCGTTTAACCTCACGTTTCTTCCTACGTGATCATAATTTGGTCCTCTATCATATGGACTCAAAATCTAACATCCAGACTAAGGACATTCTTGACTTATAAATTTTCGGCTTAATATTCATTTACGAATTATTCGACCCGTTTATGTTTTTATCAAACAACTGTTTGAACTCAAAACTCGCATGAACATTATAACTATAAAAGTTTACATTCCCCAGAGTTCCGCACATGGGTTTATGCACTGATATCCGGTATGCGTTAAACTCATTCATTTAAATCAATTATACATAATTTCACTTTGTTGAAAAATAAATACTAAGAAGTGATTTCGGAAATCACTTACCTTTTGCGTCCGTATTCGTGATCACTTCCTTGCCTCCTTTTGACCCATTTGTCTTCCGTGCTTGCGTCATTTTACATGATGCTTGTCCTTACATGTCACCACATTCGCATTCTTGTTAGCATACAAGATTTTATATATCAAAGATCATATCTAGTTCATAACTTGCGTTTGACTTTCATTCATCAATTGTAACAAGCACAAGGCATAAATTCAACAATGCATCATTCCAAATTCACGCAAACTTAACATATCATCAAATATAACATATAAGGATCCATTATGCATCATTCAATCCTTCTAATCTTACAATCATATTAAGATTTCTAATCATGCTATTCTCATACTCGTTGACTTTTCAGAAAAGTCAACGATCAAATATGCAAATTACCAACTTAGGACATACGTCCTATCGATGTAGTCGGCCGTGCTAATGGCACCATAACCTTCGTATCCAAGTAGCAAAATAGATGCATCCATGTAATCGCCTAGTTATGTACACACATGCATTAATCAGTTTACACATGCTATTGCTTTCATTATCTCACTTTTAACAACCACATACAAGGCTAGTCAATTAAACACGATCATAACATCTTCTTTACTAGCAAGCTCATATGCTATATACTTAGTGTACATTTGTTTCTAAATTACCAATAACCCATTGGTTCAACACACGGTGTATACCTCACTATTCAAGCATAGAGTACAAGTTACTAATGGATATTTCTACCTAAATCATACCATCAACTACGCTTTCTCATGAAATCCTTCTACTGTGCATTGTTCATGTATAACTACCATCACTTAAGCCATTGTTACATTCGACACATGTTCAACTAGTGTTAGCATACAAGCTTACATAATATTGTCATTTAGGCATTTCGTCAAACACCTTGTGTGCGTACCACTCTCAAAGCATAATATCCAACTTATTCATACTTGACTACCTAGTTCATGCCATCATCATACCTTTTCTTACTAAACAACAAGTATCAATCATACGTATTCATCAATCATAATAAAATCTCTAGTTTTCCTAACTCATCTTTATTAAAACATGAGCCATCAAAACCCCAAGTTCTTGAACATGGGTTCTTTCATTAAAACTCCTAATCAAGATGATTAATTTATTATTAACACTAGATTAGTGCATCCATACCCGACTCCAACCATCTAATACCCCCAATTTACCCAATTGGGGTTGATTCATCAAAACCCATCAAGTACTCAACTCAAGAAGGTTCAAGGGATGAAATTAGGTACTTACTTGATGCTTAGGAGGTGATGAACGCTCCATGATTCATGGATCATCCATGCAACTTCAAATTTTTCCTTACTTCTTCTTTCTTTGGATCACACAAGAACACACACACTAGGTGTGTGTGTCACACACACTCCTGCCCAAATATGGGCTATCCTAATTCCTCCATCTTTTTATAAAATAACTTTCAATTTGACCTATTTTGGCCCTTGTAGTTTCGTTTGTTATTTTTCTTTAGCCATGAGATTTCACCCCTAGTTATAGAACTTATAAGTTTGTTAACTTAAATAACTTAGTTACCTTAAAGAATCTAGTTAATTTACTTCATGCTATATTATATGGAAACATATAGCGAATATAAATATTCGAGTTTTGAGGCGTTACACACGACCATCATTTTCCACCTTTTCCACCCACATATTCAAATCTGCGTTGCTTTCAAAATGATTAGTATCTTTATCAATTTTAGACATATAATTTTCAACAACTTGATCATTTTGGTCAGTTAAATCATTGTCCGAATGAGGAGTGGCATTGGTACATAGTTTTTACAATGTGGTGGAGGAATAAATATTCTTTTAGTTCCAAATTTATCTTTGTAACCAATGTCGTCCTTGACAAATGTCGATCTTTGACGATTGTTAATATCCACCAATGCCTATTGCTAACATTCCATTTGTCAATTATAATTTGTAATCTATTGTTCTCATTTCTGGTTTTCTCTAATTTATATGTTAGATCGTTTATGAGAAAATCTTTTATGTGAACAAATTCTTTTAAAGGCTGCATTTCAATTAGAGTTGAATTCAACTTACTCTAATATGTAGCTTCATTCAGTTTGTTAAATTGTAAAACCTTCTCTTTTTCGTGATTAAGGCATGATTGGTGGTTTTATAATGAGTCACGACACTGGCAAATTGTTGCGAGCAAATTTTTATCTTGAACTCATGGGGTATGTTGTTTACCAAATCTTTATCTTCTTTCTCCTTGCTGGATTCCACTCTCATAGCTTTTGCAAGAGCTTTCTCTTTCTTTGCCTCATCACTGCTTCCAGCTTCTTAATCCTTCTTCTCTTTCTTTTCTTAAGCTTCTCTGGCTATTCCCTTTCCTTTTTCAGCTGCAGATTTGGTGTCGGTGAACATTCCTTTTAGACTGATATCCACAACTTCAGCTTCTCTTGGAATACCTGCAGCTTTGTTACTAAGGAAGCCTCAGAGAAGGGGAGCCAATCTGGCTGCAACATTTTCCATGAGAGCTTTTTGATGTCTGTTTTAGCTTCGGTGTTCTCTTCAGCCCAGTCATAGTCTTCAACAACCAAAGCTTTTGGTCCTTCGTTAGTAGTAGCATCATTACCTTTGATCGCGATCGGCCTTCGAAGAGGAGCAGCTTCAAGATTTTCATTCTTGAGAAAGGGGTAATCTCTTTTAACGTGCCCGAGATTCTTGCAGTTGTAGCATTGAAGTTTAGATTTTTCAAAACCAGCTTTACCTAGAGAGAGTGTTTTTCCTATCTTATCTTGAAATTTCTTCAACCTTAACATGATCATAGCCATCTGCCACTTCAAATCCATCTCTTTCGTGTCATCAGGACTGACCTGATACATGCCTTCATATGTGAAAATATCTCTTTTCAATTCTCCGACCATGAGGGATTCATAGCAGCTCATGAAGATGTTAAACAATGTGATGCGTTCTATTGAGGTTTTGAGAGCTAGCTTGTCTCCGATTATAATAGCTTTCTCGTTTGGTTTGATTGTGAAGCCTTTTTAGAGTTCGAGGGAGTATTGTTGGAGCTTGAGACGTTCATAGCTTGCGAGCTAGATCCAATAGAAGTGACTGGAGCTACAAAGTCCATGTTCTTAGGGGCAACAAATTGAATTGACTTTGGAGAATATCCAACTTGATTCATCTCTCTTTTGGTCATGTCCATTTCAAATGATTTTAGCGTGTTGATTAGATTTGATAGGGTGATTGTATTTTGATTGTTTAAAAAATCTTTCTTGATCACCATGCATTGTAGGCTCCACTCTTTCAAAAGCGAGTCCAAAAGTTTCTTTATAACAACACGGTTAACAACGTGATTTCTTGACTTCTTTATCTTTGTCAGCATGTTTAAGAAATGACTAAATTGATGGGATAAACTCTGACCATGAATACTTCCAAACATGGTGTACTCTTTTTGGACCATGTCCATCTTATTCTAGATCATTTCTCCATTACCCTCGTAGTAGTCATGAGGGCATTCCAGAGATCATCTGTTGACAAGGCCATTGTGAGTGCAGCGTGAGTCCATCGGTCACGTTGGATCAAAGCCTTGTCTTCGTCAGTGTAGGTGGAAGGATCATGATTGAACACTTGACCGTCGCCTGTAGTTCTCATAGGGACATGTGGTCCAACAGTGACTGAAATCCATTAGGTATAGTCCATAAACTCGTAAAAAGCTATCATTCGGTTTTTCCAACTACCAAATCAAGAGATCCCTTGCGTTTTGATGGACGAGTTTCGGTTCCGATCTAAAGTTTAGCTTGTGCCATTGGGGTTAACTGATTCATTGACATTATGATTTGATTTTAAGTTTGAATTGTTAACAGGAGGTTAATTTTGCAGGTTTTTAATATACTGGGCACAATTACGCTAAGATATCAATTGCGCAGAGTTATCAATTTCGCAGGGTTATCAATTACGCATGTGGATGTTGATCAGAGACAATTGTGCAGCTTAGACTAGTGTGTAGATGGTAAATATGCAGAAAAACGATGAATCAAAATTACGACGCTGGTAACAAGACAAAAAACACCATGGTAAATTCGCTGAAGACTATATTACTGACCCAAAAGTCGTCTTTGGTTAATTACGATGACTACACAATTATACAGATTTAAAAGCGCTCGATGAATACGTCAGATAAAGATTGTTCTACGTTGGATGAACAAATAATTATGCCCATAAGGGTTTTAACACAAACCAAAACCTACTAATCACCCGAAAACTGTCCAAAATCCATGATATATTGTACTAAATGACCCAAAATGAAAACTAAACACAGATTAACAAGTCCCAAGCATTAAACACATCAAATCAAGCCATTTTCACCTAAACTTTTTGAAAAACTTTGAAAACCTTCAAAACCCCATAAATTTCAAAAACAAACAATCTATTAAGAGCACAAAGGCTCCGATACCAAATTGTAAATCCCAAGCACTACGGGTCACAGTGATATTGATTGAATGTTCACACAAACACCTATTGATTAATGATGACAATAAAGAAAACTAGATGAAGTAACTTGAAAACCAAGTGTGAATCAACCAAGAAACATAAAGAATTCCATATGATTAAAAAAATGAACAGCCTAGATTTCATGGATTTCACACTAGAATAAACCACCAAAGTTGTATTTCACCAAAGATCACACACACTAGTCCAACAAACTTAGAAACCCTAATGTGGTGATCAAACTTATATACATCAGCCAACCTGCGTAATCATAATTACACAGGTCAGTATAATTACGCCGCCTCTATTGAAAACTATTGTTGTAGCTTTACAAAATACCCCCTTGACTATCAAAATGCTAACAAAAGGTCCTAATATTGTTATTCTCATATAATAACAATCTCATTTGATCTAACATGTCCCCAAAACTATTTAGTACAAAACAAATGAAGCAACTCAGGTAATATTGCATATTTTATTAATATTTTGCGCCGTTTACTTTCCTGATCTATTGTCAACATTTTTGTTTGTTGTATATGCAACCTGGGGACATTTTAATAGGCGATTCTTGTGTTTTCAAATGGTCTACAAAAAGCAGTAGTTGGTTTCAAAGGTTCCAAAACCTGAAGTAGTGGACTAGAAGTGTCTGTTATGGTATTTCGTAAAAGGACAAACTTATTTTGGTCTTGTATTTATGTTTTCTGTGAATTTGCCTACACTGGTTTGTGCATTGGTTTTTTTTGTTTAGCACTTACTGTCTTGGATAAGATTTTGTTACCAAAAACTTGGGTCTATACTCATTTCTTATACTTTACTATGTTGATAAACAACTTTTATATTACATTGTTATACTATACTAGGCCAGCACATTCACGAGTCAAGCCTACTCGAGCTAGGGTGGGATCCAGCTCCAAGTTAAACAAGGCAGCTTGGCTGAGCTTGAGTTCGAGCTCGACATTAAAGAGCCAAAGAACAAGGTGAGTCGAGCTTTGCATGTGCTCAGATTGGTTATGAACTAAGTCAGCTTGGCTCAGGTTGTTTCAAATCGAGTTATTTACCTAGATTTTTACAAGCGAGCTATAAGCTAAGCAACGTTCCACGAGCTTTTTGAACAGCGCTCCTTATATACTATACTAGGTTTAGCACCCGTGTTATACACGGGCTAAATAATGTAACATGCTATAAACAGTAAGGTAAGGAAATGTAAAATTAATTGAGTAATGTAATAAAGATGGACACGTTTAGAAACCAACTCGACATAAACGAATTAATACAAAGACTAACACATTGAATATTATATTACATACTGAGAAGCTTAAGTATATATTAAGATTCATAATGTTAAATAGGCACATAAGATAGGCAAAGTTTATTAGAATCGCATCTAGTATTTGCTTCTATCCATCTCCAAGACCACAACTAATAATGTTTCACAACTTCAGTGATCTTCACTTTTTTCAAGTAGCCTTGATTAACAACCAATTCCTTATTTCACCATTAAGAAACATTGTTTTTGACCACTTCATAAGGCAATAACTAAAACAAATAAAAAGGAACATGAGTAAATGTAAACAAAAGTAGCAGCTTATATTAATGAAAAATGAAAGAACAACACATTTGATCCTAAAATTCAAACCAACAATGTATAGTATTATGGATATAGATTTTCGTTATACAATGAGCAAAGTCAAACTCTTCAGCATCCTTGCTCCAATCATAACATACCTACATAACAAATATATATCAAAATCTATTGTTAGACAAATTTAAACCTAATGCTTATACCAGGTTAGGATAAAGATTAGTTATACAATCATCCTATTGATGAGGGGGGTAATAACAAATATTTGTACTTTGGAAGTCAAATATTTTATTAACTCAAAGTGTAATTAAAATACAAAAGTTAATGAAAGAAAAACTCACTCTATAGCTTTTAACTTTAGGTTCATTCTTTTGTTAGGCACATATTTTGTAATGGTGTTCTCTATGTTGTAACTAGTCAAAACATATCAACCACATCTTAAAATTGTAAAAAAAAGATATTAAACTTGTAAAAAAGAAATTGTTAGTATTAAAAAATAAGATGAAAGTGAAAAAAGATAGAGTAAATTGCCAAAATCGTCCCTGAGGTTTGGGCATGTTTACTAGTTTCATCCAAAACAACTTTTTTGTAGTAAATAATCATTCACTTTTGAGATTTTTTGCCATTTTCATCCAAAGTCTAATTTGCTTTATTTTTTCCGTCAAATATTTGGATGAAAATGGCAAAAAATCACAAATCTCAGGGATGATTTTGGCAAAAAAAAAAGTTAGATGTTTGGATGAAAATGGTAAAAAAATCCAGTGAATGGCAATATGGTACAAAAAAGTTGTTTTGAATGAAACTGACAAACATGTCCAAACCTCATGGACGATTTGGCAAAAAGTATAAAAAATGGATTTTTAACCAATATAAAGTTAGATAATTTTAAATTAGTCAAACAAATAATATATGGTTATAATATTCAAATTTTATAACCAATACATTTGTTGATCGGATAGTGACACCCTTTACCGATTTCATTCGGATGCATGAAATCACGCCAGCATTTAAACCCTATGTTTTGCTCTTCCCGTACTTTTCATACCTGAATCCTAAAAGAGATTTTGGTTCTTTCAGAAACTATACTAAGTAACTTTTGTTTGAGTCCAGCGTGTTAAAAATTTCATTGGAATGCGCTTAATATATAATGTGAATATAAGTAACTCACGTAGAGCATCATTTTAAATTTCATATTATAAATGTTTAAAATAAATTAAAATCAATATTTAATATCGGAGACTAACAACAAATCTAACCAAGCGCTTGGGATCTACAACTATACGAAAATGGTAATGAACATCTTCATTGACTTGTTCAACGTGATCAACGATCAGATAGCCTACATCCATGTGTTTCAAATCTTCAAACGTGTTCCTCCATAAGTCATTGTTGTTGAGCACCACTTGAAAACAAAACAAATGGTGAATTTGATGATTGAGAATAACAATGTTTTAGCATATAATTCACATACAACTAATTGTAATTAACATGATCATAACTGGGTTAATAGTGATAAACCTCTTGATCATTATTGACGTGGTTCAACTCCACTTGGACTAGAAACGGTAAAATTCAAAAGTTAGTTGACCCAATCACATGGAACAAAATGACCCTGTTAACACATAGCTTTTTGTGATATTATATGATATTATTAATAAGCTAATGTAAGGGTAATACATGCTTAATTAGTGCCTAGACGATTAGAGATGTTGGACCTACAAAAAAAAAAGATGATATTCAAAAGCCAAAACATGATCAATTGATCAAGAAATAAATAAAAGATTGAACGAGTCTCTCTCCAAAGATAGTAAATCTTGAACATCTAATTAGAACATCTATTCAAGAACAAAGCAAATATCTGAATCAAGACTTTAAACCGTTGTTCAGTAAGAAACAATATATGTTGAAGGCTCAAGTCTGTTGAAGCCAAAAGTCTGATGAAGAAGACCAAACATCTGTATAGCCAAACAGATGTTTGGATAACGGTAACAAAGGGTAGCTAAGAGAGTGGTTTTCCAATGTAACAGTAATTATCTTATCGGTGTGTAGACTATTTAGAACAGATGACAGGATTTGCATGGATGTTTGCAACATCGGTGGAATCTTTTATGTTTGGAATGTTAAATGTCACTATTAGGGTGATGTCAGCTAATCACTCAACAGAGCTTTCGTACTTAGTATAAATAGATCAAACCTATTAGTGATCTATTTATCACACACTTTTCCTTTTCTCTTGTACGAAAATATTTGTTACGTGACCGGCGGCTAAGGGGAGTCTGTAAAGTCAATCATTTGTAAGACATATTGTAATCTTTTGAGTTATAATTGAAAAACAGTCGTTGATAATGACTCTCTACTTGTGAATTATATTGTTGATAATCAATATTTGTTTACAAGTATCGAACTCAGATCTAACAATTGGTATCAGAGCTTGATCACGTTAAACTTGATTTCGTAATCAGTTTAACATACAAAGTTCAACTCAACAAATATCTAATATTGTTCGTAGCTCTGAGTTGTATATTGAAGAACTAATTAGTGTCTTTCTAACGTGTGTCGAGCGTGGTATAATTTTTAATCTATTTTTAGCACATTTTACTCGTTTATCAAACTTTAAATTTATAAACACGATATCACACAATCACTCTCTACAACACGTTAGTGCTAGTGCACCCATCGTTGGTGTAGTATAGTGATGGTAAGATACCGAGGTCGTCCAAGGGCACAAGAGCTTTTAATACCGGAATATCGTCAACGTCTAATCTAACCAAAATTTTGAGAAAAGATGTTAGTTAGTTAAAAAGAGAAAAATGAAACAAAAATAAAATGTTAGTAAAAACAATAAACAAGATAGAATCACTTGGTTCCAACCCCTCCTTTACGTATCCTTTGATGATTATCGTACTTTGTGCTTTTTAAGAGATTATCTTAGTTATTGTGGTATGTCCCTCTTTTGGAGGCAACGCTACCCTCACCCATATTGGTCAAAGTCAGCAGGGATATAGTCCCGTAAGGCCGGATTATTGAAAGACAGTTAAGTAAGTAATTTAATGCGAATTGTGGCATGTCCTTCTTTTGGAGGCAACACTACCCTTGGCCCTGTTGGTCTGAGTCAGCAGAGATATAGACCCGCAAGGCTGACTTTCTCTCTCCACATACAAGGCACATGCCAATTCCCATATCGATTTAAAATGTCCATAACTTTTTCATAAGACATTTAAAAAAAATTCACCATAATAATGAGTGTTTTTTTATCTTTAATATATGACACAATATATGACACAATGAAGATGTTGTTATATCTGGGTTTTCTATAAATTGCGTTATTAGTTCAGGTCATTGTGTTTTATTTGTTATCCATTGTCTTTTAGTTTTCATTGTGTTTTAGTTTGTTGTGTTTTTAGTTTGTTTTTCATTGTGTCTTCAGATGCTCTCTATTGTGTCTTTTATCTGTTGACATCAATTGTGATTTTATTTAGTTTGATACTTATTGTGTTATAAATTATGGCCAATGTGTTATACGTCATGGTCATGGTCATTGTGTTTTAGTCTGTTGTCCATTGTGTCTTTATATGTTGTTATTGATTTTGTTTTTGATCTACTTTACATTGTGTTTTACTTCATGTATATTGTGTCATATACAACTGGGTTTTTGAATTTTTTTTTTGAAAAATATAACAATATGATACTCATATTGAAGATAAAAAAACGCTTAATTTTATGGTATAATTTTTTTAAAACAAATGATGTATAAAAAAGTTACGGACGTTTAAAAAATGGAAGGGAAATAGCATGTGACTTGTATGTGCATATTCTCTTTCATATTGTAGACAAAATTACATTTCTCACTTGAATCCTCCTATGACACTTGTCACTCTATAATTCATTCTTACACTTCTTACAATTAGAAGCCTTTGTAGAATAACTTAACCCTCTTTTATGATAACAAGTTTGTTTGTCAGTGATTCAAATTTGTTGTAAAAAAAGGTTCTTTAGACCAACTGGTATGGGGGCCGGCCCATGCCCGGCGCCGGACCCCCACACCGCCCCCTATGCCTGATCCCAGCATACCCGGCTCACTCTTACCGCTCCAAATTTGCATGGTTTTTGAGATTGTACCGTTGGCAACGTTCACTTTTTAAGGTGGGGTAGACCCATTCTTCACCCCCTTCATTTTGCTAGAAGAACCATTTTTCTAAAGGATTAGAATGTGGTATCCTATGTGGTCATCCCTTGAGGATGACACTCCCCATACTCTCTAGTGTTAGAACTATCAAGAAAAGAAACAGACTGCAATAATAATAATAATGAAGTGGCAGTATCGTAAATTGACGGAATATCCAAGGCATATTCGTAATCTGTCACCGCAACCCACCCCAATACCTCTGTTTTTCGTAAAACCAACAAACACACCAAAACCCAATCTCCACCGTACATTCTCTCCACGTCAGTGATCCGTGTGCTCCTAATCCAACGATCACAAATCCATTCCAATCCGGAACCAGACAAAATATCTAAACTCAGGGTTAGGTTTGTTTAACCCAAGCAATACGTTTGTGTGATGACTCGGGGCTCCATTATCATATCAACATACACATACACCTGAAAAGTTAGGGTTTTAGCAAATTTTTCTCAATTTCAACATAAGCTGCAAGGTTAGATTCTTCTCAATTTCTCATCCGTCAGTTAAATTTGTTGTTTAAAACATCAATTTTGTTAGGAAGTCTGCAAAAAATCTAAATTTTCATAAATTTTGAGCGTATAATGGACGAGATCTGGGAGAGAGCGGTGGAAACGGCGTTAGATGGCCAGCGTGACACGGCGGTGGTCCGGACTTTAACGCTCGACGGTGCCGTGAAGTGCGTTCACGGCCGTTTGCCGCATCCGTCGTTGTTCCAGAAGTTTACGGACCTGCAACAGTTATCGATCGCGAATATAGGTGTTTCGTCGCTTGAACAGTTTCCGCGGTTGCAGAACCTGCAGAAATTGATATTATCTGATAATCGGATTGCCGGTGGTTTGGAGTTTTTGGTTCAGGCAGGTTTGGAGTCGTTGCGAGATTTAGATTTGTCGAATAATCGGATACAGGAGATTGATGATTTGAGGCCGTTGGCGGAGTTGAGGCTTGTTTCGCTTGATCTGTATGAGTGTCCGGTTACTAGGGTTAAGGATTATAGATCTAGAGTGTTTGGGTTGATTAAATCGTTGAAGTATTTGGATAAGATGGATGTGGATGAGAACGAGCGGCCGGAGTCTGACGATGAGGATGATGATGATGAGGAAGAGGAAGAAGAGGAGGAGGACCAGGAAGAGGATGATCCTGGAAGTGGAGAGGTGGACGGTGAGGAGAAAGGGCCGAATCGGTTGACTAACGGACATGTTGTTGGGCAGGATGGTGTGGTGGATGTGGATGAGGATGATGAGAGTGATGCGGACGAGGAGGAGTCGGAGATCGTGCGAGGGGTGAATGAGAACGAGTCGAATGGTGTCGGTGGTCAGGCGAATGGTTTTCATGGCGAGCCTGCTGATGTGGAGGATAATGATTCGGATGGTGATGGCGATGATGATTCGGATGAGATTGATGAAGAGGAAGGTGAAGATGAGGAGGATGTGATTGAGGTTCATGAGGTTGAGGATAGCGATGATGAAGAAGATGGTGTTGAAGACGAAGAAGAAGATGACGAGGATGATGATGATGAGGAGGTTGATAACGATGATGGTGACGGTGACGTAGGTGAGCCGGGGAGTTCTGGGTGGGTAACTAGCACAGAAGGTGAAATTGATGGGCATGAGCAGGGCGAAGATGATGTAGATGAAGATGATGATGGAGAAACTGGAGAAGAGGAGGTTGGTGTTGAAGAAGGAGATTTTGAAGATGACGACGCTGAGGATGAGGTAGTTTCTTTTTTCTTTGATTTTCTATATTTCTTTACCTTAAAACTTGTTAATTTTCTATGTGCTGTACTTTTGTGTTTGCCCATCTTTTTTTAATATGCTTTGTTATCTACTGGTAATATATATATTTTTTGATATGCGTAGTGAAAAATCTAGGTTGCCTGATTGTCACTCTTTCTGATAACAGACTCATTTTTTTGTGCACAAGATATGGCGTTTGGTTGCTTCAATTAATTTCCTGTAATTAAGATTCTGCTTTTACGTATAGTCATCATGTTTGGTGGAGTTTGTTTAGAGACGTATAGGATATCTGGCTGCACCTTTTTTGGGTTTTGGTGGTTTTGTGAAAGAACAATTGCACATCTATTTAATAACTTTTGGTATATTTTCATCTCATATATGCAGTCTTCTGCAAGTGTTGGATGTAATAACATCTGTGCGTGTCTGTTCATTTAATGAATTTGTAATGATAATATTATCTCCCTATTTATCGCCGGATTATTGATTTATAAGGTCCCATAAGTGATTTATTTGTAAAAACAATGTTAAAAATCTGTTATTGTTCATAACTTCATTACGAGATTAAGGTCCCATTATTGAATTATCTTGTTCTTCTAACATGCTGTTGCTCTTCAGCTTAGCCAGTAATTATTGGAATGTGCTCTAGTTATGCATGTCCGGTGATTGCTCTAATGAGTCGTATAGAGGCTTCTATTATTCATGTAACCTCTTGTATGTGCTTTTCTGCTTCATTTCTGAAACACTTAATTTTCTGCTATTTCCTCTTCTGTTTCTGTATGACAGTTTGCTTCTTTGTTATGACGCGCCATATGTATGGTTAGTTGTGGTAAAACTGATTGTATGCGCTTTTAATCTTGTACATCCGGAAATATCATAGTTTGTATATTCTGTTTCGATTCTTTATGCCAATTTGCTTCATTGTTTGACCAGTTTATCCCAAATCATGGCAGAAGTTGTTAAATTGGCTCTGGACCATACACTGGTGTTTTTGGAAATTTCCTTTGAAAATAGGAAGTCTCCGGTTTAAATGAGCTATTTTTTGCTGTAATTTGGAAACTGTTGATATGGGGATTTTCGTTTTTGTTTCGTGCTCTGTTTATAGTTATGTGAGATTAAACAAGTGTGGTTTAATGGTGGCAGGAAGAAGAGGATGTTGATACAGGGTACCTGGTACAACCAGTTGCGCAGGTTGCAGAAGGTGTTGGGAATGAAGAAGATGATCCTGAAGTGGAGGAGGAAGACGACGATGACAACGATGATGATGAGGTGCATCTTCCAGGTTCTTCAAGTAAGAGAAAGCGAGATAGCGATGATGATGATGATGATGATGATGATGACGGTGATGATGAAGATGATCATCATCCCAAATCACCAAAGCACAACTAGCAAGACCTACAAGATCTGGTGAAGAAGATTTAATGGTTCATGTGTATGGTTTGGTACTTGTGCTGGTGATGAACAATGGTGGAATTGAGTTTTTGTGTTTTTTAATGGAGATGATGAGGAAGGGGAGAGAAGGTTGTAAACTGGTTTGGATGATGGGAAGTATTTGAAAGCAAGTTATAAAAGGTTTGGTTAAGTTATATATCCGTTGAACAAACAGATTCAAATGACAGTTGATGTTTAAAGAGGTCTTTTTGAATGACAGTTGATGTTCCAAATGGAGGGAAACAAAGTTTAAAAAAAAACAACAAACCTTAAATGTATCTATGAATCATCGGATCAAAGAGTGAAGTGAACCCTCTTTATTCCTAAAATAAATAATAAAATATAATTATTAAATAAATCAAAATGGGATGATGGATGCAAAGAGAGGTTCCGTATTCGAATGGAGCGGGTGTCCAGTACGAATCGGCGTCGTTTTGGAAATATGTTAAAAGACTTGCAACTTGTATACCAAAGAGTGCTCAAATTGTAAGTTGTAAGAGTGAGTGGACAGGTGTTGGGATATAATTGGCCATCCGAAAGTAAGAGATTCACAAGAGTCGGCTCGCATCAAAGGGCTGAGCCAATTAGAATGGGATGAAACTTGAAGTTGAAAGGTGCTGTCGAAGACAATCAAGACATAGGATGATAGGAAGGCTTGCTTACTTGGCTCAGCTCGGCTTTGTATTTGTTTTGTATTCTATTCAACACTTTGTGGCCTAACCTTCATTTTATTCTAGCCTTTTCTTTTAATATTTTATTTGTCGACTTCATTAAGTTTGTACTTTCGACATAATTAAATGTCCTAAATAATAGATTTAATTAAAGAATATTATGGTTTAATTAAGTATAGATTTAATTAAAGAATATAATGGTTTAATGAAGTATTATGGTTATGCTTATTTTTTTTTAAATTTATGAGTTCGTTCCTCAAAGATGAAAGAAACTAATAAAAAATAAAAATTGTCTATGTTTATTAAAGTGTAATGCGTCTTTGTTAACTAGTGGAATTCTTGCGCGCATTGCGTTGAGAATACGGTTATTATCGGTTTGATTCATTACAATATTCAAAATATAAAGTTGTGATTTTTATAAAATGATACCAACACATGTTTAAATTGATCCAAAACTATAAAAATGAATTTCGGTAATGGTTTTGATAATAACGATACCGGTACCGGTGTTGGTTAGTTGAATCGATGTGAACCCGATACTATTGGGGAGATATCAGTTCAGTCAGTCATGATGTCACATATATACCGACACTCGCTATAGCTTATGATATAAACAGACATTCCATTGTGTAATATAAACATGTTTTTAACGAAATTTATGTTGGAAACCATAAAGTACGAATACTGGTACTACTAACAAGGTTTTTCATACGGCATCGGTTTAGCTCAACACGTTAAAAACATCAAAAAGATTATATTTTTGAACAAACCTTTTAACAAAACATAGATAAAAAAGTACGTCGTAATAGTATATTTGAAAATTCGAAAACTTTACATTATTTATTAGAATAACAAAATGGTAAACGACGTTAATTTATTTAAAATTAAAAACTAAATAGCTTTGATGACATATACATTTTTATTTTGTTTACTTTTGTACATCAGTAGTTATAACTTGGTTTTAAAAAAATTATATCGAGACGTAGATAGAAATACGAACATCGTAACGGTATACTCGAAATTTTATAAAATATTGTATTTTAAAATATGTAAATCGAAGTTAATTATAATATTAAAATAATATTTTTGTAAGTAATTAAAAAAAGAAGTTACACACACATATATATTGAAAGTGTAAAATACAATATTCCTCAACGTCCGATGATACAATATGAAATTAGGCATGTCATAAAACTCAACCATAATCACGCATGAAGAAAAACCATAATCACGCACGGTTATGATTTTTGTTCATGCATGATTTACAGTTTTGTTCATGCGTGATTATGGTTTTGTTCATGCGTGATTAGGGGTGAGTTCTATAACATGCATAATTCATATCATACCATCGCACGTTAAGGAATATTTTACGTTAACCTCCCAATATACATACATATATATATATATATATAGGGTTAAGGTAAAAAGAAAACATATACGAGTTGTGAAAACTTAGAGAACTCGGCTTTACGAAAAGTTTTTTTCAATTTTTTTTACCAAAAATCCAAAAAAAAAAAATCAACTTTTCCAAAATGTATAAAATATAAAGAAAAACTTGTTTTTTTTTCATTTATGGCAGCCATAAATGTTGTAAAAAGTGATGTTATGCTTATGTTATCACCATTTTACAGCTACTGTAAGGGGCCGAAAAACACCACTTCGAATTTTTTTTATTTTTTTAATATAGTGTTTTCTAACATTTTAATCTAAGGGTGTGAAAAAAATAAGGCAAAACTCGCACGGAAAGGTCGAGTTCTCTAAGTTCTCACAACTCGGAGGGGTTTTCCCTTAATCTTGATATATATATATATATATATATATATATATATATATATATATATATATATATATATGTCTTGATCCTACATATATATATAGGGTTCAAATGAGAATTTTTTTTGTAAGAATAAAAAAGAAGAACTTTCAACCAATAAGAATACTTCATTTTACTTCATTTAATTTTTTATTTAATATTAGTGTAAGAGTATATTGGTAAACTTAGATAGATTATTAATTGGTAGTCTTTCTTATAAATAGCTAACTACATTAAATTCGTAACTTATTTAAAAAAATACAAAGAAAAAAAATTAATTTAAAGTGTATGATACATTACGAGGTATGTAGGATAAATATTAACATGTGTAAGATAAATTTCAAAACGTGTAGGATAAATTTTGATGTGTGTAGGCAAAAATTTTTGTGTGGAGGATAATAGTCTTTATGACTAATTAATTAGTCAAATATAATAGTTAGTGAGATAGGAGAAAAACTATTTAATGTTTTACAATCGTACTCTTTGTTTTTTCCTTCTCAAATGAACCTTCCCATATATATATATATATATATATATATATAGCGGACAATGATCCGTTAGGAACCACCCTTTATTACGAGAACCAGTGTGAACACAAACAATAATACTTAAAAAAATCCAAAAAAATACCAATTTTTTTGTTTTTTTTAATATTTTTTTTGAAAAATTCGCTATATTACTCAACCATAAAAAAATAAAATTTTTTTGAGTACCAACTATCCATGCACATGTGCATTTCGTCATTTATTTGACAAATTCCGTAATACATTACAAACATTAGATAATTGTACTTTCATTTACACTACCATGTGTAACACACTACTCAATGACATGTGCATCTATATATATAAACATGAAATAAGGTGTTTTGGTGCACTAATTTGAATACATTTTCTCTTTCATCTATCATACCATCCATAATACACTACCATGCACATGTGCATTTTCATCATTTCTATGACAAATTTCGTAATACATTACAAACATTAGACAATTGTACTTTCATTTACACTACCATGTGTAATACACTACCTTTTACATTATCAATATTAGAAATGCACATGTGCATCTATATGTATCAACATGAAATAAGGTGTTTTGGTACACTACTTTGAATACACTTTTTCTTTCATCTATCATAGCATCCATAATACACTTCCATTACCTCTTACCATCCATAATACAATACCATTACCTCCTACCATTTATAATACAATACCAGTACCAATATTTTCAATTTATTACATGTATATCAACACCGTTTATACCATCCAATCAACATATTACATCATAAAGTGACAACTATAATGAACCCATCAACCACTAGATATAACTAACCAAAAAACATATATATGAGCCTACTTATCATAAATCACAAATCCAAAAAAAAAATGTAATAAACAAGTTATACATTAACATATGATGCACATGTGCATTTAATGTAAAATTGAGTGTATTATGGATGATATTGTAAATTAAAGTGCAATTGTCTACTAGTGATAACGTATTACTGAATTTGTCGAAGTTATGATACATATGCACACGTACATGGATAACTGTTACTCGAAAAAAAAAGTTTTTTTTTTGTAACGAAATATAACGATTTTTATTAAAAAAATATTAATTTTTTTGAGTGCTTTTTTGATTTTTTTTTAGATTTTATTTTGCAATAAAGGTGGTTCTCGCGGTTCTCACAATACCGAGAACCAATGTGAACACAACCAAAAATACCTAAAAAATCTAAAAACCACCGAATTTTTTTAACATTTTTATAAAAAAATTGTTACTTTTTGTCACAATTTTTTTTTGGTGACGGAAAGTAGCGATTTTTTTTATAAAAATTGTTAATTTTTTTGGGTTTTAGATTTTTTAGGTTTTTTTTTTTGGGGGGGGGGGGGGGGGGGTGTAGTTATTAGCATTTAGCTTGGGTGGGGGGTTTAGGTTTTTTTTTTTGGTGGGGGTTAGCTTTATTGTTTAGTTTTTTAGCATTTAGCTTGGGTGGGAGGGAGGTTAGTTTTTTTTAGGTTATATATATATATATAATATATATGTAGTCTTAGGATCCTGTAAAAAAGACATTTTTCGTGAGAAGTGTGAGAAGACATAAAAATTCATATGTAGACATCATGTTTTGGACTTGAGCATAATGTTTTGGGTGGTTTTGGCAAGAAAAACACCAAACATAACAATTTAAGACACAATATAATGAATTCTACGCTTAAAACTTAAAACACCATGCCAAGAACGTTAAGTAGTGTGTTTTAAGTGTTAAGTGGTATGTTTTAAATTTCATGCCCATAATACGTTTCATTGTGTTTTAAATTGTTATATTTGATGTTTTTCTTGCCAAAACAACCAAAACATCATGCCTGAGTTCAAAACATGATGCCTACATGTCAGTTTCTATGTCTTCTCACACTTCTCACGTAAAAAGGTCTCTTTTACAGGAACCTCACCTTATATATATATATATTTATAAAATCAGGAGAAAACGCCTAAAAGTGTGAAAACGGTGAGAACGGTTTCAGCCATAAGATCTTCGTGATTTGTGGCTAAGATGATGCGGTAACGCTTCACATTTCTGTACTTTCTATATTTAGAAAATTGTATTCACATTTCTATTTTTAGAAACTGGTAATCGTGTCGTATTCGTGATCCATTTCCAATCTTGTAATCCGAGGCTTTGATCATATTGAAAATTTATTTCATACATATATGTGTTATCTTTCATATATGTGTTATATACGCAATCAATATTTAAATACGTGTTTATACGCAAAACCGAGACTTAAAATACACTTTGCATACCTAAAAACAAGCTAAAATACAAGAAAACGTTATAAAATAACCTAGTTACAAAGTTGGACTAAAAGTGAGCAAAACCAAAAGCTTTTCCACCTCCTTTCTCCTCCAATCATATTTCACCCATGTCCACCTTTTTTCTCCTCCAATCACCTTCCACCTTCATTAAATCCCAAACCCTAATCTCAACTTATAAATATAAGCATCCATCACCTCCTAAACATTTCCATACACCAAATCTTCTTTCAAACTCCCAAATTCTCTCAAGTTCTACAAGCAAGGAAGAAAACTCAAGTGTTCTAAGTGAGCTTCAACAAGTTTTCCATGGCAAACTAAGGTGGAACAACACTATTTTGATGTCCAAACTTTCTATTTTGGAAGAACATTTTGTTAAATCTTTATAAACTATGTTTTTCTTTATTCAATCTTGTGGTTACTTGTTCTTGAGCCTATCTAAGGTTATGAGACTTGTTAGGAGAAGATTCTTATGCGTTTGAGAGGTGAAAACACCTCTGAACTTTTTGTTTTACTAGGGTTTATACAACCCACAAGTGATAAAACCATCCGAGCTTACTATACTTCTTATGGCAAGACTTGTGTTTTGGTATAGGTGTGAATTCTTGGAAGCCTTGGCTATCCTAATCTCATTCCATCACCTTACTTGATGTTTCACTTTCAAGTGGCTTGCTAGTCTTAAAGTAACATAACCCCGTCAAGTCACCAACACTTAGTTAACTCTTTCCATGCTAGGACGACTCACCCGGGTTAATCTTACTTGGCTACTTGAAGACGTATTAGTTAGTTGTACTTTTCTTTTCATTCATGACCATCCGAATCATCCTTGTGGTGATTTTGTGCATTGATGAATCATACAATGAGGTGTTCATATCTCCATGCTTTACTTCCATGAACTCTATGATAATATATGACAGACTTATTATTAGATATATATACTATGTAAAATATAAATATAAACATAACCGAATTCTTGATGTTAATTGAATTATTATTACACGTCATGAATATAAGTTATATTATCTTTGTTCTTTATTCCTCGTTTGTGATTCTAATGGACACGTTAGGACCCATGAAAACACTTTAAAACTTAGTGTCTAAATGAGTGTCTAGACGAGATATACTTTTGCATATGTGTACTTTTATACTTAATTTCGAATCCAAACATTCCATAAACTCCAACCACTCGAACACCTTCATTCTCCTATTCTCATCAACTCGTCAAAACACGGATAACCGGAAAGCCTTGCAAAATTGTGAGTATACATGACCTTTTTTTTTCTTATCGACACTCTTTGGGTGCAATACATATTACTTATTAAAAATGCACACATACACTTATGGCGTTTTGAACTTTGTTTCTTTATGGCGTTTTCAACAGGTTTTTATGGCGTTTTTCTGAAGTGAGTGTTTTTATGGCGTTTTCAACTAGTTTTTTATGACGTTTTCAGAACTGGGTGTTTTTATAGCGTTTTCAACTGGGTTTTCATGGGTTTTTCCTGAACTATGTGTTTATGGTGTTTTCAACTGGGTATTTTCATGGCATTTTTCTGAATTGGGTGTTTTATGGCGTTTTTATTTGAACACCCAGTTAATGTCAATTTTTTTATTTCGAAAGTATAGCAATAGTATACTCGTTGGAAATATAATAAAACACTCGATTTTATAGTGTAATTTTAAAAAAAAAATAATCACGTATAAAAAAAGTTACGGGTGTTTAAAAAGGATGGTGGAATATGTATGTGACTTGCATGTGAATGGTTTTTTGCATGTGAATGGCATGTGCATGGACTTTTTTGATAATATTACCCTTAGTGTAAGTTAGCATCAATGCCACATGTCAACACTAAAAACGTTCTTACCGGTTTCACACTTTTAGGCGTTTTCCCTAAATCCCGCCCTATATATGTGTATATATATATGTGTGTGTGTGTATATATATATATATATATAGGGGCTGGATCATCAGAAAACTAGTTTCAATGAGAAAACCAAAAACTAACTAAAAAAGCTAAAAAAACATATAAGTTTTTTTGAATTTTTTTCTATTAAAAATCGCTAAAAAGTATATAAAAAAACTTTTTTTTCAAAAAAAAGTTGTACTGCATATGTGCACTAATACGGAAAACCCTAAACCACCTAACCCACCCCCACTGACAACCCTCAAAAACCTAAACCCCCACCGACACCCCCAAAAACCAAAATCCACCTCCCACCAAAAGCCTAAACCCCCCACCCCCATAAAACTAAACCCCTACCCCAAAAAAAAATCTAAAACTAAACCGTAAACCTAAACCCCAAAAAACCTAAACCCCCCACCCGCACCCCACAAAAAAACCTCACCCTCCAAAAATCTAAACCCCCTCACCCCACACCCAAAAACCTAATGCTAATCCTAGATCTCCAATAAACCTAATCCTAAAAGCTAAACTAAACTCAAAAGCTAACTTTAAGCATATAATGCACATGTGCAGTACAAGGTTTTTTTTTGGAAAAAAGTTTTTTTATATATATATAAAAACTAGCAATTTTTTATAATATATATATATATATATATATATATATATATATAATATATAGGGGAAGGTTCTATGCAGAACACTAAATATTGCGAGAACATGCAGAACATAATGAATCACTTATTCTTTCAATCCTAAAAACCTAAAAAGTAAATGAAAATGTTACAAATATAAGATTTATTGTTTCTTACACTAGAATTCAAAACAAAATATGAAAAAATTTCACTTTTCTTATAACCTACATATATGTAGGTTAAATTTCCAACATATATGTAGGTAAAAATATGGTCTTTTTATGTCTATATAACACACATATGAGTGTAAGAAACATAAAATTTTAAAAATATAAATCTTAAATCCCAAAATTTAGTGTTTTAGGGTTGGTTTTTTTGTTATTTCAGTAGTTTGTGTTCTATAATGATCATCATCCTGTATATATATATATATATATAGATATATATATATAGGGAAAGGGTAAAATGTGAACCACCTTGAGTTGCGAGAACCGCGAGAACTTTTTGATCTGGAGTGAGTTGGGTCAATTTTTATTTTTTTGCAAAAACGTAGATGAAAAAATTATAAACACATCTGTAAAAAATGTACCTAAAAATCTGTTGGGTCGGTAGTTTTGACTGATGCAAGTTATTTTTACGGTAGACGTAAATTTTGGAAGAAGATAAATATTTTTTTACGCCTCATGTAAATGTGGGTATACGACATTTTTTTCAACTTTTTTTTACTGAAACAAGTGATTGTTTTTACGACTTTTGAGAAATTTTTTTTCGGAAAAACCTTTTGGATGACCTAGTTCTCGCGGTTCTCGCAACTCGTGGTGGTTCTCATTTAAACCGAATCATATATATATATATATATATATAATATATATATATATATATATATTATATATATATATATATATATATATATATATATAGGGTGAGGTTCCTGTAAAAATGATCTTTTTCGTGAGAAGGCATAAAAATTTGACTTGTAGGCATTATGTTTTGAACTTAGGCATGATGTTTTGGGTTGTTTTGGAAAGAAAAACACCAAACATAATAATTTTAAATACAATGCAACGTATCATGGGCGTAAAATTTAAAACACACTGATTAACACTTAAAACACACTACTTAATGTTATTGGCTTGGTGTTTTATGTTTTAAGTTTAGAATTCATTGCACTGTATCTTAATTTGTTATGTTTGGTGTTTTCTTGCCTACATGTCAATTCTTATGCCTTCTCACACTTCTCATGAAAAATGTTCTTTTTACAGGATCCTAAGACTATATATATATATATTGAAAGTCCCGTTCCGTTAAACGATCTTTCGATATCACACTTAGCTTTGATGGTGGCAGAATCACACAAACAAGCTAATAATCAAGAAGAAATAAGATGAAGATTGAGAGAATTCAACTTGCATACAAAGATAATTTGTCTAATACAAGTTGTAGTCACCAAGGAGCCACTACCCTAATTACAACATTAAGTATATATACTACTAGGGTTAGTGCTCCATTAAATAAAGCCCTTAGGCCCAAAATCTACCCCCAAGCCCATTACACATTGAATATCCCCAAAACTAATTGCATGAATAATGCATAAACCTATATATGTCCTAACAATCTCCTCCTAGCTTTACTGCATTAGTGTAATAAGCTGCTTCAAAATCTACTATCTGCTGCCTTTAAATAGTGGTCATGGATCCACATATAGCTTGTTCTGGATCACTGTAGCCACTGCGCTGGTCCAGGACTTTGCACACACTTCGTATTTGTTGCTTGTATGGATTTGGTGCTGTTTTAATACTTTGATGTCTTCCTCGTGAAAGCTTATGAGTTCCAACATATCTGACAATATGAAAGCTTTCTCTTTAATAGCGATCACCGCTTCCGCCATTCGTGGATCATAGGACCAATAACAGAAGTTCTTGAGAACAGATTTTGGGAAATTTTGGAGCGGCATGAATGACCTTTTCTTTGTCAGTTGGGGGCCGAATAACTGATTGCATGCCCTTGTGAGTGTGAGGATCACGAATTCCTGGATTCTTCTTAAGATATGTCTCAGCAGTCTTCATTGTTGGGAAGTCATGTGTCACTTCATGTTCAAGCCTTGTGTGGAAAGCCCATCGTACACCGCGTTGATTTAGATCAGAATCTGTATATGGAGCTCGCAGTAAACTCTTCAGATCCATTTTCGTCCAAGATTTGAACCGTGACTGCTTAGAGTAATATTCTTTGTGTCCACTCTCTTTAGTCACCAACCAAAGGTTTCTATCATGATCGTACTTCCAGCACTTGACTTCGGATTTGTTTCCTACTTTGTCATAGAAGCTCGATCCTAGTTCCATAACATAATGATCAGAGACTTTTGATGGATCCTTGAGCTGGAAATTTTCGTCAAGTGGGTTGACATCTTGATTGTTCATGATAAGCATCTTTTTGCTTTGAGGGTTCTTCACTTGTGGTTGCTTTCTCTTCTTCAACTGTTTGACTGTAAGATAGGCATCAAGACCAACCTCCTTTTCTGCATCTGCTGCTGCTTTTTCTTCAGTTGTACGTTTGTGGTGTGCAACGTTATGAGGATCGTCGTCTTTATCAGCAAATTCACCTCCGAACTTCTTTTGCAGCTTTGCTTTCATTTCATATACCTCGGCCATCAACAAGCTCACATCACCTTGCAGCTGCTCGATCGCTTGATCTCTAATGGTTACTTGATTTTGCAGCGATGATATCTGTGCATTCTTCAGTTCATTATCTTGTTCCAATAGTATCACCCTTCGTTGCAGCTTGCCAACATCCACCACTTCATCATCATCACTATCGGACTCCTCAATGAATTTCATCTTTTCTGCAACCATCCTCATTGCATCTTCTTCGAGTTCAGATAATCCAACACCAAAACTTCCAGCTTCAGTATGAACACCACTTGAAATTGCTGGCATATATGTGATTGGGGCTTCATGCATAATTGGCTTGGGAATGACCTTTTGGCTTGTAGGCTTGGGGATAACGGGTGTCTCAACTTCGGTTTTAGTCTGTGTAGGAATGATTTTGGGAGGAGGGATCCCTAAATCATCCTGTAGTGATGCAAGAATGACAGCAAGATTCTCTACACATATCACATTTAGTTCCTTGACTGGTACCTCAGCTTTCTCAGTTTCAATGTGTTCTGCATCTTCGTCATCAGAAACTAAATCCTCCACCTCAGGTTCAGGTTTCGGTGGACCTCCAACAATCTGAACATCGTGTTCTTTAGCAATTATTACGTTCACTGGTTTAGACGCTGGTATCACCTCCTGGAATCTGCCATGCTTTTCTAACTTATGCAGTCCCTTGAACTTCACTTTAGTAGATTCACATTGCTTGCAGTCTGCTTCAAAAACAACTTGGACCGAGCAGCTTCAGATTCAGATGATTTGCTCCTTTGACCAGATTAGGATACTTCTTATCAAGAAACATCTGTACGAACCTTGGGTATAGAAGAAACACCTTTTTCTTCGTGATCTCTAGCATGTTCTTCATGTTGTCGAATATGTATGCTGAGAAGTTGTATTCCCAGTTGTTGACTAAAGCTACTAAAGCAGCAGTCTGCGTCTGATTTAACTGATCTTGGCCACCTTTGTTCTCTGATATGCACTGTAAAAAGTGTCACACCCCGACCCGCAGCGGAAAAAGGTGATCGGGGCATAATTGGGTTATCATCAAAGCTCATGACATTTATTATGACGTTTCATATTCATTAATACAATTTAATCGGAAATATTAATCATAATTACATCATGTCCTAAACATCATTCTAGACTTCATTGTTTTCTTCTAAGGCATTTCTTATGTTTTCCTTGCTTCATTCTGTTCACCTGTATCATGCGTAAAAATGGTTTTTGGATCAACAAAAAGTTGGCGAGTGAATCCTATGAAAAACATTTGAACAAGTTTATTGAATTGATTATAAAATAAAGTGCACAACCACACATGAGTAAAAATAGATGTAAACTTATTCACCAATCATTTAATATTACATAATGCACACACGAACAATAATGGATTTGTTTTGAGGCACGCGTTGCTCAACTCGTCTCCCACGAGGAACTGATGGGCCTAATGAATGAATTGCATATAACTTGACAATATGAAATACATAACTACAAACAATATATACAATCTAAGTTTAGATCACAATATGGTATGGCACAAGTTTAAATAAACGAGTTAATATTAGCGACACATGACACACCCCAAAACGTGTAATTAAAAAGGGGAGTTGTAAGATTCACTCACATTGGGTGCGTTCGGTTGATGATGTTGAATGCGCACGAAGTTGGTTTTAACCACGAGTGAAACTAACCTAGATAATGGCATAATGGTTCGGTAAGTAAGCGGATTTTATTAATCAATTTTAGTAGGATTGTTGGATGTATTTTTGTGAGTTTAAGGCTATTTTCTAACCTTAAAAATGTTATTTTTAAGTATTTTTAATGTAAATAAATAAATAAAAGTAATAAAAAAAATTGATTTTTGACTGTTGACCGTTGACTTGTTGACCGATTTTATTGTATAATTGTGTGCGCCGGGTGAGGCTAGAACCCGAGACCTCCCGTTCACGTGCACGCAGCTCTACCAACTGAGCTACGTGTCTAACCCGAAATATTTCTGTTTTTAATTATATTTATATTAATCCGAAAATCATTTATTTCAAAAACAATTTAAATGACTCGCTCGGTGCTCTCCACAGGTCTCGAACCCGGGACCTGTGGTTTAGGTTAACACACAGTCCACCGCTGGACTGTGTGTCTAACTTGTTAAATAATCTGATTTTTATTATACATATATACAAACTAAATAATTTCGTTTCTGCTTTAAATAAAAAGTTTGATAATTGTCCGGACCGGTGCGGTAGTGTGGACTCGAACTCGTGACATGTGGTTTAAACGTTCACACAGTCCACCACTGGACTGTGTGTCTATCTTGGTTATTATTCCGGTTTTTATTAAACTTAACATCTATTGCAGTGAATCCGGTTCGGTTTAAAAAAAGGACATTTTTATTAGGGCGAGTGTGCGTGGGACAAGAATCGAACTCGGAACGTATGCGTGTTTTATTTGCACACAGTCCACCGCTGGATTGTGTGTCTAACCCGAGATATATCTTGATTTTAATTAAACATATACACAACTGATAACTCCGTCTTCTTCGTTAAACTTAACCAGAAACGGAAGTCCGACTGGTTCGAAGCTTTAATCAAGTTCGTTAGTGTCTTGTGATTAATTACATGTGAGATTAATAAAAAGAACGAGAGATTAAGTGTAAGATATACCGAACAGTGGCTCCTCTGTTTCGCCGGCGAAACTCCGGTGACAGCAAGCTATTCCGGCGACGTGTGTCCTGCGGCAGAGGGTCTTCAGCGAGCTTGAGGTGAGTGTGGGTGGCTTCGGTATGAGCTCTGGGTGTTCAGTAAGGCTCAGAGGTGAAAGGTTCGGTTTTCCGGCGAGTTGTAGAAGTTCTCCGGCGAGTGAAATTATGTCGGGAAAGAGTGTGATTGTGAGCGAAAAAGCTAACAGAGGTTAGAGGGGGTATTTATAGGGCAGAACATCGACGTATTTAGTCCGTTTTCCGTCTTGATTCGTCGGTCAATAAGTTTTCCGGCGGTTATGACTTGCGTCGCGGGTTCAGACGTCGGTTATAACCGATGTAGTAGTTAAGGCTTTGGTTAAAACTGAATAAACCGTCCAATCTCGGCGAAATCGTCGGGATTTCCGACGACTGCGATTAGGCGCGTCGGTTTTGAATTCGAGACTTATGTTATGTATTAATTGTTTCCAATTATGAACAAGAAACACAAGCGGCGGAGTGGTTGAGCGTGTGTGTGTTAAGTCATTGTTGACCAGTATTGACCCGGCTGACCTGGGTTCGAAACCCGGCAGCAACCTTTTATTTTTATTTCCTTATTTTTAATACTTTTTCAAATATAAATTATATATTCCAATATACTTATTAATTATGTATCGTTTAAAATTAATTTGGGCATTAAATACGTAACGAAATTTTTAACTGATTGTTCGGTTAATAAACGGAGCGGGTTTGGTAAATCCGGTTTTTTACGGATGTTACAGTATCCCCTGCTTTTTAGAAATTTCGTCCCGAAATTTAAGTAGTGACATATTTGTCTAAAAAGGATGGTGTTTAGTTTGACAGTTACATGCTTAGAAAAAGAGTAAGAGTTTAAGTTTTTGTTTGAGGCGGTAACGTCCCTTGTAAGGGTTAAGTACCCTGTTACAGGAATCGCTTTTTGTTGCCTACGGTAAAAATATTGATAAGCAGAGTTGATTCACTAAGTATGATATCATGCGTAAGAGTTTGATATGTTTGGGAAGATATGGTTATATCCTAAAGCAAAACTTCTAATACTACAACCTACATGGAACTTCTCATAACCGTCTAACAATGCCTCTGATCCTTTGACAAGAATACTTATATATAGGAAGTACCAGCGGCGTATCCACCATATTCTTGTCAAATTTTCATTGGTTTTATCAGTAAGTTATGATTGGTTCTATGATGTGACTCTAGAACATAAATAAACGCCACAACCAATGTACCAAGAAATTACTAAATCCTACATAGAACTTCTCATAACCGCCTGACAATGCCTCTGATCATTTGACAAGAATAATTATATATAGGAAGTACCAGCGGCGTATCCACCATATTCTTGTCAAATTTTCATTGGTTTTATCAGTAAGTTATGATTGGTTCTATGATGTAACTCTAGAACATAAATAAACACAACAACCAATATCTGAGTCCAAATTCTGATAGCATACATGTTTGAATGGTGACAGTTCCTCTCTCGTTTGTTATGATGGAGAGGTTAGTTTATGTAGAAATAGAACACAATCCAATTTCTTTAAATGGCGAGATGATATGAATGTAACACAAATTTCAACCAAGCCAATACTAAATCCTACATGGAACTTCTCATAACCGCCTGATAATGCCTCTGATCATTTGGCGAGAATACTTATATATAGGAAGTACCAGCGGCGTATCCACCATATTCTCGTCAAATTTTCATTGGTTTTCAGTAAATTATGATTAGTCCTATGTGACTCTAAAACACAACAACCACAGCTTGAGTCTAAATTCTGATAGTATACATGTTTGTATGATGACAGTACCTCTCTCGTTTGTTATGATGGAGAGGTTAGTCTGTGTAGAAAATGGAACACAATCCAATTTCTTTAAATAATGAGATGATATGAATGCTAAATCAGGGAGTATAACACAAACTTCGACAAAACAATACTAAATCCTACATGGAACTTCTCATAACCGCCTGATAATGCCCCTGATCCTTCGGCAAGAATACTTATATATAGGAAGTACCAGCGGCGTATCCACCATATTCTTGTCAAATTTTCATTGAGTTTATCTGCAAGTTATGATTAGTTCTATGTGACTCTACAACAAACACAACAACCAAAACTTGAGTCTTAATTCTGATAGTATCCATGTTTGAATGATGACAATACCTCTCTCGTTTGTTGTGATGGAGAGGTTAGTCATTGTGGAAGTGAGACATAGCTCAACTTCTTTAAATGATGAAATTGAAATACGCTGAAATGTATGATGAACAAACTTTGACCAAAACATACTAAATCCTACATGGAACCTCTCATAACCGCCTGATAATGCCTCCGATCCTTTGACAAGAATACTTATATATAGGAAGTACCAGCGGCGTATCCACCAAATTCTTGTCAAATTTTCATTGACTTTATCCGCAAGTTATGATTAGTTCTATGTGACTCTACAACAAACACAACAACTAAAACTTGAGTCTTAATTCTGATAGTATCCATGTTTGAATGATGACAATACCTCTCTCGTTTGTTGTGATGGAGAGGTTAGTCATTGTGGAAGTGAGACATAGCTCAACTTCTTTAAATGATGAAATTGAAATACGCTGAAATGTATGATGAACAAACTTTGACCAAAACATACTAAATCCTACATGGAACCTCTCATAACCGCCTGATAATGCCTCCGATCCTTTGACAAGAATACTTATATATAGGAAGTACCAGCGGCGTATCCACCATATTCTTGTCAAATTTTCATTGACTTTATCCGCAAGTTATGATTAGTTCTATGTGACTCTAAAACAACCACAACAACCAAAACTTGAGTCTTAATTCTGATAGTATACATGTTTGAATGATGACAATACCTCTCTCGTTTGTTGTGATGGAGAGGTTAGTCTATGTAGAAATGGAATACAATCCAATTTCTTTAAATGATAAGATGCTATAAATGCTAGATCAGTAAGTACAAAACAAACTTCAATCAAGACAATACTAAATTCCACATGGAACTTCTCATAACCGCCAGATAATGCCTCTGATCCTTTGGCAAGAATACTTATATATAGGAAGTACCAGCGGCGTATCCACCATATTCTTGTCAAATTTTCATTGACTTTATCCTTAAGTTATGATTAGTTCTATGTGACTTTAAAACAAAAACAAACTGAAATAGTAATTCGCATTAGGATCCTTGGATAAGATTGCAATTTATAACTGGGATATGGGAAAATGGAGATAACATAAAAAAAAAAAAACATAAAAACTAAGCGGTTGGAGTTGAATCTTGATTTTCGGTGAAGGGGACTAGTTGGGTGTTTTCGTTTGGGCCGTCATTATCTTCGACAGGATTGGCGATGATTTTGAAAACTCTTCCTCTTGCTGGTGGCCTAGTGATTGGGTTTTCTTGATTTACTTGGTTAACTGGGTTTGATTGAGCTTGAGCATTTATGATGTTAACCAATCGAGGGCACGTGTTTCTAAAGTGGGTAGGGTCGCCACAATTGAAACAAGCTCGAACATATGGGAACATGGGGTATTAGGGTTGTTGATAGGTTTGGATCATGTTTTGAGTAGGGGGAGAGATTTGGTTTTGAGGGGTGCGGCAAACCTTGCTCAAATGACCATAGCGTCCACAATTTGCACATAGTCGACAAGGTAAGGTAAGGGGATGGTGATAAAAACAGGTGTTACATCGAGGGTGAGGTCCAAGGTATGGTTTCTTTTTTGGGTAAGTTGAGTTGGGTGCTACTTGAGTGATTGGGATAGCTTGGATGGGTATGGCTTGTGAAATTGGTTGATTACGTTGTGTGACAGCGAAAAGTTGCCCATCTCGTTTTCTCTTAAAAGTGGGTTGAGAAGGGGATTTGGTTCGGGTGGAGTTTGAAGTTTCAGTCGATGCCTTATCCTTCTTCTTCTCCTCCTTGAAGTCTTTATTCCGGATTCGGTTTTCGGTGAGCTCTGTAGCTAACTCCATTGCTGCTTCCAAAGTTGCAGGTGTGGTACTTATTACAGAGTCTTGAATTTTTGACGGAAGACCTCGAATGTAGTGCTCGATCAAACGGTAGAGGGGAGTGAACAAGTTGGGAACCATTTGATTTAACTCGAGGAATCTTTTGTTGTAGGTGGTGTGGTCGCCTTCCTTTTGCTTCAACGAATAGAACTCATCTTCTAATTTCTTGATTTCGCTCCTTGGGCAAAACCGTCTTGTCATGATTTCCTTCAACTCTTCCCAAGTCAAAGTCATAGCGTCTTCAACACCTCGTTTGGCCTTCTCTGTATTCCACCAAGTAAGTGCTATTCCATATAAACGACCAGTAGCATAACGCACTTTCCGATCATCGGGGCAATCGCAATTTAGAAAAGTGTTCTCCATTTCTTCAAACCAATGGAGGAGAGCGGTGACACCTTCAGTCCCTTCGTATTTTGAAGGGTCGCATGATTTGAAATGCTTGTAGGTGCATTTAGTGGTATTTGGGGGAGGGTTGATAACGTTTTGATCTTCTTGGTTGACAGGATTAGCGGTAAGTGCTTGTTGGACTTGGATTACAATGTTGGGTATTACGGCAGCCATTTGTTGAGCAATTAGGGCAGCCATGCGCTCGCGGGCTTTTCCTGCTCTTATCTTCCTACGGGCGAGGCTAGAAGACATCTACAAGGAATACGTATCATGAGTATGAGTTGCATGTTTTTGGGATCATGGGTCGTACTTAGGAATGAACATTCATAAAATAAATATAGAAAAATAAATCTACTACATCCATAGGATGTCTTGGGCTTTGCTCGTCATTGGGCCTTGCATGCCGCCATACTTCACCTTCGTAATCATGTGGGCCCCCATGAATACCGGGTTTTTCATATGGTTCGCATGTGTTAGCCTGGTTACGTACACTAAAACCCGGAGAAAATCGAGAAATATATAACGTATGATATTCGGAATGTGCCCAGGTATAGACACGGTGACACCTCAAAGTGGGGTTAGTTCGAACGACGTTTGGTGTGGCATGCTTTGGCCTAATAGGTCCTTCGTACTCTCATCGTTAGTCCCCAGGTAGGCAAACTGGTCTGTTATATTGGATTTATACGAATGCCAACCTAGACAGGACGTTCCGACTACCGGTACTTGTACACTTCCAGTTACTACATGCCCGTCGCAGAACTTACTTTGATGAGATTTGAAAATTGCGACAAAATCTTTGAATAACAAAAGTATGAAGATGATTTGAATATATGAACGTTGAAATATGTATGATGAATGTGTATGTAAGTATGTATGTTTGACTGTAAGTATAAACAAATATGAAACAAATAAACATCATAAGTTTGTATGTAACCACCTAAACAATTAAAATTTAGGCAACAATAGTATAGGCTCTAAGGGTCTAATAACCTATCCTATATCCCTATAGTCATGTCTCTGATACCAATCTGTCACACCCCGACCCGCAGCGGAAAAAGGTGATCGGGGCATAATTGGGTTATCATCAAAGCTCATAACATTTATTATGACGTTTCATATTCATTAATACAATTTAATGGGAAATATACAATCATAATTACATCATGTCCTAAACATCATTCTAGACTTCATTGTTTTCTTCTAAGGCATTTCCTATGTTTTCCTTGCTTCATCCTGTTCACCTGTATCATGCGTAAAAATGGTTTTTGGATCAACAAAAAGTTGGCGAGTGAATCCTATGAAAAACATTTGAACAAGTTTATTGAATTGATTATAAAATAAAGTGCACAACCACACAGAGTAAAAATAGATGTAAACTTATTCACCAATCATTTAATATTACATAATGCACACACGAACAATAATGGATTTGTTTTGAGGCACGCGTTGCTCAACTCGTCTCCCACGAGGAACTGATGGGCCTAATGAATGAATTGCATATAACTTGACAATATGAAATACATAACTACAAACAATATATACAATCTAAGTTTAGATCACAATATGGTATGGCACAAGTTTAAATAAACGAGTTAATTTTAGCGACACATGACACACCCCAAAACGTGTAATTAAAAAGGGGAGTTGTAAGATTCACTCACATTGGGTGCGTTCGGTTGATGATGTTAAATGCGCACGAAGTTGGTTTTAACCACGAGTGAAACTAACCTAGATAATGGCATAATGGTTCGGTAAGTAAGCGGATTTTATTAATCAATTTTAGTAGGATTGTTGGATGTATTTTTGTGAGTTTAAGGCTATTTTCTAACCTTAAAAATGTTATTTTTAAGTATTTTTAATGTAAATAAATAAATAAAAGTAATAAAAAAATATTGATTTTTGACTGTTGACCGTTGACCGATTTTATTGTATAATTGTGTGTGCCGGGTGAGTCTCGAACCCGAGACCTCCCGTTCGCGTGCACGTAGCTCTACCAACTGAGCTACGTGTCTAACCCGAAATATTTCTGTTTTTAATTATATTTATATTAATCCGAAAATCATTTATTTCAAAAACAATTTAAATGACTCGCTCGGTGCTCTCCATAGGTCTTGAACCCGGGACCTGTGGTTTAGGTTAACACACAGTCCACCGCTGGACTGTGTGTCTAACTTGTTAAATAATCTGATTTTTATTATACATATATACAAACTAAATAATTTCGTTTATGCTTTAAATAAAAAGTTTGATAATTGTCCGGACCGGTGCGGTAGTCTGGACTCGAACTCGTGACATGTGGTTTAAACGTTCACACAGTCCACCACTAGACTGTGTGTCTATCTTGGTTATATTCCGGTTTTTATTAAACTTAACATCTGTTGCAGTGAATCCGGTTCGGTTAAAAAAAAGGACATTTTTATTAAGGCGAGTGTGCGTGGGACAAGAATCAAACTCGGAACGTATGCGTGTTTTATTTGCACACAGTCCACCGCTGGACTGTGTGTCTAACCCGAGATATATCTTGATTTTAATTAAACATATACACAACTGATAACTCCGTCTTCTTCGTTAAACTTAACCAGAAACGGAAGTCCGACTGGTTCGAAGATTTAATCAAGTTCGTTAGTGTCTTGTGTTAATACATGTGAGATTAATAAAAAGAACGAGAGATTAAGTGTAAGATATACCGAACAGTGGCTCCTTTGTTTCGCCGGCGAAACTCCGGTGACAGCAAGCTATTCCGGCGACGTGTGTCCTGCGGCAGAGGGTCTTCAGCGAGCTTGAGGTGAGTGTGGGTGGCTTCGGTATGAGCTCTGGGTGTTCAGTAAGGCTCAGAGGTGAAAGGTTCGGTTTTCCGGCGAGTTGTAGAAGTTCTCCGGCGAGTGAAATTATGTCGGGAAAGAGTGTGATTGTGAGCGAAAAAGCTAACAGAGGTTAGAGGGGTATTTATAGGGCAGAACATCAATGTATTTAGTCCGTTTTCCGTCTTGATTCGTCGGTCAATAAGTTTTCCGGCGGTTATGACTTGCGTCGCGGGTTCAGACGTCGGTTATAACCGATGTAGTAGTTAAGGCTTTGGTTAAAACTGAAGAAACCGTCCAATCTCGGCGAAATCGTCAGGATTTCCGACGACTGCGATTAGGCGCGTCGGTTTTGAATTCGAGACTTATGTTATGTATTAATTGTTTCCAATTATGAACAAGAAACACAAGCGACGGAGTGGTTGAGCGTGTGTGTGTTAAGTCATTGTTGACCAGTATTGACCCGACTGACCCGGGTTCGAAACCCGGCAGCAGCCTTTTATTTTTATTTCCTTATTTTAATACTTTTTCAAATATAAATTATATATTCCAATATACTTATTAATTATGTATCGTTTAAAATTAATTTGGGCATTAAATACGCAACGAAATTTTTAACTGATTGTTCGGTTAATAAACGGAGCGGGTTTGGTAAATCCGGTTTTTTACGGATGTTACAAAAAGATGTGAGCCAAACACCTCCAATATGGTGGAAACAGTTTCTTGAGAACAGTGGGATAAGTTCCTTCGGAGCTCATGCAAAACAATGCCTTTACCACATTTTCTCCATCGTCTACCGTTGGATGACGCTCTGAATCTCCAAACTTTCGTATGATCGCCTTGGAGATCACAACATCCTTTTTCTGAATCTTTGATTCTATTTTTGCTCTACCACTCTTGACTTCAGCGTTGATCCAGAAATCTTGAATCATGTCTTCATCAATTACTGGGTTTGTCTTCAACGCATGAGTGAGACGACATGAGCTTAGGCCCAATATCAACGAATGGAACATCTGATAGTGCTCTACTGAGTGTCAGAGAGATAGAAGGCTTGATTGTGAAATGCTTCAATGTCTAGCTTGCGTTTTTCCATCACCTTTTGTGCCATTTTCTGCACTTGAACAAAGACGTAAGACTTTATAACAAAAAATAACTTAATTGACCCTTTAACCTTTTGATTTTTAATCGAACGATTCAAAGGACCAATAAGTCAATGGTTCAAGGAAGCAAAATTAAATATGCGAAATGATATTTGAACCAGTCAACCATTTAAGGTTCGAAAGGTTCAAATCAGTTTGAACTAGACAACTTGATAAGAATTACTGGGTCAAAAGTTTGAGGTCAAAACTCAGATGAACCAGGTCAGAGGAATTTGGATGGACTAGGTCAATGATCTCGAGTGACAAGGGTTCAAAGTAATGACCCCTTGTCATCTCGAATGAAAGTTGAACATATCTCGGATGATTATCCGAGATGCATAAGTAATCATCTGAGATACATTCGAGATATCATCTGAGATGCCATAATCCGTGGGACCCATTTTAAAAACAACTACTTTAATTTGTCTGTTCGAGATGGTTAGCCCACCAAACCAGTTATTTTATTACTTTTATATATCATGTGGGACCTATCATTTAATATAATATAATAATAAAATGTTAAAAGAGGAGATTTGCCATGGGATCAAACCTTTTCAAACTGAGTAAGGAACATTTTTCAGCACTTCACCTATTCAGACAGGTCCATGGGATTGCCAATATATTTGTTCTCTTAAACTATCGCATTAACCTTTAATTTTAACCTCGTACTTTGATTTTGATAGAACAAGATATAACGTCCGTGTATCCCATACCATGATATACCCCCGCGATCAAGGTAAGCACAACCGTTCATCATAGCAGGTGAGTACACTGACATCACCCTTTGATTTTACAACGTCAAAGTAGTTGGTGAACAGGTCAGTACAAAGAACTGCAGAGCGACCAAACAACATGTGATGAGGGTTTAGGCTTTACAACTTATAATACTTTATTTTTAAGTTCATGGAATTGTCTCATAATGAGATTTCCTCTCTCTTTAAGGTTTTGGCTCTTTTAAGGATATCCTGACTGTGCCTAGGTCTGCATATGTCCGGATGCAGCAGAAGGGCAGACCAGATATCCCCGGATGAATTATCAGTATAAAGACTCGGAACTTAAGACGTTGGCTATCTCTCAATGCAGGATTTAAGACCATGAAATCATACGCCGATGATATGTTATCCACATGACGTATAGTTTGCAGTACTTGGTTTTAATTCTTTAGGCCTTTTGAGTGATAAGCCTATCAGCACATCACAGTGAATCCTTGCCTTTTTAGCTTCGGTACCTTACATGTGTTAGCCAAATTCATTAGTGCGTAAATTTATTTCACTTCCCAGTATGCAATTCTCCCCCTCAACCAAATATTTCTCCCCTTAAATTTGTGCAAAAGTAGAATACTTTATGCCCAAATTTAATTTAATATGGGAAAATAATAATTATTATTATTAATATGATTTATATATATATATATACATATTATTTATTTTTTGAATTGCTCAGTCGGTAAATCGCATCATTTTCAAAAGGTTCACAAGCACTTTGAATCTTGAGTTACTGACAGGTTTTGTAAAAAGATGCACTGTATTAAAATGAAATGAACTTTGATATCAATGTGCTTGGGCTTGGAGTGAAAAACAGAGTTTTTGATGATTTGTATAGCGACATCATTATCACAGTAGATAGTAGTGTCAAGATAAGTCAAACCGTAATCATCGAGCTGATGCTGCATCCAAATAACCTGGTAGCAACCAGCAGATGTGGCAACAGATTCTGCTCTTGCGGTGGACAAGGATACCGTCTGTTGCTTCTTGCACTGCCATGAGACGAGTTTGTCTCCCAAGTATTGACTTCCAGCCGATGCAGATTTCATGTCCCTGTCTGTCCCTCCAAGATTACTGTCAGAATAAGCAAACAAGTCAAAGTTCAAATCTCTAGGGTACCAGATTCCGAGTTTTGGAGCTCCCTTCATGTATCTAAAGATTCGTTTCACAACAATAAGATGAAAAAGTTCAGGATTGGCCTGAAAACGAGCACACTGACAGACGACAAACATGATGTCAGGCCGACTGGCTGTCAGATACATCAATGAACCGATCATAGATCGACACATTATTGGATTGACTGGGCTTCCATCAGCATCTTCGTTCAAAGGTGGTTTCTCTACTATGCGGGAATCCATCGGCTTTGAATTTGTCATGTCAAATTTTGCAAGAACATCCTGAACATATTTTCCTTGATGAATGAGGATGCCTTTGCTGCTTTGCCGAACTTGCAGGCCTAAAAATATTGTCATTTCTCCCAACGAACCCATCTCGAACCTTTTCTTCATCACTTCCTCAAACTCCTTGAATAGCCCTTCATTTGTTGACCCAAAGATGTGTCGTCAAAATAGATCTGAACAAGAATGAGATCCTTGCCAATGCGTTTTATGAATAGAGTTTGATCTATTGTTCCCCGGGTATATCCATGAGTAAGCAGATGCCCTGTTAAGGTTGCATACCATGCACGAGGTGCTTGGTGCAGACCATATAGAGCCTTGTCCAGCTTGTAGGCTTAACCTTCCTTTTCTGTATCAACAAACCCTAGGGGTTGAGCAACATATCCTCATTGACCTTCCCATACAGAAATGCTGTCTTGACATGCATCTGATAAACAATGAATCCCGTGTAGGATACATATGCCAAGAAAATGCGAATTGCTTCTAAACGAGTGACTGGCGCATACACTTCATCATAATCAAGACCTTCGATCTGCTTGGAACCTTGTACAATAACATTTGCAATCGGATGGTTCTTCTGAACACGCTGTGGAATTGCTACTTCAGATGTCTGTAAGTTGGATTGTAGATTTGAAAAGCTTTGTGATGCTATTGCAGTTTGCTCCCCCTCATTTGACGCAGAAGTGCCATTTACTGTACTTGGATCAACGGTGCTTTCTGGTGGAATTGGATCTTGAAAAATTGAAGCTCCTTGATCATTTGTATGTGAAGGTCTAGCACTGGTCCGTTGTGTAGAGTCTTCAGTATTATGGACTGCATCATCAGGAGTAAGTGATGAAGTAGGCTCGGAAACTGGCCCCTGAGCTAGATATAGAGAGTGTGGTGTTGAATTAGCCTCGTGAAAACCCGGTGGATCCACAGTAAGTTTCTCAAAGGCATCCTGTAATGGTACAACATCATCTTCAACTCTAATGGGATTAGGTATCACAGAACTTGAGACATCTGCAGCAACAATCACATCAGACAAAATATTGAATTATTTGAACAGAGAGGAATAATCATATAACCAATCAGGTCCAAGTCTAGCATCTTTGGGGGTTTCTTCCAGCCAATCCACATAGTACGTCTCCATGATCTGCTTCTTGATCTTGTTGTATACTCGATAAGTCGTAGTTTTAGCATAGCTAATGAAATAGAATGGATCTCCATTTGACTCAAATTTACCTTTGGCGTCCATCGTTAGGAGAACACAAGGACAACCAAAAGTGCGGAAATGTTGTACAGACGGCTTTTGTCCTTCAACAATTTCATAAGGTGTCTTCATGTGACGTTTGTTGATTAAAGAATGATTCTGAACATAGCAAGTGGTGTTGACTGCTTCTGCCCAAAAGATTAGTGGAAGACTGGAATCTATCAGCATAATGCGAGTAGCTTCAATGAGAGTTCTGTTGCATCTTTTGGCAACTCCATTTTGTTGAGGGGTTTGAGCTACACTATACTGACGATCAATTTCCTTTCTGGGCACATAAATCATTCAAATAAGCATTTTTAAATTCTTCCCCGTTGTCACATCGAATGATCTTTACTCGCTCATTTTCCTGGTTTTCCATGAGAATGATGAACTTCTTAATTAAGCCAGCAGTTTCGCTCTTTTGTTCCAAGAAGAACACCCAAGTGAAACGAGAGAAATCATCGGTGTTGACTAGACAATATGCCTTTCCTCCAATGCTCAGCATGTTGATGGGGCCAAAAAGATCCATATGAAGCATTTCTAGAACCTTAGATGTTGTATGCATGAGCTTGGGCTTGTGTGGCCTACGATGCTATTTCCCTCGAGCACATGATTCACATTTGTCAATTTGTATAAAATCCTTGATTGGCAGATTTCTAACTAGACCTCCTTTGGCTAAACGATTCAAATTCTTCATGTTTAGATGACCCACGCGACGATGCCACAACATTGCGTCATGTTCGGCGACTTCAGAAAATAAACAAGTGACTTGATCAGTTGGAGCGTTGTTCATATCAAGCACATAAGCATTTCCACGACGTTCAACTTCAAGCAGATACCAATCCTCCAGTATAACTATTCCAGGTTTAAGAATCACACAGCCACCTTTGGTGAATAGGACTTCTAGACCTTTGTCGCACATTTGAGAGACGCTTAAGAGACTATGTTTGAGCTCAGGAACATAGTTGACATCAGAAAAGCTGAGAACACCATTTTTTACAGTACCCTTCATTGTTATATGTCCAGTTTCTCCACCTGCAAAGTTGACAAGTCCACCGTCGAAGATTTTGATGTCGTTCAACTAGGAGATGTCTTCTGTCATATGTCTAGAACAATCACTATCGATAAAACAAAGTCGCACGATAGCCTTCCATAGTCGTTCCCATACATAAGGCGGGATTAGTGAGAAACTGGAACCCAGATCATTGTTGATCCATGTTTAATATACTCCTTCTTTCTCCAAACCTCACGAAAGATGGATGACCCTTAGTATGATTTGAGGTTTGGCATGAAGATACTTTAGAGTTTTACGATGTAGAACACTGAGACTGTGGATTAGCAAGATTTTTAGGTTTCCAGATCTTTTTCACTGTTTTGGTAAGAAAACTTTTGTTAGATGTAACCTTTGTTTTTGTAGATTGTTTATGAAAACCATTAGTGTTGGGAAACTGCTAATTAATTCTCTTTGCTAGATTCTAGTCTCCATCGGAGGGCCTTTTCGGTGAGTATTTATGTCTGGTCTGTTGATAGTATGAGGCCCTCTGATAAGTGGTCGTGGAATGACAAAACATGAGGGGACGATGAACACAATTTCGAGCTATGTGTCCTGGAATTCCACAATTGAAACAAGTTTGTCTTTTTGAGAAAAAGACTTTCAGTTCTGCTTGTGTTATTCTCGGAAGCTGACTGGGTATCTTCTTCCCACTTGGTGATGATTGCTTAGATGCATGTTTAGCCTTGGATGTAACCTGCTCACAATCATTAACGCAAGAGTGAGTATCGACAAGTTTACCCTTCAACGTAGGTTCAGTCGGTTTTTGAGGAGAGTTGTCCTTTGTTTTTTACCTTATATTTTTCGAGATCGCTTTTTCTTTAAAAAGGTAGATCCTGTAGGCTTAGCTTCATTTGAAACCCTTTTTTCAGAAACCGAGTTTGTTTCTTTTGAAACAGTTTCATCAGAAATTAAGCTTTCAGAAACACTTGATTCACATTCACCAGATGATGAGCAATCTTGGTCAACATTTGTTTGATTGTCAAAAGCACATTGCTCATTTTCTGATGAATTAGAATCGCTAACCTGGAAGTCTGATTCATCAGACAACTCCTGTTTATCACCTGATTCATTCACACATTCAAACACAATGGCATCATACAACATTCAGAAGAAATATCTGAGGCATCAATGACGTTTTTAGACAAAACAGTAACATCAGAATCTGCATCAGACGCCTCAGATATCTCTGGCAGAACAGTAAAATCAGAATCAGAATAAAAACCATAGCATTTAAAGTTTCAGGTTTAGCAAATCCCTCAGACAAGCCCTGAGTTTCAATAACCAAAGACTAAACAAAATCCCACACATAAGTATCATGTTTATCACATAACAAAATATGAGAATCATCAGGTTCATCATCCTCTCCCAATTGCTCCTCAACTATTACCGACTCTGCACATACACTAAAACAATTAATATTGTTTATAGAATTAGAATCAGACGTTGATAGATTTTCTTGTGTTTCCTTTGATTCCTTTTCATTTTCTGAGCTTTCTACTGACTCATTTAAGCATTCTTGATTTTCATTTTTAACAAAACTCATGGGTTTTTGAAAATTAGTTTGTCTATTAGTTTTGAAAGGTTCCCATGGAGTGTATTCGCTTGGTTTGCCATACATCATTGTATCATATTTTTTCAATTCTTGCTCAGTAGTGGGCATTCTTGAATAATTGTGATTATATGGTGGAGGCACTTGTGTATAACCCAACCCTTTGCCCTTGTTTTTCTGATATGCTAGTTGAATATCGCAGAGATTACTAACAATGTCACTGGAAGTATCGAACTTTTTAATATTTAATTCATTTTGTTGATACTTTCTGGTGAGAAGTTCCAGCTCAGCTCTCATAGAGTCGCACTCCATTGTTTTTACACTTAGTCTATTTTTGTAATCGTAGACCCAACATTTTTGTTGGTTTACGTCTAAGTGGGGCTGAGCTATGTCCTTCTTTAGTGCGTCGATCTTTTCATAGAGAATTTTATTACTCTCGAATACTGATGCACTTGGACATGGCACTGTTGTAATCGCTGATTAGGGCAATCTTGTTTTTACAATGCTCGAAACATAAAAGAGAGTTTACCGTTTCGGAGAGAGTTTTGGGTTCCTCAGTCAGTGCCATCAAACATTGGTGAACAACATCTCCAACTTCTGAAATCTTTAGTGACTCCACTTATGCTGCAGCATCCACCCAGCTGAATCCATGTTGATCCTGCACCAACAGTGCCTTTCCTGCTCCAGAGCTTCCTTGACCTATTGATGTTGAAGTCAATGTTTGAGCTTGAGATGATCCAACATGAACCATAGCTCTTTCAGTATTCCTAGCAGTAACGACCTGAGTTGCTTCATATCCCACTTCAATTTTCTTGCAATCCCAAGCAAAATGTCCTGGTTCATGACACTTGTAGCACCTCAGTTTGTCTTTGATAGCACTAGATCTGATGTTAGATATGGGATGACGACCATATCTAATCTTAAACTTGTCAGCTCTAAAGGCTGCCAAAGCCAAGTTCCAAGAGGCATCCAGTTCTTCAATGTTTTCTTCGACCACTTGATTGATTGCTGTAGCAAGAACTGATGGAGGCAGTAAGTCACCCGCAAGTAAAGCATTTAGGCTATTTATCATGGAGGCTGCTAGATCTAAATTTTCTTCATTTTGCTTGGTAAGGAAAGCCATGTTTTTAGCAGAATTGGGTATTTTGAGAGGGCGAAGGTATCAGTGGACTATAGACTATGTTCGTATGCTGAAGATATTGATGGGGAGTGACTGGAGCAACGATGTTGTCTGGAGAAGTCATTCCATACACGTAACTTGTCTTCTGAGTTTGAAGTTGTGTTGGAGTTAACCGATTGAAAATGACATTTGGATTTGGATCGCTGTTGGTCACAGGACTGAAGACGATATTAGGATGACCAGGAAGACTTTGAGATATTAGTGCATTGTTAGCACTTGTCATTCCAGCAGCAATCAAAGAATTCTTGTGATTCAGCTCTCTCTGTTGATTGTCGATCTCACATGATTTGATGGTGGCAATCAATTCGGTGAGAGTGACTTCATTCAAGTTTTTGGTATGCTTAATCAT